>OV702283.1:365951062-367201062 GCA_916181665.1 Avena sativa | reverse complement strand
AGAAAGATTATGCTAAGGATGCAAAGATTTGAGCTCTCTTCAAAATATATGATCGAGTTACTCACTCGAGAGCCTCTCTTGATAGTATGGCTCTCTATCCTTAATCCGGTATCCCAACTAACAACATGAGACTGGCAGAAGGAAAACCTATCAAGGTTATACGTTTGCCTTGAGCATTCCACTTGAGCTCGATGTAGATGATCTTGTCCTTCTCAAGATGGACACCTTTCTTGATTCCTCTTCCTTGCGCTTGCTTGATGAAGACTTGCACCTAGCTCCCCATACATCATGGGGAAACCTCTTCTTTGATCTTGTCTTCATCAAACCATGATCACCGAGGATGGCAAGCATCAAACATGAGATCTTCTAGAGATGGCGCATTTTGAACTTGCACAACACTCTTCTTATTCATATCATCTATCTTGAATCAAACACATGCTCCAAGCGATGCCAATGTATAATTCCTACAAGTGCAACTTAATACACACATTAGTCCATAAAGATTGTCATTAATTACCAAAACCACACATGGGGGCCCACATGCTCTTTCAGCAGGTCCAATGTTTTGATCATGCCTCACCCAATCAAGTATAGTTGAAGCAATCCACTTAGTTGAAGACTGTATTATTTTATCACATAAAGAAGTATTAGAGCAGTTGTGTTTTTTGATGTTTACCTTGATCTGCAATAGATAATAATTTAATAAATTAGAACATATATCAGCAGATTAAATATGAAAAACTGAATCTAAATTTAGCTAGTGAAACATGTAATGGGTGTCCACCCCTTATTGGAGATGCATGCATTGTATGTTTACACATCTTATATCCCCTACAATGCACTATGAGTCTTTTTCCTCACTATTTTCAATGATATATTCAAACCCAACTTTTATTGCAAAGGTAGAAACGTATATACATTCCTTCACAGTCGCCTCACCAATTTTAGGTTGTTCCAATAAAACTATACCACTGACCCGTATTCGTCTTCATCATCATATCTGCATCCCCATTTCCACAGCTTCACCATCCTCTTCAGCATAGTCTAATAGTTATGCTCAAAATTTGAATCAGCCAAATATTTCCTACTCCCCTTCCTATTAGGATCAATAACCACATATTGATATGTTTCTTCATCACCATATCCGAACAAAAAATCATCCTTAACTTCCCATTTCTATGTCTTCCTGCTCGCTTGACAAAGCATCGTGCTCAAGGACAAGTTCGGTGGTTATGCTTGGTATCACGAGGAGAGGTTGTTATGTTATGGTCAGTTGAGTTGTTTGTGTTATAGATGGTCTGAAGTCATTGACAAGCATCACTTCCCAGTCTCTTTGTTAACAATATGGATTAACATCATCATAGTCCTCTTGTCCAGATGTTTAGCCCACATTATGGCCATGCCCTCATGTCGAATTTGTGTCGTTTTTCAAAAATGGGAGTAATACTCCGCGGCGTCTCGATCATTTGATGCAAACAACCTTTTATTAAGACAACATGTCAAGTAAAAACTTACCGATTCAAGATAAATCTAGAGTTGCCGCATATATCAACCAGAGAAAATCAATACTTAAAAAGGGACTAAACATCATAAAGACGACTAATATGCTTCCAGGTAGCCTGACTAGAGTACTCCTGAGCGACCATCAATAACTGTTCACATCCGGAAGACATGGCATCTAGGTGTTATGGCATTAATAGGTATGACCACGGCTGCACCCAATATGCCATCATGTGGATAACCTGCAAGAAATTGAAATATCTTCTTTTGTTAAATATTATATCATTTCTACATCTCCATATGGACCCAGTGCGAATCATGGCTTTCGTCTTACTATCCATACGTCCCAACCATGTACCAAACATATGGACTCTATGGAGATAAAAGATCAAAAGTAACAACAAAAATATCCATATAATACATGAAAAAGGGAAAGAGATAAACAAGTGATCAATGGTCTCCGGATAACCAGAAAAACAACACTTCGTGCACCCAACCCACTTACGCTTAACCAAATTATCCTTAGTAAGTAAAACCTTTTTATGCCAAAACCACATAAATATTTTATTCTTCAATGGTATCTTTAATTTCCAAAGTTATTTCCTAAGAAAAGGCGTATTACCATTCATAAGATCTTATACATAGATTTAACTTAAAAAGTACTCGAGGCACTTGATCCCCACACAAATTTATCCGACTTCTATGATAACTATAGGCATAAATGTAACCCCTGTATCCATTTATTACCATAGTGATCTTTGGAATGCAATATTCAGCGGTACATTAACTAGAACATCCACAACCAAAAAATTCTTGTGTCGCACAATGTTATATAAGTATGGATATTGTTGTGCAAAAGAAAACTCCCCCAACCATTTATCTTTTGAAAATCTTTTAGTTAATCCATCCCCAACTCTAAAATGGCCTCTATTAAAAAAAATCATCTTTAACCCCCATGAGTCCCTTACATAAAGGTGAATTAGCGGGTTTTAATTTAAACTCAAATAAAGTTTTGTGCTTGAGATATTTGTTTTGTAGCATCTCATGTCACAATCCATCCTCATTAAGGAGTTTCAAAAGCCATTTACTCAACAAATATCTATTTTTTAACTCTAGAACCTCAATTCCAAGACCACCTTGATCTTTCAGTCTATAGATGATATTCCACCTAGTTAACCTATATTTTGCTTTTTTCTCATCACTTTGCCAAAAAAAGAGAGAACGGTAATAGTTTAGTTGTTTCCTTATCCTTTGGGATCTCTAGAAATGACAACCTGAATAGGTAAACTAGTTAGAACTGAATTAATAAGGACAATACGGTCACCATAAGACAAGAGAATTTGTGTCGTAGTACTTGGATACTAATTTCTCGTTCTGGATAATCGGTAATGTGCCAAATTTCATGTACAAGTCACATAGAGTTAGGTTGACCGCATCTATGGCCTGTCGATAATCAAAACCAGTGCTAAATGCATTTCTACAATCAGGCAAGATTTCAGTCCAACACCTTTGTCGAATTTTCATCAGAAATCCGGATGCGTCAAACAGTCCTATAATTATTAACACATATGCTCGCTACTACCACGCAGTGGCGGATCCAGGATTTTACGCTAGGGTGGGGCAACTAATTTTTTTCCCAGTATCACAAATATAACAAAGGACAATGTACATGTATTAAGCATACTATATATAAAGGCACGCCAGAAATAGATTTATAAAGTCTCACAAGTAGCATAAATTCAATGATTATATGTCAAATTTGCATATAGAAATATAACATACCATAGCTATTTTGAAGACCACTACAATACTACTATTTCTTCTTATTCTTCTCAGGATAACGTTTTCTCATGGCCATGAAAGTCTCAACTATATCATCATCGTTTATCTTGATAAAAGTATCCCGCTCAATGAATGTGACCAGACAATCATCCAGAAGACCATCACCCATCTTATTCCTCAACTTATGCTTCACTAAATTCATTGCAGAGAACACTCTTTCAACACTTGTCGTCGCCACCGGTAGAAGCAGTACCAATTTGAGAAGAGAGTAGACCAGATCGTGAACAATATGTCTCTTTGTTTCAACAAGTTTGACCGATAGCTCAACAAGATTCTTTAGACCTTTGAAGTTTTCATCTTTTCTCATGTCATCAATGTAGTTAACAAGTTGTGTCTCAAGTCTTATCAGATCAACCTTGAAAATATTAGTAGGATAAAATTCAGCAAGTCTGCGTACCTTTTTTGCATCAAAAGAAGCAAATGAGTTGACATGATTCAAGGCTACCATACAACCAAGTAACTCCATGTTGACCTCATCAAATCGACTGTCAAGCTCTTGACTAATTTTATCAATGACACCAATGTATACTTCTCTTCTGAAATGATCATCATTTTTTTGATCTGAAGAAAACCGTGTTGATCTCCCATAAGGAACATAATTACCATCCGGTGAAGGAACTTGGATGCCATGCTCATTACAAAATGAAATCACTTTTTCATAGAATGAATCCCAACCATCAGACCTCATCTCCTGCATTCTTCTCTTTGCCATACCAACAAGTGAGATAGCACTAACAATATCTTGCTCTCTCCTTTGTAAACACTCGGATAAATCATTTGTGTATCCAAGAATTACAACCATCAATTGTGCACTAAAAACAAAATCAAATGATTCAAACACTCCAAGCACAACATGTATTTTCGGCCAATCACCCTTTTGCCCAGGATCTTCTCCAAGAATAATGAGCACATCTCGAATTGTGGCATACATACCAATGATGCGCATGATGGTTTTAAAATGAGAGCCCCATCGAGTCTCACCTGGCCTAGCTAACCCCATCTCTTGATTTAATCCGCTGCCAGTTTCTAGTTCACCCACTTCAAGAGATTTCAAGAGGTTAATAGCTCTAACATTCCGAAGCAAGTCATGGCGCTTACAAGAGACTCCCACAATACTCATCAAGAGAGAGACTTGAGCAAAAAACCAAGAACAATCTGTATTGTCCTTAGCAACAGCAACTAGGACTAGCTGGAGTTGATGTGCAAAGCAATGAACATAATAAGAAGAAGGTGAATCTTTCATGATCAAAGTTTTCAGTCCTTTAATCTCTCCTTTCATGTTACTAGCTCCGTCATAACCTTGTCCACGGATTTGAGTGGGAGTCAAATGGTGATGACTAAGTAAACCATAAATTGCATCCTTAAGTGACAAAGAAGTAGTATCACCTACATGAACAACTCCAAGAAAATGCTCCTTTGGCCTTCCCACTTTATCTACATAACGCAAGCAAATAGCTAGTTGTTCCTTATGTGATATATCACTACTCTCATCAGCAAGAATTGCATAATTATCATCACCAAGTTCTTCTATAATTTCCTTCCTCGTGTGTATGGCACAACATTCAATAATTTGCTTCTGTATCTCAGGGGAAGTCAAGGTACAATTACCTGGAGCATTTTTCAAAACCAATTTATTCACTTCTTCATTATTTGCTGCAAGCCATTCCAGAAGCTCAAGAAAGTTCCCTCTATTGTGAGAATCATCCTTTTCATCATGTCCACGGAATGCCAATCCTTGACCCAGGAGAAATCTCAAGCATCTAAGAGAATAAAGCAACCTGAGCTTGTAAAGACGTAGTTCCTCGTGGTTTACCTTGACAATAAGATTATCAACTGCCGTATTGGGATTCACAAATAAGTTATATCTCTCCTGAGCATGATTGTGTACACTTGTTACACCACCCACATGTTTGTCAAGTGCATCATCCCTATTCCAATTTCTCCAACCACCATCAACAAAAACCCCGGTACCCTTTCCCTTGCTTTTTTTCTCTTTGAACAAGTAGCATACGAAGCAAAATGCAGCATCCTTCTTGATACTATATTCAAGCCAATTATACCTCTCAAACCAAAGAATACTAAAATGCCGATCTTTACCTCCAATATTCCTTGATTCAAACCGATGTGCATATGGTCGACATGGACCTTTAAGGATGTATGATCTCCGAACTGCATCCCGATCATTAACATTATAGCTTGCAATGGGTAATCTTTCCCCTGGATCATGTGGAAGACGATTAATATCATACACTTGTGGTGGTGGCGGCGGCGGTGGTGGTGGCGGCGGTGGCGGTGGTGGCGACGATGAGAGCGGTGGTGGCGATGTTGTATCTTTAGGTGGAACTACAATTTGCCGTTCGGCAGCCGTCGAGGCAGAAGATGCGATCTTCTTTGCTTCATGCTTCTGAAAAAGTGATGCAATGTCCGAGTTCCTCTTCTTCTTGTTTCCGTCAGTCTGCAATGCAAAAAACACAGCTGATTTATCAATTTCCTAATTACATTTCCTAATTACAGTGAATCAGTTTTCTGTATCACAATCAATATAGAACAGTTAGAGAAGAGAAGAGAAAGAGACAAATTTATTTTTCTACTAATGGATCAACACAGAATAAAAACTAAAAACTGATTCAAAGTTATCGCTAATTTTACTCTTCTATTTTGAATAAACTATTCACAATTAAAATACTCCCTCCGACCCAAATTAGTTGACTTAGATTTATCTAGATTCAAATGTATCTACTCTTATTTTAGACTAGATACCTTCGAATCTAGACAAAACCAATTCAACTAATTTAGATCGAAGGAAGTACAACTAGGAAAGAGAAAGAGGCATGTAGCTTAGCTAACAGGGTGAAACCTCACCTGATCGACCGATTGATTTTGATTAGCAGATCGGAAATTGTTGAAGCTCCGGCTGCAGACTCTCTATGAACGGAATCAACAGTCTAACAATCAAGCAGCTCTCGCAACAGATTTTATTTTAAGGAGGATTGAATCGAAATTGATGACTCTGGACGCGGCTCGGGGAATCGTGAAACACAGTTTGTGCCGTCTACGGCTTAACAGAACTAGACGAATTGAGAAACGTGTGTCTGCTTTCCACGCCTGAGCCAGGCCTATCCCATTATGTTTAGACAATATGTATTAGGCTAACAGGCCAAATTTTAGGGTGGTCCACGCCCCACCCTTATACCCTACTAGCTCCGCCCATGCTACCACGTGACTCGAAGCGCCAATTAGGAAAGGTAGATACGGAATATAGTTATTACCTTTCATGGTGCTGCAGCAGGCACATCGTCATCGCTGCCAGTCCAGTCACGAACCACTCGCAAGTCTAACCGGAGACGGTGAGCCCAAGCCTGAGCCTGAGCCTGAGCCTGAGCCTGACTCGCCATGACTGATATCAAGCCAAAGGGCCCATATCTTGGCTTGCAGGGCACCATCGGATGATCTCAAACCCAGCCACGTCGCCACCTACGGCGGTGCCACCGTGACACTGACCACCCACGTAGCAGTAGGTCTCCTCGCCGCCACCAAGCCGAACTGCCGCCGCCTAGGAGCACTGCCCGGAGCTGGGCCTCCCCGTGCGAGGAAGTCATCGAGAAGGAAGAAGTAGGGAGCCGCCGTTGCCGCCCGTGCCTGGCCCGATGACAGCAGGAGTGAGGGGGTGGGGGAGAGCTCTGGGGAAGGGGCTGGCAACACGGCCCAGTCGCCCGTGCAGGGCACAACCAGGTTACGGGAGGGTTTCTGGGTTATCTCTTCGAAAGCGTACTTTGTAATTTATTTTACAGATATCGATCTCATCATTCATTTACCCTTTAAGCAGATCATGATGAATTAGAGGATAAGAAAAGAAATGAACATCCTTGGCAACTAGCAGGATAAAGATTGCAATGAGAGAATCGTCATACAGGTGGAATCAGTTGCTTTTATCTATGCAGAAATGACATGCCTTTTATTGCTAAAAAATC
The DNA here is from genome assembly GCA_916181665.1 of Avena sativa. Taxonomy (NCBI): domain Eukaryota; kingdom Viridiplantae; phylum Streptophyta; class Magnoliopsida; order Poales; family Poaceae; genus Avena; species Avena sativa. Next base: position 367,193,749 of record OV702283.1, on the reverse strand, counting down.
ATCTCCTCTTCAGGTTATTTATGAATGTAGTCACTGGCTCCGGTTCTGATCAATTTTTTACAGATCAGTGTTTGTGTTTTTGACGGAACGAGTACCTCATCTGGTCTTAGTTTCGTGTTGATATAGGGTCAGAACATTGACCAAGGCTGTACAACGTTTTGGGTACACATACATAAATGTATGGTGTACAAATACAAGAAATAATAAAAGCCTATTACATATTCTAACAGCCTCCCTTAATCAAAACATTTTGAAAGGTTGAGATTACATTTGAACTCATCTAGCTTCTTGACTGGAAGGGCCTTTGTAAAACTATCAACAACTTGATCTTTGCTTGAGATAAACAGAATAGCGAAGCTATTACTAGTAACTCTTTCTTCAACAAAATGAAAATCAATTTCAATATGTTCAGTTCGAGCATGAAACACTGGATTGATAGACAAATAGGTGCCACCCAGATTGCCACACCAAAGACTTGGTTTTTCCTGTAACTTTACTCCAAGTTCAATGCGAAGAGCTTCAACACAAATAAATTCAGCTATGGCATTAGCTAGAGCTTTATTCAGTCTCCGTGCTAGACCGAGACACTGTGGCTTGTTTTCTGGCACTCTAAGAAACCAGATTTGGCCTAACTAATATAGCAAAACCACATGTAGAACGCCTATCATCCAGGCAGCTAACCCAATCTACATCTAAGAAGGCACTCAAAAGAGTGGATGAAGATTTTGTAAATGTAATTCCAAGTTTTAATGTACCTTTCACATATCTAAGAATACGTTTTGCAATTGTCCAGTGTTCTGTGGCTGGAGCATGAAGATACTAACACACCTTTTTTACTGAGAAAGATAGATCAGGACGTGTCAGCGTCAAATATTGTAGGGCTCCAACAATGCTCCTGTATTGGATACTATCTTCAGGACCAAGAGGTGTACCATATGTAAGAGACAACTATTTTGTGGAGGACAAAGGTGTAGGAGCAGATTTACAGTTGCACATGCCAACTCTGTCAAGTAACTCTGTAGCATATTTTCCTGTATCATAAGAAAACCATCACATACCTTTTTCACCTCAATACCGAGAAAGAAGTGTAAGTCACCTAGATCTTTGATAGCAAAATTCTCATTTAAATTTCGAAGAAGAGCAGTAATAACATGATCAGATGAACCAGTGACTATGATATCATCACCATAAATTAGGACAAACATAGTGATACCTGACTTATTGAAAAGGAATAATGAAGTATCGACCTTTGATGGTGTAAATCCGAGCTCACACAGCTTGGAACTCAGCCTAGAATACCTAGTTCGAGGTGCTTGTTTCAATCCATACAAGGCTTTGTCAAGTTTGCAAATATGATACGGAGCATGAGGATTTTCAAAACCTGGGGGTTGTTTCATATAGACCTCTTCTAGAACACCATGAAGAAACGCGTTCTTGACATCTAGCTGCCATAGGCTCCATCCACGAGAGACACAGAGATATAAAACAATTCTGATAGTAGCAAGGTTGTTCAGCGGCGGTGACAGTTGAATGCAGCGGCGACGAGATCTATCGTGTGTATGGCGATGGCTGAGGAAACATCGACGGTGGCGGCCGGTTGTGTCGGTTTGTTTTGGGTTGTGGTTTTGAGGCACGACGGCGGCAGGCAGGCTGCGGCGGTGGCGCGGTTGTAGGGTTGTGGCGGCGGCGGCTGTGATCAGCGGCGGCGGCGCGACAGCTAGGTCTGGGAAGAGCAATGCTCTGATACCATGTTTGTGTTTTTGGCGGAACGAGTACCTCATCTGGTTTCGGTTTCATGTTGATATAGGGCGAGAACATTGACCAAGGTTGTACATCGTTTTGGGTACACATACACAAATCGTATGGTATACAAATACAAGAAATAATAAAAGCCTATTACATATTCTAACAACCGGAACACCCTGTGTTGTTTATGGACACGTGCTCGTGGCCCCATAGTTTAAGGGTACTCCATAGTCATATTTTTTCACGAGGGGCTTTGCAATTGACATTTTATCTTCTTCTAATAATTCTTCTATGGAGTACTCTTTCTCTTATCGGTTGTGTGCAAGCAAGTTCTGCACAGGTCGGCTGTGAACTATTTGCTTCTATCGCCTTAATGCAAAATTTTGAGTTTAACAAAAAAATTCCTTTATCAAAGTATAAACCCTTTATCAAACATTTTGAGTATAAACCCTTTATCAAAAAATTCCTTTATCGAAGTATAAACCCTTTAACAATTTTTTTTTGAGTTTAACTAAAAAAATTCCTTTATCGTACTTGAATTGCAGTTTCTAAAATATCACCAGATACATTGGTCTATCAGAACTTAATTTAAGTCCCCCGCAAAAAAAAGAACTTAATTTAAGTAGGCGCTTATATGAATTCCAGGGAAGGGCGATCAAATTCTTCAAGATAAGGCGAGCGAGAAACAGAACATTCAAACAATCAACTTAAACAAACAATTTAAACTTTGAGTTCTCAAAACCAATCCAAGCCCTAATTCTAGAGCTTCAGAGTTAGGTCTATCCCGTCGGCAGGCTCCTCCGGATCGACGTCAGAAACGCAATGCTGGTGTCCAATATGGCCTCCATCTCCAGTACCGTGGTATCCGGCGGCAAGCGATGTAGAAGGCAGTTGGGCGAGAAGGAGAAGAATGGCGTCAGTTTGCCATGACAACGAAGCAGGCGGCATGGCGCTAACCGAGGGCTCGTAGTGGCTGCGCCAGTCGCCGAAGGGCTGCGCCCAAAGACAAGCACTGCGCAGGGCTGTGGAGTAGGAACACCCCGCGCCCGGGGACGACCGAACGGGACGACGACCCTTGTTCGCCTTCTTCTTCTTCTTGATCTCCTGGGGCGCGCGCAGTTGCCTATGCGCCTTCTGGTGCCCACCCCGCGCCCGAGCGCTCTTGAACGCGCGCGAGCATACCTTGCACTCGAACGCTCCCTCCACGGGCATCATCTCATGTGCCTTCTTGTTTTCCCGTATGGCCATGCCCAGCGAGAGCGAAGTGTTGGCGGCGAAGGTGGGCGCGGTGGAGGGAGGAGAGCACGAGCCGGAGGACTCCATGTGTGGAGCGGCCGGGATCGAGATGCCCTGGATCGATTATCTGGGTGTGCTATGGAGATGTGTATGTAGGTACTCGATCTTGTGCAACTGCTTCTACTCATTGGTGGCGGTTTATTTTATAGAGAGCGCACCGTCATGTCCAGATATGGAAGTGAATACTGTGTTCGCAGGAGTGAAAGCAGTATGTTTTTTTTGCTTGTTCTGCACATATGTGGTGTTCTCGTGTTTCTTGCCATCTTCGTATGCATCAACGCTGAATGATGGATTCCTTCTTTATGCAAGATACAAAAATGTCTCTGCTCCCATCCGTTGTGAACATGCTGTGATTTGATGTGGGATTTTATTTTGTTCTTTTGAAGCGGAGCCTCATCTCATTTTAAATAGAAAGAAGTTTAAAGTTTGTTACAAGCCGGTAACAAAATAATCGCTCTCGCAGCATTATTATGTACTCAAAATGCCGAACTCCCCATACTCCAAAGAGCCGCCTGGCCCTTAAATTTAGATACAACTAGTTGAATGCCCGTGCATTGCTATAGATCTCACAAGTTTTTTCTTGTCACAAATATATTAGTAATACATATGAAGATTCACATATATAAAAAAACACGGCCACGTAATATTTTAAAGATAATAAAACTATTTTCATAAAAATATTATTGAGACAAGACTTCATATGTATAAAGGTATATACATTTCCCTACGGTCTACAAGCTCTGACAATTGTTAGGCTTAAGAGTCGGCATGTTATAATGCTTTGATTCCTCATGTCATTTGCTCATGTCGTCATCCGTCCATGAGAGTTGGCTGGTTGTCTACTCCCAACATGTCTCCTAAAACAAATGTTTCACTGGATCGATCGGCACCTTTGTTTAATACCACGTCCCACAAAAAAGTAGAAATATGCTCCTTGAAAGTCATTTAATTTTATGAGCACAATCCAAATTGGCGGTTCGGTTAACTTTGTCTATAGCAATTGTTCTTTCGGTCCCTAGCAATCATAGTCTCATGAATCCACACCACCATAACCATCAGGTTTTAAAAATTCTGCTCATTGTGGTAGAAAGGAAATTTATGATCACATCGGATATTTTGAATCGCACAACATTGTTCCAGAACATAGGTTGGATTAAAGGGATCCATGGATAAATTATCTTGATATTCGTCAAACATTCCAATTCGAGGGAAAAAAATGCTACACAATATTATTGAAAATGTCCCATTGAAATGATCTATTATATGATCACACATCAAAGTTCTTCAAATTACTCAGTTGACTATCAAATACCAGAAATTGTTAAAATTAGATGTTTGACATGTATTGAAGTAGTTTTAGTATCCATGTTACGGAAAACATGCATGAATGGAGATCATTGAATTCACTAATTAACTTATTTCTGGATTGATATTATAAAATCACTTGAGGATTGTTGAAACATCATTTTCTCATCAAATGCTTAAGAATGACCTCGAGTGCTTTGTTGTGATAGGAATAACCTCCTCATTTAACATCTTACACTACGGGAAAAAATATCGCTGCCGTGTAGACACGTCTTTGCCATGTGCCAAACGCACCGGAACACGGCAAAGACAGTCTTTGCCGTGTGTAACTCAGAAAATACACGACAAAGTACGTGAACACGACAAATTTTTAAAAAAGAACACGGCAAAGAAATATACACGACAAAGACCTTTAAAGGAACACGGCAAAGAAAATACACTCGGGAAAGTTGACAACGACACACGGCATAGGTGTTATCACGGCAACAAGGTGGGACCCGTGACCCCACAAGTCCATTTAACGGGAGGAGCTAACGGCCGCAGACGGTGGTCTCTTTGCCTTGTGCCCTCGCCGGTCCTTTGCCGTGTGTATTCTATAGTATACACGGCAAAGGCCCTTTGCCGTGTGTATTCCATAGTACACACGGCAAAGAGTCTTTGCCGTGTGTATTTCGCAGTACACACGGCAAAGTTTTTTTTTCTTTTTTTTTTTGCCTTTTATCACATTACTCTTAGGAAAATCATAAAAAATCATTCTAATTCAGAAAAATACAAATAATATATCAAAATTTGCAGAAAAATAAGATCTATCCATGTACACTCAAAAATTAGATATTTATATTGAATAAGAATCTTCATGCTAGCCGTTTTGACCATAGTTTTAAACATGCATAAAAAATTCAAAAACGATCGAAACAATGCGAAACCTTCGTGTGGTGTCATATTATGTGACATGGTTGCAAGGAAAAATATCAAACTTGTTATATTGAATATGTCTCAAAAAAACCTTCACAAAATGACCTATCTCATTCGAGGTTTTCTGGCTTTCGGGTCAAATGACCAATGTTATGGCTAGAATCAAGGCATAGTTTGTGATAATCTATCCATATTGTGCATGCATGTGCATTATGGAATGTCTAATAATATTGCAGGAGGAAGTTTTCCTTTTTGTCGCACCAAAAAGCCATTTTTCATTTTACGAGCGTAAAAAACGGGGAATTTTATGAAGCAACCACCAAATGGCTAATTCAAAATTCTACCATCCCATTTTTCAAAAATACTAGACCACCTTAAATGTACAATGTCCCAACGCGGGGATCTCAAACCTTTCCGTCTACTCTAGGTGAAAAAGAAAAATTCCTGCCGAATCGGTAGGAAGTGGGTCAGATATGAACTACAGGTACATGATCGGATGGGCATAACTTTTTACAAAAATCATATTTAGATTCACAATATGCTATTTCATCAGAGATCCAATGAAAGTTTAGAGAGGCTCAGCTCCGAGCTAAGAATCCTCATACCCGTCGTTCGACAAAGTTTGTCGATAGTTTTAAAGAGTCATAAAAAATTCAAAAACGATCGAAACAATGCGAAACCTTTGCGTGGTGTCATATTATGTGACATGGTTGCAAGGAAAAATATCAAACTTGTTATATTGAATATGTCTCAAAAAAACCTTCATAAAATGACCTATCTCATTCGAGGTTTTCTGGCTTTCGGGTCAAATGACCAATGTTATGGCTAGAATCAAGGCATAGTTTGTGATAATCTATCCATATTGTGCATGCATGTGCATTATGGAATGTTGAATAATGTTGCAGGAGGAAGTTTTCCTTTTCGTCGCACCAAAAAGCCATTTTTCATTTTACGAGCGTAAAAAACGGGGGATTTTATGAAGCAACCACCAAATGGCTAATTCAAAATTCTACCACCCTATTTTTCAAAAATACTAGACCACCTGAAATGTACAATGTCCCAATGGGAGGATCTCAAACCTTTCCATCTACTCTAGGTGAAAAAGAAAAATTCCTGCCGAATCGGAGGAAGTGGTTCAGATATGAACTACAGGTACATGATCGAATGAGCATAATTTTTTACAAAAATCATATTTAGATTCACAATATGCTATTTCATCAGAGATCCAGTGAAAGTTTAGAGAGGCTCAGCTCCGAGCTAAGAATCTTCATACCCGTCGTTCGACAAAGTTTGTCGATAGTTTTAAAGAGTCATAAAAAATTAAAAAAACGATCGAAACAATGCGAAACCTTCGCGTGGTGTCATATTATGTGACATGGTTGCAAGAAAAAATATCAAACTTGTTATATTGAATATGTCTCAAAAACCCTTCATAAAATGACCTATCTCATTCGAGGTTTCCTAGCTTTCCAGTTAAATGACCAATGTTATGGCTAGAATCAAGGCATAATTTGTGATAATCTGCCCATATTGTGCATGCATGTGCCTCATGGAATGGGGAACAATGTTGCAGGAGGAAGTTTTCCTTTTCGTCGCACCAAAAAGCCATTTTCCATTTTCTAGGCACAAAAAACAGGGGGTTTTATGAAGCAACCACCAAATGGATAATTCAAAATGATACCACCCCATTTTCACAAGATTATATGGACGTCATATTTGGATTCCTCACATTTTTCTGATCGATTTAGACATTTTATTTGTCGAATTCCGATTTACGGATTTAAATATATGAATTATTCCATATTAAATAGAAAAAGGAAATAAAATAAAATCATTTTATTTTTTATTTGGATTCAAGATTATTATTACTTTTCATTATTGTTTACTTAAATAATTGTTTGGAATCTAAAACTGAGATATGTGACATCATGGCCCAAGAGTTAATAGCATTGATATGGAAGTATTAGCAACAAGGTATGATTTCTTTCTTGGTAGCTCATTCGGAAGGAACGAAGAAGTTAAGCGTGCTAGGCCTAGAGTAGTGTTAGGATGGGTGACCACAGGGTAAGTTTGCCTATGAGTGCAATTTGACCTAATATTTAACATACAAAGGGTTAAAATATCCTATATGAGATTATCAAGTAAATAATATTCAAAAAAGTTTGAAACAATTTCTTTTTTATTTTTTTAAAAAATAAAGTTTCTTTGCCGTGTATTTTTCCACGAGACACACGGCAAAGACAGCTTTTTTGCCGTGTACTTTTCAAGGAGACACACAGCAAAGACAACTTCTTTGCCGTGTACTTTTCGAGAAGACACACGGCAAAGAATAGACACCATCATCTCTGCGGGAACCGTTATCTTACTTTACTTTGCCGTGTCTACGCATGAGACACACGACAAAGCCTTTGCCGTGTCTTATTTAGAAAACGCACGGCTCTTTTTTGCCGTGTGTATACACATGGCAAAGCCTTTGCCGTGTTCCGAAAGGCCTTTGCCGTGTCTTTTGCCCACACGATAAAGAGTATGTGTGCCGTAGTGTTAGCCTAGAAAAAACATAGTTAAATTTACGTGATGCAAAAAAAGCGTTGTGACTATGAGTTCGATGCGAGTTATATAAACCCACTACAACATCTGAACAAGGAAAAACGACAGAAAGAGTACGTTGATTTAATTCTCACCTTTTTTATGCTTGTCATCTCATTAAACTCATGATGACTACATATGTAACAGCGGAAATATATATACAATCTTCCAGTGAGCATAAATATCACAAAAAATCTTGTTTTAAATCACGACAAAAGTGCATGAGGAATTGTTGTTCTTGTCCAACAAGTATTGTTGCATGGCACCGAAGAGGACCTAACTCACCTGTTCACCCGTTTCACCAACCTTTAGGTTCTTCTTAATACTGACTCGACAAAAAAACTCAGAGCCTCAAAGTGAAATTGAGGTTCCCGATATTTGTACTATACCTCCTTGGACCGTAGCTGCCGTAAATGGAACTTGTGCCTCATCCATGCTACCACATCTGCTCAGGATTCCGCCCCGTCGTGCTCCTCCTGATCTTTCCGCTGGCCACGCAACACGCATATGAATCACTCCCCTCGCCCCCACATAGACCTGGGACATTGAGCTCACCGCGACCATCCACTAGCAGCTCAAAGCTGACCCAATCCAACCTTGTCCTACCCGGATCTAAGAGCCTCAACACTGCACCTGACCAATAACACAGGAGATGATTTGCTTGCATAAGTTCAACCTGACCAAGCACATATGAGATTCTTTGCTCATAGTCTTAGTACTTCTTCATATGAAAACAACAAATACCTCTTGCAGCATATAAACTCAAGTCACATTTGTAATTTCACTGCATCTTTGCATGATAAAATAAGCCTACAGATGCAAAAACAACTACTCTATTATCAGTAGATGATGATATGGAGTTATGGAAATTATACATAGGCCCTACTAAAAATGCTCCATAAATATACATTCCGTCTCAAGGCATAAATATACACCTCTTATATATGAGTCACTTACACTTGAACTTTAATTTCCTCAACATAATTCACCTTTACAGATCACGAATACTGAAAGTACACATGAATTAACATCATGTATGTAAATGGCTGACATCTGCTATTAATGCACTATAAAGAAAATTTAAGTGGGTTCGGTGACAACATCAAGAAACTGCAGATTTCACTACAGATTCATGCATGTTTAATGCAATCCCTGAGATTTAAACGGATAGGTAAATTATCATATATTTATATATATGTTTGAAACATAAACTGTTCATCAACCTTATATTTTTTACAAAAATATTCCAAAACTTCTTTAATGGAAGAAAGTTTTATGGTACATTTAGTTATGATCAGAGCTTCTATAATTGACTCTTCAAACATGAGTAATCAAAGAGTGTTACATAGGATATGATGCTTTGAAAATAAATGGACGAAACAGGCAAACACATTGTATCCCTCCCCCAAATCTAGGGTTGGCAAGCAGTTTTTTAGAAACAAAGCTGCAATCTTGGTTGCCAAGAAGCTTGGTGTAACGAACAACTTTAAAAACAATCCAAACAAATGCAAGTAAAACCGAATTACATTAGTGTAGAGAAGAGTTGGTGAATATCTGAGAAGACAATGGGCAATATGTTGGAGAAGACTGTAGGCAAGATATATAGCCTCGGCTAGAAATTTTGGGGAGAAAGGAAAGTAGATCAACCAGTTATCTGCAGTCGTATTTCAAATTCAAAATTTATTGATGACGTAGAGGCTAGTATTTTAAACACCGTAGAAGATAGTATAGCTACAATAACCTGAAAGATAAATGAGATGATGGCGGTCATGATTCACTAGTGGAGAATGGGCCTATAGTCCCGGCTCGTAAGGGGTTTTGTCCAGGTTTGGAAACCGGGACTATCCATGCGGGACTAATGGCACCCCCATTAGTCCCGGACCGGTTACCAGCTGGGAAAAATGACCCTCCACGTGGACGGAGGATCACGCGCGGGGTGCACCCCCTTTAGTCCTGTTTTTTATTACGGCCCGCGATAATTGAGTCTCTGCCGCGACAGAAGTTTGGGCACTTTCTGTGCCGCGGCAGAGAATTCATTTTGTTTTTTTATTTCTTTCTTCATCAAAATAGTTTTCGTATATTTTTACGCTACTACATATATACCGTACACGTTTGTGCGTATATAATTAACTTGTCTTATGATCGAGCATACAAATATATACAGTTTTGATAGTTACATGGAGATCACAATTACCGGGACTAGAGCCCGTGTATTCTATTATATGGAGATCAGTAGTGTCTATTCACACTAAATTCTTCGGCATCGTCTACCATCTCTTTTATCAAAAATCCCGCCAGTTCATCTGCAATTCCTAGTACGCGTTGCTCTAGTAGGAGCTGATTCCGCATGCTCTCAAACTATATAAGGAAAGGAGATCAATATAAATATCAATCATGATAACAAAAAGTGACGATAATAAAATGATGTTGTGAATGTATTGCTTACGTCGAATCTATAATCTTTGTGCTCAGTGGTAAATGTGCTAATAAACTCGCAAATATAGTATCCACATAGATTCATCCCCGATGGCTTCCTTGCGCACTTTACGAAAATAGAATTCAATCAAAATAATAATCTAGCATCATAATTGTATTGAAACTATAAGTAAAGAGATGCGCGGACATATCACATACTACTTACCGAGACCGGAGTAAATGTCATCTTCTTAAGGAACCCGTAACCTCATGCTTGAACATGTTCCAAACCCTTCCTGGCAAATAAAATGAATGAATGAGTTCTTAATTACCTGATAGCTCAGGAAATCAACGAAAGACACCGATATAGCGCAAAAATTACCTCTGGAGCATGTCATGCATGCTACGGAACTCTTTCAGGTGTCTTTTTAATGGGTCCATGACTTCAACTATTCCCTTATCAACTTAAATGTCTAGCAGAATCCAGTGGAAGCTGCACAAGTTTATATATACATCAGTAACTCATCAGTTACAATTAACATCGAGTAAGAAAAAGTGAATGTGTACAACAGAGTAAGACCCTCACTTGAAATTGTAATAAAACGGTATGTGGTCACGAAAATTTTGCTCCGTTAGAAACCTTAGAAGGTTTTCCTCCGTCTCCTTGGGTTTTGTCATTAGCATTTCTATATGTACTTTATCTGGGTTAATGAACCCAACACTATAGAGTCTGCTTGTTTTACATTCCTGGATCTTCATTCTGCATAATAATAGAGTACAAAAGGATATAATAAGGATAATTCCATGCAATGAACTGAACAACTGGAAAATTGAACAACTTATATGTAGACAATGAATTCAACAACTTACAGACAATAGAAACTCATGATAGATTTGTCGAGGGTGTCGAAATTGCAAAACTGGAACAGTTCTGGAAACTCAACATGGCCCTCTTTGGCTCGGAAGTAGTAATCACGTGGGACTTCCGCTATGATCATTGTTCTGTCCCGCTTTACGACTCTCAAGTACCATTCATGGAGATTCCGAATTTGTGTTGGTAGTTCACGCAACTTCTCTTTTCTGGCAAAATCCATCCCTCGGACATATCTAGGGACTACATCAGCCTTGGGAAACTTGTCGTCTTGGGAGCCTAGCAATTCAGTAACACTCACATTCATAGCGGCCGCCCACCTCGCAGCTTCTTCCATATCCTGCTGCAGGAGCTAGGGAACGTCTTTGGATAACACCTTGAGGGGTGGGATCAATTGTTCGACCTGTTCTCCCAGTTGGGGAACGTCCCTTCTTTTCTCGCTTGCACTTTTACTTGATTTGCTCCAGCTTGCACTTCTACTTGATTTGTTCTTTGTCACTTCCTTATGAAGTGTGCGTAGATAGTCATCTGGCTTATGGTGCAACTCATATTGCAATTTTGTGTTCAGAAAATCAAGTGCATACGCTTTTTTGCTTCTCGGTGTATACTGAGACGGGCTCGGGTTTCTTCTTTTGAAAATGCGTATCACATTAGGCCTTTTCGTACTCTGTGTTTTCCTCGTCATTACGATCATAAGGTTTGATGGGAAGATTCTTATGAGGTACTCTTGGGAGGGGCGACATTTTTCGTTTTGGGTTGCTGCATCGGTTAGTACTCATCGACGGAGCACGCTTCTGCTTATTGTCCTTAGCGGGCTGACCCTGCGGCGAAGACGGCTGACCCTGCGGCGTAGATCGAGATGGACACGCGCTGTGGTGGTCGTAGTCATGGGGTGGGCTTCTTGGAGGTGATGGAGGTGAAGGTGACATGCGATGGCTCGGAGACGGTGTTGGCCTTGGCGCCGAGCCTAGAATATTGATGTTGTTCTTGTCCCATAGAATTATACCACCCAGTACTTCTCCAGGTGTCCTCTCACCTTCAGGTCCAGGGATGTCAAGCCCCATTGAGTCCCACCCCGTTATGATTTGATCCACCCTGACTTTAGCTTAGCCAGCTGGAATACCACAGTCATGCCATCGTGCGTCAGGTGGACAAGGTAAAGCACATCCAATCGCCACCTTCACGGATATGTTCTTCACCTTCTGATGGACCTCAGAAGATATCTGATCCTTGATTCCATCCACGGGGTAGTCGGGACCGCCATCTATCATCCGTGCATTGTTAGACAAGACCTCCGATTCAGCCACGCTGCTTCTCCACTGAGATGGGTCTGCGGTAATATTGAGTGCATGATCTTGCTGGAGTGCTACTCCTCTAAGTTCGTCAATCTGTTGTTGCTGCTTGTCAGTTCTTGCTAGCAACTGGTTGAACCTGTCTCCCTCCTCCTCCTCCTCCCGTCGCTGCTTTTCTCTCGCTCAGCTTATATAAGTATCTTTATCTCTGGGAAACCCAATCTGCCACGTATAACTAGGGCCAAGGACTCTTACTCGTCCACCGTGTTCATCACTCTCGAGGACCTTTGTCAGCAAGTCTTTCTCTCTATCATAATGGAAATTTGTTTTGCACTCTTTAATTTCTTTCACTGTTTTCAGCCATGTCTCCCTAGGTCTCCTAATCCCTTCACTGCAAACAAGGTCCCCTGTAATATCGTCATACTCACTCCCGTGCCCAAGGAACCAATATCTTGCCCTCAAATCCAGTTCTTTGTGCATTGGTTCTGGAATGATCCCTTTATCACACAGCTCTTTCTCTTTTTTTATCCCACTTTTGCATGGCAGTCGCATAGCCCCTGGCCCCAGGCGATGGTGATATTTATTTTTCGCAGCATTTATCTTGTTTTTTATAATTTTTTCATAGCATCCTATGACTTCATGTACTTCACAAATGCATCCCAGTGAGGCTGTTGCTTCGCTAGATAGCCTTCAAAATTATGAGCAGTCGTGTCCTTCTAATACTTTAGCCATAATGCTTTCTTCTAGTTCTGGAATAGTTCGGCCATCTTATTAAGAGCCCACTCCTTGACTTTCTTTCTCAATTTAGTTGTGTCAACATCATCCTCATATTATGCAGAGTGAAATGAGCCATGAGGTCATTACAAAGACCCTCTTTGTACCTTTCAGCGACATACTCACTCTCTTCCGCCCTTTTGGTCTTGTGCCACTATCGAACGGTGATTAGGATGCGATCCCTAACAATAAATCCATATTGTTGTTTAAATACATTTGTGGACTTTTTGGGTTCCAACGGTTCACCCAATGCTGATATCACCGTAATTGTATAACACGCAGATCCAGCCAATTTTTTGGCTGGGCCTCGTTTGGAAGATTTTCTCGATGTGGAGCCTAAGAGAAGAAACATTCGTCAATATAATATATATACAACTCGGTATATTGACGCAGCTCAATTATAGAGCTTCGTTGGGAGACCGCAAGAGGAAGGTATGATGAGCACAGCAGCAAATTTTCCCTCAGTTATGAAACCAAGGTTATCGAACCAGTAGGAGCAAGGAAACAACTCCAAGATGTTGCTAGCAACATGGAATCCTGCACAACACAAACTCAAGACTTTTTCCCGACTTATAGTGAGGTTGTCAATCTCACTGGTTTGTTGAAAACAAAGGATTAAACGTACAGTGTGGAAGATACTGAATGCTTGCAGAAAGTAAATGGTAATAGTAGATGATGTAATAATAGTAAAGATTGGACCGGGGTCCACAGTTCACTAAAGGTGTTCTCCTGAAGATAAATAACATAACATGCTAGGTGAACAAATTGCAGCGGAGCAATTGACAGGAACTGAGCAAGGCATAACAATGCAAATACTAGACATTCATGATTCCAATGAGATTTGATTGGGCATTACAACAATATACATAGACCGCCATCGAACACCATCTATGAATAATAATCCACCTTCAGGTTATCATCCGAACCCCCTTCAGTATTAAGTTGCAAGCAACGAATAATTGCATTAAGTAATGTGTGTAAAGTAAACAATACAATTGTTCCATGAACAAAAGATTATTGTTTTCTCCCTAGTAGCAACAACACATCTATAACCTTAGAGATTTCTGTCACTTCCTCAGATTCAATAGAGGCATGAACCCACTATAGAGCATATAGCTACTAGAAACAGATAGCATGCAAGATCTCAAACAACACAGACATGATAGAATAAATAATCAATCTGACATGATAGAATAAATAATCAATCTGACATAGTATCTCAATATCCATTGGATCCCTGAAAACACAACATGTATGATTACAAATAGATGATCTTGATCATGAACAGAGATCACAAGATCTAAACATGATAGCACAAAGGAGGAGAAACAACCATCTAGCTACTATATGGACCCATAGTCCAAGGGTGAACTACTCACGCATCATACCGGAGGCTGCCATGGTGATGAAGAAGGCCTTTGGGATGATCTCTCCCCTTCGGCAGGGTGCCAGGAAGAGCTTCATATCCCCCGATCTAGGGACTAAGGTGGCGGCAGCTATGGACTGTTTCGTAGAGATCTGATCGGGTACTTAGAGTTTTGGCATTAGGGGGCTTTTATATGCGAAGAGGCGAGGTAGGGGGGCAGCCAGGGGGTCCACACCCTACCCAGGCGCGACCTAGGGTGGGCCCGCGCCCGGGGGGTGCGGCCACCCTGTGGCGCCCCTCCGGTCGCCCTTTGGTCTCCGTGTTCATCTCGGTAAAATATTGACTTTGGCTTTTGTCCCGTCCAATTCCGATAATATTTCCTCACTAGCTTTTCTGAAACCAAAAACAACAGAAAACAGGCAACTGACACTGCGGCATCTTGTTAATAGGTTAGTCCAAGAAAATTCATAAATTACCTCAAAGTGTAGACAAAGCATAGCAAATTTGATATTAAACAAGCATGGAACATAAAAAATTATAGATACGTTTACGACGTATCATATATACACCTCCTCCCGAGCATCTTATATATACCTCGTCGGTCTTTGTTAAGGGTCCATGGGCTTCTCCATCATCGGAGTTGTCGGCTCCGCCATCATCAGAGCCAGCAACTTCTCCCTCTCTTTGGTTGACCTCCTCTCCCTCACCGGATGGGTTCAGATACCTCGATGTAGATTCAGATGGATCAACGTCGTGGATTATATCCTCGAGAATTTATTCTTGTGTTAGGTCTCTTCGGATTGGACTAGGTGGATCCATAGTGTCTGCAAAATGCGAGATGCACACAATATTATTTCAAAATGCACACAATATTTGAACATAGCAAAAAATATTTCTATGCAATAATGTTTCTATACAATAATTTTTCTATACAATATTATTTCTATACAAATATTTAAATGCAACACAAATATTTCTTTGCAATAATATTTCTATAAAATATTATTTATATGCAATAATATTTCCATACAAATATTTAAATGCAACACAAATATTTCTATGCAATAATATATCTATACAATATTATTTCTATACAATCTTATTTCTATGCAATAATATTTCTATACAAATATTTCTATGCAATAATATTTCTATACAAATATTATTTCTATGCAATATTATTTCTATGCAAATATTTCTATACAAATATTTAAATGCAACACAAATATTTGTATGCAATAATATTTTTATACGATATTATTTCTATGCAATTATATTTCTGTACAAATATTTGAATGCAACACAAATATTTCTATACAATATTTTTTCTATGCAATAATATTTCTATACAAATATTTCTATGCAATAATATTTCTATACAATATTATTTCTATGCAATATTTTTATACTAATATTTCTATACACAAATATTTCTATACTAATATTTCTATACAAATATTTTAATACTAATATTTCTATACAAATATTTATATACACAAATATTTAAATGCAATAATATTTTTCTATACACAATATTTTCCCCACTACCTAGGCGGTTGCGGCCGGGAGGCGGTGGCGGCCAATAATTTATACGTCGTAAACGGATCTATAATTTTTGATGTTTCATGCTTGTTTAGTATCCACTTTGCTTTGTTTTGTCTACACTTTGAGGTATTTTTATATGTTTTCTGGGACTAACCTATTAACAAGATGCCACAGTGCCAGTTGCCTGTTTTTTGTTATTTTTGGTTCCAGAAAAGTCAGAAAATGAATATTCTCGGAATTGGACGGGACAAAAGCCAAAGTCAATATTTCACCGAGGAGAACACGGAGCCAGAAGACGAGACGGAGGAGGGCCTCGAGGGGCCCGCACCCCCTCGGTCTCCACCTTCGCCTATAAGAATCCCCCGATACCTAAACCTAAGTACCCAATCAGATCTCCACGAAACAGTCCGTTGCCGCCGCCACCATCGTCCCTAGATCTGGGGGATCTGAAGCTCTTCCCGGCACCCTGCGAGAGGGGAGAGATCATCCCGGAGGGCTTCTTCATCACCATGTCAGCCTCTGGTATGATGCGTGAGTAGTTCCACCTTGGACTACGGGTCCATATACTAGCTAGATAGTTGTTTCTCCTCCTTTGTGATACCATGTTTAAATCTTGTGAGCTCCGTTCATGATCAATATTGTCTATTTATAATCATGCATGTTATGTTTGCGGGGATCCGATGTATATTGAGATTACTATGTCAGATTGGTTAATGATTCTATCTTATTGATTCTATCATGTCTGTGTTGTTTGAGATCTTGCATGCTCTTAGTTTCTAGTAACTATCTTGGCCAAGTAGATGCTAGTGACTCCAAGAAGGAGTATTTATGCTCGATAGTGGGTTCATGCCTCTATTGAATCTGGGGAAGTGACAGAAATCTCTAAGGTTGTAGATGTGTTGTTGCTACTAGGGAGAAAACAACAATCTCTTGTTCATGGAACAATTGTATTTGTTACTTTACACACATTGCTTAAAGCAGTTATCCGTTGCTTGCAACTTAATAGTGGAGGGGGTTCGGATGATAACCTGAAGGTGGATTACTAGTCAAAGATGTAGTTGGTTGGCGGTCTATGTATCTTGTTGTAATGCCCAATCAAATCTCATAGGATCATGAATGTCTAGTATTTCATTGTTATGCCTTGCTCTGTCCTGTCAATTGCCCCACTGTAATTTGTTTACCCAACATGTTATGTTGTTTATCTTAAGAACACCTCTAGTAAACTGTTGACCCCGATCCAATCTTTACCATTGATACATCTTCCACTGTTATTGTTTACTTTCTGCAAGCCACCATTACCTTACATACCATATGTTTAATCCTTTGTTTTCAGCAAACCGGTGAGATTGACAACCTCACTGTTCGTTGGGGCAAAGTCTTGAGTTTGTGTTATGCAGGTTTCCAAGTTGCCACCAACACCTTTGAGTCGTTTCCGTCCTCCTACTGGTTCGATAACCTTGGTTTCTTACTGAGGGAAGACTTACTGCTGTGCTCCTCATACCTACCTCTTGGGGTTTCCCAACGAAGCTCTACAGTGATCTGAGCCGCATCAACGAGTTTTTTAGCGCTGTTGCTGGGGAGGCTAAGGACGGCTTCGCAAGGGGAGTCCTTCACAACCTTTCTCTTTACTTTGTTTTTGTTTTGCTTAGTTTCTTTTTCTTTGTTTTTTTCTTCTTTTTATCAAAAAATCCCAAAAAATAGTTTTGTTTGGTTTGCCCTTTCTTATCAAAAACACAAAAAATTAGTTTCTACTCTAGTTGCTGCTATAGTTGGCTTGCTCCACCCTTGCAAAAATGAACTCTGCTGAGAACACCAAGTTATGTGACTTCACTAGCACAAATAACAATGATTTCCTGAGTACACCTATTGCTCCACCTGCTCCTAATGCTACATTTTATGAAATTAAGCCTGCTTTGTTGAATCTTGTGATGAGAGAGCAATTTTCTGGTGCTAGTTCTGATGATGATGCTGCCCACCTCAATAACTTTGTTGAACTTTGTGAAATATAAGGATGTAGATAGAGATATTATTGTAACATCCCTAAAATCATGTTTTCAAAGATTGCATATCATTCATGAATGCATATCATTTAGGGATCAATTTCAAACTCATTTCAAGAAAACAGAAGCACTAGGTGCTATCATTTTATGTGAACAAACATTAAATTCAATGCCACTCTCTAGTGAGGGAATATTTGTTTTAAAACCATTGTTGTAAGTTCATAGGATTGGTTTGGTTGTGAGTAAAGCTTGGAAAAAATTTACAAAACAAATATGGTTTTTAAACCATTTTCAAAACCTATTCAAATCATGTGCTAAGGCACTGTTATTTTGATTTTTTTAAAAGACCAAGCTAGTCTAAGGAGACAACAAGGTTTTATGTCCAATACTATGAGGTTTACACTTTACAAAAATCAAGGAAAAATTTGGAATTCAAATGCACTTGATTTCATTTGAAAATGATTCCTGAAATTCAATAAAGAAAAAGAAAAGGCATTAGAAAACCCAACTGGGCCAGGCGCCACCATTTCAGCCCAGTAAGAAAAGCAGCCCACTCGGGTTCCCTCTTTCTCCTCTGTTTCTCACCGCGCTCGTGCACACCCCCTCGCTGACAACTGGGCCCCGCAGCCACGTCACCCCGTCGTCCCCAAATCTCGCCTGCGACCAGCGCCGCCGTGGCCGTTTCCTCCCGACGCAAATGCCCTTCAATCCCATTGATGCCGTGCGTTAATCTCGCCCCTACTCTGGCTATTTAACCTCCACCCCTATGCGGCCATTTCCCCTCACCCAGCGCCCCCACTCCACCACCAGGCTGTCCACAATATCGCTTGCACCGCCGCGGTACCGAGCCACTCCAGCGTGCAATTTTCCGGTGAGCTCTCGTCGCCCCTTGCCTTCTAATCTTGCCAGCATGATCGCAGCAACCTTGCGCATCTTCTAACTCCACTGGTAAGTGCTAGGACTATCGGGAGCCTCGCCAACGACGACGATCGCAAGTGCCCGACACAGCCGCAAACTCCGACGAGCTCTTCTGGTTTGTACTGACCGCGCCTCCCTCTCTCATTCATACTCACACGATCGCCTCGTCTGCACGCATCTAACACCACCTCTCTCGTGCCTTAGCGTGAACCGTAGCGTCGCCACCGTCTCCAGCAGCACACACCCGACGACAGCAGCGACTCCGGCGAGCAATCTCCGTCGACCTCGAGCGCCCCTTCGCCAACCAAGCATACCTTGAGCATCAGCAGCGCACGGTGAACTCGGTAAGCCACCTCTCCCTCTCCCGCGTGACCTAGATCGTCGGCAACGTCTCTAACAGAGCCGCCGCCGCCACTCGCCGCCGCTAGCGCCGCCAGAGTTTGGTCGCTTAATCGCGAGCCGTTAGATCCAGATCCACTGCGTTAGATAGATCACTTAAACGAAGGGGTACGGGACAGATCTGGCCGTGCGATTCCATTTAGATCGTGCGGTCCACACTAGCTGATCCGCGCGAAACGGTACCAGCAAATTAGAAAGCGCCGCGTGGCCTCTGTTTGAATTTAAAACAGAAAATTTGATCTATTAGTTAACCAAACTTGTAAAATTCATATCTTTTGATTCCCACGTTCAAATTTTGCAAATTTTATATCATTGGAATCAGGAGAGAAAGTCCTATCTGTTTATGCATTGTGTTTAACACTTTGCCTCTGTAAAAATGGTTTTTTATGCAGAAACTTGTGTAGGATTATTTTGATTATATAAATTATTTGAAAAATGTTTTAAAGATCAAATAAGGTTTATTTGGAATATCTTGGACTTGTTTATGTTTCAATACTGTTCACTTGTCTTGTTTGGTGTAGAAAAATCATCACATGGCATTTGCATGCATTCATAATTTTTTTGTTTGTATATATTTTGTATGTGATTTTGGTGCCATTATTTTATGTGTAGATTTTGGTGCAAATAGTGATTGTGATTGTGAAGATTGTTGCTACTCCCCAAACTACCAAGGCAAGTGGTGCTTCATGATTTTATTCCTATGTTTTTTTAACTATGCACTAGAAATATTTTGTATAGGACTTGCATGAATATTTTGATCCATATGCTATGCTTGGTAAATCCTAGTAGTTGTAGAATTGCTAGAAATTTCTAAGTTAAGATTCTTATCAATGCCATGCTTAGCCTAGCTAGTAGCAACCAAGGGTGGTTATATATCCGTGTTATGTAAAAATATTTCTAAGTCATTGGACTTGTGTTTTGCTTAATAAAACAACTAAGTGAATGAATCACCTGGGTGGAATGGAAAGAATGGTTTATGTTGAGTGATTACACAAGGCCCATTTCTATGGTTTACCTTGTGCATCTCACTTGTGGAAAGCCACCCAGGAACAAAGGGATTTGAGAGGCCAAATGTTAAGAAGCTTCTAGTGAAGCCACATGGCAATATGGGCTCTGCCTGGATCACATAGGTTGCAATAACTTAGCCATTTGGACAGTTGGTGGTAGTGGGATGATAGGTTGGAACGCGTCCATTTGGTCTAAGGGAAGGCTTCTGAAAGGTCATGTCTTGGTGAAAATCAAGTCTTGTGGGGAAAGTGCACAACCTCTGCAGATGGAAGAATGTAAGTACTTAGCCATGTCCCTGGTAAAGGACAAATTGAGCATCAAGACATGGAAGCTATCAAGAATCTCCTCATCCCAATTTCTAAGTTAAAACTTGTGGGTGAACATGGGTAAAGGTTCACCAATGTCTATTGGTGATTCCTTGGGAAAGTTTTGTCAAAGAAAAACTTAGTGTTTTCAACTGATAGGTAAAACCTATTTTGAGCAAAGCAAGCCTAAGCTACACTTAGCCAAAATGCATATAGTATCTAGACTACTAATATTCTACTAAGGTATCACTTGCCAATACTATTCCAATGTATTGACCCACTGTGGCTGTAACTTGTCATGTTGCAGGTTATTCTGATGGTGATTAGGGGTTATGAGTCTACACTCAACATGCTTGCCTGTGGCACATGAAGATGAAGACTTATTTATCTTATTATATATTTGAACTCTTGTATTAGGCCTGTGGCCATGGAGTTTGTAAAAGACTATGTTTGTCTCTGGAATGATATGTAATAATGACCTTTGTTTCTGTGTACTTCATCTTAAACTGTGGATGCTAGCATTGATACAGGGACTAGCATTGAAATCACATGGATCCTTACCTTTATAAAGGGAGGGATCTTACAGATGGTATCAGAGCACTGTGTTGCCTATAGGATTATGACCCTAGGATTGGAAACCACTAAGGAAAATTTTTCAACAACTTCCACACTTGTCTTTTCTTCTCGTAAACTTTTCTAATCTTCTTTATCATCTCTATTTGTAGATGAACTCCATCAACGAAGCCGTGAGGAAGGGACCACTCATGACTATGACTTTGGAATGTGAGACAGAATTCCCCAAGGCTCTCAAGGACCTCATGGTTGCCATGGGAATACATGGTGCAGCTATTTACAAAGGTTTTCCTGTGATGGATGAAGGAGTTGAATACTGGTGGGTGAAACTTCACTTGTATAAAAACAAGGAAGACAACCACAAGGAATCAAGATTCTGCATGGTCACCAACTCAGTGATGCACACCACATTCTTTGATTCAGCAAGGGATGCAGCTTGGAAGGCCATCAAAGAGCTTGGTGATAGAATCAAGTGCAGAATGCTCAACACCCAGAATGACCTTAGAGAAGAAAAGAAACATACCCAAGAGTTAGAGGCTACCAACCAACGTTTAAGAAAGGACATCATAAACTTAGCAATGGAGTCATGTGATCAGGATCGACAGATTGCCTCTAGGGATGCCTGGTTAGCCAACTTGACAAGTGAGAGGGGATTGTAACATACTTCGTTAGTTGGACCACCACATCATTTTATTTTCCCAAATGTTGTCTAAAATAAGTTAAACCTTGGATGCTTGTAATGGTTTTATGTATGCCATGACTTGTGTGTTTTGATTGTCAAAGATATGCATGTGATGCCTTGTTTTGTGATTCATCTCTATGTATGTTGATTCTAACTTTTCTATCTTACATAATAGATGCCTAATGTTACTATCAGCACGGCTGAAGAGTTCAAGGGAACTCGTTTTGGCACTCGTCTTATTGAGCTCACTAGTGTGCTCAATCTTCCGCTTCCTTCCATTATGATGCTTCCCCTCAGCAAGTTCGAGAGGAAGGACCTTTGGGGATTCAAGGTTACTCAGCCAGGACGCCAGACTAAGCCAGCCATAGAAGCTATCACCTTCAAGCTCATGCATGATGATAAGGAGAGAGGCCTAGAGGTAGTCATGCAGGATTTGCTTGGACGTTTGCTAGGGAGAAAGTCTCAGGAGATTAGAGGTACTCACTTCCACGCCTTCGGTAGACGTGACGAGGATGGTGAGGCCATTGACTCCGACAATACTCTAGAGAGACAGCAGAGCCGATTCGTCTATACCTCCAGGACTTAGAGGTTCTTCTTAGGCACCTAGATAATGATAGGACCAACGTCATGCTTAGCAATGACGAACTCCAGGTGCAGCTTCGTGAGAAGGACAAGCTCTTCGCGGAGCAAGATGAGATAGTCAAGGAGATGGAGGCCAAGTTCGAGAGTCAGGATAGAAAGTTCAAGAGTCAAGAGAAAAGATTCCAAGATAGGAACAAGAGGATTCGAGACATGACTGCAGAACTAGAGGCCAAGGACTTTGAGATCGAGCATCAGCAGGTGGTGATTGAGAGACTTCGTTCACAGAAGAGGGCTCTCAAAGCCAAAATAGAGGCCTTGACTACCAATGTTGAGGAATACAAGACCGCTATGGAGAATGCAGGTCTTACACTTGTCGACGAGGAGGTTGATGCAGAGGAGTAGGGATGACTACTCATTTACCTTTTATTTACCATGCTTCCGATTATTGAGTCGCAATGACCATCCAACATGTGGATGGCTTGCTATTGGTGTGTTTACTTTCAAAAACTTGTTGTCTATGTTGTTGAACTTTTACTATTATGATGCATGTTTGGTGATTGTTTATGTGATGTATTGTGCATGTTAGCATCTATGGGTATCTCATTCTTATCTCTATTGAAAACCATAGATGCCTCCCCGACGTGCCAATCCCAACCCTAACAACAACAATATCACCCCTGAGATGCAGCAGATGATGACAGCTCAGACGCAGTTAATGCAGATGATGACCATGTTCATACAGAATCAGAACAACAACAATAACAACAACAACAATCAGAACAACCCACCGGGTTTTGACATGCTTACCAGATTCTTAAGATTGAGACCAGCAAAGTTCTCAGGAACTACTGATCCCATGGTGGCCAATGATTGGCTACGCTCAGTGAACAAGGACTTGGTAACTGTGGGCTGTACTGATGAAGAGAAAGTCAGGTTTGCAGCACATTTGTTGGAAGGACCAGCAGCTACTTGGTGGGATAAATTCCAGATCACCACTCCCATTGAGGATGTGACATGGGCTATCTTTGAAGATGGTTTTCGTACTGCTCACATCTCATCCGGAGTGATGATTTTGAAGAAGAAGGAATTTCATAACTTGAAGCAGCGCCACCGCATCGTGGCTGAATATATTGAGGAGTTCAACAATCTGGCGCGTTATGCACCGGATGAAGTTGACACTGATGCTAAGAGGAAAGAAAAGTTCCTTGAAGGATTGAACGATGAATTGAACCTGCAGTTAGCTGTGGCCTATGTCCCCACATATCAGTCTCTTTGTGACAAAGCTGCCATCTTGGAGAGCAAGATGAAACAAGTTGAAAGCAGGAAGAGGAAGCACTCTGACAAGCACAGCTCGGGATCATCTCACAAGCGTTCCCATTATGATGATAGTGGAAATTCTGGATCCCACAAGCATGGAAAGTACAACAAACACCACAACCACAACCGTCATCATGACAACAAGCATTACCGTAGTCATGACAATGACAAGTACAAGAGTCACAAGAGTGGGTACAAGAACCACCACAATGGAAGTGGAAGTGGTAGTGGAAGCCAGCCTGTCAAGAAGGATCTTAGTCAGGTTGAATGTTTCTAGTGCAAGAATATGGGGCATTATGCAAATGAATTCCCAGAAAAAAAAGTTAAAGGACCCAACAAGCCCAACCCTTTCCAAAAGGGACATGTGAACCACATCAATGTGGAGGAGATCTATGAGGAACCTGATGCTGTTGCTGGTAAGTTCAAACTCAATTCTGTTCCAGCATTTGTTCTCTTTGATACTGGTGCATCTCATTCATTCATATCAAGAGCATTTGTTGAAAGAAATGAACTACCGGTAGAAACTATTGGGTGTCCTATAAAAGTAAGTTCTCCTGGCGGAGAAATGATAGTGAACTCAGGATGTCATGATCTAGTCATAGAGTTTGGGAAGTATAAGTTTCCCGTTAATATGATAATCCTAAATTCCCAAGGACTGGATGTTATTTTGGGGATGGACTGGATGACCAAGCATAAAGGAGTGCTAGATTGTGCCAACCATACTGTCTCACTCACAACTCCAGAAAACAAAAGGATCAGATTCAAGACCAACTTTGAATCGAAAGGGAGTAAGCTAAATTCTCTTAAGGGGGTTAGCATAGACAGTGTGCATATTGTGAGTGAATATCCGGATGTGTTTCCGGAAGAATTGCCGGGAATGCCACCAGATAGAGATGTGGAATTTTTGATTGATTTGCTTCCAGGATCTAGACCAATAGCAAAGAGACCGTACAAGATGTCAGTTGATGAATTGAAAGAACTCAAGAAACAACTTGGGGAACAGTTGCAGAAAGGATTTATTCAACCAAGTTCTTCATCTTGGGGAGCACCAATTTTGTTTGTGGAAAAGAAAGATAGAAGTCAAAGGTTATGCATAGATTACCGTTCACTCAATGAGGTGACCATCAAGAACAAATACCCTTTGCCTAGAATCAATGACTTGTTTGATCAGTTAGAAGGAGCCTGTGTGTTATCAAAGATTGATCTTCGATCAGGTTATTTCCAGCTCAAAATAAGGGAACAAGACATACCTAAGACATCTTTCACCACTAGGTATGGATTGTATGAGTATACCGTGATGCCATTTGGTTTGACCAATGCACCAGCTTACTTCATGAATATGATGAAAAAGGTGTTCATGGAGTTCCTTAACAAGTTTGTTGTCATATTAATCGATGACATTTTGATCTACTCCAAGAACAAAGAAGAGCATGAAGGACATTTGCATTTGATACTTGAGAAGCTTAGAGAGCATAAGTTGTATGCCAAATTCAGCAAGTGTGAGTTTTGGTTGAATGAAGTTGGATTTTGGACACGTAGTGTCAGGAGATGGTGTAGCACTTGATCCTGCTAAAGTTTTAGCTGTAACTGAATGGGAATCTCCTAAATTAGTGAAAGAGGTTCGTAGTTTCCTTGGCTTGGTAGGATACTACAGAAGGTTCATTGAGAATTTCTCCAAGGTAGCTAAGCCAATGACGGAGTTACTAAAGAAAGACAAGAAATTTGCTTGGTCTGAAGGATGCGAACTCAGTTTCCAAGAATTGAAGAAGAGACTAGTGACAGCACCAGTCTTATGTCTGCCAGATTTAGAGAAGGATTTCCAAGTGTATTGTGACGCATCTCATCATGGATTAGGTGCAGTGCTAATGCAAGAAGGGAAAGTCGTGGCTTATGCCTCGAGACAACTCAAAACTCATGAGGTAAATTACCCTACTCATGATTTAGAGTTAGCCTCTGTTGTCCATGCACTCAAAACATGGAGACATTATCTATTGGGAAAGCGATGTGAAGTGTTCACATATCACAAAAGTTTGAAGTATATCTTCACCCAGAAATAAATCAACATGAGACAAAGAAGATGGCTAGAACTCATCAAGGACTATGACTTGAGTTTGCAATACCACCCAGGTAAAGCAAATGTTGTAGCAGATTCTCTAAGCCGTAAGGTTTTTGTAAATGGCCTTACTAAGGGAGAGTTGCCAGATGATCTGTGTGCCCAATTTAGAGAACTCAGATTGGAGATTGTGCCTGAAGGACATCTCATGTCTTTGGATCTTCAACCCACTTTGTTGGACAAAATCAAAGAAGCCCAAAAGACAGATAAGGAAATTGAGGAGACTAAGGAGAAGATTGGTAAAGAAAAAGCCAAAGGATTCCATGAAGACGAGAAGGGTACCTTATGGTATGGAAAACGTATCCGTGTTCCGCAAGATCCGGAGCTTCAGAAACTGATTTTACAAGAAGCACATAACTCACCGTATTCTATTCATCCGGGTAACGCCAAAATGTACATGGATATGCAAGAAAGATTTTGGTGGAATAATCTCAAGAAGGACATCGCCGAACATATTGCTTTGTGTGATGTATGTAGTAGAGTGAAAGCGGAACATCAGAAACCAGCAGGATTGTTACAACCACTACCTATTCTTGATTGGAAGTGGGACAAGATTGGCATGGATTTCATCACCGGATTGCCAAGGACCAGGTCAGGATATGACTCTATTTGGGTAGTAGTGGATCGCCTAACTAAAGTGGCTCATTTCATACCCGTGAAGACAACCTATACAAGTGCTAAGTTAGCCAAGATCTATATGAGTAGAATTGTATGTCTACATGGAGTACCCAAGAGTATTGTGTCTGATAGGGGAACTCAATTCACTTCTCATTTTTGGAGGAAACTACATGAGTCTTTGGGAACGAGGTTGGAATTTAGTACTGCTTTTCATCCTCAGACTGATGGAAAAACGGAAAGGACCAACCAGATTCTTGAAGATATGTTGAGAGCATGTGCCCTAGACTATGGAGCCAGTTGGGATGAAAGTCTGCCTTACGCAGAATTCTCCTACAATAACAGCTATCAAGCTAGTATTGAGATGGCACCATTTGAGTTTCTCTATGGGATAAAGTGTACCACCCCATTGCTATGGAATGGTGTGGGAGAAAGAAGTTTGTTCGGACCAGAACTAATCAAGGAGGCTGAAGAGAAAGTTAAGCTAATTAAGGACAGATTGAAGATAGCACAGTCCCGACAGAAGAGCTACGCAGATCCTAAGCATAGAGAAGTCACCTATGAAGTGGGTGATAATGCTTATCTTAGAGTATCACCACTTCGTGGAGTGAAGAGATTTGGAGTCAAAGGAAAATTGGCCCCAAGATATGTTGTACCATTCAAGATTCTGAGTCATAAAGGAGAAGTAGCTTATGAGATTGAATTGCCAGAATCATTGTTTGCTGTTCATAATGTGTTTCATGTGAGTCAGCTAAAGAAATGCCATCCAGAAATGGAAGAGACTTCTTTGAAGGATACTATACCTTTGGTGGAGGTCCAATTGGAAAGTGATCTCACTTATGAGGAAAAACCTATCAAGATTCTTGAGACTGCAGAAAGAGTTACTCGGACTAAGACTATCAAATTTTGCAAAGTTCAATGTAACCATCATATCGAAGAAGAAGCCACATGGGAAAGAGAAGATGATCTTCGGAAAG
Organism: Avena sativa; assembly: GCA_916181665.1. NCBI lineage: Eukaryota > Viridiplantae > Streptophyta > Magnoliopsida > Poales > Poaceae > Avena > Avena sativa. The sequence goes on along the minus strand of OV702283.1, from coordinate 367,166,149 downwards.
ACCACTCTCACCTATTTGCTAGCCAACCCAAATCTCGAGGGCGAGATTCACCTTAAGGGGGTTAGATTTGTAACATCCCTAAAATCATGTTTTCAAAGATTGCATATCATTCATGCATGCATATCATTTAGGGATCAATTTCAAACTCATATCAAGAAAACAGAAGCACTGGGTGCTATCATTTTATGTGAACAAACATTAAATTCAATGCCACTCTCTAGTGAGGGAATATTTGTTTTAAAACCATTGTTGTAAGTTCATAGGATTCGTTTAGTTGTGAGTAAAGCTTGGACAAAATTTACAAAACAAATATGGTTTTTAAACCATTTTCAAAACCTATTCAAATCATATGCTAAGGCACTGTTATTTTGATTTTTTTAAAAAGACCAAGCTAGTCTAAGGAGACAACAAGGTTTTATGTCCAATACTATGAGGTTTACACTTTACAAAAATCCAGGAAAAATTTGGAATTCAAATGCACTTGATTTCATTTGAAAATGATTCCTGAAATTCAATAAAGAAAAAGAAAAGGCATTAGAAAACCCAACTGGGCCAGGCGCCACCATTTCAGCCCAGCAAGCAAAGCAGCCCACCCGGGTTCCCTCTTTCTCCTCTGTTTCTCACCGCGCTCGCGCACACCCCCTCGCTGACAACTGGGCCCCGTAGCCACGTCACCCCGTCGTCCCCAAATCTCGCATGCGACCAGCGCCATCGCGGCCGTTTCCTCCCGACGCAAATGCCCTTCAATCCCATTGATACCGCGGGTTAATCTCGCCCCTACTCCGACTACTTAACCTCCACCCCTCTGCGGCCATTTCCCCTCACCCAGCGCCCCCACTCTGCCACCAGGCTGCCCACAATATCACTTGCACCGCCGCGGTACCGAGCCACTCCAGCATGTGATTCCGGTGAGCTCTCGTCGCCCCTTGCCTTCTAATCTTTCCAGCATGATCGCAACAACCTTGCACATCTTCTAACTCCACTGGTACGTGCTAGGACTATCGGGAGCCTCGCCAACGACGACGACCACAAGTGCCCGACGCAGCCGCAAACTCCGACGAGCTCTTCTGGTTTGTACTGACCGCGCCTCCCTCTCTCATTCATACTCACACGATCGCCTCGTCTGCACGCATCTAACGCCACCTCTCTAGTGCCTTAGCGTGAACCGTAGCGTCGCCACTGTCTCCAGCAGCACACACCCGACGACAGCAGCGACTCTGGCGAGTAATCTCCGTCGACCTCGAGCACCCCTTCGCCAACCAAGCATACCTTGAGCATCAACAGCGCATGACGAACTCGGTAAGCCACCTCTCCCTCTCTCGCGCGACCTAGATCGTCGGCAACGTCTCTGACAGAGCTGCCGCCGCCACTAGCCGCCGCTAGCGCCGCCAGAGTTTGGTCGCTTGATCGCGAGCCGTTAGATCCAGATCCAACACGTTAGATAGATCACTTAAACGAAGGGGTACGAGACAGATCTGGCCGTGCGATTCCATTTAGATCGTGCGGTCCAGACTAGCTGATCCACGCGAAACGGTACCAGCGAATCAGAAAGCGTTGCGTGGCCTCTGTTTGAATTTAAAACAGAAAATTTGATCTATTAGTTAACCAAACTTGTAAAATTCATATCTTTTGATTCCCACGTTCAAATTTTGCAAATTTTATATCATTGGAATCAGGAGAGAAAATCCTATCTATTTATGCAATGTGTTTAACACTTTGCCTCTGTAAAAATGGTTGTTTATGCTGAAACTTGTGTAGGCTTATTTTGATTATATAAATTATTTGAAAAATGTTTTAAAGATCAAATAAGGTTTATTTGGAATATCTTGGACTTGTTTATGTTTCAATACTGTTCACTTGTCTTGTTTGGTGTAGAAAAATCATCACATGGCATTTGCATGCATTCATAATTTTTTTGTTTGTATATATTTTGTATGTGATTTTGGTGCCATTATTTTATGTGTAGATTTTGGTGCAAATAGTGATTGTGATTGTGAAGATTGTTGCTACTCCCCAAACTACCAAGGCAAGTGGTGCTTCATGATTTTATTCCTATGTTTTTTTAACTATGCACTAGAAATATTTTGTATAGGACTTGCATGAATATTTTGATCCATATGCTATGCTTGGTAAATCCTAGTATTTGTAGAATTGCTAGAAATTTCTAAGTTAAGATTCTTATCAATGCCATGCTTAGCCTAGCTAGTAGCAACCAAGGGTGGTTATATATCCGTGTTATGTAAAAATATTTCTAAGTCATTGGACTTGTGTTTTGCTTAATAAAACAACTAAGTGAATGAATCACCTGGGTGGAATGGAAAGAATGGTTTATGTTGAGTGATTACACAAGGCCCATTTCTATGGTTTACCTTGTGCATCTCACTTGTGGAAAGCCACCCAGGAACAAAGGGATTTGAGAGGCCAAATGTTAAGAAGCTTCTAGTGAAGCCACATGGCAATATGGGCTCTGCCTGGATCACATAGGTTGCAATAACTTAGCCATTTGGACAGTTGGTGGTAGTGGGATGATAGGTTGGAACGCGTCCATTTGGTCTAAGGGAAGGCTTCTGAAAGGTCATGTCTTGGTGAAAATCAAGTCTTGTGGGGAAAGTGCACAACCTCTGCAGATGGAAGAATGTAAGTACTTAGCCATGTCCCTGGTAAAGGACAAATTGAGCATCAAGACATGGAAGCTATCAAGAATCTCCTCATCCCAATTTATAAGTTAAAACTTGTGGGTGAACATGGGTAAAGGTTCACCAATGTCTATTGGTGATTCCTTGGGAAAGTTTTGTCAAAGAAAAACTTAGTGTTTTCAACTGATAGGTAAAACCTATTTTGAGCAAAGCAAGCCTAAGATACACTTAGCCAAAATGCATATAGTATCTAGACTACTAATATTCTACTAAGGTATCACTTGCCAATACTATTCCAATGTATTGACCCACTGTGGCTGTAACTTGTCATGTTGCAGGTTATTCTGATAGTGATTAGGGGTTATGAGTCTACACTCAACATGCTTGCCTATGGCACATGAAGATGAAGACTTATTTATCTTATTATATATTTGAACTCTTGTATTAGGCATGTGGCCATGGAGTTTGTAAAAGACTATGTTTGTCTCTGGAATGATATGTAATAATGACCTTTGTTTCTGTGTACTTCATCTTAAACTGTGGATGCTAGCATTGATCCAGGGACTAGCATTGCAATCACAGGGATCCTTACCTTTATAATGGGAGGGATCTTACAATTATTAAGCTCAAATTGTTTCCTTTCTCCTTGAGAGGAAAAGCTAAAGAATGGTTGATATCCTTGCCTAGAAATAATATTGATTCTTGGATTAAGTGCAAAGATGCTTTTATTGGAAAGTACTATCCTCCTGCTAAGATTATATCTATGAGAAGTGAAATAATGAAATTTAAACAACTTGATAATGAACATGTTGATCAAGCTTGGGAAAGAATGAAATCTTTGGTAAAGAATTTTCCCACTCATGGACCGACTGCTTGGATGATTATCCAGACATTTTATGCAGGGTTAAACTTCTCTTCAAGAAATCTGTTGGATTATGCTGCTGGAGTTACCTTTATGACCATTACCTTGGGTTCTGCAACAAAACTCCTTGATAATATGATGGTCAACTATTCGGAATGGCACACTGAGAGAGCTCCACATGGTAAGAAGGAAAATTATGTAAAATAAACCTCCTCTTTGAGTGATAAAATTGATGTTATTATGTCTATGCTTGTTAATGGAAAAACTCGTATAGATCCAAATAATGTTCCTTTAGCCTCTTTGGTTGCTCAACAAGAGAAAGTTGATGTGAACTTCATAAGAAATAATAATTTTGGCAACAATGCTTATGGTAACAATGACTATAGGCCTTATCCTGCTAATAATAGCAATACTTATCATGGTAGATCTGGAATGCCTAGTGAAGATAGGATTCTAGAAGTTGAAAGATCCACTAAAAACTTTATGCAAATGCAATATGAGCAGAACACAATATTCACTAAAACTATGGAAGAACAATAATCTGCTATCTTGAAAAATATTAGTCATCAACTTGAGAATTTGAATAGGGAAATTCCTAGTTTGCAGTCCAAAATTTTGAGTGCTGATAAAAATATTTCCTCTTTGTCTGAAGCACATTCCTCTTTGATTAATAAAATGGTTGCCAAACCTGAAACCTTGGAAAGTACCTTTGCTGCTACTCATGCCATACAAGTTACTATTGATTAAAATGTTAGACTGTTAGCTCAACTACATGCTAAGTGGGAAAGAGAAGCTGAAATTGCTAGAAAAAATAGTGTTTGCACTATTACTACCACCAATATGGATGTTACCAAACCACAAGAAGCCCCCATTCCTCGTACCACAATGCCTAAACCAAATAAGTCTCCTACTTTTGATGCTAAGTTTGATTTTGATCTTGATGGTTGCAATATCTCTGAAGTGATTATGTTCCTACAAAATCTTGCTAGAAGTCCTAATGCTAGTGATATGAATGTGGCTTTCACCAAACACATTACATATGCTCTCATTAAAATTAAGGAAGAAAAATTGAAACACAAAGCCTCTATTCCTAGGAAAGTAGAAGATAGTTGGGAACCCATCATTAATATGCAAGTGAATGACTTTGATCTCAAAGCTTCATGTGACGTTGGTTCTAGTGTCTCTATCATGCCTAGAAAGATTTATGAAATGCTTGATTTGCCACCTTTGGAAGATTGCTATTTGGATGTCCCACTTGATGATATGGCTAAAAAGAAACTCATGAGGAGTGTTAATGATGTTCTTATTATGGTTAACAATGCTTATGTCCCTGTTAATTTCTATGTTTTGGATGTTGAATAAAATGCTTCTTGTCCTATTACTTTGGGAAGACCTTTTCTTAGAACTGTTGGTGCCATCATTGATATGAAAGAAGGAACCATTAATATCAATTTCCATTCAATAAAGCTATTGAACACTTCCCTATGAGGAGAGAGAGGTTACACTTTGCTCCTCCTTTTAAAGCAAAATTTGATGTTAATGCCTCTTCTTTTGAAAATACTTGATTCTTGCTTCCTATGCCTAACTTAAAGGCGTTAAAGAAAAGTACTTCTTGGGAGATAACCCAATAGTTTTCTTGAGTCTTGGAAGTTATTACTTCTGTAATAACCTCTCCTTATCCTTTTTATTTGATTTTTGTGCCAAGAATAACTTCTAATGAGACGGAAGTAAGATTTTAGGAGTTGCTGTCCCGAAACAGATTTCTATGCTCCACTGTAAAAATTCGTGAAAAATCTATGTAAATCGGATTGAGCTGTAATTTTCTGAATAAATCCCCCAGGTTGATAGATAACTTTATTTAGTTCAAAACCTTTTGATTTGAGGAACAGAAGGTCTTCGAAAAACTCAGTTTCTACCTGCTGGTATGTTTTGACAGATTTCTGCCATTATTTGCACTTGCTTCTTATTGATTCCTTTTGGGTTCTCTTTGGGAAATTGAACTTGAGAGAATTGCTACAGTGGCTTGTGTTTTTAATGAAAGTTTTTCTCTTTTGAAACTAAACCCAAAGGTTTATTATCTTTTGAATACACTAATGTTGCTATTGAAGATTGTGTGAAGTTTTGTATGAAGCAAAATTTTCAGGTGTAAAGAAAGAATGATGTAATAAGATGAAGAATGGACAAAAGATCAAGCTTGGGGATGCCACCCCATGTCACGCCAAGAAATATTCAAGAATTACAAGCGTCAAAGCTTGGGATGCCCAAGTCATCCCCTTCTTCATTAATAAAAAGCTCAGGTCTTTTTAGACACTTCGTTTTTATTGTTGCATGCACTGTTTTGTTGTTCATGGAGCATCTTAGTTTTCGTTTAGTTTGCTTAGTTTTCTTGAATAAAGTAGTTTGGACCCGAATTCTCGCTGTGTTGTTTCAAATAAGTTGATGGGTGTTGGAAAGGAGTAGAAAGTTCTTTCTTGAATAGTACAAGAGGATCTTGCTTTGACTGTGACTTAGACTTTAGCATGCCATGCTAGGTGTTGTTTTGACCTTATGCTTAGTGTAACATCCCTAAATTCATATTCCAAAACTCATTCATATCATCCTTGCATTCATCATCATTTAGGGCTTTTCTCAAAATCATTTCAGAAACAGGAGCAATTGTGGCTCATTATTTTTGAAAACCCTAGCCTTTGTGCTACATGCTATTGAGAAAGATGTTGTTATTCATTCAGGATGATTTGAATTCAAACTTAAGTCGTCTCAAAAACTTAAGCAAAGTCTCAAAGCAAATTAAGAATTAAAACAAATTCTATGCCTATTATCACATCTCATAAAGGCATGGTTTTAATTTATTTTTTTCAAAAGACCCAAGTGTTCAGAAGTGTTCAGATGTGTTTAACACTTATTTAAGAGCAAGATTTATTGTACAAATGTCCTGTAAAACTTTGGATTAAAACAGATTTGAATTTGGGTTTGAAAACCATATTTATAAAAGCAATCAGAAAAGGAAAAGGAATAAAGAGGAAAAAAATAAGACAACCAGCTAATCAGGCCGACCCAGCCCAATTCGGCCCAGACTAGCCCAGTAGCGCACACCCCCGCGAATCGTTTTCTTTACCCACTCTCGCACCCACCAGCTCACGATAGAAGGGACCCACTCTCTTTTCCCTCTATCGCTGACAACCGCGGCCCACTCGAGCATCGTCGTCTCCACCCCCCCACGACCAGTTCATCCCCAAATCAGCGCGGCCGTTTCCTGTTTGATTCGCGGCTTCAATTCATATCAATGCCCGAGTAATTCTCGCTCACGACCAGGATATTTAAACCCCCTCTGTCCCCTCGCTCTTCTCCCCCAAACCCCAAGCCCAGAGCGCCCCCAGGCTGCACGAATTGCTCTCTGCAACCCCGCCGTCTCCGACGAGCCGCAGCAGCGATTCCGGCCAACACAGCCCACCCCTCTGCCTGTACTTCACGCGAGTGGACTCCGCTTGACCTCACGCATCTCCTAGCACTCCTGGTTTGCCCGCGGGTGACCCAGAACGTCGGCTACGCAAACGTCTGACCGCCACCGCCTCCAGCTTCAACTCCGGCGAGCTCCAGTGGTAAGACCAGACCGCCCCAGGACTTTTTCTTAACGCACGCGTATTCTCCGTAAACTCTTGCATCTAACCACACCCTCTGCTTGACTTCTCGTAATCGGCAGCGTCGCCTTCGACCTCGAACGGAACCACCTGTCGCAAGACTCAACTCCGACGAGGAATCATCGCCGTGTCAGCACGCCCCTTCGCAAACCGACGCTACCTTGAGCTTCAGCAGCCTCTTGCGAATCTGGTATGGCCCTTCTCTCTCTCGCGGACGACCTGGAACGCTAGCGCCGCCGTAGACCGAGCGCTCCGCCGCTCGCTGACGCCGCGCGCCGCCAGGACATGGTCGCTTGCTCGCGCGCCGTTGGATCTTGATCCAAGCGTTAGGATAGATTCAGTAATCGACGAAGAGGTACGCGATCTGGAGCGTGCGATCTATTTAGATCCTGCGGCTGCAGAGCTCGATCCGGTGCGAACCGGTACGCGCCAGTCACAACACGACGCGTGGCTAGGAACAGATCTAAAAACAGATTTTAAATCAGATTTTGATCCAAATTTCAAATGCTTATAACTTTTGATTTCCACGTTGGAATTTTGCAAACTTTATACCGTTGGATTCAGGAAATCAAGGCCTTTCTGTTTATGCAAAGTGTTTAACAAATAGTAACCATTAGAATGACTTTATTTGTAGAAACATGTTTAAGGCTATTTTGAGTATGGATTTAGTTTAGTAATTTGTTTTAGGGATAAATAAGTTTAGTTGGAAAACTTGTGACTTGTTAAGTTTCTGTAAACATGCACATGCTTGGTAGAGTTTTCAAAATCACCACTTAGTAAATTCTTGCATGCATGCATTCATATTATTTTTGATTGTATATAATTGTGTGTAATGGTGTGCTACAAATTTTTGTGTAGATTTTGCTAGTGATTGTGATTGTGAGGAGTGCTACTCTCCACATTACCAAGGCAAGTGATATTTTCATGAATATTCCTTTCCCATGTTTTGTACTAGCATTAGATATTTTGCTAAAGTCTTGCATGCTACTCTTTCCAAATAAAATATTGGGAAATCCTATGTAGTTAGAATGGTAGAATTGCTAGGAATTTTCCTAAGTTAAGTTACCATGCCATGCTTAGCCTAGCTACTAGCAAACAAGGGTTGGTATAATCTATTCATGCTATAATGACTATATTTCTAAGTCATGAGACTTATGTTTTGTTAATAAAACCACTAAGTCAATAAACCTCCTGGGTGGAATGGAAAGATTGGGTAATGTTGAGTGGTTACACAAGGCCATGGACTTGTCTTGTGTATCACACTTGTGGTATGCCACCCAGGCACAAAGGGATTTGGAGGCCAAGTGTTGAGAAAGCTTACAGTGCAACCACTTGGCAAAATGGGCTCTGCCTTGATCATATAAGTAGCTAGAACTTAGTCTTTTGGACAGTTGGTGGTAGAAGGGATTGATAGGTTGGAACGCGTCCATTTGACTAAGGGAAGGCTTCTGAAAGGTCCTGTCTTGGGAAACCAAGTCTGGTGGGGAAAGTGCACAACCTCTGCAGATGGAAAACCTAAGTACTTAGCCTAGTCCAAGGCAATGGACAACTTGAGCATCAAGACATGGAAGCTACAAGAATCTCATCACTCCAACTTCTAAATAAAACTTGTGGGTGAACAAGGGTGAAGGACCCCAATGTCTATTGGTGGTTCCTTAGGAAAGTTTTTGATAAAGAAAAACTTAGTGATTTCAACTAATAGGTAAAACCTATTTTCAAGCAAAGCAAGCCAAGCTACACTTAGCCAAAATGCATATAGCAATATAGTCCACTAAAAATATACTAAGGTATCACTTGCCAATACTATTCCAAAGTATTGACCCTCTGTGGCCGTAACTTGTGATGTTGCAGGTTACTCCGATGATGAGCAGGAGTCATGAGTCTACACTCAACATGCTTGCCTGTGGCACATGAAGATGAAGACTTATGTTTATTTACTTATTCCTTAAACTCTTGTATTAGGCCTATGGCCTTGAGTTGTAAAAGACTATGTTTTATCTCTGGAATGAATGTAATAAACGACCTTTGTATCTGTGTACTTCATCTTAAACTATGGATGCTAGCAATGATCCAGGGACTAGCATTGCAATCACATGGATACTTTTCCTTTACAAAGGAGGGGTCTAATAGATGGTATCAGAGCACTGTGTTTCCTGTAGGATTATGACCCTAGGATTGGAAACCACTAAGGAAAATTTTTAAATACTTCTACACTTGTCTATTCTTCTCGTAAACTTTTCTAATCTTCTCATTCTCATCTCTATTTGTAGATGAAATCCGTCAACGAAGCCGTGAAGAAAGGACCACTCATGACCATGACCTTGGAGTGTGAAACTGAGTTTCCCAAGATTCTCAAGGACCTCATGGTGGCAATGGAAGCACATGGTGCAGCTATATACAAAGGCTTTCCAGTGATGGATGAAGGAGTGGAGTATTGGTGGGTGCAACTTCACTTGTACAAAAGCAAGGAAGACAACCACAAAGAAAGGGGATTCTGCATGTACACCAACACTATAATGCACACCACATTCTTTGAGTCAGCCAGAGATGCAGCTTGGAGGACTATCAAAGAACTAAGTGCTAGAGTCAAGTGCAGGATGCTCAACCTCCAAAAAGACTTAGAGAAGGAGAAGGAACTTACCCAAGAGTTGGAAGCCACCAACCAAGAGTTAAGGGGGGATATAATAGACTTAGTGATGGAATCATGTGAACAAGATAGGTGGATTGCCTCTAGGAACATTGTGATAGCCACCAGATCCAGTGAGATAGGATTGTGAGCACACTTCGTTAGTTGGACCACCATCTATCACCTTATTTTCCAAAAAAGATACCTTAAATAAGTATGGACCTTGATTGATGTAATGGACTTATGTATCCATGACTTGTGTGATGTTTGTGTTCCATGGATATGTATGAAATGTTTGTCTTGTTTTATCTTAAATTGTGATGTTCTAACTTTTTAATCTTATAAATAGATGCCTATTACCATCAGCACTGTTGAGGAGTTCCAGGTTACCCGTTTCGGCCCTCGTATCGTTGAGCTTACCACTTTGCTCGATCTCCCTCTTCCCACCATCACGGTGCACCCACTCACCAAGTTCGAGAGGAAGGACCTCTGGGGCTTCAAGGTGAACCAGCCCGGACGCCAGATGGAGCCTACTACGGAGGCCATCGTCTTCAAGCTGATGCACGACGACAGGGAGAGAGGCATGGAGGTAGTCATGCAGGACCTGATAGGACGTCTGTTAGGCCGTCACTCCCGACAGGTTAGGGGCACTCACTTCCACGTCTTCGGAAGGCGTGACGATGACGGAGAGTCTATTGACTATGAGGACGACTCGAGGGACACGGCAGAGCCGATACGTCTCTATCTCCAGGACTTAGAGTCTCTCATCAGGCACGTGGACACGGACAGGACGAACGTCATGCTCAGCAATGACGAGCTCCAGGTGCAGCTTCGTGAGAAGGACAAGCTTTTCGCACAGCAGGATGAGATGGTCAAGGAAATGGAGACGAAGTTCGAGGCCCAGGACCGCAAGTTCAAGAGTCAGGAGAAACGCGTCCAGGATAGGAACAAGAAGATCCGAGACATGACCGAGGAACTGAAGTCCAAGGATTTCGAGCTTGAGCAGCAGCAGATGGTTATTGAGAGGCTTCGCTCACAGAAGAGGGCTCTCAGGGCCAAGGTCAATTCCTTGACCACTACTATTGAGGAGAACAAGACCGCGATGGAGAACGCAGGTCTTACCTTCGTCGAGGAGGAGATTGATGCTGATGAGTAGACTTGACTACTCGTTTATCTTTCATTATCATACTTGTTATTTGAGAACTTGTTATTAGACCATCCGACATGTGGATGGCTTACCTCTTGTGTGTTTTATTTCATGAACTTATTATCTGGTTGTTGAACTTTTATTCTTGAGTTGCATGCTATGTGTTTGCTTGTGATGTATTGTGCATAAAACATCTATGGGTATCTCATTCTTATCTATTTGAACAAACCACAGATGCCTCCCCGTCGCGCAAACCCCAACCCCAACAACATCACCCCGGAAATGCAACAAATGATGAATGCGCAAACACAGCTTATGCAGATGATGACCACATTCATCCAAAACCAGAATAACAACAACAACAACAACAACCCCAATAACAACAACAATAACAACAACAACAACAACAACAACCCTCCGGGTTTTGATATGCTCACCAGATTTCTGCGTTTGAGGCCAGCAAAGTTTTCGGGGACGACTGATCCCATGGTGGCCAATGACTGGCTACGATCTGTGAACAAAGATTTAGTGACCGTGGGTTGCAAGGATGCTGAAAAAGTCAGGTTCGCAGCACATCTGTTGGAAGGACCAGCCGCCACATGGTGGGACAACTTCCAAATCACCACTCCTATTGATGAGGTGACTTGGGCTATCTTTGAAGATGGCTTTCACACTGCTCATATCTCATCGGGAATGATGAGCCTGAAAAAGAAAGAGTTTCACAACTTTAAGCAGCGCCACCGCAGCGTGGCTGAATACATAGAAGAGTTCAACAATCTGGCGCGCTATGCACCGGATGAGGTTGACACAGATGCCAAAAGAAAGGAAAAGTTTCTGGAAGGCTTGAATGATGAGCTGAACCTACAGTTGTCTGTGGCATATGTTCCAACTTACCAGTCTTTGTGTGACAAGGCTGCTATTTTGGAGAGTAAAATGAAGCAAGTCGAGAGTAGGAAGAGGAAACACTCCGACAAGCACAGCTCGGGATCGTCTCACAAACGATCTCACTATGATGACAGTGGCAGCTCGGGATCCCATAAGCATGGGAAATTCAACAAGCACCACAACCACAACCGTCATGACAACAAGCATCATCGCAGTCATGACAATGATAAGTACAAGAACCATAAGAGTGGACATAAGAGCCACCACAGTGGAAGTGGAAGTGGAAGTCAGCCTGCAAAAAAGGACATTAGTCAGGTTGAGTGCTTCAAATGCAAGAAGCTGGGGCATTATGCTAATGAGTGCCCTGAGAAGAAAGTTGAAGGACCTAACAAGCCCAATCCTTTTCAGAAAGGACAGGTTAACCACATCAATGTGGAGGAGGTCTATGAGGAGCCTGATGCCGTTGCTGGTAAGTTCAGACTCAATTCAATTTCAGCATTTGTACTCTTTGATACCGGTGCATCTCATTCATTCATATCAAAAGCATTTGTTGAAAGAAATGAACTACCGGTAGAAACCATTGGGTGTCCTATAAGAGTAAGTTCTCCGGGTGGAGAAATGATAGTAAACTCAGGATGTCATGACTTAGTCATAGAGTTTGGAAAACATAGGTTTCCAGTGAACCTAATAATCCTGAATTCCCAAGGATTGGATGTGATTTTGGGAATGGATTGGATGGCTAAGTATGAGGGAGTACTAGATTGTGCCAATCGTACAGTTACACTCACAACCCTAGAAGGAAAAAGAATAAAATTCAGGTCAAACTTTGAATCCAAAGGAAGTAAGCTGAATTCTCTTAAGGGGGTTAGCATGGATAGTGTACCAATTGTGTGTGAGTATCCGGATGTGTTTCCGGAAGAGTTGCCAGGAATGCCACCAGATAGAGATGTGGAGTTTCTGATAGATTTGGTACCAGGTTCTGGACCAATAGCAAAAAGACCGTACAAAATGTCAGTTGATGAACTGAAAGAGCTCAAGAAGCAACTAGGAGAACAGTTGCAGAAAGGGTTTATTCAACCAAGTTCTTCATCTTGGGGAGCCCCAGTATTGTTCGTGGAGAAGAAAGATAGAAGCCAAAGGTTATGCCTAGATTACCGTTCACTCAACGAGGTAACTATCAAGAACAAATATCCTTTGCCTAGAATCAATGACTTGTTTGATCAGCTAGAGGGAGCATGTGTGTTCTCAAAGATTGATCTCCGGTCAAGCTATTTTCAACTCAAGATAAGGGAGCAAGACATACCAAAAACAGCATTCACCACAAGGTATGGATTGTATGAGTATACCGTGATGCCTTTTGGCTTAACCAATGCTCCAGCCTACTTCATGAATATGATGAACAAAGTGTTCATGGAATTCCTCGACAAGTTTGTTGTCGTTTTCATCGATGACATCTTAGTCTACTCTAAGAGCAAAGAAGATCATGAAGGGCACTTACGCTTGATACTTGAGAAGTTAAGAGAGCATAAGCTTTATGCCAAATTCAGCAAGTGTGAGTTTTGGTTAGAGGAAGTTGGTTTTCTTGGTCATGTTATGACAAAAGATGGTGTAGCAGTTGATCCTGCTAAGGTTTCAGCTGTGACAGAATGGGAATCTCCAAAGAATGTGAAAGAAGTTCGTAGTTTCCTTGGCTTAGCAGGTTACTACAGAAGGTTCATTGAAAATTTCTCAAAGGTTGCAAAACCAATGACCGAATTGTTAAAGAAGGACAAGAAATTTGCTTGGTCTGAAGGTTGTGAAGTCAGCTTCCGAGAATTGAAGAAGAGACTTGTAACAGCACCGGTACTATGTCTGCCAGATTTGGAAAAGGATTCCCAAGTATATTGTGATGCGTCTCATCAAGGTTTGGGTGCTGTACTTATGCAAGACGGTAAAGTCGTAGCCTATGCCTCGAGACAACTCAAAACTCATGAAGTAAACTATCCTACTCATGATTTGGAGTTAGCCTCTGTCGTCCATGCACTCAAAACATGGAGACATTACCTTTTGGGAAAGCGTTGTGAAGTGTTCACCGATCACAAGAGTTTGAAGTATATCTTCACCCAGAAGGAAATCAATATGAGACAAAGAAGATGGTTAGAGCTTATCAAGGATTACGACTTAAGTTTGCAATACCACCCCGGTAAAGCAAATGTAGTAGCAGATGCTCTAAGTCGTAAGACGTTTGTGAATGGCCTTACCAATGGTGAATTGCCAGATGACTTGTGTAAGCAATTCAAAGAACTCAGATTGGAGATTGTACCAGAAGGACATCTTATGACTTTGGATGTTCAACCCACTCTGTTGGATAAGATTAAAGAAGCCCAGAAGACGGATAAAGAAATCGAAGATATTAAGGAAAGGATTAGCCAAGGGAAAGCTAAAAGTTTCCATATTGACGAACAAGGTACTTTATGGCACGGGAAACGCATTTGTGTTCCACAAGACACATAGTTGCGGAAACTGATTTTACAGGAAGCCCACAACTCTCCGTATTCTATTCACCCAGGAAACACCAAGATGTACATGGATATGAAAGAAAGATTTTGGTGGAACAATCTAAAAAGGGACATCGCCGAGCATATTTCTTTGTGTGATGTGTGTAGCAGAGTAAAAGCGGAGCATCAGAAACCAGCGGGTTTGCTTCAACCAGTACCTATTCCTGAATGGAAGTGGGAAAATATCGGTATGGATTTCATTACCGGATTACCAAGGACCAGGTCAGGGTATGATTCTATATGGGTAGTAGTGGATCGCCTAACTAAAGTGGCTCATTTTATACCCGTGAAGACAACTTATACAAGTGCCAAGTTAGCCAAAATCTACATGAGCAGAATTGTGTGCCTTCACGGTGTGCCTAAGAGTATTGTGTCTGATAGAGGAACTCAGTTTACTTCTCACTTTTGGAGACAGCTTCATGAATCTTTGGGAACAAGATTGGAATTCAGCACTGCTTTTCATCCTCAAACTGATGGACAAACAGAAAGGACTAACCAAATTCTTGAAGACATGTTGAGGGCATGTGCTTTAGACTATGGAGCAAGTTGGGATGAAAGTCTGCCTTACGCAGAGTTCTCTTACAATAAGAGTTATCAATCTAGTATTGGGATGGCACCATTTGAGTTTCTCTACGGAAGAAAGTGTACCACCCCATTGCTATGGAATGGTGTGGGAGAAAGAAGTTTGTTTGGACCTGATCTTATCAAGGACGATGAAGAGAAAGTCAAATTGGTTAAGGACAGGTTGAAAATAGCACAATCCCGACAGAAAAGCTATGCGGATTCTAAGCGTAGAGAAATCACCTACGAAGTTGGGGATAGAGATTATCTTAGAGTATCACCACTTCGTGGAGTGAAAAGATTTGGAGTCAAAGGAAAGTTGGCACCAAGATATGTTGGGCCATTCAAGATTCTAAGTCGCAAGGGAGAAGTTGCATATGAAGTTGAATTGCCAGAATCTCTGTCAGCTGTCCATAATGTGTTTCATGTAAGTCAGCTTAAGAAATGTCACCCAGAAATGGAAGAATCTTCTCTGAAGGATACCATACCATTGGAAGAAGTTCAATTAGAAAGTGACCTCACCTATGAAGAAAAGCCTGTCAAGATTCTTGAGACTGCAGAAAGAGTCACAAGGACAAAAACTATCAAGTTTTGCAAAGTGCAATGGAATCATCATTCCGAAGAGGAAGCAACATGGGAAAGAGAAGATGATCTTCGGAAAGACCACCCTCACCTATTTTCTAGCCAATCCGAATCTCGAGGGCGAGATTCATCTTAAGGGGGTTAGATTTGTAACATCCCTAAATTCATATTCCAAAACTCATTCATATCATCCTTGCATTCATCATCATTTAGGGCTTTTCTCAAAATCATTTCAGAAACAGGAGCAATTGTGGCTCATTATTTTTGAAAACCCTAGCCTTTGTGCTACATGCTATTGAGAAAGATGTTGCTATTCATTCAGGATGATTTGAATTCAAACTTAAGTGGTCTCAAAAACTTAAGCAAAGTCTCAAAGCAAATTATGAATTAAAACAAATTCTATGCCTATTATCACATCTCATAAAGGCATGGTTTTAATTTATTTTTTTCAAAAGACCCAAGTGTTCAGAAGTGTTCAGATGTGTTTAACACTTATTTAAGAGCAAGATTTATTGTACAAAAGTCCTGTAAAACTTTGGATTCAAACAGATTTGAATTTGGGTTTGAAAACCGTATTTAGAAAAGCAATCAGAAAAGGAAAAGGAATAAAGAGGAAAAAAATAAGACAACCAGCTAATCAGGCCGACCCAGCCCAATTCGGCCCAGACTAGCCCAGTAGCGCACACCCCCGCGAATCGTTTTATTTACCCACTCTCGCACCCACCAGCTCACTGACAGAAGGGACCCACTCTCTTTTCCCTCTATCGCTGACAACCGCGGCCCACTCGAGCATCGTCGTCTCCACCCCCCACGACCAGTTCATCCCCAAATCAGCGCGGCCGTTTCCTGTTTGATTCGCGGCTTCAATTCGTATCAATGCCCGAGTAATTCTCGCTCACGACCAGGCTATTTAAACCCCCTCTGTCCCCTCGCTCTTCTCCCCCAAACCCCAAGCCCAGAGCGCCCCCAGGCTGCACGGATTGCTCTCTACAACCCCGCCGTCTCCGACGAGCCGCAGCAGCGATTCCGGCCAACACAGCCCACCCCTCTGCCTCTACTTCACGCGAGTGGACTCCGCTTGACCTCACGCATCTCCTAGCACTCCTGGTTTGCCCGCGGGTGACCCAGAACGTCGGCTACGCAAACGTCTGACCGCCACCGCCTCCAGCTTCAACTCTGGCGAGCTCCAGTGGTAAGACCAGACCGCCCCAGGCCTTTTCCTTCACGCACGCGTATTCTCCGTAAACTCCTGCATCTAACCACACCCTCTGCTTGACTTCTCGTAATCGGCAGCGTCGCCTTCGACCTCGAACGGAACCACCTGTCGCAAGACTCAACTCCGACGAGGAATCATCGCCGTGTTAGCACGCCCCTTCGCAAACCGATGCTACCTTGAGCTTCGGCAGCCTCTTGCGAATCTGGTATGGCCCTTCTCTCTCTCGCGGACGACCTGGAACGCTAGCGCCGCCGTAGACCGAGCGCTCCGCCGCGCGCCGCCAGGACATGGTCGCTTGCTCACGCGCCGTTGGATCTTGATCCAAGTGTTAGGATAGATTCAGTAATCGACGAAGAGGTACGCGATCTGGAGCGTGCGATCTATTTAGATCCTGCGGCTGCAGAGCTCGATCCGGTGCGAACCGGTACGCGCCAGTCACAACACGACGCGTGGCTAGGAACAGATCTAAAAACAGATTTTAAATCAGATTTTGATCCAAATTTCAAATGCTTATAACTTTTGATTTCCACGTTGGAATTTTGCAAACTTTATACCGTTGGATTCAGGAAATCAAGGCCTTTCTGTTTATGCAAAGTGTTTAACAAATAGTAACCATTAGAATGACTTTATTTGTAGAAACATGTTTAAGGCTATTTTGAGTATGGATTTAGTTTAGTAATTTGTTTTAGGGATAAATAAGTTTAGTTGGAAAACTTGTGACTTGTTAAGTTTCTGTAAACATGCACATGCTTGGTAGAGTTTTCAAAATCACCACTTAGTAAATTCTTGCATGCATGCATTGATATTATTTTTGATTGTATATAATTGTGTGTAATGGTGTGCTACAAATTTTTGTGTAGATTTTTCTAGTGATTGTGATTGTGAGGAGTGCTACTCTCCACATTACCAAGGCAAGTGATATTTTCATGAATATTCCTTTCCCATGTTTTGTACTAGCATTAGATATTTTGCTAAAGTCTTGCATGCTACTCTTGCCAAATAAAATATTGGGAAATCCTATGTAGTTAGAATGGTAGAATTGCTAGGAATTTTCCTAAGTTAAGTTACCATGCCATGCTTAGCCTAGCTACTAGCAAACAAGGGTTGGTATAATCTATTCATGCTATAATGACTATATTTCTAAGTCATGAGACTTATGTTTTCTTAATAAAACCACTAAGTCAATAAACCTCTTGGGTGGAATGGAAAGATTGGGTTATGTTGAGTGGTTACACAAGGCCATGGACTTGTCTTGTGTATCACACTTGTGGTATGCCACCCAGGCACAAAGGGATTTGGAGGCCAAGTGTTGAGAAAGCTTACAGTGCAACCACTTGGCAAAATGGGCTCTGCCTTGATCATATAAGTAGCTAGAACTTAGTCTTTTGGACAGTTGGTGGTAGAAGGGATTGATAGGTTGGAACGCGTCCATTTGACTAAGGGAAGGCTTCTGAAAGGTCCTGTCTTGGGAAACCAAGTCTGGTGGGGAAAGTGCACAACCTCTGCAGATGGAAAACCTAAGTACTTAGCCTAGTCCAAGGCAATGGACAACTTGAGCATCAAGACATGGAAGCTACAAGAATCTCATCACTCCAACTTCTAAATAAAACTTGTGGGTGAACAAGGGTGAAGGACCCCAATGTCTATTGGTGGTTCCTTGGGAAAGTTTTTGATAAAGAAAAACTTAGTGATTTCAACTAATAGGTAAAACCTATTTTCAAGCAAAGCAAGCCAAGCTAAACTTAGCCAAAATGCATATAGTAATATAGTCCACTAAAAATATACTAAGGTATCACTTGCCAATACTATTCCAAAGTATTGACCCTCTGTGGCTGTAACTTGTGATGTTGCAGGTTACTCCGATGATGAGCAGGAGTCATGAGTCTACACTCAACATTCTTGCCTGTGGCACATGAAGATGAAGACTTATGTTTATTTACTTATTCCTTAAACTCTTGTATTAGGCCTATGGCCCTGAGTTGTAAAAGACTATGTTTTATCTCTGGAATGAATGTAATAAACGACCTTTGTATCGGTGTACTTCATCTTAAACTGTGGATGCTAGCAATGATCCAGGGACTAGCATTGCAATCACATGGATCCTTTTCCTTTACAAAGGAGGGGTCTAACAGATGGTATCAGAGCACTGTGTTGCCTGTAGGATTATGACCCTAGGATTCGAAACCACTAAGGAAATTTTTTAAATACTTCTACACTTGTCTATTCTTCTCATAAACTTTTCTAATCTTCTCATTCTCATCTCTATTTGTAGATGAACTCCATCAACGAAGCCGTGAAGAAAGGACCACTCATGACCATGACCTTGGAGTGTGAAACTGAGTTTCCCAAGATTCTCAAGGACCTCATGGTGGCAATGGAAGCACATGGTGCAGCTATATACAAAGGCTTTCCAGTGATGGATCAAGGAGTGGAGTATTGGTGGGTGCAACTTCACTTGTACAAAAGCAAGGAAGACAACCACAAAGAAAGGGGATTCTGCATGTACACCAACACTATAATGCACACCACATTCTTTGAGTCAGCCAGAGATGCAGCTTGGAGGACTATCAAAGAACTAAGTGCTAGAGTCAAGTGCAGGATGCTCAACCTCCAAAAAGACTTAGAGAAGGAGAAGGAACTTACCCAAGAGTTGGAAGCCACCAACCAAGAGTTAAGGGGGGATATAATAGACTTAGTGATGGAATAATGTGAACAAGATAGGTGGATTGCCTCTAGGAACATTGTGATAGCCACCAGATCCAGTGAGATAGGATTGTGAGCACACTTCGTTAGTTGGACCACCATCTATCACCTTATTTTCCAAAAAAGATACCTTAAAAAGGTATGGACCTTGATTGATGTAATGGACTTATGTATGCATGACTTGTGTGATGTTTGTGTTCCATGGATATGTATGAAATGTTTGTCTTGTTTTATCTTAAATTGTGCTGTTCTAACTTTTTAATCTTATAAATAGATGCCTATTACCATCAGCACTGTTGAGGAGTTCCAGGTTACCCGTTTCGGCCCTCGTATCGTTGAGCTTACCACTTTGCTCGATCTCCCTCTTCCCACCATCACGGTGCACCCACTCACCAAGTTCGAGAGGAAGGACCTCTAGGGCTTCAAGGTGAACCAGCCCGGATGCCAGATGGAGCCTACTACGGAGGCCATCATCTTCAAGCTGATGCACGGCGACAGGGAGAGAGGCATGGAGGTAGTCATGCAGGACCTGATAGGACGTCTGTTAGGCCGTCACTCCCGACAGGTTAGGGGCACTCACTTCCACGTCTTCGGAAGGCGTGACGATGACGGAGAGTCTATTGACTATGAGGACGACTCGAGGGACACGGCAGAGCCGATACGTCTCTATCTCCAGGACTTAGAGTCTCTCATCAGGCACGTGGACACGGACAGGACGAACGTCATGCTCAGCAATGACGAGCTCCAGGTGCAGCTTCGTGAGAAGGACAAGCTTTTCGCACAGCAGGATGAGATGGTCAAGGAAATGGAGACGAAGTTCGAGGCCCAGGACCGCAAGTTCAAGAGTCAGGAGAAACGCGTCCAGGATAGGAACAAGAAGATCCGGGACATGACCGAGGAACTGAAGTCCAAGGATTTCGAGCTTGAGCAGCAGCAGATGGTTATTGAGAGGCTTCGCTCCCAGAAGAGGTCTCTTAGGGCCAAGGTCAATTCCTTGACCACTACTATTGAGGAGAACAAGACCGTGATGGAGAACGTAGGTCTTACCTTCGTCGAGGAGGAGATTGATGCTGATGAGTAGACTTGACTACTCGTTTATCTTTCATTATCATACTTGTTATTTGAGAACTTGTTATTAGACCATCCGACATGTGGATGGCTTACCTCTTGTGTGTTTTATTTCATGAACTTATTATCTGGTTGTTGAACTTTTATTCTTGAGTTGCATGCTATGTGTTTGCTTGTGATGTATTGTGCATAAAACATCTATGGGTATCTCATTCTTATCTATTTGAACAAACCACAGATGCCTCCCCGTCGCGCAAACCCCAACCCCAACAACATCACCCCGGAAATGCAACAAATGATGAATGCGCAAACACAGCTTATGCAGATGATGACCACATTCATCCAAAACCAGAATAACAACAACAACAACAACAACAACAACCCCAATAACAACAACAACAACAATAACAACAACAACAACAACAACAACAACAACAACCCTCCGGGTTTTGATATGCTCACCAGATTTCTGCGTTTGAGGCCAGCAAAGTTTTCGGGGACGACTGATCCCATGGTGGCCAATGACTGGCTACGATCTGTGAACAAAGATTTAGTGACCGTGGGTTGCACGGATGCTGAAAAAGTCAGGTTCGCAGCACATCTGTTGGAAGGACCAGCCGCCACATGGTGGGAAAACTTCCAAATCACCACTCCTATTGATGAGGTGACTTGGGCTATCTTTGAAGATGGCTTTCACACTGCTTATATCTCATCGGGAATGATGAGCCTGAAAAAGAAAGAGTTTCACAACTTTAAGCAGCGCCACCGCAGCGTGGCTGAATACATAGAAGAGTTCAACAATCTGGCGCGCTATGCACCGGATGAGGTTGACACAGATGCCAAAAGAAAGGAAAAGTTTCTGGAAGGCTTGAATGATGAGCTGAACCTACAGTTGTCTGTGGCATATGTTCCAACTTACCAGTCTTTGTGTGACAAGGCTGCTATTTTGGAGAGTAAAATGAAGCAAGTCGAGAGTAGGAAGAGGAAACACTCCGACAAGCACAGCTCGGGATCGTCTCACAAACGATCTCACTATGATGACAGTGGCAGCTCGGGATCCCATAAGCATGGGAAATTCAACAAGCACCACAACCACAACCGTCATGACAACAAGCATCATCGCAGTCATGACAATGATAAGTACAAGAACCATAAGAGTGGACATAAGAGCCACCACAGTGGAAGTGGAAGTGGAAGTCAGCCTGCAAAAAAGGACATCAGTCAGGTTGAGTGCTTCAAATGCAAGAAGCTGGGGCATTATGCTAATGAGTGCCCTGAGAAGAAAGTTGAAGGACCTAACAAGCCCAATCCTTTTCAGAAAGGACAGGTTAACCACATCAATGTGGAGGAGGTCTATGAGGAGCCTGATGCCGTTGCTGGTAAGTTCAGACTCAATTCAATTTCAGCATTTGTACTCTTTGATACCGGTGCATCTCATTCATTCATATCAAAAGCATTTGTTGAAAGAAATGAACTACCGGTAGAAACCATTGGGTGTCCTATAAGAGTAAGTTCTCCGGGTGGAGAAATGATAGTAAACTCAGGATGTCATGACTTAGTCATAGAGTTTGGAAAACATAGGTTTCCAGTGAACCTAATAATCCTGAATTCCCAAGGATTGGATGTGATTTTGGGAATGGATTGGATGGATAAGTATGAGGGAGTACTAGATTGTGCCAATCGTACCGTTACACTCACAACCCCAGAAGGAAAAAGAATAAAATTCAGGTCAAACTTTGAATGGATTGGATTGCTGTAGCATGACTTGTTCCAAACAATTGGGATTGCTTAGTGTGCCTTGAAAGAATCATGCGTTGTTTTAGCATACAAAAGCCTAGTATTGTGGTATTCTCCTTTGATGCTTTGTTTGGGTTGACTTGGCACATACTCACACCATGTTTTGACTATGAACAAGTCACCATAGCCTCTATGATCATTTAGTCCTTGACTTGTAGTACCCCTTTATGCTTTGATTAGTAATGTTTTGTCGCTCTACGTGATTATGGCCATTATTTCTCTCTTAGTTGGTCACTCCCAGTCTTCTGCTAGCCTCCACTTGTATTGAGTAAGCTCTACTCATGTTTCCAACCCCAAGAAACCAATTTATTCCAAAGTATCCACTATAAATTCCTATGTATGGTGTGTTACACCATTTCAAGTATATTCTTGTTTTCATCTATCTTCCAATTAAAAGGTATTTTGTTATGTGAAAACTTAGTGATTAAAGGTCTCACAAACTTGATGACACACTTTATATTTCTTGCCCCTAATAAACTTGAACCATTGTATCATCTATGTTGTATATTCTTGCACTTATATGTTGGAATTAATAGAACCGTGCTGTCACGGGGAACGCTTTCAAAATTGCACTTGTACTTTGTACATAGTTGATATCATGCTCTTTTGTCTATGGACATCGCCGGTGTGCAATAAAGGGGATCTTGTAAGTTCATGGAGTTATGTATGTGTGTTAGAGAAACGCCCGGGCCGCTAGCCTAAGCCATGCCTAATCATGGTGGAAACTTGCAGCATCACCATAATGACATCTATGAAGCTTTCTTCTTATAAAAAATAGAGACATATTGAAAAGAGGTAAGAGAGAAAAAAGCACCATATTCCCATGGTAAATAAGAAGATTGCTGAGATGCTCATTGTCTACTTGCCTTGTCATTTTGATTATGGGATAGCTCCTGTATCATGTGCAAGGGGTACGCCATTGGCGGTTCTCTATGATACATGTAACACCCTCAGAATCGGACCTATGCAAGTTTTAGCAAAACCCGCCAAACCCGCATAGAAACGATTCAAAGGTGCCCACCAGGCACTTTCGTGCGGGTGGAAAACGAAGTAATAACATTACACAACAGTCCTCGATGGGACCCACAGAACAGATATATACAACAGCGACTCAAAGAGTCAAGAATACAGATATAATAAACAAGATCCAAATCACCTTGAAAATGATAGAGCGTCCGACTACGGACAAGATGCAAATGGGGCTAAGAGCCCTGAAGAATAACCAATGGCGTCCATAACCCTGCCCAGGCCAAGCCGGAAGGGTAACCCTGCTAACGGCGTCGATCTCAAAACCTGCTAAAACAAAAGGGGTGCCGACAAAGGGCAAAGGAAAAAGAGGAGCGTCAGTACTGAGGCCAGTACACGGCGAGACTAGAATTCGGCGGTCCTCGCCTACATAGGTATGGTGGACTGAGCGGCAGCGGCAGCATGCACTAAACAACCTATAGAGACTCGATACAACTGGCGGCAAATCAGAGGGGGGTAAGAGAGACCTATCCGGAACCAACCTGATACTATCAACAAACAAACCCATCCTGGCGTTTCCCCCTCGAGACCAACGAGGAAGTCAACCGAGGAACTCACACAGTTGGCAGTTTTACTTATTCAGTTATAGTTGCGGCACTTTACTAGTCAGGTTTAGATAATCGTCCTGATAAAATAAGCAGTGGGCACTTTTAGTTAACCATTCCGTGATAGTGGCAACACTTACTAGTCAGATCCATTTAGCATGAGATAACCCTAAACCCAGCAGTTGTTGGCACTTTTATTTAGCCATTCCGTTGTAGTTGCAATACTTACTAGTCAGGTACAATGGTCGCAAGCGACACTCAAAGCAAGCAGTTGTGGGCAATATTAGTTAGCCATTCCATTATAGTGAAACTGATTACTAGTCATTTTAGTCAAATTTATAGCAATAAACTTTAGTTATGCTTGTCTATGGTCGAGATACTGTGCTCCAAGTCGTCCATAACCGCGGACACGGCTTTCAGAAAGTTTTACCCGGCCGGGGTGCACCAATAGCAACACACACTCGATCAACCTCGGAAAAACCAAATCAAAACCCAACGAGGCTTTCACGACAAAGCAATCACAGGATTCAGAAATATTTCAGGGGGCCACCCCATTGAGTAGACCCGCAACGAAGTAAGCTAGCTCCGAGACGGACTCAAGGTTTGCGTCAATGGCTGTAAACGACTGGGAACCCGAAAACTCGGGGTGTCGATACCGCGAAAACACTCCGCTTACCTAAACAGTACAGTGTGCTATCCATCGCACAATCGTAATAAAGCAGTAAAGCATGGCATAAGTACAGGATCGTAAATAAAACCTCAAACTTGTTTGTGGCCCCAAGAAATAAGACTGAATCAAGCTCTGGCTAAGGGGAGTCCCATATACCTCCCGGATGTGGATAGCGCGATAAATCAAGGAACAGGTATCAAGTACTCGGGGTCCTACGGGACACAAGTGGGCGTTCGGAAACCAAATATTATCTATCACCCACCGATGCCTCTGCTTACTTCAATTTTAGTTGTTAAACAGGAATTAAAGTGAACGGTAAGTAAAACCATGATCATCTACAACATCAACATGCGGCATTACTCCGACAACTGTGGCACTTGACGACACGCAACAGCACTTGAGAAAGCGACTACGACGCACAAGTCCAACTATCTACCAAACAGCAGGTAATAGGAGGTGTCCAAGGCAATATAAGGCGGCAAGGGATATCTCGGGTACGAAAACTAGAGCAACGCAACTCAGGTAGCAATAGATCAACAGGAGGGAAAATAAAGACTATAAAAGTAAGATAGGTAGAAAGGGGGAGGTGCTCGCCTGAAAACATTGCCGAAGGTTCAATCCGAAGATCGGGGCGAAGCTCACATCAACTCAACGGCCTTATCCGCGAAGAAGCAAAACACTAGAAGAAACACCGGATGCACTATTTAATACAACGGCAGAAGATCGGCATGATGCATGTATGATGTATGGTATGGCAAGGTGCGATGCAATAAGGTCAATATTAAGTGGAACCGGGGTCCCGACAATATTTAGGTGGTTCGTGTTGTTTATCTACCCCGCAAATTAAATGTTGTTTAACAGGGCAGAATACATCACCGGTTCGCTACACAAGTTTAAATGAGGCCAATATGAGACTAGGATTGCCCGCATATGGGCCCCATATTTAATTATGAGGTGAATCGGCATAAGGCCCCCAAACCACACAATATGCATGCATGAACAATTAAGATGCGACAAGTTGTATTATATTATAAAATAGGGTTTCGGAAAGGGGTTCACACATTAGGGGGTCTCGACGAACTTGGGTTCCGGGGTTCGGGGTCGGTCTCAGGGTCCGACGGATCTGGGGTTCGAGGTTCGACGGAAGCGTTCTCGGACTCCGGGGTCGTTCTCGGTAGCGGGGCAGATCTTGTCGCATCGGGGTCTCGGTGTCCGGGGTGAAGTGCTTATCGTCCCATGGCGATCTTGGAGTTCCGGGGGTGTTTCCCGCGTCCGTGATTGCAGATCTTGTCGGTTCCACCTCGAAGACCTTGTTGTTCCGCGGCGTAGATCTTGGGGGTCCACCGAGGGTTGCGAGTCCTCGACGACAACAGTCTCGTGGGCGAGCTTGGTCAGACGTCGGCACATGGTACAGGGCTTCTCGGAAGATCTTGGCGTTACGGACTTGGTCCTCGTTTGGACGCTTCAACGAGTGATCGAGAGGCGAACTTGAACGGCTTCGGTGTTTGCACACTTGTTGGTGTCCTGGCCACCTGGAGACGGGGAGCGTCGAGACTTGGTCCGCCAAACACCACAGATGGAGCACCTAGACCTGCAGGTGGAGACATGCCGATGCGCAGCAAGGGTATCTCCCTGGCGGTCTTACGGTCGAACACCACCCGGGCACGCAGGACGGAGGGGGCTTCCACCATGGCGCTGCCACGGACAGAGGCGAGGCGGGGAGGCTCGGGCCGACGAAGGGGGCAGCTGCTACGGTCGGTGGCGCTCGGCGCGTTGACGGCGAGGCGGAGGGGCAGAGCTCGCCGGAGCTGGGCGAGAGGAGCGGCGAGGGCTCGGGGTAGGGAGGACGGCGGCTCGACGGGGACGGACACGGCCGGCAGAGGCTGCGACGCGGCGGCTGCACCGGAGCCGAGCACGGCGGAGGCGGGGCCGCGGTGGTCGAGGACGGCGGCGGCGGGGAGGGGCTCGGCCGTGGGGCGCTGGAGGATGGTCGGACGCGGGGTCGCGCGGGCGGCGCGCTCGCCGGAGAAGGGGAGGCGCTGGCGGGAGCGCCCGCGGTGGCGCGCGGGGCTCGGGCAGAGGCACTGGCGCGGAGGAGGGGTCGCCGGGGCGCGGCGGAGGCGGTGGAGATGGGGCCTGGCGTTCGGCGACGGAGGGAGGCGGTCGCGGTGGCGGGGAGGTGGATGCGGGGCTCCTGGCGGCGGCGGCGGGCGGAGGCCACGGCGAGAAGGGAGGAAGTGGGGTGGTGCGGGGCGGCGCGGGGCCGGCGAGCGGAGGCGGGGCGAGGGCGGCCGGAGCCAGAGACGAGAGCGAGGGGGAGGAAGAGAGCGGGGCCTGGGGCGGTTCGCGCGTGGGCTGAGGGAAGGGGTGGGACCGGTGGGGCCAGCGTGCGTGGTGGAAGGCGTGTGTTGCTGTGTGGTGTGCGTGTGTGTGGCCCAGGGTGTGTGTGTGTGCGTGTGAGGGAGGGGGAGTGGGGTGGTGATGTGGCAGGGGGGGATTGGGTGAGGGAGAGAGAGGGG
This sequence comes from Avena sativa, assembly GCA_916181665.1. Classification (NCBI taxonomy): domain Eukaryota; kingdom Viridiplantae; phylum Streptophyta; class Magnoliopsida; order Poales; family Poaceae; genus Avena; species Avena sativa. The sequence goes on along the minus strand of OV702283.1, from coordinate 367,139,131 downwards.
TGAGGTGGCATCTGGCTATTGGAGGGAGTGATGTGGAGAGGAGGGTTGGGTAGGTAGTTTGGTAGGAATAGGATTAGAGGTGGACCGATTTAGTTTTTCTGGGGTGGTCGTTCGGGTCAAATCGGCCCGTTCGACTGCCCCGCTAAAATAATAAATATTTTTATTTGTTTTACAACCACCGTTTGCGAACCGATATCAGACACGCAAAAATAATCCGGAGACCCGGGGTTTTGCGTTTGAATAAAGTCGGGCGTTTTAGAAAACAAAACATGCTTTGCGAAAATAGTTTTAAGCAAACAATGCATGATGATGACGATGCAATGCACAAAAACAACGCGATTTTCTAGTAGTGGTTTTGCGGGATGCCACAATTCGACACCACTAACAATGGATCTCGCCCTCGAGATCCGCCTCATGGTACCGGAAGGAAGGTCGGCGACCTGCGTCTTCTCGCTTCATGTAGATCTTCGCGACACCACTAACAAGAGGTCGTTGCCCGTGATCGCCGAGAGAACACTCCGGGAACAAAAAGGTCGAAGGTAGAGGTATCAACAAATAAGGCCACCTCTAGCTTCCGATGGATGGAGTAAAACTGCTGGATCCACTGATTCGATGTACAAGAGCGAATGATAAGAGTAGTCGGATGGTGATCAGTCCATCGCGCACCCAAACCATTACTCTGCACACGAATATGCGGATTATGCAACCAACTCTCGGAATCAGACTGAAGATCTCGACAAGCGAGGTTCGGAAACAAGGGAGTGATGCAGACTCTGCATCGGGTCTGGCGTAGATGATGTCGTAACGTCGGAAAACACCGGAAGGCACAAGAAGGAACAAAGAGAAGTCCACCAGACGAAGAATTCCTCGGATAGCATGAAGACCAGATGTAGCAACACCGTTATTAGAGGAGGAAGCGAAACCCTGAAGGTACGACGGAAACCCAACCACGAGAATTCCTGGACTCGAAGAAAGAGAAGAGAGCGGATTCAAAACACGTAGAGATAAGAGGAGAATAGCAGAGGGTAAGGAGTAAAATCAGACCTAATCAGAACTATCCAACTGATTTTGCAAAATAGTTTTGACACTCTACTTCGGCCGTTAGCTAGGTTATCCTACAGGCTGGACTTGTGGGGTATCGCAACTACTGAGCTCTGATACCACTCTGTAACACCCTCAGAATCGGACCTATGCAAGTTTTAGCGAAACCCGCCAAACCCGCATAGAAACGATTCAAAGGTGCCCACCAGGCACTTTCGTGCGGGTGGAAAACGAAGTAATAACATTACACAACAGTCCTCGATGGGACCCACAGAACAGATATATACAACAGCGACTTAAAGAGTCAAGAATACAGATATAATAAACAAGATCCAAATCACCTTGAAAATGATAGAGCGTCCGACTACGGACAAGATGCAAATGGGGCTAAGAGCCCTGAAGAATAACCAATGGCGTCCATAACCCTGCCCAGGCCAAGCCGGAAGGGTAACCCTGCTAACGGCGTCGATCTCAAAACCTGCTAAAACAAAAGGGGTGCCGACAAAGGGCAAAGGAAAAAGAGGAGCGTCAGTACTGAGGCCAGTACACGGCGAGACTAGAATTCGGCGGTCCTCGCCTACATAGGTATGGTGGACTGAGCGGCAGCGGCAGCATGCACTAAACAACCTATAGAGACTCGATACAACTGGCGGCAAATCAGAGGGGGGTAAGAGAGACCTATCCGGAACCAACCTGATACTATCAACAAACAAACCCATCCTGGCATTTCCCCCTCGAGACCAACGAGGAAGTCAACCGAGGAACTCACACAGTTGGCAGTTTTACTTATTCAGTTATAGTTGCGGCACTTTACTAGTCAGGTTTAGATAATCGTCCTGATAAAATAAGCAGTGGGCACTTTTAGTTAACCATTCCGTGATAGTGGCAACACTTACTAGTCAGATCCATTTAGCATGAGATAACCCTAAACCCAGCAGTTGTTGGCACTTTTATTTAGCCATTCCGTTGTAGTTGCAATACTTACTAGTCAGGTACAATGGTTGCAAGCGACACTCAAAGCAAGCAGTTGTGGGCAATATTAGTTAGCCATTCCATTATAGTGAAACTGATTACTAGTCATTTTAGTCAAATTTATAGCAATAAACTTTAGTTATGCTTGTCTATGGTCGAGATACTATGCTCCAAGTCGTCCATAACCACGGACACGGCTTTCAGAAAGTTTTACCCGGCCGGGGTGCACCAATAGCAACACACACTCGATCAACCTCGGAAAAACCAAATCAAAACCCAACGAGGCTTTCACGACAAAGCAATCACAGGATTCAGAAATATTTCAGGGGGCCACCCCATTGAGTAGACCCGCAACGAAGTAAGCTAGCTCCGAGACGGACTCAAGGTTTGCGTCAATGGCTGTAAACGACTGGGAACCCGAAAACTCGGGGTGTCGATACCGCGAAAACACTCCGCTTACCTAAACATTACAGTGTGCTATCCATCGCACAATCGTAATAAAGCAGTAAAGCATGGCATAAGTACAGGATCGTAAATAAAACCTCAAACTAGTTTGTGGCCCCAAGAAATAAGACTGAATCAAGCTCTGGCTAAGGGGGGTCCCATATACCTCCCGGATGTGGATAGCGCGATAAATCAAGGAACAGGTATCAAGTACTCGGGGTCCTACGGGACACAAGTGGGCGTTCGGAAACCAAATATTATCTATCACCCACCGATGCCTCTGCTTACTTCAATTTTAGTTGTTAAACAGGAATTAAAGTGAACGGTAAGTAAAACCATGATCATCTACAACATCAACATGCGGCATTACTCCGACAACTGTGGCACTTGACGACACGCAACAGCACTTGAGCAAGCGACTACGACGCACAAGTCCAACTATCTACCAAACAACAGGTAATAGGAGGTGTCCAAGGCAATATAAGGCGGCAAGGGATATCTCGGGTACGAAAACTAGAGCAACGCAACTCAGGTAGCAATAGATCAACAGGAGGGAAAATAAAGACTATAAAAGTAAGATAGGTAGAAAGGGGGAGGTGCTCGCCTGAAAACATTGCCGAAGGTTCAATCCGAAGATCGGGGCGAAGCTCACATCAACTCAACGGCCTTATCCGCGAAGAAGCAAAACACTAGAAGAAACACCGGATGCACTATTTAATACAACGGCAGAAGATCGGCATGATGCATGTATGATGTATGGTATGGCAAGGTGCGATGCAATAAGGTCAATATTAAGTGGAACTGGGGTCCCGACAATATTTAGGTGGTTCGTGTTGTTTATCTACCCCGCAAATTAAATGTTGTTTAACAGGGCAGAATACATCACCGGTTCGCTACACAAGTTTAAATGAGGCCAATATGAGACTAGGATTGCCCGCATATGGGCCCCATATTTAATTATGAGGTGAATCGGCATAAGGCCCCCAAACCACACAATATGCATGCATGAACAATTAAGATGCGACAAGTTGTATTATATTATAAAATAGGGTTTCGGAAAGGGGTTCACACATTAGGGGGTCTCGACGAACTTGGGTTCCGGGGTTCGGGGTCGGTCTCAGGGTCCGACGGATCTGGGGTTCGAGGTTCGACGGAAGCGTTCTCGGACTCCGGGGTCGTTCTCGGTAGCGGGGCAGATCTTGTCGCATCGGGGTCTCGGTGTCCGGGGTGAAGTGCTTATCGTCCCATGGCGATCTTGGAGTTCCGGGGGTGTTTCCCGCGCCCGTGATTGCAGATCTTGTCGGTTCCACCTCGAAGACCTTGTTGTTCCGCGGCGTAGATCTTGAGGGTCCACCGAGGGTTGCGAGTCCTCGACGACAACAGTCTCGTGGGCGAGCTTGGTCAGACATCGGCACATGGTACAGGGCTTCTCGGAAGATCTTGGCGTTACGGACTTGGTCCTCGTTTGGACGCTTCAACGAGTGATCGAGAGGCGAACTTGAACGGCTTCGGTGTTTGCGCACTTGTTGGTGTCCTGGCCACCTGGAGACGGGGAGCGTCGAGACTTGGTCCGCCAAACACCACAGATGGAGCACCTAGACCTGCAGGTGGAGACATGCCGATGCGCAGCAAGGGTATCTCCCTGGCGGTCTTACGGTCGAACACCACCCGGGCACGCAGGACGGAGGGGGCTTCCACCATGGCGCTGCCACGGACAGAGGCGAGGCGGGGAGGCTCGGGCCGACGAAGGGGGCAGCTGCTGCGGTCGGTGGCGCTCAGCGCGTTGACGGCGAGGCGGAGGGGCGGAGCTCGCCGGAGCTGGGCGAGAGGAGCGGCGAGGGCTCGGGGTAGGGAGGACGGTGGCTCGACGGGGACGGACACGGCCGGCAGAGGCTGCGACGCGGCGGCTGCGCCGGAGCCGAGCACGGTGGAGGCGGGGGCGCGGTGGTCGAGGACGGCGGCGGCGGGGAGGGGCTCGGCCGTGGGGCGCTGGAGGATGGCCGGACACGGGGTCGCGCGGGCGGCGCGCTCGCCGGAGAAGGGGAGGCGCTGGCGGGAGCGCCCGCGGTGGCGCGCGGGGCTCGGGCAGAGGCACTGGCGCGGAGGAGGGGTCGCCGGGCACGGCGGAGGCGGTGGAGATGGGGCCTGGCGTTCGGCGACGGAGGGAGGCGGTCGCGGTGGCGGGGAGGTGGATGCGGGGCTCCTGGCGGCGGCGGCGGGCGGAGGCCACGGCGAGAAGGGAGGAAGGGGGGTGGTGCGGGGCAGCGCGGGGCCGGCGAGCGGAGGCGGGGCGAGGGCGGCCGGAGCCAGAGACGAGAGCGAGGGGGAGGAAGAGAGCGGGGCCTGGGGCGGTTCGCGCGTGGGCTGAGGGAAGGGGTGGGACCGGTGGGGCCAGCGTGCGTGGTGGAAGGCGTGTGTTGCTGTGTGGTGTGCGTGTGTGTGGCCCAGGGTGTGTGTGTGCGTGTGAGGGAGGGGGAGTGGGGTGGTGATGTGGCAGGGGGGGATTGGGTGAGGGAGAGAGAGGGGTGAGGTGGCATCTGGCTATTGGAGGGAGTGATGTGGAGAGGAGGGTTGGGTAGGTAGTTTGGTAGGAATAGGATTAGAGGTGGACCGATTTAGTTTTTCTGGGGTGGTCGTTCGGGTCAAATCGGCCCGTTCGACTGCCCCGCTAAAATAATAAATATTTTTATTTGTTTTACAACCACCGTTTGCGAACCGATATCAGACACGCAAAAATAATCCGGAGACCCGGGGTTTTGCGTTTGAATAAAGTCGGGCGTTTTAGAAAACAAAACATGCTTTGCGAAAATAGTTTTAAGCAAACAATGCATGATGATGACGATGCAATGCACAAAAACAACGCGATTTTCTAGTAGTGGTTTTGCGGGATGCCACAATACACATGTACTTACTATGACAAGAACTTACATGTGACTAAAGTTGAGTAGCATGAGGTGCGTCCCTCGTATTCAAGGGACATGCGATTTCCAACTTATACTTTGTCAAGCATATACTCCATAGTTTGTTCACTTTAACCTTAATCACTTCAAGATGCTTATGATAGGGGCAATGAGAGCTGAAAGCTAGCAAGTACCATAATTTTTGGAAGCTCTTTATGAAACTTGAAATCCCCGCTTCCCTTTATGAAGGGCCTTTCTTCCACTATTATTTTGAGTCTTCACCTTTTATACTTAGGCACCAGTTAAGAGAGCATAGTTGCCATTCTTAGTTCTATGTGCATTGTCCCAAAACTTATTGTTTGATGCATATTGTTGATATTACTTGTTCTTGTGCTCTTTGTATCTATTCAATCTTATGAACTTTGAAGGTGTCCTATGCATCTATTTGCTACTCCATGAGGGACAAGCTGAATGCCACTATGCCATGTTTTTTGTATGTGAAACAAACAAACGTTTTTCAATGCATGTTATTCATGATCTTTATTTGTAACCTTTCATGTTGCATGCATAGTTACTTTGTCTTACTGTTAGAACTCCATCTTTCATGCTCATGTTTAGAGTTATTTCATCTCAGCTTTCAATGCTGGCAAATGGTTTGATCTTAATTTTTATGGTGCATGCCACCTCAAAAATTATTCCTTTTATCACTTACCTACTCAAGGACGAGCAGGAGTTAAGCTTGGGGATGCTTGCTATGTCGGAAACGTATCTATATTTTTTATGTTCCATGCTTGTTTAGTATCTACTTTTCTTTGCTTTGTCTACACTTTGAGGTGTTTTTATATATTTTCTTCTGTTTTTGGTTCCAGAAAGGCATAAAATCAATATTCTCGGAATTGGACGGGAAAAAAACCAAATTCAATATTTTACCGTGGGGAACACGGAGCCAGAATACGAGACGGAGGGGAGGCACCAGGGGGCCACACCCCCTGGCGGCACAGGCTAACCCTAGCCGTGCCTGGGGGGGGGGGGTGTGACCACCCTGGCCTCCCCCTGCCTCGCCTCTTCGCCTATAAAGACCCCCCGATCCCAAATACCTAAGTACCCAATCAATATTCCACGAAACCGTATGTAGCCGCCGCTGCCACCATCATCCCTAGATCGGGGGGATCTGAAGCTCTTCCCGGCACCCTGCCGGAGGAGAGTTCATCCCGAAGGCCTTCTTATTCATCATTCCAGCCTCCGGTATGAAGTGTGAGTAGTTCCACCTTGGACTACGGGTCCATGTAGTATCTAGATGGTTGTATCTCCTCCTTTGTGCTACCATGTTTAGATCTTATGAGTAATCATGCATGTTGTGTTTGCGGGGATCCGATGGATATTGAGATTACTATGTCAAATTGATTAATGGTTTTGCCTTATTGATTCTATCATGTCTGTGTTGTTTGTGATCTTGCATGCTCTCCGTTTCTAGTAGCTATCTTGGACAAGTAGTTGCTAGTGACTCCAAGAGGGGGTATTTATGCTAGATAGTGGGTTCATGCCTCTATTTAATCTAAGGGAAGTGATAGAAATCTGTAAGGTTGTAGATGTGTTTTGCCACTAGGGAGAAAACAAAGGTCTCTTGTTCATGGAACAAGTGGATTGTTTATCTTGCACAATTTTCTTAAAGCAGTTATCTGTTGCTTGTAACTTAATACTGGAGGGGGTTCGTATGATGACCTGAAGGTGGATTTATAGTCATAGATGCAGTTGGATGGCGGTCTATGTATCTTGTTGTATTTCCCAATCAAATCTCATAGGATCATGAATTTCTAGTATTGCATTGTTATGCCTTGCTCAGTCCTGTCAATTGCCCCGCTGTAATTTGTTTACCCAACATGCCATGTTTGTTTATCTTAAGGAGAACACCTCTAGTGAACTATGGACCCCGGTCCAATCTTTACCATTGATACATCTTCCACTATTACTGTTTACTTTCTGCAAACCACTATTACCTTCCACACCATATAGTTAATCCTTTGTTACAACAACCGGCGAGATTGACAACCTCACTGTTCATTGGGGAAAAGTCTTGAGTTTGTGTTGTGTAGGTCTCCAAGTTGCTAGAAAACACCTTTGAGACGTTTCCTTCCTCCTACTAGTTCGATAACCTCGGTTTCTTACTGAGGGAAGACTTGTGATGCGTGCACCCAGTGTTGACATGGGACACTTTGTTGGAACCCCAAGAGCAAGGTGTGATTAGCACATCAGCTAGTTTACCTCAGCAGAGACCGAGGTTATCGAACCTAAAGGAGGAAGGAAATGTCTCAAAGGTGTTGAAAGCAACAGGGAGACCTGCACAACACAAACTCAAGACTTTGCCGCAACGAATGAGTGAGGTTATCAAGCTCACCGGTTTGCTGTAACAAAGGATTAAACGTATGGTGTGGAAGGTAATGGTTTGCATCAAGTAAACAAGTAACACTGGAAGATGTATCAATGGTAAAGATTGGAGCGGGGTCCATAGTTCACTAGGGGTGCTCTACTTAGATAAACAACATGGCACGAATGGTAAACAAATTACAGCGGGGTAATTGACAGGAACTGAGCAAGGCATAACAATGCAATTACTAGCCAGAAAGATCCTATGAGGTTGATTGGCCAATACAACAATATACATAGACCACCATCCAACTGCATCTATGACTAGAAGTCCACCTTCAGGTTATCATCCGACCCCCCTCCAGTATTAAGTTGCAAGCAACAGACAACTGCTTTAAGCAAAGTGTGTAAGGTAAACAGTCCACATGTTCCATGAACAAGAGACCATTGTTTTCTCCCTAGTAGCAACAACACATCTACAACCGAAGAGATTATTGTTACTTCCCTTGGAAACTAGAGGCATGAACCCAATATCGAGCATAAATACTCCCTCTTGGTGTCACTAGCAACTACTTGGCCAAGATAACCACTAGCAACGGAGAGCATGCAAGATCACAAACAACACAGACATGATAGAATCATAAAGATAAAACCATTAATCAAACCAACATAATAATCTCAATATCCATCGGATCCCCGAAAACACAACATGCATGATTACAAATAGATTAGATCTTGATCATGAACGGGGCTCACAAGATCCATACATGAAAGAACAAAGGAGGAGATACAACCATCTAGCTACTGCATGGACCCATAGTCCAAGGTGGAACTACTCACGAATCATACTGGAGAGAAGGCCTCCGGGATGATCTCCCCTCCGGCAGGGTGCCGGGAGGAGCTTCAGATCCCCCCGATCTAGGGATGATGGTGGCGGTGGCTACAGACGGTTTCGTGGATTTCTGATCGGGTACTCAGGGTTTCTGCATCGGGGGCTTCTTATAGGCGAAGGGGTGAGACCAGGAGGCGGCCAGGGCCACCAAACCCTAGCCAGGCCGGGCCCACCTGTGGCCGTGCCTGGGGGGGGGGGGGGGGTTGGACCCTCTGGACAGCCCCTCCGACTCTCCTCTGGACTTCTTGTTCCCCACGAAAAGTAATTGACTTTGTCCTTCGTCCCGTCCAATTCCGAGAATATTTCTTTACTAACTTTTCTGAAACCAAAAACAGCAGAAAACAGGCATCTGGCACTATTGCAACTTGTTAATAGGTTAGAACCAGAAAACATGTAAAAAGCACCTCAAAGTGTAGACAAGTAAAGCAAATTAGATACTAAACAAGCATGGAGCATCAAAAATTATAGATACGTTTCCAACGTATCAGCATCCCCAAGCTTAACTCCTGCTTGTCCTCGAGTAGGTAAGTGATAGAAGAATAATTTTTGAGGTGACATGCACCCTCACAATAAAGATCCAACCATTTGCAAGCATTGAAAGCTGGGATCAAAGAACTTTAAACATGTGCATGAAATATGGAGTTCTAACAATAGGACATAGTAACTATGCATGCAACATGGCAAGCTACAAACAAAGATCATGAATAACATGCATTGAAAAACGTTTGTTTGTTTCACATGCAGAAAACATAGCATAGTGGCAATTAGCTTGTCCCTCATAGAGTAGCAATATAATGCATAGGACACCTGCAAAGTTCACAAGGGTGACTAGAAATAAATAGCACAAGAGCAAGTAACAACACAATATGCATCAATTAATAAGCTTTGGAACACTGCACACAGAATGACAACTATGCTCTCTTAATGGTGCCAAAAGGTAGAAGGTGGAGACTCAATAATGGTGGAAGAAAGGCCTTTTTGTAAAGGAAGCAGGGATTACAAGTTTCAAAAAGAGCTTCCAAAAATTATGGTACTAGTTAGCTTTCAGCCCTCATTGCCCCTATCATAAGCATCTTGAAGTGGTTAAGGTTAAGTGGCAAAGCTGGAGTATATGCTTGACGAAGTATAAGTTGGCAATCTCATGCCCCTTGAATACGAGGGCCACACCTCATGCATACTCAACTTTGGGTCCAGGTAAGTTCTTGTCACTGTAAGTATTTACATATCATTGAGAACCGCCAACGTGGTACCCCTTGCACATGGAATAGGAGCTTTCCCATAACCAAAATGACAAGGCAAGCAGACAATGAGCATATCAACAATTCTTCTTATATACCATGGGAATATAGTGCTTTTTTCTCTCTTTCCTCTTTTCTCAATGTGCCTATTTTTTATAAGAAGAATGCTTCATAGATATCACTATGGTGATGCTTCAAGTTTCCACTATGATTAGGCATGGATTAGGCTAGCGACCCAGGCGTTTCTCTAACACAGGATACAAACTCCATGGACTTACAAGTTCCCTCTTTATTTCACACCGGTGACATCCATAGACAAAAGAACATGATATCAACTGAGTACAACAAGCTATAAGTGCAATGTTGAAACTGTTCCCTGTGATAGCACGGTTCTACTAATTCCAACTTATAAGTGCAAGCATATACGACAAAGTTGTCACAATGGTTCAAGTTTATTAGGGCAAAGAATAAAGTGTGCCATCAATTTCGTGAGGGCTGTAATCACTAAGTTTTCACATAACAAAATAGTTTTAAATTGGAAGATAGATGAAAACAAGAATATACTTTGGAAAGGTGTAACACACCATGCATATGAATTTACAGTGGACACTTTGGAATAACTTGGTTTCTTGGGAGTTGGAGGAATGAGTAGAACTTACTCATACAAGTGGAGGCTAGCAAAAGACTGGGAGCAACCAACTAATCGAGCAATAATGGCCAAAATTATGCAATGCAATAAAGCAAACTAGTCAAAGCAAAGAGTGGTACTACAGGTCAAGGAATAAATGATCATAGAGGCTAATGGTGACTTGTCATAGTCATAACATGGTGTGAGTATGTGCCAACTCAACCCAAGCAAAACATCAAAGGAGAATACCACAATACTATGCTTTTGCATGCTAAAACAACACATAATTTCTTCAAGGCACACTAAGCAATCCCAATTGTTTGGAACAAGACATGCTACATCAATAATCACTAAGCATAATGCCAAAACAAAAACTAGCATGTCATGCTAAAGTCTAAGTCAAAGTCAATGCAAGCTCCTCTTGCACTTCAAGTAAGAACTTACTACTCCTTTCCAAACACCAAGCAAACTTATTTGCAAAACAACGCAGCGAGAAAGGGGGTCCAAACTACTAAAGAAAACTAAGCAAAGCAAACGAAAACTAAGACGCTCCAAGAATAACACAACTGTGCATGGAACAATAAAAACGAAGTGTCTAGACAGACCTGAGCTTTTTATTGAAGAAGGGGATGCCCAAGGCATCCCCAAGATTTGATGCTTTTACCTCTTGGATATTTCTTGGGGTGACACCATGGTGGCATCCGCAAGCTTGAGATTTTTTCCATTCTTCATCTCATTGCATCATTCTCTCTCTACACCTGAAATTTTTCCTTCATACAAAACTTCACACAATCTTCATTAACAACATTAGCTTATTCAAAAGATATTAGACCACTGGCAAAGCTTTGGAACAGCAAGGCTTTTCACTAAACACACAAGATACTGTAGTAACCCCTTCAAAGAAACTCAATTTATCTGAAGAGAGCTAAAAAAAGGAATCAATAAGAAGCAAAATGCAAATAATGACAGAAATCTGTGAAAACAGACCAGCAGGTAGAAACAAATTTTTTCGAACATCTTCTTTTGCTCAAATCAAAAAGTGTTGAACTAAAGAAAGTTAGCCAACATACTGGGGGATTTATTAGAAAATTTTGAGCTCAATAAGAGTTACAGAGACTCCTCACGAATTGTTTTGGTGGAGGACAGAAATCTGTTTCGGGACAGCAACTCCCCAAATCTTACTTCCCTCTCATTAGAGGTCATTCTTGGCACAAAAAGCAAACAAAAAGGATAATGAGAGGTTATTACAGAAGTGATAACTTCCAAGACTCAAGGAAACTCTTGGGTTATCTCCCAACAAGTACTTTTCTTTAACGCCTTTAAGTTAGGCACATGAAGCAAGAAGAATCAAGTATTTTCAAATGAAGAAGCATTAACATTCATACTTCCAAAATCTTCAATTATGAAAGGTATATCATCCAAATGGGTTTTTGAGGATCCTTTCTCATCTCTCCTCGGTCTACTACCTTCATCAAAAAGATTTTCAGGGGCAATCCAATCGAAGTTATTTTCAAAGGCTTCATGCATTCCAACAAGCTTAAAGGGTATGGGTATATTGAATTCCTTCCTAGGCTTAGTTTTATCAGAAATACCCACAATATCTAGACTTGAACCTAGCATATTGAAACATTAAAAAACTTTTTTGGCTTCCTTAGCAACATCATGGAATTCTTTTGATAAAGTTTCAAGGATGAATTCCTTTTTTCAACATTCTTCTCTTTTTTTAGTTTTAGGAATAAGAATTGTATGAAGGGGTTAAGGCTAACAAACCTAGCCTCCAACATATGAACTAAAGAAGCTACAACAATCTCATAATTAGGAGAAAATTCAGCTATAGATTTATCCTCAATATCCTTATGGTTGCTAACGTAATTAAATAATTATTTAATATTATCTTTCCCAATTATGGAGCCACTACCTATTGCAAGATTTTTTAGAGCGAATTGGGGAAGCAACATGGTGAGCTAGAGCAAGGTGGCAACTAGAGCAGCAACTAATTTTTTGTTTTTTTGAATAAGGCAAGCAAACCAAGCTAGACTAATTTTTTTAGGTTTTTTGAAAAGAGGCAAACAAAACCAAGAAAAAGAATCAAAACAAACTAAAAACAAAGTAAAGAGAAAAGAAGTGAAGGACTCCCCTAGTGAAGACGTCCTTAGCCTGCCCGGCAACGGCGCCAGAAATCTTGATGCGTGCACCTAGTGTTGACGTGGGACACTTTGTTGGAACGCCAAGAGCAAGGTGTGATGAGCAAATCAGCAAGTTTCCCTCAGTAGAGGCCGAGGTTATCGAAACTGAAGGAGGAAGGAAACGTCTCAAAGTTGTTGAAAGCAACGTGGATACCTGCACAACACATACTCAAGACATTGCCCCAACGAATCAGTGAGGTTGTCAAGCTCACCGGTTTGCTGTAACAAAGGATTAAACGTATGGTGTGGAAGGTAATGGTTTGTAGCAAGTAAACAAGTAACAGTGGAAGATGTATCAATGGTAAAGATTGGACCGGGGTCCATAGTTCACTAGATGTGCTCTCCTTAGATAAACAACATGGCATGAAGGGTAAATTTTTTACAGCGGGGCAATTGACAGAAGCTGAGCAAGGCATAACAATGCAATTACTAGCCAGAAAGATCCTATGAGGTTGATTGGGCAATACAACAATATACATAGACCATCATCCAACTGCATCTATGACTAGAAGTCCACCTTCAGGTTATCATTCGAACCCCCTCTAGTATTAAGTTGAAAGCAACAAACAACTGCTTTAAGCAAAGTGTGTAAGGTAAACAGTCCACATGTTCCATGAACAGGAGACCATTGTTTTCTCCCTTGTAGCAACAACACATCTACAACCGAAGAGATTATTGTCACTTCCCTTGGAAACAAGAGGCATGAACCCACTATCGTGTTAGAGATATGACCTAGAGGCAATAATAAAAGTGGTTATTATTATATATTTGTGTTTATGATAAATGTTTACATTCATGCTATAACAGTATTAAACAGGAAACATTAATACTTGTGTGATTTGTAAACTAAATTAGAGTCCCTAGTAAAGCCTCTTTATAATACTAGCTTGTTGATTAATAGATGATCGTGGTTTCTCGATCATGAACATTGAGATGTTATTAATAATAATATCATATCATTAGGAGAACGGTATGATGGAAATACTCCTATAGATAAGCGTAGCATTAAGATCAAGTCATTTCAATAGTTCGTTTGCTATAAGCTTTTTGATACATAGTAACCTAATTCCTTCGACCATGAGATCATGCTAATCACCATCACCGGAATGATGCTTTGATGACATCAAACACCACACCATAACTGGGTGGCTATAAAGGTGGCATTGAGTGTTCAGAAAGCATGGGTTGAGGTACATGGATCTGAAGGGAATATGCCCGAGAGGCAATGATAAAGTGGTTATTATCGTATTCCTTATTTATGATAAATGTTTATTTTGCATGCTATAATTGTGTTAATACGGAAACGTTAATACATGTGTGTTTAATAAACAAAAAGGAAGTTCCTAGTTATGCCTCTCTTATAAACTAGCTCGTTGATTAACAAGATGATCAAAGTTTCCTGATCATGGACATTGGATGTTGTTAATAACGAGGTCACAACATTAGTGTAATGATGTGATGAATATTCATCGGAAGTATAGCATTATGATCAAAGTCATTGAGTTTATATTGCTATAACAACTTACAAAGTGATCCTAATCCTTAGACCATGAGATCATGTCTATCACTAACACCAGAAGAGTTTCTCGATGACATCAAACGTCACACCGTAACTGGGTGATTATAAAGATGGCTTCAGAACTACTAAAGTGTTATGTTGAGACTCATGTATCAAGAGTGGAATTTGTTCATTCCGATGACGGATAGATATACTCTTGGCCCTCTCGGTGATATCACATTGATTAGCTTGCAAGCAAGTGATTTGATCACTAGAATGTTATATCATGGGAACGATAAAAGAGTGCATGTCGGTAACGAGATTAAACTAGGTATGGAGATACCGATGATCGAATCCCGGACATGTAATATATCGTGAAACAAAGGGATTAATATACTAGCGTAAAAGGTTCACACGATCACAGAAGTCATCGTTGAATGTGTGGGAGTCAATATGGATCTCCAGGTCCCGCTACTGATTATTGATCGGAGAAGGGTCTCGATCATGTCTGCATTATTCGCGAACCGTAGGGTGACACACTTAAGGGACACCGACACCATTAGGAGCAAATGATATGTCAGAAAAAGAAAAGGAAAGTGCAGGAATTTATTTCACTAGACACCGAAACTGTTTCGGTTGAAATTGCTGAAACTGGTTCTGCATGTGAAATTGAAATGTTGTAAGGGGTTTTATGAGAATGTTTGTTAATTAAAGTAATTAATAAAATTCTCATAAATAAAAGAGTTTTATTTAAATGAGGGCTTGCATTAAATTTGGTGGAAATTTAATGCATGTGAGTGGATTTTTGAGTGGAGGCTTTTTAATGGGAGTGGAGGCTTTTCATTTTGAGTGGGAGCTCCACCCACATGAATGTGGAAGAGGTGGGGGCAGCCCCCATGGCTGGGTGCCATGCCCCTTGGGTGCCCCCCTCTCCCCTATAAAAGGCCCCCCCTCTCCTCCTCTCAAGGTACACCTCCTCGCGAAGGATCTCTCTCCCCCCTTTAGAATTCCCCATGGTCTCGGATCAGCGAGATACATGTTCCTGGTGGCTTTTTCTGGAAGGATTTGTTGCTTTCGCTGCTTCGCTGAAGCGAGGGCGCGGAGGTTGTCGGGGTACCCGTACGTGTGTGCGATCACGGATGCACCACTGCTTTGAGGTGCTGGACTTGATCGTGCTGGACCGGCTAGACCAGATGGACTTCATCACGATCTTGAGATCGGCAAGCGTTCGTCTACATCATCCTCGAGTACAATCTCGTTAACGCTATTCGGTCTTCGAGGGTATGTATTCTATGGATGTATATCCACCCGTTGCTTGTATCTAGTAGATAGATCTTGGTACTTAGATGTTCCCATCGTAGGAATTTTTTGTTTTCTATGTTGCGAACCCTACAGTGGTATCAGAGACGGATCTATGCGTAGATTCTTTGCACGGGTATGTGGGCGATGATGATCATTTTATTGCTTCTTAGTTGTACTTTGGATATTGGTGGCATAGTAGGATGAAGCGGCCCAGACAAACTTTACATGTCCTCACACATGAGACCTGTTCCACGCTTGACATGCAACTAGTTTGCATAAGTGGCTAGCGGGTGTCTGTCTCTCCTACTATAGTCAATATCTAATTTGCAATGAGTTGTCAACAATTTGGTTATCCTCGTTGTGGTTCAAGTTCGTAGGTAAGAACGGTTCTATCTTCGAATGCCCTAAGCCACGTAAAATTTGCAATGGATAAATTAGAGGCGTCTAGTTTAGATTGTTGCTAGGCTAGTGTTATGATATGGTGATGTTGTAAGTAGAAATATGAGATGATACTCTTACAACACACATAGCGTGTAAGTTCCATAGACCTTGGCCTTACACATAAAGGTATGATAGAGATCATACCACGGTGCACATGATGGAGATCATATGCGGGAACCATATCATTTCACTTATTAACATGTGATGTTTGATTGCATCTTATATTGCTTGTTTGGCGTTTTATTAGCATAATAAGATGATCCCTCATTTAGATATCAAGATAAAAATGTGTTCTTCCTTAAGTATTCACCGACAATGTTTCGTCGCTTCAAGGCATCACGTGATGATCGAGTGTACTTGAATCCACGAGCATATCTCGAGTGTAAGACAGTTACACACGCGAATACTAAGGTTCTTACTTGGCGAGCCTAGCATGTACAGACATGGCCTCGGCACAGACCGAAAGGTTAAGCATGAGTCATATGTTTTGATATGATGATCATATGGATGCTCGCCTTTGAAGCTACACCGACTCACGTGATGATCGGACTTGGTGTAGTGGATTTGGTTCATGTAATCACCAAAAAGACACGAGGGATGTCATTTTTGAGTGGGAGTTCATTTCTAATTTGGATTAGTAGAACTCAATTTATCATAAATTAAATCAAAGTGAATTTGCATAATTTGTTGTAGTCATTGGCATTCGTTCACCACCTTATGCATAGTTGTAATTGAGATAATAAAACTATAGAATTCTGGATATATACTTTACGAACTGGTATCGTATTGTGTTGAGTGTCAATCTAAAGTTTAAATTCCTATTGCAAACTTTCAGCAAAATTCTATTTACTCTGTGAAATTTAATAATTGGTATTAAATCGAGAGTAACAATTCCATTGTTAGTATCTTAAGTATCATGTTTGCCTCCATGATTCTTGATTTAAATATCAAGATTATCTAGGAGCTGAAAGAATTGTTTCAGAAACCATCATGTGTGGCAGATATAACAATATCTAAAACAATGTTTTGGTTGCAATATGATAGATTATAATATATGTTCTCATATTGGATGAGAATTTACGAAGGTTGGAGATGCTAGACATCCTAATCATCCAAAAAGGGTTTTGGAAAGTAATGTTATACTCACGATTCTCCTTATAAGCTAAAGTAGCTTGATCATGAAAGTCGTCCTGATAAGTATGAACAGAAGATGTATGTAAAGTGTTTACTACACTAAAAGATTACTAAAGAATGGATTTTGAAAGAATACCGATCATTTTGATGATGGTGATCTACTTCAAAGTGCAACACCAAAGGTATTATTATTTGAATATACACGCTTTGGACTATGTGTCATGTATATGGCGCCACTGTTGATGTTGATAGATTCTTTTAAAAAGGAAAAGGAAATGCTGAAAGAGAATCTATAAAATATACTTGGCAGAAAAGAAAAGATTGGAAATATTCAATTTAGGTATATAGATGATATACATGTTATGGTTGTATTCTTTGCTTGTTAAACAATGTGGTTCTTGGGTATTGGATACCAAATTGGTTGGTATGAAATTTCATACGGAACGACGCAATTCATGAACCACAATGGCATAAGTAACTAGCAAGAGAATTTGTGATGATGTTCATCGAAAACAAACAAACCGTTGTTTGTATTTCTCGTTGACATCAAAGCTTGACTTCAAGATTTGTTTTAATAATTGTTATTTAAATCAGGTATTATGAGAACAAAGGTTTTTCAAATAATTACCATATTCCATATAAGATGGATGATTTACAAATCTAGTTGGAGAAATCACATCCAAAAAACCTAATGCTAAAATGTCGCAAGACAAATGATTGAAAGATCACTTACGAAGTGACAACGCCGTTTAAATTATATTGGAAAGGAAACATGAAGAATCTCCATATTCATGGATTTTTGGAGTCTTTGATTTGATCAAGTGACGCTTGTGAGACTTTCCTCGGGATAATTAAAACTTCGTTCAAAGGCCAAAGAAGAACGAACGACTAAAATATTGGAATTTATACATATCGATGTATGTAGTCCATTATGTATGGTCGTAAGCGATGGATTTCATCTTCATATGCTTTCTCTGGAAATTTGAGTGAATGTTCACTTAATGAGAAAGAAGTATGAAATATTTGAAAACGTTCAAAGACTTTCAAGATGAAGTGAAAATCATTGTAACAAGAAAATAAATGGTTTATGATTTTATCATAAGGGATTTATTTGAGTTACAAGTGTAACAAGAAAATAAATGAATTATGATTTTATCATAAAGGGATTTATTTGAGTTGCAAGTTTAGCAAAACACCTAGATTTACATCTCACGAAACACCATAGGAGTATGGAGTGTTTGAGATTTGTAATGAAACCTTGTTTGACATGGTTGGATCAAAGGTGTTATTTATAAAATTGCCATTATGTTTTAAAAGATTAAAGCTTTAGAGACTACTGCTTTTACACTGAAAAGAGCTTCATCTTGATCCGTTGGAATGACACCATATGAGTTATGGTTTGGGGTAAAACCCAAGTTGTCATTTCTTAAATTTTGGTATGCTAAACATAAGTAAGATGTTTACAACCGAAGTCGGATGAGCATGTCTTTGTAGGTTATTTCGAATAACAATTGGGTATTCCTCCATAACACTGAGGACAAAAGGGTTTGTTGCTTGAAATGTGAAGTTTCTTGAAAAAGGAATTTTTTGCAAAAGTTAAGTGGGAGGACAATAGAACTTTGATAAGGTTAACAAACCTTAGCTATATGTGATGAGTTGCGCAGCGCCGGAAATCGTTCCGGAGGCAGCCATAATGCTCATGGTTTATGTGCCTCAAAGGTTGTGGTCACGGAGATCTAAGTTCCTATTGAACCAAGTAGGTCGGATAAACAATCAAATACTAAGATTTGAGAGTAAATTATTATTGTTTGACAATGATGAACCGATTATATGCAAAGAAGCGATGATGGGCCCTCACTCCATCAAATGTCTTGAAGCCATAAAATCTGTGATAGTTCCATATACGAGAAATCAAGTTTTGAACTTGGAGGACCCTCCGGAAAGGTGTAAAAACCTATCAGTCGTATTTGGATCTATAAAGAAACAGACATGGATGTTTCACATCTATGAAATAGTCGACATGTCATAAAGTATTTTACGACAATGTTCAAGGAGTTGACTATGACAAGATTTGATCTTTCATAGCGATATTTAGTCTAGACGGATTAAAGTAGCAACCACTACATATAATTTGTTATATGGTAGATGAATAAACAAAACAAAGTTCTTCTAAGAGAATGGTTACCTAGGACGTGTACATGACACGATCCAAAGGGTTTTGTTAATTCAAAGGATGCTAAAAGGGCATGCAAACTTCAATGGTTGAAGTAAGCATCGCGGAGTTGGAATCTTCAGAGGGTGATGAAAAGGAGTTTTCATCAGGAGACGATGAAGATGCTTGCATTTGCAAGAAATTAAGTGGGAGCGCAGAGACATATTTCTAATACATTATGTGGAGGACATCTTGTTGATTAGAAATTATGTAATTTTTATTAACAAAGGTCAAGAATTTCATTTCGATGAAAGACTTAGGCAAAACCCAAATATTTAGCATGAATGTCTATAGTGGATAGACTGTGACGCTAATAAGTTTGTGCCAAATGTACATATATGAGATATTGAAGGAGTTCAATATAGAAACAACAAGAAACGGTTCTTGTCGCATGGAAAAGAATTGAATCAAGATTCAAGTGTATCGACACTTGATAAGTGAAACAAGATTCAAGTGCTTTGACACTTGATGAGTGAAATCACGAGAAGCTTTTGATCAATCATACCATGATATGTACACATCCAGATATGTCCTATGCTCTAAGTGTTATGAGCATATACCAGAATGAATCATAAAATGATCATTGGACGATAGTAAGTATATTCTTATGATCTTTTGGAAGAACTAAGAATATATTTGTGTAGAGGTGACAAACAATTACAAATAGTTCATTGTAAAGAATTACATTGATACTAGTTTTGACACAAGATACAAACTAAGTTTATCTCAATTTAAACTATGGGTGGCACAATGAAATGGAAAGAAAGTTTCCATGATGGATTTGGATGAATTCCAAAGTTAAGACATTGTGACGGATACTACAACAAAAGGCTAAGTATATGACTGCTATAGTAGCAGCAAAGGAGGGAATTTGTGTCAAGTAGTTTGTTATCAAACTAAGGTGTGGTTCACAACGGGCTAACACTAAAGATATATTGTATGACAATAGTATCGACGTGTTTTAACCCCAAGGAACTAAAGTTCTCACCGAAAGACCAAATTTATACAATGCCATATCATTGGAGAATGAGTGATGCATGAAGACGCAAAGACATGCAAATACACACGGACCTGAAAGTGTCAGATCCGTAGATTATATTAACCACTTGAAGTTGCGTATTTGGAACACCAGAAAGCCATATGTGTTCAATACACAAAGTTTTCAAACTTGATTATTGTCTCTCGTGCAAGTGGGAGACTGAAGGGAATATGCCCGAGAGGCAATAATAAAGTGGTTATTATCGTATTCCTTATTTATGATAAATGTTTATTTTGCATGCTATAATTGTATTAATACGGAAACGTTAATACATGTGTGTTTAATAAACAAAAAGGAAGTTCCTAGTTATGCCTCTCTTATAAACTAGCTCGTTGATTAACAAGATGATCAAAGTTTTCTGATCATGGACATTGGATGTTGTTAATAACGAGGTCACAACATTAGTGTAATGATGTGATGAACATTCATCCGAAGTATAGCATTACGATCAAAGTCATTGAGTTTATATTGCTATAACAACTTACGAAGTGATCCTAATCCTTAGACCATGAGATCATGTCTATCACTAACACCTGAAGAGTTTCTCGATGACATCAAACGTCACACCATAACTGGGTGATTATAAAGATGGCTTCAGAACTATTAAAGTGTTATGTTGAGACTCATGGATCAAGAGTGGAATTTGTTCATCCCGATGACGGATAGATATACTCTGGGCCCTCTCGGTGATATCACATTGATTAGCTTGCAAGCAAGTGATTTGATCACTAGAATGTTATATCACGGGAATGAGAAAAGAGTGCATGTCGGTAACGAGATTAAACTAGGTATGGAGATACCGATGATCGAATCCTGGACATGTAATATGTCGTGAAACAAAGGGATTAAGATACTAGCGTAAAAGGTTCACACGATCACAGAAGTCATCGTTGAATGTGTGGGAGTCAGTATGGATCTCCAGGTCCCGCTACTGATTATTGATCGGAGAAGGGTCTCGATCATGTATGCATTATTCGCGAACCGTAGGGTGACACACTTAAGGGACACCGACACCATTCGGAGCAAATGATATGTTAGAAAAATAAAAGGAAAGCGCATGAATTTATTTCACTAGACACCGGAACTGTTTCAGTTGAAATTGCTGAAACTGGTTCTGCATGTCAAATTGAAATGTTGTAAGGGGTTTTATGAGAATGTTTGTTAATTAAAGTAATTAACAAAATTCTGAATAAATAAATAAAAGAGTTTTATTTAAATGAGGGCTTGCATTAAATTTGGTGGAAATTTAATGCATGCGAGTGGATTTTTGAGTGGAGGCTTTTTAATGGGAGTGGAGGCTTTTCATTTTGAGTGGGAGCTCCACCCACATGAATGTGGAAGAGGTGGGGGCAGCCCCCATGGCTGGGCACCATGCCCCTTGGGTGCCCCCCTCTCTCCCCTATAAAAGTCCCCTCTCCTCCTCTCAAGGTACACCTCCTCGCGAAGGATCTCTCTCCCCCCTTTAGAATTCCCCATGGTCTCGGATCAGCGAGATACATGTTCCCGGTGGCTTTTTCTGGAAGGATTTGTTGCTTCTGCTGCTTCGCTGGAGCGAGGGCACGGAGGTTGTCGGGGTACCCGTACGTGTGTGCGATCACGGATGCACCACTGCTTTGAGGTGCTGGACTTGATCGTGCTGGACCGGCTGGACCAGATGGACTTCATCACGATCTTGAGATCGGCAAGCGTTCGTCTACATCATCCACGAGTACAATCTCGTTAACGCTATTCGGTCTTCGAGGGTATGTATTCTATGGATGTATATCCACCCGTTGCTTGTATCTAGTAGATAGATCTTGGTACTTAGATGTTCCCATCGTAGGAAATTTTTTGTTTTCTATGCTGCGAACCCTACAGGATCAAGAGTGGGATTTGTCCATCCATATGATGGATAGATATACTCTGGGCCCTCTCGGTGGAATGTCATCCAATTGGCTTGCAAGCATGTGACTGGCTCATAAGGGATCACATATCACGGGAACGAGAAAAGAGTACTTATCGGTAACGAGATTGAACTAGGTATGCAGAGATACCGACGATCAAAACCTCGGATAAGTAAACTATCACGAGACAAAGGGAAATTGGTATCGTATGCAAGTGGTTCATTCGATTGCAAAGTAATCGTAGAAATATGTGGGAGCCGTATGAATTTCCAGATTCCTCTATTGGTTATTGATCGGAGAAGTGTCTCGGTCATGTCCGCATAATTCACGAACCGTAGGGAGACACACTTAAGGATTCTATGTTGTTTAGTAGATATGGAATGTTAGTAGGTATACCGAATATTGTTCGGAATCTCGAATGGGATCCGGGATATCACGAGGAGATCCAGAATGGTCCGGAGAATAAGATTCATATAAGGAAAGTCCGATTCCGGAGTTCGGGGAAGATTCCGATGTTTTCATCGGAGAGGTTCTAGAAGGTTCATCAATCTGGAAGGAGAATGGTCCATGAATGTGTCATGGGTAAGTGGAATGATTGGATCATATCCTAGGTCAGTTGGTGTGGGCATTTGCAAGAGAGGGTTAAAGCTCTAAATTGAAAGTCAAACGGGAAGTTTGAAAAGTCAAACTGGAACAATAGTTTCCTAGTGGGAGAAGAAACAAGTCCTTCTCTCAATCCAACTTGGGTTTGGGTTTGGATTCAAACCCACCCCTCCCAAGGCTGCCCCCCTCTCATAAATAGAAGGGGAGGGCTGCCCCAAACAACACAAGCCCTAGCCCCTCTCCACCCGAGTCGCTGCGCCGCCGCCGCTCGCCGCCGCCGCCGCCTTGCGCCATTGTTGTCCGTCACCGCCGCTCTAGACGCCACCGACACCTTCTACTCCTCCCGGTTTTCTAAACCCTAGATTTCCGGGAAACCCTAATCCACCATAACTCGCACCGGCTTAGGCGAAGCCCTACGGGATATTCCCTCTACTTCCGACACCATGCCGTCGTGCTACCGGATTCATGAGGGGAGAACTACAACCTCCACTACTTGCTGGAACAAGGGAGAGGAAGGTCTTCATCGAGTACCGAACGTGTGACCGACTGCGGAAGCGCTGCCGGAATGCAGCGCCAGAAGGATCGTCTACGCGATCCTGAGATTGGCAAGTGTACGACTACATCACCCACGAGAATCTGCTCTCGTTAACTGCTTTGGAATCTTCGAGGGTGAGTGCTTCTATCGACTCGTTGCTACAATCTAGTAGATAGATCTTGGCTTGTTTGTGTGCATGCGGTAGAATTTTTTTGTTTTCCATGCTACGAACCCCAACAGTGGTATCAGAGCCGTGTCTATATGTTGATCTGTTGCACGAGTAGAACACAATGGTCATTGTGGGTGGTGGTGCTTTTATTATCAATTTCTTTTTGTGTACTTTGCATCTTGCGGTATGATGGGATGAAGCGGCCCGGGCTAACCTTACATGACATCGTTCATGAGACTTGCTCCACGCTTAACATGCAACTTGTATTGCATAAGTGGCTTTGCGGGTGTCTGTCTCTCCCATCATAGTATAGATTCAATTTACAACGGGCACTTGATAGTTCAAGCATCAACATTATGGTTCTTGTTCGTAAGTTAGAACGAAACTTATTGAAAGCCCCAAACCACGTAAAATATGCAAAGAAAATTAGAGGCGTCTAACTTTGTTTTGCAGGGGTGTGGTATGATGTGATATGGCCATGATTGTGATTATATATGATGTATGCAATGTTCCTTATTGTAATTTGGCAACCGGCAGGAGCCATATGGTTGTCTTTTAAATTCCGTTAATACCTGCATGTCTATTCAAAGTAGTTGTAATAGTTGATGCTGGTGGACGACAATTATGAAGCGGCGCCATTGACCTTGACGCCATACCGGTAATGATGGAGATCATGTTCGTGCTTGAAGATGGAGATCGGAAGCACAAGAAGAAAGGCCATATCATATCACATATTATGAATTGCATGTGATGTTAATCCTTTTATGCATCTTGTATTGCTTAGTTCGCAACGGTAGCATTATAATATGATCCCTCAAGCACAAAATTTCAAGTTTTAAAGTGTTCATCCTTAGTAATTACCGTTGCTAAAGCTCGTTGTTTCGAAGGACCACGTGATGATCGGGTGTGTTAGATTCTGCGAGTGTATACAACATGAGCAAGCCAGATTTGCTCATGCGGAAGCTAAGGTTTGATCTTGATGAGCCTAGCATGTACAGACATGGTCTTGGAACACGGATCACCGAAAGGTAAAGCATGAGTCATATAGTAGATATGATGAACATGTTGATTGTTCTCCATTGAAGCTACATCAACTCTCGTGATGATCGGTTTTGATGTGGTGGATTTGGTTTGTGTGATCACTAAAACAATTTGAGGGATATTGTTTTGAGTGGGAGTTCACCTAGATTAATTTAACTATTAATTAGAACTCAATTTGTCATAAACTTAGTCTAACTATTGCAAATATGTTGTAGATCAATGGCGGCCCCTACCATCAATTTTAATGCGTTCCTAGAGAAAGAAAAGTTGAAAAAACAATGGAAGCAACTTCGCGGATTGGTTCCGCAATTTGAGGATTGTCCTCAATGCTGGTAATTTGACCTATGTGCTGGATGCACCGCTGGGTGACCCGCCTGCAGCTAATGCTACCGATGAGGTAAAGAATATTTTCCTCACTCGGAAGAATCAGTACTCCACAGTTCAGTGTGCTATCTTGTATGGTTTGGAATCGGAGCTTCAGAAAAGGTTTGAGAACCATGACCCACATGATATTGTCCGTGAACTCAAAATGATATTTGAGGCTCACGCGGCAGTTGAGAGTTATGAGGCTTCTGAAAAGTTCTTTAACTGCAAGATGGAAGAGGGCAGCTCCGTCAGTGAGCACGTGCTTAAGATGTCTAGGCACGCAAGTAAACTCCAAAGCTTGGGTATAGTGATTCCTAATGCTTTGGGGATTCACCGTGTCCTCCAATCACTACCACCAAGTTACAAGAACTTTGTGATGAACTACAATATGCAAAACATGGACAAGTCGTTGCCCGAACTCTTCTCCATGTTAAAGTATGCAGAAGTGGAGATCAAGAAAGATCACCAAGTGTTGTTGGTCAATAAGACCACCAAATTCAAGAAGCAAGGCAAGTCTAAGAAAAAGGGAAACTTCAAGAAGGGCGGTAAGAAAGTTACCACGCCGGCGAAGAAGACCAAGGCTGGGCCTAAGCCTGATACTGAGTGCTTTTACTGCAAGGGAGAAGGTCACTGGAAGCAGAATTGCCAAAAGTACTTGGTGGATTTGAAGAACGGCAACATCAAGAAGAAAGGTATATCCGATATACATGTTATTGATGTGTATCTCACTAGTACTCGTAGTAGTGCCTGGGTATTTGATACTGGTTCGGTTGCTCATATTTGTAACTCGAAACAGGTACTGCAGAATAAACGGAAGCTAGCAAAGAACGAGGTGACGATGCGCGTTGGAATTGGATCAAAGGTTGATGTGATTGCGGTCGGCACGCTACCTCTTCATCTACCATCAGGATTAGTTTTATACTTAAATAATTGTTATTTGGTGCCTGCGTTGAGCATGAACATTATATCCGGATCATGTTTATTGCGATATGGTTACTTGTTTAAGTCCGGGAATAATGGTTGTTCGATTTATATGAGTAATATGTTTTATGCACATGCACCTTTGATAGATGGTCTATTCTTATTGAATCTCGATTGTGGTAATACACACATTAATAACATTGAAGCTAAACGTTTGAAATTGAGAGATAACTCAACCTATATGTGGCACTGTCGTCTTGGTCATATTGGAGTGAAGCGTATGAAGAAACTCCATTCCGATGGACTTCTTGAATCACTTGATTTCGAATCACTTGAAAGATGTGAAGCATGTATGATGGGTAAAACGACTAAGACTCCATTTTCTGGTATGATGGAGAGAGCTATTGACTTAATGGAAATCATACATACCGATGTGTGTGGCCCAATGAGTGTAGCATTGCGCGGTGGTTATCGTTATGTTCTTACCTTCACGGATGACTTGAGTAGATATGGGTATATCTATTTCATGAAACATAAGTCCAAAACTTTCGAGAAGTTTAAGGAATTTCAAAGTGAGGTAGAGAATCAACGTAACAAGAAAATTAAATTTCTACGATCTGATCGTGGAGGTGAATATCTAAGTTACGAGTTTGGCGAGCATTTGAAGAAATGCGGAATACATTCACAATTGACACCGCCGGGAACACCACAGCGTAATGGTGTGTCCGAACATCGTAATCGAACTCTCTTAGATATGGTTCGTTCTATGATGTCACTTACAGATTTACCGCTATCGTTTTGGGGTTATGCATTAGAAACAACAGCATTCACTTTAAATAGGGCACCATCTAAATCCGTTGAAACGACACCGTTTGAATTATGGTTTGGGAAGAAACGGAAATTGTCGTTCCTTAAAATTTGGGGTTGCGAAGCTTATGTAAATAAGTTACAGCCGGACAAGCTTGAACCCAAAGCGGAAAAATGCATCTTCATACGATACCCGAAGGAAACTATTGGGTATACCTTCTATCATAGATCCGAGGGAAAGATCTTCGTTGCCAAGAATGGATCCTTTATAGAGAAGGAGTTTTTCTTGAAAGAAGTGACTGGAAGGAAAGTAGAACTCGACGAGGTTGTTAAACCTTCTCTCAAACTTGCGAGTAGCGCAGCACCGGAAGTAGTTCCTGTGGCGCCTACACCAATAAGAGAGGAAGCTAATGATGTTGATCATGAAACTTCGGTTGAAGTTGCTACGGAACCTCGCAGGTCGACGAGAACTCGTACCACTTCTGATTGGTATGATCCCGTTATGAGTGTCATGTTGGTGGATAACACCGATGACCCTGCGACATATGAGGAAGCATTGATGAGCCCAGATTCCAATAAATGGTAAGAAGCCATGAAATCCGAGATTGGATCCATGTACGAAAACCAAGTATGGACTTTGGTGGACTTACCGTATGGCCGGAAGGCTGTCGAGAACAAATGGATTTTCAAGAAGAAAACATATGCTGATGGTAATGTTACTGTCTATAAAGCTCGACTTGTCGCGAAAGGGTTTCGACAAATTCAAGGAGTTGACTACGATGAGACTTTCTCACCAGTAGTGAAGCTAAAGTCTGTGAGGGTTATGTTAGCAATCGCTGGATATTATGATTATGAGATATGGCAGATGGATGTCAAAACGACGTTCCTCAATGGAGACATTGATGAAGAGTTGTATATGATGCAACACAAAGGTTTTGTCGATCCTAAAGATGCTAACAAGGTATGCAAACTTCAACTGTCCATATATGGATTGAAGCAAGCATCCCGAAGTTGGAATCAACGTTTTGATAAGGTAATCAAAAGCTTTGGTTTTATACAAACTTATGGAGAAGCTTGTATTTACAAGAAAGTGAGTGGGAGCTTTGTAGCATTCTTAATACTATATGTAGATGACATATTGTTGATTCGGAATGATGTAGACCTTCTTAATAGTGTCAAGGATTATTTAAATAATAGTTTTTCAATGAAAGATCTTGGCGAAGCAGCTTACATATTAGGCATAAATATATAGAGAGATAGATCGAGGCGCCTAATATCATTGTCACAGAGTACATATTTGTACAAAGTTCTAAAGAGGTTTAGAATGGAAGATAGCAAGAAAGGGTTCTTGCCCATGTTTCCCAATACGACCTTGAGTAAAACTCAAAGTCCAGCAACGGCAGAAGATAGAGAAAGGATGAGTAAGACTCCCTATGCCTCAGCCATAGGATCTCTCATGTATGCCATGCTATGTACTAGACCCGACATTGCATATGCTGTTAGTTTGACTAGCAGATATCAAAGTGATCCAGGAGTGGATCATTGGACAGCGGTCAAAAACATCCTTAAGTACTTGAGAAGAACTAAGGATATGGTTCTTTCTTATGGAGGTGATGAACAACTCGTTGTTAATGGTTACACCGATGCTAGTTGGAACACTGATCCGGATGATTCTAAGTCTCAATCTGGATAAGTATTTACTTTGAATGGTGCAGCAGTTATCTAGAGGAGTGCAAAGCAAAGCGTTGTGGCGAGATCTTCAACTGAATCGGAATACATAGCTGCTTCGGAGGCTTCACAAGATGAAGGGATACGGGTAGGCTACACTAGCGCAAATCAAAATTTTCTACCACGTAAACCAGGAATACTGTTGTCATAGATCACGGGATTACCACTAGACGTGCAGTTGCGGAATCGATGAAGTGCGTCGAGCCAGTGCAGACGTTCCACGTCTCCTCCTTGTCCTCGTCCCACGAGACGCTCCCCTTGCGCGGCTCGTACAAACGCTATAGATGCAGCGCCTCCAAGGTATCCACACATACAGGGTGGAAGCATCAGACGGCAGACTGCTAGGTCCGCGCGTGCAACACAGGCGTGAGGAGTGGCGGCTGAGGAGAATGGTCTAAGGTCTAACCCTAGTCAGCTCGCCCCACCCTCTCTTATATAGGAGTCCCTAGTGAGCTTCTACATTAGCATCCCATTAGTAGCCTAAGCCTGGTCTAATTCGGATCCAGTCCTCATTAGGCTTCCAGCCCCTTAAGTGTGTGACCCTATAGGTTCATATACATGTAGACATGACACGAATACACTTATTATGTCAATAGTTGGTAGCGGCCTCTAGGAAGACGTGCCAACTCCTAAACGCATACAAAGATCATATCGGACGAACCATAACAAGGTTTAGTACATGTCTTTCCCTTTTCCTCACGATATTTGGTCTAGCTCCAAGCTGACCTCCCTTTCTCGATACCGTGATTCGGAATCCCTTTACTAGGTTAACTATTAACCATATGTAGCACGACCATGCATTTCTGGATCCGATCACTCGAGGGGCCCAGAGATATCTCTCTCAAGTAGAGAGGGGCAAATCCCATCTTGATTGACCATGCCTTGCAGCATGCTTTAGGACAAACCCAAAAGCTACCTTTATAACTACCCTGTTACAGTGTAGCGTTTGATAGCCCCAAAGTAGGTCGATTCAGATCTCAAGTACATGCGACAATCTCAGGTCTAAGGAAAAAACGTACATGATGTGTAGAGAGAGAGCTGCAACAAATTGCCAGTCTCAAGTTGGGTCAGTCCAACCCCATGTTCACAACATGTGCCCACATCATTGGTTTGACATCTCCATGTCTATGACTTGCGAAACATAGTCATCAACCAATCGATGTGCTAGTCTAATATTCACGTGTGTCCTCACATGAACTCCGACTAGGGACAACTCTTAAATAACCATACAAGCAAAGAGTTTCACAAACAATTCACATAATTGCCAATCAATACAAGTTGCCTGATATGGATATTCAAGGAACATTACAATAACTCATGGATACATAAGAAATATAATCATATCTATGATTGCCTCTAGGGCATATTTACTTCACAAGAGGCGATACGGATGAAGGAGTTCATTACAGAGCTTGGTGTGGATCCAAGTGCGATGGACCCAATGTCTATCTATTGTGATAACATGGGAGCCATAGCCAATGCGCAAGAACCAAGGTCACACAAGAAGCTGAAGCACATCAAGCTACGTTTTCACGCTATTAGAGAGAATGTCCAAGATGGTGACATAAAGATTTGCAAAGTACACACATATCTGAATGTGGCGGATCCGTTGACTAAACCTCTCCCTAGGGAAAAACATGACCAGCACCAAACCGCCATTGGTGTTCGGTATATTACCATGTAATCTAGATTAGTTGACTCTAGTGCAAGAGGGAGACTCTTGGAGATATGCCATAGAGGCAATAATAAAAGTGGTTATTATTATATCTTTGTGTTTATGATAAATGTTTACATTCATGCTATAACAGTATTAAACAGGAAACATTAATACTTGTGTGATTTGTAAACTAAATTAGAGTCCCTAGTAAATCCTCTTTATAATACTAGCTTGTTGATTAATAGATGATCATGGTTTCTCGATCATGAACATTGAGATGTTATTAATAATAAGATCATATCATTAGGAGAATGGTATGATGGACATACTCCTATAGATAAGCGTAGCATTAAGATCAAGTCATTTCAATAGTTCGTTTGCTATAAGATTTCTGATACATAGTAATCTAATTCCTTCGACCATGAAATCATGCTAATCACCATCACCAGAAGGATGCTTTGATGACATCAAACACCACACTGTAACTGGGTGGCTATAAAGGTGGCATTGAGTGTTCGGAAAGTATGGGTTGATGCACATGGATCAAGAGTGGGATTTGTCCATCCATATGATGGATAGATATACTCTAGGCCCTCTCGGTGGAATGCCATCCAATTGACTTGCAAGCATGTGACTGGCTCATAAGGGATCACATATCACGGGAACGAGAAAAGAGTACTTATCGATAACGAGGTTGAACTAGGTATGCAGAGATACCGACGATCAAAACCTCGGATAAGTAAACTATCGCGAGACAAAGGGAAATTGGTATCGTATGTAAGTGGTTCATTCGATCGCAAAGTAATCGTAGAAATATGTGGAAGCCGTATGAATTTCCAGATTCCTCTATTGGTTATTGATCGGAGAAGTGTCTCGGTCATGTCCGCATAACTCACGAACCGTAGGGAGACACACTTAAGGATTCGATGTTGTTTAGTAGATATGGAATGTTAGTAGGGATACCGAATGTTGTTCAGAATCTCGGATGGGATACAGGATATCATGAGGAGATCCAGAATGGTCCGGAGAATAAGATTCATATAAGGAAAGTCCGATTCCGGAGTTCGGGAAAGATTCCGATGTTTTGATCGGAGAGGTTCTAGAAGGTTCTAGAAGGTTCATCGATCCGGAAGGAGAATGGTCCATGAATGTGTCATGGGTAAGTGGAATGATTGGATCATATCCTAGGCCAGTTGGTGTTGGCATTTGCAAGAGAGAGTTAAAGCTCTAAATTGAAAGTCAAATGAGAAGTTGGAGGGCTGCCCCAAACAACACAAGCCCTAGCCCCTCTCCACCCGAGCCGCCGCCGCCGACCCGCCACTGGCCGCGCCGCCGATGTGCACAGCCGCCGCCGCCAGCCGCCGCCGACACCTTCTCCTCCTCCCGATTTCTAAACCCTAGATTTCCGAGAAACCCTAATCCACCATAACTCACACCGGCTTAGGCGAAGCCCTGCGGGATCTTCCCTCTACTTCCGACACCACGCCGTCGTGCTGCCGGATTCACGAGGGGAGAACTACAACCTCCGCTGCCTGCTGGAACAAGCGAGAGGAAGGTCTTCATCGAGTACTGAACATGTGACCGACTGCGGAAGCGCAGCCGGAACGCA
This sequence comes from Avena sativa, assembly GCA_916181665.1. Taxonomy (NCBI): domain Eukaryota; kingdom Viridiplantae; phylum Streptophyta; class Magnoliopsida; order Poales; family Poaceae; genus Avena; species Avena sativa. The sequence goes on along the minus strand of OV702283.1, from coordinate 367,107,521 downwards.
GCGCCGGAAGGATCGTCTACGCGATCTTGAGATCGGCAAGTGTACGACTACATCACCCACGAGAATCTGCTCTCGTTAACCGCTTTGGAATATTCGAGGGTGAGTACTTCTATCGACTCATTGCTACAATCTAGTAGATAGATCTTGGCTTGTTTTTGTGCATGCGGTAGAATTTTTTTGTTTTCCATGCTATGAACCCCAACATATCGAGCATAAATACTCCCCGTTGGAGTCACTAGCAACTACTTGGCCAAGATAACCACTAGCAACGGAGAGCATGCAAGATCACAAACAACACAGACATGATAGAATCATAAAGATAAAACCATTAATCAAACCAACATAATAATATCAATATCCATCGGATCCCCGCAAACACAACATGCATGATTTCAAATAGATTAGATCTTGATCATGAACGGAGATCACAAGATCTATACATGAAAGCACAAAGGAGGAGATACAACCATCTAGCTACTACATGGACCCATAGTCCAAGGTGGAACTACTCACGAATCATACTGGAGAGAAGGCCTCCGGGATGATCGCCCCTCCGACAGGGTGCCGGGAAGAGCTTTAGATCCCCCCGATTTAGGGATGATGGTGGCGGCAGCTACAGACAGTTTCGTGGATTTCTGATCGGGTAATCAGGGTTTCTGCATCAGGGGCTTCTTATAGGCGTAGGGGCGAGACCGGGAGACCTGTGGCCGCGCCTGGGGGGGGGGAGGGGGGTGGCCCCTCTGGCTCGCCTCTGGACTTCTTGTTCCCCACGGAAAGTAATTGACTTTGTCCTTCGTCACGTCCAATTCCGAGAATATTTCTTTACTAACTTTTCTGAAACCAAAAACAGCAGAAAACAGGCATCTGGCACTGTTGCAACTTGTTAATAGGTTAGTACCAGAAACCATGTAGAAAGCACCTCAAAGTGTAGACAAGTAAAGCAAAGTAGATACTAAACAAGCATGGAGCATAAAAAATTATAGATACGTTTCCAACGTATCAACTTGCTACTGTGCTCATCTCACCTTGCTCTTGGGGTCTCTCAACTAAGCGCTACTAGGCGCCATTACCCTCCGTCCTAGCACCCGCGAGCGCCCGTGAGGGTTTCTTAACATGGCGAGGGGAAATGTGAGGAAAAGTTAAGCGACTAGGGAAAAATGAGTATAACTAACGAACCAAGGACACGAAAATAGAAATCCCTTTGATAAATATGTTGTAGGTCAATGGTTTGATTTACAAAAAGGAGAGATTATATAATTAATTAAGTTGAAAAAGCAAAACCTTGAACAAAGGAGAAATTATAAGTGCTATCAAATAGAGTGAGAACAAGTTGAGGTAGAATACTCAAGTTGTAAAGATGCTTCATATATATTTGGAATTTGGTAATTGAGATCGTTAAACTTTGAATTCCTACATGAAGTGGAATATATGGCTAGCTCCTTTGCCCAACACTTAAACAAAAGTGTGAGAACAAATATATATATATAGAAAAAAGAAAAATAAAGATGAATAAAAGGAGCGTATGTGCAAAGAGCAAATAGGCAAATACCACTATATGGTAGCAAGACAAAGAGAAGTTTGAGATTTTGAATCCCAAGTGAATATGTTAATCCTAAAAACAGTTGGGACTACCTCACTAACTCATTCGGTTAAACCGAATACTTTTACATCATGTTGAGAATAATCTTTTATAAACTATTAATTGCTAAGGTGTGGAAGCCTGCTAATATTATTCAGATGGTTCAAGTAAGGTATGATACGTCGAAAATGTATCTATAATTTTTGATGTGACATGCTTGTTTAGTATCTACTTTGCTTTGCTTTGTCTACACTTTGAGGTGTTTTTATATGTTTTTTGGTACTAACCTATTAACAAGATGCCACAGTGCCAGTTGCCTGTTTTCTTTTGTTTTTGGTTCCAGAAAGGCAGAAAATCAATATTCTCCGAATTGGACGGAACAAAACCCAAAGTCAATATTTTACCGTGGGGAACACGGAGCCATAATTAGAGACGGAGGGGAGGCACCAGGGGGCCATACCCCCTGGCGGCGCGGGCTAACCCTAGCCGCGCCTAGGGGGTGTGACCACCCTGGCCGCCCCTGCCTCGCCTCTAAGCCTATAAAGACCCTGTGATGCCAAAACCCTAAGTACCCAATCAATATTCCACAAAACCGTCTGTAGCTGCCGCCACCATCGTCCCTAGATCGGGGGGAGGGATCTAAAGCTCTTCCCGGCACCCTGCCAGAGGGGAGATCATCCTAGAGGCTCTCTTCTTCATCATGCCAACCTCCGATATGAAGTATGAGTAGTTCCACCTCGGACTACGGGTCCATGTAGTAGCTATATGGTTGTATCTCCTCCTTTGTGCTACCATGTTTAGATCTTGTGAGCTCCGTTCATGATCAAGATCATCTATTTGTAATCATGCATGTTGTGTTTGCGGGGATCCGATGGATATTGAGATTACTATGTCAGATTGATTAATGGTTTTGTCTTATTGATTCTATCATGTTTATGTTGTTTGAATTAACGGTTTTGTCTTATTACTATGTCCATTTCTAGTGGCTATCTTGTCCAAGTAGATGCTAGTGACTCCAAGAGGGGGTATTTATGCTAGATAGTGGGTTCATGGCTCTATTTAATCTAAGGGAAGTGACAGAAATCTCTAAGGTTGTAGATATGTTGTTGGCACTAGGGAGAAAACAACGGTCTCTTGTTGATGGAACAAGTGGATATTTACCTTACAAACTTTTCTTAAAGCAATTATCTGTTGCTTGGAACTTAATACTGAAGGGGGTTCGGATGATAACCTCCAGGTGGATTTCTAGTCATAGATGCAGTTGGATGGCGGTCTATGTATCTTGTTGTATTGCCCAATCGAATCTCATAGGATCATGAATGTCTAGTATTGCATTGTTATGCCTTGCTCAGTCCTGTCAATTGCCCCGCTATAATTTGTTTACCCAGCATGCCATGTTTGTTTATCTTAAGGAGAACACCTCTAGTGAACTATGGACCCCGGTCCAATCTTTACCATTGATACATCTTCCACTGTTACTATTTAGTTTCTGCAAACCACTATTAAATTCCACACCATACAGTTAATCCTTTGTTTTCAGCAAACCGGTGAGATTGACAACCTCACTGTTCGTTGGGGCAAAGTATTGAGTTTGTGTTGTGCAGGTCTCCAAGTTGCTAGCAACACCTTTGAGACGTTTCCTTCCTTCTACTGGTTTGATAACCTCGATTTCTTACTAAGGGAAGACTTGCTGCTGTGCTCATCGCACCTTGATCTTGGGGTCTCCCAACGAAGCGCTACTAGGCGCCATCAACAAGTTTTCTGGCGCCGTTGCCAGGGAGGCTAAGGACGTCTTCACAAGGGGAGTACTTCATAACCTTTCTCTTTACTTTGTTTTTGTTTTGCTTAGTTTCTTTTGCTTGGTTTTGTTTGCCTCTTTTTATCAAAAAATCCAAAAAATTAGTTCAGTTTGGTTTGCTTTCTCTTACCAAAAACACAAAAAATAGTCCTACTCTAGTTGGTGGTCTGTTATTGCCTTGCTTGGTCATGCTTTCAATCAATGGATGGGTTCTTTGAAACTAGTTCTTGTTGGCAAGGTCGGTTCACGGAAGAGCAAAAGAATTATTATAAGGAACACCGTTTGTCACAAAAAGGGAAACACTTATGGGAACAAATTAATAAATTGAATACTATTGCTAGAGAGGTATGCTCTACTTATAATGTTACTTATTGCTTTGATAAATCTTGTTGCTGTAGGAGGTATAAACACCTACCTTTTCAATGTGAGTATAATGATAATGTTACCATATCTTCTTATGTTAAAGGAAATTATGACTTTTACGATGTGGAACAAATTGAAGAATTTATTGCCTTCGAGGATGCATTTGAACTTGCAAGTTTGCTTGAAAATACTGATGATGCACCTTATGAATATGAGGTTTATGAGATACTTAAATTTTGCTTTGATAATTACAAGGAAGAAAATGGCTATATTCTTGAATATTTTAATAGGTGCTTTCCACAAACGGAAGAGACTAATGCCTTGCAGGATCCTGTGGAAGATGAAATTGCTGAACCTGAAAGCTCATTAGATGAAAAAGAGGAGGAGAGTGATGGTCAAGAGGAGGAAGAATGGATCTACCCATGCCTACCTTCTAATGAGAGTAACTCTTTACCTCTTACATTATTTGACTGTCCCCCATGCTTACCAAAGGAGGATGAATGTTATGTTCCTGTGGATTATTTTGAAATATCTGCTATGGGTAAAACTTGTGATAATAGTTATGCTCCTGTTATCTATGATAATCCTTTATTTGTGCCTAACTTCGAAATGCATGGTACTAAAGAGTTTTGCTTAGAAAATGTTTATGATAAAGCTCTAGATGATATTACTATATTGAATGATCAGTCTTCTTGTGATAAAATTGTTAAAAGTGGGTTTGAAGGTTTTAATCCCACTATTTTTGAGCTTGATAGAAATTATGTGTTTGTAGATCATGAAAAGAATGCTTTATGTGATGGTTATATTGTTGAGTTTATTCATGAGGCTACTGAAAATTATTACGAGAGAGTAAAATATGGTTGTAGAAGTTTTCATGGTGCTGAAACACCTCTCTATGTGCTGAAAGTTTTGAAGTTGCTCTTGTTTTATCTACCCATTCTTATTACTATGTGCTTCTTTGAAATTTTCCAACTAGATTACTTCTTGGCTTGTTTGGAGTCTTGATGATATTTATCTGGGCAAACATCTGCATAGTGTCCTTTGTTTCCACACTTGAAACATGTGACAAGGCTAAGATCCTTCATAGGCTTTATCTTGTGCTTCATCTTTTCTGGACAATTGCTTGCATAATGTCCTTGGTTACCACAATTGTAACATGTGATAAGATTGAGTTCTTCACGTATCTTCTGTGGACAAGTTGACACATAATGGCCTAACTCTTTGCAGTTGTTGCACCAACTTGGCTAATCTCCTTATACTTCTTCTTCTTCTCTGGGCATTCACTGGCATAGTGTCCCATTTCTTTGCAATGACAACATTGCACATGGCTTTTGTCCTTCTTCTTCTTGGGTTTCTCCAAAGCTAGGAGTGCTTCTAGTTCATGTTCTTCATATGTTATCTCAAAGGTAGGAAAGTTTCCTGGTCTCCTTGACCTTTTCCTTGGATAATACATATGTCTCCTCTTTGGTCCTTTAAATTGGGTCATATTGCATGGAGGTGCAAGCTGAGATTTTCCTTTGTCTTCATCCTTCTTGGTAGACTTGGCTCTCTCATGGTAGTATGCAATCAGTTGTTGCACTCCACCTTGTTTCCTTTGTTGAACTATGGAATAGATGGGGCATTGGATAGGGACATGATTATTTCCTTCACATAGGTAACAAGTATCTTGAGATGTGGGGCATTGATTAGTTGGATGTTTCTCTTCACAATTGGGGCATTGATCTTCATGCTCTTTGGAAGTGTGATCCTTGTCTCCACAAATATTGCAAGCTTGGGTTCCTTCTAGAATATCATCCTTGACATCCTTGTTGTCACAAATTCCTTGGGAAGAGTTGTTTCCCATGTTGATCATTTGATTTGTCACCTTATGCAACAATTGGGTTTGGGTTTCCAAAAACCTTTGCATGGCTGGATCTAACTCATTGGTGTTGGCTAAAAATTGAGCTGTCACTTGGTTCAACTGGGTTTGGGTTTCTATGAGTTCTCTCATGTTGGTCTCTTGGTTGTTGTTGTTGTCACCATCCTTGATGTTGGAGTTTCCTGAAGTAGTCATCTGTTTGGGTTGGATTGGGATTAGAATAATCAAAAGATTTCTAAGGAATCAATTCTAATCACACACATCACAATTCACTCAAGCAATGTGCAAGCAACCACAAACAAGCATTCCACTCAAACAACAAGTTTCAAGCATATTTTTAGGCAACCAAAAATATTTTTTGTTACACCACATAAGTTGGTGGGTTTGACTTAAACTAAACATGGTGGTCCATCTATATGGTTCACTTGAGATCATTCCATCCTTCTTAGTTGGTTCTTCTTGAATGAGATCATGGTTTTCTTGGGGAAAAAATCTTGGTCATAAAACTTTAAAGTGATGATGATTCCCAAGTTGTGTTTCCTTAGTCTTCAAGTCTCTGAGCAACATTTCTTGTCTCACTTGTAGTCCTTAGTGATATCCAAGGGTTGAACTCCTTGTTGAGAATAAGGTTGAAATGACTTGAAGATGTTGAAGTCATTAGAGTTGATGAAGTCCTTTGCACATGGTGAAGTCTTTGGCCATGGGGGTAGGCTTTGTCCATCAAGTTTGAAATAGAAGAGATGTAGAATCAAAACAAAAAGGTTGAGGAAAGAGTTTACAAGATTGTTTGTAAATAAGTTTTTGGAACAAACACAACTCCTATTTTTCTAAGGGGTTTTGTCCAATCCTAGGGTTACAATCCTACAGGCAACACAATGCTCTGATACCATCTGTAAGGTTCCCAACCTTTAATAAGGTAGAGATCCCTGTGTTTATAATGCTAGTCCCTGGATCAATAGCTAGCATCCACAGTTAAGATGTAATATCAAGAAACAAAGGTCATAATTCAACTTTATAACCAGGAATAAAATAATTTATTACATCTTACATATCTCATTTGGCTATCTCATTACAACGCAGCAGAATATAACAATAGGATGGGGCCCTTCATCTTCAAAGTGCCACAGGCAGACATGTTGGTTGTATACTTGTAATCCTAATCATTAAACTTCACTAATATCAAACAAACCTGCAACATAACAAGTTATAGCCACAAGGGTCAATACATTTGAATTGTATTGGCAAGTGATACTATGGTAGTATAGTGGAGTCTATCATCTATATGCATTTGGCTAAGTGGAACTTCGGCTTGCTTTGCTCAAAATAGATTTTCCTTATCATTTGAAAACACTAAGTTTTTTTTGCTTGACAAAACACCAAGGCATCTCCCAATAGAAATTGGTGATCCTTCAACCCTTGTTCAACCACAAGTTTTTAACTTAGAAATTGGGATGAGGAGATTCTTGATAGCTTCCATGTCTTGATGCTCAAATTGTCCTTTGCCAGGGACATGGCTAAGTACTTAGATTTTACACTCTGCAGAGGTGGTGCACTTTCCCCACAAGACTTGGTTTCACCAAGACAAGATCTTTCAGAAGCCTTCCCTTAGACCAGAATGGACGTGTTCCAACCTATCAAACCCCTACCACCAACAGTCCATTTGGCTAAGTTATTGCAACCTATATGATCCAGGCAGAGCCCATAATGCCAAGTGGCTGCACTTGAAGCTTCTCAACACTTGACATCTCAAATCTCTTTGTTCCTGGGTGGCCATCCACAAGTGAGATACCAAGTTTTCCCCAGTATACTGGACTTGGTGATGCCCAAGTTTTCCCCAGCATACTGTACTTGCATAACCACTCAACACAAACCATTCCTTCCATTCCACCCAGGTGATTCATTCACTTAGTTGTTTTATTAAACAAAACATAAGTCCTTGACTTAGAAATATTCCATAGTATGAAGATATATTCCACCCTTGTTTTCTACTAGCTAAGCTAAGCATGATAGTAGTAGGATTCTTAAATTAGGAAATTATACTAAGGTTTCATCTACTAGGATTTCCCATGGAATAGTTTATACTTAGCAAAATTCCATGCAAGTCCTACTTAGAAATATCACTAATGCATAGTGAAAATAATGGGACAAAAGTATGAAGCATCACTTGCCTTTTTGGTAGAGAATATAGGTTCACTCCTTGATCTTTGCAATGTTCACACACTTCAAATCACTACAATTCAATCAAGCAAGCAATATTTCAATCTACCATTCAAGCAACATCACAAAAAATAATAGTAACAAAATAATGCATGCAAGCATGCCAAACTTTGTTTTATTTACAAAAGTGTTTTATAATAGGTTAAAAACATTCTAAAACACTTATTGGTCATTTTATAAAGTGGCAAAACCATTTGCAAAAGATTTTACTTATAGATCAATTTTAAACCAAATCATTATTTTATGTGGTTGAAAATGCTTTTAGCAAAGTAATAATCTTTATGGAGTTCACCAAATACATTTTCAATCCATAAAACTTGGTGTTTAGGATCAGAGAGTTTAATCAAAACATTTCCCAAAGGTTTTCCTCCAAAATCATTTTTAACAATTAAACCATATTTTTATTTGACTAGAAATGTTTTAATTCAAAGTTTTATTCTTTTGCTTCACAAAATATGTTTTTGAAACCACAAATTGATTTCTATGGTCAGTAGGTTCAAAACAAACCATTTGCCAAAGATTTTATCTCAAAAATCATTTTAGAACAATTTTTATATTCCAAGTATGCCTACACAAGTTTCTGCAAAAACAATCATTTTACCAGAAGCAATTCACTAATCAAAGGGCATGGTCAGAAAGTACTTGTCTTGCTGATTCCATTGATATAAAATTTGCAAAATTTGGATGTGTGGTTTGAAAGTTAAGAATTTTTCAAATTGTAACATCTAATAGACAAGTTTCTATTTTTAAAACAAATCACTGGACACGTGGGCTGTTCTGATTCATCGAAAACGGTTCGTGCGGATTGAGCTCTGTGGTGCGTTGGATCTAACTAAATCGCACGGATCAGATTGCATACCCCTTCGCTTTAAGTGATTCTATCGTATCCTTTAGATCAACATCTAACGGCCTGAGATGATCTGACCATATACTAGCGGGGCTGGCGGCGGCGACTGGGGCGGAGAGGCCTGCCGGTGGCATCGCCGGTGATGCAGTAAGCGAGAGAGTAAAAGGAGTGGCTCACCAGGTTCAGGAGATCACGGCGATGCTCAACGTGCTTTCGGTTTCTCAAGGGGCACACGGTGGTGACGGCAATCGCTCGTCGGAGTTGTGGTCACCGTCGGTTGCGCTCAGACGTTGACGGGGGCGAGGCTACAGCGCACGAGAAGGCAAAAGAGGGGTGGAGTTAGACACGCAAGAGTGAGGCGAGCATGAGAGTGTCAACGAGGGGGAGCGGCATGGTCAGTACTTACGGGAGGGGTCGCCGGAGTTGGAGACAGACGGCGGCGATGCTCTGTTGGAGATGTTGACGACGTCGCAGAGCACTCGCGGGCGAGTTGGAGCTACGGGGAGGTTCGCCAGGAGGTGGAGAGCAAGTGAGCGTGGTCAATGGGGCATGGGGCGACTTGGGTTCGCCGGAATCGACGTCGGAGTCTGTCGGAGACCGCGGCGATGCAAAGCAAAATTGACGCAGCCTGGTGGATTTCTGGCAGGGAGGTTTGAGGGGAAAGAGAGAGGAGAGAGCGAGGATTTAACGAGCGTGATTGATGACAGGAATTACTCCCTGCATTAACGTGATTTACTCCCGCAAGATCAATGCAGAAACGGCGAGGAAGAACAGGTCGCGCGGGGAAGAAGCTGACGTGGTCGTGGGGTCCGTTTGACAGTGAGAGAGGGAATGGGGTCCAGTGGTCAGCCACTTAGCGGGTTCGGTCTGCGGTGAGGAAAAACGTTTCGGGGAGAGAGGGATAGGTCGGCTGCTGGGCCTTAGTGGGCTAGCTGGGCTGGGCTAGTTAGTTTTCATTTTTTTGTACTGCTTTGTTTTTCTTTTTCTGTTTCTAATATTCTGTTTTGATTTTGTTTAAACAATTTAAACATTCATTTGAATTCAAATCTTTGCCAAATTTTGTGAAGACTCAAATACTGATTAATAGTATATTCTGGAGTCAATTTTGGGAATAAAACTTTATTCTTTTTGGGGTCTTTTAATTATTTAATTCGGCCTTTGTTTTAATTCAAATAAGATTTAATAATATAATCAAAACACTATTTGAATCCTTAAACTTTCCAAATCTTTTCAGTAGGTTTTTATTTGTTTAATAGGGTGTCAAAATATTCACCTAGATTTATTTGGAAAAATTCAATATGATTTATAAATCATTTGAATTGGGTATTTGTTTTAATTCCAATGGAATTAAATACAGTTCTAATTCCCCTAAAGTTTATTTGGAAGATTTCTTTAATCTTAATTAAGTTGAATTAAACAACTTTTATTTTACTTGGGTAAATTCCAAAATACTATTTTCTGCTGAATTACATAATTATTCTTATTAGAGATTTGTCTTTATTAAAATAGGGTTAGAATGGTTAATGCCATTTTATTTGGAAATTCTTTATACTTTTATTTTATTTGGATTTGGATTCTATTCATTCCATTTGCTTAATGGATTAGGTCAAGATTTAATTTGGTCTTTAAATATTTCTTATTTAATACTTATAAAAATCCATATCTTTTTATTTATAGATCCAAACTTGGTGACTCCAATTTGTAAAATCTTATTTAATATTTATTTATCCTTTTAAATATCTTTAGGATTATTTGCTCACCATTTGGTATGGATTTCTAGAGGGTTGCTTTATTAGCTTTGGAAATTACTTTTCCTTACCTTATTAAATTCATAGGATTTTATTCATGGCTCCAAAGTAAGTGAATCCAATTCATATGGTTTATAATATTTCCAATAGTCATTCTTGATCAATTTGAAAAGTTGGTTTGACCAATTTTTTATATGGATCAAATCCATAGTTTTAGAGATGATTTGAAAATGATTTTCTTTCCTTATGGTTTTTAGAGTTTTGGTTTATTCCTCAAGTGTTTAAATTTCCAGATGCATTTAAAGAGAATGCATTCCACTTGATTTGAATTTAATTAGATTCAAACATTAACCAAAGTTTGTTCAAGATGGGATTTTAAGTTTCCATTTAGAAACAAAAGTTTCTTTTCACTCTAAATTTCAACAATTATTTATTTTGTTTATTTATTTTTCACATAACAAGATTTGGAAAATCTTGGGATGTGACATGTTTTTAGTGAAATTTTTGCTGTTATAAAGCTAAACCCAAGGGTCTAATATATTTTGAATACACTAATGTTGCTAATGAAGATTGTGTGAAGTTTTGTATGAAGGAAAAATTTTAGGTGTAGAGAAATAATGATGTAATAAGATGAAGAATGAAAAAATATCAAGCTTGAGGATGCCACCCCGTGTCACCCCAAGAAATATTCAAGAGGTACAAGCGTTAAATCTTGGGGAAACGCAAGGCATCCCATTCTTCATCAATAAAAATCTCAGGTCTTTCGAGACACTTTGTTTTTATTGTTTCATGCACTGTTGTGTTGTTCTTGGAGCGTCTTACTTTTCGTTTAGTTTGCTTAGTTTTCTTGAATAAAGTAGTAGGACCCCCGTTCTCGCTGTGTTGTTTCAAATAAGTTGATTGCTGTTGGAAAGGAGTAGAAAGTTCTTGCATGAATAGTACAAGAGGAGCTTGCTTTGACTGTGACTTAGACTTTAGCATGTCATGCTAGGTGTTGTTTTGACCTTATGCTTAGTGATTATTGCGGTAGCATGACTTGTTCCAAACAATTGGTATTGCTTAGTGTGCCTTGAAAGAATCATGCGTTTTGTTTTATCATACAAAAGCATAGTATTGTGGTATTCTCCTTTGATGCTTTGTTTGGGTTGACTTGACACATGCTTACACCTTGTTATGACTATGAACAAGTCACCATAGTGTAGAGGTGACAACCTGATAAGGTAGAGATCCATGTGTTTACAATGCTAGTACCTGGATCAATAGCTAGCATCCACAGTTTAAGATGTAGTATCAAGAAACAAAGGTCATAATACAACTTTATAACCAGAAATAAAATAATTCATTACATATTACATAGCTCATTTTGCTATCTCATTACAATGCAGCAGAAATATATATATATAGCATGGAGTCCTTCATCTTCAAAGTGCCACAGGCAATCATGTTGGTTGTAGACTTGCAATCCTATTCAACACACTTCACTAATATCAAACAAACATGCAACATAATAAATTATAGCCACAAGGGTTAATACATTTGAATTGTATTGGCAAGTGTTACTATGGTAGAATAGTGGTATCTATCATTTATATGCATTTGGCTATGTGGAGCTTAGGCTTGCTTTGCTCAAAATAAGGTTTTCCTTATAAGTTGAAAACACTAAGTTTTTGTTTGTCAAAATCACCCAAGGTATCTACCAATAAATATTGGTGATCCTTTAACCCTTGTTCAACCACAAGTTTTTAACTTAGAAATTGGGATGAGGAGATACTTGATGGCTTCCATGTCTTGATGCTCAAATTGTCCATTGCCGGGGACATGTCTAAGTACTTAGATTTTTACTCTCTCAAGAGGTGGTGCACTTTCCCCACAAGACTCGACATGCATCGAGACAAGATCTTTCAGAAGCCTTCCCTTAGACCAAATGGACGCGTTCCCAACCTATCACCCCCTACCACCTTCTATCCATCTGGCTAAGTTATTGCAACCTATATGATCTTGGCAGAGCCCATATACCATGTGGTTGCACTAGAAGCTTCTCAACATTTGACATCTCAAATATCTTTGTTCCTGGGTGGCTTTCCACAAGTGTGATACCAAGTTTTCCCTAGTATACTGGACTTGTGATACACAAGTTTTCCCCAGCATACTAGACTTGTGTAACCACTCAACACAAACCTTTCCTTCCATTCCACCCAGGTGATTCATTCACATAGTTGTGTTATTAAACAAAACACAAGTCATTGACTTAGAAATATTTCATAGCATGAATATAATCCACCCTTGTTTTCTACTAGCTAGACTAAGCATGATAGTAGAAAGAATCTTAACTTAGGGAAAATCTACTAAGGCATCATCTAATAGGATTTCCGAAGGCATAGCATACTTAGTAAAAATTCCATGCAAGTCTATCCAAAATATCACTAATGCATAGTGACAATAATAGGACAAAATGTATGAAGCACCACTTGCCTTTTTAGTAGAGAATATAGGTTCACACCTTGATCTTGCAATTGTCACACTCTTCAAAGTTCACTACAATTCAATCAAGGAACAAATTTAATCTAGCACTCAAACAATTTACCACATAAAATAAAGAAAACAAAACAATGCATGCAAGCATGCAAAAGATTGTTTTATTGGAAAGTGGTTTCTACTAAGGCTATAAACATTTTAAAACACCTATTGGTCCTTTAAATCCCTTCAGTTTTGCTAGAAATGATTTTATTCAAAGAATAATTTCTAGTGTTAGCAAAATATGTTTTTAAACACAAATGTTAGTGTTTAAGGTCATAGTGTTTAAAACTAATCCATTTACAAAAGGTTTCACCCAAAAATCATTTTTATATCAAACAACATTTTGTTTTACTAGAAATGCCTTTAATCAATGTAATAATTTTCTAGGGTTAATCAAATACATTTTTAAATCCAAAACTTAGTGTTTAGGGGCAGAGAGTTTAAATCAAACCATTTGCAAAAGGTTTTACTCAAAAATTATTTTTAAAACATAATCAACAACTTTTGTTTTACTAGAAATGTTGTTATTCAAGGAATAATTCCTTAGTGTCACAAAAATATATTTTTAAATCCAAAAGTTGGTTTTTATGGTCAGTAGGTTCAAAACAAACCATTTACAAAAGATTTTACCCAAAAATCATTTTTAGAATAAATTTTATACACAAAATAGGCCTATAATGTTTATGCAAAAACAACTAATTCTTCAGAAGCAAAATACTAAACTCAGGGCATGGTTGCAAAGGTTTATTTTTCCTGATTCAATGATATAAAATTTGCAAATTTTGGACTTGTGGATCAAAAGTTATGAATTTTCTAAATCCAAACACTAAATAGAAATGTTTCTGTTTTTAAAACAATAGACAGGCCACCCGTCACGTTCTTACTGGACGGTACCGATTCGCACGGATCGAGCGACGTCGGGCGTTGGATCTAACTAGGACCGTGCGGCACAGATCAAGTGATAACGGTTCATTAAGTCATCTAACCTACACCTTACGATTAAGATTTAACGGACATGAGCTAGTTGGTCAAGATTTGGCGGCGCTAGCGGCGACGACGTGTTCTTCCTATGGCGGTCTGGAATTCCAAGAAGGAAAGGAGGGAAATGAGATGCTTACTGAGTTCTCCGTGACGTGGGGGAGCTAGCCGTTATCGTCGCAGGTCGAGGGGCGCACGGGTTAACAGGAATTGCTCACCGGGGACGCTCACTGTCTTGGGCGCGCACGGCCGTGGTCGAAGGCAAGCATCTGGATCATAAGAAAGCGAGGAAAACAGTCAGGAAGGTGCGCAAGAGTTCGAGGGTTGCGAGGATACCTACCAGAGAGCAAGGGGCACACTGATTCGTCGGCTACTGCTCGCCGGAGTTGAAGCAGACGCCAATGACACTCAGTCGTTGACGAAGGCGAGGCTGTGGGGCGCGCGCTAGCGAGCTAGGGTTAACGGCAGATGTGTAAGGAGATGGGGAGCAAGCTAGTGGGTGCCAGGGAGTGGGAGGCGGTCGGACGTCATCGGAATTTGATGGAGATGCTCATCGGAGCAGTGGTGCGCAAGGGGAAATTGAGGCAGGCTGGTGGCTCATGGGGCGTGGCGACTGAGGGGAAAGGAGGAGAGGAGGGAGGTGATTATGTATGCGTGGTCACGTGCGAGAGTTAGGGCAGCATTCAATCGAATTGAAGCAGTCTTCAAATGCCAGTAACGGCGAGAAGGAAAGAGGGGGCGGGTTTCACGCGAGGTTGACGCGATGCGCTGGCCAGGTGGTGTCACTTTGTCAGCGAGGTGAAGGGTAAGGGCCGCGGTGAGAAAAGAACGGTTCGTGGAAGAGAGAGGTGGGCTGCGCTGGGCTAGCTGGGCCTGCTGGGCTAGGTTAGGTTAGTGGGTTTGTTTCTTTTTCCATTTTTTTTTTCTTTCTTGATTCTTTTTCTTTTTATTTTCTTATATTTCTGTTTTGAATTCAAACCTCATTTGAATTCAGATTTCTTATTTACACTTTTTCCAAATTTTTAATATATTTTTATACTGTTTAATAATGTATTTAAATAATCCATTTTAGAATATTTTCTTCTATTCTCTTATGGTTTATTATTTATCTAAATAGATATTTTGTCTTTATTTAAATAAGGCTTAAATATATTTTCAAACTTCTATTTGAATTCCAATTTTTGCCAAACCTTTTTCAGTGGGTTTTATTTATTCATTAGTGTGTTAAATAATTCACTTTGAATTATTTATAATATTTAATATGATATATTATTCATTTAAATTGGGCATTTGTCTTTATTTTAAATAGAATTTGAAAATGATTCTAAACCATATATTTCATTATTCTTTTATTCCTTTTAAGTTAATTAGTTAACTTTTAATACACTTTGGCAAATTCCAATTTATTATTTTTTCAGGATTAATTAATCATTTACATTAGGGATTTTGTCTCTATTTAAATGTAATTAGAATATGGTTTAATCCCATATACTTATATTGGAATATTCTTTATCCCTTTATTTTATTTGAATTTGGATTATCTTTATTCCATTTGCTTATGGATTTAATTCAAGATTTAAATTGTCTTCTAAATAATTTTCTTGGGATTTATTATTTAGTTTAGGCAATTTGTCTTTATTTAAATAAAATTGGATATTGGTTCAATTCATATGATTTTATTTAAGTAATATTTTACTCCTTTTTATTAATCAATAAACTTTCATTTGTTTATGGATTTGGCCAAGATTTAATTTGGCTTTTAAATATTCCTTATTTATTTATTTCTTTATCTTATAAAATCCATATCTTTTTATTTGTAGCTCCAAATATGTTGATTCCACTTTGTATAATTTTATTTAATATTTGTTTATCCTTTTAAATCCTTTTAGGATTACTTTGCTCACAAATTGTTATTGATTTTTTGGTTAGGAGATTTATTATCCTTGTAAATTAATTTCTTTTATCTTGTTAAATTCATAAGTTTTATCCATGGCTCCAAAATAAATGAAACCAATTTCTATGGTTTTATAATATTGTATTTATCATTTTTGATCATTTATAAATTTTTGTTGCTGAATTTTTATATGGATCAAATCCATAGTCTTAGAGAGATCTTTGGAATTGATTTCTTTTATTAAGATTTGGGGTTTTGGTTTAACTTTTCCAAGTATTTAAATTTTAAGATAGATTCATTGATGAATATATTTCACTTGATTGAATTTTGTTGGATTCCCTTTTCATTCAAATTAATTCAAGAAGGGTTTTGATGTTTCCATTTAGAAGCAAAAAGTTTCTTTTTACACTAAATTTCAACAATTAATTCTTTTGTTTATTTATTTTTGACATATCAAAATTTGGAAAATTTTGGGATGTGACAGGCTACTACCCTTAAAAGAAATCTCTCCCCGAGATTTGGGAAGGCTAGAGGTTACAAGTTGGCTTCAAGGCAACTAGGGTACTACCACCCTTAAAAGATTTTTGACTAGATTACATCTTGGCTTACTTGGGATATTGATTTAGCTTCTCTGGACAGTTGTTTGCATAGTGTCCTTTGTTTCCACACTTGAAACATGTAACAAGGTTGATGTTTCTCATAGGTTTGCTTGTCTTCTCTTCCTTCTTTTCTGGACAATGTGATGCATAATGGCCTAGCTCTTTGCATTTGTGGCACATCACTTGGCTAATGTCCTTCTTCTTGGGTATCATTGTCTCTTGTTTGTTTTCTTGGCTCTTCTTCTTCTTCTTCTTCTTCTTGGGTCTCTCCAAAGCTAGGAGTTCTTGTAGTTCATGTTCTTCATATTTCACCACAAATATGGGAAATATTTCTCTCTTCTTGGGGCAGTCACTAGAGATGTGACCTTCTTCTCCACATGAGTAATAACACTTTGTGGTCACCTTGGGTATGGCCTTATGAGGCATGGTTCTTATTTTGTCTTTATCCTTCTTGGTAGAAGTTGTTCCCTTATGGAGGTTTCCAAACATTTGATGCATTCCATCTTGTTTCATTTGTTGAACTATAGGATAGATGGGGCATTGGATAGGAACATGATTATTTCCTTCACATAGGAAACAAGTAACTTGAGATGTGGGGAATTGTTTAGTAGGATGCTTCCCTTCACAATTAGGGCATTGGTCCATATGCTCTTTATAAGTGTGTCCTATGTCTCCACAAATATTGCAAGCTTGAGTTCCTTCTATAATATCATCCTTTATATCATTGTTGTCACAATCTCCTTGGGAAAGGTTGTTTCTCATGTTGATCATTTGGTTGGTCATCCTTTGCAACAATTGGGATTGGGTTTCCAAGATTTTTTGTATGGTTGGGTCTAACTCGTTGTTGTTGGCTAAAAACTGAGTTGTCACTTGATTCAACTGGGCTTGGGTTGGTAGAAGTTGTTTTCTCATGTGTATCTCTTGGTTGTTGTTGTTGTCACCATTCTTGATGTTGGAGTCTCTTGGAGAAGTCATCTTTTTGGGTTGGATTGGGATTAGAATAGGCAAAAGATTCCTAAAGATAGAATTCTACTCACACACAACAAGTCACACAAGCGATGTGCAAGCAATCACAATCAAACATTCCACTCAATCAACAAAATTCAAGCATATTTTTAGGTAACAAAATATTTTTCCTACACCACATAAGTTGGTGTGATCAATATATAATCTAAACTAAACACTATTATGGTGGTCCAACTATATGGTTCACTAGAGATCATTTCATTCTTCTTAGTTGTTTCTTCATGAACAAAATCATGGTTTCCTTGGAAAATTTTCTTGCATCTTGGTCACAAAACTTCCAAGGTGATGATGGTTCCTTCTAGGTTGTGTTTCCTTAGTCTCCAAGTCTTGAGTATTCTTATTGTCTCACTTGTAGTCCTTAGTGATGTCCAAGTTGAAGTCCTTGGTGAAACTAAAGTTGAAGTCATTGGTGATGGTGAAGTATTTTCTCATGTTGAAGTCTTTGTCCATCAAGTTGAAAAGGAAGAGATGTAGAATCAAAACCAAAAAGGTTGAGGAAAGAGTTTACAAGATTGTTTGTAAATAAGTTTTGGAACAAATAAAACTCCTATTTTTCTAAGGGGTTTTATCCAATCCTAGGGTTACAATCCTATAGGCAACACAATGCTCTGATACCATCTGTAGAGAGGTCCCAACCTGATAAGGTAGAGATCCCTGTGTTTACAATGCTAGTCCCTAGATCAATAGCTAGCATCCATAGTTTAAGATGTAGTATCAAGAAACAAAGGTCATAATACAACTTTATAACCAGGAATAAAATAATTCATTACATCTTACATAGCTCATTTGTCTATCTCATTACAATGCAACAGAAATATCTATATAGCATGGAGTCCTTCATCTTCAAAGTGCCACAGGCAATCATGTTGGTTGTAGACTTGTAATCCTATCAACACACTTCACTAATATCAAACAAACCTACAACATAATAAGTTACAGCCACAAGGGTCAATACATTTGAATTGTATTGGCAAGTGTTACTATGGTAGAATAGTGGTATCTATCATCTATATGCATTTGGCTATGTGGATCTTAGGCTTGCTTTGCTCAAAATAAGGTTTTCCTTATAAGTTGAAAACACTAAGTTTTTGTTTGTCAAAATCACCCAAGGAATCTACCAATAAATATTGGTGATCCTTTAACCCTTGTTCAACCACAAGTTTTTAACTTAGAAATTGGGATGAGGAGATCCTTTGTAGCTTCCACGTCTTGATGCTCAAATTGTCCATTGCCGGGGACACGGCTAAGTACTTAGATTTTTACTCTCTCGAGAGGTGGTGCACTTTCCCCACAAGACTCGACATGCATCGAGACAAGATCTTTCAGAAGCCTTCCCTTAGACCAAATGGACGCGTTCCCAACCTATCACCCCCTACCATCTTCTGTCCATCTGGATAAGTTATTGCAACCTATATGAGCCTGGCAGAGCCCATATACCATGTGGTTGCACTAGAAGCTTCTCAACATTTGACATCTCAAATATCTTTGTTCCTGGGTGGCTTTCCACAAGTGTGATACAAAGTTTTCCCTAGTATACTGGACTTGTGATACACAAGTTTTCCCCAGCATACTAGACTTGTGTAACCACTCAACACAAACCTTTCCTTCCATTCCACCCAGGTGATTCATTCACATAGTTGTGTTATTAAACAAAACACAAATCATTGACTTAGAAATATTTCATAGCATGAATATAATCCACCCTTGTTTTCTACTAGCTAGGCTAAGCATGATAGTAGAAAGAATCTTAACTTAGGGAAAATCTACTAAGGCATCATCTAATAGGATTTCCGAAGGCATAGCATACTTAGTAAAAATTCCATGCAAGTCTATCCAAAATATCACTAATGCATAGTGACAATAATAGGACAAAATGTATGAAGCACCACTTGCCTTTTTAGTAGAGAATATAGGTTCACTCCTTGATCTTGCAATTGTCACACTCTTCAAAGTTCACTACAATTCAATCAAGGCACAAATTCAATCTAGCATTCAAAAAAATTACCACATAAAATAAAGAAAACCAAACAATGCATGCAAAAGATTGTTTTATTGGAAAGTGGTTTCTACTAAGGCTATAAACATTTTAAAACACCTATTAGTCCTTTAAATCCCTTCTGTTTTGCTAGAAATGATTTTATTCAAAGAATAATTTCTAGTGTTAGCAAAATATGTTTTTAAACACAAATGCTAGTGTTTAAGGTCAAAGTGTTTAAAACTAATCCATTTACAAAAGGTTTCACCCAAAAATCATTTTTATATCAAAGCAACATTTTGTTTTACTAGAAATGCCTTTAATCAATGTAATAATTTTCTAGGGTTAATCAAATACATTTTTAAATCCAAAACTTAGTGTTTAGGGACAGAGAGTTTAAATCAAACCATTTGCAAAAGGTTTTACTCAAAAATTATTTTTAAAACATAATCAACAACTTTTGTTTTACTAGAAATGCTGTTATTCAAGGAATAATTCCTTAGTATCACAAAAATATATTTTTAAATCCAAAAGTTGGTTTTTATGGTCAGTAGGTTCAAAACAAACCATTTACAAAAGATTTTACCCTAAAATCATTTTTAGAATAAATTTTATAAACAAAATAGGCCTATAATGTTTATGCAAAAACAACTAATTCTTCAGAAGCAAAATACTAAACTAAGGGCATGGTTGCAAAGGTTTATTTTTCTGATTCAATGATATAAAATTTGCAAATTTTGGACGTGTGGATCAAAAGTTATGAATTTTCTAAATCCAAACACTAAATAGAAATGTCTCTGTTTTTAAAACAATAGACAGGCCACCCGTCACGTTCTTACTGGACGGTACCGGTTCGCACGGATCGAGCGACGTCGGGCGTTGGATCTAACTAGGACCGTGCAACACAGATCAAGTGATAACGGTTCATTAAGTCATCTAACCTACACCTTACGATTAAGATTTAACGGACATGAGCTAGTTGGTCAAGATTTGGCGGCGCTAGCGGCGATGACGTGTTCTGCCTACGGCGGTCTGGCATTCCAAGAAGCAAATGAGGGAAATGAGATGCTTAGTGAGTTCTCCGTGACGTGGGGGAGCTAGCCGTTGTCGTCGCAGGTCGAGGGGCGCACGGGTTAACAGGAATTGCTCACCGGAGACGCTCACTGGCTTGGGCACGCACGGCCGTGGTCGAAGGCAAGCATCTGGATCATAAGAAAGCGAGGAAAACAGTCAGGAAGGTGCGCAAGAGTTCGAGGGTTGCGAGGATACCTACCAGAGAGCAAGGGGCACACTGATTCGTCGGCTACTGCTCGCCGGAGTTGAAGCAGACGCCATTGACACTCAGTCGTTGATGAAGGCGAGGCTGTGGGGCGCGCGCTGGCGAGCTAGGGTTAACGGCAGATGTGTAAGGAGATGGGGAGCAAGCTAGTGGGTGCCAGGGAGTGGGAGGCGGTCGGACGTCATCGGAATTTGATGGAGATGCTCATCGGAGCAGTGGTGCGCAAGGGGAAATTGAGGCAGGCTGGTGGCTCATGGGGCGTGGCGACTGAGGGGAAAGGAGGAGAGGAGGGAGGTGATTATGTATGCATGGTCGCGGGCAAGAGGTAGGGCGACATTCAATCGAATTTATCCAAATATGTTTTTAAACACAAATTTTAGTGTTTAAGGTCAAAATGTTTAAAACAAATCCATTTACAAAGTTTTCACCCAAAATCATTTTTATATCAAAGCAACATTTTGTTTTACTAGAAATGCCTTTAATCAATGTAATAATTTTCTAGGGTTAATAAAATACATTTTTAAATCCAAAACTTATTGTTTAGGGTCAGAGAGTTTAAACAAAACCATTTGCAAAAGGTTTTACTCAAAAAAATTATTTTTAAAACATAATCAACAACTTTTGTTTTACTAGAAATGATTTTATTCAAGGAATAATTCCTTAGTGTCACAAAAATATATTTTTATATCCAAAAGTTGGTTTTTATGGTCAGTAGATTCAAAAAAAAAATTACAAAATATTTTACCCTAAAATCATTTTTAGAATACATTTTATACACAAAATAGGCCTAGAATGTTTCTGCAAAGACAACTAATTTTTTAGAAGCAAAATACTAAACTAAGGGCATGGTTGTAAAGTTTTCTTTTTCCTGAATCCAATGATATAAAATTGTCAAATTTTGGACGTGTGGATCAAAAGTTATGAATTTTCTAAATCCAAACACTAGATAGAAATGTTTCTATTTTTAAAACAATAGATAGGCCAAGCATCACGTTCTTACTGGATGGTACTGGTTCGCAAGGATCGAGCGACATGGGGCATTGCATCTAACTAGGATCGTGCGGCACAGATCAAGTGATAACAGTTTGTTAAGTCATCTAACCTACACCTTACGATTAAGATCTAACAGACATGAGCTAGTTGGTCAAGATTTGGCGGCGCTGGCGACGGCGAGCGGCGGCGGCGCGTTCTTCCTACGGCGGTCTAGCATTCCAGGAAGCAAACGAGGGAAAGGAGATGCTTACTGAGTTCGCCGTGACGTGGGGGAGCTTGTCGTTGTCGTCGTAGGTCGAGGGGCGCACGAGTTCAACATGAATTGCTCACCGGAGTGGCTCACTGGCTCGGGCACGCATGGCCGTGGTCGAAGGCGAGCATCTAGATCGTAAGAAAGCGAGGAAAACTGTCAGGAAGGTGCGCAAGAGTTCGAGGGTTGTGAGGATACCTACCAGAGAGCAAGGGGCGCACTGATTCGTCGGCTACTGCTGGCCAGAGTTGAAGCAGACGTCGTTGACGCTCAATCATTGACGAAGGCGAGGCTGTGGGGCGCGCGCAGACGAGCTAGGGTTACCGATAGATGCGTAAGGAGATGGGGAGCAAGCTATTGGGTGCCAGGGAGTGGGAGGCAGTCGGACGTCGTCGGAATTTGATGGAGATGCTCGTCAGAGCAGTGGTGGCGCAAGGGGAAATTGAGGCAGCCTGGTGGCTCATGGGACGTGGCGACTGAGGGGAAAGGAGGCGAGGAGGGAGGTGATTATGTATGAATGGTCGCGGGCAAGAGGTAGGGCGACATTCAATCGAATTGAAGCAGTTTTCAAATGCCAATAACGACGAGGAGGAAAGAGGGGGCGGGTTTCACGCGAGGTTGATGACGATGCGCTCGCCAGGTTGGGTGTAACATCCCAAAAACACTAAACTTGGATCATCAAACTCTAATCCTCATATTTAGGGTTAGCAAAAACTTTTCCAAATAAAAATATGAAAGCATTCATATGTGTGTGTATTAAAATTTGGATCACTTTGAATTGCCATGATTATGTGTTTCTTTGCTTGTAAATGATTCTTAGGTGAAATAAACATCATCTAAACAATCCCCAAACTTTTCCCAAAGACAAACAAGTCAAAACAAACAAATTAAGTGAATGGTCACTTTGGCCAATTTAACTCCCATGCCTACTTTGGCTATCTCTAACTTTCAAAACTTAACAGAAACATGTATGGATCTTTGCACCCCTTGAAAGTACTCATAACAAGGTATCAAGGCCCACCTTGTGATCATCCAAAAACATTTGAATGCATAGTTTAAATGACTGTTTAAAATTAAATCTATTTCATATGGGAAGATCCCACTATTTCAAAAACCACTCAAACAAGCTCAATTTTTAAAACCCAAGCATCCATAGAATCCTCAACACATGTCTAGCACACCCACCAAAAATCTTTTCAAAATTCAAAACTCAAGTTCTTGCGGCCATTTCATCAAACACTTGGAGACAACAAATCAAACTGGCTAAACTTCACTGTTTTGAGCAGTAATTTGGATAAGCAATGTTCACCATTGATCACCCTTGTCTCCCCTAGTGCCAACCAGTGCCTTGACCACCCCTAGCCCCTACCCCTTGCACCATGCCATGCCAACCCGAAGGAACCCTTGCCAGCCGACCATGGCTAGCTAGCCAGAGCAAGCACCAAGCCTAAACACCATGTCTAGGACACAGGCCACCGTCCACCGCCACCCCCTGTCCAGCGCTCGAACCCTGCCAGCCACTAGACCACACGCCCAAGCCATGCCAAGCTGCTCTGCGAGCATGCCGAGAGCCCGCCCGTGCTCCACCCTCGACACACGCCCACAGACCGCGCGCTGCCCTCGCCGCGTGCACGCGTGATCACCAACACCCCAGCAACCCCGCAGACACGCCCGTTCGCTGCCGCGCGGACCACACGCTCTGTGCGCCATCAAAACTTCTGTCGGACCAGCGCAGAGCACCGCAGCATTCCGACCGATCAGCACCATCCCACGCCTCGCCACCACGCGGTTGAGCTTCGCCAGGGAGCACAGCACCGCCCCCTACCGTCGCCCACGCTGATAGCCCTCTGTGCCGTCGACCACGACGAGCTCAGCT
This sequence comes from Avena sativa, assembly GCA_916181665.1. Taxonomy (NCBI): domain Eukaryota; kingdom Viridiplantae; phylum Streptophyta; class Magnoliopsida; order Poales; family Poaceae; genus Avena; species Avena sativa. The sequence continues at coordinate 367,083,724 of OV702283.1, read as the reverse complement.
TGCGCCCGTCGGTCCCCTCTCGCCACTATAAATAGAGGCATCCCCTGCTCGATTTCTTCACACCATTCTACTCCCCTCTCACCCAGAACCACCCCACCTTATTCTCGGAGCAAGGCGAGCAGCGCATCGCCGGAATTTCACCGGAGTCTGCCGCTGCTGGAGAAGAAGGAAGCCATCGATTGGAGCCGCCCCAGGAGGAGCTGCCGGTACCAGGAGGATCGTCGTCGTCGACTTCGTCATTCGCCTGCATCGCCGACCCACGCCTAAGCCCCAGTGAGCCTCCCACGACCCCCACCTGCCGTGTTAGGTTTCTGTCTCGCCGGCGCCGCCCGACGTGGACGATGAGTAGCCGCCGTTCGATTAGGCTTAGATCGTGCGGTTGAGATTGCCCCGTACCGCTTCGCGTTTAAAGAGCCACTGACCAGTAGACCCCCCTGTCAGTTGCGCCCCGCGCTGCGGAGTGACACTGGGCCGGCCCATTAACCTTTCCCGCGCAGCCTAGTCGTTTGAATTTAACTTTTTCCATTTTAATTCAAACATAGTTCTGTACCTATATTTAAAAATCAACCCAGCTCGATTCAGTAAACCAAATTGAATGAAACCAATTTTGTTATAAAGATATTGAAAAGCTTAATCCAAGCCTGTTGTATTTAAATCATTTGGATCTATATATCACCCTTGGTAAAAATAACAAGTCAGAAGCTTTTCTGCATTCAAACATTTTTCGAATTTCAACCATATTAGATTTTGAGTTGATTCCAACTCTCAAAAATCACATTTGATCATACCTTTCAGAATATATAAAAACATATGGGTTTACTTACAGAAATAATGTCCAAGTAATAAAATAATGCCACATAGACATTTCTAGTCACTTTATTTAATTCAAATAAAAGGTTAAACCTTATTAAATTGTGACACCACTTTAAATCACATTCCCATGTACTGAAATATGTGGTGATGACATGTGTCAACATGATCCCATGTTTGGTTTGGAGAATATTAAATCTTAAGTAGTTTTTCAATGAGTAGAAATTACTTCTCAAATGAAAATAAATAAAACAAATGTTAAGCTTGTAATATAGGTGATGATGTTATATCATCTATAGTGCACTTTTGTGTGATGATTGAAAGTAGTTAAGTATTGTTTGGTGATTGTGTACCTCATATTTTATAGACGCTAGTACCGACCAAGGATACGAAGAGGAAGGAGGATACTACGAAGAAGAAGCCGAGGAGAACTATACTTCAACCACTGCTCTGCACAATGCAAGCCTAATACTACTAGTTTATTGAGCAAGCTAACACTTGCAAGATACTTTACCTATGCAAGCCAATACTTTCAAGCTATTAACTTAGCAAGCTTATACTGATACCTATGCAAGCAAATACTTGCTTGTTACCATCCCAACTATATGCCCTAAGCATATGTCATCATACCCACTTGATAACCCCGATCCTAGTTTTACTTGCAAGCTTTCTACTTTATTTAGTTATCAAAGCTTTATCTTAGAGTTTACTTAAGTGACTTGTAGATTCTAGGAAGATAATTGAAGGTTGCATAAAGAGCATAAAATTTGGCCTAAGCTAGATAATCTTTATTTCATCCTAAGGTATAAGATTGAACTTAGTTAAACTCCACTTGTGTACCACCCCTCATTAGTACTCACCCCCACTTGTAGATGCTAGTGCTAAGCATAAAACTTGATCAACATTACATGGGAATACTTGGTGAAAATGGTTATTAAAACCTTGGAATGACGAGTCATTCTATTGAAATGTTTTGACATGTGTTTCCGAACATCAGATGAGTTTGGTGATGAAAATGTTGAGGCATGAGCCTTAGCCCTTTATAAAACTGATGGTTGTCTGGATGCGATACCATTCCAATTTTACCGTACAACCACAATACCCGAAAATTGGATAGGGCTTGACTGGAAACTTATATACCTTAGTATTGGTTCCCTCACTGCCAAGGTCTGAGCTGCGGCTACCTTGTGAAGATAGTACACCTGTGCAGTACCCAAGATGACAGTTGGTCATGGTTGGGAGGCCAAACTCACATGATAGGTGCCTATACTAGGGCGTGTAATCGAAAGGTTAGGATTGATTTTTTCCTAACGGATGTATCGAATGCTGTGGTGAAAGTGTACAATCTCTGCAGAGTGTCAAACTATTCGAATAGCCGCGTCCGCGGTTATGGACAATTGGAGTGGCCATATTGTTACCCCGTCAAATGTTTTCAAAATGACTTGTGAAATGAATTGAGACTTTGACTTGACCACAACAGAGTTGTGATATGAAATTCAAGTTCCCACTTAGGTGTTATCAAACTTCAACTAGTTTTTCTTGTTTCTAAACTTAATAGAGGTAAATCTGGCTTTTTGCAAAACAACTCTAGAGCTTAGTGTCCTACTACAAAAACCCCCTTCACTTGTTAGTATTAGTTTGCGAGTACTTAAAAGAGTACTCATGGCTTTGTCCCTGGCTATTCCCATGGCCAGACTATGAAGAGGAGTACCAGGAAGATGGACCCCAGGAAGGTTACGACAACTCGGATCATCTCTCATCGTCAGCATTGCCTGTGACCACGAAGATGGAGCTTCGCCTACGCTACCTTTAGTATTACGTATTTCCGCTGCTTAAGTTGTATTAAGAACTAGATCATGAGATCCTTATTTGTGTAAGACCTTATGTATGGTTGTGATGGATGATGTACTGTGATATCCAAATCTGTTCTCGCAAAAATGGTAATCCTGGGATTGCGATGTATGGCATAACAGGCGTCTAGGATTAAAAAATCCGGGTGTTGACATGGGGTCACTTTGTCAGTGAGGTGAAGGGTAAGGACCGCAGTGAGAAAAGAACGGTTCGTGGAGAGAGAGGTGGGCTGTCCTGGGCTAGCTGGGCTAGGTTAGGTTAGTGGGTTTGTCTGTTTTTCCATTTTTTTCTTTCCTAATTCTTTTTCTTTTTCTTTTCTGATTTTTCTGTTTTGAACTCAAACCTCATTTGAATTCAGATTTCTTATTTAAACTTTTTCCAAATTTTCAGTATATTTTTATACTATTTAATAATGTATTTAAATAATCCATTTTAGAATATTTTCTTATATTCTCTTATGGTTTATTACTTATCTAAATATATATTTTGTATTTATTTAAATAAGGTTTAAATATTTTTTTCAAACTTCTATTTGAATTCCAATTTTTGCCAAACATTTTTCAGTGGGTTTTATTTATTCATTAGTGTGTTAAAAAATCACTTTGAATTATTTATAATATTTTAATATGATTTATTATTCATTTAAATTGGGCATTTGTCTTTATTTTAAATAGAATTTGAATATGGTTCTGAACCATATATTTCATTATTCTTTTATTCCTTTTAAGTTAATTAGTTAACTTTTTATCCACTTTGGAAAATTCCAATTTATTATTTTCTCATGATTTAATTAATCATTTACATTAGGGATTTTGTCTCTATTTAAATGTAATTAGAATATGGTTTAATCCCATATACTTATATTGGAATATTCTTTATCCCTTTATTTTATTTGGATTTGGATTATCTTTATTCCATTTGCTTATGGATTTAATTCAAGATTTAAATTGTCTTCTAAATAATTTTCTTGGGATTTATTATTTAGTTTAGGCAATTTGTCTTTATTTAAATAAAATTGGATATTGGTTCAATTCATATGATTTTATTTAAATAATCTTTTACTCCTTTTTATTAATCAATAAACTTTCATTTGTTTATGGATTTGGCCAAGCTTTAATTTGGATTTTAAATATTCCTTATTTATTTATTTCTTTCTTTATCTTATAAAATCCATATATTTTTATCTATAGCTCCAAATATGTTGATTCCACTTTGTATAATTTTATTTAATATTTGTTTATCCCTTTAAATCCTTTTAGGATTACTTTGCTCACAAATTGGTATTGATTTTTGGTTAGGAGATTTATTATCCTTGGAAATTAATTCCTTTTATCTTGTTAATCATAAGTTTTATCCATGGCTCCAAATTAAATGAAACTAATTTCTATGGTTTTATAATATTTTGATTTATCATTTTTGATCATTTATAAATTTTTGTTGCTGAATTTTTATATGGATCAAATCCATAGTCTTAGAGAGATCTTTGGAAGTGATTTCTTTTATTAATATTTGGGGTTTTGGTTTAACTTTTCCAAGTGTTTAAATTTTAAGATACATTCATTGATGAATGTATTTCACTTGATTTAATTTTGTTGGGTTCCATTTTCATTCAAATTAATTCAAGAAGGGTTTTGATGTTTCCATTTAGAAGCAAAAAGTTTCTTTTACCCTAAATTTCAACAATTAATTCTTTTGTTTATTTATTTTTCACATACCAAAAATTGCAAATTTTTGGGATGTGACACATAGCCTCTATGATCATTTAGTGATTGACTTGTAGTACCACTTTATGCTTTGATTAGTAATGTTTTGTCGCTCTGCATGATTATGGCCATTATTGCTCTCTTAGTTGGTTGCTGCCAGTCTTTCTGCTAGCCTCCACTTGTATTGAGTAAGCTGTACTCATGCATCCAACTCCCAAGAAACCAAGTTATTACAAAGTGTCCACTATAAACTCCTATGCATGGTGTGTTACACCATTCCAAGTATATTCTTGTTTTCATCTATCTTCCAATGAAAAAGTATTTTGTTATGTGAAAACTTAGTGATTAAAGCTCTCACAAACTTGATGGGACACTTTATTTTTCTTGCCCCTAATAAACTTGAACCATTGTGTCATCTATGTTGTATATTCTTGCACTTATATGTTGGAATTAGCAGAACCGTGCTACCACGGGGAACGCTTTTAAATTGCACTTGTACTTTGTACACAGTTGATATCATGCTCTTTTGTCTATGGATGTCGCCGTTGTGAAATAAAGAGGGAGCTTGTAAGTCCATGGAGTTATGTATGTGTGTTAGAGAAGCGCCTGGGCCGCTAGCCTAAGCCATGCCTAATCATGGTGGAAACTTGCAACATCACCATAATGAGCTATCTGTGAAGCATCCTCAATAAAAATCTATGCACATAGTAAATAAAAAGATCGTTGAGATGCTCATTGTCTGCTTGCCTTGTCATTTTGGTTATGGGATAGCTCCTGTACCATGTTGAGATGCCTAATCATGGTGGAAACTTGCAGCATCACCATAATGACATCTATAAAGCTTTCTTCTTATAAAAAAGAGACACACTGAAAAGAGGAAAAAGAGAAAAAGCACCATATTCCCATGGTAAACAATAAGATTGCTGAGATGCTCATTGTCTGCTTGCCATGTCATTTATATTATGGGATAGCTCCTGTATCATGTGCAAGGGGTACCCTGTTGGCAGTTCTCTATGAAACACATGTACTTACTATGACAAGAACTTAAAGGTGACCAAAGTTGAGTAGCATGAGGTGCGGCCCTCGTATTCAAAGGACATGAGATTGCCAACTTATACTTTGTCAAGCATATACTCCATCTTTGTTCACTTTAACCTTAATCACTTGAAGATGCTTATGATAGGGGAAATGAGAGCTGAAAGCTAACAAGTACCATAATTTTTGGAAGCTCTTTATGAGACTTGAAATCCCCGCTTCCCTTTATGAAGGGCCTTTCTTCCACTATTATATTTAGTCTTCACCTTCTATCTTTAGGCACCAGTTAAGAGAGCAAAGTTGCCATTCTTAGTTCTATGTGCATTATCCCAAAACTTATTGATTAATGCATATTGTTGATATTACTTGTTCTTGTGCTACTTGTATCTAGTCACTATTATGAACTTTGAAGGTGTCCTATGCATCTATTTTCTACTCCATGAGGGACAAGCTGAATGCCACTATGCCATGTTTTCTGTATATATGAAACAAACAAACGTTTTTCAATGCATGTTATTCATGATCTTTGTTTGTAACCTTTCATGTTGCATGCATAGTTATTTTGTCTTACTGTTAGAACTCCATCTTTCATGCTCATGTTTAGAGTTATTTGATCCCAGCTTTCAATGCTTAGAAATGGTTTGATCTTTATTTTGATGGTGCATTTCACCTAAAAAATTATTCTTTTTATCACTTACCTACTCGAGGACGAGCAGGAGTTAAGCTTGGGGATGCTTGATACGTCGGAAACGTATCTATAATTTTTGATGTTCCAAGCTTGTTTAGTATCTACTTTTCTTTGCTTTGTCTACACTTTGAGGTGTTTTATATGTTTTCTGGTACTAACCTATTAACAAGATGCCAAAGTGCCAGTTGCCTATTTTCTTCTGTTTTTGGTTCCAGAAAGGCATAAAATCAATATTCTCGCAATTGGACTGGACAAAAGCCAAAGTCAATATTTTACCGTGGGGAACACAGAGCCAGAATACGAGACAGAGAGGAGGCACCAGGGGGCCACACCCCCTAGCGGTGCGGGCTAACCCTAGCCGTGCCTGGGAGGTGTGACCACCCTGGCCGCCCCCTGCCTCGCCTCTTTGCCTATAAAGACCCTCCGATGCCAAAACCCTAAGTACCTAATCAATATTCCACGAAACCGTCTGTAGCTGCCGCCACCATTGTCCCTAGATCAGGGGGGTCTGAAGCTCTTCCCGACACCCTTCCGGAGGGGAGATCATCCTAGAGGCTTTCTTCTATATCATGCCAGCCTCCGGTATGAAGTGTGAGTATTTCCACCTTGGACTACAGGTCCATGTAGTAGCTAGATGGTTGTATCTCCTCCTTTGTGCTACCATGTTTAGATATTGTGAGCTATGTTCATGATCAATATCATATATTTGCAATCATGCATGTTGTGTTTGCGGGGATCCGATGGATATTGAGATTACTATGTCAGATTGATTAATGGTTTTGTCTTATTGATTCTATCATGTCTGTGTTGTTTGTGATCTTGCATGCTCTCCATTTCTAGTAGCTATCTTGGCCAAGTAGATGCTAGTGACTCCAAGAGGGGATATTTATGCTAGATAGTGGGTTCATGCCTCTATTTAATCTAAGGGAAGTGACAGAAATCTCTAAGGTTGTAAATGTGTTGTTGCCACTAGGGAGAAAACAACGGCCTCTTGTCCATGGAACAAGTGGATTGTTTACCTTACACACTTTGCTTAAAGCAGTTATCTGTTGCTTGCAACTTAATATTAGAGGGGGTTTGGATGATAACCTGAAGGTGGATTTCTAGTCATAGATGCAGCTGGATGGCGGTCTATGTATCTTGTTGTATTGCCCAATCGAATCTCATAGGATCATGAATGTCTAGTATTGCATTATTAAGCCTTGCTTAGTCCTGCCAATTTCCCCGTTGTAATTTGTTTACCTAGCATGCCATGTTTGTTTATCTTAAGGAGAACACTTCTAGTGAACTATGGACCCCGGTCCAATCTTTACCATTGATACATCTTCCACTGTTACTGTTTACTTTCTGCAAACCACTATTACCTTCCACACCATACGGTAAATCCATTGTTTTCAGGAAACCGGTGAGATTGACAACCTCACTGTTCGTTGGGGCAAAGTCTTGAGTTTGTGTTGTGCAGGTCTCCAAGTTGCTAGCAACACCTTTGAGACGTTTCCTTCCGCCTACTGGTTCGATAACCTCGGTTTCTTACTGAGGGAAGACTTGCTGCTGTGCTCATCGCACCTTGCTCTTGGGGTCTCCCAACTAAGATCTACTAGGCGCCATCAAGATACTATTCATGAACTTATTTATAGGTATCCTTTATGATAAACACATGATTGAACTGCCTCATTTATTTTATCGACTCAGCTTTATAAATATGACGATCACATCCATTAAGCTATACTTGCTCGGGAAGAGCAAGAGTCTAAGCTTGGGGAAGTTGATGAGTGCATATTTGCATCATGTTTTAGATTATTATTTTGAATTGCAGTGGTAGGATCTTGGTATTTTACAGTGTTCACACACAATTTTATGTGTATTTTCCCCAGGATCAGATCAAACGATGGATCCGATGGACACAATTCTTGGACCAGTTATATTTGAGTGAAAAGGAGCCAAAAGCTACGTAAATTGCCTATTTGGGGAATATTAATAATACCAGAAGAAAACCCAAAACAATTGAAGTATACATAAAGGTTAACGACCAACTATACGGCGGGAGGAAATATTCCGGCCGTATAGTTCCCGCCGTATAGTTGGCGCCGACACCGCCTACTCAAATAGTTTTACCCCGTGCAACTGGATCGGAGAGACGACATATAGAACACCCAGAAATCACCGAAGCCTCACCTCTAAAAGGCATCTAGAGGGGGAACTCATCCACCGGGGATCCATCTTCTCCCTGCACAGATCCGGGAGGCTAAGACATCGATCTTCATCATCAACCGCTGCATCACCACCATCTCCATCCATCCCATCTACATCTTGTCTAGATCTTGTTGTAATTTCCGTACTCGTTGTGGATTTATACAAGTACTATTCATCTATGATAGATTTCATTACTTTTGCCATGATGTTGATTGCCTCCATGTATGAGTAGATCATTAGTTCTTGGGGAGATGGAAAAACCCTAGCATGAGATTGAAATAAGATAAAGTTTATTATGATATTCATCACTGTGACCATGTGTTAGATTGTATATATCTTGATGTTGGGAGAATTCGACCTCTTAATATTTGCCTCTTGTGGGGACTTGATAGAGGGAACTACTTGTTGGTAGATGGAGGGATGTTATCACTTACAATGACTATAAACTTGTTGGCACCCCTTAGTATAAACTTGTGAATTGAGGAAAATCACAAAACACTATCCATGCCATGTGATACGTCCTGCGGGATTATGTCCCTTAATAGCTCAGTAATTCAATTGATGTTGATTGCTGTCTGTTGTGGTTATGAGGATGATTTGACCAGTGGTTGCTGCCTCATTCTCCAAATACGGAGTTCCTCCCACACATACATAATTGAGAATGTTCATGATAATAATGCTAGTGGTGAATCCGCTAATCCCTGAGAACGCTTTTTCTCACTGAAGTTTTAAATCTCTTTTACATACGCGATATTTATTTTCTGTAATCAGGTTTGTTTAATTTACATTGTTCTCTTATACCAAAAACCCAAAAACACCTTTTTACATAATACTCGCATTTTATCTTGTCACTTAGAACTTTATTTAGTATTTATATTTTTCAGTATTTATTTTAAAAATTCTTAGACTCCAAACTCCTGCTCTTTGTGGGATCGATATCTTTATTTCGAAACTAGCTACACACGATCCATGCATTTGCAGTCATCACCATGGCAGGCGGCGGTTGCATCGGGTCTGGCCTGGATCCAACTTGGACCTCTGGCTGCGGAGGCAGGTGCACACTGGGTTTTACCGAGCCGCTTCGATGGCATGCTGCATTGTTTTCTCCTCTACCTCCGACTGGTGGCGAGGGGGCTGCTGACTCGGATTGAATAAAGGGGGTGTTCCTTTGGTTTCATCTCACGCCAAAACCAAGACCCGCTTGATGTTTGTTTCCATTGATCTGGTTGCAGTGTCGTGTTCTGAAAGGCTCCGCTGGCGAACTCCACAGTGCGTATATACCGAGAGATTGCTGGATCAGGTGAGATTCGATCTATCCATGTTTTTTACTCTGGCCGTTTGGGTTCAGAGGGAGCGTTTCGAAGCTCTGTTGGATGTTAATATCATGGGGCATGTTCTCGTCCTATGGTGCCGATGGAGAATGTCATGAAGACCGAGATCTGAAGATTGACAATGGTGGTTCGAGTCTGGGTGATGATGACGAATTGGCTTGGTGACTCGTGACTTGAAGCAGTGGTATGCAAGAGGGGGCGACAGTATCGGTGAAGATCATGGTCCTATCTTTCAGGGTGAAAACCCATGGCCTGGCCTTAATTGGTTGTGCCTGGCAATAGCCTTGTTGAAGGTATTGTTTTGAGAGCGTGGACTTCTTTCAGGGTGAAAACCTGGATTTTTGATCGGGCGATGACGATGTTTGTGCATTGTTTCTTTTTTGGAGGCGTCGTTTTTGGAGAAGATAGACTTCTGATGCTATCTTGGTAGTGATAGTATTGCTGTTTCAATGAATGAGAAACTGTAGCGAGTTTTTTTTGTAATTCTTCTTTCTTTTTAGATGTGTGTCCGTATGGCTGCTAGGGCAATGCGTTGTTGCAGAGGTTGGGTGTAATTGGTATCCTCCGATATTAATATATGCTCCTTTCTAAAAAAAATGTGATCAAATTCTTCAAGATAAGGTGAGCCAGAAACAGAACATTCAAACAATCAACTTAAACAAACAATTTAAACTTTGAGTTCTCAAAACCAATCCAAGCCCTAATTCTAGAGCTTCAGAGTTAGGTCTATCCCGTCGGCAGGCTCCTCCGGATCGACTTCAGAAACGCCATGCTGGTGTCCAATATGGCCTCCATCTCCAGTACCGTGGTATCCGCAAGGTTTTGAATTTCGGCCGAAATTACCGAAATTTTACCGAAATTCAGCCATTTTGGCCAGGACCGGTAAGAGAATTTACCGAATGAAAACTTTTTAATTTGGGATTTTTTTGTTGAAATATCTAAAATATTTTATATTTGGTAGAATTTTATTTAAAACTCTAAATTTTGGTATAATTTCAGCCAAATTTCGTTTCAAAGTCTAAATTTTGATTCTTGCATTTCATCCGAGATTTGACCGAAATTCACCGAAATAGCCGAATTTCGGCCATTTCGCTCAGGCCCGGTAAAAAACCAAAACCGAAATCCAAAACCTTGGGTATCCGGCGGCGAGCGATGTAGACGGCAGTTGGGCGAGAAGGAGAAGAATTGCGTCAGTTTGCCATGACAACGAAGCAGGCGGCATGGCGCTAACCGACGGCTCGTAGTGGCTGCGCCAGTCGCCGAAGGGCTGCGCCCAAAGACAAGCACTGCGCAGGGCTGTGGCGTAGGAACACCCCGCGCCCGGGGACGACCAAACGGGACGACGACCCTTGTTCGCCTTCTTCTTCTTGATCTCCTGGGACGGGCGCAGTTGCCTATGCGCCTTCTGGTGCCCACCCCGCGCCCGAGCGCTCTTGAACGCGCGCGAGCATACCTTGCACTCGAACGCTCCCTCCACGGGCATCATCTCCTGTGCCTTCTTGTTTTCCTGTATGGCCATGCCCAGCGAGAGCCAAGTGTTGGCGGCGAAGGTGGGCGCGGTGGAGGGAGGAGAGCACGAGCCGGAGGACTCCATGTGTGGAGCGGCCGGGATCGAGATGCCCTGGATCGATTATCTGGGTGTGCTATGGAGATGTGTATGTAGGTACTCGATCTTGTGCAACTGCATCTACTCATTGGTGGCGGTTTATTTTATAGAGAGCGCACGCGCGGGTGAGCGATCCGTCATGTCCAGATATGGAAGTGAATGGCATGGCATGTTATTCGCAGGAGAATGTACTTGCTTGTTTGTGTTTCTTGCCATCTTTTGTATACATGGCTTGATGGATTCCTTCTTTATGACAACATATAAGAGCATCAGCTATGGAGGCATACACATACCGCTGCCTTAGAAAATCCACCTAGGCTTGAAAAATGAGGCTATTGGTTTTGTTTGCCCAACCTTATTTGATGACGTGAGATATGTGAGCTCTTTTTTCTATGCTTTTTCTTTCTCTCCTCTCTTTCTCCTATACCTTTACCCATGGAGCAGCTGCCTCTTCTGCAGACAGTGCCTAGCACAACAGGACCATTATTTGGCTCACACGCTGGCATCCGAGCCTAGATGGTATGCATGGTAGCATGTCTAGGGCTACCGGTTGGCCATGCCCTAAGAATGTCTCTGCTGATCCGCTGTGAGCAAGCTAGTGATTTGATGATGGGATATTTTTTTTGAAATAGAGACAAAAGCTTTGCCTCGTCACTTTTGCTTGGGTGTCCCCCTTCTCCTCAAACTTTGACAAATAGAAACTCGATACTTATCTGTTTCAAAGACCGTACAAATCCACGCGAAGCCCATATGGTTTGCTTGGACATGTACTCATCGTACACACGTATACTCTGTGTCTTTGGGAGGCGGAAATTGGGAGGTATATGTTAGCACAGCCTCTCTCGCCGACTGCTTTCCGACGAGACCGACGACGAAGTTCCGGCAAGATGACGCACGTACCTATCACCAATCCGCCGAGATGCACTTCTGCTAACCTGATCAATCCTTTCGATCAGCTAGTATACTTACACGCACGCACACGGAAATAGACCGGTTTGCCAAAGGCCCGTCTCGTGTCTTTTGTTTCTTGTATTGCTTCTCAACTCACACGGTGTGGTCTGGTACTCTTACAAGGTCTGGATACATACATGTATATATACTAGGGCAATCCATTGCCGACTAGAACTAGCTAGCTGACTCGGTTACTACTTCCTAATACTAAACTGAACTGGATAGCACGTGTACTACTCCACTACTCGTATACAACTCGTATATGCGACGCCGTGCCGGTGCCGGAGAGCCGAGTGCTTATTCCTAACAATCACCCCCTAAGCACGACGTGCTCTCTTTGTCTTCGACCAGGGTCCCAAATGCGCCGGTTGCTCCTCACCGACGTCTTCCTCCATGACACCAACTTCACCTTCGCCGGCTTCTCCATGACTTCATGTCGACCCTCCTCGTCCCGCGTCCTTCTTTTCCGCGTCCTCCTTGTCGATATCGTCCATGATCGTGACTTCAGTCTTCACTGGTTCCTTGATGAACAAACATTGATTTTCATACTCCATCTTCACCAGATAATTTACCGTCCAAAATTCTTTCTTTGGATAGTAGTCCAACACATCCCGCATGCATGCTTGCGTCAGTCGTAGTCTTTTCATCTCCAGTGCAGTTGGAGACATCACGACATACTCTTCTGCGTCCGACGTCGCTCTCATCTCTTCACTTGCGGTTCCTCCATTTGCTGCCAGAGGACCCACATCGCACCCTCGTGACTCGCCTATGTGATCACGCCAAAGTTCTTTCTCGTGGTGATTTACACAAGCGTGCATGTAGCAGCTACTAGCAAAGCTAACTAGCTCCTTGCATGTGTGCAACTCTGGCCAATTATTTCTGCCATCATGCACCAACCTACAAGGCAACTCACGTGTAGCTGGATCGATCTCAGCTAGACGCACTTCCTGCTCTTTCTTTGCTTTTCTTTGTGGGAATTCTGCTTCCATCCCAATCTGGCCCGGTCTCCTCGCGTGGAGATCCTTCTAGGCCGTTACCTTTTATTTCTGGCCACACAACACACGGGCTGGTTGACCTTTTTACTGGGTTGTACGATGCACCACCAAGTGCACCCAACGCGGCTCCTTGCCCTTGTAGAGAGCATGCTTTTTCCTGTTCAGCACCTCTCGGCCACAAAGTTGTTTTTCCTTCAAACTTCATAACGTTCTCTACAGCTCTAGCCGACGCACTTGTATTTGCTGTATCTTCTTCATGTTGATCATTATTTTCTGCATGCTGGACGGTACCGCACTTGTAACAACAATCTCATCTGGTTGGTCAAAGCCCCAATTCCAAGATTCTTCTTCCTCAAAGACTACGTCGCTCTTCACAACCACCTTATTGGTATAAGGATTGCACAAACGGTATGCCTTCGAGCCATCTTCATAGCCAGTCATGATCATTGAAGAACTCTCATCCGCCAAATTGCTTATATGGTCGGATACCGTATTAACATGCGCCACACACCCAAAGGTGTGAAGATGACCAACTGAGGGCTTTCGTCCATACCATGCTTCGTATGGAGTCATACCAAGCATACTCCTGGTCGGTGCCCTGTTTAGCAAGTAGACAGCCGTGTTGACTGCCTCACCCCAGAATTTTCCTGGCAAGCCTTTTGTCGGGGGGTTGACCTCGGGTAGGTCAGAGACGGGGAAAGACAGAGGTACAGTCCCCGTCTGGTTTCCGAGTTACGGTCTAGGTTGGCCGAATCATGAATATGTCGGCCGAGGTACGGAGGCGAGAAGCCCGTGTATGTGTATCAAGCAGTTACCCAGCCGAGTTACTGCGAGGGTCGGCCGGGTTAGCCTGAGTGATCTCGATGCAGGTGAAGGACAATCCGAGTTAAGCAAGGTAAGGTAAGGCCGAGTGATACGAAGCTTGCAGGAGAAGGAGAAACCCAAGGTCAAACTATAGCTGCAGGCTAGAAGGAATCAGAGCGGAGCCAAGCACAAGAGACAAAGATGCAGAGCGTCAGAGGGGCAGAAGGAGGTCACGGAGGTGACAGTCCTGGAGCCCGAGGCACGCAGGAGGGGTCCTCTGGAGCCTTGCCGTCGTTAGAAGGGCGACAGGGAAAGGAGGCCGCCGAACTACTATTTTGGGACAAGCATATTCCTCGAATATGCTTGCCTCGTCAGCCCTAAGGGCACCCAAGGCACTCCTTTATAAGTGGAGGCTTGGACCCTGAGGAGGGCATCGACTCTTTTCAGTACCGTTAGGCTGGTGAGATTCATCTTGTCTCCCTGTATACAGCTCGAGGAGCACTTGTAACCCAAAAGAAGAGAAATAAAGATCTTAGCCTTAACCACTTGAGTGTAGAATCAGTTGCATATTCCCTCCCCAGATCCCACTAGCACCCATTGGCCCCATACTTTAGCCTACCCATGGCATCTGCCGTGCCACCACCACGACAGTTGGCGCCCACCGTGGGGCCAGCAGCGGTGCTAGCTGGAGTTATGATCCGGACGGGAAACTTCATCGACACGGGCGAGCGCGTTGTTTCTGGCTTGGTCCGGAGATTTGGTCTCTGCGACTATGTCAGCGACAATGCAGGAAGCTTCAAGGGGAAAACTCCCCCGCGCAATGGCGTCTCAGCCTGGGCGAGCACAAGGTTTACGTCGGCGTCGACATCACCGGCATTTATCCCCACCAGGTTGTTGTTGCAGGAGAGCCACCTCTAAACGCAGCAAGCCGTCCGTTCAAGGCACATCCTGCAGGCAGCGTCGAGGTGATGGTCGCTGCAGGAGCACAAGCTGGAGTAGCAGTAGCCGGGTCAAGCAGAGAACCCGCCGCAGGCGCACAAGGCGCACCCAAGCAGACCGCTCCACAACCCACTGAGGTAATCCCGCCAGTGACAAACCCGACCGAGCTACATGACACCACCCCAAAGGCACCAAGAGTGAGAGGGCCACCTCTGGAAAGGCCAGAGAACATTCTTCAGGCGACAATAGAAAACTTAATCACACCTGTAGCGCCGATACTTGATCCGGCAAATGCTCAGGCAGAGTTAGAAGAAACCAGGCAAAAGGTGCTGGTAGAGGCCAAAAAAGTATCGGCCCTGCGGGAGTCCTTGAACAGGACCCTGAGAGAATATGCAAAAGCTAATAAGCTTGATATCGCACCCGAGCGGGTGGACGAATTAAGATTAAGAGGGAAGAACCTCATGGATGACATTAACAAAGAGCATGAAGCTCACAGAGCAGAATCAGGTGATTTGGGTTTGCCGAGGTATAGCACCCCGGCGAAGAACCTGAGAGCGGCAAATGCCGCAGCATTGGAGTTAGAGGGGTTGACCAGGGAAGCTCGGCAGAAACAACAAGAAAGAGTGAATGAGCTGGTGCGCATCGCGAACCAGCAAAATGAGGAAATACTCAGAACAAACCCATCAAGGCCAGGGGCCTCGCGGATGGTTCATTCGGCAGGGGCAGCGCCTGCCTTATCCGCGGCAGCAGCATCTTCACCCGGAAACAACGCTCGAAGAGACAAAGCAGTAACCTCAGGGAAGAGGAACAAGCAAATTGTTCCATATGATCCGGCAATGGCTGGAAAGGCAAATGAGAACAGAGGCAATGCAAGCCGAGGTAACAGTGGGGAGAGAAACCACGGCCGTGTGGAAAAAGACGGCAGAGGCCGAGGCAATGGGGATCTCGGCAGAGGAGAACCCGCGAGAGGTAATCATGAAAACCAGACCCCGGCCGAAGTAAGGAGAGAGATGCCGCTCAACCCACAACCAAGGCATGAGCCTCGGCAGGAAAGAGAAGCGAGGCCAGCTCGCCACAATCAAGTGAATGAAAGGTACAATGATGGTTATTCCGAGGTGGAATACGCAATCCAGGGTGGAAACAACCACTATGGGATGCAGGACAGAATCCTGTACAGAGATTTGCCAGCAAGTGATGCAAGAGTAAAGCTGGACCGGCTATACCGGTCCGAATTGTTGGAAGAACAGGGTCCACCAGGTCTGACATGTTTTGGACCACGGATCATGGGTGAACCACCAGTGCCGAATTTTCAGTTAGCAAGAGGCACAAAAACATACAATGGAAGTACCAAGCCACAAGACTGGTTGATTGATTATGCCACTGCTGTGAAGATAGCGGGTGGGAACTTAAGATGGGCAGTGCGGTATGTCCCACAGATGTTGGAAGGACCAGCTAGGGTATGGCTGAATAATCTACCAGCAGGCAGTATCAACTGTTGGTTAGATTTCGAAGAAATGTTCGTCAGCAACTTTACTAGCACATACAAGAGGCCACAACAGTTAGCCATGTGCAAGCAGAGGCCGAATGAAACAGATAGAGTTTTTAACTCAATGGTGCAACCTGAGAAACTCATGTGAAGGAGTTATCGAATCGCAAGCAATCGCTTGGTTCACGCAAGGCTGCCGTTACGCCAGCGTGTTGTGGCAGCGCCTGCAAAGAGATATGCCAACCACACTCGCAGAGACTATCAGAATAGCAGACTCCTATGCATTAGGCGACCCAACCCAACCGGAATTAATGTCGGCAGATCATCGCGAGCAACATGACCATTATGCGAGAGAATTGGCCGGGTCATCCAGGCGTGATTTCAGAGGAAGAAGAAGAGAGGAGAGGCCGGATTATAGATATAATTCGGCCCAAGTGGCAGCAGTAGCACAAGATCAGCCGAATCATGGAGCAACTCAACGGCAGAAGAATGGACCTCAACAATGGACATCAAGAAATGAGGGAAAAAGGCAATGGACCCCAGAGCAAAAGAAGCAATGGCAAGAGAGGCCGAAATACACGTTCGAATCCATGTTAGATCAGCCGTGCAAATTTCACACATCAAACCCATCCAGACCAGCCAATCATACGACCCGCCAATGTGCATGGATGAAAAATGCAATGGGGAACCCCGCAGGAGTTCAGGCGCCCCATCAAGTGCAACAGCAGCATCAGCCGCAATTAACTGGAGCAAATACACAGCAACTGATGCTACCACCCCCTCCCCCGAGGTATGATAACTCGGATCGGAGAGATGCAGTGCATCAAGTAATAAATCAGGTCCAGGATGGAAGGATGAATCCGGCAAATACCGGACGTAATGATTACAGAGAACATCACCAGTCTTATTGTATGTTCACAACGGAACAGCAAGACAAGCAGAGTGTGTAGCGCCGGCATATGGAAGTGAATGCAGTTATGCCGGCAGTACCAAGATACGTGCCATGGTCTGATCAGGAGGTGACCTAGAGCATGAAGGACCACCCCAGAATAATGCCAAGTCCAGGAGCATATGCACTTGTGTTGGATCCGACGTTCGTTGGACCAAGCATCAACGTGAAATTTTCAAAAGTACTCATTGATAATGGAAGCAGTATCAACATCATGTACAAAGATACCATGCATAAACTCGGAATATCGCAGAACATGCTGCAATCCACGAGGACCACTTTCCATGGGATAGTGCCAGGGCTTTCATGTGAGCCCATCGGTAAAGTCCGAGTGAACGTGTTATTCGGTACAAGAGATAACTGCAGGGCAGAAAATTTAGAATTTGAAGTGGTGGATCTGGAAAGTTGTTATCATGCTCTACTCGGACGGCCCGCACTGGCCAAATTCATAAGCAGTTGTCATATAAATTATCTGAAGATGAAGCTACCCGGACCACAGGGAGTGATAACAGTTGCAGGGGATTACAAGAAGTCAATGGAGTGTGCTTCGGCCGGGTCTAATTTGGCCGAGTCATTGGTTATAGCAAGAGAAAAGAGAAGGATTCAAGAAGTAGCAGCCCTCGCTCAGTCGGCACAACTGAACATGCCGGCGCTGGCCAACCCTCATGGTAGTGTCTCTTTTCAGCCGACTAAAGAGACGAAGAAATTTCAGATTGATGAGCAATTCCCAGAGCGTACTGTTACTATTGGTGCAGGCCTGGATGCTAAATAGGAAGGCGAGCTCACCAACTTCCTCCGTGAGAATCGGGACATATTTGCATGGTCAACTCAAGATCTGCAAGGTGTTCCGAGGGAGTTGGCTGAGCACTCTTTGAACGTCAGGCCAGGAGCAAGGCCGGTGAAGCAACCTCTCCGCCGCTTCGCCGAAGACAGGAGAAAAGTAATAGGAGATGAAATAGCTCGGCTCCTTGCAGCCGGGTTCATCATGGAGGTGCTATACCCGGATTGGTTATCAAATCCGGTGCTAGTAGAAAAGAAGAAAGATGACCCCAATGTAGCCATTGTATGGCGAATGTGTATCGATTACACCAACCTAAACAAGGCATGTCCGAAAGATCCTTTTCCATTGCCTAGAATAGACCAAGTCATTGACTCGACCGCTGGTTGTGAGCTGTTATCGTTTGTAGACGCGTATTCTGGTTTCCACCAGATACCGTTAAATCCGGCCGATCAAATAAAGACTGCATTTATTACCCCGTACGGGGCTTATTGTTATCGCACAATGCCATTTGGCCTGCGAAATGCAGGAGCGACATATCAGAGATGCATGCAAAAATGCCTGCATGATCAGATAGGAAAAAATGTACAAGTGTATGTGGATGACGTGGTCATCAAAACTAAAGAAAGCAAAACATTACTAGAATATATACGGCAGACTTTTGCGAACCTGAGAAGGTTCCGAATGAAGCTTAATCCAGATAAATGCACATTTGGCGTGCCGGCAGGAAAATTACTCGGTTTCCTTGTATCTAGCCGAGGTATCGAGGCTAATCCAACAAAGATAAGAGCAGTAGAAAGAATGGAATTGCCAAAATGTTTGAATGATGTACAAAAATTCACGGGCTGCCTGGCCTCGCTTAGTCGATTTGTATGTCGGCTAGGAGAGAAGGCGCTGCCACTCTATCAGCTGATGAGAAAATCGGATAAATTCATTTGGACTCCACAGGCGGACCTCGCATTTCGTGAGTTGAAAAAGATGTTAGTTACGGCACCCATTTTGGCTTCTCCATTATCAAAAGAGCCTATGTTACTCTATGTAGCAGCTACCAATAGAGTAGTTAGTACTGTAGTCGTAGTGGAACGACTTGAAAATGGTAAGTCGATTCAGAGGCCGGTCTATTATTTGAGTGAGGTGTTATCCACTTCAAAGCAGAATTACCCGCATTATCAGAAGATGGCTTATGGAGTATATATGTCAGCGAAAAAGCTTAAACATTACTTCGAAGAGCATCCCATCAAAGTAGTCTGTGAGGCACCCATAGCCGACATATTGAGCAACAAAGACGCAAGTGGCCTAATAGCAAAATGGGCGATCGAGTTATCACCATACGCTCCACAGTTTGATAGAAGAGATGCAATCAAATCTCAGGCTATCGCCGACTTTCTTGTGGACTGGGCCGAGGTACAGTATGAGCCACCATTGCCAGATCCAAATTACTGGACAATGCATTTAGATGGTTCCAAACTAAGGAATGGTTTGGGAGCGGGAATAGTGTTAACCTCGCCTAAAAAAGACCAATTGAAATATGTATTGCAAATACATTTTGCTGCGTCCAACAATGTAGCCGAGTATGAAGCGCTAGTCCATGGATTGAAAGTAGCAAAAGAAATTGGTATACGCCGAATCTTATGCTATGGTGACTCGGATCTAGTAGTACAGCAAGTATCGGGCAGTTAGGACGCATTAGATGCTAATATGGCTTTATACAGGTTCCATGTGCAAAAAATCAGTGGATACTTTGAAGGATGTGAATTTCACCACATACCTCGGGCAGAAAATGATGCCGCCGACACATTGTCAAAATTAGGATCAACCCGGCAATCAATTCCTCCAGGAATTGCCCTGGAACACCTCAGGAAACCATCAATAATCCCATCACCAGAATCCGAATCTATCTTTATCCCAGCAAATTCTGCAGAAGATCACACGCCAATGGAGGTAGATCCGCAGAATGACTCGGAACCCCTAAAGAGGAGGACAGCCGAGGTAAGCGCAATCATGGAGAAAGCCGAGGTATGTATGTCGGCAGAGAACATGGAGATAGACAGTGAGATCACATCAGAAAAAGTAACACCGTTATGGGCGCAACCCATATTTTCTTACCTAAAAGACGCGATGTTGCCGAGTAATGAGGTATTAGCTAGACAAACCGTAAGAAGAGCAAAAGCTTATACGATCATAAACAATGAGCTATATAAAAGAAGCGTCACAAACGTATTGCAGAAGTGCGTAAGTTCGGCAGAAGGTCAGGAAATCCTTCTAGACATACACCAAGGAGAATGTGGGCACCATGCCTCATCTCGCGCCTTAGTAGCCAAGGCATTCAGGCATGGATTTTATTGGCCAACGGCATTGAAAGAAGCAAAAGAATTAGTTAAGAAATGCAATGGATGTCAGAGATACGCAACCATAATACATATGCCATCGGCCGAGTTAAAAACAATACCCATCACTTGGCCATTTTCAGTATGGGGTTTAGATATGGTGGGACCATTCAAGCCGGCACGAGGAGGAATGACCCACATATTGGTTATGGTGGACAAGTTCACAAAATGGATTGAAGTAAAACCAATTAAAAAGTGTGATGGACCCACGGCAGTGAAATTTCTCAAGGATATCATCTTAAGATATGGGTACCCGCACAGTATTATTACGGACAATGGCACAAACTTTGCAGAAGGAGCCTTCGCTAGATTTTGCCGAGAGAAGCACATAAGACTAGATATTGCTTCTCTGGCTCACCCAGCATCCAATGGGCAAGTGGAAAGGTCTAATGGACTGGTGCTATCAGGAATAAAACCACGGCTTGTCGAACCGTTGCAAAGGTCGGCAGGATGTTGGATCGAAGAAATCCCAGCCGTACTATGGAGCCTCCGGACTACTCCGAATAGATCAACAGGCTATACACCATTCTTTCTGGTGTACGGGGCTGAGGCCGTACTTCCAGCCGATATAATATATGACTCGCCAAGAGTTGCTCAGTACACAACCTCAGAGACAAATGAGATAGCTCGGCAAGATGCCGTAGATCTGCTGGAAGAAGCCAGAGAGTTGACATTATCACGATCAGCTATTTATCAACAGAACTTGCGACGATATCACAGCAAGAAAGTGAATCCAAGAGTATTCAAAGAAGGAGATTTGGTCCTCCGACTCGTGCAACGCACGGCCGGCATGCACAAGTTTTCGCCCCCATGGGAAGGACCATTTATTGTGAGCAAAGCGTTGCACAATGATGCCTATTATCTAATCGACGCTCAGTCCCCCGGAGGGAACAAGGCAGACAAAGCTGGCGAAGAAACGAAGCGTCCCTGGAATGTGGCTTTACTTCGGCCATTCTACTCGTAGCATTATATCTCAAAGTCAAGATCCAATGATGTATCTGAACCTCGGCGCCCGGAGCAGTAACTCGGGGACTGCAATATGTTATATCTATTTCGTGTTATGTATTTGAACCTCGGCGCCCAGAGCAGTGACTCGGGGACTGCCATATTTTATATCAATTTCATGTTATGTATTTGAACCTCGGCGCCCGGAGCAGTAACTCGGGGACTGCCATATGTTATATCTACTTCATGTTATGTATCTGAACCTCATCGCCCAGAGCAGTAACTCGGGGACTGCCATATGATATATCAATTTCATATTAATATCTAAACCTCGGCATCTAAAGCAGCGACTCGGGGACTACCGTACGCTACCTCAATCTTATGCTGAGCGCACCCGTATTAGTCTTATACTACCTCTGAAATTTGATTTACATATCGAAGTTTCGCACAATAAACAATGATTCAGCGATTGCTATATATTTTCACAACGAAGTAGTCAATCTCTGTTCAGAACAAATCAATATTATATGATATTCAGAGCTCACGCCTGGATAAAACCATAAAAAATAGAGGCAAAGATAAATCCTAAAAGGTCAGGAAGTTGAGGGCCAACAAAGCAAGAATTCGGGCGAACACCCACTTAACCGAATGTCACAGCAGTACACAGCAAAAGAAATTTGAATCATACAGAGAGTTGACAAATATCTCGCCTACATCATACGCCCGGCATGCCAGGGATCGGAAATAACTTAGGCGTTGTTCGTTGGGGAGGCAGCAGCTTGCTCAGGTGCGGGGCACTCCGAGGTAGGAGGAACTTCGACTGAGGTTGCCTCGCCCTCCGCCGACCCAGGTGCAACTTCAGCGGAAGTCCGAGGTTGCTAAGGAGCATCAGTCCGTGCGGTAGAATGCCCGGTACCTTTGGAAGAGGACCGCGCGTCTCCGTTGCAGTCTGAGCTTGAGCTGGAGCTATCAGATGCGGCCGAATCATTTTCACCCTCCCCCTGCTCAGCCGAATTATCATCCGAAGCATCCTCAGCTACAACCTCCTCATCCGGGTCTGGAAGAAAACTCGGCCCTTCATTCCAAGTGTGCACGTCGCGGTACTCGACGAGTTGGAAGGCCCGAGCTTGCCGAAGAGCAACAAAAGTGGGATCCTCAACCCAGCGGGAACCAGTGCGCAAATTTCTCAGGATGTCAAGAGAGATGTCTTCATACCATGACATGATAACAGAGTCCCCGAGGTATTCGGCCAGAGTACATGGTAAGCTCGGATAGCGGCTTGCACCAAGTCCCGACCCATAATTTTCATCGGACCAACTGCGGCACCAACGGCAACCAAGTAATCCTCCATTGAATACTCCGAATCAACGGTAACAGGTTCACCTCGGCGCACGCGAGCTGCAAGAACCGCTTTAGAACTCACGGGTTTGGCCTCGGGGAAATGATCTGCGCAAAGCATGAACGTGTCAGATGGTCGCGAGAACAAAAAAGAAAAATATAATTCGGCCGTGCTAAATAGCTTACGATGAATGTATCTCATCATTATCTGAAGGTCTTTGGCCCAATCGACCTTGCTCTTCTCGAAACGAGCAATTTCCTCGCTCAAACCATGGGTTTTCAGTTTGGCAGCCTCGAGGAGTTCTTTGCTGTTCTGCAGCTCCAAAGTCAGCCGATTCTTCTCCTCGGAAAATTCTTGGTCGACCTTTTCTAGTTCGGACTTCTGAGAGAGCTTAAGGATATCCAATTCGGCTCGTAGGCGAGCTATTTCATCATCTTTTTCTTTTAATTGCGCCGAATGAATAGCGTTTTGCTCTAAAAAATGCAGCATCACGTCAGGCATGTGCATGCAATCTTGGTGCGACGCTGCAAAGGTTTGCAACTCGGCTTTACCAGAGCCAAACGCGATAAGGAAGCTTAGCACACATGGTAAAAGAGAAAAGATGTAAGATAAAAGGGAAACTAACCTTCAAAGCTCTTGACCTTCTTCTCAAGGCGAATATTGAGGTTATTAATGTTACCTGTTTACCAAGAAAGTAAGCCGACATCTCACGGGCAAGTAATTAAGAACGTGGAAAGTAACAAGGAGGAATCATCGACGTACCAGCTTTCTTCACTACCGGAAGGATTTTCTCATACTTTTCTTCAAGCTTACGGTGCGAAAAAAGCAACCTCTAGAACTCGGCAGTCCTCCGATCATGTGCAACCAGAGCAATGGGGAAAAACGGTAAATGGATATTCAAAGCTAAATCAGATCCAGGTGGCTGGATATTCAAAGCTAAATTAGATCCGAATCAAGCAGAACTTAGTTCGGATCTAGGTGGCTGGATATTCAAAGTTGATTCAGATCCGAGTCACGCAGGACTTAGCTCATATCTAGGCGGCTGGATATTCAAAGCTAAATCAGATCCGAATCAAGCAGAACTTAGTTCGGATCTAGGTGGCTGGATATTCAAAGCTAAATCAGATCCGAGTCAAGCAGGACTTAGCTTAGATCTAAGTGGCTGGATATTCAAAGCTGACTCAGATCCGAATCAAACAGAACTTAGTTCGGATCTAGGTGGCTGGATATTCAAAGCTAAAGCACATCCGAGTCAAGCAAAACTTAACTCGGATCTAGATGGCCGGATTAACGAACCCTAGAAATAAAATTAAGTCAAAGATCATTAAACTTCCAAGTATATAACAAGTTATTTCCTTGCCAGTTTCGGGGACTAGAGCATATAGTAACATCTGAGGAATAATTTGAAACTCAGAGAAACAGTAATTACCTCATTCATCTTGTTGGTATCAACGATGAACTTGGCAGCATGGTCAAAACGGCCGCTGATGTCAGAAAGCTGAAACGGCTGGTTCATAGGATTACCCTCAAACTGATCAGCAGCGTTCCAATTGTTGGCATACTCCACCAGCGCTTCGAGGCTGTTCCCACTGGCTGTCCGAGTTAAGACCTTACCCCGGACAGGCTGTTCGACCACGGCGGTCGCAGGGCTCTTATAAGAGCAAGCTGGGTGCCGGCGGCCGAGGCAACGGGGACTTTAGTAGGCGCAGCTCCCTTACACAGCACGTCGGCAATACTCGGCTGAGAAGAGCCGACAAGACCTTTCTGAGAAGAGGAAGTCTTGGCGGCAACAGCTTTTCTCGCCTTAGAGGAGGCATCAGCAGGAAGTGACGCCTCGGAAGTGGGGACGGCGTCTTTAGGAGCAGCAGGGGTTATGGTCGCAGAGGGCGCCGAGATAACGACCTTTTCGGCCGAGGTTGGAATGGCTGTAGAAACTGCCGGAGTAGATAGAGGCTCAGTAGCAGCGCTGGGACCCATAGAAGGGGCGGCGGGTTCGACGAAAACTTCGGAGGGCCGATTCGAATCCATGTCAATGGAAGGGGTCTCAGGCACATCGCGACGAAGAGGCGACGTATTCGGAGCTGGAGGAGAAGCAGGACGAATAGGACTAGGAATCCTGGTATCATCAGCGGGCGGAGGAGACGGCTGCCAAATCGGGCGGCTAGTCATACTAGGACCGCCGGGTTTAACAGAAAGAGGAGCACTACAAAAATAAGAAACAAGAATCGTCAGTATGAAAAACAGAAAGAGAGAAACAAGAAATATAAGCAAAAGGAACTTACCCGGCGACCCCAGGCATAGTCTTGCGCCTGGGAGGGTTCGGTGCGGATTTCTTCATTCGTTTCTTGGGAACCGCTTCCGAGGCACTAGCAGGAGCCCCGCGTTTCCCCGAGGTAACAGGGGGTCGAGAAGCAATAGGCTCGGCGTCGTGAACCTGACCGGCCGGATTAGCTGGGAAAGTAGAAGCCGGAAATGCATAAGAAATAGGCATGGCGGCAACTACCTCAAGAATTTGGACCTCGTCCGAATCACCTTCCTCCTCGTGCGCCGAAGTCTTGCCACGAGCTCGAGCCGGGGCAGGATCCGACTTAGGGACGAACTCCTCGGAGTCCGGTTCACCAGTATCCGGGGTACTCCTGTTCGCGGGCCAAGGGAGCAGCAGAACTTCGCCGTCCTCGTTTTTCCGCTCTGCGAACCTCTGCAAGACGAGGAAAAAGAGAGTTAGATAAACCCGTTACAAAAACAATGGAATAGTAGAGCGTTGTTGATTAAGCTCACCTCGGGAGGCGGATGATCGCGGGTGAACGGATTTAATCCCCAAGCCCAGTCCTCAGGCATCTCTGTCTTAAAGATAGCTCGGACGCGCTTATAGATAAGGTAGTTGTCCAGCTCCACGGTCGAGACTCGATTAGGGTCAAGGGGACCACTCATGTAGCACAACTTGTGAGTCCGCTTCTGGAATGGGCAGATCCGGCTACTAATGAAAGTAGCCATCAGGTCTTCGCCGCATAACCCGGCCCGGATCAACTCTTTAAGCCGAATCTCGAAGGCCTCGGCCAAGGCATGAGTTTTCCTCGGATTGTAGAGCCAGTTCACTTTAGAAGGCGGGCCAATTGAGAATGCAGGGAGCCGAATCTTGTCCTCTGCCCCTCTGTTCTTGACATAAAAGAATGATTTGTGCCACTTCTTGCACGACTACAACCCGGTGACACGAGGAAACACGGACTTCCTCCGAGGAGTAATAGGCGCTGCCCCACATTGGGTAAGCAACTTCTCGGAAGGGTGCAGAGATTTGTCAGGGACTACGTTGGAGCGAATCTGGAGGAACTTCGACCAGACGTGCACTGACGGCCACAGGCTGAAGTATCCTTCCGGTGCAGAGATGAAAGCAGAAAGAGAGGCGATAGCGTTCGCAGGAAGATGACGCGCGAAGTGCGACATAAAAACCACATACTCGCCCTCCCTAACATCCGGAGAGGATTCGCTGCCGGGTAAACGGCAAGAGACCTCGGCGGGAATTCTTCGAGTCCGGATGAGCCACTCGATCTCACGGCGGGTGACAGAAGAGCCCTGCCACGAGCCTCGCTCGGGCCCGGAGCCAGCGTCGTCATCCTCAACCAGAGCGCCGCTAAACGAACTAGACATATGTGCGCCGGAAAGATCGCCGGAGGAAAAACTGGCGGCGGAGGGGAGTATAGAGCTGCAAGGCCCCGTCGGGACTTTGCACGAGAACAATGGCGAAGAACCAGAGGAACCGTCGCACGAGCACGAAATCGAAACAGATGAGTCTAGGGAAAAATCCAGGCAATGCGACCGGAGAGCACTCACCGGCGACGGAGCCAAAGCCGCAGAGCGCAGGCGAGGCAGGCAGAACGGCGTGGCGGAGTCTTCACCGACGGAGGCTCTGGCAAGCGCGCGGCGGCGGAGCTGCGAGAGGACGCGCCGGCGGAAGAGAGGAGGAGGACGGAGACGAGCGAGAAGGGGAAAAGTAAATTCCCCAAACGCCGTCCCCCTCTTTATAATCGAGCCACGAACAAGGTAGTGGGATCGTGGGTGTAGCGGTTGACCGTGTAGATCGTGGATGCGGCACGAACGCACGACGATAAGTGGAGCCACACCAACGGCCACACAGGAAGGAAGAGCGTTACGATCCGGGAACGACACCCGAGGCGTCGCAGCGGCGGCGCAGCAGGTACAAAGTTAACTGTAGCCTGTCAGTGAGTACTGTAGAGGGACCAAAAAACTAGAAGAACGATGATGGGGGTGACACGTAGGACATGGCGTACGAGGGAAGGAACGAGGAAACCTCGGATGAAGAAGATATAACTCGGAAACAAAACTGAAGAATATAATGAAGCTGATACGACCCGGCCGAAGCTATCGACGGGGCCACACCAGCTTTGGGGACTAATGTCGGGGGGTTGACCTCGGGTAGGTCAGAGACGGGGAAAGACAGAGGTACAGTCCCTGTCTGGTTTCCGAGTTACGGTCTAGGTTGGCCGAATCATGAATATGTCGGCCGAGGTACGGAGGCGAGAAGCCCGTGTATGTGTATCAAGCAGTTACCCAGCTGAGTTACTGCGAGGGTCGGCCGGGTTAGCCCGAGTGATCTCGATGCAGGTGAAGGACAAGCCGAGTTACGCAAGGTAAGGTAAGGCCGAGTGATACGAAGCTTGCAGGAGAAGGAGAAACCCAAGGTCAAACTATAGCTGCAGGCTAGAAGGAATCAGAGCGGAGCCAAGCATAAGAGACAAAGATGCAGAGCGTCAGAGGGGCAGAAGGAGGTCACGGAGGTGACAGTCCTGGAGCCCGAGGCACGCAGGAGGGGTCCTCTGGAGCCTTGCCGTCGTTAGAAGGGCGACAGGGAAAGGAGGCCGCCGAACTACTATTTTGGGACAAGCATATTCCTCGAATATGCTTGCCTCGTCAGCCCTAAGGGCACCCAAGGCACTCCTTTATAAGGGGAGGCTTGGACCCTGAGGAGGGCATCGACTCTTTTCAGTACCGTTAGGCTGGTGAGATTCATCTTGTCTCCCTGTATACAGCTCGAGGAGCACTTGTAACCCAAAAGAAGAGAAATAAAGATCTTAGCCTTAACCACTTGAGTGTAGAATCAGTTGCATATTCCCTCCCTAGATCCCACTAGCACCCATTGGCCCCATACTTTAGCCTACCCATGGCATCTGCCGTGCCACCACCACGACACCTTTGCTTTTCATCATGCTCCTCGCCAAGGACACCACGGTTTTATATTCACCCTCCCAAGCTGTGCGTAGGTATTTTTGCTTCCCCTACGCCTCGACCTCTCTGTCTTCCTTGATCTTCTCGAATGCATGTAGAGATTGATCCTTAGTTTTCATCAACACAATCCACATGTATTCACTGTGATCATCCACCACAAGCATGAAGAACTTATTGTCGGATGGAGTTGCAGGTGAAATTTCAACGCATAGATCGCCATGAACAGATTCTGAAGCTTCACTCGCCTCAAACGTGGCTTCACGCAAAAACGGGGAACTCCGTTGCTCGTGATCCACACACGGTAGATCGTGATCCACTTGCGCCACAATCTCCGTACCCGGTGATGGAGGATCCTCCTCATCCTTCAGCTCAGTCACTTCGAGCATCAGCATCATCGGTCCATCATCTCCTTCCTGGGCGATGAGAGCCCTCTCCTTCGACGACTTCATGCAATCCTTCTTGAAGTCACCAAGCTCGCCGCACTTATGACATCTTACTTTCTTGATGTCAAACTTCCTCCGCGGCGGAGCCTCGTCCTCTTCCTCCCCTTGATATACTTTTTCGCTGGGCGAGAATCTTCTCTATCACTCCTGCTGCCGGATGCTTTATCGCCCTTCTTCTCCTTAGCGAACAACGCTCGAGCCATAAGCATGAGATGCTCATCCACTTTCGCGTCGCCATAGGTGATCTTCATCCGCTCGTCGTGCGCCTTGAACCGTCCAACTAGATCATCCATCGTGAGAGTCTTGAGATCAACGCATTGCTCGATCGCCGAGACAACGAGCGAGTAATGCGTCGGCGCCACGAGGAGGAAACACCTCACGATAGAGATCTCCTCCAGCTTCTCGCCAAGTACGCGAATCCCATTGACTAGTGTAGTGACCCTTGAAGCAAAATCGTCTAGCGTCTCATCTTCTCCCATCTCCAGATTCTCGTACTTCTTCTGCAAGGTTTGTAGGGTCGCCTCGCAGACGCGCTCGTGCCCAAGATTTAGCGTCTTGAGCGTATCCCACACCTCCTTTGGAGATTTCTTCGAGATCAGGTATTGCATCAGATCCGTCGGCACCACCGAGCAGATGGCCGTGAGTGCTAGTCGGTCTAGGTGGTACTTCGATGCGCCCTTCTTGAACTCATTGCCACCTGGATCGACAGTCTCCCAGAGTTTGGCGCCTTCTAACGTCCACTCCATCTGGACCGTCCAGACTGTGTAGTTGTCGCGGCTGTACCGTGGATACTGCATCGACACTGGTGCACCCGCAGCCGCATCTGAATACTCCCCTGTTGGAGATATGCCCTAGAGGCAATAATAAATGTAGTTATTATTATATCTTTGTGTTTATGATAAATGTTTACATTCATGCTATAATAGTATTAACGAGGAAACATTAATACTTGTGTGATTTGTAAACTAAATTAGTCCTTAGTAAAGCCTCTTTATAATACTAGCTTGTTGGTTAATAAATGATTGTGGTTTCCCTATCATGAACATTGAGATGTTATTAACAACAAGATCATATCGTTAGGAGAATGGTATGATGGACATACTCCTATAGATAAGCGTAGCATAAAGATCAAGTCATTTTAATAGTTCAATTGCTATATGCTTTCTGATACATAGTAACCTAATTCCTTCGACCATGAGATCATGCATATCACCATCACCGAAAGGATGCTTTGATGACATCAAACACCACACCGTAACTGGGTGGCTATAAAGGTGGCATTGAGTGTTCGGAAAGTATTGGTTGAGACACATGGATCAAGAGTGGGATTTGTCCATCCATATGACGGATAGATATACTCTGGGCCCTCTCGGTGGAATGTCATCCAATTAGCTTGCAAGCATGTGACTGGGTCACAAGGGATCACATATCACGGGAACGTGAAAATAGTACTTATCAGTAACGAGGTTGAACTAGGTATGCAGAGATACCGACGATCAAAACCTCGGATAAGTAAACTATCATGAGACAAAGGGAAATTGGTATCGTATGTAAGTGGTTCATTTGATCGCAAAGTAATCATAGAAATATGTGGGAGCCATATGAATTTCCAGATTCCTCTATTGGTTATTGTTCGGAGAAGTGTCTTGATCATGTCCGCATAATTCACGAACCGTAGGGAGACACACTTAAGGATTCGACATTGTTGAGTAGTTATGGAATGATGAGTAAGAGACCGAATGTTGTTCGGAGTCTCGGATGGGATCCGGGATATCATGAGGAGATCCGGAATGGTCCGGAGAATAAGATTCATATAAGGAAAGTCCTGTTTCGGGGTTGGAGAATGGTTCCGGTGTTTTTATCGGGAATGTTCTAGAAGGTTCCGGAATGTCCGGCACTCCGGAGGGGACGGGTACATGAATGTGTCATAACAAGTTGGAATGGTTGCATCATGTACTAGGTGTCATCGCTGAACAAAATATAGGGTTAAATCAAATCCTAGTTTGAAAAGTCAAACGCCAATTTGAAAAGTCAAACGGCTATTTTGTTTGGTGGAGGGAGAGTAGGAAACCTACTTGGGGAGGAAGTCCCTCTCCCTCCACCGCCGGCCTTGGAAGCCGAGTTGGGGAGGGACTCCCCTCCCCTTGGCGCGCCCCCTCCACCTATATAAGGAGGGGCAGGGCTGCCCCTCCAAACACACAACTTGCACCCCGCAAACCCTAGCTCCAAGACGCCGACGCCGCCACCTCTAAGACGCCGCCTAGGGATAAACCCTAGCCGTCGAATTAGGGCATCCCCTTGCCCTAGCAGCCGGCCTAGCCTCTCCTCCTTGGTGTGTCTAAACCCTAGATCACCGAGGCTCTCTCATAGTCCACCATACTCGCTCCGGCTTAAGGCGAAGCCCTGCGAGATGTCCCCTCTACTTCCGGTACCACGCCGTCGTGCTGCCGGAATCGCGAGGAGAGTGCTACAACCTCCGCTGCCTGCTGGAACAAGGGAGAGGAAGGTCTTCGTCGAGTACCGAACGTGTGACCGACTGCGGAAGCGCTGCCGGAACGCAGCGCCGGAAGGATCGTCTACACGATCTTGAGATCGGGAATAGTATGACTACATCACCCACGAGAATCCGCTCTCGTTAAACACTTTGGAATCTTTGAGGGTGAGTTATTCTATCGACTCGTTGCTACAATCTAGTAGATAGATCTTGGCTTGTTTGTTTGTACGCGGTAGAAATTTTTTGTTTTCCATGCTACGAACCCCTACATCGCCCACCTCCTTCGTCATGACCTCCCGTTACTAGGAGATCCTCCACGAGGCTCTGATACCAATTTTTAGCACAACCCCTCTCGCCGACTGCTTTCCGACGAGACCGACAATGAAGTTCCGGCAAGACGACGCACGTACCGATCACCAATCCGCCAAGATGCACACGTTCTGCTAACCTGATCGATCCTTTCGATCAGCTAGTATACTTACACGCACGCACACGGAAATAGACTAGTTTTCCAAAGGCCCGTCTCGTGCCTTTTATTTCTTGTATTGCTTCTCAACTCACACGGTGTGGTCTGGTACTCTTACAAGGTCTGGGTACATGTATATATACTAGGGCAATCCATTGCCGACTAGAACTAGCTAGCTGACTCGGTTACTACTTTTTAGTACTAAACTGAACCGGATAACACGTGTACTACTCCACTACTCGTATATAACTCGTATACGCGATGCCGTGCCGGTGCCGGAGAGCCGAGTGCTTATTCCTAACAGTATATAGCCATATCAACAAAATTTTAAAACGTGGCATGCAAAAACGTAGATCTTGATAGGGGGATGGGATCAGCCGTTGGGACGTGGAGTATATGTAGCTCGACCGAGTACAACTCTATGGAGATATATAGTGTATGGATATGAGTTTCAACGGGTCAAAGCAAAACTACCACATGCAAACTTAAGTTTGAGGGAGGTGGTGGTGGTGGTGGGGGGGCACCGAAGCACACATCTTGCCTAATAAGTTTGGGTTCATTACAAGCCCGGCAAAGTTCGGTAACAAAGCAATCACTCTCCTGCCATTGTATACTTGGAGTGCTTCGCACCCGCCACACTACAAAGTGTGCCTCTCCCTTAACTTAGATACAATAAAAGAAAGTGAGAAGACATAGATTGTGCTAGAATTATATGGGCTCTGGCCCATGTGGGAAGCCCATGTAGGATAATAAATTCCGAAATCTCAAGATCCATATACAATAACAGCTTAGGAGCTATATGGGAGACACAGTTTAGTCAGCACATTGCTAGCTGGAAAAGAGTTCGAGCAACTTATAAATGTTGAATTTATTAGATTGACTAGATGTAAGCCTTTCGATAGATGCCTCTGTCTATAGAATAGCATAGTTTCGGATTATCTAAAACTAGAGGGAAACAAAGAGATCAGTACACACCTTCATTGTGGCTCTATGAGCCAGAGGCGTTGGCCATGGGGCGATGGAGATGGTGAGGGGAGGTGTGTGTGTGCGAGGCGCGGCGGCGACGGAGCTTCCTGCTATAGTGCGCTAACCTAGATCGGGTTGGGATATCGGAGGGGGCGTGCGTCTGCGCGACCAACCTCGTGTTGCGAGCCAGCCGGACCCTACCTCTTTATATAGCGCAAACAACAGAGCCCCACCAACGATGGATTGGTTGAGCGCCCCGATCAGGGCGCGGTCAAGGGCTGCATCAAGCCGTTGGGCTCGATACGGGAGATCAACCTAACAATAAGGTGAGATGTTCACTTTCACTAAGTAAGTGCGAAGAGACGCACTCCTTGTTCGCCGCCGCCCGCTTCGCCTGCACGTGTGACATGTTTTGTGAATCGAGTGACGCCGCTGCTCTAGAAACCGATGATCCTACCATACTCGTCTCTCATCAGAGGAAGATTTGCACGCACACAACATGCCAGCACTGATGCCGCACGGGCGCACCTACAACACCCGCATCCACCTCCCTTTTGGCGACCCTCCATGCGGCGACGAAGCTGCCACTACACATGTTCGCACGGGCCAGAGAGAACCATACCCAAATCCAGTGCGGAGGCCAAGGTCGACGGCCTGGTCACATATAGCGACACACTAGTAGAAAACATGCCATCCGTTCGCGCCCCCTCAGAGCATTAGTCCCGCTTGCACCACCAACCGGGACTAATGCTGGCACGCATCCCGGTTCGAGCGGGCACGGGGCCTGGAGGCATGCGTCCCGGTTGGTAAGGGGGCATACGTCCCGGTTGGAGCCACCAACCGGGACTAAAGGTTTGGCGACAGCCAAGTTGCGTGGCACGCACCTTTAGTCCCGGTTGGTGGCTCCAACCGGGACTAAAGACCCCCTGCCCTCTATAAATGCAACGCCCCAGCCCCCTCTGCCTCCACTCTCTTTTTCGAATGGTGGAAGGTGTAAGGGGGTGTGCTAGTTTTTTCTCATGCATGCATTGAAGGTGTTTGTTGAAATGTTTGAGTGAATAATCCCGTTGAATTTCTCATAGAACAAAAATATAGAAGGTGTCCGAGACGGACTTGAGCTTTCTCCTCTTTATTTCCCTCTCATAGAACAAAAATAATCGAGGTTAGCAATCTTATCTTTTCTAGGTCATTGATACAATTCATGTGTCGGTGTGAATTGGTTATTTCACTATTTATGATGTCCTGTTTTTTGATAAACTTACTTATATGATGCAGATGAACGGTCGGGAATGGATGTACGGTGACCGGCGGGTAGCCGGGTATATCAAAGGCGTGGATAAATTTATCGATGTGGCTACGGCAAACAAAGAGAATGGATTTATACGTTGTCCATGTGTTCAATGTCGGAACAACAAGGAGTACTCTTCCTCGAAAATCATTTGTGGCCACATGATTATGAAAGGTTTCATGCCCAACTATAATTGCTGGACCAAGCACGGGGAAAGAGGGGTTATGATGGAAGATGGTGAAGAAGAAGATGATGATAACAACTATCATCATATGTTTCCTGAATACATCAGTGATACTGCAATGGAAGACAATGGAGAGGAAAGAGGTGAAGAACGGGCATCAGATGAGCCGGCTGATGAACTTGGTAGGGTCATTTCTGATGCAAAGCGAGACTGTGAAACAGAAAATGAGAAGTTGAAGTTAGAGGGCATGTTAGAAGATCACAAGAAATTGTTGTACCCAAATTGTGAAGATGGCAGCACAAAGCTCGGTACCACACTGGAATTGTTGCGATGGAAGGCAGAGTGTGGTCTAACTGACTCCTCATTTGAAAAGATGCTGAAAATAATGAAGCCGAAGTTTCCAAAACATAACGAACCTCCCGAGAGTACCTACGAAGCAAAGAAGACTCTCTGTCCTCTGGGATTAGATGTGCAAAAGAAACATGCATGCATTAATGACTACATCCTCTACCACGGTAAGGAGTATGAGAATTTAGATAAATGCTCGGTATGCAACGCGTTGCGGTATAAGATCAGACGAGATGACCCTGGTGATGTTGAGGGAGAGCCCCTCCGGAAGAGGGTTCCTGCTAAGGTTATGTGGTATGCTCCTATAATACCAAGGTTGAAACGCATGTTCAGAAACAAAGAGCATGCTAGGTTGTTGCGATGGCACAAAGAAGACCGTAAGAAAGACGGGAAGTTGAGACACCCTGCTGATGGGTCACAGTGGAGAAAAATCGAGAGAGACTTCCCAGACTTTGCAGGTGACGCAAGGAACTTATGGTTTGGTCTAAGTACGGATGGCATGAATCCTTTTGGGGAGCAGAGCTGCAGTCACAGCACCTGGCCCGTGACTCTATGTATCTACAACCTGCCTCCTTGGTTGTGCATGAAGCGTAAGTTCATTATGATGCCAGTGCTCATCCAAGGCCCGAAGCAACCGGGCAACGACATTGATGTGTAACTTAGGCCATTAGTTGAAGAACTCTTACAGTTGTGGGGCAAACCAGGTGTACGTGCGTGGGATGAGAACAAACAGGAGCCATTTAATCTACGAGGGTTGTTATTCGTAACCATCAATGATTGGCCTGCTCTTAGTAACCTTTCAGGACAGACAAACAAGGGATATAAGGCATGCACCCACTGTTTAGATAAGACCGAAGGTACATATTTGCATAAATGCAAGAAGGTTGTGTACCTGGCGAATCGACGATTTCTTCCGACCAATCATCCCGTAAGAAAGAAAGGCAAGCATTTCAAAGGTGAGGCAGATCACCGGAAGAAGCCTGAACTCCCTGCTGGTGATGATGTATTTGGTATGGTCAAGGACATAGAAGTAATCTTTGGAAAGGGTCCCGGCGTTCAATCAGTTCCGAACGACGTCGCTACAGGACACGCACCCATGTGGAAGAAGAAATCTATATTTTGGGAGCTGCCATATTGGAAAGTCCTGCGTGTCCGCTCTTCAATCGATGTGATGCACGTGACGAAGAATCTCTGCGTGAACCTGCTAGGATTCCTAGGCGTGTATGGGAAGACAAAAGATACACCTAAAGCACGGGAGGACCAACAAATTATGAAAGACCCAAAAAACATGCATACAGATAACAAGACGGATAAAGGGCGTCACTTAAGTCGTGTCAGCTATGCTCTTACCAAAGCAGAGAAGGAAATATTTTTTGAAGTCCTTTACAGTATCAAGGTGCCGTCGGGCTTCTCATCTAATATAAAGGGGATAATAAATATGGCAGAGAAAAAGTTCCAAAACCTGAAGTCTCATGACTGTCACGTGATTATGACGCAGTTGCTTCCGATTGCATTGAGGGGGCTTCTACCGGAAAATGTTCGAGTACCCATTGTGAAGCTGTGTGCATTCCTCAATGCAATATCTCAGAAGGTAATCAATCCAGATATTCTGCCAAGGTTACAGAAGGATGTGGTACAATGTCTTGTTAGTTTTGAATTGGTGTTCCCACCATCCTTCTTCAATATTATGACGCATCTCCTGGTTCATCTAGTGGAAGAGATTGCCATTCTCGGTCCGGTATTTCTGCACAATATGTTCCCCTTTGAGAGGTTCATGGGAGTCTTAAAGAAATATGTTCATAACCGTGCTAGACCAGAAGGAAGCATCTCCAAGGGATATGGAACAGAGGAGGTCATTGAGTTTTGTGTTGACTTTATTCCTGACCTTAAGCCGATTGGTGTTTCTGACTCGCGGCATGAGGGAAGACTAAGTGGAAAAGGCACGCTGGGAAAGAAAGCAATGATATGTAGGGACGGGGATTCTTTCACTAAAGCACACTACACAGTTCTACATAATTCCACGTTGGCAGCTCCGTATATCGAGGAACACAAGAATATTGTACGCTCCAAAAACCCGGGGAAGCGTGAATCATGGATTACAGATGAACACATGAAGTCTTTCGGTGGTTGGATGCGGACACATCTCTTGAATGACACCACTGTTGGAGATCAGCTATACTTGTTGGCCGCGTCACCATCTTCTACTGTATTGAATTTCCAAGGGTACGAAATAAATGGGAATACATTCTACACGATCGCCCAAGATAAAAAGAGCACCAACCAAAATAGTGGTGTCCGCTTTGATGCAATAGACGAGAATGGACAAAAGGACACATATTATGGTTACATAGAGGAGATATGGGAACTAGACTATGGAGTCTCTTTTAAGGTCCCTTTGTTTCGCTGCAAATGGGTCAACCTGAATGGGGAAGGGGTAAAGATAGACAAGTTGTACGGAATGATAACAGTGGATCTCAACAATCTTGGTTATAGAGATGAACCATTCGTCATAGCCAATGATGTGTCTCAGGTTTTCTATGTGAAGGACATGTCCTCCAAACCGAAAAAAAGAAAAAATATGCAAACGAATACATCATATGATGAGCCAAAGCGTCACATAGTTTTTTCAGGGAAAAGAAACATCGTGGGAATCGAGGACAAGACAGACATGTCAGAAGATTATAATAAGTTTGATGAAATTCCGCCCTTCACAGTGAAAACTGACCCAAGCATTCCGTTAAGTAAAGAAGATGCTCCATGGTTACGTATGAAGCGATCATAAGGAAGGACATATGCCAAGAAGTTCATGCTCATATCATGTAACTCTATTTCATGTCTTTCGCGGTTTGTGGCTTGACCGAAGGATATCTTTCGCGGTTTGTGGCCTTTAGTCCCGGTTTTGTAGTCTCAGTTTTTAATATTAATTTCACATATTAGGGAGTGCCTCTATGACCAGTTTCTCGGAGATGCCGGAGGACTGTGCTCCATCGGCATCTCCCTGAAACTGGCCGCAGTGGTGTCCCTGCTCTCGAAAACCATCTTGCAGCTTGTAACTTCACTAACTAGATCAATACGCCTCGGAGCTAACTAATTTCACATATTAGGGAGTGCCTCTATGACCAGTTTCTCGGAGATGCCGGAGGACTGGGCTCCGTCGGCATCTCCCTGAAACTGGCCGCAGTGATGTCCCTGCTGTCGAAAACCATCTTGCAGCTTGTAACTTCACTAACTAGATCAATACGCCTCGGAGCTAACTAATTTCACATATTAGGGAGTGCCTCTATGACCAGTTTCTCGGAGATGCCAGAGGACTGGGCTCCGTCGGCATCTCCCTGAAACTGGCCGCAGTGGTGTCCCTGCTCTCGAAAACCATCTTGCAGCTTGTAACTTCACTAACTAGATCAATACGCCTCGGAGCTAACTAATTTCACATATTAGGGAGTGCCTCTATGACCAGTTTCTCGGAGATGCCGGAGGACTGGGCTCCGTCGGCATCTCCCTGAAACTGGCTGCAGTGGTGTCCCTGCTCTCGAAAACCATCTTGCAGCTTGTAACTTCACTAACTAGATCAATACGCCTCGGAGCTAACTAATTTCACATATTAGGGAGTGCCTCTATGACCAGTTTCTCGGAGATGCCGGAGGACTGGGCTCCGTCGGCATCTCCCTGAAACTGGCCGCAGTGGTGTCCCTTCTCTCGAAAACCATCTTGCAGCTTGTAACTTCACTAACTAGATCAATACGCCTCGGAGCTAACTAATTTCACATATTAGGGAGTGCCTCTATGACCAGTTTCTCGGAGATGCCGGAGGACTGGGCTCCGTCGGCATCTCCCTGAAACTGGCTGCAGTGGTGTCCCTGCTCTCGAAAACCATCTTGCAGCTTGTAACTTCACTAACTAGATCAATACGCCTCGGAGCTAACTAATTTCACATATTAGGGAGTGCCTCTATGACCAGTTTCTCGGAGATCCGGAGGACTGGGCTCCGTCGGCATCTCCCTGAAACTGGCCGCAGTGGTGTCCCTGCTCTCGAAAACCATCTTGCGGCTTGTAACTTCACTAACTAGATCAATACGCCTCGGAGCTAACTAATTTCACATATTAGGGAGTGCCTCTATGACCAGTTTCTCGGAGATGCCGGAGGACTGGGCTCCGTCGGCATCTCCCTGAAACTGGCCGCAGTGGTGTCCCTGCTCTCAAAAACCATCTTGCAGCTTGTAACTTCACTAACTAGATCAATACGCCTCGGAGCTAACTAATTTCACATATTAGGGAGTGCCTCTATGACCAGTTTCTCGGAGATGCCGGAGGACTGGGCTCCATCGGCATCTCCCTGAAACTGGCCGCAGTGGTGTCCCTGCTCTCGAAAACCATCTTGGAGATGCCTCAAACTGGCTGGAGGACTGGACTCACAAGGATGCATATTTATAGTACTAGAAGCTCGGCATAATGTCGACACTCACGACATAATGTCGACACTCACCCCTATTATTAGTGCTGACTCATCTTTAGTCCCGGTTGGTGTCTCCAACCGGGACTAAAGTTTCATCTTTAGTCCCGGTTGGTGACACCATCCGGGACAAGGTACAAGCCGCACGACATAATGTCGACACTCACCCCTATTATTAGTGTTGCCTGGCCCACTCTGCCGCAATCCCTTCAGTCGCGGTTGGTTTCTCCAACCGGGACTAAATATGAACCCTCTCTTCATATAGGCATTTCCCTCTATTTATTAGGTAACACTCAAGACATTTAATAATATTAAAAACCGGGAAAAACCGGGACAAACCGGGACTAGCTAACACTCAGGACTAAAGCCGCCCCTTTTAGTCATAATCATGCCTAGTCCTATAGTACGCAGCTTCAGGGTCTTCATCGTCGTCGTCATCATCATCGTCATCGTCACCTTCCACTCCGGGGATCCTCAGCCCATCCATGGCATATACCAGGGGCCATTCCAGCCTCGGATTCACGGCGGGTGGGAGAGGGGTCTCCTGGAAGACGATGCCGCTACCGCCGGGACAGTGTGGGGCCTGTGGCGGGTGGACTCACGGGCACCGTAGGCGAGGATGGTCTCCCTCGGCGATGTAGCGCATCACTCCGATGATAGTACGGTTCGCCCACCACGGACGACGGCCGGCTTCGTTGTGGTTCACCGGTGGCGGGCCATCACCCTCGTACCTGGCGAGCTCCCTTTCCCGCCTATTAGCGAAGAAGGAATTCCAGGTGTCGTAGTTGTCGGGATCCCACTGGGGATCCATCCGCTGCTCCAGCGTGAGATCATGGTAGAACTGGTTTGTGATGGCCGCCTGGCGTGCGGAACCGTGAGGGACAGGAGGGACAGGAACCCCTCCAGCGCTCAGCATCCAGCCGGCGGGCGGCCGGTAGCCCGGCGGACAAGGGTAGTTGGAGGCGCAGAGCGCCTCGGTCTTCTCGAGGGTCAGAATGGCCCAGTAGGCGTTGTCCATTGTTCTAAGAGAGGAAGGTGTGGATGTGTGGATAGCCATGACACGATCACCCTAAATATAGAGGGAAGGGGCGGGAAAACTTGGCGTGAAGCTTTGGGAAATGGCGGAAATATCTTTAGTCCCGGTTAGTGACTACATCCGGGACTAAAAGCTCTAGTAGAAAGGAAAGGGCGAGAAAACTTGGTGGGAAGAGGTGGGAAATGGCGGAAAATATTTTTAGTCCCGGTTTGTGACTACATCCGGGACTAAATGTCTGCCGAACAATGAAAATCCTTCGCGTGGTAGTCCATAGTTAGAAATATTTTTAATTGTAA
Source organism: Avena sativa (assembly GCA_916181665.1). NCBI lineage: Eukaryota > Viridiplantae > Streptophyta > Magnoliopsida > Poales > Poaceae > Avena > Avena sativa. The sequence goes on along the minus strand of OV702283.1, from coordinate 367,043,722 downwards.
ATGGTTCATATTTTAAATGGTTACATTAATTATTTTTTAAAACAGAAAATGGTTTTGAATTATTTATTCAAATCCAAACACTTTTTATGTTTAAAGTTGTTCTAAATTCCAAATTAATATTCAAAAATATAAGTTAATTCATTTTAAAAGGTTACATTAATTATTATTTAAAAATAGAAAATGGTTTTGGATTATTTATTCAAATCCATACACTTCTTATGTTTAAAGTTTTTTTAAATTCCAAATTAATATTCAAAAATATAAGTTAATTCATTTTTAATTGTAAATGGTTCATATTTTAAATGGTTACATTAATTATTTTTTAAAACAGAAAATGGTTTTGAATTATTTATTCAAATCCAAACACTTTTTTATGTTTAAAGTTTTTCTAAATTCCAAATTAATATTCAAAAATATAAGTTAATTCATTTTAAAAGGATACATTAATTATTATTTAAAAATAGAAAATGGTTTTGGATTATTTATTCAAATCCATACACTTCTTGTGTTTAAAGTTTTTCTAAATTCCAAATTAATATTCAAAAATATAAGTTAATTCATTTTAAAAGGTTACATTAATTATTATTTAAAAATAGAAAATGGTTTTGGATTATTTATTCAAATCCATACACTTCTTATGTTTAAAGTTTTTCTAAATTCCAAATTGATATTAAAAAAATATAAGCTAATTCATTTTTAATTGTAAATGGTTCATATTTTAAATGCTTACATTAATTATTTTTTAAAACAGAAAATGGTTTTGAATTATTTATTCAAATCCAAACACTTTTTATGTTTAAAGTTTTTCTAAATTCCAAATTAATTATCATTTAAAAAACAATACAAATTTAAACCCCAAAATAAAAATAAGGCGGGAACAGAGAGAAACACCTGGAATTTTTTGAAAACAGGGGAATATGTCCCGGTTGGAGCCACCAACCGGGACTAAATACCCCCTGCGCGCCAACCCTTGGTCTGCTGAAAATATTGGAGTATACGTCCCGGTTGGTGGCTCCAACCGGGATGTATGACCCTTTAGTCCCGGTTGGAGCCCACCAACCGGGACTAAAGGTCCTTCCTTTATAACTACGCGCGCCTCTTCTTCTTCTTCTTCCCCTTCTCCATTCTCTGCAACCCGACGCGCCGCATAGAGACGCCGCCGCCCCGATCCCCCGGACACCGGCAGGCTGCCCCATCCTTCCGCGCCCGGTGTCGCCGTCAGCACCGCCGCCTCCACCCTTCATCTCCGTCCATCGCCGCGCGCTGCCTTCGTCCTCCGTACCAGCGCCGCCTCCGTCCTCCGTACCGGCCAGCACCGGCGCCTCCATCCTCCACGTACCAGCGCCGCCGCCTCGGTACCAGCGTCGCGCCACCGCGCCGCCTCTCCCTCTCCTCCCCGATCGCCACAGTGCCGCCCGCGCCCACCGCCGCCGCCGGTACCGCACGTACCCGAGGCTCCCCTTTTTTATTTTTTTTAGTTGATTTAGGTGATGATTATTTTAGGTGTATTAGTTGTTAGATGATTTATTTGTTAGATGATTTAGTTGTTAGATGATATAGGTGTATTTAGATGATGTAGATGATTTAGGTGTATTTAGATGATGTAGATGATTTAGTTGATGATTATTTTAGGTGTATGTGTAGATGATTATTTAGTTGTTAGATGATTTCGTTGTTAGATGATTTAGTTGTTTGGTTATAACTGCGTGCGCCTCTTCTTCTTCTTCCCTTCCCATCTCACTTCTCTGCTTCACCGACGCGCGCACAACCGCCCCCGACGCCGGCAGGCTGCCCGAGCTCGCCGCCCCCGACGCAGGCTGCCCGATCCCGCGCGTTCCGTCCGCCAGCACCACCGCCTCCATCCGTGCGCGCACCAGCTACTTCCCCCCTGCCCGACGCCGCCGCCGCTCGAGCTCGACGGAGGCGATGCTCCGGTGACCAAGAAGGAGCGGCGCCGCCTCTCTCTAACGCGCGGTGAGCCTCTGCACCTCCCAGTGCCCTCCGTTTGCCCGCTTGCTTGTTGTAGCCGCCACAGCGCCGTCCCCGGTGAGCACCCGACGGTGGCCGCCGAGATGACGTCACCCCGGCGTCACGCTGACGTGGCCCACGGGCCCGCTGACCTTTGACCACCACGGTGGCTTGCTGATGTCGCATAGGGCCCATCACTCAGTGACAGTGGCTAGGTTTTTTCTGGGTAAAAAAAACCCAACCCTTTGCTGATGTCATATTGACACAGTAATTCAATTTTAAATGATTTAATAATTCCAGAAATTGATATAAACTTGTAAATTCAATATCTTTTTATTTATAAGTCAGAAAAATACAAATAATATATCAAATTGTTCAGAAAAATGAAACCTATCTATTTAACCTATAATCATGCATTGTTCAACAACTTAAATGACAAGTATAATTAGAATAACAAATGCACCCCTCTCATATGTTCCGGAGTTTCCCCGAGTTACGGTTGTTACCCCTCGGAACCCCGATTAAATCGTCGAGCATGTCTTAGGGTTACATTCCAATGAAAATTAACTTGTCATATCATCATACTTGCTTGAGCATTGCATCGATGCCATGTGTTGATTGTTTCCCTTTCTTTTCGGTGTTTCGATTATTAGGTTTATTATTAGTTAGGTATTATTAGGTTTATTAATTAGTTTGGTATTATTGGTCTTCGGCCCCACTGGTTAGTCACTGTGGGTAGCCCAGACCCGATGTGGGTTCGACGATGTGCCTTCGCCAGGGCATTCCGAACCCTCTTAAATCGATTCCAATATGGTATTTTGTTAGTATCTAGTGTTACCTATCTGCTGGATAGTTTCCCTTTTGTAGCCTTATACTCATGTTCCCCTCTCATAGCCTTAGGATTTAGGGTTTCTCTTCATTTTTATTATTGTGTATGTATATATTAGGGTTTCACCTTCGATCCGGAAAATATTCGTTAGCCGCTTTGACTTATTCGTAACTTTCTCCTTTAGCCGCTTTGACTTATTCGTTTTTCCACCTATGCAGAAAATATGGACCCACACGTCAGAGACGAAGAAAAGGAAGAGTTGATCCAAGGTGTGATCCGTGGGGAAGATAATTTAGACGTATCAACGTTTCTGAACAACTCCGGTGAGGGTGATCCTCTTTTTACCGGAATAGACAACTTGTTTGAGGTTGAAGGTGTTGCCTTCTACGAGGGAGAAGGCGATGCCATGTGTAATAGAGAAGACGACCGCTCCGGCGAGATGCATGTAATATAAATCAATTCATTAATTAATCATCTGCTATCTATATAGAAATAGTAACGACGATCTTTCTTCTTTTAGCCCTCTGGATCGAAGGAATCTACTGAAAATAGCAGACGAGGCCCAACCAAAAAGTTGCAAGACCATGAGAGGTTCAGGATCGAAGATGTCGCTGAAGACGGCAAACCGACAGCTCCCGAAGTTGTCGCAACCAAATTTGTGGCACAATGCGGAGTAATCGTTAGGGACTTAATCCCGATCACCATTAGAAATTGGAATAGGCCTGCTAATGCGGATGAAGAGGGAACATGTTTATTTGTCCCTAACCACGCCAAAGATTTACTGTGGAAGAGGCTCATGGTTAATTTCAAACTACCGAAGATAGAGCTGGATCCAAATGCGGAGGATCCAGTTGAGGACGCCTTACAACATGGGAGAGCCATGGAGGCTAAGGTCAGGGAGTGGGCTTTGAAGAAGATGGCCCAGTGTTTCACCAACTGGAAGAAAAGATTGCACCTTGACTATGTCGTGAAAGAGAAGACTCCGGATTTCAAGAAGACTTAGTTTCAGAAGATAAAACCATTCTAGGCTGAGTTTGTGGAATACAAGACATCAGAAAAAACTAAGGAAATGTCTGCAAAGAATAAGCTGAATGCTGCTGACAAGAAGTATCACCATACTATGGGGAAAGGTGGCTACAGGGCTGGCATTCCTAAGTGGGAGAAACTTGAGGAAGAACTGCGTGCTAAAAAGATCACCCCAGAGACAGACGATTGGGTAGAACGTGCAAGGAATTGGTTTTACGGGCATGGGGGCACGTTGGACTCGGGAGGGAGGTGTATATATAACATACGACATAAAGAAGACCCCTTGCCAATCGAGAGGATCAGAAAAGCAGTAAAGGCTGTTAAAGATGTGGACTTCATTCCCGATAGAGAGAATGATGAGCTCACACTCGCCCTTGGAAATAAGGAACATGATGGACGAACACGAGGCACAAGCGGCTCCCAACCATGGAGGACTGGGTTTCCCGAAGAGAGGAAGAAATATCCTGATAGAAGTCGTCAGAGGAGTAAGGACAGGGCGGCAGTTGAAGCAGATAGTCAGAAAGAGCTAATGCGTTTAATTGAAGAACGATTAAAGCAACAACAAGATGAAATTAACGCACTTAAAGAGCAAAGTACTACCGGCCCATCTCAGCAGCACACTGCATTCGATGCTACCGGCCTATCGAATAATCGAAAAAGCAGTGTGGCTTCCACCGAGGTCCCGGGTGATGACAATGGCGATGACGATGATGCACCGACGATGGCTCCTGTTGGCTACCCAGTGGATGATATCACAGAGATGACACACTGCGAGCTACATGTCAAAGTTGTGAACATATCAATGAAGGTGGCGGTCGGCTATGCTTTACCAATTGGACCCACACCAACTTACCACTGTCGTCCGGTTCCAGAGGGCTACGCTGTTGTCGGCGTGGATGAAATCATGCCCACCTTTGAGGTTTTGGATCTTCACTACCCTGCTGGTGAAGGGGATGTGACTGTGCTGGGTGACGCAAAAAACGTCACCATTCTATGGCCGAAGGATTGTATCGTGCTTCGAAATCACACGCCAAGGCCATCTTCGCCGCCGCCTCACCCGTCTCCAGCGAGGTCGTCGCCGCCGCGGCAGCCGTCTTCGTCGCCTCACCCGGCTCTGTCGCCTCACCAATCTCCGGTGCAGCCATCGCCGGCGCCTCAGGATAAAAAGCGTAATCGAACCGCTACTGTGCGTCGTAAGCGATCGCCGAAACGTAAACAAGAGCCTCTTCCAAAAGTACCAAAGGTTCCTCCCAAGAGAGCTTATGACTGTACTGAAGAGGAGACTGCGGCGATCGTTGATGCGGAAACGACAGCGTTTTTCGCTAAGCTGAGGCGGCCGAAAGAGCCAGAGTTCCCTAGCACCAAAGAAGAAAAAGCCAAAGTGTTGAAAATGCTAAAGAATCTTCATCAACCCGAGCCAAAGCTGTCATCAGACTATGAGCGTTCTATTCTCAAGTCACATGCGACACAAAAAGCCTCGAAGAGCAGTACTGATGCAAGCGGGAAATCTATTGCCCAGCTCGGAGAACAAGAAAAACAGACTTGCGCCCCTCTCAAGGTGATTTCTCAAACCAATGTGGGGTCGAGCAAATATGGGGCCGAAGAGCAGTATGATCCAGAGGTAGTTGCACAATACGGAGAAGCTGCCGCTGCTCAAGGTATGAGTATTGCCCAGTACTTATTTCAGTTAGAGTTCTTCCCCTTGAGTGAAGTAGCATACAAATACCAGTACGGCAAACCTCTCGTCAAACCTGAGGAGGTAAACAATCTTCCAACAAAAATGCGAAGATTGCATAACTGGTACTTGCATGCCACAAAGGCCGGGGCTAACTGGATAGTGTTGAGGGTTACAAAAAAGCATCATGGGAAAGAAAGGGATGACATGATATCCATTGAATTTGATGAACTATTTCAATTATTCAATCAAGACGCCTTAGACAAATCGATCATCAGTGCCTATTGTCTGTAAGTACTAATTCTGTAATTAATTTAGTCTCCAGCTATATTATTTTGTTTATTGCATGTATATAATCATACTGTAATATGCAGAATGAAGATTCTCGAATGCAGCAGAGGACAAATCTATGACATTGGCTTCATTGACCCATATTGGGTTCATGAAGCTAATCTCAAAATAAGCCCCCAGGATACGGAGGATAATATAGTACACGCGTTAAGGTTTCAAGAAACCAAAAGGGAAATACTATTTCCTTACAACTTCGAGTGGGTGTTATTGTCTTGTATACACTTTCTATTTCGCTTACTCGATGTTAAGTATATAATTGATTAGTTATGCATTTGCAGCTTCCACTATATTCTGTTAATCATTCAACTTGACAAAGGGCGTGTACTAGTCATGGACTCGAAACATAAACCCCTTGAGACGTGGAAGGACATGCAGATACTTCTCCAGCGGTAATTCTAATCATTACGACACTATATCGGCAACGTTCGTGAATTTTATGATATCAAGTACTTAATAACTTCTTTTATTCGTTTTCTTCGCCGGGCAGCGCTTGGAAACGGTTCACCAACAAGGCTAGGGGTGTTTGGAAAGAGGAGCTTACATTTCAACCACTAGATGTAAGCATCACTAGCTATATTCGCGCATCTTTTTTATTCTAGTTTTGATACAGTTATTATCATACTTGATTATTATTTTGATTGAACTATGTTCTCGTAAAGTGCCTGACGCAGGGACCAGGTAACAATCTATGTGGATACTATGTATGCGAGTTCATCCGGCAGACGTGCGATGAGAAGGGCAGAAATTTAGAGCAACTCCACGTACGTAAACAATTTCTATAGTTTTTAATTACAATAAAATTGTGTTTAGTTTCATTCATATAGGCTGACTCCTTTTTTAAATCAGATCGAACGTCTACGGGACGGTCTTCTGTCAAAGGATCGCGTACGAGCAATTCAGGAGGAATTGGCGAGATTCTTGGATGCAGAAGTCCTAGACCCGAAAGGGGAATACTATTCTGCTGTGTATAGACAATAGGGATTGTAAAAATAGCAACTTTGAAGGAATTGGCCGGTAGCATCGAATAGCAACTTTTGTATGTAGTGCATGAACTCGATCCGTGTATGGAATGTAATATTGTCATGATGATCTTGTGTAATATAAGGTTCCTTCATTGATAAGTGCAAAACACTAAATAAACAATAAAACAACCTAAATGAATTCTCTGCCGCGGCACAAAAAGTGACGAAAATGCTCGCGGCAACAAAATGTGCCAAAATAAATTCTCTGCCGCGGCAGAGAAATGGGCCAAATCTCTGCCGCGGCAGCAGGTTATTAGTCCCGGTTCTTGTCACGAACCGGGACTAATGCTCCACCCCCTCGCGCTCTGATGCCGCCACGTGTGCCCCCATTTGTCCCGGTTGGTGGGGCAATCGGGACTAAAGGTTAGAGCTTTAGTCCCGATTGCCCCGTCCCGGTTGGGCAACCGGGACTAATGCCCCTTACCAACCGGGACCTATAGGGCGTTTTGCACTAGTGGCATACTGACCCCTGATCATATTCGACGGCATGCCAACGCCTTCGAGCCACTCCTAGCAAGGGAAAGACTCCGACTCGTGGCTCTAGAGAAGGAGATAACACCCCAAGGCCCCATCCATGACCTCTAACGCCGCCAAGAATCCAGATCAAGGCCTGCTGATGTTAAGAAGAGCCTAAGAGAAAGGTCACAGGGTTAAAGGAAGAGAAGGAGGTGGCGGCCAACTGTGAGGGCAAGTGCAGAAGATAAGCGGTGCTGGCCTAAGCAGTGGATTAGTAGAAATGTGGATTAATAGAAATGTATTTTCTCCATATTTCATGTGATGCACTTTTATATTTGCATACGACCAAGGGTAATGTTTCATGTGTTATGATTTTCTTAAGCCATCAATGAAGTGTTTTGCAGCGATGAAGGTGAATATTCAGTATGCTAGACCATATACCTATACTCCCTCTGTCCACAAATAAGTGCACTTCTAGCCATTGTCTTAAGTCAAGAAATTAAGTTTAACCAACTTTATAAAAAAATATAGCAATATTTATGACCGTAAGTTGGTATCATTAGATTCATTTTGACGACGAGTTTCATAATGTTGTATATGTTGCTAAAGAAGTTAGTCAAATTCAAAAATGTCTGACTTTAGGCAAATCTAGAAGTATACTCAAAAATGTCTGACTTTAGGCAAATCAAATTCAAAAATGTAGTATTTATTTGAGAACGGAGGGATTATATATGTTAAGGAAGTAGTTAGTCTGATCTCCATCCTTCATTTACCCTCTAATTCTGGTAAATTAGAGGATAAGAAAAGAAATAAGAACATCTTTGGCCACTAGCAGGATAAAGATCGCAAGGATATAATCTTCATACAGGTGGGATCAGTTGCTTCTTGTCTACGTAGAAATGACATGACTTTTATCGCTAAAACACATCTCCGTTATTTTCAATGTACTCACTGGCTCCGGTTCTGAATCAAAGAGAAGAACCCCATGGGTGGTTCCCTATTTTTTTAAAGTAACCATATATTCTATTAGACAGTTTAGAGATTATATATATGGTCAACATGTAAGATAAACATGCTTGTCAAACATCTTTGCACAAAGAACTCGCAATGCCTCGCCGAACCGTCGTCCATTGTCCTCCGCCACCACCATGGTAGCGCCGAAAAAAGAGGCGAACAACCGCCATACCTAGATTTAGGAGAGCACCATCACATACGAGGATGTTTTTTGAGTCGATGAACCGAGTCATCACAAGCGACGAGCTTGAGACTTTGTGACACGTCTGCCGGGGATCTTCCCCGTGGTCACCAAATCTCGACACCATCATCTTCATATGACGCATTTGAAGAAGAGAAACGCTGCCGTCTGTCGTCTTCCACGTACACAACTGAAAGAGATGTCAAACACTACTCAGCAGTCCGACCGCCACCCGCGAGAGTGACAAACTTCGACCACTAGACACAAATCTCACCGGATTGAAAGATCGGCAAAAAGACCGGGCCACCTGCCCCTGACGGTACCGATCGATTGGAGCAACGTCGAGATGGAGAAAGAACAGGGACAAATTATTACGATGCGACGCGGTCTCCTCCATGAAAGCAGCGCCACAAGAAAACACTAGGCAAACCCTAACTGCGGGATGGAGCTCAGGGTCCCCACCCCCTCCCGCCGCCGAAGAAGCCGGTGGAGAAGGCATGGACCGGTGGCCTGCAAGTTGGGGAGTGGTCCCATAGTTTACGGTACTCCATAGTCATTTTTCTTTAAGGGCTATGCAATTGACCTTTTATGTTCTTGTAGTAATTCTTCTACTCTTTCATGAGGAGTATGTTGTATGCAAGCAAGTTGTGCACGGGTCGTCTGTGAACTATTTGCTTGTATCGTCTTAATGTAAATTTTTGAGTTTAACAAAAACTTTCCTTTAAAAATATAAAGACAACAACGTCCTTGAACTGCACTTTCAAAACATAACAACGTACTCCCTCCGACCCATATTAGTTGACTTAGATTTGGCTAGATTCGGATGTATCTAGCTCTAAAACATGTCTAGATTTATCCGAATCTAGACAAATCCAAGTTAACTAATATGTGTCGGAGGGAGTACTTGAATTGCAGTTTCAAAAATTATCAGCAGATACATTGGTCTATCAGAACTTGCTTTAAGTAGGCGTTTATATGAAATCTAGGGAAAGACGATCAAATTCTTCAAGATAAGGAGCGAGAAACAGAACAGTCAAAAAATCAACTTACAGAAACAATTTAAACTTTAAGTACAAAACCAATCCAAGCCCTAATTCTAGAGCTTCAGAGTTAAGTCTATCCCGTCGGCAGGCTCCTCCGGATCGACTTCAGAAACGCCTTGCTGGTGTCCAACATGGCCTCCATCTCCAGTCCCGTGGTATCCGGCCGCCAGCGATGTAAACGACAGTTGAGCGAGAAGAAGAAGAACGGCACCAGTTTGCCGCGACAACGAAGCAGGCGGCATGGCGCTAACCGAGGGGTCGTAGTGGCTGCGCCAGTCGCCGAAGGGCTGCGCCCGAAGACAGGCGCTCCGCAGGGCTGTGGCGTAGGAACACGGCCAGATTCTCGCCGGGGACCGAACGGGACGGCGGTCCTTGTTCGCCTTCTTCTTCTTATTCTTTAACTGGGGCGCGCGCAGTTGCCTATGCGCCTTCTGGTGCCCGCCGCGCGCCCGAGCGTTCTTGAATGCGCGCGAGCATAACTTGCACTTGAACGCTCCCTCCACGGGCATTTCATCCTCATGCGCCATGCCAAGCGAGAGCGAAGTGTTGGCGAGGAAGGTGGAGGGAGAGCACGAGCCGGAGGACTCCATGAGAGGAGCGCGATCGAGAGACGATCGAGAAGCCTGGACTGGATCGATCAGGATGCGTTGGGGATGTGTAGGTACGTATTCGATCTTGTGCGCCTGCTTCTACTCATTGGTGGCGGTTTATTTTATAGAGAGCGCACGCGGTGAGCGATCCGTCGTGTTCACATATGGAAGTGAATGGCATGTTATCGCAGGAGTATGTATTTGCTTGTTCGTGTTTCTTGCCATCTTTTGCATGCATCAAGGCGATGGATTCCTTCTTTATGGCAAGATATAAGAATGTCTCTCCTGATCCGCTGGTGATTTGAATTTGATGTGGGATTTTTTTTTTGAAATGGAGACACTTTGCCTCATAAGTTTAAGCTTCATTACAAGCCGGGCATAGTTCGGAAACAAAACAATCACTCTCCCGGCAATATGTACTTGGAATGCTTCGCACCTGCCACACTCCAAAGTGTCGCCTCTCCCTTAACTTACAGATACAATAAAAGACGGCAAGGAGACACATAATGTGTTAGATTTATATGGCTCTGCCCCACGTGGGCAACCCATGTAGGCAAAGGGAGAAGTGTTAGACACAACATTCCGAGCCTCTCTCCTACCCCGTGAACTAACCCTCTCCCACCCCACGCCGGGCTCGCCCCGGTCGACCGTTGGTGGTGGTGAGGGGCCCCCTCCCCGCATGTGCGTCCAGGCGGCGGCCTTCCCCTCTCTCACTGGTTGCTCTAGGCGGCGGCGTGCTCTAGGAGGCGACGGCTGGTGCTCCTCGTCGTGGCTATGTTTTGGCGGTGGCCTCCCGGTGTGGAGCTCGTCGGGCAGCGTGTGGGACCTGATGTGGCGTCCGTGGGCAGGGTCCTCGGCAGGGGCCCGACTCTGCTTCCCCCCAGCGTGGCGCAGGGCGACGCGCCCACGTCTGCGGGCAGGGCCACGGGTAGGGGCCCGGTCCTGTGCTCGCCCACTGGCCTCGTGCGGCTCCTCCGTTGGCCATGGTGGCCAGGGGGCGTGGTGGGTTGCAGATCTAGGGTTTGGGTAGGGTCTCGCCCTTTAGTTTGCCGGCCTCCCCCAGATCTGTCGCGACTTTGGTGTGTTCTGTTTCCCGCTAGGCTCCTCTCCGGCCGTGGGAGGCTCGTGTGGTGGAGGTGTGACTAGTGCCTCCATTGCGGTTTTGACATGGCGGTGAGTTAGGATGCTATGGCGGAAGCTCTGGCAGGTGGGAACCGGCGGGTTGGCGGGCGTGCCCCTAGTTCGGATGCTGGCTAGCGGCCATGGCCGTTTGGACGGCGTGGTCCCGACGAGTCTCTTGTCGAGGTGGCGGTGTGGGTGCTGCTCCGACGACATCCTGTCTGCCATGTAGTTGGCGGAGTATGTCGAGGGGAAATCCTTTCCCTTTGGGCCACGGTAGCGATGTCTACAGACGTCGTCCCCTTCTTGAAGGTGTCGTGATGGCTGCTCCTGCCACTACTAGCTCCAGGTGAAAACTAAGATCCTTGGATCGGGTGGCGGTGACACACGGGTGTCATTCTCTTCTTGAAGGCGCCACCTTGGAGCTCTCGTCTGGTGACTCTCCATTGGTGGCTTGGCGGCACTACGGTATTTCGTTGTCAAAGCTGCAGGGTTCTTCTTCGGCAAGGCCTACTTCGTGATTTGCCCTCTCTGTTCTTATTGAGGCTTCATTGGTGCTCCTGGTGTGTGCGAGTTCTGGTCGGTCCCTGGTGGTGGTCGGCTTACTGGTGGCATCCCCTGCGTGTGCGGCGTGGGCTTGTCGGAGTGCGTGTTTGATGGATCCTTCGTAATTGGTTGAGTTCCGGCTCCCTTGGTTGAGCTTCGTCCCACCATTGCCGTCGATCAGCTCGTCTCCCTCGGAGTAGGATTTGTAATGGCTGCGCCTGTGGCTCGTGCTTCCAGTGGTTGTCTCCTTGGTAGTCATGGTGTGTGAGTGTGCAGAGAGCGTGTTGTAAGCTAGGTTCAACATCTTGTATCATGTCGCCGTGGGGGCGAGGGATTTGTCCTATGTTTATATGTTGATGGTATACTAATATTTGCGACAAGTCACAAAGTGATTGACGAGGTCAACATCTTCTTGTCTCAATATTTTGAGATGAAAGATCTTGGAGAAACTGATGTTATTTTAAACATCAACCTATTGTGAGATGAAACTGACGGGATTATACTTGTGCAATCACATTAATTATGTGAAAAATGTGTTGCGTAGATTTGGAGATCTAGTTGCAAATCCTATCCCACGCCTTATGATCCTGGTGTGCTACTTCGAAAGAATCTAAAAAAAACGAGAGATGAGTTGAGATACTATCAAATTGACTCTCTCATGTATTTAGCTTGCTGTCAACACCCGGATTTTTAATCATAGATGCCTGCGATGCCATACCTTGCAATCCCAGGATTACCATTTTTACGATACATAACATATTGGATATCACAATACATCATCCATTACAAACCATACATAAGGTCTTACACAAATAAGGATCTCATGATCCAGTTCTTAATACAATTCAAGCAGCGGAATAACGTAATAGTAACGATAGCGTAGGTGAAGCTCTATCTTCAGGGTCACATGCAATACTGACGATGAGAGATGATCCTAGGTGTCGTAACCTTCCTGCGGTCCGTCATCCTAATACTCCTCTTCATAGTCTGGCCACGGGAATAGCCAGGGACAAAGCCATGAGTACTCTTTAAGTACTCGCAAACTAATAGTAATAAATGTAGTGGTTTTTGAATAGGGTATACTAAGCTTTAGGGTTGTTTTGCAAAAAGCCAAATTTACCTCTACTAAGTTCAAAAGCAAAGAAAGCTAGTTGAAAATTTTATAAAACCTAAGTGGGAACTTGAATTTCATATCACAACTCTGTCGTGGTCAAGTCAAAGTCACAAATCATTTCACAAGTCATTTTAAAAACATCTAATGGGGGAACAGTATGGCCACTCCAACTGTCCATAACCGCGGACGCGGCTATTCGAATAGTTTGACACTCTGCAGAGATTGTACACTTTTACCATAACATTCGATACATCCGTCAGGAACAATCCTGAATTCACCATACTTAGTATGCGGATAATCAATCCTGACCTTTCAATTACAGGCCCTAGTATAGGCACCTCTCCTGTGAGTTTGACCTCCCAACCATGACCAACTGTCATCTTGGGAACTGCACAGGTGGACAATCTTCACAAGGTAGCCTCAGCTCAGACCTTGGCCGCAAGGGAACCCATACTAAGGTATATAAATTTCCAGTCAAACCCTACCCAATTTTCAGGTATTGTGGTTGTACGGTAAAATTGGAATGGTATCGCATCCAGACAACCATCAATTTTGTAAAGGGCTAAGGCTCATGCCTTAACATTTTCATCATCAAAATCATCTAGTGTTCGAGAACACATGTCAAAACATTTCAGTAGAATGACTCATCATACTAAGGTTTTCATAACCATTTTCACCAAGTATTCCCATCTAAAGTTGATCATGTTTTATGCTTAGCACTAGCATCTACAAGTGGGGGTAAATACTAATGATGGGTAATAAACTAGTGGGGATTTACTAAGTTCAATCTCATGCCTTAGAATGACATCAAGATTATCTAACTTAGGCCAAGTTTTATGCTCTTTATGCTGCCTTCAGTTATCCTTCTAGAATCTACAAGTCACTAAGTAAACTCTAAGAGAAAGATTTGATAAATAAAATAAAGAAAATAAAATATTAAGCTTGCAAGTAAAACTAGGATTGGTTATCAAGTGGTGTAAGCTTGCAAGTAAAACTTGCATCGTTTAGCTTGCTAATATAGTAGTATAAACTTGCTAAGTTGCAAGTGTTAGCTTGCTCAGTTAATAGCTTGCAAGTGGTAGCTTGCTTAATGAGTATCTTGCAAGTATTGGCTTGCCTTGTGCAGAGCAGTGGTTGAAGTTCTCCTTGGCTTCTTCCTCGTAGTATCCTCCTTCCTCCTTGTATCCTTGGTCGGTACTATCGTCTATAAATAAATACAATATACACAATCACCAAACAATACTTAACTATTTCTAATCATCATACAAATGTTCACACTAGGTGATATAGGATCATCACAAGCATTACAAGATTAAAGCACTTGTCCCATTTATTTTATTTGAGAAAAGTAATTTCTACTCATTCAAAAACTACTTAAGATTTAATATTCTCCAACTAAAACATGGGCTCATGTTGACACATGTCATCACCACATATTTCAGTACATGAGAATGTGATTTAAAGTGGTGTAACAATTTAATAAGGTTTAACCTTTTTATTTTATTTAATTAAAGTGACTACAAATGCCTATGTGGCATTCTTTTATTAGTTGATCATTATTTCTGTAAGTAAACCTATATATTTTTATATATTCTGAAAGGTATGGTTAAATGTGATTTTTGAGAGTTGGAATCAACTCAAAAGCTCTTATGGTTGAATTTTGAAAAAAAATTGAATGCAGAAAAGCTTCTGCCTTGTTATTTTTACCATGGGTGATCTACAAATGTAAATGGTTTGAATCCAACAGGATTGGATTAAGCATTCCAGTTCCATTCTAAAAAAATTGGTTTCATGCATTTTGGTTTAGTGAATTGTCGTGGTATTACCGACGAGTACGCCATGGAGGGGTCCTCACAGTGCGTGTTTAGAGACTAGGGGTAAGGCGGACGGTTGGCGGGTACGAGGTAACACAGCTTACCCAGGTTCAGATCCCACAACGGTGGCGGAATCCTACTCCTGCTATAAATCACTATAAGGGCAATACGCCGAGTTACAGAGATAGGTTCGCTGTGCGAGGTTGTGTGTGTCGATCTATGATCGTATGAGATTGTGCCCTAAAGGCTCCCATAGGCCCGACTTATATAGTCGCCAGGTCCTAGGGTTACAGGGAAAAGTCCTAGCCGGACAGGTTACAGAGTCGTACACCGTCTATCACTAGTCTTGTGTATCTTGCACTCCAAGGCTCCGGGTACACTGGTAACTCCACCGTAGCCTTCCTTTATCCGGCATGGGCCTCCCTTCTGGATCCACCTAACTGGGCCGCCCAGCAGGCCATAGGCCGTGCTACCGACTATGGGCCACCCGGGTTAGCCGGATAAGAGACATGCTATAAGGATACCCATATAGCATATCCCCAACAGTAGCCCCCGGAGAACTCCGAGATCTTGCGCCGTCTTGCCTCTTCACGTGGAATGCTCCGTCTAGATGGATGTCGGCAGATCGTGAAGCAACATCTTGTAGTCCTCCCAAAGAACCCTGCAAGGTTTTATCCGTCTTTGATTTGTAAGCCGGAGAAATGCTGAATCTTCCATCGTATTCTTCCGTAGTGGTATTAAATCCGTCCATGCCAGAATCTTTGATGTGACGGCTCATCTACCCGTGTCAGCTAGGACGACGTAGGCTTAGGTCAGCGACGCCTCGTAACTCACACATGCAGAGAACGCAATCATATCTGATTTTACCGCGCGGGCGATACGAACCGTTGGCAGCGGCGGTTGGAGACGTGGCGAAATTTCGGCGCACGTTCGCGAACACGTCGTCTACGCGGCAACCGTCCGATTAGCTGCACGAATCTTGATGCCGAGTATGATAAATAGTAACCGTGGGGCATTTTCCACTTTTTACCTCATTCTCCTCGCATCATCGTCTTCCTCCAGCCGTGCGCCTCCTCGAGATCTCCGCGAGAAACCTCGATAAAACCCTAGCTTCCATCTGCACCAATCGCGTCCATCCTTCACTCCATGGCGAGCAGCAGCACATCCCCATCCATGGCGGCGTCGAGTGAAGCCGCGGTGA
The DNA here is from genome assembly GCA_916181665.1 of Avena sativa. Taxonomy (NCBI): domain Eukaryota; kingdom Viridiplantae; phylum Streptophyta; class Magnoliopsida; order Poales; family Poaceae; genus Avena; species Avena sativa. The sequence goes on along the minus strand of OV702283.1, from coordinate 367,027,773 downwards.
AGCCGGCGAGCTCCGTCGTCGTGCCCTCGGAGGTCTTGGTCATCCCCGCATCGGCGGTGATCGAGTCCACCGGCGGCGACCACAATCTCGCGGCGCTAGAGCCACTGGAAGAAGAGCCAGACTCGCATAAGGGTGGCGCGGCTCGGACATCACCGACCGCGACATCCAGGAGATGGTCGCCGAAGGATACCTCCCTGCGATGGAGGGGCTTGCCTGGCGGGCGGCGCCGGCCGGCGAAGTGACACCTTCTCCCAAGACGGAGAAAAGGTGTACCTCAAGGCTCAGCTGGTACGCGGCGTTTCCCTGCCCATCTCCCACTTCTTCCTCTCCGTCTTAAACCACTACAAGGTCCAACCCCATAACCTCTCCCCCAATAGCATCTTAGTGCTTAGCAACTTCGCGGCACTTTGCGAGGGTTACCTAGGGATAAGGCCTAGGTTAGACTTGTTCGTGTACTTCTTCACCGTCAAACGTGAAGCCATACATAGTAAGGAGGAGCTTAGGAACTGCGGCACCATAAGCTTCAAGATTCGACCTGGCCGACGGTCCCCCGACATCGTCGGCCACGAGTCCTACAAGAACTGGCAGCGTACGTACTTTTACGGCCCCGACATTCCTTTGGCGGGTCGAGAAGTGATGTACCCGGACTTCGTGGATGGATCCGCCGCTGAAGTTTCTACATGGAGATCCCATGCCTCCCTTCCCTTCGACCTCGACGCTTCTCGCACAATAAGGCGGATCGAATGGTTCGTAGAGACGGGTTTGACCGGCTTGGACCTAGCCATGTGCTGATTCATCAGGCAAATCCAACCTCTGCAACACCGTGCGAAGTTCATGCATGAGTATACCAGTGATCGAAGGGATACCCTCCGGATCTCCGTGGATAACTTCTCGAGCGACTCCTTCAAGCTCCGCCTAAGGACATCGTCAAGGTGAAGGATAAGAAGCGTGGCTTCACCATCACCTACGACATGTTCGTAGAAGGCAAGTGCCCAAAGGTAGGTATTTATTTTCCGTGTACGACATATGCTCCGGTTTTTCCGTCTTGCCAATACCATATTATCTAACACAGTGATTTCTCACTTAACAGCTTAGCGATCTAGATGAGGGCAACCTGGCTGCCCAAATCTACGATCCAAAGATGAAGGAAGTCACGGTCGTGTCCGACGATGATGTCCCATTGGCGTGAAGCGGAAGAGCTCCACCTCTGACGCTGCTGATGGAGGCAAGAAGAAGAAGACGGAGGGTGGAGCCTACAAAAAGACTACCGCCACCCTGGAGGCGGAAAAGAGAAAAGCCACTGGGATTTTTGCCAAAGCACCCCCCTAGTGTAAGCTTCTCACTCTCCGACATTGTCTATCTATCTGTCTTGTTCCTGTACTTATGCATTTGCATGTTTCAGAAAGAAAGCCACGACCAGCCTCAAGAAGACCTCCAAAACTTTGGGGGCTTCTCGAAATATCAAGGATATGCTGCATCGCGACGCCTCCCCCGCCATCGCCCCTGATACTCCTGCCGTCAAGCCCTCGTCTGCCCCGACAAGCTCACAAGCTAAGGAGGCACCAGGCCTTTCCGTCATGGAAGTGGATTCTGGCGCCTCTACCGAACTCGCTGTTGTCGACGAGCAGGCGACGCAGGAGAGCACCGCTCAACAAATGGATGAAGCTCCGACTAAGGATGCGATCGGTGGCGGCAAGGCGGTGGTGGAAGCTGGGACCTCTGCCGAAGGCGGCGCCCTTGCTCCCCAGAAACCCTTCGAGTTCCCAAAGATAGTCTACCCGGCGCTTACGCCGAGTAACACAACTCTGGTTCATGGAGGAGTACCGTCATCTCCGACATGCGGTCTTGAGGAGCTCCTCTGACAAGCAGAAATATTGCGAGGAAATAGCGTTTCCTTTGGCAAGCTGCTAGCCGAGAGCGCTACAAACCTCAAGATCATCGCACTTGTAAGTTTACTTTGCCTTTTGCATTTCATATGAGTATCCCCCTGTAGCCCCCGAGGATGTAGACGAAAAACCATAGGCTTTGCATCTATATGCTCTAAGAGTGACTAAGTTAGAAAAAATTCTCACTGTAGCCCCCAAGCATTTAGATGGAACAAACTATTCCGACTATATGCTTTAAGAGTAGCATACGCAGTGTTTATAATTTTCAATACTGTAGCCCCCAAGCCTCTAGTTGTAACTGAATTAGTTCCGACTAGATGCTTAAAGAAAAGCTAAGCATTTTCCGAGTTAAAACTTTATACTGTAGCCCCCAAGCTTCTAATCGAGAACTGAATTAGCTCCGACTAGATGCTTAAAGAAAAGCTAAGCATATTGCTAAGTAAAAAAACTCTCGCTGTAGCCCCCGAGCGTCTAGGTGGTAAGATTCCGACTAGATGCTCCAAGTAGACTAAACAACGGTTTAACTTTTTTCCTTTTTTCCACAGAACGAGAATGCTCGGAGGGGCCTGGCCAACAACAAGTAGCAGAAGATGCACGCAGATCTTGAAGCCGAAAAGGGTAAAACTGCCATCTTGAAGGAACAGATCATCAAAAACAAGAGTCTGTTTTCTTTTTTGCGCATTCCGTCTTGGTTTTGTGCTTTCATTCTCCGAGTACTTACTGTGTACTTTGTTTTCTCTGACTTTGCAGAACATGTTGCCAAGGCCAAGGATATTGTCGAGCAGTCCAAGAACATCCAGCAGCCGGACATCGAGAACAAGATCCTTAAAAAGGAGAGAGAAGACATGATGAAAATGCATGAAGAATCAATGAAGGCCTTGCAGGACTCCGCCGCCGAGGAAATAAACCGCTTGAAGGAGGAGATCGCGATATTGAAAGATCAAAAGCGTGCTTCCGATGAGCAGAATCACCGTCATGGCGAGGCGTACAAGCTCCTCCAACAAGAGAAACAATCCTTGGCGGACACCCTCTGGCAAGCTGAGGCCAACATCTTCAGTAAGTTTCCTCCGCCTTGTACTTTTGTAGTCTGGATACTTTGAATTGTTGAACTCATGCGATCCTTGTCGAAATTTGCAGCTCCTACGGGTTTAACCAGACCGCCTCCTCTAGCCAAGGAATGCATGGTTCTTGCCGGCAACTTCATCAACACCGCCATCACCCAAGCCAACGAGATTTCCAAGCCCCTCCAGATACACATCAAGGCCTCGGACTCCGTGGCGAAGTACTCGGAGATTCTACGCCGAGCCCCCGAGGGTATCACAAGCTGGAAAGCTTCATGTGCACGGGTTGGCGCAAGGATGGCACTGTCAATGGTGAAGGCACACTAGGAAGATACCGACATCAATACGGTGACCTCTAGTATCCCCGACGTTGATGATGACGGCAAAGAGATTGATCACGAAGCCATCCTGTCATCACTCGCGGGTTATGACACCAGAGTTGCCAAGTTGGTGGACATCAACGTCTTCGTGCCCATGAACACCATCGACAGCGTTAACCAAGATTCCTCCGAGTCCCACCATAGTGCCGACGCTGAGGGTGATTCTCCGGCTGATGACGATGCTGCTTCCAAGTGTCCTGCGCCAAAGGAATGAAAAACAACTTTGTAATATTTGTTTCATCTTTGGTGTATGCGTGGAAAAACTAGATGATGTAACTTAAGGCGGAAAACAATGGTTATTATTTCCTTCTTCTTAAGAACTTAGTTTCCAGCATGTATATATTTTTTAAGCAAGTGCTGGCTTATCCATTACTTTGGTTTTTATGCTTGACCTTTCGTGAGTCGGAAGACTCGTTGTCGGAACCATGCGCTCAGGTGATGATGCCCAATGGCACCGTTAATAACCTGAGCACAAAATCGCCGACAATAAGTGCCAACAGTCACTACTCCAGAATCAACATAAAAACAACAAAGAACGTGTAGACCAGAAAACTTAAGCTAACGCCCGTAGGCGGAAATTTCACAAGCGCAAACGCAAAGCTTGTGCATAATGGTTTTACATGATCCAAAAATGAACACTAAAGGAGGTAAAAGACTCATAAATATGAGTGAACCAAAGAGCTTTATTTCATTGATCATATAAGAGGTACACAATTAGATAAAAAATTCTAAGTGTAAAAAGGACGTAGCTGTGCTATGTTCCATGGCCGATCAAGCTTCGGGTTGTCATCATCCGGGTCACGTCGCTTACGCTTATGATCCTCGTGGTCTATCCTTTAATTCACGATTGTCAACAAGGTAGTAAGACCCATTGAGCAGCGCCTTGCTTATGATGAACGGTCCTTCCCATGGCGGGGATAATTTGTGTGACTTCTTATGCTTAAGTCGGAGCACCAAATCCCCCTCTTTAAACGAGCGATGCCGAACGCGGCGACTATGGTAGCTGCGTAGCTTCTGCTGGTAGATGGCGGATCTTTGGCATGCCAAAACGCGCTCCTCCTCGAGAAGGTCCACATCCAGGCGTCTGGATTTTTCAGCGTCATCCTCGTCGTAGGCGGCAACTCTTGGTGCATCGTGGAGGATGTCGGAAGGCAGGATGGCTTCTGCTCCATATACCATGAAATAAGGGGTGTAGCCGGTGGATCTGTTGGGTGTAGTTCGTAAACTCCACAACACAGATGGCAATTCTTTCGCCCAGGCTCTAGCTGCTCTATGTAGCGGTGCCTCAAGACGTGGCTTGATTCCCTGCAGAATTAATCCATTGGCTCGCTCAACCTGACCACTGGATTGTGGGTGTGCCATAGATGCAAGGTCAAGTCGGATGCCTTTATCCCAACAATAAGCCTCCACTTCTCCGAGTGACAAGTTGCTTCCGTTGTCGGTGATAATGCTATGTGGGAGACCAAATCTCACCACTAGATCCCGGACAAACCTGAGGGCAGTTGCCCCATCAAGCTTTCTAATGGGTTTAGCTTCTATCCATTTGGTGAATTTGTCAACTGCTACAAGCAGATGCGTAAACCCACAAGGTGCCGTATGTAACGGTCCCATGTATAGCCCCCAGACTGCAAACGACCAAGTTATTGGTATTGTTCGCAATTCTTCAGCAGGAACGTGTGGTTGTCGGGCATAATACTGGCATCCCGTGCATGTCTCAACCAGCTTGTCGGCGTCCGCCTTTGCGGTCAGCCAGTAGAATCCTTGCCGGAAGGCTTTCGCGGCCAACGATCGGGGAGCAGCGTGATGCCCGCAATCTCCGAGATGGATTTCGCGCAGGATTTCCATACCTTCTAGCTGGGAAACACACTTTAGGTATACACTAGTAATGCTCCTTTTATAGAGTTTCCCATTGATTATGGTATAACCCTTTGCTCGTCGTACTATTTGCCGTCTTTCGACTTTGTCGTCGGGCAAAGTTTCGTGTTCGAGATATTCCATGAACGGTTTTGTCCAAGCCGGCGGGACCTTAGTCACCATGTTGACGAAAGAGTCAGCTCTATCCGGGTTGTCGATGTCGGCTCCCTTCACGGATGGTATGCGCAGATGCTCTAGGAAAACTCCTGGAGGAATTCGCTTGCGCCCTGATCCTAGCTTAGAGAGAAGATCAGCCGCCTCGTTTTGTTCCCTAGGCACATACTTGACTTCGTAGCCCAAGAAGCTCTTGGCTATCTCGTCCACTTCGTCTCGATATGCCGCCATCATAGGGTTCCGCGCATTCCAGGTGCCAGCCACCTGCTGGGCAACCAAGTCGGAATCTCCACAGCAAACTATGCGCTTGATGCCAATATCCTTGGCTACACGTAGTCCGTGAATGAGTGCTTCATACTCTGCCATGTTGTTTGTAGCCTCGAACTGGATCTGCAGAACGTAGTGTAGCTTGTTTCCTGTTGGTGACTGTAGAAATACACCAGCCACCGAGCCGTTGAGCAGCTTTGATCCGTCAAAGTGCATCGCCCAGTACTCTGGTTCTGGCAACAGAGTAGCGTCTGGCATCTCCGTACAATCTGCAACAAAATCCGCCAAGGCTTGTGACTTGATAGCGTCGCGTCTCTTGTACATGATCTCGAAGGCGGCAAGTTCAATGCCCCACTTCGCGACCCTTCCTGTAGTGTCGCTGTTATTGATAATGTCAGACAGTGGAGTTTTGCTCACCACTGTGATTGGGTGCTCCTGAAAGTAATGCCTCAGCTTCCGAGAAGCAAGGAATACTCCATAAGCTATCTTTTGGTAGTACGGGTAACGTTGTTGGACTCCGTCAAGACCTCGCTCACATAGTAAACTGGTCGTTGAACTCCGTGCTCATAGCCTAGTTCCATTCGCTCTACCACGACGACGATGCTGATAACCCGGTTGGTTGCCGCCATGTAAATTAACAGGGGCTCTCCAGGCTCGGGTGCTGCAAGGATGGGCGCTGAGGAAAGAATCTCCTTGAGCTGCTTCAATGCTGCGTCTGCTTCGTCCGTCCACGTGAATTTGTCCGCCTTCTTCAGCAACTTGTACAGTGGCAGGGCCTTCTCTCCAAGTCGGCTGACGAACTAAGTAACTGCTGCAACACAACCTGTTAGTCGTTGAATGTCCTTTAGGCATGTCAGACGGTTTATGTTTAAGATGGCCTTGATTTTCTCCGGGTTGACCTCGATTCCACGTTGGGAAACGATGAAGCCCAACAATTTGCCGGTTGGAACCCCGAAGACGCACTTCTTAGGTTTGAGCGTCATGTTGTATTTCCAGATATTATCAAAGGTTTCTTTTAAGTCGGATATTAAGTCGTTTGACTTTTTAGACATCACCGCGATATCGTCCACATAGGCGTGAACGTTCTGACCAATTTGGTCATGAAGGCAACGTTGCATTGTCCGCTGGTAGGTAGCACCTACGTTTTTCAGCCCAAAGGGCATTGTGACATAGCAAAACGTGCCGTATGGGGTAGTGAACGAAGTGGCCAATTGGTCCGACTTCCTCATCTTGATCTGGTGGTATCCTGAGTATGCATCGATAAAACACAAAAGTTCCGAGCCAGCCGTCGATTCAATGACTTGGTCAATGCGAGGCAAAGCAAACAAATCTTTGGGGCACGCTTTGTTCAAGCCGGTGTAATCAACGCACATTCTTAATTCATTGGTTCCCTTTTTGGGGAAAAGTACAGGATTGGCCACCCATTGGGTGTGAAGGAATTCTCGGATAAATCTAGCCTTAAGTAACCTAGATATCTCTTTGCCAATGGCGCGTCTCTTCTCATCTCCAAAGCGTCGTAGAGGTTGTTTCACTGGTTTGCATTTTGGATCAATGTTTAAGCTGTGCTCGGCAAGTTCCCTAGGTACACCTATCATGTCGGCAGGTTGCCAAGCAAAGATGTCCCTGTTCTCATGGAGGAACTCAATGAGCGCGCTTTCCTATTTGGGATCCAGGTTCGTCCCAATGGCGGTGACCTTGGAGGCATCGCCTACCACAAGTTCCACCGGCTTGGTCTCGATGGCGGCCTTGAACGCAGGAGCGGAGTAGGAGATTTGCTTCTTCGATGCGGGCATCTCTGAGTCATCGACCTTGCTCTGGATCTCCTTGAATTCTTCGCTGTAGAGGACAGCTTCTGCAACGGCTGCTTCGTTGATCTCGCAGTCCCTTGCCTTGGTAAAGCTTCCGGACACGGTGATGATGCCGTTTGGTCCAGGTATCTTGAGTTTGTTGTAGACGAAGCATGGCTTGGCCATGAACATGTGGAATATGTCGCGGCTGAATATGACGTGGTACACGCTCTTGAAGGGGACCACCTCGAAGGTCATGCGCTCTTGATGGTAATTATTAACATCGCCAAAGGCAACCTGAAGTGTAATGCACCCAAGGGACCGAGCCTCCCGACCAGGAACTACGCCGTGGAAGATGGTGTTGGTCCGCCTTAGGTTTGCCTCCGTCAAGTTCATCTTCTGCAGTGTATCTAGGTACATGATGTTGATGCTGCTTCCACTATCCACCATACACTTGGTGAACTCCATGCCGTCAATCAAGGGGTTGATGACCATGGCGTACCAGTTCTCCGTGGGTATAAGGTCTGGGTGGTCCGTCCTGTCCCAAGTTATTGGAACCTCCGACCAGCGCAGGTACTGGGGAACTGGGGGGAGAGTAGCCATTAGGATCCTCAGAGAGGTCTTCTGTTGTCGGACGGTGGGGGTGCCAAGGAAAGTGTGGTAGACTGGGGCCTTCTTTGCGAAGGGGTTCTTGCCCTTGTCGTCACTCTTGGCGGCGTGCTTGGGGTCAACGTCCTCGTCCATGTCACTTGAATCCTTGGACTCCTCCTCCTTCTTCTCCCCCTTGCCCTTGCCTCGCGGTCTGTTCTTCCGACTTCGCTTGTAGCCGGACTTCGGGTCTTCCTTGAGGTCGTTGACAAACTTGCAGTGTCGATTGGTATGGGTGGCCTTGCCGTTGGCGTCGAGGTGTACGAGGAACGGCATATCGTGGTACTCTTTGTAGGTTTGGGGAACGCAGAGTGGCGCCGAGGTGGTTTCACTTCCTCGTTGCTTCCCACGACCAGCTTCCCTTCCTCGACCACGTTGTTCGCCTTCTCCTCGTCCTACAAAAGTCATAGCGACCATGTCGGTAGATTGCTTTTCTTCTGGAGCGGTCTTCCGCTTTGTACTGCTGTTCCTCCGAGCTTGAGTTGGAACGGCCGTTGCCAGCAAGGAGCCACGAGCATCGTCGTCGGCAGCTGCGAACTCACTAGCCAACTGAATTATCTGGTTCAAGTCAAGCTGGTGATTGTCCTGCAAGCGCTTCAGCTTATGTCGGAGCAACGTGCCTCTTTCCAACCCATCGATGAAGGCGGCCATGGCGGTCTGAGCGTGCACTCCTGCGCAGGAATTCTTCATATCCAGCCAGCGGGAGAGGTAAGCGCGAGATGTCTCGTCTTTCTATTGCACGCACCGCTGTAGATCGCCCACAGTGCAGGGACACTTGTATGTACCCTCAAAGTTCTTGGTGAATGCTTCTTGCATGTCCAGCCAGTTGTAGATAGATTTCTCCGGCAAGTCGTCGATCCATTGACGGGCCGTGCCTGCCAACATTAACGGGAGGTACTTGACGGCGACGTTGGGGTTGCCTCCGGCAATCTCCACCGCGTTGCCGTAGTCCTGCAACCATGTGGCTGGCTTGGCGGTACCGTCATAGGGCTTGATGGTCTTGTCAATCCAGAAACCTTTGGGGTAAGTTGCGGACCGTATTGCAGGTCCAAAGCAACGTGGTCCCAGGTATGGTCCTTCTCGGGCCTCGTGGATCTTATCGATCCGCGAATGTTCATCGTACGGCTCCGGGTTCTTCTTCTTTTTGTCAACAAGGGATGGGCTGCGTGAACGACGCGGGCCCCCTCCGCCATGGTGACTGCTTGGTGGTGACGGAGGAGGAGGTGGCAGTGGGTTAGCCTTCTTGCTGTTACCCTCTTGCGATGCCTCACGCCTGTCATGGTTGCTTGTCGGACGCGGAGGGTCATGGCGTGACCTGCTCTTGTGTCCTTGGTTGCGCTCTCCGTCATGACGGGTCTTCTCCATGTTGTCGCGAATGACGATGCTGCACTGCTTTGGTGGGGGCATATCCGTACGATGGTGAGCCTTGTAATCTTCATGACGTCGGGGAGATCGGGGCGGTGGCGAAGGGCGACGAGGTCGGGCCTTTTCTCCGTGATCGGAGGATATGGGGATGGCGTCCTTCCTGTTGCGCGCATCCCTCCGTCTTCGTTCTGATGAACCCGTCTGGGACCCGACATCAAGAGGAGATCTATCCCTTGGTGGCTTGTACTGGCTAGATTGGCAGAGCGCTGGGTTAGACTCAAGCCTCTCAGAGGTGGCCTTTTCCTGCTGGTTCACCGCCTTGGCCACTAGGTCATAGACCTGTTCCACTGCCTCAGGCGATTTATCCTGCTCCAGAAGGGTCTTGGCGATGGCGAGGTTAAGGAGTGGGGTGGGCATCACCTGCTTGCCTTCACTGTCAATGTATGGCTTGGCCTGTGCCGGCTTCGAGGGAGCCCATCCTAGGTTGCGCCGTACACCAGGATCGTTGATGACGCGAGCCGGAGCTTTCTTAGCCTTCTGCTGCTGTAGCAGAGTCTTGTACTCGGCCTCCATTGCTCTAGCTTTTTCTATGGACTTCTGCGCGTTGACCAGATCTCGATCTAGTTTAGCGCCTTGCTCCGTGATGGCTTGCGCTTCCTCCAGCAGCTGCTGGCGCTTCTCGTCAAGCTGGGTCACGTTCAGGATATGAGCAACGGTTAGTGGCTCGACGAGGAGATTGCCATACATCACTCTATCAGCTGGAGTAACTTGGGCTGCTGCAGACGTAGATGCTGGAGGTGGCAAGTTTGCGGTGTTATTGTTGCTCGGGCCGGTGCCGAGTTCCTGCGGCTGCTGCACTAGGTTAGGCAGAGGAGGCATGACCTTTGCACGATCATCGTCAGCAGCAATAAGTGGCCCCTTCCCCTTTTCCTGCGCCGTAGGCGGATCTCGTCTGGGTTGATCTTCATCCATCGCCGTCCCAATGGTGACGAACACCCCTCGGGACGTGACAGCGTTGTTGGCTTGCTCATCGCGCGAGTGCTCCTCCTCCATCTCCCGCATAGCAGAGTCTAGCTCTTCTGGACTGAAGTCTATCTCCTCTGAATCTGCACTGAAATCAGCATAAAGCGCGTCAATGCCAGAGTCGGAGGGTGCCAGGACTTCCTCAATGATGGGCGGTGGAGGTGCAACGGGCTCGACGATGACTAGAGGTGGTGGTGCTACTGCGACGATGGCGGCGGGAGGCAGTGGCGGCGGCTGCTGAATCGGAGGTTCTCCGTCTCTGAGCGCAAGCTCCATCTAGGCTGCCGCGTCAGCTGCCGCGTAGCTGTTGACGGTGCTCACCATCTCTTCGAGGGTAAGGCGTCCTGTTGCCTGCTGCCGTCTTAAAGAATGTCGGAGAAGCGTGCCGCGGTCCAGTCCTTCCACGAAGTGATACAAAGTGTTATCATCGGGGTAGTGGGCTAGATCGGCTCGTATACGGAGCCACCTGGCCAGGTAATCGCGGGGGTTTTCGCCCTCTCTCTGAACGCAGCGCGCCAGATCGAAGATGGTAACCACACCGACGAACTTGGATCTCTGCTGTCCAGATGCACGGACGAAGCCGGCGGATTTCAGTGATCTTCCACCTTTATATCCTGCACAGGGGCGGTTTGGGTGGGCCTTGAATTTTTTCGATCTTTGCCGGCAAACTCCGAAGAGAGATCCGACATCGATCCTTCCGCGAGCGTGTCCTTCCCGTAGGCGGTCCGTGCGGGCCTTGAATTTTTCCGATCTTTGCCGGCAAACTCCGAAGAGAGATCCGACATCGATCTTTCCGCGAACGTATCCTTCCTGTAGGCGGTCCGTGCGGGTCTTGATGCTCCTCCGACTCCCAGGGAACTAGTGACCGAGTCGGTTTCGCCGATTAAGAGGTGGATGTCTCCGATAGGAATGATCGAACACCGCGTAGGGTTCGTCTTCACTGGGATCCAGAACTCGTCAGGAGGGACGATCGGAACGTTGCCGGAGAAGAGAACACGGCCGATGGCTACGGTTTCGCTGATTCCCGCGAAGACCTTGGTCCTCGCCCGCTAAAGAGCCTGAAGCGCCTCTTGCCCCATGGTGGGTGCCAACTGTCGTGGTATTGCCGACGAGTACGCCATGGAGGGGTCCTCACAGTGCGTGTTTAGAGACGTGGGGTATGGCAGACGGTTGACGGGTACGAGGTAACATAGCTTACCCAGGTTCAGATCCCACAACGGTGGCGGAATCCTACTCCTGCTATAAATCACTATAAGGGCAATACGCCGAGTTACAGAGATAGGTTCGCTGTGCGAGGTTGTGTGTGTAGATCTATGATCGTATGATATTGTGCCCTAAAGGCTCCCATATGCCCGACTTATATAGTCGCCAGGTCCTAGGGTTACAGGGAAAAGTCCTAGCCGGACAGGTTACCGAGTCCTACACCGTCTATCACTAGTCTTGTGTATCTTGCACTCCAAGGCTCCGGGTACCTGGTAACTCCACTGTAGCCTTCCTTTATCCGGCATGGGCCTCCCTTCTGGATCCACCTAACTGGGCCGCCCAGCAGGCCATAGGCCATGCTACCGACTATGGGCCACCCGGGTTAGACGGATAAGAGACATGCTATAAGGATACCCATATAGCATATCCCCAACATGAATCGAGCTGGGATGAATTTTGAATCTAGGTACAGAACTGTGTTTGAAATTAAATGAATAAAACTAAATTTGTATTAGTGGGTCACACGGGAGGTTTTACTGGGCCGGCCCACTACGCACAGCACACGAGCGGGCTGGTTAAGTGAGCGACCCCACTCATCAGTGAGACAACAAGGGGCGAAGCGGTACGGGGTGATCTAGGACGCACGATCTAACTCTAATCGAACGGCTCTGGTTCATTGTCCACATCGGGTGACGCCGGCGAGATAGAACCCTAGCGCGACAGATGGGGGTCGTGGGAGGATCACCGGGGCTCAGGCGATGGTCGGAGACGGGGGCGAACGACGAAGTCGACAACGGCGATCCTCCTGGTACCGATAGCTTCTCCTGGGGCGGCTCCAATCGACGATGCATCTCCTCCTTTGCAGCAGCGTACTCTGGTGAAATTCCAGCCACTTAGTGCTCGCCTTGCTCCGGGAGTGAGTGGGTGTGATCAGTGAGAGGTTGGGAGTGAACTGGTGTGAGGAAAACGAGCGGGGGAGGTCTCCTTTTATAGTGGCTGAAGGGGACCGACGGGCGTGGGCTGAGCTCATCGTGGTCGACGGCACAGAGTGATACTAGCATGGGCGACGATAGGGGGCGGTGCTGTGCTCCCTGGCGAAGCTGAACGGCGTGGTGGCGAGGCATGGGGCGGTGCTGATCGGTCGGAACACGTCGATGCTCTAGGCGGGTCTGACGGCGATTTTAATGGCGCATAGGTGCTCCTGGTCGCGCGACGGTGAACGAGCATGTCTGGGAGGTTTCTGGGGTGCTGGTGATCAAGTACGCGAGCAGCGAAGGCGGGGCGCGGTTTGTGGGAGCGTGTAGAGTGTGGCGCTCTGGCATGCTGTCGGCATGGCCGCAGAGGGAATGGTTGCACGCGTTCTGGCTGGTCCAGTGGCTGGCTGCGCTCGGGGCTTGGTCAGGGAGTGGCGGTGGATGGTGAAGTGCCTGCTAGACAAGGTTGGCGAGGCTAGTTAGGCTTGTAGCTTGCTGTCGACGTTGGGGTTGGCAATTGGGCTCGGCATGGTCACCATTAATGGCTATGCCAAGCTCATAGTAGTGCTAAGGCTTGTTAATTGGGCTAGATCATCTACCGAGAGTATAGAGTGAGCTAGAGAGGGAACAAGGTTGGCCAAAATCACTGCTCACTATAGTGTTTGTTGTTTGTTTGTTTGTTTGATGCCAGCAAGGTGTTTGATGAAATGGACGAAAGAAATTTGAATTTGAATTTTGGATTCAAACTTGGTGGGTTTGCTAGGCACATACTAGGGAGTCTCTGGTTAGTTGGATTAGTCAAGGGGCACTGGTTTGGTTGGGTTTTGAAAATGTGTGATCTTCACATATGATGAAGATTCAATTTTTACTTGTGATTTGAATGAGGTTGCCAAATGTTTCTGCAAGTTTGAAATGTGGGCTTTGCTCCACTTTTACTTGGTCTTGCAAGGGGTGAAAAGAATTGGAAAAGTTTCTGTTTGAAATCTTGGACTAGAAACACTCAAAGTGACCTAGTGAGTAAGATTGGCAAAAATGACCATTTGCCTTATTTGATTTGTTTTTGATTTTCTCTTGATTTGTTTCTGCTTGGAAATGTTTTAGATGATGTTATATTAATCTTAGAACCGTTCCTTACTATTTTGGTTAATCACACAAGTCCATTCATGCATTTATCAAATCATCACATTCACACATGCATTCATTTGGTTTTTATTTAATCAAAGTTTTTGTTAACCCTAATTTTAGTGATTAGTGTTTGATTATCATTGTTTTATATTTTTGGGATGTTACAAACCTTCCCTCCTTAAACAAAATCTCGTCCCGAGATTTGAAAAAGAAGAAAAAAGATTACCTAGGATTTAAAGAGATCGGGAAACTCCGTCCTGATGTGATCTTCTCGCTCCCAGGTAGCTTCCTCTTCAGTGTGGTTACTCCACTGAATCTTGAGAAACTTGATGCTTCGGGTTCTGGTGGTTCTGAAGGCTTCCTCCAAAATACGGATGGGTACTTCGGGATACGACAGGTCATCGTTGATCTCTATGGTCCGGTGATCAATGTTCTTGAAACCTTCGGTCTTCTCCGGAACTTCAAGCCATTTGCGAAGTAATGATATATGGAACACATTGTGCACAACTGACATTTCCTCTGGAAGTTCCAATTGATATGATACTTCTCCTCAATGATTCAGAATCTTGAAGGGTCCGATATATCTAGGGGCTAACTTTCCTTTGAGCCAGAAACGCTGCATTCCCTTCAAAGGAGACACTTTGAGATACATAAAATATCCGATATTGAAAGCGAGGTCTCGACGTCTCTTGTCGGCGTAACTCTTCTGTCTTGACCGGGCGGTCTTGAGGTGCTCACGAATCTTGTGAACTTTCTCTTCTGCTTCTTGTAGGATGTCGGGTCCGAAAATCTGACTCTCTCCTACTTCCGACCAATTCAAAGGGGTGCGACACTTCCTTCCATACATGAACTCAAATGGGGCCATTTGCAGACTAGCTTGATAACTGTTGTTGTATGAAAATTCTGCGGAAGGCAGACAGTCTTCCCATTTAGATCCATAATCTAGAACACATGCTCTCAACATATCTTCGAGTATTTGATTTACTCACTCCATTTGTCCATCAGTCTGAGGGTGATACGCTGTGCTGAAATCCAGTCAAGTTCCTAAAACTTCTTGGACTTTCTTCCAGAATCTCGAGGTAAACTGAGTTCCTCGATCCGATACGATGTTCTTGGGGACTCCGTGCAAATTGACGATTCTAGCGATGTACAACTCTGCTAGTTTCGACTCTGGTACGTGGTCTTGACTGGTAAGAAATGGGCTACTTTGGACAATCTATCAACTATGACCCAGATAGAGTCATTTCCCCTACTAGAAGTAGGCAATCCGGTGATAAAGTCCATTCCAACTGAATCCCATTTCCATTCCGGAATCTGTAATGGTTGCAAAAGTCCTGCGGGTCTTTGATGGCCCACCTTGACTCTCTGGCAAATATCACACTTGGCGATATAGCTTCCGATTTCTCTCTTCATCTTATGCCACCAAAATTGCTCCTTCAGATCCTAATACATCTTTGTTCCTCTGGGGTCGATAGAATAAAGGGTATCATGGGCCTCTTTCAAAATAACTTCTTTCAACTCCGAATCTGCTGGTACACAGAGACATCCTTTGTACCACAGAACTCCTTCGTATTCGGTGAATCCGGGTACTTTGCCTGTACCGATACGACGTTTGATTCCATCGATACTAGCATTTCCTTTCCGCGCCTCCTTGATCTGACTGATCAAAGTGGGTTGAAGTTCTATGCTAGCCAAAAATCCTTCACTCACTAATTCCATTCGGAAATCTTCCATCTCTTTGTGCAAACTGGGTTGCTCCTTCAAAATCATGGAGTTCAAACGACACGAGAATCTGCTAAGGGCATCTGCTACCACATTGGATTTACGGGGGTGATAGTGAATGCCCAGATCATAGTCCTTGATTAACTCAATCCATCTTCTCTGCCTCATATTCAGCTCCTTATGAGTGAATATATACTTTAGGCTCTTGTGATCCGAATAAATCTCACAACGGTTTCCCATGAGATAATGCCTCCATGTCTTCAGGGCTAGAACTACGGCTGCGAGTTCAAGGTCATGGGTTGGATAATTCTGTTCATGTTGTTTCAGTTGTCGGGATAGATAAGATATAACTTTGTCTTCTTGCATTAGCACACATCCGAGACCTATCTTGGATGCGTCACAATACACATCAAAGGGCTTTGTGATATCCGGCATGATCAAGATTGGGGCTAAAATCAATCTTCTCTTGAGTTCTTGGAAACTTGCTTCACATTTTTCAGTCCATTCAAACTTCTTGTCTTTCTTCAGCAATTGGGTCATGGGTCTGGCAATACTCGAGAATCCTTCTACAAACTTGCGGTAGTATCCCGCTAATCCAAGAAATGCATGAACTTGGGTTTTAGTGGTTGGGTCTTGCCAATCTTCAACATCCTTCACCTTCGCAGGGTCAACGGCAATTCCTCCGGCTGATACAATATGTCCGAGGAATCATACCTCCTGTAACCAGAATTCACATTTGCTAAACTTGGCATACAGCTGATGCGCTCTAAGGGATCCAAGAATGGTCCTTAGGTGTAGCTCATGTTCGTCTTCTGATTTGGAATAAATCAGAATGTCATCGATAAAAACAACGACAAACTTATCCAGGAAGTCCATAAAAATCTTATTCATGAGGTTCATGAAATAAGCGTGGGCATTGGTTAATCCAAAAGACATGATATTATACTCGTATAATCCATATCGGGTGGTAAAGGCAGTCTTGGGAATATCCTTTGCGCGAATCATGAGTTGATGATAGCCAGTTCTAAGATCAATATTAGAAAACACTTTGGCACCAGTCAAACAGGTCTTCTATCTTTGGCAGTGGGTACTTGTTCTTGATGGTAACGTCATTCAACTTCCGATAATCCGTACACAAATGGTTACCTCCATCCTTCTTGTCTACGAACAAAATTGGTGATCTCCAGGGTGACGCACTTGGTTGAATCAATCCAATTTCCAATATGGCATCCAGTTGCTTCTTCAGTTCCACTAGTTCAGATGGGTTCATACTATATGGGGGATATGGGTCCGGTTCCAGGGATTAGTTCAATGATAAACTCGATATCCCGATCTGGGGGCATACCGGGCAAAACATCTGGAAATACATCGGGGTATTCACAGACTATCCGGACTTGGTCAAGGGTTGGCTGGGCTATACTCTTGTTGCACTTGAATTGACGAGGCAAGGTTTCAGATACATGCTCGACTGATATCCCAGCTGTACTAGTCATGGTTATAGCTTTCTTGGCACAGTCAATTAATCCTTTGTGTTTGGACATCCAATCCATTCCTAGTACTACTTCCAAACCTTTAGTTTCGAGTACTATTAGATTAGCATAAAAATCTATGCCATGGATTCGGATAGGGACGGCTTTGCAAATTTGCCTATCTTTGGTGGTTGAACTAGGTAGTTGAACAATCATAACATGCTTCAATTTGGTTGGTTGAATCTTACTAGTGCATGCAAATTGTTCAGTAACAAATGAGTGCGATGCACAACATTGCTTCCAGTCCTTGGGGCAGTGTTGGTGTTGGTGGCGGCATTGTTGTTGTTGAACTTAGATGGTGCACAGTTGAAATTTCCGGAGTTGCCGGGGTTGTTGTGGTTTCCTCCGGGCCTTGGGTTTCCACGGTTGGGATAGGTGGGACAGTTCATCGGGGGTCTGTTGGTTCTTGGGGCAAATCCTGGAGATGGGTTGGGGCGATACTTGGGTGTATGGTGGGTTCCTGGTTGATGCATCATGCGACACTTGCGGTTCTCATTAGCTTGGTTGATCTTTCCTTCCATCTGAATGGCAGAGTCAACTAAGGATTCAATATCTGCAAACGGTATATTGACTAACACAATCTGCATCTCATCGTGCAGACCATTCAGGAATCTCTCCTTCTTCTTGGCTTCGGTGTCTATCTCATCTGGTGCATACCTAGCCAATGACAAGAATTTGTCACGGTATTCTACTACGGTCATCCTTCCTTGCTTCAGTTCCCTGAATTCATCCCCCATCCTCTTGATTAAACCTGGTGGCACATGGGTTCTGCTGAACTTGACTTTGAACTCTTCCCAAGTCATCAGCTGACCTCATGTTATTACGCGAACGCTATTCCACCATGCTCTTGCATCTGCGGCCAGATAGTGGGTGGTGAACAGAACTTTCTCGTTATCTTCCACTCATGTGACTTCCATATTGTTCTCCATGGTTTGCAAACAATCATCTGCATCTAGGGGCTCTTCTGACTTAGTGAAAACGGGTGGATTGGTGTTCTGGAAATTCTTGAGTTTAGATCCATGGTTTTCCTGATTTCCATGGCCTTGATTGTTGTTGGCCATCTGAGCTATCTGTTGAAGGGTGGTTAAGTTGGCTTGACGTTCGGCTCCTTCGGCTTCGCGGTCAAAAACCAACATTTGCAAGAGTTGCAACATCGGGTCAGGGGCTGAGTTGCTTCCTCCGCAAGGCATCTGAAGATTGAGATATATCATGAGAAAAGAGGGAAATTTCTAAGGTTCAGGGGTTTTGGAAAGTTTTTAAAGTTTGATTCAGATTTTTCTAGCAACTTGCTTTTCATTCATTCATTCATAGCACACGATACAAACACACACCACAACAAAGAAAAAAAACAGATGGTTTTAAGAACCATTCTGTGAAGCTACGATACAGTGGGACCAAATACAACTCACTAACTCTAGTGCTCAAGTGCTACTACTCCTCGGAGTCAGTGTCCTCATCATACTCATCATCATCATCGATGAAGGCGAAGTCATCCTCATCGGTGTAGAAGTCCATAGCCTGATCCTCCAGAAAGTCATCATCATCGTTGAGATAGGAGTAGGGGTCTCCACGAAGGTCTTCCCCTGCATTCTCCCTCTCCTCCAACTGCATGTCTCTCTCGTGGATGGTCTCCTCCAAATCCGTGATCCGGTTGAGAAGACGGGCAATGATGCGCTCCTTCTTGTCGAGCTGACGGCGACGAGACTTGTGATCCTTCAATAGCATGGCAATGGTCCGATCCTTCTTGGCGGCGATGGCGTACTTGTGATTGGTGTAGGAATAGGCATTGTCCAACTCCTTCTGACGGTCATACATCATGAAGCTGAGGTGGTCCAACTGAGTCTTCAGCTCATGGTGATATTGGGCCTCCAGTGGCTGTCCCATAGCATCACGCCATGGGTAGAACCCAAAGCGGGTACCCTTGATTTGATTGATACTCTGCCCACACAGACGGGCAAGAGCTTCCTACATGGCCCTGGCAAGTCCATCGAGCCAGTTGTTCTCTCTTAAGGTGAACTAAATTCCCTCTGCAGTGGGGGTTCAATCTTTCCTCGGAGACTTGCAACAACTAACCACTGAAAGTCTTCTCCTTCCTGATCATTGAGCTAAGCTCCGAAGAACTCGAGGTGTGGACGCTCCAGCATTTCTGCCAGCTGGTCCAAGTCACGCTCAAAGATGAGGTCTCCTCCATTCCCCAACTGATAAAACTTGTTGTACTTCACGTCCATCTATAATAATATAGGATGAGTCAGTTAGTAGAGTGATCAACTGTGTCAAATTTTATGTAAGTTTGCAAGAATTTTGGAGGAACATGAATTTTTCATGAAAGAATCCAAGTGATAAGAATGAGAATAAGTTTTTTTTGTAAATATTCACTTCCTTTGGTTTTGAAACTAAGTTTTTGATTCAAACGTCCATTCTAACTAGGGTATCCTATGGTCAGGATGGCTCTGATACCTACTTGTCAACACCCGGATTTTTAATCACAGATTCCTGTTATGCCATACCTCGCAATCCTAGGATTACCATTTTTGCGAGACATAACAGATTGGATACCACAGTACATCATCCATTACAAACCATACATAAGGTCTTACACAAATAAGGATCTCATGATCTAGTTCTTAATACAATTCAAGCAACGGAATAATGTAATAGTAACGATAGCGTGGGCGAAGCTCCATCTTCAGGGTACAGGCAATGCTGGCGATAGGAGATGATCCTAGTTGTCGTAACCTCCCTTCGGTCCGTCATCCTGATACTCCTCTTCATAGTCCGGCACAGGAATAGCCGGGGACAAAGCCATGAGTACTCTTTAAGTACTCGCAAAATAATAATAATAAGTGAAGTGGTTTTTGAATAGGGTATACTAAGCTCTAGGGTTGTTTTGCAAAACGCCAGATTTACCTCTACTAAGTCCAAAAGAAAAGAAAGCTAGTTGAAAATTTTATAACACCTAAGTGGGAACTTGAATTTCATATCACAACTCTGTTGTGGTCAAGTCAAAGTCACAAATCATTTCACAAGTCATTTTGAAAACATCTGATGGGGGAACTGTATGGCCACTCCAACTATCCATAACCGTGGACGCGGCTATTCGAATAGTTTGACACTCTGCAGAGATTGTACACTTTCACCACAACATTCGATAGGTTTGCTCCCCAATAGTTTGACACTCTGCAGAGATTGTACACTTTCACCACAGGAATAGCAGAAATTAGTTCCTACTCTAGTTGCCACCTTGTTCTAGCTCACCATGTTGCTCCCCAAGTTCACCCTGAAGGACCTTTCTATAGGTAGTGGCTCCATAATTGGGAAATACAATATTGAATAATTCTTTAATCATGTTAGAAAGCATGAGGATATTGAGGATAAATCTATAGCAGAACTTGCTCCTAATTATGAAATTTCTGAAGCTTCTTTAGTTCATATGTTGGAGGATAGGTTTGTTAGCCTTAACCCCGTGATGCAAATTTTGTTCCTAAAACTAAAAGAAGAAAAGAATGCTGAAAAGAGAGAGTTTATTCTTGAAACTATACTCAAAGAGTTCCATGATGTTGCTAAGGAAGCCAAAAAGGTCTTTGAGCATTTCAATATGCTAGGCTCATGTGTAGATGTTGTGGGTGCTTCTGATAATACTAAGCCTAGAGAGGAATTTAAGATACCCATACCCTTTAAGCTTGTTGGGATGCATGAGGCCTTTGAAAAGAATTTTGATTGGATTGTTCCTAAAAATTCTTTTGATGAAAGTAGTAAACCAAAGAGAAATGAGAAGGGATCCTCCAAGACTCATTTGGATGAGATACCTCTCATAGTTGAAGACTTTGCAAGTATTGATCTCAATTCCTCATTTGAAAATACTTGATTTCTTGCTTCTTGTGCCTAACTTAAAGGCGTTAAAGAAAAGTACTTGTTGGGAGATAACCCAAGAGTTTTATTGAGTCTTGGAAGTTATTACTTCTGTAATGACCTCTCTTTATCCTTTTTTGTTTGCTTTTTGTGCCAAGAATGACCTCTAATGAGTGGGAAGTAAGATTTGGGGAGTTGTTGTCCCGAAATAGATTTCTGTCCTCCACCATAAAAATTCGTGAGGAGTCTCTGTAAGTCGGATTTAGATGAAAATTTACGAATGAATCCCCCAGTATGTTAGCTAACTTTCGTTAGTTCAACACTTTTTGATTTGAGCAACAAACAAGTTTCGAAAAAATCGGTTTCTACCTGCTGGTCTGTTTTGATAGATTTCTGCCATTATTTGCATTTGCTTCTTATTGATTCCTTTTTGAGTTCTATTTTGTTGAATTGAGCTTTTTGAAGGAGTTGCTACAGTAGCATGTGTTTTTAGTGAAAAGTTTTGCTGTTCCAAAGATAAACCCCAAGGTCTATTATCTTTTGAATACACTAATGTTGGTAATGAAGATTGTGTGAAGTTTTGTATGAAGGAAAAAATTTCAGGTGTAGAGAAAGAATGATGTAATGAGATGAATAATAGACAAAAGCTCAAGCTTGGGGATGCCACCCCGGTGTCACCCCAAGAAATATCCAAGAGGTACAAGCGTCAAAGCTTGGGGATGCCCAAGGCATCCCCTTCTTCATCAATAAAAAGCTCAGGTCTGTCTAGACACTTCGTTTTTATTGTTTCATGCATTGTTGTGTTGTTCTTGGAGCGTCTTAGTTTTCATTTTCTTTGCTTAGTTTGTTTAGTTTGCTTGAATAAAGTAGTTTGGACACCCGTTCTTGCTGTGTTGTTTCAACTAAGTTGCTTGGTGTTCGAAAGGAGTAGGAAGTTCTTGCTTGATAAGTGCAAGAGGAACTTGCATTGACTGTGACTTAGACTTTAGCATGGCATGCTAGGTGCTGTTTTGACCTTATGCTTAGTGATTATTGCTTTAGCATGTCTTGTTCCAAACAATTGGGATTGCTTAGTGTGCCTTGAAAGAATTATGTGTTGTTTTAGCATGCAAAAGCATAGTATTGTGGTATTCTCCTTTGATGCTTTGTTTGGGTTGACTTGGCACATGCTCACACCATGTTATGACTATGAACGCGTCACCATAGCCTCTTTGATCATCTAGTCCTTGACTTATAGTACCAATCTATGTTTTGATTAGTAATGTTTTTTGTTGCTCTGCATGATTATGGCCATTATTGCTCTCTTAGTTAGTTGCTCCTAGTCTTTTTCTAGCCTCCACTTGTATGAGTAAGCTCTACTCATGCTTCCAACTCCCAAGAAACCAAGTTATTCCAAAGTGTCCACTATAAACTCCTATGCATGGTGTGTTACACCATTCCAAGTATATTCTTGTTTTTCAGCTATCTTCCAATTAAAAAGTATTTTGTTATGTGAAAACTTAGTGATTAAAGCTCTCACAAACTTGATGGCACACTTTATATTCTTTGACCCTAATAAACTTGAACCATTGTGTCATCTATGTTGTATATGATTGCACCTATACGTTGGAATTAGCAGAACCGTGCTGTCACAGGGAACGTTTTTAACATTGCACTTGTACTTTGTACATAGTTGATATCATGCTCTTTTGTCTATGGATGTCACCGGTGTGAAATAAAGAGGGACCTTATAAGTCCATGGAGTTATGTATTTTGTGTTAGAGAAACGCTTAGGCCGCTAGCCTAAGCCATGCCTAATCATGGTGGAAACTTGCAACATCACCATAATGAGCTATCTGTGAAGCATCCTCAATAAAAAGCTATGCACATAGTAAATAAAAAGATCGTTGAGATGCTCATTGTCTGCTTGCCTTGTCGTTTTGGTTATGGGATAGCTCCTATACCATGTGCAAGGGGTACCCCGTTGGCGGTTCTCTATGATACACAAGAACTTACATGTGACTGAAGTTGAGTAGCATGAGGTGTGACCCTCGTATTCAAGGGACTTGAGATTGCCAACTTATACTTTGTCAAGCATATACTCGATAGTTTGTTCACTTCAACCTTAATCACTTCAAGATGCTTATGATAGGGGCAATGAGGGCTGAAAGCTAACAAGTACCATAATTTTTGGAAGCTCTTTTTGAAACTTGAAATCCCTGCTTCCCTTTATGAATGGCCATTCTTCCACCATTATTTAAGTATCCACCTTCTACTTTTAGGCACCATTGAGACAGCATAGTTGTCATTCTGTGTGCAGTGTCCCAAAACTTATTGATTGATGCATATTGTGATATTACTTGTTCTTGTGCTATTTGTATCTAGTCACTCTTATGAACTTTGAAGGCGTCCTATGCATCTATTTGCTACTCTATGAGGGACAAGCTGAATGCCACTATGCCATGTTTTCTGTATGTGAAACAAACAAACATTTTTCAATGCATGTTATTCATGATCTTTGTTTATAGCCTTTCATGTTGCATGCACAGTTACTTTCTTTTATTGTTAGAACTCCATCTTTCATGCACATGTTTAGAGTTCTTTGATCCCAGCTTTCAATGCTTGCAAATGGTTTGATCTTGGTTTTGACGGTGCATGTCACCTCAAAAATTATTCTTTTTATCACTTACCTACTCGAGGACGAGCATGAGTTAAGCTTGGGGATGCTTGTTACGTCGGAATCGTATCTATAATTTTTGATGTTTCATGCTTGTTTAGTATCTACTTTGCTTTACTTTGTCTACACTTTGAGGTGTTTTTATCTCTTTTATGGAACTAACCTATTAGCAAGTTGTGATCGTGCCAGTTGCCTATTTTCTTCTGTTTTTGGTTCTAGAAAGGCAGCAAATCAACTCGGAATTAGACGGGACAAAAGCCAAAGTCAATGTTTTACCGTGGGAGACAAGAAGTCCAGAGGAGAGACGGAGAGGCGAGCCAGGGCCGCCACACCCCTAGGTACGTGTGGGACCACCCCGCGCCTGGGTAGGGTGTGGGCCCTCTGGACGCCTCCCAGCCTCGCCTCTTCGCCTATAAGAAGCCCCCGATGCAGAAACCCTAGGCACCTGATCAAAACTCCACAAAACCTTCTGTAGCCACCGCCACCATCGTCCCTAGATTGGGGGGATTTGAAGCTCTTCCCGGCACCCTGCCGGAGGGGAGATCATCCTGGAGGCCTTCCTCTCCGGTATGAAGCGTGAGTACTTCCACCTTGGACTACGGGTCCATGTAGTAGCTAGATGGTTGTATATCCTCCTTGTGCTTTCATGTATAGATCTTGTGAGCTCCATTCATGATCAAGATATAATCTATTTGTAATCATGCATGTTGTGTTTGCGGGGATCTGATGGATATTGAGATTACTATGTCAGATTAATTAATGGTTTTGTCTATTTGATACTATCATGTGTGTGTCGTTTGTGATCTTGTATGCTCTCCATTGTTAGTAGCTATCTTGGCCAAGTAGTTGCTAGTGACTCCAAGAGGGGGTATTTATGCTCGATAGTGGGTTCATGCCTCTAGTTTCCAAGAGAAGTGACAGAAATCTCTTCGATTGTAGATGTGTTGTTTCCACTAGGGAGAAAACAACACTCTCTTGTTCATGGAACAAGTGGATTGTTTACCTTACACACTTTGCTTAAAGCAATTGTCTGTTGCTTGCAACTTAATACTGGAGGGGGTTCGGATGATAACCTGAAGGTCGACTTCTAGTCATAGATGCAGTTGGATGGCGGTCTATGTATATTGTTGTATTGCCCAATCGAATCTCATAGGATCTTTTTGTCTGGTATTGCATTGTTATGCCTTGCTCAGTTCCTGTCAATTGCCCTGCTGTAATTTGTTTACCCTTCATGCCATGTTGTTTATCTAAGGAGAGCACCTTGTCGTGGTGGTGGCATGGCAGATGCCATGGGTAGGCTTAATTTGGGGGCCGAATGGGTTCTTGTGGTCACCGGGGAGGGAGTGCACGGTCGAGCCATGCACGAAGAACAAGATGAACTCTCCAGACTTAGTGGTTTGATTGATACCCGAAGATTACAAGTGCTCCTTGAGCTGTATGAACTAGGGTTTAGTGCTCTAGTTCCCTACTTGGCCCAACCTCCTTTCTACTACAGCTATGCCCTTCCTTATATAGGTAGTGCTAGCTAGCTTATACCCCTTTGGGTTCTAGGGTTTACTATTTGGATCTTGGTCCCTACAATGTGGTCCAGGTCATGGGCTTGCCCTAAGCCCAATGGCCCAGTACATAAAGCTTGACAGCTAACGGTCTTCTGGTACGCTGCTTCCTGTTCCTTTTGCCGTCACGCTGTAACTTTGTACGTCAGCGTATGCGTTGGGCGTCACCCGGCTCCTTTTGTGTCACCCGGTGTCACCCTTCTCTTTTGACCATGCTTTACCATGGTCCCTCCTGAACCTTACTCGGAAAGGTGCCACGCGTCCTACGTGACTTGGCCCTTCCTCGATAGACTCGGATCGTCGGTTCCCGGCCTGGTTCTTTCTTTACTCGGAGCTAACCAAGATGTGCTATGTTTCACCGCTCATGACCCTACCGGGGGTTATCCCCCCGACATTAGTCCCCGAAGCTGGTGAGTTCTAGCGGTTCAAGCTGTTAGGCGTGTCCAGGTTCCTTTTGTGTGATTGGAACTTAGTTTTTGTCTCTATCTGTCGCACTTTTGCACCTTGTCGGGTCTGTCTGACAGTTTCCGTATCCTCTCTTTGACTTCTTGGATCATTTTTGCCTCGAGCCGAGTCACTTTGGCCAATTCCGAGTCATTTTCGGCGCCCTTCGGTCACTGACAGCTGGTAATCATGATTACTTGCCTCAAATTTTGTTCCAAGCTCTGGCGGCATAGTGATGGCTGCACAATTATTCCTCGTCACTGTGGCAGTCCCATCGGTTTGCGCCCCTTGTCCTTCCTCTCATGACGTGGCGCGGGATTTTTCGTGTATCTCTGGCTACGTGGCGCCTGCTGATCGGCTTACTCGGGCTGGTACACGGCCACACGCTGGCCGCACGACACAGATGGATCCCACTACCAGGGTTTTTACTGTCTTTAAGTAGGGGTTGGGGGTTTCCACTTCCCCCACGCCCGTTCAGTTTTCCCTTGCCTTTTCTTATTCCTTGCGCCTGCAAAATCGAACCACCCCCTTTGCGGTTTCCTCTTCCTCCTGTTCTTGTCTCGCAATCGCCCCTCTTTTCTTTCCATTCCACCATGGGTCCGCCTTGTTCCAAAGCTCTTCCAACTGCGGAGGAGATTGAATCTGCGGAACTCATGGACGCTTGCGATGACGCTGATGGTGCTGAGGAGCAGGAGATTCCCGCCGCCGAGAGCGGCGGCTGGGAAGGCTCGGAGGTCTCCACCGAGGAGGTAGAGTGGCTCCGCTCCACCAGGCGCATTCCGCTGCAAGTGGATTGCCGTCTCCCCACCGGTGAGATTTCTCCCAAACCCGAAGCTAACGAGTGGGTGGTTTTCTGTTCTCACTTTGAGCGCGGTTTCGCTCTTCCAGTGAGCACCTTGTTCTCCTCATTTCTCTCCACCTTCCATCTGCAAACCCATCATCTTCCTGTCAATGTGATTGGCTCTCTTTCCTGTTTTATCTCTGCTTGCGAGGCTTACCTCGGAATTTGGCCTACATTTCTTCTGTGGGCCAAATATTTTAGATTTAGGGTTCAGGTTGTTCCCCAGCCTGGTGCTCCTCGTGCCGAGAAGAAGCCGACTCGGTGCGGTGCTGCTAGAATCACGCCCAGGAGAGACTCCATCTTTCCTCGGGTTGCTGGGCTTGATTCTTGCAATACGTGGCATAGAACCTTTTTCTATGTCAAAAACAGCGGGTCCACCGATAACATCCGGCTCCCCCCTTTCTCGGATGAGGTCCCCAAAAAGAAGCTCTGGTAGCTTGACCCGCGTGACCAAGACGCTTCGGTAAACGAGGCTAATGCGATCCTGGAAAGGTTGTTGTCGCCGGATGAGAATTTTCATCTTGCCGACACTAACCTCATGTGCGCCTTCATATCACGCCGGGTAAACCCCATCCAAGCGAGGAGCCACAAGATGTGCTTCATGAGTGGATCCCATGATCCCACTCGGCACTCCACTAAGGAGCTCACCCATGACTCCATTGCCCGCCGAGTAAGCTCAATCTTTAAATTGAACTTGGCGGATGATTGGGCTTGGAGTTTCCCTCCGTTTAGCCGGGTCAGGCCTGTCCCCTGGGTAAGTTTTCCGAGTCGTTTTCCTTGCCGAGTAGGCTTTAGCTCTTTTGCCACTTTCAGTTTAGTTTTTTTATTACTCATTCTGTTTGTCTTTCGCAGAATCTCCTTCACCAGGTTGATGACAATACTGTCCCTCCCTGCGGCTATAACGGGGATCGCTCCGACTCGGATGAAGTCGAGTATGACCTGGAGTGCTTCATGCCCATCCCGCATGCTACGGCTCCTTCAGCTTCAGGTAAGAGTCGATCTCACAATCCCTTACAAGATTGGTCTGACGATGATGAGGATGATGATTGTACGCTTTTGGAGGTATATGCCTTGTGACCTTAGTCTCCCAACTTATCCGAGTAAGCCTGTTATTTACTTATGCAGCTGGCCAGGTACATGACACTCCTCCTCTCGCCGTGGGCGGAGTCGGCAAGATCCCCGTCGCCAAGCCGAAGCGACGCGAAGCCTCCTCCAGCACTCAGCCGGCCAAGAAGAGCAAGCCCACTCCGGCAGCTCCAGCTGCCTCTGCTGCTGCCACTCTGGCTGAGACCCGCCAAGCCGTTGGGCGCCGGGTCACAAGCTGAGTCACCCGTGACCCGGTCGTCACCGGGTAAGTTTTTATACTCTACTTTCTTCGTTCTTTCTTTTTTGTCGTTGATGTTCTCTTATACATGTCTCGTTGTTTTCAGCGCCGCACCTTTGTCGGCGAACCAGGCTGCTTCTAGCATTGCCTCGCCGCTAAGGCCTGCGCCTCCTCGAGCTGACTCGGCGGCGCCGAGTCCCGTCCGAGTCGAGGGTCCCACTGTTGAGGCTCACGCCTCTTAGTGTCAGTCAGACCCGGTGGGTCATTCGGCCAGCGCCCCTGGCAGCACTGGCCAGGAACAATTTTCTGATCTTGGTGCCAGTGATTCTGGAGCCGAAAAACCTTCCGCCACCAGTTCCTCTTGCATTGTCCCTCAGGCTGATGTGAATGAACAACTTCCTGATCTTGGAGCCAGCAAAACTGCTGAGCCCAATCAGCCCGCTCCACTTTCTTCTCCAAATCCCCTTGCTCGCTCTCCAATTCTATCAAAGGGCCAAACCCAGCCCAAGGCTTCTGGATCTTCTCGCCCTTTATCCGGTAAATCCACCTCCTCCAAGCAGACAACGCTGGTCTGTGCTCCGGGTTCTGCTCCTCAGATCTGGCCTCCGACGTTGGCGACAATGGTCGCTTCCACGGGTAAGGGGGGCAAATTCGCGGCTGCCGGGTCAGGTGATGGCTCTAAGGTTGTTACCCTCCATACTTCCGCTACTGCAACCCGTGCCAATGTGGGAACCGCCCTGAAAACGGGTCAAGTTCTCACTCGGACGCTCTGTGGGAAAAGCCTTGGTTCGGCTGAGCCTTATGCTGTGGCATGGAATGCAGCTAGCGAGCAGGAGGTCAGCACCCATGCCGGCAAGAAGCTGAAGCTGGTCCCTAAGGCCGTCTCTGACATGACCCAATAGGCCATTACTCTAATGGCCCGCGCCGACAAAGTGTATGAGGTAAAGTATCTTCTTACTCTTTTGTATTGTTGAGTATTTCCTTTATACATATCACCTAGTCCCCGAGGTTACTACCGAGTAAGGAACTTACTCAGTCGTAAGCTCTCAATAATCACTTAGTCTTTAAATCCTTCACCCCAAGCTTGCATGTTAGAGCTTCGATCCCTAGCCCTCGAGGTTACTGTTGAGTGAGGAACTTACTCGGCTGTAAGCTCTTAAGCTCTTTCATTTCCTTATGCCAAACTCATGTGTTAGAGCTTCGATCCCTAGCCCTCGAGGTTACTTTCGAGTAAGGAACTTACTCAGATGTAATCTCTTAAGCTTTTTATTTCCTTACGCCAAATTCATATGTTAGAGCTTCGATCCCTAGTCCTCGAGGTTACTGTTGTGTAAGGAACTTACTCGGCTGTAAGCTCTTAAGCTTTTTAATCCAGCAGGCTACTTGACTTGACCTTTCCTTAATGTCTGTCTTCTTTGTCCAGATCATGCATAATGAGCGCACCAAGGTGCACCAAGCTCTCGTCCTGGCGCATCGCAAGCTCGAACTTGCATATGAGAAGCTGCAGACTGACACCCAAGGCCAAGGTAATATCCTTACCTGTTCTTTCTCTATTCGGTGTAATTTTCTTTGGTTCATTTTCTCAATTTTTTCTCGCTCTTTTTTCACAACCTCTACTCAGTCCACCATTGATGCTCTTCACTTGCAGATCAGCGAGGCCGAGAGAGTTTCTTGCCTCACGAATTCGATAGCTGAAGGTTTTTGTTGGTGCTGACAAGTAATTTGTTCCGAATAAGCAGAGAAGCACCAAACCGAACTTCAGAAGGAGCGATATGAGGTGACTCGGCTGAAGAAGCTGAGGGACGAGACGGAGCAGAAGCACTTGGCCGAGGTGAAAGGGCTGAAGGAGGAGCTTGCCGAGAAGAATGAGCAGCAGGCCGCCAGTGCCGAGAAGACCAAGAGGCTGCTCAACGAGGCCGAGTCATCGGTTGAGTCGGCAAATCTGAACTTTGACGCCCTCCAAGCCATGGCCAAAACTTGGCATAGCAAGCTCGCCACCATCAACTTCTTTCTCGGTAGTGAGTTCTTACTCTTTTTGCACTGTATCGGTCACTCTGGACTTCTTCCATCTAATTTTGTTATTTTGCTAACTTTCTCTTTTTTCTTGCAGAGAATTTACCTGAGGCCAATATGTTTGCCATCCGAGCCATGAAGAAAGTGAGGGCCGAAGCTGGTGCTCCTGCAGACGACGAGGTGTCCATGGAGGAGCTTCTCGAAGCGGTGTCCGAACGGGTCAGGACTCTCAAGTCTTGAGGTGTGGACCTGCTTAAGTCGGCTATTCATGCGTTTCGGTCTTTGTTGTAGAGTATATGGATCGTTATTGGTCTTTGCTAAACACTTATCATAATACTCACCAAGTCTTAGTTCAGGAGCTAGATACGGTCATTGAGGATTTTACCGATCCTGATAAAGCAATGGCTCGTAGGAAGAAGTTAGATAAAGAATCTAGGCATCCCAAATACATACCTTCAGGAGAGGTGTTTGAGAAAACTGAGTTCGATGACCCAAACTTAGAAAATTATGCCTATTACCAGAATGACTTCAAGCCACCTGAAGACTTATGGACCAAGTACAATGCCGAACAACAAGAATGGAATAAAGTTATTCCAAATAAATCTGAGCCTAACAAATATGGATGGGAAATAGAATCTCAAGGTAAAACCATAGGGAATCCTATACCTTGTGATACAGGTATTGAAGATGAGACCAACTATAACCATAGAGAGCCTTATGGACCATATGGGGGTGATACTAATCCAATCAACTTAGAAGAGTATCCCAATAACTACTACACCAATCTGTATGACTGGATCCAAGAACAAGTTAAGGAACCAACTTACTATGAGGAAGCGTTGCCCGAAAACCCAAACTATTCGGTGGAAGATTATGCCAACTCTAGTCATTTTTCAATGACTAATCTCAGTCTCGGTACTTCTAATCAAGATTACGCACCTCCTGGATGCTCCTATGCTCCAGAAGGCAGTCGTAGGACTTCACGTCATCATGGACGGAACCCTAAGAAGCACTAGAGGAAGATGAAAGTGAGAGAAACAACATCCCAAGGGATGCGGGCTTGAATAATGTATATAGGGGGTAATACGTATTGTAGTTGAAAGGTTTGCCTGAATAAGTGAGGATATATCGACAAGAACAAGAAGTTCTTGTAAGATAGTTGTGTAAATAGGTATGAAGCAAACCGTGGGAACATCCAGTACATTTTTAAATTATCTAAAACCTATGTATGATACAGGGTATGTGTTTTGATGTTCATCGACTTTTGGATCTTATTGGATTTTCTTGATTGACCAGATCTGTACATGAAGTTTAATTAGGTGTGCAAATGCATGATGTAACACCCAGTTATTACTTGATGATATAGACCTGGATAGGAATGGGAATTCGAGTAAGGGAGTGATGATTTTAAAGATCAAGAAGGAAGACTTACTGAAAGGAAGATGCGAGATATAAGGAGTGTTAACACCATTTGGAGAATAGGTAAAGCATAAATTATTCCTAGCCAGACCCAAGAAAGAAGTTGAGTATAGAAGATGTAGGGAGCCACAAGAAATATTGAATTTAAAGATCAATCAAAGTGGGTAATAATACTAAAAAGTAATGGAATAATTGTGCCAAGTTCATGGGAGTATCATAAATATGTACAAATAGTTAGCTTTGGAACCAAAATGGTATTCAAACTCTGGCAATCCTGAGAAAATGTGAGAAGTATGTAAGAAACCATAGGGTAATACACACACCCTAGAATGGTTCGCAACTGGTATTTGATCCATAACTAGTAACTAATCCACAGTTGGTTTTTTGTCCGCAACTGGTATTTGGTTAAAATAGTTAATCAAATATTATTAAAAGTTGCATAAATAGCATTAAACTTGGCCTAAGTTAAGTAAGACCTAAGAAAGTTAACAGATTTGAAGACAATCGCTTGGCAAGATGCTTTGCAAAGTCCAGTTTATTTAGCAAGAATGTCCCAATAGCAAGTACAAAATTTAGTGCTGAAAGAATTGCTTCGGAGATCCACAACTATATGGATGCACCATAGAATCTTTCATTGAACCTTAAATCCGTAAACTATAAACTGGACAGGAACCAACATTTTAATTCAAAAATCAATGACTTTTATGTACGGAGTTTTAGAATTATTAGTAAAACTTAAGGGGGAGAGTAAACATTAGGAATGAAAATTGTAGAAAATACTTTAGGTAATAAATAAAAGTTAGTTCAAATTCTAAAGAAAGTATAAACTTGTGGGTGATAAAGGAGACACTTAACAATCAAATTGAGAAGAAAATAACTTTGAAGTAACCTTAAGAAGTAATATAGAATTCTAATTAAACAAGTGTCGAGAATAAACAATCCCAATGGGTATGGTCAAATTGATTCCAAGTCCAATCTTGGAAGGAATACCAGTATCAACTATATAATGATCAGAATAGTAAGATAGTCAATTGACTATTAAAGTGCGTATATAGAAACTTAAGAACTTATGGTAGTGAGAACCTCCAAACTATACTTAATGTGGTAGTGAAGTTTGATGGTTCAAGAAGAAGAATTGAATGAGGATATCTAATTAGGTTATGGAATACTCCAATTAATTCCATGTAAGGTCATCATGGAGTGGAGAATGTAGCAACCCCTACGTAACAATTTCTTACTCCGAAACGTGAGAGTTTGCGAACTTCGAGGACGAAGTTTATTTTAAGGGGGAGAGTTTGTAACATCCCAGCATTAGAGCCTAGAAATAAGTTGAACCCAGATGTGTGCATTGCATTCATGCATAGAAAATCCAAGTAATTTTCGCGCTTTTAAACAAAACTTGTCAAAGTGATTGAAGCTTCTTTTAGCTTGATGGAATTAAAGTAGATCATCAAGTTGACCGCGATAAGTTTCAATAAGACCTTTGTTAAAGTCTCATTTAAGGAGAGATTTGATCTAAGGGTATATCAAAATATACCATAAGTTAAAACCTTCATATAATGTGGATTATATTTGATCATTGGTGATCATCTTATAGTATTCATTATAACTACTCATAAATACCTAGTTAAAGATATAAAACCAATAATAAGAATGTAACCATTGTATCTTAAATTCCATCTGCATACATTCTGAGAATCACAGTAACACTTAATCCTAAAACACTTTTGATGAGTTGGAGTTGGAAGGAGATTAAGTCAAGGTCATCCACTATATGTATAGATATTCTTCTTTCTACAGAATCTTTATGGAAATTATCTCAATATCTGTTGTTCATCAATGTTGGATAATTCCCCATTAATTCACAACTTCTTTAACGATTAATCTTTGGTTTATTATTTGATCTTATCAGAACATCTATTCAAATCTTCTAATTAGGGCATAGTCCATTAATAACCTAATACAATATAAGATACTAAGAAGATAATTTCCAGACAATCAAAGGTAGGATTGATAAGACCCTGCTTAGCCAACTAAGAACTTAAATAATAAATGATTCAAGTATTATAATGGTAATGTTTCGGCCACCAACATGAAAGGCTTATATTTAGTAAGGTAATACTGGTGGGTAGAACATGAGTGGAACCTTAGAAAAGATAAGTGATTCTAGAGAAGCCTTTGCAACCCACATAAATATAATTTAGGGATTGAAGTGTAAGTCATAAGAGTTAAGTGAATATAGGATGATATTATCCAATTAAAGCTAGTATAGCATATAGTTATAGAAGTTGTGTTATTCATCTTAAAGGATAGACAACTTTAGAGAAAGGTAGTTGGATACATATAACTATTAGAGATACATTAGTAATGAATGATTAAGGAAGATTTTGAGTAGTTCTTTTTAAGGAACTATTTGTTGGATGGAAAGTCATCAACAGTAGAGTAGTAAATACAACCAAGCAAGGATATGCGGAAGTTATGCATAAAAGCATATTGCTTCTTTAAACATTAGTCCTTACCGGACCAATGATGCTGATTTTAGATTTTGGATCTTATACTGACCCGAAGATCGTGAGTGCATAATCTTGCAATCACAAAAGGCAAGTTCACACTTGCTCATGTCCTTTGATTATTTTCTGTAAGGTATTTTACAAATCCAGTGTTATCATCACCTGCATTTGAAAAAGGTCCTAAAACACTATTTTCATAATAATATGATTATAGGTTTATTACCATGAGGCAATAACCTACTATAAAAGTTCCGGTGGTAAAGGAACATATTACCTAGGACATAACAACCAATGTTGCCAGTGATTCTTGCACCGTATATCACGCGTTAACCATGAGATTTGGAATGGGACGGAGAAGTCAGCTGTATCTTCTTCCTCTCACATGAAGCCGGATGTGCAGGTCGTGGCCGTTATCCTCGTAGCGTGCATATTAATTGGTAATTCATAGAGGATATGCAGCATATGGGTGGGAACCCTCAATGTCCCACGATAGTTCTGGCATCTAACGGTTTGTACAAACCATTGCCGTAATTCATTATGTGGGCATGGTGTACACCAAGGAGGCATGCGGGGTTGCGAAGGGGGCAGTGATTGGCTTGGATCATCTTATAGGCCCCACATCATGGAATTGTGGGCGAGAATAAGCTGCCCGGTTGTGCAACAAAGAGTTGATCTCTCATGGGTAAAGTAAACGCACCTCTGTAGAGTGTAAGAACTGTAACTTGTTACTCCCTGTTCCGGGAAGGAGCTGCGAACGCGGCGGGAAAGGACCCCCATGAAGGTTCTAGTAAACCAGTGAAGGCTGACGGACATAGTTTTTTAGAATAAAAGCCACCTTTGAAGAAATGTTTGTGAAAACTTGCATTGCCTACGACCTACGGTCTATGGCTGTAGTTATAGTGCATCAAACACTCCTTTCCTAGTGAATTTGCTGAGTACGCTCGTACTCAAAGTATCTTCTTAACCCTTGCTAGATTCTAAAGCCATTAAGAAGATGTCTACATCAAGATATGCTCCAGAACTTATCAAGACCAGCTAAAGTTCTTCAATGAAGACCAGGAAAACAACATAAACCTCAACTCAAGTGTAGACGAAATTACTGACTAGATAGAAATACAAGCTCTAGCCAAGGAACCTACCTCTGTATTGCATTGCAATAGCGGCAATGCCAATTCCTTAGTTAAATACTAATTTTAAAAGTATAATAATTTTGTGTTATTTATCTTTGATCCTTCTTCGAAGAAAAAGTTCTTTTTCTCTCTTTAACCTAGAGTGTTCTCTGGATCTTATGTAAAGAGTGCGTTGTAACCTTTAAGCCATGTATTGCACCCGCTGTGTTTCTGTTGTGCCATTCTGAGGGATGTAATACTAGTGAACGGTGTTTCATTGGTGTTATGTCAACGACTATAGTGTACTACATCATGCAGTGGTATGCTGGGTCACCACATTGTTTCTGCCAAACTTGCCGGCATATCTCTCTGTAACCTCTACCATAGCACACTTCCTTGTCTACATCCTTGTGCAAACCAAGCGATTGCCTGTGACTCGATTAACCCTTCACAAGAGTTGCGCATCATACACCACCTTGTGAGGAATTCCCTGTCTGTTTCATTCGGTCTTTGCTTGCACATTGTCAGTTGCAGTGGGCGATTCGGCCTCTTGTAAGTGCTGGTGAAATTGCTCACAAAAGCGTCTTGAAAATCGATCCAGCTGTTGATGCTTCTAGGTGGCAAATTGTTCAGCCATACCCAAGCTGGTCCTTCCAGCATTTGCGGTACATATCGTACTGCCCATCTCAAATTTCCCGACGCGATCTTCACATCAGTTCCATAATCTATGAGCCAATCCTCTGGCTTTGTACTTCCATCATATGTTTTTGTCCCTCTAGCCAGCTAGAAATTTGGCACCGGTGGTTCCTTCATGATCCTTGGGCCAAAGCATGGTGGACCCTGCGGACCTTGCGATTTTATCATCTCTGCCATCTTTATTCGGTCAAGCTTCAGCCTTGCATCATCCGGCTGAAGGTTCCTGCCTCCGAGTCTAGCTCCCATTGCTTGATATGCGTGATCCGGCAACTCATATCCGTCATTCACCATAGCCGAGTAACCATCATTATACTTAGTTGCGTTCGGGTCAGCAGGTTGTTGGCTGCCTTTCCCGTGCTTTGCTGTCCTCTTTCGGGTTGAGCTGGCTCATTATTCGGCGCTGGATTTCCTTCTCTTGCCGAGTGAGTTCTACGCCTAGCTTGAGGCGCAAAATTTTGCCCTCCGTTGTCATTTCTTTGCCCTGCTTGCCTTTCTCGGCCTGCATTCTCTTGGTTTTCATTCCCTTGGGCATTATTCCTTCTCGCCCCTATGCATGTGCCGGGTTTCCTTGAACCACTGCCGGATCATAAGTGACCATCTGCTTGTTTCTTCCAGAATCCATGCTCTTTTCTTTTCTCGGTCTAGGCGCCGCTCCGGGTGAGGATGCCGTGTGCCCAGCCGATCTTTCCGGGACTGGAGTCGCCGAGTGAACTAGTTGTGACCTTCCTGCTATACCCGGATTTGCTCTGTAATATGCTTCATTCAGCATGCTAGCTGCTCTTACTAGTTCATTGACTCGTTCTTGTTGTCTTTTCTTTGCTTCTCCCTCCAAATGGGGTAACTCTGCCATTGCTGCTTCTGCTGCTCGTAGGTTGGCTGCTGCTGTGTTATATGTTGGCCTCATGGCTGTTTCATTGCTGTTTTCTGGCGTTATTTTTGATGTTGCATATGTCAGTTCTTCGTTGAGGTTTCTTCCTCTCAATCTCGTCGCATCAAGCCAGGTCTTTGCGCCCTTGACTCGATTTGCCGTGTTGAGCTCTTGGATCGTGATATCCACATCCTGATGTAACTACCCTAACTCGTTGGCTTTTTCCAAAACTTTTATCCTGGCTTCCTCCAACTCGGCTTGCACATGTGCCGGGTCAGTTGCCTGTGCTACTGGCTCTGCCAACTTGTCTATCGCTTCCTGCAGCTCCTTATCCCTTTTACTCCTAGCTATGTTTTCTGGCTTTTCCAGTGGTGCCTTTGCTGTTCTTGCAGCCCTTGGCGTTTCCTCATGATTTCCTTCCTCAACATTCTCATTCACTACTGGGACTATTGGAGGAGCCGCGGGGTTTGGGGCTGTCATCATTACCTCCATGGAGATGAGTTGGTGAAGCTTCCCAGCGACAGGAATCGCTGGCGGATACGGCGCTAGGACGACGCGCTCAGGATATGCGCGCTCCACGCGCACCACGATGTAGACCTGGTGCTCGCCGAACTTGATGAAGCGACCGACCCTAGGGAACGGCTTGGTCCCAAAGCAACCCGCATTATCGCTGACGAAGTTGAGCGCTCCAAACCTCTGGATGAGGCCGGAGTAGACGCGCTCACTGGTCTTGGCGATGATGTTGCCCGTCTGGATGAAGACTCCATCAAGCACCTGCTTCTGCCCCACGGTGGGTGCCAACTATCATGGTGGTGGCACGGCAGATGCCATAGATAGGCTTAAGTTGGGGGCCGAATGGGTGCTTGTGGTCACCGGGGAGGGAGTGCACGGTCAAGCCATGCACGAAGAACAAGATGAACTCTCCAGACTTAGTGGTTTGATTGATACCCGAAGATTACAAGTGCTCCTTGAGCTGTATGAACTAGGGTTTAGTGCTCTAGTTACCTACTTAGTCCAACCTCCTTTCTACTACAGTTATGCCCTTCCTTATATAGGCAGTGCTAGCTAGCTTATACCCCTTTGGGTTCTGGGGTTTACTATATGGATCTTGGTCCCTACAATGTGGGCCGGGTCATGGGATTGCCCTAAGCCCAATGGCCTAGTCCATAAAGCTTGACAGCTAACGGTCTTCTGGTACGCTACTTCATGTTGCTTTTGGCGTCACGCTGTAACTTTGTACATTAGCGTATGCTTTGGGCATCACCCGGCTCCTTTTGTGTCACCCGGCGTCGCCCTTCTCTTTTGACCATCCTTTACCATGGTCCCTCCTGAACCTTACTCGAAAAGGTGCCACGCGTCCTAAGTGACTTGGCCCTTCCTCGATAGACTCGGCTCGTCGGTTCTCGTCCTGGTTCTTTATTTACTCGGAGCTAACCAAGCTGTGCTATGTTTCACCTCTCGTGACCCTACCGGGGGTTATCCCCCGACACACCTCTAGTGAACTATGGACCCCGGTCCAATCTTTACCATTGATACATCCTCCACTATTATTGTTTACTTGATGCAAACCATTATCCTCCACACCATACAGTTAATCCTTTGTTACAACAACCGATGAGATTGACAACCTCACTGTTAGTTGGATCAAAGTCTTGAGTTTGTGTTGTGTAGGTTTCCACGTTGCTTGCAACACCTCTGTGATGTTTTCTTGCTCCTACTGGTTTGATAACCTCGGTTTCTTACTGAGGGAAGACTTGCTGTTGTGCTGCTTCACACCTTGCTCTTAGGGTTCCCAACAGGCTCCACATCAACTGAGCCATCAGATGTCGGCGGAATCATAGGCGGCGACGCGAGTTGTGCGGGGCTCTGCACGTGGCGATTGCGGGAGGAAGAGGATGCGGTATGCCGCATACGAGGCCTCCTGTCCTGAATATATGCGGGACGGAGAAGCAATTTTGCGGGAAACGACAAAAATATTTACGGTTTGAACCCTTTTACGGTATATGGAAAGGCCACCTTTTGGCCTCGATACCGCATATCGCCCAAAATTTTGCGGGCCAGCTTATATGCGGTATCTTCTAGAGATGCTCTGAAATCCATGAAACCTCGAACATGATTTCTCATTTCTGAGAAGGTTTTTCTGATATGCAATCAATATAACATGTTTGATATTTTTTCTTTCAACTATGTCACATAATATGACGCTGTGAAGGTGTTACACTGTTCGGGTCATTTTTAAATTTCTTATGCCCGTTTCAAGCTATATTTAAAACAACGGAAATGAAGATTCGTAGCTAGGGGCTGAGCCTCACTAAACTTGCCTTGGATCTCCGATGAAATAGCATAGTGTGAACCTAAAAATGATTTTTAGGAAAAATCATAATCATCATATCATGTACCTGTAGTACAAATATGACCTATTTCCTACTGATTCGACATGAATTTGTATTTTTCACGAGGGGTGGACCGAAAGGTTTAAGATATATCTGTTGGGACATCTTACATGCATGGTTATCTAGTATTTGTTTTTAAAATAATGTGGTACCATTTTAGAACTTTCATTTGGTGATTGCTTCACCAAACACCCCGTTTTTTGCACTCAGAAAATGGAAAATAGCCTTTTGGTTTGACAAAAGTAAAAATTTCCTCCTGCAACATTGTTCTCCATCCCATGATGCACATGCGTGCACAATATGAGCACATTATCCCAAACAGTGCCGCGATTCTGAGCATAACATTGGTCGTTTGGCCTAAAGCCATGAAACCTCGAACATGGTTGCTCATTTGAGAAGTTTTTTTAAGATGCAATCAATATACCAAGTTTGATATTTTTCCTTATAACTATGTCACATAAGATGACGCAACACAAAGATTTTAAATTTTTTAGATCATTTTTAATTAATAATGTATGTTTCAAACTATTGTAAAAATGGAGGGAATGAAGATTTTTAGCTAGGGGCTGAGCCTCGCTCAACTTGCATTGGATATCTGATGAATTAACATATTGTGAACTTAAAAATGATTTTTGTAAAAAATCATGCGCATCAGATCATGTACCCATAGTTCCAATGTGACCTATTTTCTACCGATTCGGCAGAAAGTTGTCTTTTTATGAGGGATGGACGGAAAAGTTTAAGATATCCCGTTTGGGACATTTTGCATGCAAGGTGATCTAGTATTTTTTTTAAATAGGGAGGTACCATTTTGAAACTTTATTTTGGTGATTGCTTCAGGAAACATACCGTTTTTGACACTCAGAAAATAAAAAAAATATGTTATACGAAAATATATGTAATATTTTTATATTTTATTCAACATAGATATGTAATATTTGAGTTTTGATAGATATATCTTATTTTATACACAGAGTACACTAGTGGAAACGAGGCCTTTGGTTGAGCCTGGAAATGGGCTTTAACACCGGTTCTTCTACGAACCGGTGTTAAAGGGGGGGAGCGTACAAGCGTGGCCCGTGCAGCAAAAAGGAGCCCCCCTTTAACACCGGTTCGTGGCACAAACCGGTGTTAAAGGCCCCTGCACTAGTGGCCCGCGCAGCACCCCCCCCTTTAACACAGGTTCGTGGCTTGAACCGGTGTTAAAGGGGGGCTATATAAGACACCGCAGCCCACACCCCTCTCTTCCATTTTTTCACTCTCTCATTTTGGAGCCTAGAAAGAGGGTGTGAGGTGTGCTAGTTTGTGTTTTTTTCGTATGCACAAGAGGTGTTCGGTCAAATGCCTGAGAGCTCAAAATAAGTTTTCTCGTTGCTCTTTCCTTCTCGGTCGAGGTCGGCAACTATCCTTTCATGTGTCATTGATGTACTATATATATAAATGGTCATCTCCCTATTAATTTTTCATATATACTATATATTAATGCAAATGAACCGGCAATGGATGTACGGTGACCGCCGCACTTCGGAGTACATTACGGGCCTCCAAAATTTCATCGTTGTGGATAATGCAAACCGTGGTCACAATGGTTTTATGTGATGTCCGTGTGTTCACTGTCAGAACAAGAAAGACTACTCAAATACCAGAACCATTCACGCCCACCTTCTTTGATCCGGTTTCATGCCCAGCTATAATTGTTGGACCAAGCACGAAGAAAAAGGGGTTGTGATGGAAGACAACGAAGGTGAAGAGGATGATGACAACTATCATAATATGTATCCTAAATATGATGATACTGCAACGGGGGTAGATAATGAAGATCAAGAGGCCGCAGATGGGCCCGCTAATGACGATCTTGGTCGGGCCATTACTGATGCAAAGGAAGAATGTGAAACTGAAAAGGAGAAGGAGAAGCTGGAGCATATGTTAAAGGATCACAAAACATTGTTGTACCCAACTTGCGAAGATGGCCACAAAAAGCTAGGTACCACACTGGATTTGCTGCAATGGAAGGCAGAGAACGGTGTGACTAACAGCGCATTTTCAAAGTTGTTGGTAAAAATGAAGAATCTTCTTCCAAGAAATAATGAGTTGCCCGACAGTACATACCAAGCAAAGAAGGTTGTCTTCCCTCTAGGATTAGACGTGCAGAAAATACATGCCTGCATTAATGACTGCATCCTCTACCACGGTGAGAAGTACGAGAATTTGGATGCATGCCCGGTATGCACTACACTGCGGTATAAGACCAAACGAGACGATCCTGGAAATGTTGAGGGCGAGGCCCCTAGGAATAAGGTTCCTGCCAAGGTTATGTGGTATGCTCCTATAATACCACGGTTAAAATGTCTCTTCAGAAATAAAGAGCATGCCAAGTTGTTGCGATGGCACATGGAAGACCGTAAGAAAGACGCGATGTTGAGACACCCCGCTGATGGGTAACAGTGGAGAAAAGTCGAGCGAGAGTACCCGAACTTCGCACATGACACAAGGAACTTAAGGTTTGGTCTAAGTACAGATGGCATGAATCCTTTTGGTGAGCAGAGCTGCAGTCACAGCACCTGGCATGTGACTCTATGTATCTATAACCTTCCTCCTTGGTTGTGTATGAAGAGGAAGTTCATTATGATGCCAGTGCTCATCCAAGGCCCGAGGAAACCCGACAACGACATTGATGTGTACCTAAGGCCATTAGTTGAAGAACTTTTACAGCTGTGGGCCAAACCAGGTGTACATATGTGGGATGAGCACAAAGGGGAGCCATTTGACCTACGAGCATTGCTTTTCGTAACCATCAATGATTGGCCTGCTCTTAGTAACATTTAAGGGCAGACAAACAAGGGATACAATGCATGCACACACTGTTTAGATGAGACTGAAAGTGTATATTTGGATAAATGTAAGAAGGTTGTGTACCTAGGGTATCGTCGATTTCTTCCGAACCTGCATCCAGTAAGAAAGAAAGGCAAGCATTTTAAACGTCTGGCAGAACCCCGGAGGAAGCCTGTCCTCCGTACCGGTGAGGAGGTATTTGGTATGGTCAAGGACCTAGAAGTAATCTTTCGAAAAGGTCCTGGAAGTCTATCTGTTCCGAATGACGATGTCGGATACGCGCCCATGTGGAAGAAGCAATCTATATTTTGGGACCTACCCTATTGGAAAGTCTTAGAGGTCTGCTCTTCAATCGACGTGATGCACGTGACGAAGAATGTTTGTGTGAACCTGCTAGGCTTCCTAGGAGTGTATGGGAAGACATAAGATACACCGGAAGCACGGCAGGACCAGCAACGTCTGAAAGACCCTGATACGCCTATGCATCCTGAGAACGAGAAGGGTAAACGATGCCACTTAACTCCTGCCAGGAAATCTTTTTTGAATGCCTGAGCAGTATCAAGGTCCCGTCTGGCTTCTCGTCGAATATAAAGGGAATAATAAATATGGCAGAGAAAAAATTCCAAAACCTGAAGTCTCATGACTGCCACGTGATTATGACACAATTGCTTCCAATTGCATTGAGGGGGATTCTACCTGAAAATGTTCGAGTACCCATTGTGAAGCTATGTGCATTCCTCAATGCAATATCTCAGAAGGTAATCGATCCAGAAAGCCTACCAGGGTTACAGACAGATGTGTCCCAATGTCTTGTCAGCTTTGAGTTGGTGTTCCCACCATCCTTCTTCAATATTATGACGCATCTCCTGGTTCACCTAGTAGAAGAGATTGCCATTCTCGGTCCTGTATTTCTACACAATGTGTTCCCCTTTGAGAGGTACATGGGAGTCTTAAAGAAATATGTTCATAACCGTGCTAGGCCAGAAGGAAGCATCTCCAAGGGCTATGTAACAGAGGAGGTCATTGAGTTCTGTGTTGATTTTATTCCTGACCTTAAGGCGATTGGTGTTCCAGAATCACGACATGAGGGGAGACTGCGTGGAAAAGGCACCCTAGGATGTAAAGCAATGATATGTAGGGACGGGCATTCTCTCAATCAAGCACACTACACGGTTTTACAAAGATCTATCTTGGTTGCCCCGTATATCAATGAACACAAGAATTTAATACGCCTCAAACACCCGGGGCAGTTTGATGAATGGATTATAAGTGAACACATGGCGAGTTTTGGCAGCCGGCTGCAAAGACTTCTCACGAATGACACCACTGTTGGGGATCAGCTGTACTTGTTGGCCAGGACACCATCTTAGACTGTATGTACTTTCCAAGGGTACGAGATAAATGGGAATACATTTTACACGATAGGCCAAGATAAAAAGAGCACCAACCAAAATAGTGGTGTCCGCTTCGATGCAGCAGAAGACAATGGGCAAAAGACCACGTATTATGGGTTCATAGAGGAGATATGGGAACTTGACTATGGACCTAATTTTAAGGTCCCCTTGTTTCAATGCAAATGGGTCAAGCTAACAGGAGGAGGGGTTGAGGTAGACAAGAAGTACGGAATGACAACAGTGGATCTCAACAATCTTATGAAGGTAGACAAGAACTTAGACGAACCATTCGTCTTAGCCAATGATGTGGCTCAGGTTTTCTATGTGAAGGACATTTCTACCAAACCGAAAAAATAAAAAATAAGCAAACA
The DNA here is from genome assembly GCA_916181665.1 of Avena sativa. Classification (NCBI taxonomy): domain Eukaryota; kingdom Viridiplantae; phylum Streptophyta; class Magnoliopsida; order Poales; family Poaceae; genus Avena; species Avena sativa. The sequence continues at coordinate 366,984,500 of OV702283.1, read as the reverse complement.
GATACATCACACGATGAGCCAAAGCGTCACATAGTTCTTTCAGGGAAAAGAAACATCGTGGAAGTGGAGGACAAGACAGACATGTCAGAAGATTATAATAAGTTTGATGAAATTTCGCCCTTCAGAGTGAAGACTGACCCAACCATCCTGTTAAACGGTGTTGATACTCCACGGTTACGGCCGACGCGATCATAAGATTGACTATATGTATTAATTGAGCCATTTCTGGCACACATATGTATCTCAACATGGAAATCAATGTCATATTTCTTCTATTAACAGTATATGTAGTAAATGAGCCATTTTTCTTCCTTCTATTTCTTCCCGCCATTTTTCTTCCCGCCATTTTTTCCCGCCATTTTTCTTCCCGCTATTTTTCTTCCCGCCATTTTTTTCCCGCCAGTTCTCCCCCCCCCCCCCCCCCCCGTTCTTCCCGCTAGTTCTTCACTATATATATATATGTAGGGTTGGCCTCCATTCTCATTGCACATCTCTAGACTCATATCTACAACCTCATCACTCTTTCCCATGGCTTCCACCATAGCACTAACCCCTAGGGAGGCGGAGGCGCTTTGCGCCTCGAACTACCCCTGCCCGCCAGGCCACTGTGTCCCCGTCGGCTAGATGCTGAGCGCCGGAGGCGTGCCGGTTCCTCTTTTCCCTCTAGGTGTGGCGCGCCGGATGGCCATCACGAACCACTACTACTTCGAGCTCACGCCGGAGCAGCGGAGGAATCCCAGATGGCATCCCAACTATTTCCCTACTTGGGAAGCCTTCTTCGTGGATCGGCGTGAGAGGGCGCTCACCAGGCACGAGGAGGACGGCCCACCTCCTCCGAACTTCAACGAGGCCGGCCGTCGGCTATGGTGGCGCGGTCGGACTCTCTAGAGCGTCATGGCCTATGACACTGCCGCCGACTCTAACCCCTGTCTGCGCTACCCTCAAGTCCAGCCCACGCGTACTTAGACTTAAAGGTTCAATTACGGCGACCCCGACGATGACAGCGATGATGGCGGCGGCGAGTACGATGACTACAGTGGCGAGTATTACAGGTGTAGGCAGGAGCATGACTGAATCACTCCAACATTCCGAAACAAGTTCGGCCGATTGTTACTTAATCTGTCCATGTATCTTAATTTTCAGTTCTTTTATGTATCTTAATTTTCATTCGTGCTTTATGTAACTTACTATTAGTTTCATTCTGTATTTTAATTCCAGTTCTATCTCCTTCACAAAATGACCTATCTCATTCGAGGTTTCTTGGCTTTCGGGTCAAATGACCAATGTTATGGCTAGAATTAAGGCATAGTTTGTGATAATATGGCCATATTTTGCATACATGTGCATCATGGCATGGAAAACAATGTTGCAAGAGAAAGTTTTCCTTTTTATCGCACCAAAAAGGAATTTTCCATTTTCCGATCATAAAAAACGGACGGTTTTGTGAAGCAACCACCAAATGGCTAATTCAAAAAACCACCACCACATTTTACAAAAATACTAGACCACCTTATATGGACAATGTACCAACAGGGGGATCTGTAACCTTTCCTTTCACCTCTGGTGAAAAAGACAAATTCCTACCGAATCGGCAGGAAGTGGGTCAGATATGAACTACAGGTACATGATACGATGCTCATGATTTTTTACAAAAATCATTTTTAGGTTCACAATATGCTATTTTATCAAAAATACAATGCAAGTTGAGCAAGGCTTGGCCCCGAGCTAAGAATCTTCATGCCCGTTGTTCGACAAAGTTTGATGATAGTTTAAAACGGGGATAAAAAAATAAAAAAAGATCGAAACAGTGCGAAACTTTCGCGTGGTGTTATATTATGTGACATAGTTAGAAGGAAAAATCTCAAACTTGGTATACTGATTATGTCTCAAAAAAACCTTCACAAAATGACCTATCTCATTCGAGGTTTCTTGGCTTTCGGGTCAAATGACCAATGTTATGGCTAGAATCAAGGCATAGTTTGTGATAATATGGCCATATTTTGCATACATGTGCATCATGGCATGGAAAACAATGTTGCAAGAGGAAGTTTTCCCTTTTTATCGCACAAAAAAGGTATTTTCTATTTTCCGAGCATAAAAAACGGACGGTTTTGTGAAGCAACCACCAAATGGCTAATTCAAAAAACCACCACCACATTTTACAAAAATACTAGACCACCTTATATGGACAATGTACCAACAGGGGGATCTGTAACCTTTCTGTCCACCTCTGGTGAAAAAGACAAATTCCTGCCGAATCGGCAGGAAGTGGGTCAGATATGAACTACAGGTACATGATACAATGCTCATGATCGGGTTAGATTCCTTTTTAGATGCTTAATATTTCTTATGTTCAAAGTTTTAGGGTTTTTCTATTTTATTTTTGTTTGAATTGAATAATTAAAATTTATATGTAAGTGTTTTAATTATTTTGAAAATTTTCATCTAAAGTAAATATAAAATGTTTTTACATGAATGGATAGATATTATTTTTCTGAAAATTATGATATATTATTCATATTTTTCTGAGTTGAAATGAAAAAGATATGAATTTTCTAAATTCATATCCTATTTTTTGAGTTAAAAATGCCCCCACCGCTTTAATGCATGAAATAAATGCGCCCCCCCCCCCTTTAACACCGGTTCGTGGCACGAACCGGTGTTAAAGGGGGCCATTTATTTCGTTTCGCGCCCGCACCCCCCTCCCATTTAACACCGGTTCGTGCCACGAACCTATGTTAAAGGGGGGTGATTTATAACGCGCGCCTTCCTCTCTTCCTTCTTCCCCCCGGGGAGATCGAAAATCGTGTGCGCAGAGGAGCAGAGAGGAGAGCCGCGCCGTCGCCGTCCACCAGTCGTCGCCCCCTGTCGCTCGGATCCGCCGCCAGTCGACGCCCCCCGCCGTGCCAGCACGTTCCGCCACCGCGCTCGCCCGTGCGCGTCGGCCGCCACCCGCCACCGCGCTCGTTGTCGCCGTTGCTGTCCACCAGTCGTCGCCCCCCGTCGCTCGGATCCGCCGCCAGTCGACGCCCCCCCGCCGCGCCAGCACGGTCCGCCACCGCGCTCGCCCACGCGCGTCGGCCACCACCCGCCACCGCGCCACCCCGTCACCCGCCACCGCGCCACCCCGTCCGGAGTCGCCGTCGCGGCGCCCCTCACCGGCCCCAACGTCGCCGCCCCTCGCACGACGCCCGTCCCCGCGCCGCCCCTCACCGGCCCATCCCCACGCCGCGCCACCGGTAAGTTTTTTTTCTGTTTTTTTATAGTGTGTATTTAGTATTTAGGATATATTAGTTACTATTTAGTATTTAGTGTATTTTTTTAGTATTTAATTAGTATTTAGTGTTTTCTTAATATATAGTGTGTGTTGTTTAGTATATAGGATATTAGATAGTATTTAGTGTATAGTGTAGTGTATATATATTTTTCATAAATAGTGTATTTTTTCAATATTTAGTGTATATTGTTTTGGTATTTAGGATATTAGTTAGTATTTATTGTATACATAGTGTATTTTTTTCCTAAATAGTATTTAATTAGGATATTAGTTAGTATTTAGTGTATATATAGTATATTTTGTCCTAAATAGGGGGGGGATCCACCGCCGCCAACCCACCGCCGCTCGGACCCCTGTTCGAGTTTGCCGCCACCGGCGGTAAGCTCTCTGTTATTGGATATGAATATGGGATGAATATTAATTGGATATTGGATAAATGTTATTTGTGTGTATATATATTGGATAAATGTTGCATATATGTATATATATTGTTGTGTGTGAATAATTTTATTTGCGTGTAATTTTATCCTAATATGTATATAAATGTTGCATATATGCATATATGTATATATATGTATATATATTGTTGCATATAAATATCCTAATATATATTGGATTGAATAATTTTATTTGTGTGTATGAACAAAAAAAGGACATGTATTATATAAATGTCCTAATATAAATATCCTAATATATATTGGATTATTAAGAAAGTGTATGTATTATAGTTTCTTTATTTTCTTTATATAGGTCCTTTTCCTATTAATATTTTGTAGAAGCTTTTGTTATGAATTTGATTTACCTATATAAACCATAACTTATTAAAGGATGTATTACTATTAATTCATGAGATTTGATTCTTAATTAATAACTTATAATATTAAAGAAATTTTATGGTGATCCTTCATTATTATATGACACATAAAGTTCTGAGGAATTAAGATGGTTAATATTATTCCCATGAGCTTAAGTGATATCAAGATAAATAGTTTGTTATACCTTGCATAGAAGTTAGGGTTTAAAATTATAAATGTCTACCATGATCTTACTCTAGAATATTTATTATGAATCCAAGTCCACTTGAATGTTTACTCTCTTACTCTAGATAATATTATTGTTTTAGAAACTATGGATCCACTTAGTAGAAACCTTGAAGACGAAGAAATAATGGAGAACATTATCCATGAGGACACCTCACAATATCTAAACTTGGAGGGACATGATGACAGCTCAAGTAGTCATGGAGAAGATGAAAACTCCGGTGAACGCAATTTAGTGATTACAAAGTCCGGCGAGGTATATGCATTGATTAAGCCTCTGCTGACTTCCACCAACAATCTTCTTCTACATGTATTAATTAACGCTTCTTTCTTCTTTTAGCCCTCTGGATCGACCAGCCAGCAATAATCTTCTTCTACGAAAAAGAGCAAGCGAGGCGCGAGCCATCGGTTGAAAGATCGTACAAAGTTCATGATCAAAGTAGTCTGTGTTGATGGCAGGCCGATGGAGCCCAAGAAGGCCGCAGACAAATTTGTACGTCAGGCTGGAGTTCTTGTTAGGGACCAAATCCCAATCACAATTGAAAATTGGAATAAGCCAAAGAAGGGCGACGGTACCTTTGTCGATGACAGATCCAAAGAAACGCTTTGGAATTCGTTGTTGGTAAATTTCAGCCTTCCGCCAGAGGAGGATCAAAACAACCCGGTTATAAAGGAAAAGGTCAAAGAGTGGACTCTAAAGAAGATGGGTGACGCTTTCCGCAACTGGAAGACAAAATTGAACAAATTTGTCAAATCTGGCGAGACTCCAAATTTCGAAGACGCATATTATGCGAAGATAAGACCTCACTGGCCCGAATTTGAGACATATAAAAAAGTGCTATAGCTAAAAAGAGGTCAGAAACCAATACGCTTAATGCCCTGAAGAAGGAATATCACCAGAGGACGGGGTCAGGTGGCTACATATCTCAGAGGCCTAAGTGGGAGGAAGCTGAGAAGGCCCTGCGCGAGAGAGGGATCACACCCCAGACAGATGGGTGGGACCTACGTGCAAAGACTTGGTTCTACGGAATCGGGGCAAGGTTGGACCCAGAAACAGGATTGTGTATCTTCCCAACCCTCCTTGCCAAACCCGTCACTGAACTCATCACGGCATACGAGGAAATAGCCGCCAGGACCTTCCATCCCGACAGAGAGAATGACCAGCTCGCACGTGCCATCGGTAAAAAAGAACACCCTGGACATGCACGAGGCACAGGGGGTATGACGTGGAAGGATGGGTTTGCCGAGTGGAGCGACTCTTACAGATGGCGCGGCAGAAAAGAAAAAGAGCGTATAGAGCGGATGACACAGATAGAACATGCACTTGTGGCGCTGCAGGCGCAAGTGAATGCACAACAGAGCCATCAAGCTACCGGTCCATCTCAGCGGCACGAAGAGCCTGCATTGGAAGCTGCCGGCGGCCCAGACTCTGCGCGGAAAAGCAGCATGGCTTCCACGGAGAACGTGCAGCCCACGCTTGAAATGGCGGGTCCTCGATACCCCGTGGATAAGCTCACGGAGAGAGAACACGCTGAGCTGCATGTGAGATTAATGGGCTTATCCATTAAGGTGGCTGTCGGCTATGCCTTACCTCCTGTAGCTGGTGGAAATTATCACTGCCGACCGATTCCAGATGGCTATGCTATTGTCGGGGTGGATAAGGTTGTGAAGGAATATGAGGAAGCACAGCTTGACCATGCTACAGGTGAAGGGGAAACTCAACTCAAATTTGCAGTGAAAACAACCATTCTTTGGAAGAAGGAACACATCATGCTTCCAAATTGGAGGCCACTGGAACCCCCGCCTTCTCCGCAGCGTCAGCAGTCTGAGCCGCTTCAGCCATCTCCTACGCGGCAGCCATCTCCGGCGCTTCAGCCATCTCCTGCGCGGCAGCCATCTCCGGCGCGCCAGCCATCTCCTGCCCGTCAGTCATCTCCTCAGCGTAAGCGGAAGAGCACTGCCACGAAGAGCATCACTAGCACTGCCACAAAGAAATCCGCAGGAAACCGTACGCCAAAGAGTTCAAAAAACTACGTCCCGCAGCCTTCTGCCAAGCCATTGCCGGTTTTACCGTGGAATCGCAGCGACGCGGAGACCAATAGGGTCTCGGAAGAAGAAGTCAAGAAATTCTTTGCACCTAGACGGGCCGAGCCAAAGGAGAAAATAGATCCGGCGGTGGTGGAGAAGTTTTACAAAAATCTTTTGAAACCTGAAACCCCACTTGTGCCGGACTACCAGCGCCAGATTTTGAAGGGGGGTGCAAGGCGCCGTAGGGAGACTAAAAGTAGCAGTCGTGCGGCACCCTAGAAAACATTTCCCATGCTCGGAGAGCAGGAAAACCAATCATGCGCCCCGCTCCAAGTGTTCGACACACCGGACGCTCCTCCCGTAAATGATTACGAGGCAGAGCTATAAAGAAAGGCCAATGAGATGGGGATGACTTACATTGCATACTTGAACATCATGGGAGACAACTTGCCCAAATGCGATGCCAACCCCATACAGCCATGGAAGTATGGGAAGAATCTCGTCAAGAAAGAGGAGCTCAAGAATCTACCAACAAAGATGCGAAGATTTCACAAGTGGTACCTTGATTTCTGCAAGACGAGAAAGGAAGAATGGATCATGGCGCATATAAGATATCAGATTTTCTTGTGCAGAGACGACGAGATCGACTTCAATATTCAAGACTTGCATTTTCTATTCAATCAGAAGGAACTCGACAAAGCTGCCATCAGCCTTTATTGTGTGTAAGTACTATTTCTGTAATTTCTATCTCATCTCATTCACTTCATTAATTGCATGTATATATATATATGCTCACCATATATGTATATACTATTATATAGGAAAAAGGTTATGGAATGCATGAAAGGAGGCCCTTTTGACATTGGGTTTGTTGACCCAAATAGAGTTCATGAAGAAGTGGTAAGAACCAAACCCGGGCAAACAGAAGATTACTTGCTAAGGTCTTTACTGAGACAACAAACCAAAAGGGAAATACTATTGCCTTACAACTTCTCGTGAGTACTGTTACCCTCTCTTGTACACATTCTGTTTCGGCTTACTCGATGTTAAGTGTAACTGATGATGAGTTATGCGTGCGTAGGTTCCACTTTATTCTTCTAGTCATTCAACCCGACTTAGGAAAAGTCCTTGTCATGGACTCGTTACGAAAAGAAAAAGAGCTATGGACAGACTCTAGAGAGATGCTCCAGAGGTAATTTCAATCATATTATCGTACTAGATCAGCAAATTTCGTGACAACAAGTAATTAATTACTCCTTTATCCATTTCCTTTGCCGGACAGGGTTTGGAAAAGGTTCACGGGCAGGGCCGTGGGTGAATGGTCAGAAGAACTAAAATTTGTAGACCAAAATGTAAGTAATACGAGCTAGCTAGGTCTGCGTATCTCTTTGATTCTGCTTCCAATTCCATTATATCATGCTTTATTGATTATTATTTTGATTGAACTCTCTATTCTCGTAAAGTGCGCGCATCAGGGACACGGCAATAACTTATGTGGATACTATGTTTGCGAGTTCATTCGCAACACGATATGTGTGACGGGCCAAGCCGCACTAAAACAACTTAGAGTAAGTAAACACAGTACACAACATTATTTTATTACCATCAATTGTGTTGAGTTTTATTCTTATATATATATGGACCCCATTCTTCATATATATTCAGATCGAACAGATGCGGGACCAACTCCTACCATTTGACCGCATACGAGCCATTCAAGAGGAATTGGCGGGGTTCATACTTGATGAGGTCGTCACGCCTGGCGGAGAACTCTTTAGATATCCACCAAAATAAACGTTGTATATATGCTTGAACGTGTTTGTCTTGTACTTGATGCTTCAACGTTTACGGAGAATACCACACAATGATGATGTTGTGTATAATAATAGTTGCTTAATATTTATGTACTCGTATGTACCGATGACGATGTATGTGTATACCGCTCCCGATCGATTCCCCCTCCCCCCCTCCCCGTCCCCGCTGCGCCGCAGAAATACGCCCAGAACGGGGCAGGGGCAGAACTCTGCCGCGGCAGAGATTTAGGCCGTTTTCCTGCCGCGGCAGAGATTTAGGCCGTTTTCCTACCGCGGCAGAAAACCTGGGGCTGAGTGCTGCGGCAGCCCCACGTGCGCTAAAAACCGGTGTTAAAGGGGGGGCCCTCTAACACCGAACGCTCAACAGCGGTTCTACAACCGCTGTTAGAGGGCCCTCCAAACCGGTGTTAGAGAGGGGGGTGTGCACTAGTGGTAGTGAAGACTACAGTTTATAAAAGGCATGCCTATGGGGTGCACATGCGGTGATTGCGGTCGTCATCACTGCCAGTGATTGCACGTCTGGTGTATATGGAGTATACGTGCCTTGGGCGGCTTGGCGTGTGTGATCAGTGAAGATAGTCATCTCGGCACTACGAGGTATTCCCTCTGTTTGGGATTATAAGTCCCGCGCGAATAACTAGGTTGTCAATTTGAACAACAAAATATAAATAGTATAGCATAAAAATTATATCATTAGAAACTTTAGAGGTTATATTTTCTAATGGTATAACTTTTGTGATATATAAGTTATATTTTGCTGGTTAAATTAACAACCTAGCTATGCGTGTAGGACCTATAATCCCGAACAGAGGGAGTAGAAGCTACCTACAGCGGAAGCTATCCACAAACACGCATGAGAAATATATAACGATGTTCTGATTTTTTCTACATTTGTAAATATTACTATATATAATTTTGTAATGCATTTGTACAAAGAATGTTATCCTTTGAAATAAAAGTTCGATCGGTACACCAAAAATTGTTCCTTCTTCTGAATAAGAAGGTTGAGCAGCAACGAATGTGTCATGTTGGGTTGTGCAACTTTCGTGTCTTCTTCTATACAACAACACGGTGTACATGCAACGTCGACCGCATGCTAATAGTGACCGCATGCTAATACGTCGACTTGTTGACTTGTGGTGCTTCTTACTCATACGTGTTGACGTGTCTTGGTCACACGTTCCACCTTTGCATGGAATGTCCTATTGTCTCTGCTTACTAATGACCTATGGTACCTTATTCTTTCATGCCAGTCTCTAGAGTACTCTAGGATTTACATTTACTGATTTCTTTTTCAAGCTCGCTGCATTCACCTGGGTTAAGGACGTACGAGACACGTTTTAGGACAGACGCTTGGCAGCACTGGAAGTCTTTGGCCTTCCCTAGGACTCAGGTTGCAAGCGGCACTAGTGCAGGCCCCCCCCCCCCTTAACTCCGGTTGGGAGGGCCCTCTAACAGCGGTTTCCCAACCGCTGTTGAGGGTTCGGTGTTAGAGGGGGGGCCCCTTTGACATCGGTTCTTATAGGGTGGCGCACGTGGGGCTGCCGCAGGCCTCAGGGCCCCCTCCCCCCTTTAACACCGGTTCGTATCTGGAACCGGTGTTAAAGGTTCTTCTGCCGCGGCAGAGTGCCTCTGCCCCGTTCTGGGCGTATTTCTGCGGGAGGGGGGGAGCGAGGGGGAATCGATCGGGAGCGGTATACACATAAATCGTCATCGGTACATACGAGTACATGAATAATTAAGCAACGATTATTATACACAAACATCGTCATCGGCACATGCATCGTCATCGGCACATACATCGTCATCGTTCATTTTGGTGGATATCTAAAGAGTTCTCCGCCAGGCGTGACAACCTCATCAAGTATGAACCCCGCCAATTCCTCTTGAATGGCTCGTATGCGTTCAAATGGTAAGAGTTGGTCCCGCATCCGTTCGATCTGAATATATATGAAGAATGGGCCGTCAATATATATATATATAAGAATAAAACTCAACACAATTGATGGTAATAAAATAATGTTGTGGACTTTGTTTACTTACTCTAAGTTGTTCTAGTGCGGCTTGGCCCGTCGCACATATCGTGTTGCGAATGAATTCGCAAACATAGTACCCACATAAGTTATTGCCGTGTCCCTGATGCGCGCACTTTACGAGAATAGAGAGTTCAATCAAAATAATAATCAATAAAGCATGATATAATGGAATTGGAAGCTAGCTAGTATTACTTACATTTTGGTCTACAAATTTTAGTTCTTCTGACCATTCACCCACGGCCCTGCCCGTGAACCTTTTCCAAACCCTGTCCGACAAAGAAAATGGATAAAGGAGTAATTAATTACTTATTGTCACGAAAGTTGCCGATGTAGTGCGATAATATGATTGAAATTACCTCTGGAGCATCTCTCTAAAGTTTGCCCATATCTCTTTTTCTTTTCGTAACGAGTCCATGACAAGGACTTTTCCTGAGTCGGGTTGAATGACTAGCAGAATAAAGTGGAACCTACGCACGCATAACTCATCATCAGTTACACTTAACATCGAGTAAGCTGAAATAGAATGTGTACAAGAGAGAGGGTAACAGTACTCACGAGAAGTTGTAAGGCAATAGTATTTCCCTTTTGGTTTGTTGTCTCAGTAAAGACGTTAGCAAGTAATCTTCTGTTTGCCCGGGTTTGGTTTCTACCACTTCTTCATGAACTCTATTTGGGTCAACGAACCCAATGTCAAAAGGGCCTCCTTTCCTGCATTCCATAACCTTTTTCCTGCATAATAGTATATACATATATGGTGAGCATATATATATACATGCAATTAATAAAGTGAATGAGATGAGATATAAATTATAGAAATAGTACTTACACACAATAAAGGCTGATGCTAGCTTTGTCGAGTTCCTTCTGATTGAATAGAAAATGCAAGTCTTGAATGTTGAAGTCAATCGCGTCATCTCCGCAGAAGAAAATATCATCTCTTATATGCGTCGTGATCCATTCTACCTTTCTCGTCTTGCAGAAATGAAGGTACCACTTGTGCAATTTTCGCATCTTTGTTGGTAGAGTCTTGAGCTCCTCTTTCTTGACGAGATTCTTCCCATACTTCCATGGCTGTATGGGGTTGGCATCGCATTTGGGCAAGTTGTCTCCCATGACGTTCAAGTATGCAATGTAAGTCATCCCCATCTCATTGGCCTTTCTTTGTAGCTCTACCTCGTAATCATTTACGGGAGGAGCGTCTCGTGTGTCGAACATTTGGAGCGGGGCACATGATTGGTTTTCCTGCTCTCCGAGCATGGGAACTGTTTTCTGGGTTGCCTCACGACTGCTACTTTCAGTCTCCCTACGGCGCCTTGCATCCGCCTTCAAAATGTGGCGCTCGTAGTCCGGCACAAGTGGGGTTTCAGGTTTCAAAAGATTATTGTAAAACTTCTCCACCACCGCCGGATCTATTTTCTCCTTTGGCTCGGCCCGTCTAGGTGCAAAGAATTTCTTGACTTGTTCTTCCGAAATCCTATTGGTCTCCTCGTCGCTGCGATTCCACGGTAAAACCGGCAATGGCTTGGCGGAAGGCTGCGGGACGTAGTTTTTTGAACTCTTTGGCGTACGGTTTCCTGCGGATTTCTTTGTGGCAGTGCTACTGATGCTCCTCGTGGCAGTGCTCTTCCGCTTACGCTGAGGAGATGGCTGAAGCACCGGAGATGGCTGACGGGCCGGAGATGGCTGCCGCGCAGGAGATGGCTGACGGGCCGGAGATGGCTGCCGCGTAGGAGATGGCTGACGGGCCGGAGATGGCTGCCGTGCCGGAGATGGCTGCCGCGCAGGAGATAGCTGAAGCGGCTCAGACTGCTGACGCTGCGGAGACGGCGGGGGTGCCAGTGACCTCCAATTTGGAAGCACAATGTGTTCCTTCTTCCAAAGAATGGTTGTTTTCACTGCAAATTTGAGTTGAGTTTCCCCTTCACCTGTAGCATGGTCAAGCTGTGCTTCCTCATATTCCTTCACAACCTCATCCACCCCGACAATAGCATAGCCATCTGGAATCGGTCGGCAGTGGTAAGTTCCACCAGCTACAGGAGGTAAGGCATAGCCGACAGCCACCTTAATGGATAAGCCCATTAATCTCACATGCAGCTCAACGTGTTCGCTCTCCGTGATCTCATCCACGGGGTATCGAGGACCCGTCATTTCAAGCGTGGGCTGCACGTTCTCCGTGGAAGCCACACTGCTTTTCCGCGCAGAGTCTGGGCCGCGGGCAGCTTCCAATGCAGGCTCTTCGTGCCGCTGAGATGGGCCGGTAGCTTGATGGCTCTGTTGTGCATTCACTTGCGCCTGCAGCGCCGCAAGTGCATGTTCTATCTGTGTCATCCGCTCTCTACGCTCTTTTTCTTTTCTGCCGCGCCATCTGTAAGAGTCGCTCCAGTCGGCAAACCCATCCTTCCACGTCATACCCCCTGTGCCTCGTGCATGTCCAGGGTGTTCTTTTTTACCGATGGCGCGTGTGAGCTGGTCATTCTCTCTGTCGGGATGGAAGGTCCTGGCGGATGTTTCCTCGTATGCCGTGATGAGTTCAGTGACGGGTTTGGCAAGGATGGTTGGGAAGATACACAATCCTGTTTCTGGGTCCAACCTTGCCCCGATTCCGTAGAACCAAGTCTTTGCACGTAGGTCCCACCCATCTGTCTGGGGTGTGATCCCTCTCTCGCGCAGGGCCTTCTCAGCTTCCTCCCACTTAGGCCTCTGAGATATGTAGCCACCTGACCCCGTCCTCTGGTGATATTCCTTCTTCAGGGCATTAAGCGTATTGGTTTCTGACCTCTTTTTAGCTATAGCACTTTTTTATATGTCTCAAATTCGGGCCAGTGAGGTCTTATCTTCGCATAATATGCGTCTTCGAAATTTGGAGTCTCGCCAGATTTGACAAATTTGTTCAATTTTGTCTTCCAGTTGCGGAAAGCGTCAGCCATCTTCTTTAGAGTCCACTCTTTGACCTTTTCCTTTATAACCGGGTTGTTTTCATCCTCCTCTGGCGGAAGGGTGAAATTTACCAACAACGAATTCCAAAGCGTTTCTTTGGATCTGTCATCGACAAAGGTACCGTCGCCCTTATTTGGCTTATTCCAATTTTCAATTGTGATTGGGATTTGGTCCCTAACAAGAACTCCAGCCTGACGTACAAATTTGTCTGCGGCCTTCTTGGGCTCCATCGGCCTGCCATCAACACGGACTGCTTCGATCGTGAACTTTGCACGATCTTTCAACCGCTGGCTCGCGCCTCGCTTGCTCTTTTTCGTAGAAGAAGATGGTTGCTGGCTGGTCGATCCAGAGGGCTAAAAGAAGAAAGAAGCGTTAATTAATACATGTAGAAGAAGATTGTTTGTGGAAGTCAGCAGAGGCTTAATCAATGCATATACCTCGCCGGACTTTGTAACCATTAAATTGCGTTCACCGGAGTCTTCATCTTCTCCATGACTAGTACTTGAGCTGTCGTCATCATGTCCCTCCTAGTTCAGATATTGTGAGGTGTCCTCATCAATAATGTTCTCCATTATTTGTTCTTCTTCAAGGTTTCTACTAAGTGGATCCATAGTTTCTAAAACAATAATATTATCTAGAGTAAGAGTGTAAACATTCAAGTGGACTTGGATTCATAGACAAATATACATATTATTCATACAAAAATACACAAATGAAATTAAAAGCCTAAGGATACTTGATCATTTTAAACGAGTTCCGAGGGGTCCAAACCCTAATTCGGAGAAATCCCGGATGCATATGAGAGGGGCTAGCTACAGTGGCTGACCGGAGGCTGGCGGCGTTGGAGAACGACCTAGGGAGCGCGAGGTAGCGTGATGCGGCCTACCTAAAACGGGCGTTGTTCGAAAGAGGAGGCCGAGGCAAACATTATAGCGACGGAAAACAACTTGGCAGAACAGATACAATGTGGAGGGGATGTCCCCAAGATAGGCCCCAGACCGAGGGGGGGTGCCACATCGGAGCTCGCACCCCACCTAGGCCGCATCGCGAGCTCGCACCCCATGGCCACCACCGGAGCTTGCACCCCACCTAGGCCGCCCCCGCAGCCGAGAGGGGAGGCCGTCCCCGTACCGCGCCTGGGCCCTGGGCCTCCCCGACGAATCCGCCTCCCTGACCCATCCCCTCCACTTCCCTGTCATTGGCCCCAATCCGTGGACGCGCTCGCGTAGCCGCTCCTGCCCGCCACACCCGATGACGCGAGCTACCACGTCAAAGTTGTCCTCGTGTCCGATTTGATCCTAGCTACTACTAGTAAGTACAATGGTTTGAAATCATACTTTCTACAAAGCTTGTTCGATTTCATCTTGGTACATCTGTTCGGAGGGGTTCGATTTCATCTTGGTACATCTGTTCGGAGGGCCCCAATCCGTGGACGCGCTCGCGAGAGAGCTCGCATGGGGAGGCCGGCTCCGGCGAGGAACTGCTCGGGGGCGAGCACGGGGAGGCACGGGCGAGCACGGGGGCGAGCACGGGGAGGCAACGGGCGAGCACGGGGAGGCAACGGGCGAGCACGGCGACGACGGGCAGCTGCAACGGCGGACAGAGGACCGGGTAGAGGCAGCCGGCGACGTGGCATAGCGCAGCCTGCAAAGGGGGGCGCCGGCGACGAAACAGAGAAGGGGAGGAAACAGAGGGGACGACCAGGCGCGGTCCGCTAGCTCACCACAGCGTCGGGGTTCTTGTAGGCGCCGACGTCGTCGTCGGCTTCGGTGGCGCGCGCACGGTGGCGGTGGCGGTCGTCGGCTTCGGTGGCGCGCGCGCGGTGGCGGTGGCGCGCACGCGGTGGCGAGGGCGGCGACGGCGAGGGCTGGAGGGCTTCGGTGGCGAGGACGACGGCGAGGGGTTCGGGGCTCTGGGCGGTGGCGATCTGGCTCTGGGGGGGAAGAAAGGAGCGAAGGGGATGGCGCATTTAATACCCCCCTTTAACACCGGTTCGGGGCTAGAACCGGTGTTAAAGGGGGGAATTCGTTTCGCGCGCGTATTTATTATCCCCCCCTTTAACACCGGTTCCAGACAGGAACCGGTGTTAAAGGGGGGGTGGTGCGCGCGGGAAACGAAATAAATGCCCCCCTTTAACACCGGTTCCTATCTGGAACCGGTGTTAAAGGGGGGGGGCATTTATTTCATGCATTAAAGGGGCTTTTTTAATTCAAAAAATATGATATGAATTTAGAAAATTCATATCTTTTTCATTTCAACTCAGAAAAATATGAATAGTATATCATAATTTTCAGAAAAATAATATCTATCCATTCATGTAAATCATTTTATATTTACTTTACATGAAATTTTTTAAAATAATTAAAACACTTACATATAAATTTTGATTATTCAATTCAAACAAAAATAAATTGTTAAATCCTAAAACTTTGAACATAAGAAATATTAAGCATCTAAAAAATGATTTTTATTAGATCAAATTATATTTTAATGCCGCATCTTTTGTATTAACATTTTTGAATTGATTGGATATTTAAATGTCGCATCTTTTGTATACACTTGAATCTCACCAAGCCTCGCTCAACTTGCATTGTTTTTTGATAAAATAGCATATTGGGAACCTAAAAATGATTTTTGTAAAAAATCATGAGCATCGTATCATGTACTTGTAGTTCATATGTGACCCACTTCCTGCCGATTCGGTAGGAATTTGTCTTTTTCACCAGAGGTGGACGGAAAAGTTTCAGATCCCCCTGTTGGTACATTGTGCATATAAGGTGGTCTAGTATTTTTGTAAAATGTGTTGGTGGTTTTTTGAATTAGCCATTTGGTGGTTGCTTCACAAAACCGTCCGTTTTTTATGCTCGGAAAATGGAAAATGCCTTTTTGGTGCGATAAAAAAGGAAAACTTCCTCTTGCAACATTGTTTGCCATGCCATGATGCACATGTATGCACAATATGGCCATATTATCACAAAATATGCCTTGATTCTAGCCATAACATTGGTCATTTGACCTGAAAGCCAAGAAACCTCGAATGAGATAGGTCATTTTGAGACAGTTACATAAAGCCGAACTGGAACTGAAAATTAAGATACATAAAAGAACTGAAAATTAAGATACATGGCCAGATTAAGTAACAATCGGCCGAACTGGAACTGAAAATTAAGATACATAAAAGAACTGAAAATTAAGATACATGGCCAGATTAAGTAACAATTGGCCGAACTTGTTTCGGAATGTTGAAGTGATTCAGTCATGCTCCTGCCTACACCTGTAATACTCGCCACTGTAGTCGTCGTACTCGCCGCCGCCGTCATCGCTGTCATCGTCGGGGTCGCCGTAATTGAACCTCTGGAGAGTACGCGTGGGCTGGACTTGAGGGTAGCGCGTGGGCTGGACTTGAGGGTAGCGCAGACGGGGGTTAGAGTCGGCGGCAGTGTCATAGGCCATGACGCTCTGGAGAGTCCGACCGCGCCACCATAGCCGACGGCCGGCCTCGTTGAAGTTAGAAGGAGGTGGGCCGTCCTCCTCGTGCCTGGCGAGCGCCCTCTCATGCCGATCCACGAAGAAGGCTTCCCAAGTAGGGAAATAGTCGGGATGCCATCTGGGATTCCTCCGCTGCTCCGGCGTGAGCTCGAAGTAGTAGTGGTTCGTGATGGCCATCCGGCGCGCCACACCTAGAGGGACAGGAGGAACCGGCACGCCTCCGACGCTCAGCATCCAGCCGACGGGGACACAGTAGCCCGGCGGGCAGGGGTAGTTCGAGGTGCAAAGCGCCTCCGCCTCCCTGGGGGTTAGTGCTACGGTGGAAGCCATGGGAAAGAGTGATGAGGTTGCAGATATGAGTCTAGAGATGTGCAATGACAATGGAGGCCAACCCCCTACATATATATATAGTGAACTAGCGGGAAGAACTGGAGGGAAGAACTGGCGGGAAGAAAAATGGCGGGAAGAAGATCTGGCGGGAAGAAAAATGGCGGGAAAAATGGCGGGAAAAAATGGCGGGATGAACCTTTAGTCCCGGTTGGAGACACCAACCGGGACAAAACACGAGTCAGCACTAATAATAGGGGTGAGTGTCAACATTATGTCGTGCGGCGTGTACCTTGTCCCGGGTGGTGTCACCAACCGGGACTAAAGATGAACCTTTAGTCCCGGTTGGAGACACCATCCGGGACAAAACACGAGTCAGCACTAATAATAGGGGTGAGTGTCGACATTATTTCGTAAGTGTCAACACTATGTCGAGCTGCTTGTACTATAAATAGGCATCCTTGTGAGTCCAGTCCTCCAGCCAGTTTGAGGCAGGGACACCACTACGGCCAGTTTCAGGGAGATGCCGACGGAGCCGAGTCCTCCAGCATCTCCGAGAAACTGGTCATAGAGGCACTCCCTAATATGTGAAATTAGTTAGCTCCCAGGTGTATTGATCTAGTTAGAGAAGTTACAAAGCTGCAAGATGCTTTTCGAGAGCAGGGACACCACTACGGCCAGTTTCAAGGAGATGCCGACGGAGCCTAGTCCTCCGGCATCTCCAAGAAACTGGTCATAGAGGCACTCCCTAATATGTGACCGTGCGCGTTTGGAGATCAGATCTTAATGGTAAGTACGAATCGGGACAACTTCTTCTCATAGTCTCGGTCCATCCACAAAACATGACTAACACTCAAGACATGTATTAATATTAAAAACATGAACTAGAGTTACATAATATGAGCATGAACTTCTTGGCATATGTCCTTCCTTATGACCGCTTCAGACGTAACCATGGAGCATCTTCTTTACTTAATGGAATGCTTGGGTCAGTTTTCACTGTGAAGGGCGGAATTTCATCAAACTTATTATAATCTTCTGACATGTCTGTCTTGTCCTCGATTCCCACGATGTTTCTTTTCCCTGAAAGAACTATGTGACGCTTTGGCTCATCATATGATGTATTCGTTTGCATATTTTTTCTTTTTTTTGTTCTGGAGGACATGTCCTTCACATAGAAAACCTGAGCCACATCATTGGCTAGGACGAATGGTTCGTCTAAGTTCTTCATAAGATTGTTGAGATCCACCGTTGTCATTCCGTACTTCTTGTCTACCTCAACCCCTCCTCCTGTTAGCTTGACCCATTTGCATCGAAACAAGGGGACCTTAAAATTAGGTCCATAGTCAAGTTCCCATATCTCCTCTATGAACCCATAATACGTGGTCTTTTGCCCATTGTCTTCTGCTGCATCGAAGCGGACACCACTGTTTTGGTTGGTGCTCTTTTTATCTTGGCCTATCGTGTAAAATGTATTCCCATTTATCTCGTACCCTTGGAAAGTACATACAGTCGAAGATGGTGTCCTGGCCAACAAGTACAGCTGATCCCCAACAGTGGTGTTATTCATGAGAAGTCTTTGCAGCCAGCCGCCAAAACTCGCCATGTGTTCACTTATAATCCATTCATCAGACTGCCCCGGGTGTTTGAGGCGTATTAAATTCTTGTGTTCATTGATATACGGGGCAACCAAGATAGACCTTTGTAAAACCGTGTAGTGTGCTTGATTGAGAGAATGCCCGTCCCTACATATCATTGCTTTACATCCTAGGGTGCCTTTTCCACGCAGTCTCCCCTCATGTCGTGATTCTGGAACACCAATCGCCTTAAGGTCAGGAATAAAATCAACACAGAACTCAATGACCTCCTCTGTTACATAGCCCTTGGAGATGCTTCCTTCTGGCCTAGCACGGTTATGAACATATTTCTTTAAGACTCCCATGTACCTCTCAAAGGGGAACATATTGTGTAGAAATACAGGACCGAGAATGGCAATCTCTTCTACTAGGTGAACCAGGAGATGCGTCATAATATTGAAGAAGGATGGTGGGAACACCAACTCAAAGCTGACAAGACATTGGGCCACATCTGTTTGTAACCCTGGTAGGCTTTCTGGATCGATTACCTTTTGAGATATTGCATTGAGGAATGCACATAGCTTCACAATGGGTACTCGAACATTTTCAGGTAGAAGCCCCCTCAATGCAATCGGAAGCAATTGTGTCGTAATCACGTGGCGGTCATGAGACTTCAGGTTTTGGAATTTTTTCTCTGCCATATTTATTATTCCCTTTATATTCGACGAGAAGCCAGACAGGACCTTGATACTGCTCAGACATTCAAAAAAGATTTCCTTCTCTGCTTTGGTAAGAGCGTAGCTGGCAGGAGTTAAGTGGCATCGTTTACCCTTCTCGTTCTCAGGATGCATAGGCTCTTCAGGGGCCTTCAGACGTTGCTGGTCCTGTCGTGCTTCCGGTGTATCTTTTGTCTTCCCATACACTCCTAGAAAGCCTAGCAGGTTCACGCAAACATTCTTCGTCACGTGCATCACGTCGATTGAAGAGCGGACCTCTAAGACTTTCCAATAGGGTAGGTCCCAAAATATAGATTGCTTCTTCCACATGGGCGCGTGTCCGGCATCGTCATTCGGAACAGATAGACTGCCAGGACCTTTTCCAAAGATTACTTCTAAGTCCTTGACCATACCAAATACCTCCTCACCGGTACGGAGGACAGGCTTCCTCCGGGGTTCTGCCAGACGCTTGAAATGCTTGCCTTTCTTTCTTACTGGATGCAGGTTCGGAAGAAATCGGCGATACCCTAGGTACACAACCTTCTTACATTTATCCAAATATACACTTTCAGTATCATCTAAACAGTGTGTGCATGCATTGTATCCCTTGTTTGTCTGCCCTGAAATGTTACTAAGAGCAGGCCAATCATTGATGGTTACGAAAAGCAATGCTCGTAGGTCAAATGGCTCCCCTTTGTGCTCATCCCATATACGTACACCTAGTTTGGCCCACAGCTGTAAAAGTTCTTCAACTAATGGCCTTAGGTACACATCAATGTCGTTGCCGGGTTGCCTCGGGCCTTGGATGAGCACTGGCATCATAATGAACTTCCTCTTCATACACAACCAAGGAGGAAGGTTATAGATACATAGGGTCACAGGCCAGGTGCTGTGACTGCAGCTCTGCTCACCAAAAGGATTCATGCCGTCTGTACTTAGACCAAACCTTAAGTTCCTTGCGTCACGTGCGAAGTCCGGGTACTCTCGCTCGACTTTTCTCCACTGTGACCCATCAGCGGGGTGTCTCAACATCGCGTCTTTCTTACGGTCTTCCATGTGCCATCGCAACAACTTGGCATGCTCTTTATTTCTGAAGAGACGTTTTAACCGTGGTATTATAGGAGCATACCACATAACCTTGGCGGGAACCTTCTTCCTAGGGGCCTCGCCCTCAACATCGCCAGGATTGTCTCGTCTGATCTTATACCGCAGTGCAGTGCATACCGGTCATGCATCCAAATTCTCGTACTTCTCACCGCGGTAGAGGATGCAGTCATTAATGCAGGCATGTATCTTCTGCACGTCTAATCCTAGAGGGCAGACAACCTTCTTTGCTTGGTATGTACTGTCAGGCAACTCATTATTTCTTGGAAGAAGATTCTTCATTTTTACCAACAACTTTGAAAATGCGCTGTTAGTCACACCGTTCTCTGCCTTCCATTGCAGCAAATCCAGTGTGGTACCTAGCTTTTTGTGGCCATCTTCGCAAGTTGGGTACAACAATGTTTTGTGATCCTTTAACATATGCTCCAGCTTCTCCTTCTCCTTTTCAGTTTCACATTCTTCCTTTGCATCAGTAATGGCCCGACCAAGATCGTCATCAGCGGGCCCATCTGCTCCCTCTTGATCTTCATTATCTACCTCCGTTGCATTATCATCATATTCAGGATACATATTATGATAGTTTTCATCATCCTCTTCTTCTTCGTTGTCTTCCATCACAACCCCTTTTTCTCCGTGCTTGGTCCAACAATTATAGCTGGGCATGAAACCGGATCGAAGCAGGTGGGCGTGAATGGTTCTGGTATTTCAGTAGTCTTTCTTGTTCTGACAGTGAACACATGGACATCACATAAAACCATTGTGACCACGGTTTGCATTAGCCACAACAATGAAATTTTGGAGGCCCGTAATGTACTCGGAAGTGCGGCGGTCACCGTACATCCATTGCCGATTCATCTGCATTATTATGTAGTATATATCAAAAAATAATAGGGAGATGACCATTTATATATATAGTACATCAATGACACATGAAACTATAGTTGCCGACCTCGACCGAGACGGAAAGAGCAACAAGAAAGCTTATTTTGAGCTCTCGGGCATTTCACCGAACACCTCTAGTGCATATGAAAAAAACACAAACTAGCACTCTTCACACCCTCTTGCTAGGCTCCAAAATGTGAAAGAATGGAAGAGTGGGGTGTGTGTGGGATGGGGTGGTGTCTTATATAGCCCCCCCTCTTTAACACCGGTTCATGCCACGAACCGGTGTTAAAGGGGGGGTGCGCGGGCCACTGGTGCAGGGACCTTTAACACCGGTTCGTGGCATGAACCGGTGTTAAAGGGGGGGTTCCTTTTTTGCCACAGGGGACACGCTGGTACGGCCCCCCCTCCTTTAACACCGGTTCGTAGAAGAACCGGTGTTAGAGCCCCTTTTCGGGATCAACAAAAGACCTCGTTTCCACTAGTGCGGGGAAGTTTGTGGCTTGTCGCTACCAAGAAAAGCGGGCACTCCTGTTAACGCGGATGCTCGCGGCTTGCCGCTTCAAACAGCTAGAATTAATGCGGCCACTGTTGCAGCTCGCGTCAACCCGTATTAGCCCGCATTTGCTCAGACTGTGACTTTAACACAAACACAAACAAGTAGCCGGACAAACCGTTACTGCGACAGTTATCCAGTCAATAGCCGGATAAATATGGTCGTTCAGCTACTCTTATTTACATGCAACTTTTAACACAAGTCAGGCTAGTAACTCAATACTGGCAGACATTCAGACTTGTGGACAAAATATGACAGAACAAATTCCAGAATGACTGAATGAATATGATCCCAGATGTGTCTGCGGATTTAAAATATGCAGAAAAATTCAACACGACAAAACAAATTCAATATGACAGAACAAATTCAACACGACAAAACTTGTACAGATCAACTAAGCTTGTGTGTTGTTCAAACAACATGGCAGAACAAATTCAGTCTAGAATTGACAAACTGCTAAAATTGGGCAATGTAATCCGTCGATCAAGTGAAATCTGGCGTTGAGGCGGTCAATTGCAGTAGCTTCCAGACACCGCAAATGCATGTCACACATACACCATCACCTGGGCACCTGTGCAGGCTAGGAAATCAACAACAATATCAACTAAGGTAGCTATCAACTACACCAACTTGATTCCCGAGTTGATGCTTCCAGGTGTTCTTTCACGGCAATCTGAAGACAAAGACACTAGGATCAGCAGAGAAATCATTGTTACAACTACAAGTGACTTAATAACTGATGTAACATGTTTAATGTAACTAGGCAAAACCAACAAGCAGATTCTTTACTATTTCTGTGAACGTTATCTAGATCAGATTGTGACATACTTGATTCAGTAGATTGATAGTACCAATATTGCATTTAGTCAAGAACATAGATTCAGTAGATTGATAGTACCAATATTGCATTTAGTCAAGAACATAGATTCAGTAGATTGATAGTACCAATATTGCATTCAGTCAAAATGTAAGAAGGGTACTATGGACTGTGGTACTCTAGTAATTCACAAGAGTATCTTAGTAAAAACAGTATTCATTTGTAACTAGAACAAGCAAGCAAGCAAATATTCATTTGTACAATGCCAAAACAGTATTTAGTATGGAGGATAACCAAAACAAGCAAGTATTATACAATGCCAACATAGTATTCAGTATGTAGGATAACAAGAACAAGGCATACCTAATGCCACACTCAAGAATCAATAAATATCAGCATTTGTTCCATAAATATCAGCACGTGTTCCATAAATAACATCGTCAGTTATTGTGCTGACATGAGTAGTTCCTACAATGACAATAAAATGTTAGAACTCCCTACATGGGTAGTTCCTACAATGACAATAAAATGAGAAGAGAGAGTTATAACGAGAGGCCGTAGCCAATCCTGTAGACAGATTAGTGCCTCTACAGTGGTGGGTATCATAGTGCTCCTATAGTCAATTAGTATTCTTCCTCTGGTAGAGAATGCCGACTCGGATGCTACGGTTGATACAGGTGCAGCCAGCACATCCTTTGCTATGCGAGATATGATGGGGTATTTGTGCCCATTTACGGACCACCAGAGGAGTATATCAAAAGCATCTTCTTGCGGGTGGACATCATCATTTAAATAAATATGAAGTTCACTCAACTTTGCTCGCTTTTTTTGTTCTTCTTGAACTTGCTTATTCCATTGGTCCCACAGGTTATCAATACTTGTTCCAACATTGCTGCTTCCTTGATCATTCACCATCGTTGATTCATCATCATGCGAGAAATATTCAACAAAAAGATCCTTGAATGTTTTCTTCACTCTGCCAAGATATTTACTCGCTTCACTTTGAAAACCAGATTTCAAACACAAGTCCAAGAATTTGAACTTGTACCTTGGGTCAAGTATAACTGAAAGACAAATGGTCAAATATGATAGCTTCCAATATTTCATGAACTTTTTCTTCATCACTTCAACCATAGATTTAATGGTCATTTCTTTATGGTTAGTCTCTCTTTCCAATGTTAGATAAATTTTCCAAAGCTCGTGGAAATACGAATGGGATGTTGGATATAACGTACCGGACACTACCATAGTGGCATCAAGGAAAACCTCTAGCAATTTACAAACAGATTCCGCTGTTTCCCACTCATCATCTGTTGGTTGACATGTGTATGACGTATCTTGCAGCTTTAAAGCAGCGAACGCCCTTCTATACTCTAGAGCTGTTTTGATCATTAAATGTGTGGAATTCCAACGTGTAGGAACATCCAAACATACTTTTAGCGTGCAAGTGATTCCCTCTTGTTTAACTATGTCTTTGAACTTCTTTTTCCGAGGTGGGGAGCTTCTAACAAACTTTATGCTTTCACGGATATTCACCACTCCCACGCAAGGAATCGTCAAGCCTTCTTGAACAGTGAGGTTGATCACATGACATCCACATCGACGATGTAGAAGATCTCCTTTGCAAGGCAGCAAATTCTTTCCTAGCAGATTTGCTTGCATATAGCTCACACACAAGTTGTTATTTGATGCATTGTCTAGCGTAATGGAGAAAATCTTTTTTTGCAAACCCCAATCTTTCATGCAATCCAACATGATATTAAATAAATTTGTTCCATCATGTGGCGTATCAGCCTCAGAAAACCAAATCACTTTTTTCTGCAATTTCCATTTTTCATCAAGAAAATGGCAAGTTATACACATATAGCTCATAACTTGACGCGAAGTCCACATATCTGCAGTTAAAGAGACACATGAGTCTAGTTGCTGCAGAACCTCTTTAAGATATATCTTATGTTGATCAAACATATTGATGCAATCAAGTCTGATTATTGTCCTAGAGACCAACTGGAATGCAGGATTCATACTATGCACAAATTTCCTAAATCCTTGGTACTCTACTATTCTGAATGGCAACTCATGTAAGACTATCATCCTCACCAATTCAAAGTGAGCTCTATCAGGATCATACATCCATTTCTCTGAACTGTTTGGGTCAGATTGTGACATAGTTGATTTCATGGAGTCAAGAAATTCATTTGTCTTTGCTCTTTCCTCACAAACTAGCATATGCCTAAGGCAAGAACTGGTTCCAACTTCTCTTGCAGCAGCAAAAACCCTCTTACAGTGTTTACATTTGGCTTCCATAAGTTTGTTTCCCTCATATAAAGGATCAAAATCATTCCACATTTCAGATTTAAGCTTCCTTCTCTTTGATCTACGTGTAAGACCTATGAACAAACAATTTATGCCAAGACATTTTCTATTTAAGATACACACAATTGATATTAAAAGTTATATCCAGAGTAGACATGATAACTTACGAGGAGTCTGAGACGGTGTTGGCGATGATCGTTTTACGCCCATTGACTGAGATAACATGATATTAACCCCTGGGGATCTCACAACAGGAACTACCGGTGACTTCAACCTCTTCTTTGACGGAGCTTTTGGAGGTCTTATATTTTCTCCTAAACAAAGATAATAGTCAGAACCATAAAATATTGTTAAATACAAGTGCTCTAGTAGTCTAGTACCGGTGACTTCAACCTCTTCAATGATTGATTTGTTTCTATATCAAATACAAGTGCTCTAGTAGTCTAGTACCAACCGAAGCTGGTTCTTGACTTGTTGGAGTTCATCTTCTGTCAGATACAGATAACCAAGAAGTTTCGTTCAGAGAGGAGGGAGTGATTACCTTCAGCGGCCAGGACAGGGGCAGAGGATGCGGCCGGAGTTGGAGCAGCAACCGGGACAGGGGCACGCGCGGGGGCCAGACATGGAGCACCAGCCGGAACAGGGGCACGGGCAGGGAGCAGACATGGAGCAGGAGCCGGGACATGGGCATGGGCGGGGGGGGGGCGGAGCTAGAGCGGTGACGGCGATTGACGGCGAGGGAATGGACGGAGGAACTCCAGCATGGGGAGGGGGCGGCCGTGGGGATGGAGGCGGCACCGCCGCCGTCGACCCCAGCATCGTACTCACCGCTCCACCTCCGTGGACTGCTCTCTAGGGCTATGCGGGTATGCGGGTTTGCAAAATAGGAGGTGGCAACGCGGGCTCGCCGCTTTGACCCACTCACTGCGACGCGGTCGGCCCAGCGGCACTACGTGGACTGCTATTGCGGGGCAGCGTAGCGACATAGCGGGGAGGCCCGCCCGCTTGCAACCTGACCTAGGACAGTTGTGCGATACGGTAGTATATCGGCAGCACCGTCTACACGACACGTTAAAGCCTGTAAGCTTACCGTGTCATTGTCACTCTGGCGCCTCTAGCTGCGCCGACGCTGAGAATCACGGTTTCAGGACGCGCTCCAACGCCATGTTTAATGGGATAAGTATCTCTAGCGGTGCCATTCACCCCTGCCTCTTTCCCACATTGCGCCTCCATAACATCTTTAGAGGGTTTTTAGTTTCATTCTGCCGCATTTGGTGCTCTCATTGAGAATAAATGGTAGAATTTCAGGTCCATGTTGAGAGAGAAAGAGAGGAAGGGGCTAGCCAGGGTGGTGATCCACCTCAGTGGGTTAAGTGGGATTAACCCGAGGGATTTATTGTCGGTTTTGATCTCTGTGTTTTGAATTCAAATGAACTCATTTTTAATTCAAAACTGAGAATTTGAATTGTGTCGAAAGCTTTTGAAAGAATTTATAAAGTTTAAGAAATATGAGGGGACAATAATGCCTCCCCTTATTTCATTATTTTTCCTAAGAAAACATGGACATTTCTTTTATGCAACCTTGCATAAAGAAAATGGATTTTTAAATATTACCAAAGCATCTTGGTCATTTCTCCAAAAGAAATTTCAGCGATTATCTTTGTAAATATAATGTTATCACTTGACTTGGCCAGTGGATTTTAGTTGGAAGGTTTCAATTTTATCTTGTCACATATATCCATGCATAAGGTTTATTTATTTTTCTTTGTATGAGCGAGAGTTGAGATGTTTCTCTCATATTTAAATTAGCATGAAAGATATGATTAAAGAGAGATCATGATCTTGGTGAAATTTGGACAAACTGATCATTCCATAACCTCATTTGGTTTGATGGAAAAGATCATCCAACTTTTCTTGGCATAAAAGAAATGTGCGTATGACATGCATAAGATAGAATAATCAAGAGAAGGGTTTTTAGGAATTAAGTGTGACACTAGCCTTATTTATATCCAGAGAATATCACCTAGGTAGAGTATGATTTTAGGTGAGCATCCATCATTACAACAAGTCTAATGTGGATATAATCATGATTTCAATCATTAGGTGGTTAGTGCAACACAAGTATGGGAGAAATACACATTCATCTCGTACAACATTGATTCATCTTATTTTTCAACAAAAGTTTTTACTGGTTTAGAATTTTGGAATAAATAAGTAGCACATTATTATTAACAGAATTTGGGGTGTTACAGTGCAACTCCATTAGGTAAGAAATAAACGATTTGAGCCAACAAATCTATATTGTGAGTGTTTGCAACTCATAACAGTATTTAGTTTAAAACAGATTAGTAATCCTTCCAAACAAAAGAACACATGGTGAAGAAATTCAGGGCAATACAAGAAGTAAGAACATTTATCTTAGAAAAAAACAAAAGTAGTTCTGAGCCCATTCAGTTAAACACATCCTTGTAAATTCTTTCATAGACATTCACTAACTAATACCGTAGAATCACTCCCCAGAGAGTGGTCTGGCTCTTTTCTGGACCAGACTATATTCCTTTGGTGTATCGAAAGATTGCACTACCTTGGGTTTCATAAAATAAGACATGATTTTTTTAGAAGTCAAACAATGCATTTTTTGACGAAGTTTATAGAAAAATATCAACAACTATGATAGTATAGCTACTATAGTATGAAAATATACTTAATGTTGTATCTAATAAACCTGATTTAACATCGTAGAGGTCAATAGTTTTTTCTAAAAACTTGGTCAAACGTTGTGTTGTTTGATTTTTGGAAAAATTAATACGTCATATTTTACGGAATGGAGGGAGTTCTAATAATGCATGATTAATATTTCTATTCACAAAAAAAATGAACATCATGACACAGCACCATTAAAGCCCCAATATCATGTAAATAATGGCCCCATTGAAGCTTTATAGCGATCTGTGACTCTAGATCGTGGACCAGCATGGCAAAATCTTCCTTGATGACTACCAGTCACTACAGGAAATTTTTACTACGCCGACGGCCGGCTGTCATCGGCACAGCGACAAATTGCCGTCGGACCAAGGAGCGTGATGTCCTCGGCGTATGTCCTCATCGGCACAGCTCCGTGGCCGTCGGCACAGCCCTCCCTCTCGGCATAGTGTCTTCCAGCGGGCCCCACATGTCAGTCAACGGCCGTCTTCGATAACGGTCTAGCCTGGAGCTACGCCGACGGCCAGCCCGCCGGCACAGGAACAGAGCTACGTCAACGGCCTGGCCTAAAATATTTTTAAATTTTTTCTATTTTTTTTTAAATTTTTTTAATCTTTGAATTGTTTGACTTCTTAGTCTCTCGCTTTAATCATTTTAACACTGTTTATAGTTAATAATTGATTAAATTATAGTCTTAGTCAAAGTTCCCGTTCGTTCACTCATCCTAGCACTACTTGAACTCTAGCACGCTTAACTTCCTCGTTCCTTCAGAATCTCTTCCCGCAAAGCAATTTATACATTGTTGTCAGTACTATGATATCGTTCCTATTAAGTCTTATATCATCATGTCACATGGTTATATTTTTTGAAATTACAAGCAATTATTTAAGTAAACAACAATGAATAAGTAAAAATATTATTGAATTTAAATAAAAATAAAAATGATTTTATTTATTTTTTGTATTTTTATTTAATATGAAATAATTAATATCTTTAAATCTGTAAATCAGAATTCGGCAAATAATATGTCTAAATTGATTAGAAAAATGAGAGGAATCCAAATATGATATCAATATCAACTTATCACAAACTATGTTGTGATTCTTATCATAATTTCATTTGCCCGTTTAAAACGGCACGCATAAAGATTCATAGCTCGGGGCTGAGACTCGCTAAACTTCAAGTGAATCTATGATGAAACAACATATTTTGAACCTAAAATATTTTTTTATAAAAAGTCATGAGCATCCGATCATGTATCTGTAGTTCATATCTAACCCACTTCCTGCCGATTCGGCAGGAATTTGTCTTTTTTACCAGGGATAGACGGAAATGTTTGAGATCCCCCTGTTATGATATTATCCATGTAAGGTGGTCTAGTATTTTTTGAAAAATGTGACGGTAGTATTTTGAATTAGCCATTTGGTGGTTGCGTCACAAAACCGTCCATTTTTTACACTCGGAAAATGGAAAACGGCTTTTTGATGCGACGAAAAGGAAAACTTCCTCCTAAAATATTGTTCTCCATCCCATGATGCATGCATATGCACAATATGGACACGTTATCACAAACTATGCCTTCATTCTAGCCATAACATTGGTCATTTGACTCGAAAGCCAAGAAACCTCGAACGAGATAGGTCATTTTGTGAAGAATTTTTTGAGACATAATCAATATACCAAGTTTGATATTTTTCCTTCTAACTATGTCACATAATATGACACCACGCGAAGGTTTCATGTTGTTTGGATCGTTTTTGAATTTATAATGGCCGTTTTAAACTATCGTTAAACTTTGTCGAAGGGCGGGCATGAAGATTCTTAGCTCGGGGCTGAGACTCGCTAAACTTGAAGTGGATCTATGATGAAACAACATATTTTGAACCTAAAATGATTTTTGTAAAAAATCATGAGAATCCGATCATGTACCTGTAGTTCATATCTGACCCACTTCCTACCGATTCGGCAGGAATTTGTCTTTTTCACCAGGGATAGACGGAAATGTTTGAGATCCCCCTCTTATGATATTATCCATATAAGGTGGTCTAGTATTTTTGAAAAATGTGACGGTAGTATTTTGAATTAGCCATTTGGTGGTTGCTTCACAAAACCGTCCGTTTTTTGCACTCGGAAAATGAAAAACGGCTTTTTGGTGCGACGAAAAGGAAAACTTCCTCCTAGAATATTGTTCTCCATCCCATGATGCATACTTATGCATAATATGGTCATATTATCACAAACTATGCCTTCATTCTAGCCATAACATTGGTCATTTGACCCGAAAGCCAAGAAAACTCGAACGAGATAGGTCATTTTGTGAAGGGTTTTTTGAGACATAATCAATATACCAAGTTTGATATTTTTCCTTCTAACTATGTCACATAATATGACACCACGCGAAGGTTTTATGTTGTTTGGATCGTTTTTGAATTTATAATGCCCGTTTTAAACTATCGTTAAACTTTGTCGAAGGGCGGGCATGAAGATTCTTAGCTCGGGGCTGAGACTCGCTAAACTTAAAGTGGATCTATGATGAAACAACATATTTTGAACCTAAAAATGTTTTTTATAAAAAATCATGAGCATCCGATCATGTACATGTAGTTCATATCTGACCCACTTCCTACCGATTCGGCAGGAATTTATCTTTTTCACCAGGGATATACAGAAATGTTTGATATCCCCCTGTTATAACATTATCCATGTAAGGTGGTCTAGTATTTTTAAAAAATATGACGGTAGTATTTTGAATTAGCCATTTGGTGGTTGCTTCACAAAACCGTCCGTTTTTTGCACTCGGAAAATGGAAAACGGCTTTTTGGTGCGACGAAAAGGAAAACTTCCTCCTAAAACATTGTTCGCCATCCCATGATGCACACTTATGCACAATATGGAAACATTATCACAAATTATGCCTTCATTCTAGCCATAACATTGGTCATTTGACCCGAAAGCCAAGAAACCTCGAACGCGATAGGTCATTTTGTGAAGGGTTTTTTGAGACATAATCAATATACCAAGTTTGATATTTTTATTTCTAACTATGTCACATAATATGACACCACGCGAAGGTTTCACATTGTTTGGATCGTTTTTGAATTTATAATGCTCGTTTTAAACTATATATAATGTTTTATATTTTACTTAATTTTTTTATAAATGTGTAATATTTGAGTATAGATAGATAGGTCTTATTTTTCTGCAAATTTTGATATATTATTTGTATTTTTCTGAATTAGAATGATTTAGTTATGATTTTTCAAAAAATAATAAGATAAAAGGAAAAAATCTGGAGGCTAGACCGTCGGCACAAACCAAACAAAAAATTTCAAAAAGCTGTGCCGACGGCCAGGCCGTTGGCACAGCCTGTCTGTCTAACGCCGTTTCCATCGTCGTGTCTAAACTGGGGCTACGCCGAGGGCTATACCTACACCGAGGGCCACCGTCGACACAGCCCTCTCTACTACGCCGACGGCCACGCTACGCCGACGGCTAACCTCGGCACCGTCACCTACGCCGACGGCCGTTCCTACGCCGACGGCCAGACTGGTCAGTCGGCTAGGAAAGATAGCTACGCCGACGGCTCCGATATTTGGCCGTCGGCGTAGCCGGCTGGCCGTCGGCGCCTTACTTCTTTCCTGTAGTGAGTATTTACACCGATCCATTGCACATCCAGGTAAATAACTCAGAGGAATGCAATGATTTCTGCCGCTTCCGCACAGCATGACGACAGGGAAAATTAAGCAAAATAATACTCTAGAACTTTGCTCCGCTGTTGTGCACAATAACCCAAGAACTCACCTTACCGGTTTCAATCATGAACTCAACTTTCAGCTAGGCTTCCCAGAGACGAACTACATTAGAAGAGCGCGCCACTTTCTGTAGTTATTTAAACTAAGCCTAGACTGCGCTTTCCCCTTCGATACACCCTTAGAACGTTGCACCAGGACTGGGTTGATGCACCAATAGAAGCTTTAGCATACCTGAATATCAAGTTGTTCCTCAACTGTCATTATCTCCGCAGTACAGACATGATATTTGTTGGTGTAGTCCCTGCAAGAGCCCTGATGATACAAGAGCTTATTGGGTACTCTACAAACTTCTCACATGCTAATTGAATGGCGTTAGATTCGGTTCATTCAACAAATGCATAAAAACCATCTTATGTCACACATGTGGATATAGATCACATATTGTTTGTAATGGGTTCCCGTTTTTGTCGGGTTTTAGGGTAGTTAAACGCACACCCGATGAACACATGCGATGAATTTCATCTACTGCCACACTAGCTAGATTTACCATGGACCAACGTCAGTTCGTACATAGTTATAAGGTTTTTTCAAAGTCTTTTATGTGTGTCTATGTTACTCTTTTTCATAGCAGAAGATTTTTTTAACGTTCATTGAGTACTGATGCCTTTTTCTAATGTTGCGTGCCATGTGATTGGAAGTTGTCAGTAATCTACATTATCTCAAGAATCATTTAGATTGTTACTGTAATTATTTCCGCTTTCTGTGACGAGGACTTTGAAGAGGATTTCTGCGGGTACTGAGGGGATCGATTATGCCACGAATCTAGGAGATGAAGGTGAATAATCTAGGAGATAAAGTTGAATATCGCGATCACATACACTACTAATCCAGGGCGTGGACCAGCATGGAAAAATCTTCCTTGGTGACTACCAGTATTTATACTGATCCATTGCACATGCATGCAGGTGAATACCTTGAGAGGAATGCAATGATTTCTGCCTCTTCTACACGGGGGGCATGATGACAGGGGGAATTAAGCAAAATAATACTCTAGAACTTTGCCCTGCATTTGTGCATAATAACCCCAGCTCTCGCCTTACGGGTTACATTCAGATAGGTTTCCTAGAGACAAACTACATCAGAAGAGCCACGTTTCTGTAGTTATTTAAACTAAGTCGAGACTGCGCTTTCACCTTCGACAAACCCCTTCTCCTTCTGGAGTGTTGCACCAGGACTGGGTTGATGCACCAATAATACCTGAATATCAAGTTGTTCCTCACCTGTCATGATCTCCGCAGTACAGACATGATATATGTTGGTGTAGTCCGCGCCAGAGCCTGAAACAAGAGCTTGTTGGGTAGTTTACAAACTTCTGAGATGCTAGTTGAATGGGCTTAGATTCGCTTCATTCAACAACTGCATAAAAACCATCTTCTGTCACGCATGTGGATATATATCACATATCGTTTGCAGTGAGTTCCCGTTTTTGTAAGATTACGGGGTAGTTAAACGCTGACTCCTCAGGTTCCTCAGATATACTCGTATTTTTTGTGGCAGACCTGATGAACACATGCGATGACTTTCCTCTACTGCCGGACTAGCTAGATTTGTGCCAACGTCCGTTCGTACACATAGTTATATAGTTTTTTACCAACGGACTTCATGTGTGTCTATGTTACTCTTTTGCATAGCAGAAGCTTTTTTTTAACGTGTCAGTGAGTAGTTATGCCTTTTTCTAATGTTGCATGTCTCATGTGATTGGAAGTTGTTGGTAATCTACATTATCTCAAGAATCATTTAGATTGTTACTTTAGTTATTTCCCCTTTCTGTGACGAGGACTTTGAAGAGTATTTTTGCGAGTACTGAGGGTATGCTGCGAATCTAGGAGATCAAGGTGAACAATCTAGTTGAATATCACGAACACATACACTACTAATTAGTAAATGGTCCAGTTAAATCAGATACCATAGAGTGACCAGATTACTCTTGTAACTTAATTAAAGGTACTTGTTATATCTAATATTACTATTGGTTTTGTATTCGAATCCATGAACATTTCTACAGAAGGTGTTATGACGCAAAACTGAACACAATTAACTAAGAAAATGGTTTTTGATGGGAAGGAATTATGATTCGATCACCATGTCGTTGTACAGATCCCTTGGATAACAAGTAAATTATCTGACCCAATAAGTCCAAATTGTGGTGTTCGAATTCGCATCTCATATCAATATTAATTCACCTTAAAACAGACTCGAATGATCCTTCCAATGAAAACAACAGTACGCACTGATCAATTAGCACACGTTCAGAGCCTTCCAGATAACCACCTCCTTACTTTGAAAAACATCTGACCAGGTGGATCTACTGTAAATCCCAATTTGCGTTGGACACGCTTACAATTAATGAAATAAAGGGAAAATACGATGAATCCAAGATTCAAGAAAACAAAGGAACCTGCAGACAAATTGCAACTTAGCAAAACAGTTCAGATCTGGAGGTGACGAAACAAAACCAAGGTCTCATCCCTAGAGCCTCAGGGTCAGGTCAATCCCATCATCGGTAGTCTCCTCCTGATTCACTTCAGGCTTGTCCTTTTGCTGGCGTCCAAGACGAACCCCATCTCCAGTCCCGCCGTTGCCGTCCGCCGCCGGTGCTGGGGCGGCAAACAAAGGCTGAGCAAGGCCGCTGGTGATGGTGCCGAGCAAGGGGAGAGTGCGGATCGCGTGGCCAGTCTCTCCCTTATTCACTTTACGCAGTCTTCCAAGACGACCCTTTTTTCCATCCCGACCTCCACCTCTAGTGCCGCGGTACCCGTTCGCCGGTGCCTGTGCCGGTGGAGCGGGAGCAAGGCCGCCGGCGATCAACGGCACGACGCCTGCAGAGCGGGACGAGCTACCAGGGAAGTAGTTGTTCGAGTTGAATCGCTGCACCTGCACCTGCACCTGCACGGGGAAGTCGAAGTAAGCGGCGGCGGGTGCTGCGCAGAACAGGGAACTGCGACAAATAATACGAGGAGGCGTACGCTAACCTGCGGCGCAGCAGCAGCAGCAGGAGCGAGACGAAGGCGCTCCTTGTCGATTTTCTTCTGGTCGCGGATCTGGCGCAGCTCCTTGTGCGCCTTCCGGTGCCCACCACGGCCCCGCTTGCTCGCGAACGTGCGCGAGCAGAGATCGCACTTGAACATCCCCTCCGGGACCGGGACCGGGGCCACCTCCTGAACTACGTTGCTGGAAGCAGCCGGTGACCGTGCAGGAGACGACGGCGCTGCGCTGCTCTGCAGCTTGGTGTCTGCCGCGGGCGTGCTGGAACCGGTGGACTCCATTGATTTGGAGATCGAGATGGAGATTGGAGATGCGGGTTTGGATGGATCTGACTCTGAGAGCTTTGGTTGAAGCAGGTGGCTGGGGGTTTAGCGCGGCGGGGGACGGGTTTTAAAGGGAAGGCAGATGGATAGAAATGGAAGCATGTGATACCGCTGGGCTGGGTAAGGTCTTTCTTTAGGAGGGAAAGATTTGGTTTAAACTTGATTTTGGCACCTCTTGCCATCCTTTTTTGTAACAAAGGGAAGCCGTTTCTTGCTATATTTGCAAAGATATATGTTACCGTTGTAATCGATCCCATGCATGACGAATATAGTACTAGTAGTAAATTAATTCTGCAATAATCATGCCGAATCTGCTGGATACTCGAATTTTATTGGATGACTGTATATATGAAAACGTGATGATTTGTGGTCGTTCTTATCTGTTCACTCCGGAATAAATGGTATTACCATACAATGAGATAAACCGCAGCAGCGTCTGATAAGAGCTGTCACGTTAATCCTAGCTCTGTGCCACACATATGTATTTGGTACGTACGTTTGATCTTAATCAATCACGAAATCTGTAACTAATTCAATTTTTTACAATTATTCTCGATCCAATGATGTTGACAAATATTAGAATCTCACTTTATTCGCTATGATCACTTATTTCCTGATAATTTTATTTATTCCAGCTAATAATGTTGTCAAAAAATTATTTCAGGCCAATGAAAATTATTTTCTCTCATGCTAAGGAATAGTATTGTTAAAAAGCAATTTTTTATTGCGAGACAATAACCCATGATGCCCCTTGATTTCTAATTCTGCAAGATGCAATTTTAACAGTGTGATCAACACACCGAAAGACTTATCAACTTCTTGTACTCTGTAAAACTATATAGTTTTAGTGTCTTTATTCCACCTACACAATGTTTAACATTAAGAATATTCATACAAAATAAGAAACTATATTTGTAAATGCAAACTTAATTATATACTTAATTTAAATTAGTTGAACTCAATTTGCACGTGAAATATCACTAGTTTCTTAATAAAAAGGGAAAGCTATGTTTTCACGTTCAGATATGTGTGTACGGAGAAACATGTTCGGATATACAAGTACAAGAAATTCCTACAGAAATGAGGTTTAAACCATATGTCAAAGAGAACTAGATTCACCACACACTTGCGCTATGAGTGGGAAACATGCGGACTTGCATTAAGTCGAGAGGGGTTTAAATCTAGTTCTCTTTGACATATGGTTTAAACCTCATTTCTGTGGGAATTTCTTCAATACACCCCTTACAATTTTCTATAAAAGGGAGGTTGTGTTTTTTATAATCAGAGGGGTTCTTATTCAACCATGATGTTATGGTGCATACAAAAAATATCTGGGGTTCACAGAAAATAACATGTTATGACCTATGTTGGATTTCAAGGCTACCTTTGTTGGCATATACTTCTAGACAAGAAAAGGACTGAGACAAGGTGAACCATTATTGCCCATACTATTGAACATAGAGGCGGATGTGTCTTGATTGAGTGTGCAAAACAAGATGGTCGGGTTGCTGGGGTAGTTCCTCACCTCGTTGATGGTGAACTTTCTATCCTTTAATACGCCGATGACATGATTCTATTTATGGAACATGACTTGGAAAGATCTAATAATGTAAAATTAATATTATCAACATTCGAGCAATTTTCGGGTCCATAAGAGAGAATTGTTTTTCTTCGGCGAGTCTCAAGACGAAGCCCACCTATATGCAGAGCTTTTTGGCTACGAGTAAGGTCAGTTTCCAATCAACTGTTTGGGGATACTGGTTCATTATCGAAGACTCACAAATGCTGAGTGGAAACACGTCGAGGAGAGGCTTCAAAAATGATAAGTAGTTGGAAAGAAAAAATGCTATGTCTTGATGGGAGATTGGTGCTCGTAAATTCAGTACTGAGTAATATGGTACTATACATGATCTCTTTCTTCCATCTTCCTAATCGAGTCTTCCATAGATCAGATATAAATTCTTTTGGCAAGGAGATAGCGAGAAAAAGAAATACCGACTAGCCAAATGGAGGATGGTTTTCCATCCCAAAGAGCAAGGTGGATTAGGGATTCATGACCTTGAGGTCAAGAATACCTCTCTACTGGGTAGATGGTTATTCAAGCTGCTTACTGAGGATGGTGTATGGCAAACCCTCCTAAGGAGGAAATATGTTGGCTCGAAGGTGGTGTCTCAAGTGTTTTGGAAGCTAGGAGACTCGCACTTTTGGGCTGGACCGATGGCTAGAAGAAGCATTTTTTTCGCTTTGGCACATTTTCCATTAAGGATGGCTTGGAGATTTGTTTCTAAGAGGATAAGTGTCTTGGAAATTCTACACTCCAGGAACAATATTCAGCTCTATAGAATATTGTTCTACACAAGGGCAATACCATTGCCCTGGTGCTAGAATCTTCTCCTCCAAACGTGATGTTCAGTAGAGACCTAATTGGACCCAGACTTGCATCGTTAAATGCTCTATTACAATGTTTAACCACTTTGCAATTGTCAGATGGTCTTGATGAGATTGGTGGAATTTACATGAGAGTGGATAATTCTCCGTAGATTCTATGTATAGAGCACTAATCCTGCCTGATGTGCCAATCGATAGTAACAAGAAAATCTAGAAGATAAAGGTACCACTAAAGACGAAAATATTCTCATGGTATATGCCTCGTGGGGTAATTCTTATGAAAGACAATATTGTCAAAAGTATTTGGCATGGAAGTAAGCAATGTGTATTTTGTCACCATGGTGATACAATAAACATTTATTCTTCCGGTGCAAATTTGCTCATTCTATATGGTGAGTCATCCAAGTAGTTTCTAGATTGTATCCTCATCATAGTGTTGCCAACATATTTGGCAATTGGCTGCATGGGATTGATTACAAGTTCAGAATCCTTCTTAGGTGGGAACACTCACCATTATTTGGTTGTTGTGGATATGTAAAAATGACAAGGTTTTTAATGATAAAATATATTCTCCTTTGTAGGTTTTCTATTGAAGCACTGCTACACTTTGTTTATGGTTGTCTATACAACATGTGCAAGCTTGCGACATGTTTACGCAGGTTTGTATATGCTTGGAGGATACAGCGATAGATGTTTTTACCCAACAAGGATGGAAGAGTGATATTTGGATTGGCCCCCCACCTCCTTAGGTGTTATGTAGTATCTGTTGATTTCATGTATTGTGCCTATTTTTTCTTTTTTGTGATCGAACATGTTGACGGCTGTGCATCCTAGTTATGCAGAGGCCGGTTGTAATGATTAAATCCTTTAAGTAATAAAACACTCATTTAAAAAAAGATATAACTAAAGTTTGAGAGCAAGCGATAGGGCTTAACTATTGGAAATGAGTTTAGAAAAAGTTAGGTACGAGATCCATATCTTCTGTTGAAATTGTGTTCTAGTCGACGGTCATTTATTTGGTCCCATATGCCCCTCTCCCCAAACTCGATGGAAGTCTCTTATGCACAACCAGGTAGGGGACAACGCTCCTCTTAAAAATTGCATGTATAGAGAACAAATTCATTCCCACCTTAATTACAAAACAAACATACCAACCACCAAGGTTTCTATCCCGCTTCAGTTACTATCCTCGCATATCTATGAATATGATGCTAGAAATACTCCCTATAGGGAATCATGTGATGATGGTTTTTCCATATTAATTGATAAGTCATTTATATTGTCCTTGAGCATTGATACATTCTAAACGTATCTACTTTTTCAAGTACTTTGCTTGATAATTTGATCTAGAATCTTTCCATATTTGAATAAACTGCTGAATCTAACGCTATTTTTTAGCAAAAGTCTTCTTTCTGTCAGTTTTCATAGGAAATAAAATCAGAAAAAAATACCACATCAGTTTTTCACCAAATAATGAAGCCTAGGGCCTTGGAATCAAGAAAATGGAGCCACGAGGCCCAAAAGAGAATAGGTGGCAGTAAGAGTGGGCACGCCACCCAGGCCCTTTTGGCCGTGGAGCATCGTCTTGGCCTCTCCTTTGGCGTACCCCATTATATACCCTGAAAATCTAGTTCCCTAGGAGGATAAAGTGTTTCGCGAAACAGAGCGCCGCTAGAGCCATGATCTTCATTTCGGGGGTTAGATTGGTCCTTCTCTCCACCCCGGAGAGTGGGATTTCGAGGTTTTGTCCACCACCATCATCATCAACATCATCACCAACAACCATGAGTTCATCCCCCATCATCATGTGTGAGTAATTCCCTGTAGGCATGTCAGGTGGATGGGGATTTATGGCGCCCCGCAATTCCACTACTAGAAAATCGCGTTGTTTTTGTGCATTGCATCATCATGACCGCATGCTCATGTCATCACGCCACATTGCATTTGAGCATCGTCATCATCTTGCATTTGCTTGCATAAAACTATTTTCGGAAAAACCTATTTTTGTTTTCTAAACGCCCCGTCTTTGTCCAACACAAAACCCGGGTCTCCGGATTATTTTGTTTTGTCTGCCAACGATTTGCAAAAAGCCCAGTTGGAATAAATAAATTGTTTAATTATTTTTAGGGGGCAGCCGTACCGGGCCGATCCGACCCAGTCGGCCACCCCCAGAATAAAACCGGCCTACCCAAAAATCTATTCCTACCCAATCCTAGTCTACCCAAACCCCCTCCACCTCACCCCGGCCAACCCCGTCTCGCCACCTCACCAACCCTCACCCACTCACCCTATCACCATGCGCCACCTACCCCACCTCTCACCCCACTCCACACAGCCACCAACCCCACCACCACTCACACAACACACGCACACCACGCAGCAACCACCCAGCCGTCCACCCTCTCCTCTTGGCCCCACCCGCCTGACCCCACACTCCTGGCCCACCCCGCACGCGACCGCGTCCAGCCCTGCGTCCTCTCCCTCCTGCCTCGTCTCCCCCCCCGCATCCTCCTCTTCCTCTGCTCATCACCACCAACCCCGCCGGCCTCAGACCCCTCCGCGACCGCCCTGCTCGCCCACCGTCCCGCCAAGGACTACCCCGCCGCCAGCGCCGCCTCGCCTCTCCTCCCTCCCCTGGCCTCTCGCCTCGCCGCATCGCCCCCACCAAACCGCGGCGTCGCCCTGGACCTCCTCGCCTGCCGTGGCCGCGCCCCACTTCCCCGACGTGCACCCCTCCCCGTCGCCGTCCCCGCCTGGCTCCTCCTCGCCGGACGCCCGCGACCGCCTCGCCGGCCCTCCCTCTCCTATCCGTCCTGGCCGCATCGAGTCCACCGCCGCGAGCTCTTCCGCCGGCCGCCGTTCTTATCTCCGGGCCGCCTCCCCTCTCTGTCGCTGGCCGCCGTGCGACCCCCTCTGCACCCTCCTTCGCCTCCAAGAGCCCCTGCTGCCCGAGCCCGTTGCCCCTCCGCTCCAGGCCCGCCGCCGGCCTCAACCATCCCTGGCCGCGTTCCTTCCCAGCTTCCACCTCCCGGCAAGCCCACCTCCTCGACCCCTCTCCGTCTCCGTCGCCCCCGAGCGTCGCCGAGCCGGCCCAAGTTTCCTCGCTGCCCTGGAGCCCATCGGCCCCTCCCCGCTGGAGCTCCTCTGCGCCGTCGCGGCACGACCTCTCTGTTGCGCTCGCGTGCGCTCAAGGCGCGGCCTCCTAGCCTCTGGCCGCTCCAGCGCAGCGCCGCTGCCTGCTGCCTCAATCCCGAGCGACGATGCGTCTGCCGCTGTGCCCCTTTGCAAGCACAAGGCCATCTGCCGCCTTCGCGTGCGTGCTCGTGCAACCGGGCATTTTTCCTGCTCTCTGCCTCTATCGTTGGTGTACATGTGTGAACATGTTATCTGCTCGCGTGTTTGCCTGAACAAGTTTTCGAGGGCACATGAAGAATCCCTGACAAGAACCGTCTGGATGTTAAGACCTTCATCATGGAACACCAAGAACTACCTCACGGATCTGATTGCGTGAAGCTCTCCTTCCCGGACGCCGAACTCGTCGAGAACCCGGATGCCAAGGTCGCCGACACGGAATGGCAAGACCTCCTTCCCGCACCGATGCCGACGACATCGCACGCCAAGTTCTTCTTCCCGAACGCCAAGACCGACCCGATACGACGACCCGACAAGACCTTCGTGACGACAAGATCGACACCGACCAGGGCGGATCCGATGTTCCCCGACGCCGAACCAAGTCCTTCTTCACGGAACGCCAAGATCGACTCTGTTATCCGAGAACGATCCCGCCGAGACCGATCCCCGTCGAACCCTGAGACCGAACCCCGAACCCCCGGAACCAAGGCCTCCGACCATAATGTGTGACCCCTTTTCTCGAGCCCTATTTTATAAATGATATTAATTGTTGCATATTAAATTGTTCATGCATGCATACTTGTCTGTGGTTTGGGGGCATCATGCCGATTCACCTCATAACTAAATATGGGGCCCATATGCGGGCAAATCTAGCCTTATATTGGCCTCATTTAAATTTGTGTAGCGAACCGGTGATATAATTTTTCCTTGTTAAGACAACATTTAAATTGTGGGGTAGCTAAACAACAGGAACCATTTAATTAATTGTCGGAACCCCGGTTTCACTTAATATTGCCTAATTGCATCGCATCTTTGACATGCCATACATCATGCATGCATCATGCCCGATTTTCTACCGTAGTATTAAATAGTGCATCCGGTGTTTGTGCTAGTGTTTTGCTTCTTCTCGGACTAGGCCGATGAGTTGATGCGAGTGTCGACCCGATCTTCGGATGAAGCTTCAACAATGTTTTCAGGCGAGCATCTCCCCCTTTCTACCTATCTTACTTTTATAGTATTTATTCCCTCCTGTTGATCTATTGCTATCTGTGTTGTGATGCTCTAGTTTTCGTACCCGTGATATCCCTTGCAGCCTTATATTGCCTTGGACACATCCTATTACCTGTTGTTTGGTAGATAGTTGGACTTGCGCGTCGTAGTCGCTTGCTCAAGTGCCGTTGCGTGTCGTCACGTACCACAGTTGTTGGAGTATTGCCGCATGTTTATTGTTGGAGATGATCAAGACTTTAATTACGGTTTAATAACTAAAATTGAAGTAGGTAAATGCAGAGGCACAGGTGGGCAATAGATGTTATTTGGTTGTTAACCGTCCACTTGTGTCCCGTAGGACCCCGAGTACTTGATACCTGTTCCTTGAATATTCGCGCTATCCACATCCGGGAGGATTATGGGACCCCCCTGAGCCAGAGCTTGATTCATTCTTATTTCTTGGGGCCACAAACTAGTTTGAGGTTTTATTTACTATCCTGTACTTATGCCATGCTTTACTGCTTTATTTACGATTGTGCGAGGAGCACCTGTACTGTTTAGGTCCGCGGAGTGTTTTCGCGGTATCGACAAGCCCAGTCACATTTTCGAGTTCCCAGTCGTTTACAGCCACTGACGCAAACCTTGAGTCCGTCTCGGAGTCAGCTAACTTCGTTGCGGGTGTACTCAATGGGGTGGCCCCCTGAAATATTTCTGAATCTTGTGATTGCTTTGTCATGAAAGCCTCGTTGGGTTTTGATTTGGTTTTTCCGAGGTTGATCGAGTGTGTGTTGCTATTTGTGCACCCCTGCAGGGTAAAACTTTCTGAAAGCCGTGTCCGCGGTTATGGACGACTTGGAGCACAGTTTCTCGATCATAGACAAGCATAACTAAAGTACCGCTTTTAACTTGACTAAATAACTGACTAGTAAATAGTGCAACACTCATGGAATGGATAATAAAACTGCCAACGGAGGGGGGGGGGTGTTCGTCCGCTTCCTCGTTGGTAAGCGAGGAGGAGGATGGATCTGTTGATCTTACTGTTATAACTGTTGTTCTTAATTCACAGACATCCGTCTATCTTTGGTTAGGCGGATGGTTAGCGAGTATCTATAGAATTGCTAGGTATTATCTTTTGCTGCAATTGCGTCACCCCAGGTTGTGTCCCCTTTAGAGGCATAAAGACTTGCTGAGTACCCCTAGGGTCTCACACGATAAATTATTTGATTCAGATGAGCAGGTACACTCACAAGATGGATACTGGGTGGAGGAGACGGACGATGTGGGCAACGATCATTCGGTGTAGAGATTCCGGGAACGGGGATCCGTGAGATCTGTGGGCGGGATGTGTTTATTTATGGGGCATTTTATGCCGATTTGCTTCTTATCCGTACTCGGATCTTGTTTGCCGCTTCCGCCTGATACTCTGATGTTTGATGTATGAGGAGATATCCTAAACTATTATATCTATCTAGGACATTTGAATCTTGCCGTATGGCGTTGCTATATTTCCTTTCTTTTTAGATGGAATGGCTCTGATGTACTGTTGTATGGTGGCTTGCATACATACTCATTTGTGTATGTAGTTGATCCCTTCGCCTGCCGATTACGCCGCCCGTTCTTGTCCCGATGTTTGGAAATGGTTGGGACGGCCGAAAGGTCTACCTGTGAGTGGCATTTGGGCCCCACCGTACTATTTCAACCATTTCCGCTCA
Organism: Avena sativa; assembly: GCA_916181665.1. Classification (NCBI taxonomy): domain Eukaryota; kingdom Viridiplantae; phylum Streptophyta; class Magnoliopsida; order Poales; family Poaceae; genus Avena; species Avena sativa. Next base: position 366,941,320 of record OV702283.1, on the reverse strand, counting down.
TCCAGGCCTGTAACTAGGAGCGTAATTCACCGAGGTAGTTACAGGATTGGATGAGATCCATCATGTAATCATCCATATGTATCGAGATTTGAGGTGTTTATTTTGTAGACATTCTTGTATGAGTGTTGGTACACTTTTGCTATGTTTAATGCTTGTTGCTAGGGCCCGAGTGACATGATTTCAGTACTGAACTTTTATTGCCCAATCATATATTTGAGTTTGATATGTATTGAACATGCGAACCCTAAGGTGACAGTTAGGGAACAACAATGGGAATATATGATAGTTTGAGGATATTGTGTGTTCATGAAGTGTTAATGCTTTGTTCTGGTCTATTTGAAAAGGTGGATCTTAATTTCCTCTAGTACCAAGTTGGCCCCGGTGAAATGGGCAGGCAGTACAAAAGATATTATGCAAACTTACATGCATGATTATGTTTGGAGTACACACCTACACACAACTGAATTAGAGATAAATGCCATGGAAATAGGATACATTATATAATGTATATCATGAAATAGGATACATTATATAATGGATATCATTCATACAACACCCTGCTATCACCGCATGCCTGATATTTAGCCATTGAAAGTTCCACAATATTACTTTCGGTGAAAACTAGAAATCTGCTGCTTTATTACTTCTACATTTTACTACTTTAAATCAATTGCTATAAATCACCACGTCCTTGTAAGTTTATTGATATACATGTGTGATTGAGAGTGAAGCCTCAATTGCTAAAGTCTTATTGGTATTCTTGTATTCCTCTTGAGTCGAACTATAAATTTGGGTAATACTTCCCATCGAAGATTTCAGCGATCCCCTATACTTGTAGTATCAAGACATTTTCTGGCGCCGTTGTCGGGGAACCTAGCTTTATTGGTAAGACCACTTCTTACCATTTACTTGTCGTACTTACTTCTCTCTCATCACGGGAAAGAGTAAGGATGTTGCTAGGAAGGATATTATGCCTTCTACTACAAGAAGAGGTACAGATTTTCCCTCTAGGCCAAACTATTCACCTAATGATATTACCACTCCTGCTATTAAAAATAAAAAAACTATCCTAGCAAGTTCACCATTGTCTAGGATGTCTATTGGTATTGAAAAAGGTTTGTTGGATGAGGGCCAAGATAAAGAGGGGATGCCTAATTTATCTAAGTCCTTATCCAATGATGATATTGAATCTGAATATGATAAAGATGAACATGTTAATGAAAAAGATAGTGCCACTAGTTCTAAAAAGACACCTAGTGAAGAGGATATTGCTTTCACTAAAGCTTTTATGAGTCTTGATCTAGATGACTTGGATAAATTTGAAGAAACTCTGAGTACCTTTTCTCTAGGAAAACTATTTCCTGTTGCTAGTAAATGCAAAGAACCTGCAATATTCATTAAATATAAGGAGTATGATTTTGAAATTGACCCTGAAATAATATAAAGAGTTGAATCATATAAGTTCTATGGTAAAGAAGAAGAATGTCCCTATGAGCATTTAATTAATTTATAAGATATTGCTTGCCAATTTGGAAAAATTGAGATACACCAACGCTATTATTTCTTAAAACTGTTCCCCCTCTCTTTAGGAGGAGATGAAAAACTTGGTACAAATCATTAGATCCTAAGTACATTACTAGTTAGGATCATGCTTGTATGTGTTTTTCCATAAGTATATTTATAATAGTAAAATATGAGAGTTGAAATTAGTAACTTCACACAAAACGAAGAAGAAAGTATTCCCCAAGCTTGGGAGAGATTTTTTGCTATCAGGAGGAGATGTCCTGTACATGGTTTTGAGGATAATGAATTACTTGATACATTTTATAGTGGACTAACTGAAATTTCTAGAACCTATCCAGATAGTGTTGTAGGAAATATTTTCAGGGACAAGACTATTGAGGAAGCTAAGGAATTATTGAATACTATTACTCAGAATTATCATGATTGGCATACTGAATAAGAAGATAAAAGTGAGAAGACTCATAACAAGAGAGGTGTTCTCATATTATCTAATGAAGATATGGAAGAAGATCATAAATCTATGGAGGAAAGGGGTATTAAATCCTCACATTTAAAGGAACTTACTGATAAGGGTTTTAAATTCCCTATTGATAAACCATGTTGTCCTATTCAAGTTCATGCTATATGTTCTTCTGAAAGCAATGGAAGGGTATCGACTCCTACTGAAATATCTTATATTGATCATTCTAGCAATTTTGTTCCTCATCAAGAAATATATGATCACAATATTGGAAGGGAAATAATAGAGAGCTCTCATAAGGTAAATGTTCTTCATCAAAGAGTAGGCTCTTGTGTTGTCTATCTTAAAATGACTATTAAGCATTGCAAAATGATGAATAATCAAGTTTAAGAAATGATTTATCTTCAAAATAAGTTGTATGAAAATCTTCTTAATGTGAAGGAGCAAATTCTGATGGACATCCAAAAAGGAAAGAGCAAGAGGCTCTTAAGAAGAAGTCAACTGCAGGAGAATCTCCCAATGAAAATGAAGATAATGGGAATTCTGAAGATCAATAGTATGATGTATATCTCTTTGATGTTGAAACTAAGGACAACAATAATGAAGAATATGATGTGGAAATGTCCCAAACAAATGAAGAATCACAAGAAGAGGAGAATAATGAAGAATCTGAGCCTATTGTAAGTGAGGACCCTCAATCATCAAGGGATAAAAATAACAAGAAGAAGCCTCCACCACAACCAAAAGGTAAAGAAAGGGATCCATGGGTACAAAGACCCATACCATATCCCCAAGAGGTAATGAAAACTTTGGATGATGCAAGGTTTGAGAAGTTTATTGAGTTGATAAAAATTTTATACTTGTAAATTCCCTTAGTTGATGCTATTAAAGTACCTCCATATTCCAAATATATGAAAGATATTGTCACTAATAAAAGAAAGATACCAAATGAAGCTATTACTGCCATGCTTGATGACTATTATTTTAAGGGAACACTACCTGAAAAGAGAGGGGATCTAGGTATTCCAACTATTCCCTACACCATTAAAAATACTCGTGTAAAATATGCCTTATGTGATCTTGGAGATGGAGTAAGTGTCATGCCTTTATCTCTTTATAAGAAACTTAACTTAAATAAATTAGTACCTACTAAAGTTTCACTTCAAATGGCTGACAAATCTACTACTATTCCTATTGGTATATTTGAGGATGTTCCTATTATAATTGCTAATGTGCAGATTCCCGCAGACTTTGTCATATTAGATATGCCTAAAGATGATAATTTATCTATTATTCTGGGTAGACCTTTTCTAAATACTGTAGGGGCTGTGATTAATTTTACTGAAAGCAAGGTAACCTTTAATTTGAAAGGGAAGGAGCACACTATATATTTTCCAAAGAAGAATTCTATTAAGTTACCTAAGAGAAGTGTTAATTCCATTGAACCAGGAGTTCTTATAATTGGAAGATTTGAAATTCCTATTCCTCCTCCCAAGACTAAGTTGAAATAATAATGGTTGGAACTATTCCAATCCGTTATGAGCTACCTTAAATTTCTTCTTCTAAAAACAATAAAGTAAACCATTGTTTCTATCCTTATCATAGTATTAATAAGACTTGATCAACCTCATTTTTAACATGATAATAATGAGATGATGATTGCCATTTAAATTATTTTTGTAGTAGTATTATAGTTTACTTGAATTCCTTCGTATTAAATTTAGTTACTTTAATTATTTTATGTCTGTTTTTGATGATTTTGAGTTCAGGAAAGTTTTACACAGAAAATATTTTTCAAAAATTACGAAAACATTCTCAAGCCATTTTTCTGCATAGAGGATCCACCCTGCCAAAGGGCACTGCCAGAAACTGAACAGGGGCCAAGAAAGGCCAGGTGGCGCGCCTAGTAAGGGTGGGTGTGCCCCTGCCCTTGTGGGCCCCCCAGAGCGAGTTAGGTGGCCTCCAACCTCCCAGGTTAATGATGTGAGGTTTGTCATGAAGGGCCAAAGGTTAATTATGTTCTTAGAGGTCTGTAATGCCATATTGTCACATCCCAAAATTTTCCATATTTTGTAATGTGAAAAATAAATAAACAAAATAAATATTTATTAAAATTTAGGGTGAAAAGAAACTTTTTGATTCCAAATGGAAACATTAAAACCCATCTTGAAAAAACTTTGAACAAAAAGGCTTCCAACAAAAATTCAAATCAAGTTAAATGCATTCATCAAGAATGAATCTTGAAATTTAAACACTTGGAAAAGTTAAACCAAAACCCTAAAACCCAAATGGAAGAAAATCATTCCAAGATTACTCTAAGACTATGGATTTGTTCCATATAAAATTTGTCAACAAACATTTATAAATGATCAAAAATGATAAACAAAAATATTATAAAACCATAGAAATTAGTTTCATTCAATTTGGAAGCATGGATAAAATCTTATGAATTTAGTAAGATAAAGAAATTAAATTTCAAAGCTAGTAAAGCTCCTATCTAAAATCCATACCAAATTGTGAGCAAAGTAATCCTAAAAGGATTTAAAAAGACAAAAAAAAAGATTAAATGAAGTTATACAAATTGGAATCACCAATTTTGTACCTATAAATAAAAAGATATGGATTTTATAAGATAAAGAAAGAAAGAAAGAAATAAGGAAAATTTAAAAGCCAAATTAAATCCTGGCCAAATCCATAATCAAACAAATATAATACAAATCCAAATGAAATAAAGGGATAAAGAATATTCAAAATAAAAGTATGTGGAATTAAACCCTATTCCAATTATATTCTAATAAAGACAAAATCCCTAAAGAAAATGATTAATTAAATCATGGGAAAATAATAATTGGAATTTGACCAAGTGGAATAAAAGTTATTTAATTAACTTAAATGGAATCAAAGAATTATCTGAAATAAAATTTATATGGGATTAAAAACATATTTGATTTTATTTTAATAAAGACAAATACCCAATTTAAATGACTAATAAATCATATTAAAAAATATTTTAAATAATTCAAAGTGAATTATTTGACACCCTAATAAATAAATAAAACCTACTGAAAAAGTTTTGGTAAAATTTGGAGATTAAATAGAAGTTGGAAAACATAATTAAAATTCTATTTAAATAAAGACAAAGGTCTATTGTGAATAAATAATTAAACCATGTGGAAATAAAAGAAATATTCTAAAATGATCTTTAAAATACATGTTTGAACAGAATAGAAAATTACTGAAAGTTTGGTAAAAATCTAAAATTTAAATGGTGTTTAAATAATTTGAATAAATACAAAATAGAAAAAGAAATCAGAAAAAGAAAAAGAAGAAGGAAAGGAAAAAAATGAAATAGAAACGGCCCAGCCCAACCTAGCCCACTAAGCCGAGCGAGCCCACCTCCTCTTCCCCCCCGGACCATTTTCTCCTACTCACTAACGAACCCACGCAAACGCTGACTACACGTGACCCCACCGCACCCCCTCTCTCTCTCGATGTTGCCAGGTCCCACTTCCCCATCATCATCGTTCTCACCCGCGGTGAGCACGCCCCCAACCCCTCCTGTTGTTTCTGGCGTTAATCTCCAGCGTGAAATTCGCATTGATGCAGAAATAAATCGCCCAGTGAATCACGCTCGTTAATTCGCCCCGTCTCTCTCTCCATTTTCCCCCATTCGCCCGCACACAACCGCCACCAGGCTGCCTCAATTCCTCTCAGCACTGCCACTGCCCCGACGCCCTTCCAGCGACGATTCCGGCCAGCCCACGTCTCCCCTTGCTCCCTTGAACATACAAGCTTACTCTCCATCGCCAGACGCATCTCTCGGTACCTCCCTCAAGCCCGCACATGCTCTGGAACCTCGACAACCTCTTCGCCAGAGCAGCGCCACCGTCTGCCTCAACTCCGGCGAATCCACACGGTGAGACCCGACCGTCCCCTCCTCTCTGGTTATTAGTTGCATGTTTAGAATTTTTGCGTGCATCTAACAGCATAACTCATTCGTCTTAGCGCGCACCACATCCTCTCCAATGACGTCGCCAAGCTCGCCCGTCGACCGAGACAACTCTAGCGAACGATTCAGATCAACATCGTGCGCCCCTTCGATGATGACGACCACCTCAAGCTTCAGCACGACGCGGCAAACTCAGTAAGCATACTCCCCCTCTCCCGCAGCTTCCTGTACTCGTCGTACCACCACCGGCAGAGCCGCGCCGCCGCTAGCGCCTCCCATCTCTGGTTGCTCCTTTATCAGCCGTTAGATTTAGATCGCGTGGATAGGATATATTGACTTAATCGAACCGTTATGCTCAATCAGAGCCGTGCGATGCACTTTAAATCTGACGATCCAGAGAGCCTGATCCACGCGAACTGGTATGAGCCAGTAAGATCATTCCACGTGGCAAGTGTTTTGTTTTAAAAACAGAAAAGGATCTATTAGATGTTTGATTTTGCAAAATTTATAACTTTAAATGTACACATCCAAATTTTACAAACTTTATATCAATGGAATCAGAAAAAATAATCCTATCCAACCATTCCATTTTTTTAATGAATTGCTTCTGTAAAATTGGTTGTTTTTGCAGAAACTTGTTTAGGCATGTTTTGAATATAAAAATTATTCTAGAAATGTTTTTAGAATATAATCTTTTGTAAATGGTTTGTTTTGAACTTACTGACCATATAAACCAACTTTTGGATTTAAAAATATATTTTGTGACACTTAGGAATAAATCTTTGAATAAAAGCATTTCTAGTTAAATAAAAATATTGTTTATGTTTTAAAAATGCTTTTGAGTAAAACCTTTTGAAAATGGTTTGAATTAAACTCTCTGACCCTAAACACCAAGTTTTGATATTTAAAAATATATTTGGTGAACCCTAGAAAAATTATTACTTTGTTTAAAGGCATTTCCAACAAAATAAAATATTACTTTGGTATAAAAATGATTTATAGGTAAAAACTTTTGCAAATGGTTTTAATATTACACACTTGACCTTAAAACACTAACATTTGTGTTTAAAAATATATTTGTCAAACACTAGAAATTATTACTTTGATTAAATCCTTTTTAACAAAACAAAAATGATTTAAAGTGGACATTTTCACTAACTTAATATCAAATGGTTTTGCCACTTTTATAAATGACCAATAGGTGTATTAAAATATTTATAACCTATTAGAAACCACTTTTCCAAATAAAACAATCTTTGGCATGCTTGCATGCATTGCTTTGTTTTTATTATTCTATGTGATGAATTGCTTGAATGGTAGATTGAATTTGTGCCTTGATTGAATTGTAGTGAAATTTGAAGAGTGTGACTATTGCAAGATCAAGGAGTGAACTTATATTCTCTACCAAGAAGGCAAGTGGTGCTTCATAGTTTTGTCCCAATATTTTGACTATCCATTAGAACTATTTTGTATAGGGATTGCATGATAATTTTTGCTAAGTATCTATATGCTATGCTTGGGAAATCCTAGTAGTTGTAGAATGGTTAGAATTTTATCTAAGTAAAGATACTTGCTATTTCCATGATTAGCCTAGCTAGTAGCAACCAAGGGTGGATTATATACATGCTATGGAAAAATATTGCTAAGTCTTTGACTTATGTTTTTGCTTAATAAAACAACTAAGTGAATGAAACACCTGGGTGGAATGGTAATTGCTTGGTTGGATTTTTGTTGAGTGGTTACCAGGGCCCATTTTTCAATGGTTTACCCTGTGTATCTCACTTGTGGAATGCTACCTAGGAACAAAGGGATTTGAGATGCCATATGTTAAGAAGCTTCTAGTGCAGCCACATGGCATTATGGGCTCTGCCTTGATCATATAGGTTGCAATGACTTAGCCATTTGGACAGTTGGTGGTAGGGTGATAGGTTGGAAAGCGTCCATTTGGTCTAAGGGAAGGCTTCTGAAAGGTCTTGTCTTGATGAAAGTGAAGTCTTTTGGGGAAAGTGCACCACCTCTGCAGAAGGAAGAATCTAAGTAGTTAGCCGTGTCCCCAGAAAAGGACAATTTGAGCATCAAGACATGGAATATATTAAGAATATCCTTATCCCAATTTCTAAGTTAAAAACTTGTGGTTGAACAAGGGTTAAAGGATCTTCAATCTTTGATTGATAGATGCCTTGGATGATTTTGACAAACAAAAACTTAGTGTTTTCAAATGATAAGAAAAAACTATTTTGAGAAAAGCAAGCCTAAGCTCCACTTGGCCAAATGCATATAGATGATAGTTACCACTATACTACCATAGTATCACTTGCCAATACAATTCAAATGTATTGACCCTTGTGGCTGTAACTTATTATGTTGCAGGTTTGTTTGATGTTAGTGAAGTGTGTTGATTAGGATTACAAGTCTACAACCAATATGATTGCATGTGGCACTTTAAAGATGAAGGACTCCATGCTATAGTCATTTCTGCTGCATTATAATGAGATAGCCTAATGAGCTATGGAAGATGTAATGAATTATTTTATTCCTGGTTATAAAGTTGTAATATGACCTTTGTTTCTTGATATTACATCTTAACTGTGGATGCTAGCTATTGATCCAGGGACTAGCATTGTAAACACATGGATCTCTACCTTATTAAAGGTTGGGACCTTTACACATATATGTCCCTAATGAGGGAAAATGGGAAGTCATTCCTAGTGATTCTGATGAGAGCATTGATGACTCCTTGTTGACGTAGAGCACTTCATCGGAAAACCCCAAGAGAAAGGTGTGAATAAGCACAATAGCAAGTCTTCCCTCAAAAATAAACCAAGGTTATCGAACCAGTAGGAGGAAGGAAATGTCTCAAAGGTGTTGCAAGCTACGTGGAAACCTGCACAACACAAACTCAAGACTTTGACCCAACGAACAGTGAGGTTGTTAATCTCACCGGTTGCTGTAACAAAGGATTAACTGTATGGTGTGGAAGGTGATGATGGTTTGCAGCAAGTAAACAATAACAGTGGAAGATGTATCAGTGGTAAAGATTGGATTGTTGGAATTATGCCCTAGAGGCAATAATAAAGATGTTATTATTATAATTCTTGTTCATGATAAAGTTTATATTCCATGCTAGAATTGTATTAAGCGGAAACTTTGATACTTGTGTGGTTTATGAACAACACCGTGTCCCTAGTACGCCTCTATGGACTAGCTCATTGATTAATGATGGTTAAGGTTTCCTAACCATAGACATGGGTTATCGATTAATAATGAGATCATATCATTGGGAGAATGATATGATGGACAGACCCAAATCAAGCAGAGCAATTAGATCGTGTCATCGTGTTCATCTTTGCGAAGCTTTTTCTTATGTCAAATATTGTATTCCTTAGACCATGAGATAATGCAACTCCCTGGTATCGGAAGAAAGATTTGAGGTCATCAAACGTCATCCTATGAGAGGTGATCATAAAGGTGTCTCTCAGGTGATCGGAAAGTACTTGTTGGGTTGTATGTATCAAGATGGGTTTTGTCCCTCCCAAGTCGGAGAGATATACTTCGGGCCCACTCGGTAATCGATATCAACACCACTTGCAAGCATGTGGTTAAGGAGTTAATCACAAAGTGATATCGGATTACGGAACGAGTAAAGTACTTGCCGTGAACGAGATTGAACTAGGTATGCCGATACCGACGATCGAATCTCAGGCAAGTAAAATATCGCGTGATGAAGGGAATATATATATGGGATTAATTGAATCCTGGCATCATGGTTCATTCGATATGATCATCGATGAATATGTGGGAGTCAATATGGGTTTCCAGACCCCGCTGTTGATTATTGATAGAAGATCATGTCTGCATATTCTCGAACCCGTAGGGTCACACACTTAACGTGCTTCGACGCTAGGATAGAATGGATAATTGGTTTATGAGTTTTTGTTCGGAGTCTCGGATGAGATCCAGGACATCACGAGAGGTTCCGGAATGGCCCGGAGAATAAGATTCATATAAAGGAAAGCAGTTTTCGGATTTCGGAATTGTTTCGGAATGTTCGGTATTGTACCGAAAGGTTCTAGAAGCTTCCGGAGTGGGACCAACGTGGCCCCACTTGTCGGAGGGGGGCGTGGTCCTACGAGGGAGTGCCCTGGCCGCATTGGGCCAGGGGCACAAGGCCCCATAGGCCCAGCCGGCCAAAATCCTAGGGAAAACCCTAGGGGACCTTCTAGAAGGGGGGAAGACTTGCCCCCCACTCCACCCTTGTGGCCGCTGGCCCTAGGGCTTGGAGGAGGGGCAAGGGGGCCGAACAGCCCCCTATATAAGGTGGGCAGGGGGCGCACCCTCCCCCCACACCCCAGACCCTAGCCGCCATACTGCTCTCTCTCTCTCTCTCTCTCTCTCTCTCTCTCTCTCTCTCTCTCTCTCTCTCTCTCTCTCTCTCTCTCTCCCGACTGCGTGTAGGTGAAGCCGTGCCGCAAAAACTCTCTACCATTGCACCACGCCGTCGTGCTATAGATCCAATCTATCTCTCCACCCTACTTGCTGGACCGAGGAAGGAGGAGACGTCGCGGTGTCGTACGTGTGCATCTCTCGGAGGCGTCGCCACTTGCGGCGTTGGATCGGATCGGATTGCGAGGAGGAGAAGGCTAGTACGACTACATCAACCACGTTCTGTTGAACGTTCCGCTGTGCGATTTTTTCAAGGGTATGAAGATCTCATCTATCCCTCTCGTTGATTGCATCTCCTAGATTAGATCTTGGCTTTCCCGTTTGCATCCGTAGAATTTTTTTGATTTACTATGCTGCGAATCCCTTCAGTGGTATCAGAGCTAGATCTATGCGTAGATGTGTTTCACGAGTAGAACGCAACATGCTTGTTGCGGGCGTTGATCTTTTCTGCTGCAAGCCTCTTGTTGTGTACTTCTTATGACGCGGGATAGTCAGATCGAAGCGGTCCAGTCCAAGTTTACGCGACCTCGTTCGCGAGACCGGCTCCGCACTTGACGTGTGGCTTGTTCCACACATGCGACTGGTGGATGCCAGTTTCTCTCACTATTGTTGTCATGGGATTTACACCGGATGTTGGCAACCATAATATCACCGTTGTGTCTTTCCGTAGGTAAGAATCGTTCTTAGCTTGTTACTCCCATAAGACACGTAAAACATGCAACAACAAAGTAGAGGCATCTAACTTGTTTTTGTAGGGAGTGTTTCTGTGATATGGTATGGCCCAAGATATGATGTGTATGTTGTATGCAATGATCATGTTTTGTAATATTTCACGACTTGCATGTCGATGAGTACACAACCGGCAGGAGCCATATGGCTGTCTTTATAATTGTGTATGACATGTGTGTCAACTTCTTATACGCCGTGTAACATCTTTACTTTATTGCTAAGTATTTAGCAATAGTTGTAATTGCTATTCGTGGTGGAGGCAATCATGGTGGAGTGATGGAGATCATGCTGGCATGCACAAGATGGAGATCATTGCGCGGAGATTGGCTGTACCATGTCACATAAAATTATATGCATGTGATGTTTATCCTTTTATGTATCTTATTATGCTTAGATCGCGACGGTAGCATTATAAGATGATTCCTCACTTAAAGATCAAGATAAAATTGTGTTCTCCCCATGTATGCACCGTTGTGAAAGTTCGTCGTGTTCAAGCATCTCGTGATGATCGGGTGCTATAAACTCTACGTTCACATACAACGGGTGCAAGCCAGTTTTGCACACACGGAAATACTTGGGTTTGACTTGACGAGCCTAGCATGTACAGACATGGCCTCAGAACACACGAACCGAAAGGTTAAGCATGAGTCATATGAATGATATGATCGACACTTTGTTGTCCACCACTGAAGCCACATCTCTTCTCGTGAAGATCAGATTAGGTGTGGTGAATTTGGATCGTGTTCACTAAACAACTTGAGGGATGTTGAATTTAGTGCGAGTTCATCTAGTAATTTGATTAAGTTGAACTAGTTATCATGAACATAGTCTAAATTGTACTTGCAAATTTTGTAGATCAAATGGCTAAGTCCAACTTCAACTTCAACGTTTTTGCTGAGAAAGAAAAGCTTAAGAACAATGGGTCTAACTTCACCAACTGGTTCCGCAATCTGAGAATCATTCTCGTTGGCGGACAAAAGGACTATGTCCTTGAGAAAGCGCTAGGTGACGCCCCTGCTATAGATGCGCCGGCTGATGAAAAAGCTGTTTATCAGTCGCGCAAAGATGATTATGGTGTGATTAAGATCACCATGTTGTTTCCTATGGAATCGGACCTTCAAAATCGTTTTGAGGAGTTCGCCGGGCCCTTTGAGATTCTTGAGGAACTGAAAACCATGTTTCAGACTCAGGCCCGTTCTGAGAGATATGAGATCTCTGAGAAATTCTTTAACTGCAAGATGGAGGAAGGGAGTTCCGTTAGTGAGCACGCCATTAAGATGTCGGGCTACACTCAACGTCTTGAGAAACTGGACTGCAAGATTCCAGAAGAACTCAAGATTGACAGAGTTCTACAATCACTCCCTCCTAGCTACAAAGGTTTTGTAGTTACTCATAATCAGATTGGTTCCACTAATACGATCACTGAGCTCTTCGCTAAGCTGAAAGCTGCGGAGGTGGACATCAAGAAAGATAATCATGTGTTGATGGTCAACAAGCCCCCCAGCTTTAAGAAAGGTAAGGGTACAAAGAAGTCCTTCAAGAAAGGCAGCGGCAAGCGCGTTGCCCCTGCTAAGAAGAAGCTCAAGTCTGGACCTAAGCCGGACACTGAGTTCTTCTATTGCAAGGACAAGGGTCACTGGAAGGGCAACTGTCCGAAGTACTTAGCGGACAAGAAGGCTAGCACCATTAAAGGTATATTTGATATACATGTTATTGATGTTTACCTTACTAGCGCTCGTTGTAGTGCCTGGGTATTTGATACTGGTTCAGTTGCTAATATTTGTAACTCGAAACAGGAGCTACGGAATAGACGACGGCTAGCGAGGGATGAGGTGACGATGCACGTTGGCAACGGATCAAGATTTGATGTGATGGCCGTCGGCACGCTCTCCTTAGTTTTACCTTCGGGATTAGTTTTAAACCTTAATAAATGTTATTATGTGCATGCGTTGAGCATGAACATCATATCTAGATCGTGTTTATTGCAAGACGGTTATTCATTTAAATCGGAGAATAATGGTTGTTCTATTTATATGAGTAACATCTTTTATGGTCATGCACCTGCTATGAATGGTTTATTTCTTCTGAATCTCTAAAGCAATGAAACACACATCCATAACATTGAGGCTAAGAGATGCAAAGTAGATAGTGATAATTCAACCTGTTTGTGGCACTGCCGTCTAGGTCATATTGGTGTAAAACGCATGAAGAAACTCCATTCTGATGGACTTTTGGAGTCTCTTGATTTTGAATCATTTGACACGTGCGAGCCGTGCCTCATGGGCAAGATGATCAAAACCCCGTTCTCCAGAATAATGGAGGGAGCAACCGACTTGTTGGAAATCATACATACCGATGTATGCGGACCAATGAGTGTTTCGACGCGCGGTGGTATCGCTATTTTCTCATTTTTACTGATGACTTAAGTAGATATGGGTATATCTATTTAATGAAACATAAATCTGAAACGTTTGAAAAGTTCAAAGAATTTCAGAACGAAGTGGAAAACCATCATAACAAGAAAATTAAATTTCTACGATCCGATCGTGGAGGTGAATATTTGAGTTATGATTTTCTCACGCATCTTAAAGCAAGCGGAATCGTTTCGCAACTCACGCCACCCGGAACACCACAGCGCAATGGTGTGTCTTAATGCCGGAATCGAACTCTATTAGATATGGTGCGATCGATGATGTCTCTTACAGATTTGTCGTTATCATTTTGGGGTTATGCATTAGAAACCGCTGCATTCACTTTAAATAGGGAACCATCTAAATCCGTTGAGACGACACCGTATGAACTGTGGTTTGGTGCTAAACCTAAGTTGTCGTTTCTTAAAGTTTGGGGATGCGAAGCTTATGTCAAGAAGTTTATGTCGGACAAGCTCGAACCCAAAGCGGAGAAATGCGTCTTCATAGGATACCCTAAGGAAACGATTGGGTATACCTTCTACCACAGATCCGAAGGCAAAGTGTTTGTCGCAAAGAACGGGTCCTTTCTTGAGAAGGAGTTTCTCTCAAAAGAAGTGAGTGGGAGGAAAGTAGAGCTAGACGAGGTTACTGAACCTTCTCTTGAGTTGGCGAGTAGCGCATCACCTGAAATTGTTCCAGTGCCGTCTGCACTAACAATAGAGGAAGCTAATGACGAGGATCATGAAGATTCGGACGATGCTACTACTGAACGTCACAGGTCGACAAGGTCACGTGCCCCTCCTGAGTGGTACGGTAACCCTGTCTTAACTGTCTTGTTGGTAGACAACAGTGAACCTGCGAACTATGAGGAAGCAATGATGAGCCCAGCCTCTGATAAATGGCTAGAGGCCATGAAATCCGAATTGGGATCCATGAGCGAAAACCAAGTATGGAATTTGTTGGACCCTCCTAGCGATCGAAAGGCCGTTGAGTGCAAATGGATTTTCAAAAGGAAAACGGACGCAAATGGTAATGTTACTGTCTATAAAGCACGACTTGTCGCGAAAGGTTTTCGACAAGTTCAAGGTGTTTACTATGATGAGTCTTTCTCTCCCGTAGCGATGTTTAAGTCCATTCGGATTTTATTAGCAATTGCTGCGTTTCATGATTATGAAATATGGCAGATGGATGTCAAGACCGCGTTCCTCAATGGCAACATTGATGAAGAGTTGTATATGATGCAACCCGAAGGTTTTGTCGATCCTAAGGATGCTGATAAGGTGTGCAAACTTCAGCGTTCCATTTATGGACTGAAGCAAGCATCTCGGAGTTGGAACCTTCGTTTTGATCAAGTGATCAAGAGCTTTGGATTTGTTCCAAATTGCTACAAAGCTTGTATCTACAAGAAAGTGAGTGGGAGCTCAGTGACATTTTTAGTACTATATGTGGATGACATATTGATTATTGGAAATGAAATTGATATGCTTAACGATGTGAAGAGTTATTTGAACAAATTTTTTTCAATGAAAGACCTAGGAGAAGATGCTTATATATTAGGCATCAAAATCTATAGAGATAGACAAAGACGCCTAATAGCTTTAAGCCAAAGTACATATCTAGACAAAGTTCTGAAAAGGTTCAGAATGTATAAGGCAAAGAAAGGTTCAGTGCCCATGTTGTCAGGTAAGATATTGAGCAAGGCTCAATGTCCAGCTACGGTAAAAGATAGAGAAACCATGAGCAAAGTGCCTTATGCCTCGGCCATAGGTTCTATCATGTATGCCATGCTGTGTACTAGACCAGATGTGTCCAATGCTCTTAGTTTGATGAGCTGATACCAAAGTGATTCAGGAGTGGAACACTGGACAGCCGTAAATAACATCCTAAAGTATTTAAATAGGACTAAAGAAATGTTCTTGGTCTATGGAGGTGATGAGAAGCTCGTCGTAAAAGGTTACGTCGACGCTAGTTTCGACACCGACCTGGATGATTCTAAATCTCAGACAGGATACGTTTATATTTTGAATGGAGGAGCTGTGAGCTGGAGAAGCTGCAAGCAAAGCGTGATCGCGGGATCTATAGTAGAATCGGAATACATGGCTGCTGCAGAAGCGTCAAGTGAAGGAGTTTGGATCAGGAACTTCATCACTGAGCTTGGTGTGGTTCCAAGTGCCTTGGACCCACTGGAGATATTGTGCGACAACACTGGGGCCATAGCACTGGCTAAGGAACCAAGATATCATCCAAAGACCAAGCACATCAACCGCCGATTTCATATAATTCGAGATTATATAACATATGGAGATCTGAAGATTAGCAAAGTTCATACGGATCTGAATGTCAAAGATCCGTTGACTAAACCTCTTCCACGAGAAAAACATGATCAACACCTTAATGACATGGGTGTTAGATTGTTATCAGATGTAAACTAGATTATTGACTCTAGTGCAAGTGGGAGACTGTTGGAATTATGCCCTAGAGGCAATAATAAAGATGTTATTATTATAATTCTTTTTCATGATAAAGTTTATATTCCATGCTAGAATTGTATTAAACGGAAACTTTGATACTTGTGTGGTTTATGAACAACACCGTGTCCCTAGTACGCCTCTATGGACTAGCTCATTTATTAATGATGGTTAAGGTTTCCTAACCATAGACATGAGTTATCGATTAATAATGAGATCATATCATTGGGAGAATGATATGATGGACAGACCCAAATCAAGCAGAGCAATTAGATCGTGTCATCGTGTTCATCTTTGCGAAGCTTTTTCTTATGTCAAATATTGTTTTCCTTAGACCATGAGATAATGCAACTCCCTGATATCGGAAGAAAGCTTTGAGGTCATCAAACGTCATCCTATGAGAGGGTGATCATAAAGGTGTCTCTCAGGTGATCGGAAAGTACTTGTTGGGTTGTATGTATCGAGATGGGATTTGTCCCTCCCAAGTCGGAGAGATATACTTCGGGCCCACTCGGTAATCGATATCAACACCTCTTGCAAGCACGTGGTTAAGGAGTTAATCACAAAGTGATATCGGATTACGGAACGAGTAAAGTACTTGCCGTGAACGAGATTGAACTAGGTATGCCGATACCGACGATCGAATCTCGGGCAAGTAAAATATCGCATGACAAAGGGAATATATATATGGGATTAATTGAATCCTAGCATCGTGGTTCATCCGATATGATCATCGATGAATATGTGGGAGTCAATATGGGTTTCTAGACCCCGTTGTTGATTATTGATAGAAGATCATGTCCGCATATTATCGAACCCGTAGGGTCACACACTTAACGTGCTTCGACACTAGGATAGAATGGATAATTGGTTTATGAGTTTTTGTTCGGAGTCTCGGATGAGATCCAGGACATCACGAGAGGTTCCGGAATGGCCCGGAGAATAAGATTCATATAAAGGAAAGCAGTTTTTGGATTTCGGAATTGTTTCGGAATGTTCGGTATTGTACCAGAAGGTTCTAGAAGCTTCCGGAGTGGGACCAACGTGGCCCCACTTGTCGGAGGGGGGCGTGGGCCTAAGAGGGAGTGCCCTGGCCGCAGTGGGCCAGGGGAACAAGGCCCCATAGGCCCAGCCGGCCAAAACCCTAGGGGAAACCCTAGGGGACCTTCTAGAAGGGGCGGGGAAGACTTGCCCCCCACTCCACCCTTGTGGCCGCCGGCTCTAGGGCTTGTAGGAGGGTCAAGGGGGGCGGCCAACCCCCTATATAAGGTGGGCAGGGGGCGCACCCTCCCCCCACCCCAAACCCTAGCCGCCATACTACTTCCCTCCTCTCTCTCCTGACTGCGTGTAGGCGAAGCCCTGCCGCAGAAACTCTCCACCATTGCACCACGCCGTCGTGCTGTAGATCCAATCTATCTCTCCACCACACTTGCTGGACCGAGGAAGGAGGAGACGTCGCGGTGCCGTACGTGTGCATCTCTCGGAGGCGTCACCACTTGCGGTGTTGGATCGGATCGGATCGCGAGGAGGAGAAGGCTAGTACGACTACATCAACCACGTTCTGTTGATCGTTCCACTGTGCGATTTCTTCAAGTGTATGAAGATCTCATCTATCCCTCTCGTTGATTGCATCTCCTAGATTAGATCTTGGCTTTCCCGTTCGCATCCGTAGAATTTTTTTGATTTACTATGCTGCGAATCCCTTCATGGATCGGGTCCATAGTTCACTAGAGGTGCTCTCCTTAGATAAACACACATGGCATGCAGGGTAATCAAATTACAGCAGGGCAATTGACAAGACTGAGAAAGGCATAACAGTGCAATACTAGACAAAAAGATCCTATGAGATTCGATTGGGCAATACAACAATATACATAGACTGCCATCCAACTACATCTGTGACTAGAATTCCACCTTCATGTTATCATCCGAACCCCCTTCAGTATTAAGTTGCAAGCAACAGACAACTGCTTTAAGCAAAGTGTGTAAGGTAAACAATCCACTTGTTCCATGAACAAGAGACCGTTGTTTTCTCCCTAGTGGCAACAACAGACCTACCACCGTAGAGATTTCTGTCAGTTCCCTTGATAAATAGAGCCATGAACCCACTATCGAGCATAAATACCCCCTCTTGGAGTCACTATCAACTACTTTGCCAAGATATCTACTAACAACAGAGAGGATGCAAGATCACAAACAACACAGACATGATAGAATCAAATAGACAAAACCATTAATCAATCTAACATAGTAATCTCAATATCCATCGGATCCCGCTAACACAACATGCATGATTACAAATAGATTAGATCCTGATCATGAACGGATCTCACAAGATCTATACATGAAAGCACAAGGAGGAGGTACAACCATCTAGCTACTACATGGACCCATAGTCCAAGGTGGAACTACTCACGCTTCATACCGGAGGCTGGCATGATGAAGAAGAAGGCCTCCGGGATGATCTCCCCTCCGGCAGGGTGCCGGGAAGAGCTTAAGCTCCCCCTGATCTAGGGACGATGGTGGTGGCGGCTATAGACGGATTCGTGGAGTTTTGATCGGGTGCCTAGGGTTTCTGCATTGGGGGGACTTTATTGGCAAAGAGGCGAGGCAGGGGGCCACCAGGGCGGCTGCACCCCCCAGCCGCGGGCGGGCCCACCCGCGCGGCCAGGGGAGTGTCCCCCTGGTAAGCCTCCTACGTCTCGTATTCTGGCTTCGTGTTACCCATGGTAAAATATTGGCTTTGTCTTTTGTTCCGTCCAATTCCGAGAATATTGATTTTCTGCCTTTGTAGAACCAAAAACAGAAGAAAACAAGGAACTGGCACTGTGGCAACTTGTTAATAGGTTAATTCCATAAAACATATAAAAACACCTCAAAGTGTAGACAAAGCAACGCAAAGTAGATACTAAACAAGCATGGAACATAAAAAATTATAGATACATTTCTGACGTATCAAGCATTTCCAAGCTTAACTCCTGCTCATCCTCGAGTAGGTAAGTGATAAAATAATAATTTTTGAGGTGCCATGCACCATCAAAACCAAGATCAAACCATTTGCAAGCATTGAAAGATGGGATCAAAGAACTCTAAACATGTGCATGAAAGATGGAGTTGTAACAATAAGACAAAGTAACTATGCATGCAACATGAAAGGATACAAAAACAGATCATGAATAACATGCATTGAAAAACGTTTGTTTGTTTCACATATAGAAAACATGGCATAGTGGCATTCAGCTTGTCCCTCATAGAGTTGCAAATAGATGCATATGACACCTTCAAAGTTCATAAGAGTGACTAGATACAAATAGCATAAGAACAAGAAATATCACAATATGCATCAATCAATAAGTTTTGGAACACCACACACAGAACTAAGAGTGACAACTATACTCTCTTAATGGTGCCTAAGGGTAGAAGGTGGAGACTCAATATAATAGTGGAAGAAAGGCCCTTCATAAAGGGAAGCAGGGATTTCAAGTTTCAAAAAGAGCTTCCAAAAATTATGGTACTTGTTAGCTTTAGCCCTAATTTCCCCTATCATAATCATCTTGAAGTGATTAAGGTTAAAGTGATCAAAGATGGAGTATATGATTGACAAAGTATAAGTTGGAAATCTCATGTCCCTTGAATACGAGGGCCACACCTCATGCTACTCAACTTCAGTCACCTGTAAGTTCTTGTCATAGTATGTATGTGTGTATCATAGAGAACCGCTAATGAGGTACCCCTTGCACATGGTACAGGAGCTATACCATAACCAAAATGACAAGGCAAGAAGACAATGAGCATCTCAGCGATCTTTTTATTTACTATTTTCGTAGATTTTTATTGAGGATGCTTCACAAAATGCTCATTATGATGATGCTGCAAGTTTCCACCATGATTAGGCATGCTTAGGCTAGCGGACCAGGCGTTTATCTAACACAAAATACATAAATCCATGGACTATAAGTTTCCTTTTTATTTCACACCGGCGACATCCATAGACAAAAGAGCATGATATCAACTGTGTACAAAGTACAAGTGCAATGTTGAAAATGTTCCCCATGACAACATGGTTTTGCTAATTCCAACGTATAAGTGCAAGAATATACAACATAGATGACACAGTGTTTCAAGTTTATTAGGGGCAAAGAATATAAAGTGTGCCATCAAGTTTGTGAGGGATTTAATCACTAAGTTTTCACATAACAAAATACTTTTTAATTGGAAGATAGATGAAAACAAGAATATACTTGGAATGGTGTAACACACCATGCATAGGAATTTATAGTGGACACTTTGGAATAACTTGGTTTCTTGGGAGTTGGAAGCATGAGTAGAGCTTAATCATACAAGTGTAGGCTAGCAAAAGACTGGGAGCAACCAACTAAGAGAGCAATAATGGCCATAATCATGTAGAGCGACAAAACATTACTAATCAAAGCATAGAGTGGTAGTACAAGTCACGGACTAAATGATCATAGAGGCTATGGTGACTTGTTCATAATCATAACATGGTGTGAGCATGTGCCAAGTCAACCCAAACAAAGCATCAAAGGAGAATACCACAATACTATGCTTTTGTATGCTAAAACAACGCATGATTATTTCAAGGCACACTAAGGAATCCTAATATTTTTGGAACAAGACATGCTACAGCAATAATCACTAAGCATAAGGTCAAAACAACACCTAGCATGTCATGCTAAAGTCTAAGTCACAGTCAATGCAAGCTCCTCTTGCACTTTCAAGCAAGAACATTCTACTCCTTTCCAACACCAATCGACTTATTTGAGACAACACAGCGAGAACGGGGATCCAAGCTACTTTATTCAAGAAAACTAAACAACTAAGCAAAGCAAACAAAAACTAAGATGCTCCAAAAACAACACAACAGTGCATGAAACAATAAAAACGAAGTGTCTAGAAAGACCTGAGCTTTTTATTGATGAAGAAGGGGATGCCTTGGGCATCCCCAAGCTTTGACACTTGTACCTCTTGGATATTTCTTGGTGTGACACCAGGGTGGCATCCCCAAGCTTGAGCTTTTTTCCATTCTTCATCTCATTACATCATTTTCTCTCTACACCTGAAATTTTTCCTTCATACAAAACTTCACACAATCTTCATTAGAAATATTAGTGTATTCAAAAGATAATAGACCCTTGGGATTAGGTTTGGAACAGCAAAATTTTTCACTAAAAACACAAGCTACTGTAGCAACTCCTTGAAAAATCTCAATTCCCCAAAATAGAACTCAAAAAGGAATCAATAAGAAGCAAATGCAAATAGTGGCAGAAATCTGTAAAAATAGACCAGCAGGTAAAAACCTATTTTTTGAAGACCTTTTGTTGCTCAACTCAAAAAGTGTTGAACTAACAAAAGTTATCTAACATACTAGGGGATTTATTCATAAATTTTCAGATCAATCCGACTTACAGAGACTCCTCACGAATTTTTATGGTGGAGGACAGAAATTTGTTTCGGGACAACAACTCCCCAAATCTTACTTCCCCCTCATTAGAGGTCATTCTTGGCACAAAAAGCAAACAAAAATGATAAGGAGAGTTCATTAGTGAAGTAATAACTTCCAAGACTCAAGAAAACTCTTGGGTTATCTCCCAACAATTACTTTTCTTTAACTCCTTTAAGTTAGGCACAATAGATTGAGAAGATGCTCACATAACAAATATGAATTGAAGTAAAAGAGAGCATCAAGAAGCAAATTCAATGGTAAAGATTGGACCGGGGTCCATAGTTCACTAGAGGTGCTCTCCTTAGATAAAAAAAATATGGCATGCAGGGTAAACAAATTACAGCAGGGCAATTGGCAGGACTGAGAAAGGCATAACAATGCAATACTAGACAAAAAGATCCTATGAGATTCGATTGGGCAATACAACAATATACATAGACCGCCATCCAACTGCATCTATGACTGGAAGTCCAGCTTCAGGTTATCAACCGAACCCCCTCCAGTATTAAGTTGCAAGCAACAGACAACTGCTTTAAGCAAAGTGTGTAAGGTAAACAATCCACTTGTTCCATGAACAAGAGACCGTTGTTTTCTCCCTAGTGGCAACAACACGTCTACCACTGTAGATATTTCTGTCACTTCCCTTGATAAATAGAGGCATGGACCCACTATAGATCATAAATACCTCCTCTTGGATTCTCTATCGAGCATAAATACCTCCTCTTGGAGTCACTAGCAACTACTTGGCCAAGATAGCTACTAACAACAGAGAGCATCTAAGATCACAAACAACACAGACATGATAGAATCAAATAGACAAAACCATTAATTAATCTGACATAGTAATCTCAATATCCATCGGATCCCCACAAACACAACATGCATGATTACAAATATATTAGATCTTGATCATGAATGAAGCTCACAAGATCTATACATGAAAGCACAAGGAGGATATACAACCATATAGCTACTACATGGACCCGTAGTCCAAGGTGGAACTACTCACGCTTCATATAGGAGGCTAGCATGATGAAGAAGAAGGCCTCCGAAATTATCTCCCCTCCGGCAGGGTGCCGGGAAGAGCTTCAGATCCCCCCGATCTAGGGACAATGGTGGCGGCGGCTACAGACAGTTTCATGGAGTTTTGATCGGGTGCCTAGGCTTTCTACATCGGGGGGACTTTATAGGCGAAGAGGCGAGGCAAGGGGCCACTAGGGAGGCTTCACCCCCCAGGTGTGGGGTGGGCCCACCTGCGTGGCCAGGGGGTGTGGCCCCCTGGTGAGCCTCCTCCGTCTCGTATTTTGGCTTCGTGTTGCCCACGGTAAAATATTGACTTTGGATTTTGTCCAGTCCAATTCCGAGAATATTGATTTTATGCCTTTCTGGAACCAAAAACAGAAGAAAATAGGCAATTGGCACTATGGCAACTTGTTAATAGGTTAGTTCCAGAAAACATATAAAAACAACTCAAAGTGTAGACAAAGCAAAGAAAAGTAGATACTAACAAGCATGGAACATCAAAAATTATAGATATGTTTCTGACGTATCAAGTGTCCATTCATTTTGGAGGAGTATAAGTGTAGATGTGCCTGGGGATATCCATAGAGGAAAGTTCACTCATATTCAGTACCCTGCATTAAGATATTTTGCATTATTTCTGTTTAGAGGATTTCTTGCTAGGAAAAACTCAACAGGATGCACTGACCCCATAATTTATTTATTGAAATGTGCTAAGTAAGGTGTAGCTCCTAAATATAACTTGGGAGTGATTATTGCTAGAACCTTTTCATATGTTGTAAAACATAATAGCACCAAACCTCTTCATGTTGGAGCAATAGCCACATTAGTTTTTGAATACCTTAAGAATGAAAGGAATTTTGAATACATGGGACTCCGGTTCCAGGAACTATTCTTTTAAACATTAATATGTTAATTCACATGGTGATATTAAGGGAATATGCCCCGGGTCACATGATGTATCAATATATGCTTAACCGTGGTATGTTGGAATCCACTTTGCTTCCTCGTATTGACTATTTTGACAAGTTAAGAGGAAAGTGGACAAATCCTATCAACGAGTATGGATGGGGGAGGCTGCCGAACCATCTTCACCAGTAATATGGGGAGATTATCTCAACCTCTAGCACATACCACATGGGGTGGCATGCCTGCAGCACCTGATTATCACGCCGGAGAAGACTCCTCTTCTCAACAGCAGAGAGAGGACGCGCCATCGTAGTGGCCATCATGGGAGCAGCGGCCACCATATTATGGCAATAGAAAATACGGTTGGAGTCACGATTCCAACTATTCGGGATACTAGCTTTCATCAAAGCTTGGGGTAGTATGATTTCCTCCCGTCCTTTTCAGTGTATATGATATGCTAGAATTGTTTAAGTTATGTGAGTTATAGTTTCATTTCAGTAAAACCCAAAACCCCAGAAATATCTTTTCTTGTTTATGTAGTGAGATTGCATTTCAGTTTAGTTCTTTTGTTGTCTAAAACTAAAAACCACACAAATATTTTCGTTTTTGAAATCGCATGTAGGAGTTGTAGAAATCTGCATGATGTTGTTCACTGTTTTATTTTCCATTTTTTATCTGTAACTCCGATCAGGCTGAAATTTATACATAAAATGTAACTTTTCATTCACCCCCCCCACACAAAAATTGGCAAAAATTCTTGGGACGTTTAAGTAGGGAAATATTGTGCTGCATCACTAAAGTAATTTGTTGGCAAATTTCAATTTTTAACACTAAGAGTGGCTAGTTGACATGTAAATATCCCTAATTTAATGCTATGATAAAATATGGATCATAGCCACTGTAAACCACCATGTTTATGAGAAGTGATTGATGGAAAATCTTGTAGTAATATTTCTAAAATTGATGAAAATGAAGTCTGGAATGAATCAAGCTACATCTAATTGCTTTATTTCAACATATATGAGCATATGTGCAGTTCAAGATGGGAGAGGAAGAACAAAAATGATAAATCAATGTGTATAAATTTATTAAAGAGGTATGACTCCTTTTCTGTACTTATGCAGGAAAGTTAACATTAGCAAATGCTTGGACAAAGTTTCATCAATACTTAGGGAAGTGGTAATAAATGGTTACTTTGTTTTTTGTCCTTTTGACTATATAATGAGGCAAATGACATGCTATTAGGGGACATTATTTTAACTTGATTACATGATAGTAGCCATGAACACAAGTCTATGCATCCCATTATGCTTGTTGAGGTGGACGTGGCACATATTCAATGGTGAATATTTATATTCTTATGTGTCTTTGAAATATGGAGGTTGAGGCTTGTATGTTAGTCTAGTCTTTCAAATTATGAATCTCATCGTCGAATCATATCACTACAAGAAAATGTCCTTTTACAACAGACGATTTTCATTGCTAAAGACCCATTTTCTTGTGGCTGAAAAGCCTTCTACGACGGATGCCCTTGGTGGTAGAAGCCCCGTCACAAATAATTCTACCACAGTTTTTTCCGACCATGGCGGATCGCACCCTTCAGCCACGAAAATTCGTCTCGTCGTAGATCTATTCACCAGCCATGGTGATTGTTGATGTCATGCAAACTGCCATGTAGCGGACACCGTTAACGGCCAGTTAGCACCGATAACTGACAATGAAACCGTGGTAGAAGCCAGGCCCAACCAAGGCCTAATAATTATTAAATAGACTGGCCCATTCAGAGAGCCCAATAGAATGTCAACCCTTTACTATTTCGTCCGACACTGTTTGAAATAGACCCACCGATGCTGCCCTCCACGGTCTGTAAAGTTTCTGGCCAGTTACTGTTTCAACCTGCACTTTTTGAAATGGGCTTATTTGTGCGGCCCGTAAGACATCGGTCTAGTTACTGTTTCGACCAGTACTATATAAAAATGGCCCCTTTGGACAACCAGCTTTTGCCCGTACACATCCGGGCCCGTTACTATATAGTCCTACACTGTTTGAAATGGACCCATTTATATAGACAGCAGTGGCCCATAAACTTTCAGGCCCGTTATTGTTCTGGCCTAAATAAGGTCAGCCTACGCTCAATACCGCGTGGCCTTTTAGCGCTCTACTATAGCCGGTCCATTATTGTTCTGGCATTTTACTATTCTGGTCTTTTATTATTTTGGCCTTTTACTGTTTTGGTCTTTTACTGTTCTGGGTGTTTACTATTTTGACCATTTACTGTTACGGAATGTTACTGCTCTAGCATTTTACTGTTTAACGTGTCCAGGTTAAACGGACCGCTAGCACATGGCGGCAAGGAAGGCCTATCACTGTTGATTGGCAGCCCATCAAGGGCTAGTACAATCCTGTAAAAATTAGGGCGTATTCCCAATACTCAATTATCTACAGTACTAAAAGAATTTTCAAACTATGGAAAAAAACTTATAACTATAAAAACAGTAAATTATTACAGGCCAGAAAAAATCCGTAGCTCAAACAGCATCATCGTAGTACAATGCAACTGATAAATAAATAGAATATCGGTTTAAAAATGTTCCTTTTAGGAAGCTCACATCGCCTCACATGTAATGACGGGCTTACCACAGGACTTGATGACGAGATTATTGAGTAGTTTATCCATCAAAGTTTGCCTGTTCTTTAACTCAGATAACTCATTCCATTCTATGGAGACTACTGTATCTGTTCCATTGGCTTCCTGTCCAACTATATCAAGTGCATCTTGGAGTGCAGCTCCAAAAAATCTTTCTGCTAGAATATATGGAACAGTCGACATCGTGTACCTACCTAAGCAATACGCATTGTCACTTCTACTCTATGCAAAGAGATCCAGACTTGAAGTAGTTGTTTTATGTTCTTGCTTCATATATATATATATTTGCAACCTGAAACAAAAATTAATGTCCTATATCATCATTATCAAGGAAAACAAAAAACCAAAGTATTTCAAATCAGTCAACTAGTAGCAGTAGGGCCTCATACATCTCCATCTTCTAGAATAACTAGAACAGTCAACTTCATAGAGGGATGAGATCATGTGTAACTATCACTTCTTCTCTGTGAAATGACCGCTCTACTTGATGAAGGCTAAAACTAAGACAAAAAAATTACAACATCATACGAATGAAAAAAACTACCTGTTCATTCTCAAAATATTATTTTGGTCTGATATAGCAATGTAAGCACTCAATCAAAGGACCTCAAGCAAACTGATCAAAGCAGAATACGTGATTTATGAATGTAATGGATCCATCGACTGAGAGCTCCTTAAACTGAAAGACAAGCATTTACCGAAGAACAAAATAAGCATTTAACCATTATGGTTGATATTAACTAGCCTACTCAATATGCAGTTGGATCTGAATGTAAGGTAGGTGGAATTATTGTAATCATCGACAAACTACTATAGTAACTCAGTCAAACTACAAAAAGAATAATATTATGCCTCTAATAGACTAGCCAGATCATTTCCTAGAAATGGTGAAACAATCTATCAAACAGTTTGATTCATAAACATTCATATTTAAATTTTTTGATTGTCTGCCCAAAGACCAATTGAACTATCGTGTGCCTTGTATTAAAATAGCCAGACAAGTATACCAGAGTGATATTTGAATTGAATGGTTGATTATGATCCTTCTGTTTCTGTTATATTGGATTCTGTTGCAAATCTGTCCTTGTTCTAATCATCCTAGTGCCTTCGAGAAAAATAAAACTGAACTAGACTAAATGGCCTGAAACCAGGAGACTTAAACCTTAAAAACAGGGGGAAGGGTGCATACAGTAGCTCTATGTAGAGTCTCGTGGTTGCTTATTTGGTTATAGGTATGTTCGTTGACGATGTTCGCTGCATTATGTAATTGGACTGGTGGTCTCCATACTTTTTGTTGGGCCTCTGCATAAAGGTGCAACGGATAGTAAAC
Organism: Avena sativa; assembly: GCA_916181665.1. Taxonomy (NCBI): domain Eukaryota; kingdom Viridiplantae; phylum Streptophyta; class Magnoliopsida; order Poales; family Poaceae; genus Avena; species Avena sativa. The sequence continues at coordinate 366,913,966 of OV702283.1, read as the reverse complement.
ACAAAAAGGTTCCAATCTGATAGATGTTAGAATGAAGTGATAGGAAAGAAATACATACTTACTAGATTATAGGGGCCCTTCATTCTACGATTTCTAGTGTAAACTACACATGTTCATTGCATAACAACAACAAACTGTTAGGAATCATGGGGTAAACATAAGCAAATAAATCCGACCTATTACTGGAAGCAGTATAACGAATGTAAACATGTACTGCACAGATAAGAGAACAATATCAGGAAGGAAATGACAGTTAGTGCCATAGCCTACACCAAACCAGAGAGAAATTATAATGAAATCACTTATGGACGGACAATTTAATAAAGGAGATAATGGAAACAAATGTGTTCACCATTCGCTGGCTCATATTTCGCCATGGCAACCAAAATCATAGTTCAACGCCTTACAGTTAAACCTGACTAAACAGATTTTATTTGAGAATATACGGATAAAAAGTATAGCACTTGTAAGTTACTACAAAAGTAGCTTCAATACAAAATACAGTTAACTTACTGATCCATATTTATCATACGAAAATAGAAGAAGATCTAGTTACCTGGGTTAGGACGGCGTTTAGGCATCCTGCGCATCCTGGGTGGTTACGTCGAGGTTGCCGAGGGTGCTACGGTTGCAGTGCTTGTGGACGAATGTGAAGCAAAACATGGGTTGCTCAGAGCGCTGGACAATAGCGGCGAACAAGAAGAGTTAGGGTTAGGTGGTGAAAGTTAGATCTAGGGTTTTACGCAGGACTTGCCTAGCTACGGGCGAGGATTATGTGTGTGGGGGTGGGGTGGTGGGTGGTAGGGAGTGGGCAGGGAGGTCTATAGAGGTAGTGAATCAGGAAATTATGATTCACGCCCTAACAAATCGTCTTAAGTAGGGGTGGAAAGTGAATTCCAGTATGTTTGAAACACAGGGGAGCAAAATATTTCGGGGATAGCGGGAGATTTTCCCGCTCGACTAAATCTAATTCGTACTCCCTGTAATCAAAGGTAGTCACATCGCTGATCATCCATGACCCATGTTAAAAAATTAAGGCCCCATTAGGCATTGATCATCCATGGCTCATATTGGCTCGCTTCATATATTAAGGCCCTATTCGATCTTTTTTCAACGGTGGAAGGGAACTGCCAGGCTGCTCCTACAGCATGTGGCAAAGTTCGGATGTCCCGAGCAAGCCTTTTTAAGTGGCCATCAACAACGACCACCTCTCCCCATCCAGGAACGACACACACACGAAGAACTTTCTCTCTCTCTTTCTCTCCCCTCCCTTTAGGATGGCCAAGCCACCACACACTCAAAAAATGCCGCGCAACCGCTCTGATTAGTGCACCTCCATTGACGAATCCAACGCATGGGCCAACAGGGATATCAATCACTACCATGGTGATAGTAGGGAGTCCGTTTATGGGCCATACTATTTCGACACACCGGAAGGTAATTTTTTCGATGAGGACCCTGCTTACTATCATCTAATGAAGGGGAAGCTGCTAGAGAGCACAGAGGAGGAGGAGGAGAGGGGAGGAGGACGATGGTTTATCTTTTATCTATGATAGACCCATCGTTTTCAATAAGAGTTCACTTGATCCACCCTTCTTTGGCCAGAATAAGAGGAAGCAGGAGGATGAGGGGTCGGAAATCGTCTCCAAGAAGAGTGCACTTGATCCCCTCTTCACTAGCAATAAGAAGAGGAAGGAGAAGGAGGCAAGAGGCTTGAAGAAGAAGCCGAGAGCTGGGGGATGCCACGGGAAGCGGAAGGACGACGCCAACAGGAAGGTCGCAGTGGAAGAATTCAGGTCCAAGAAGAAGAAGAAGAAGAAGAAGAAGAAGAAGAAGAAGAAGTCTTATGATTAATTTAACATCTAGTACTACCTATCTGTAAGAAGTTTCGGAGACTGAATATCATCAAGTGCAAACTGGAATGGTGTTAGGATCTAGCACAAGTACTATGTTTCTCATTTTATCTCCCCCATTGCGATGTAATAAAACCTCTTGTACTCCTTAAACTTCCTCCCCTTAATTTATGCATGCGTTCGAGGAAAGGGGGTTCCAATATAGAGAAATTAACAACAATTAGTACTCACGTGATTTCCGGTAATTAATACTCCTACTAAAATGAAGAAACTTGAGAAACCGCATGTATTCATAGTGATTAAGTGAAATATAGAGTACTACTATCAAAGTCCCTGGATAAAAGTAACCTCTGTATAACATACTTACACGTAAATCATCTCCTTGCTCAGCATTGAATTAAATTATTCAATATCGCATTGATATGAAAAATCGACTGCGCCCAACGTGCTATCCCCTGGCCGGCACCGTAGCACGTCAAAAAGGCTGCATCGCCTGCAAAATCAAGCAAGCACGCAACCATATATACGCCAGAAGAATCCAGCAGACACGCAAACAACATAATCAGGAGACTGCGTGCCATGCCGAGAAACACACGAGCAGAGAGAAGAAAATCACCAAGAAATAGAGAGGAGCAAAATGAATTGCCTTTGCAGCAAGGACATGCATCTCAGCACCTGTGTCTCTAGCGTGTCCCTAGGAACCATGTGATGATAGCTACATCTGATTAGTATAATACTGTAATGTAATCTCACTTCATGAAGTAACTGAGAGCAGGAGTACTCGAGTACTACCTACTAAAAAGCCATAAATAGCTACCACCGCCCGCCCACCGCAAATGCCTATATCTACTGGAGTAAAAAAGCGATGTACTACTTCAAGTATTAAAAGACATGTATTACCGGAGTATTAGTACAACTGTACTACTACTGCTTCTATTGTTCTACTCCGGTTACTACTCCGTGGAGTTTCCAAAATCCGGACCTATTTTTTTCTAAATTAATCCTAGTACATGTATCTAGACAAGCTTAACCACAAGAAAGTAATGGAACTGTGCTGAGGTTTTTTGTACCGGGGCGTCGATCCTGACATTTTCCCCGTGGACCAAAATGCTGTAAACTTGGTTTCAACTGGGGCGGGTGCCCTTTCCCTCTAAAAAAAGAGAGAGAAACGAAATAGCCAGAAGAGACAAGCAGATAGAATAAAATGCAGACCATGTTAAAGACATACTGAAGGGATACGGGTAGGCTACACTAGTGAAAATCAAAATTTTCTACCGCGTAAACCAGGATTACTGTTGTCATAGACCACGGGATTATCACTAGACGCGCAGTTGCGGAACTTGATGAAGCGCGTCGAGGCAGTGTAGATGTTCTACGTCTCCTCCTCGTCCTCGTCCCACGAGCAGCTCCCCTTGCGTGGCTCGTCCAAGCACTACAGATACAACACCTCCTAGATATCCACATGTACAGGGTGGAAGCGTCAGACGCCGGACTGCTAGGTCTGCGCGTGCAACACAGGCGTGAGGTGTGGCGGCTGGGTGGAATAGTCTTACCCTTGTCAGCACGCCCGATCCTCTCTTATATAGGCGTCCCTAGTTGTCTTCTACATTAGCAGCCCATTAGTAGCCTAAGCCTGGTCTAATTCGGATCCAATCCTCATTAGGCTTCTAACCCCTTAAGTGTGTGACCCTATAGGTTTATACACGTATAGACATGACACGAATACACTTATTCTGTCAATAGTTGGTAGCGGCCTCTAGCAAGACGTGCCAACTCCTAAACGCATACAAAGATCATATTGGACGAACCATCACAAGTTTTAGTACATGTCTTTCCCTTTGCCTCACGATATTTGGTCTAGCTCCAAACTGACCTCCCTTTCTTGATACTGCGATTCGAAATCCCTTTACTAGGTTAACTCTTAACCATATGTAGCACGTCCATGCATTTCTAGATCCAATCACTCGAGGGGCCTAGAGATATCTCTCTAAAGTAGAGAGGGGCAAATCCCATCTTGATTGACCATGCCTTGCAGCATGCTTTAGGACAAACCCGAAAGCTACCTTTATAACTACCCAGTTACGAAGTAGCGTCTGATAGCCCCAAAGTATGTCGATCCACATCTCAAGTACATGCGACAATCTCAGGTCTAAGGACAAAACGTACACGATGTGTAGAGAGAGATCTGCAACTAATTGCCAGTCTCAAGTTGGGTCAGGCCGCCCCCATGTTCATAACATGTGTCCACATCATTGGTTTGACATCTCCATGTCTATGACTTGCGAAACATAGTCATCAACCAATTTATGTGCTAGTCTAATATTCACATGTGTCCTCACATGAACTCTGACTAGGGACAACTATTAAATAACAATACAAGTAAAGAGTTTCACAAACAATTCACATAATTGCCAATCAATACAAGTTGCTTGATATTGATATTCAAGGAACAATACAATAACTCATGGATACATAAGAAATATAATCATATCTATGATTGCCTCTAGGGCATATTCCTTCACATACATGCAGTCCTCGATCTCTCCCCTGCAGCATTGTACACTTGCGCTAGACCCGGGCTTCTCTGTCTCTCTCTATGAGTAGACCTTCACGTGGGTAGGATCTGTTACTGTACAACATCATACCTACTTTACTCTCACCTATCAACTTCCTGTAGCCTTATTTTGACCGACCAGTGTGAAGCATGATGTTGAAGTGACATTCACTAAAATCAGCCTCTTCATTAGCCAGTCAGCCGCCACCGATGTGGCGATACCTACTTATTACTCCATTTTTATGCAGGAGCATGGTTCTAGGATGGATCAAGGGACCCAATATTCAATTCCCTCAATGCTGCATAAAAATTCTAGACTGCGGGCACTACATCAGCGAGCCGGGAACCACTCCAACGTCGCGCGTCTCGACGGATTCCGCCAAGAGCTAGCCGGCGATGGACAAAGACGAGCTAGCGCCGATATTCCATGCCCCCACGACAGCTGTCTCACCATGGTCTCCTACCACAAGCTCGACGACCAAAAGACTGCATGCCCATACAACTCGTGCGGCTGCATGGACGTCGGCTGCATTTTCACCGCCTCACCAGTCGAGCTCCTTATCCACCTCGACGGCGACCACAAGGTACAAGTGCATAGGATATCATACGGCCATCCCATGGAGTTTACAGTAACGATGTTGTTACTGTCCTTTGTACCATCCATGGTTATCGTCTACGGTGAGGACGCTAGCGTGTTCAACCTCATCATCGGCAAGCTTGGCCAAGCCGCCGTTGTTTCCTCGATGTGCATCAGGGCAGCCGCCTGCTCGTGGCCCCGGTACAGGGTGAAGCTATGCACAACTGGCGCATAGTCACCGGCAGACTTCTCGAAGGACACCGTTAATGGGGTAATGGAGCCGACGAGCAGCGCATTTCCCCACAATGTCGTCCTCGAAGATATGACGTTCCTCATGGTGCCGCCACAGTACATAATCGCTGTTGCTGGACAGTACCAAAAGGTATTCTCTTTCTGCATTTGCATCGACAAGAAGAATTGATCTTAAACTTCGCATAGTGATCCTAACGCAACGGTAATGATGTATTACTAGTTAATTTAGTTCTAGAGTTCCACTCGTTTACTTGTTACTGTAGTAATTCTCGGAGACAAGGTCTATTTTGGCACTAGGAAGGGTGTATTTTAGCTGTAAAGTGAGTTTGCTGATAATGTTTATATTTAGGATTTAAGTGTTCTCTGAAATGATATGTCAAACTTCTATATATTACGCCACACTCATGTTCAAGGCACGTGCAACTTACTCATCCTACTACTTTTCATTGCTTGATTTTGAGATCCTTTGTGCTAAATATTTGGACTTGGATCTAATTTTATCTTTTGTGTAACATATATGTACACATCCTATGACCGTGTTAATTGAAGCATCTCCCTCCCTCGGGACATACTCCGGTCTGAAAAATAAAGTGTCACCAACCAGTTTTCAAAAAAAGTGGACGATGACCTTGGTCATTTGGCCTGAAACCCAAGAAAGTACACACGGAGTACATGGTATAGTAGGTCATACCGTCAAATGAGATTTTCAAGTATTTTTACTGGTAGAATAAATTAAAGAACAAAGAATGCCCCCAACAAATTTTCATACAAAGTGGACAATTCTTTCTTACAGTTCCCAAGTTTAAGGATTATTGCAGTTTTGAAATTCGAACATGGACCGTGATGATGCTCGATGTGGCACTTTGTTGGTAACCCCAAGCGTAGGGTGTGAAGAGAAAGCAGCAAGTTTTCCCTCAGTTGAGACCGAGTTTATCGAACCAGAAGGAGGAAGGAAATGTCACACAGGTGTTGCAAGCAACGCGGAGACCTGCACAACACAAACTCAAGACTTTGCCCCAACGAATCAGTGAGGTTGCCAAGCTCACCGGTTTGCTATAACAAAGGATTAAACATATGATGTGGAAGGTAATGGTTTGCAGCAAGTAAACAAGTAACAGTGGAAGATGTATCAATGGTAAAGATTGGACCGAGGTCCATAGTTCACTAGAGGTGCTCTCCTTTGATAAACAACATGGCATGAAGGGTAAACAAATTACAGCAGGGCAATTTACAGGAACTGAACAAGGCATAACAATGCAATTACTAGTCAGAAAGATCCTATGAGGTTCGATTGGGCAATACAAAAAGATACATAGACCGCCATCCAACTGCATCTATGACTAGAAGTCCACCTTCAGGTTATCATCCGAACCTCCTCCATTATTAAGTTGCAAGAAACAGACAACTGCTTTAAGCAATGCGTGTAAGGTAAACAGTCCACATGTTCCACGAACAAAAGATCGTTGTTTTCTCCCTAGTAGCAACAACACATCTACAACCGAAGAGATTATTGACACTTCCCTTGGAAACTAGAGGCATGAACCCACTATCGAGCATAAATACCCCCTCTTGGAGTCACTAGCAACTACTTGGCCAAGATAGCTAGTAACAACGGAGAGCATGCAAGATCACAAACAACACAGACATGATAGAATCATAAAGACAAAACCATTAATCAAACCAACATAATAATCTCAATATCCATCGGATCCCCGCAAACACAACATGCATGATTACAAATAGATTAGATCTTGATCATGAACGAAGCTCACAAGATCTATATATGAAAGCACAAAGTAGGACATACAACCATCTAGCTACTACATGGACCCATAGTCTAAGGTGGAACTACTCACGCATCATATACCGGAGAGAAGGCCTCCGGGATGATCTCCCCTCTGGCAGGGTGCCGGGAAGAACTTCAGATCCCCCCGATCTAGGGACGATGGTGGCGGCGGCTATAGACGGTTTCATGGAGATTTGATCGAGTGCTTAGGGTTTCTGCATCGGGGGCTTCATATAGGCGAAGGGGAAGGCCGAGGCGGCGTCCAGGGGCCCCACACCCCTCCTAGGCGCGGGGCAGGGCCCACCCACGCCTAGGGTGGGTCTAACCGGCCTCTCCGGCTACCCTCTAGACTTCTTGTTCCCCACGGAAAGTAATTGACTTTGACATTTGTCCCGTCCAATTCCGAGAATATTTCTCTACTAACTTTTCTAAAACCAAAAATAGCAGAAACAGGCATCTGGCACTGTTGCAACTTGTTAGTAGGTTAGTACCAGAAAACATGTAAAAAGCACCTGAAAGTGTAGACAAGCAAAGTAAAGTAGATACTAAACAAGCATGGAGCATCAAAAATTATAGATACGTTTCCAACGTATCAGCATCCCCAAGCTTAACTCCTGCTCGTCCTCGAGTAGGTAAGTGATAGAAGAAGAATTTTTTAGGTGACATGCACCCTCACAATAAAGATCCAACCATTTGCAAGCATTGAAAGCTGGGATCAAAGATCTCTAAACATGTGCATGAAAGATGGAGTTGTAAAATAGGACGTAGTAACTATGCATGCAACATGACAAGCTACAAACAAAGATCATGAATAACATGCATTGATAAACGTTTGTTTGTTTCACATACAGAAAACATAACATAGTGGCAATCACCTTGTCCCTCATAGAGTAGCAATATAGATGCATAGGACAACTTCAAAGTTCACAAGGGTGACTAGAAACAAATAGCACAAGAACAAGTAATATCACAATATGCATCAATCAATAAGCTTTGGAACACATAGAATGACAACTATGCTCTCTAATGGTGCCTAAAGGTAGAAGGTGGAGACTCAATAATGGTGGAAGAAAGGCCTTTTTGTAAAGGAAGCGGGGATTACAAGTTTCAAAAAGAGCTTCCAAAAATTGTGATACTTGTTAGCTTTCAGCCCTCATTGCCCCTATCATAAGCATCTTGAAGTGGTTAAGGTTAAAGTGACAAAGATGGAGTATATGCTTGACGAAGTATAAATTGGCAATCTCAAGTCCCTTGAATACGAGGGCCACACCTCATGCATACTCAACTTTGGGTCCAGGTAAGTTCTTGTCATTGTAGCACAAGAACAAGTAATATCACAAAATGCATCAATCAATAAGCTTTGGAACACTGCACACCGAATGACAACTATGCTCTCTTAATGGTGCCTAAAGGTAGAAGGTGGAGACTCAATAATGGTGGAAGAAAGGCCTTTTTGTAAAGGAAGCAGGGATTACAAGTTTCAAAAAGAGCTTCCAAAAATTATGATACTTGTTAGCTTTCAGCCCTCATTTCCCCTATCATAAGCATCTTGAAGTGGTTAAGGTTAAAGTGGCAAAGATGGAGTATATGCTTGACGAAGTATAAATTGGCAATCTCAAGTCCCTTGAATACGAGGGCCACACCTCATGCATACTCAACTTTGGGTCCAGGTAAGTTCTTGTCATTGTAAGTATTTGCATATCATTGAGAACAGCCAACGGGGTACCCCTTTCACATGGTACATGAGCTTTCCCATAACCAAAATGACAAGGCAAGCAGACAATGAGCATCTCAACAATCTTTTTATTTACCATATCACTACAAGGAATCTGCTGATACATGACCCTCCATTTTCGTCACTGAATCATCATTGTCTATAATATATGACGATCTTATGACGAAAAACATATCGTCAAAAACTGAGCGTCAGTAATTGCATACAACGAAGTTTTTTGTGAAATCGTCATAACCGTCTATGACGATATTGGATCGTCATAACCGTTATGACGCTATTGGATCGTCATAACCGTTATGACGATTCAATATCGTCATGGGGTATCTAGCCAGGCCAGGTCAGATCCTACGTGGCCAATCCGACGTGGCAAAATTATGACGAAACGAGAACGTCGTAGTGCAAATTCAGCCCAATCCAATGTGGTGACTTATTTGGGCCGAGCCTAATAACTATGGCGTTTTTTTCTTAGTCCAGGAATTTTACAGTACGTCTCATTTTGGGCCTTGGCCTAATTATGATCCATTTCTTTAGGCCTTGGCGTATTCAAAGTCTAAATGTTTTAGGCCTGCCATCAGCCTTTTTACCTTTTATAATCAGATACTTTGCTCCACAATTAGTCACTGGGCTGGCATTTTTAAAGCCCAACACAATTCAGATTATATTCATTCGGGTTGTACATGCAAGTAACGTTTGAAGCTCAGGAATTTCTAGATAAATAATTAAACAATTTTCATTGCAAAATGATACAGACCACATTTCAAAATGAACTAACCAAATTTTTAAATAAACAGACCATAAGATCAAATGACCAAACAATCACTCCTCGTACATTACATAAAAAAAATTAATGCATACAACCAACAAGCCCACCTCCCAGCACCTCCAGGTCGCCAATGATCCATCGAAGTGCCCAGCACCTCACTGGCTTCCTCCACTCCACTTGGAGTGTCACTGCTCTCCCAGCAACTCACCCAGGTGTGTTCTGCTACAGATTGACCTACACCAACCACAAACAAACACCCCATATCAGACTACCAATAGCAAGCGTAGATCATCCAATGTCATTTAGCTTAAAGCAAAAGAACAACATGATCAAACAGTCAAAACACAAACTATACCAGGTCGGATACAACAAATATACTAATATACCATTTGAGCTCATGGTAAGGATCAACAAATGTTCTCTTCATGGTCGGATACAACAAGTATTTATGAGGACTAGAACAACAGTAGACTCAATAGTAATGCATTGCATCATGTCCCATCGTCAACCAAGTAAAAAGAGAACATGATATACTGAAGACTTATCTAATCAGTCGGAGGAGAGCAGCAGCAGCAGGTTGGCTTCAACGTCGCGGAGGTAGCGCATCTGGATGAACATGTCGTCCTTCTGATGCACCTCCGACCATCGTCGGACACGGGCTTTCATGTGGCATCCTTCAATAACCTGTATAATGACATGAGCAACTTTTTTACTAATTTGTTTGTCACCACAACCAATATATCTGAGCATAATAAGGAGCTAGAAAGTTGCACAAATAAGCAATTGATAAAATCTAATAAGTTACGATGTTATTATTCAAGTTCTCCATCAACTAGACAACATCACAACCTATACTACTATGCTACTTTTTTCAATCACAGGGAGATAATGTGTGCATTTCAAGATAACCAAATTCCAGCAGACACAAATGGCACAAGTAATATACAACATAATTCCAGAACTGAACCAAATTCCAGCCTACACAAATATTATTGAGGCACCTGGACCTAGTGCTAATACAATCAGATCATGGCATTGTTTACTTGGAGATTGCAACGCAATGGCATGCACAATACATTGAGGCATCTAGTGTTAATACAAACTAAGCTGTAGAATAGGTTTATTAAGTAATCTATAAATGCATATCAACATGCATATATGTCCAGTTATCAAGTTTTAAAAGAATATGAATGATTACTGGATATATCTTTGCCCTTTGAACATGATATTGTCCTACACTAAGTTCTTGACACAACCAGACAACCAAATCAAACAAGGGATACAAAACCTATAACCTTGCTAGGAGACAGCATTCTACTCTATCAATTAGGACTACATATATGAATCGATAAAGCATGATGGCCACCACAGCTAGCAGTATTATGATAGAGCATAATGAAGGGAACCACACAACAGGCAACTAGGACAACTACAATGAGGGAGTGGGAGACTGTGATGATAAGTTGATAACCATGAACGAAAAACACCTAGTCACCTACCATGTATTACCAGGGAGCTTAATGGGAAATCAAATTGCACACTTACAGAATTCAGGGAGGCAATCAGGATTCATGCAACAGATGAAGAAGGTAGAAGATGTAGGGAGGAAATAACACTGGCATCAAAGGCATGTAACTACTCACCATGAGCAGCTCAGGCTCGAGCAGGAAGTCCCGAAACCCGGCGTTATGGATCCGATGTATCCCTTCTTGGCCACCTCAACCTCCAACTCCTCCACGGTTATTGATTCATCACAGCTCACCATCGCATCTAGGGGCAGTTGTAGAGAGACAGAGGGAGATCGATAGAGAGGCGTCAAGAGAGAGAGGTAGTGTGGGATAGCACGAATCATGGTTGAGGGAAGCACGGGAGTTACCTTGATGTGCCCGAACTTTGCCGGATCTCGTCGTCCTTCTTCCCATCGTCGAGCACCTCGCCGGATCTGCCCAAACTTTGCCATCACTGACCCGGCCGGGGTCCTCCCCACTAGTCGCCGCCAGATCTCCGCACTAGTGGCCACGCGGTCGATGCGGGCAGGTCGGATCGACGGAGCACCGTGCACAGATGCACGCACGTGCCGGCGAGCCAACCCACCGCGACACCGTGGATTTTTGAGGGCTGCCGCTGATCTGGTCTGGTTGGGAGAGAATGTGGTGCGGGGTCGGATTAGGGTGGAGGCGGCGCATCTGGGTAGCAGGGTAGGCCTTGGCCTTGGCTGTGGCAGGGGAGGACGAGACCGTGGCCTTGGTTGTGGAAGGGGAGGACGAGACCGTGGCGGTAAGGGCGGGGAGTGGCGATAAGGGCGAGGTGAGGAGGAGCAGGAGATCACGATCTGGAAGACGAGCAAACTGGCGGCGGGGTGCTGGGAGGGAGGGAGGTAGGTCGGGGTAGGGTTAGGGTTAGGGCTGGAATCCTAGAACCACACGAGGTGCAGTGGGTTTATGGTCGTTTGATCGGTGTCGTGGACATCCCAGATCAGTTTTCTGGGGCTAATCCGTGGGTAGGCCAGTCCTCCCTCCTGATTGGCTGGATTTGGGTGTTTATTTTCCAAGTGCAAAAATAGTTTGTTCTGTTAAATATCCACCAAATGAATTTTGCAAAATGCTACCATTATATTTCTCAAAAATACTAGACCACCTAACATGCACAATGTCCCAACTGGGGTATCTCAAACCTTTCCATTCACCTTTGGCAAAAAAGACAAATTCCTACCGAATCGGTAGGAAGTGGGTCCGGTTTGAACTACAAGTACATGATCTGATGCTCATGATTTTTGGCAAAAGTCATTTTTAGACTCACAATATGCTATTTCATCAGGGATCCAATGCAAGTTTAGCGAGGCTCAGCCCCTAGCTAAGAACCTTCGTGCCTGCCGTTTTGACCATAGTTTGAAACGGGCATAATAAATTCAAAAACGGTCCGATCAATGCAAATCCTTCACGTGGTGTCTTCTTATGTGACATAGTTGCAAGGAAAAATACCAACCTTGGTATATTGCAAGTGTCTCAAAAAAACCTTCTCAGAAATGAGCTATCATGTTCGAGGTTTCATGGCTTTCGGACCAAACGACCAATGTTATGGCCAGAATTGCAGAGTAGTTTGTGATAATGTGACCATATTGTGCACACATATGTATAATGGTATGGCGAACAATGTTGCAGGAGAAAGTTTTCCTTTTCGGCGCACGAAAAATCCATTTTCCGAGCTCAAAAAACGGGGCGTTTTGTGAAGCAACCACCAAATGACATTTTTAGAATGGTACCACCAAATTTTGTAAAAATACTAGACAAACTAACATGCACAATGTCCCAACCGGGGTATCTCAAACCTTTCCGTTCACCTCTGGCAAAAAAGACAAATTCCTGCCGAATCGGTAGGAAGTGGGTCTGGTTTGAACTACATGTACATGATCCGATGCTCATGATTTTTGGAAAAAATCATTTTTAGACTCACAATATTCTATTTCATCAGAGATCCCATGCAAGTTTAGCGAGGCTCAGCCCCTAGCTAAGAACCTTCGTGTCCTCCGTTTTGACCACAGTTTGCAACATGCATAATAAATTCAAAAACGGTCCGATCAACGCAAATCCTTCACGTGGTGTCTTATTATGTGAAATAGTTGCAAGTAAAAATACCAACCTTGGTATATTGCAAGTGTCTCAAAAAAACCTTCTCAGAAATGAGCTATCATGTTCGAGGTTTCATGGTTTTCGGACCAAACGACCAATGTTATGGCCAGAATCACGACATAGTTTGTGATAATGTGACCATATTGTGCACACATATGTATAATGGTATGGCGAACAATGTTGCAGGAGAAAGTTTTCCTTTTCGACACACGGAAAATCCATTTTCCATTTCCGAGCGCAAAAAACGGGGCGTTTTGTGAAGCAACCACCAAATGACATTTTTAGAATGGTACCACCACATTTTGTAAAAATACTAGACCGACTAACATGCACAATGTCCCAACCTGGGTATCTCAAACCTTTCCGTTCACCTCTGGCAAAAAAGAGAAATTCCTGCCGAATCGATAGGAAGTGGGTCCGGTTTGAAGTACATGTACCTGATCCGATGCTCATGATTTTTGGAAAAAATCATTTTTATACTCACAATATGCTATTTCATCAGATATCGCATGCAAGTTTAGCGAGGCTCAGCCCCTAGCTAAGAACCTTCATATCCTCCGTTTTGAACATAGTTTGAAACATGCATAATAAATACAAAAACGGTCCGATCAACGCAAATCCTTCGCATGGTGTCTTCTTATGTGACATAGTTGCAAGTAAAAAATACCAACCTTGGTATATTGCAAGTGTCTCAAAAAAACTTCTCAGAAATGAGCTATCATGTTCGAGGTTTCATGGCTTTCGGACCAAACGACCAATGTTATGGCCAGAATCGTGACATATTTTGTGATAATGTGACCATATTATGCACACATATATATAATGGTATGGCGAACAATGTTGCAGGAGAAAATTTTCCTTTTCGACGCACGGAAAATCCATTTTCCATTTTCCGAGCACAAAAAACGGGGCATTTTGTGAAGCAACCACCAAATGACATTTTTAGAATGGTACCACCACATTTTGTAAAAATACTAGACCAACTAACATGCACAATGTCCCAACCGGGGTATCTCAAACCTTTCCGTTCACCTCTGGCAAAAAAGACAAATTCCTGCCGAATCGGTAGGAAGTGGGTCCGGTTTGAACTACATGTACATGACCCGATGCTCATGATTTTTGGAAAAAATCATTTTTAGACTCACAATATTATATTTCATCAGAGATCCCATGCAAGTTTAGCGAGGCTCAGCCTCTATCTAAGAACCTTCGTGTCCTCCGTTTTGACCATAGTTTGAAACAGGCATAATAATTTCAAAAACGGTCCAAACAAGGTAAATCAATATTCGAAAACGGTCCGAACAATGTAAATAATGAAAGTATTGCTAATTAGCATCCTAAAATGATCTACTGAATTATATAATAATTTAGAGGGAAAATCAATTTATTTGGACTTTTTATAAAAAAGAAACAAAAGAATGAAGAAAACAAAAAAAACTTCCTAATTGGACTAACGGACCTACCGCACTGAGGTTCAATGCCGTCCCAAGAGTACATGGCAGCCCGCGTGACTTCGTAGGCTGCAAAAATCCTTAAAGGTAAAAATGTGGATAATAGAAGGAAGTTGTGTTTCTCCGAGGCCTGGGCCTAACAGACGCATGTAGTGTTAATAAGGTGTGGGCGCGGTATGAAGACATGAACGATGCTCTAGCGCGGTGGTTGGATCCGCTCGAGGTTCTGCGGGGGTCGTGGGTTCGAGCCCCCTTGACGCCTCTTTTTGTCCCTTATTTCCTTATTTCCCTATATAACCTCGCTGTGTCAGTTTAACACATGGACACACATATACAAAAAGGTTACACATAGACATGACATCTAGGAACTAGTCATTTTCATGTACTACGTTTTAGACACTATGAAGATTTAAATTTTTCGTAATCGATTACAAATAAGGATCCAATCTGTATCATGTAGATTATGACAATTTCATATGATAAAACTACGACGATTTTGTAAAAACGTCGTAATTCTAGGGGATTTTGATCTATCTAAACAGCTTATGACCATCTTGTGAGAAATTGTCATAGATCTATGACGATTTTATTTCCCGTCACTATGAGAAGGTCATAAGTTAACACATTTCTTGTAGTGTATGCATATCTTTTTATTGAGGATGTTTTATAGATAGCTCACTATGGTGATGCTGCAAGTTTCCAC
Source organism: Avena sativa (assembly GCA_916181665.1). NCBI lineage: Eukaryota > Viridiplantae > Streptophyta > Magnoliopsida > Poales > Poaceae > Avena > Avena sativa. The sequence continues at coordinate 366,898,663 of OV702283.1, read as the reverse complement.
CATGATTAGGCATGGCTTAGGCTAGCGGCCCAGGCGTTTCTCTAACACAGGATACAAACTCCATGAACTTACAAGTTTCCTCTTTATTTCACACCGGTGACATCCATAGACAAAAGAACATGATATCAACTGAGTACAAAGTACAAGTGCAATGTTGAAAACGTTCCCCGTGACAACACGGTTCTGCTAATTCCAACTTATAAGTGCAAGCATATACAACAAAGTTTATTAGGGGCAAAGAATATAAAGTGTGCCATCAAGTTCGTGAGGGATTTAATCACTAAGTTTTCACATAACAAAATATTTTTTAATTGGAAGATAGTTGAAAACAAGAATATACTTGGAATGGTGTAACACACCATGCATATGAGTTTATTGTGGACACTTTGGAATAAATTTGTTTCTTGGAAGTTGGAAGCATGAGTAGAACTTACTCATGCAAGTGGAGGTTAGCAAAAGACTAAGAGCAACCAACTAAGAGAGCATAAAGGCCATAATCATGCAGTGCAACAAAGCATACTAATCAAAGCAAAGAGTGGTACTACCAGTCAAGGACTAAATGATCATAGAGGCTAATGGTGACTTATCATAGTCATAACATGGTGTGAGCATGTGCCAAGTCAACCCAAGCAAAGCATCAAAGGAGAATACCACAATACTATGCTTTTTCATGCTAAAACAACACATAATTTCTTCAAGGCACACTAAGCAATCCAAATTGTTTGGAACAAGACATGCTACAGCAATAATAACTAAGCATAAGGTCAAAACAACACCTAGCATGTCATGCTAAACTCTAAGTCACGGTCAATGCAAGATCCTCTTGCACTCAAGCAAGAACTTACTACTCCTTTCCAACACCAAGCAACTTATTTGCAGAACAACACGCGAGAACGGGGGTCCAAACTTCTTTATTCAAGCAAACTAAACAACCTAAGCAAAGAAACTAAAACTAATACGCTCCAAGAACAACACAACTGTGCATGAAACAATAAAAACGAAGTGTCTAGACAGACCTGAGCTTTTTATTGATGAAGAAGGGGATGTCCTGGACATCCCCAAGCTTTGACGATTGTACCTCTTGGATATTTCTTGGGGTGACACCATGGTGGCATCCCCAAGCTTGAGGTTTTGTCCATTCTTCATCTCATTGCATCTTTCTCTCTTTACACCTGAAATTTTTCTTTCATACAAAACTTCACACAATCTTCATTAGCAACATTAGTTTATTCAAAAGATATTAGACCTCTAGCAAAGCTTTGGAAAAGCAAGGATTTTCACTAAAAACACAAGCTATTGTAGTAACTCCTTCAAAAAGCTCAATTCACCTAAAGAGAACTTAAAATGGAATCAATAAGAAGCAAATGCAAATAATGGCAGAAATCTGTCAAAACAGACAAGCAGGTAGAAACCGATTTTTTCGAACATCTTCTGTTGCTCAAATCAAAAGGAGTTGAACTAACATAAGTTAGCCAACATACTGGGGGATTCATTCGTAAATTTTGAGCTCAATACGAGTTACAGAGCATCCTCACGAATTATTTTGGTGGAGGATAGAAATCTGTTTCGGGACAGCAACTCCCCAAATCTTACTTCCCTCTCATTAGAGGTCATTCTTGGCACAAAAAGCAAACAAAAAGGATAAGGAGAGGTCATTAATGAAGTAATAACTTCCAAGACTCAAGGAAACTCTTGGCTTATCTCTTTAACGTCTTTAAGTTAGGCACAAGAAGCAAGAAGAATCAAGTATTTTCAAATGAAGAAGCATTAACATCCATACTTGCAAAGTCTTCAACTATGAAAGGTATCTCATACAAATGGGTTTTGGAGGATCCCTTCTCATCTCTCTTTGGTCTACTACTTTCATCTAAAAGGTTTTTAGGAGCAATCCAATCAAAATTCTTTTCAAAGGCTTCATGCATTCCAACAAGCTTAAATTGTATGGGTGTCTTAAATTCTTCTTTAGGCTTAGTTTTATCAAAAATACCCACAACATATACACTTGAGTCTAGCATATTGAAATGCTCAAAGACCTTTTGGCTTCCCTATCAAGATCATGAAATTCTTTTGATAAAGTTTCAAGGATGAATTCTCTCTTTTCCGCATTCTTTTCTTCTTTTAGTTTTAGAAACAAGAATTGTATGAAGGGGTTAAGGCTAACAAACCTAGCCTCCAACATATGAACTAAAGAAGCTGCAGCAATCTCATAATTAGGAGAAAGTTTTGCTGTAGATTTATCCTCAATGTCCTCATGTTTGCAAACATGATTAAAAAATTCTTCAATATTATCTTTCCCAATTATGGAGCCACGACCTATTGCAAGATCCTTCAGAGCGAACTTGGGGAGCAACATGGTGAGCTAGAGCAAGGTGGAAACTAGGGTAGGAACTAATTTTTTGTGTTTTTGAATAAAGCAAGCAAACCAAACTAGACTATTTTTTGGGTTTTTTGAAAAGAGGCAAACAAAACCAAGTAAAAGAAACAAAGAAAACTAAAAACAAAGTAAAGATAAAGGAAGTGAAGGACTCCCCTTGTGAAGACGTCCTTAGCCTCCCCGGCAATGGCGCCAGAAAGTCTTGATGATGCTCGACGTGGCACTTCGTTGGTAACCCCAAGAGTAGGGTGTGAAGAGCAAGCAACAAGTTTTCCCTCAGTTGAGACCGAGGTTATCGAACAAGAAGGAGGAAGGAAACGTCACACAGGTGTTGCAAGCAACGCGGAGACCTGCACAACACAAACTGAAGACTTTGCCCCAACGAATCAGTGAGGTTGTCAAGCTCACCGGTTTGCTATAACAAAGGATTAAACGTATGGTGTGGAAGGTAATGGTTTGCAGCAAGTAAACAAGTAACAGTGGAAGATGTATCAATGGTAAAGATTGGACCGGGGTCCATAGTTCACTAGAGGTGCTCTCCTTAGATAAACAACATGGCATGAAGGGTAAACAAATTACAGCAGGGCAATTGACAGGAACTGAGCTAGGCATAACAATGCAATACCAGACAAAAAGATCCTATGAGATTCGATTGGGCAATACAACAATATACATAGACCGCCATCCAACTGCATCTATGACTAGAAGTCCACCTTCAGGTTATCATCCGAACCCCCTCCAGTATTAAGTTGCAAGCAACAGACAACTGCTTTAAGAAAAGTGTGTAAGGTAAACAGTCCACATGTTCCATGAACAAGAGATCATTGTTTTGTCCCTAGTAGCAACAGCACAACTACAACCGAAGAGATTATTGTCACTTCCCTTGGAAACTAGAGGCACGAACCCACTATCGAGCATAAATACCCCCTCTTGGAGTCACTAGCAACTACTTTGCCAAGATAGCTACTAACAACGGAGAGCATGCAAGATCACAAACAACACAGACATGATAGAATTATAAAGACAAAACCATTAATCAAACCAACATAATAATCTCAATATCCATCGCATCCCCGCAAACACAACATGCGTGATTACAAATAGATTAGATCTTGATCATGAACGGAGCTCACAAGATCTATACATGAAAGCACAAAGGAGGAGATACAACCATCTAGCTACTACATGGACCCATAGTCCAAGGTGGAACTACTCACGCATCATACCTGTTGGGGATATGCTATATGGGTATCCTCATAGCATGTCTCTTATCCGGATAACCCGGGAGGCCCATAGTTGGTATCATGGCACATGGCCTGCTGGGCGGCTCAGTTAGATGGATCCAGAAGGGAGGACCATGCCGGATAAAGCAAGGCTACAATGGAATTACCAGTGTACCCGGAGCCTTGGAGTACAAGACACGCTAGACTACTAATAGACGGTATAGGACTCTGTAACCTGTTCGGCTAGGACTTTTCCCTGTAACCCTAGGACCTGGCGACTATATAATTCGGGCATGTGGGAGACTTTAGGGCACCAATTAACTCATACCTCGCATAGCGAACCTATTTCTGTAACTCGGCGTATTGCCATTATAGTGATTTATAGTAGGAGTAGGATTCCGCCACCGTCGTGTGATCTGAACCTGGGTAAGCTGTGTTACCTCGTACCCGTCAACCGTCCGCCTTCCCCCACATCTCTAAACACGCACTGTGAGGACCCCTCCATGGCGTACTCGTCGGCAATACCACGATAGTTGGCGCCCACCGTGGGGCAAGAGGCGCTTCAGGCTCTGCAGCGCGCGAGGACCATGATCTTCGTAGGAATCGGCGAAACCATAGCCATCGGTCGCATTCTCTTCTCCGGCAACATTCTTATCATCCCTCCCGACGAGTTCTGGATCCTGGCGAAGACGAACCCTACGCGGTGTTCGATCGTTCCTATAGGAGACATCCACCTCTTCATTGGCGAAACCAACTCGGGCACTAGTTCCCTGGGAGTCGGAGGAGCATCAAGACCTGCACGGATCACCTACGGGCAGGATACGATCGCGGAAGGATCGATGTTGAATCTCTCTTCAGAGTTTTCCGATAAAGATCGGAAAAATTCAAGGCCCACCCAAAACACCCTTGTGCAGGATATAATGGTGGAAGATCACTGCAAGTCCGCCGGCTTCGTCCGTGCATCTGGACAGCAGAGATCCAAGTTCGTCGGCATGGTTACCATCTTCGATCTGGCGTGTTGCATTCAGAGAGAAGGCGAAAACCCCCGTGATTACCTTGCCAGGTGGCTCCGTATACGAGTCGATCTGGCCCACTACCCCAATGATGATGCTATGTATCACTTTGTGGAAGGACTGGACCAGGGAATGCTTCTCCGGCATTCTCTAAGGTGGCAGCAAGCTTTAGGACGCCTCACGTTCGAAAACATGGTGAACACCGTCAATAGCTATGCGGAGGCCGAGGGGGCAGCTCAGGCAGATCTTGCGCTCGTTGGCGGAGCGCCGCCGCCTCAGCAACCGCCTCCGGCCGGCATCGCCGCAGTTGCACCACCACCTCCAGTCATCGTCGCTGCTATCGCACCTCCACCCTCCATCATCGAGGAAGTCCTGGCACTCTCCGAATCTGTGATTGACGTGCTATACATTGACTTCAGTGCAGATTCAGAGGATATAGATTTCAGTCCAGAGGAACTAGACTCTGCCATGCAGGAGATGGAGGAAGAGTACACGCGCGACGAGCAAGCCAACAACGACGTCACGTCTCGAGAGGTGTTCGTCACCATTGGGACGACGATAGATGAAGATCAACCCGGACGAGCTCCGCCTACAGCTCTAGACAAAGGGAAGGGACCACCTGTTATTGCCGACAATGATCGCGCAAAGGTCATGCCCCCTCCGCCTAACCGAGTGCAACAGCCGCAGGAACTCGGCACCAGCCCGAGCAACAACAACACCGCAAACTTGCCACCTTCGGCATCTATGGCTGCTGATGCCCAAGTTACTCCAGCTGATAGAGTGATGTACGACAATCTCCTCGTCGGGCCACTGACTGTAGATCATATCCGGAACATGACCCAGCTTGACGAGAAGTGCCAGCAGCTGCTGGAGGAAGCGCAGGCCATCGCGGAGCAAGGCGCTACGCTAGATCGAGATCTGGTCAACGCATAGAAATCCATAGAGAAAGCTAGAGCAATGGAGGCCGAGTACAAGACTCTACTGCAGCAGTAGAAGGCCAAGAAAGCTCCGGCTCGCGTCATCAACGATCCTGGTGTACGGCGAAACCTAGGATGGGCTCTCCCGAACATTTACAGTGAAGGCAGGCAAGTGATGCCCACCCCTCTCCTCAACCTCGTTGTCGCCAAGACCCTTCTGGAGCAGGATAGATCGCCTGAGGTGGTGGAACAGGTCTATGACCTAGTGGCCAAGGCGGTGAACACCTCTCACAGGCTTGATTCTGACCCAGCGTTTTGCCAGTCTAGCCAACCTAAGCCACCAAGGTACATGTCTCCTCTTGATGTCGGGTCCCAGACAGGTTCATCAGAATGAAGACGGAGGGATGCGCACAAAAGGAAGGATGCTATCCCCATATCCTCCGACCACGGAGAAAAGGCCCAACCTCGTCGCCCATCGCCACCGCCCCGCTCCCCCCCGACATCGTGAAGACCCCAAGGCTCACCACCGTATGGATATGCCCCCGCCGAGGCAGAGCGACATTGTCATCCGCGATAGCTCGGAGCAGACCCGTCATGATGGAGAGCGCAACCAGGGACACAAGAGCAGGTCGCGCCATGATCCTCCGCGTCCGGCAAGCAATCGCGACAGGCGTGAGGCATCACAGGAGGGTAATAGCAAGAAGGCTAACCCACCGCCACCTTCCACCTCCGTCGCCACCTAGCAGTCACCATGGCGGACGAGGCCCACGTCATTCACGCAACCCATCCCCTGTTGACAAGAAGAAAAGAAACCCGGAGCCATACGATGCACGTTTGCGGATCGATAAGATCCACGAGGCCCGGGAAGGACCATACCTGGGACCACGTATCTTTGGACCTGCGATACGGTCCGCAACTTACCCGAAAGGTTTCCGGATTGACAAGACCATCAAGCCCTATGACGGCACCGCTAAGCCAGCTACATGGTTGCAGGATTACGGAAACGCGGTAGAGATTGCCGGGGGTAACCCCAATGTTGTCGTCAAGTACCTCCCATTGATGTTGGCAGGCACATCCCGTCAATGGATTGATGACTTTCCGGAGAAATCCATCTGCAATTGGTTGGACATGCAAGAAGCATTCACCAAGAACTTCGAGGGTACGTACAAACGTCCCTGCACTGTTGGCGATCTATAACGGTGCATGCAAGAGAAAGACGAGACATCTCGCGCCTACCTCTGTAAGACCCCACCTTTGTAAAGGTAAAGGTCCCTGTGATTGCAATGCTAGTCCCTGGATCAATTGCTAGCATTCACAGTTTAAGATGAAGTACACAGAAACAAAGGTCATTATTACATCGTCATTCCAGAGATAACATAGTATTTTATAACTACATAGCCATAGGCTAGTACAAGAGTTTAACTTAACAATATAAATAAAAAGTCTTCATCCTCATGTGCCACAAGCAAGCATGTTGAGCATAGACTCATAACCCTAATCCTCATCAGAGTAACCTGCAACATCACAAGTTATAGCCACAGTGGGTCAATACATTGGAATAGTATTGGCAAGTGATATCTTAGTAGAATAATATTATCTAGCTTCTACATGAATTTGGATAAGTGTAGCTTAGGCTTGCTTTGATCAAAATAGGTTTTACCTATCAGTTGAAAACACTAAGTTTTGTTTGGCAAAAACTCCCAAGGATCCACCAATAGACATTGGTGAACCTTCACCCTTGTTCAACCACAAGTTTTAACTTAGAAATTGGGATGAGGAGATTCTTGATAGCTTCCATGTCTTAATGCTCAATTGTCCTTTTTCGGGGACACGGCTAAGTACTTATATTTCTTCCTTCTGCAGAGGTGGTGCACTTTCCCCACAAGACTTGATTTTCACCAAGACAAGACCTTTCAGAAGCCTTCCCTTAGACCAAATGGACGCGTTCCAAACCTATCACCCACTACCACCAACTGTCCAAATGTCTAAGTTATTGCAACCTATATGATCCAAACAGAGCCCATAATGCCATGTGGTTGCACTAGAAGCTTCTTAACATATGGCATCTCAAATCCCTTTGTTCCTGGGTGGCATTCCACAAGTGAGATACGCAGGGTAGACCATTAGAAAATGGGCCCTAGTAACCACTCAACCAAAATCCACCAAGCAATTACCATTCCACCCAGGTGTTTCATTCACTTAGTTGTTTGATTAAGCAAAAACATAAGTCAAAGACTTAGAAATATTTTTCCATAGCTCGTATATATTCCACCCTTGGTTGCTACTAGCTAGGCTAAGCATGGCAATAGCAAGTATCTTAACCTAGAAAAAATTCTAACAATTCTACAACTACTAGGATTTCCCAAGCATAGCATATAGATACTTAGCAAAAATTATCATGCAAGCCCTATACAAAATATTTCTAATGCATAGTTAAAATATTGGGACAAAAGTATGAAGAACCGCTTTCCTTGGCAGTTGGGGGAGTAACAACAATCCTCACAGTCACAATCACCACTAGCACCAAAATCTACACATAAAATGATAGCACCAAATTCACATTTCAAATAATCAAGAAACAATATATGAATGCATGCAAATGCCATGTGATGATTTTTCTAAACCAAATAAGACAAGTAAAACAGTACTGAACAATTAACAAAACAATTATACACCAAATAAACTTAATTTGGCCTTTAAAACATTTCCCAAAAAAAATTATACACAAAATATGCCTATAAATGTCTCTGCATAAAATTCCATTTTAACATAAACAAAATACAAAACTAAGCTCATATATGTGTAGGATTTATTTTTGTGATTCCATTGATATCTTATTTGTATTTTTTGAATAAACAGTGCAAAAGTTATTGAATTTACAAGTTTAAATAACTAATAGATCTAAATTCAAATTTTAAATCTAAAACCTAGCCACGCGGCAGCCTCTGATTGGTGCGTACCGGTTCGGCCAGATCACGTCGCGGACCGCAGGATCTAACTAACGATGCACGGCCCAGATCTGTTCGTATCGCTTCAATTAAAATCTAATTGTGGCCCTAGGATCCAGATCCAATGGATCAGATCTGATCGACCAAAACTCAGCGGCGCGAATGGCGCATGCGGCGGTGACGGCTCTGGCGCTGACACGCCGGCGAGGTCAGAGGTGCACGGGAGGTGTGCTAGTGCTTACCGAGATCGCGAGGACGTGGAGATGCTCAACGTGTAGGTGGACAGGGTCGGGGCGCACGGACACAACAACAAAACCTCGTTGGAGTTCGTCGCGCATCGGGTGCTTACTGTCAGAGTCGAAGAAGGCGACCTAGGGTGCAAGGAATCAAATGGAAAGCGTTAATAGATGCGTAAGACACTGGCGAACACAGTTGCGTGAACCAAGGACAGAGGGGAACACAGGGCTCACCGGAATGGCTCGTCGGAGTTGAGCTAAGCTACTAGAGAAAATGTTATGCGAGGCGCACCTAAAAGCATATGCGAGGCACATATCATATGCGCCTCTAGCTTCGATCCTAGCCTATTTTTATGCGAGGTGCATATGATATGTGCCTCCTATACTTCACATATGCGAGGCACATATCGATATGCGCCTCCTATATTATATATATGCAAGGCGCATATTGATATACGCCTCCTATACTCTGCATATGCGCCTCCTATATTCTACATATGCGAGGCGCATATTGATTCGAATGCGCCTCGTATATTATTTTTGAATTTCGAAAAAATGTGGCCAGATCTAGATCTAGATCTGGATCTGGCCGGAATTTCATCGGAGCTCGTCGGAGGCCGTGCGCGTGGCCACAGTCTACGACCGCAGGCATGTGCAGTAGCCCATGGCCATGGAGGTTGCTAGAGATGGTGGAGGAGGATGAGGCCTCCAGAGGTTGTCGCCAGAGGTTGACGAGGAGGAGATGGTCGCTGTGGTTATGGAGGCCATGGCCGGAGTGGTCGCCGGAGGAGGAGAAGGTCGCCATAGGAAGAGGAGGAGGAGGAGAGTGGAGAAGGAGGAGGAGAAGAGGAAAGAAGGAGAGGTGGAGGAGAAGGAGAAGGAGAAGGAGGAGAGGTGGTAGGTGTTATATAGGTGTGGTAGGTGGTTGTTTTGAATTTGAATCCGGCCAGGTTATAGGAGGCGCATATTGCTCCATATGCGCCTCCTATACTTGAAACTATAGGAGGCGCATATTGCTCCATATGTGCCTCATATACTTCAAACTATAGGAGGCGCATATGACCATATGCGCCTCGCCTATGCGGCACCTACCTCCATCCGAGCCCATAGGAGTTACTTGAGGCACACTCTGTTGCATGGGCCTCGCATATTATCAAGTATAGGAGGCACATATGGTCATATGCGCCTCGCATATTCGACCACCGACCTCCACCCGGGCCCACATAGCTTATGCGAGGCGCATTCTTCCCATATGCGCCTCCTATACTTGAAACTATAGGAGGCCCATATTACCATATGTGCCTCGCCTATGCGGCCACCTACCTCCACCCGGGCTCGCATGAGTTACTTGAGGCACATATGACCATATGCGCCTCGCACATTATCAAGTATAGGAGGCGCATATGACCATATGTGCCTCGCATATTCAAGCACCTCCCAACACTCGGGCCCACATAGATAATGCGAGGCGCATTCTATCAATATGCGCCTCGTCTATCTGATATATATGAGGCGCATATGACTAGAATGTGCCTCGCATAATCTGGGGTTGCTAGATTCCGTTCGTACAGGGATTATAGGAGGCACATTCTTATCATATGCGCCTCGCCTATTTTTATACTAGAGGCGCATGGAGAAGGAGTGCGCCTCGCTTATTTTATAGGAGGCACATATGGTCTAGATGTGCCTCCTATAAGCATGTCTACTATAGCGTTTTCTCTAGTAGTGGTGTCGACGAGGGCGACGACCTGGGGCGATTCAGGACAAATTGGAAACATGAGAAGATGTGCAAGGTGATGGCGAAGCAGTTCGTGTGAACCAGGGGCAAGGAGCGCTCGAGACTCACCGTGATGGCTCGCCGGAGTTCTTCGGAGCTGCGGCAGTGTACGGCGAAATTCGTGGAGCCTAGCGGCGCTTCGGGCTGGTTGTGTTAGGGGAAATGGTCACGAGGGGGAGGTGATTAAGTAGCCAGAGCAGGGGCGAGGATTGCGCACGAAATCGTCGGCATTTACTCGAATTAAGACGCGGCAGTGAAGGAGGAGGAAGAAATGGCGAGGCCGGGTCGTTGGCGGGGTCTGGGGACGACGCTGACGGGATAGGTGGGTCCGGGGCGTCAGCGAGAGGGTGTACGCGGGCGGGGTGAGAAACAGAGGGAGAGGGAGTCCCGGGTGGACTGGCTAATGGGCTGGTTCTGCTGCTGGGCCTGTTTGGTGGCGCTGGCCTTTTCTCTATTCCTTTCTCTATTTCTTTTTCTAATGATTTTCTAGGAATCCTTTTTAAAATGATTTCAAATAAGTTTGAATTCAAACTCTTTCTGGATTTTTGTAAAATGAAACATGGACATATTTGAGTATAAAACATTGTTGTTCGCTCAAATTTTCATTGGCCCATTGAATTTAAAAATAAAATCATGCCTTAATTAATTATTTATTATGGGCATATGATTGGTTTTGAATTCATATTTTCTTGATATTTTGACCAAGATTTGGAAATAACAATAAGACATATGTTCAAACATTTTCTGGTTAAATCAAGTATTCCAATGTTATAGAGTGGAAATAAAGCCATTGTTTTTCCCACATAAAATAATAGACAACAGTTGCTTCTGTTTTCGAAATATTATTTGAAAATGATCCTAAATGCTTATGAATGCATGAATGATATGCAATCTTTATAATCATGATTTTTGGGATGTTACAACCTCTCCCGCTGGCTGAATATGAAAAATTGCTGCGTAGGAGTGCACGCTCAGACCGCCATGGCCGCCTTCATAGATGGGATGGAAATGGGCATGTTGCTCCGACATAAGATGAAGCGCTTGCAGGACAATCACCAGCTTGACTTGAACCAGATGATTCAGTTGGCTAGTGAGTTCCCAGCTGCCGACGACGATGCTCGCGGCTCTCTGCCGGCAAAGGATGTTCCAACTCAAGCCCGGAGGAACAGCATCACAAAGCGGAAAACTGCTCCAGAAGAAAATCAAACTCCCGACACGGTCGCCATGACCTTTGCAGGACGAGGTGATGGCGGACAGCGTGGCCGAGGACGGGGAGCTGGTCGTGGGCAGTAGCGAGGAAGTGAAACTACCTCGGCAGCGCTCCGCGTTTCCCAAACCTACAAAGAGTACCGCGATATGCCGTGCCTCGTACACCTCGATGTCAACGGCAAAGCCACCCATACCAATTGACACTGCAATTTCTTCAACGACCTCAAGGAGGACCCGGAGTCCGGCTATAAGCAAAGTCGGAAGAAGAGGCCACGAGGCAAGGGCAAGGGGAATAATAAGGAGGAGGAGTCCAAGGATTCAAGTGACATGGACGAGGATGTTGACCCCAAGCACGCCGCCAAGAGCGACAGGAAAGGCAAGAACCCCTTCGAGAAGAAGGCGGCAGTTTTCCACACTTTCCTTGGCACCCCCACCGTCTGACAACAGAAGACCTCTATGAGGATACTGAGGGCTACTCTACCCCTAGTTCCCCAATACTTGCGCTGGTTGGAGGTTCCAATTAATTGGGACAGGAAGGATCACCTAGACCTTATCCCTACGGAGAACCAATACGCCATGGTCATCAACCCTTGATTGACGGCATTGAGTTCACCAAATGTATGGTGGATAGTGGAAGAAGCATCAACATCATGTTCCTGGATACACTACAGAAGGTGGACCAACACCATCTTCCATGGCGTAGTTCCTGGTCGGGAGGCTCGGTCCCTTGGGTGCATCACACTTCAGGTTGCCTTTGGTGATGTTAATAATTACCGCCAAGAGCGCATGACCTTTGAGGTGGTCCCCTTCAAGAGCGTGTACCACGTCATATTCGGCCGCGACATATTCCACACCTTCATGGCCAAGCCATGCTTCGTCTATAACAAACTCAAGATACCCGAACCAAAAGGTGTCATCACCATATCCGAAAGCTTTGCCAAAGCTAGGGACTGCGAGATTAATGAAGCAGCCTACACGGAAGATGTCCTCTACAGCGAAGAATTCAAGGAGATCCAGAGCAAGGTCGATGACTCAGAGATGCCCACGTCGAAGAAACAGATTTCTGACTCCGCTCCAGCATTCAAGGCTGCCATCGAGACCAAGACGATGGAACTTGTGGTAGGCGATGCCTCCAAGACCACCGCCATTGGGACGAACCTGGATCCCAAATAGGAAAGCGCGCTCGTCGAGTTCCTCTGTGAGAACAGGGACATCTTTGCCTGACAACCTTCCGACATGAAAGGTGTACCTAGGGAACTTGCCGAGCACAGCTTAAACATTGACCCAAAATGCAAACTAGTGAAGCAACCTCTACGACGCTTTGGAGATGAGAAGAGACGTGCCATAGGCAAAGAGATAGCTAGGTTACTTAAGGCTAGTTTTATCCGAGAAGTCCTTCACACCCAATGGGTGGCCAATCCTATACTTGTCCCCAAAAAGGGACCCAAAGAATTAAGAATGTGCATTGTTTACACCGGCTTGAACAAAGCATGCCCCAAAGATCCGTTTCTTTGCCTCGCATTGACCAAGTCATTTACTCGACGGCTGGCTCAGAACTTTTGTGTTCTCTTGATGCATACTCAGGATACCACCAGATCAAGATGAGGAAGTCGGACCAATTGGCCACTTCGATCACTACTCCATACGGCATGTTTTGCTATGTTACGATGCCCTTTGGGCTGAAAAACGCAGGTGCTACGTACCAGCGGACAATGCAACGTTGCCTACACGATCAAATTGGTTGGAACGTTCACACCTATGTGGACGATATAGCGGTGATGTCTAAAAAGTCAAATGACTTAATCTCCAACTTAAAAGAAACCTTTGATAATCTCCGGAAATACAACATGATGCTTAACCCTAAGAAGTGCGTCTTTGGGGTCCCAGCCGGCAAATTGTTGGGCTTCATCGTTTCCCAGTGTGGAATCGAGGTCAACCCGGAGAAAATCAAGGCCATATTAAACATAAACCGTCTGACATGCCTAAAGGACATTCAACGACTAACAGGTTGTGTTGCAGCAGTTAGTCAGTTCGTCAGCCGACTTGGAGAGAAGGCTCTGCCGCTGTACAAGTGGCTGAAGAAGGCGGACAAATTCACGTGGACGGATGAAGCAGATGCAGCATTGAAGCAGCTCAAGGAGATTCTTTCCTCAGCGCCCATCCTTGCAGCTCCTGGTCCTGGAGAGCCCATGTTAATTTACATGTCGGCCACCAATCGGGTAATCAGCATCGTCGTCGTGGTAGAGCGGAAGGAACCAAGCTATGAGCATGAAGTTCAACGACCAGTTTACTATGTAAGCGAGGTCTTGACGGAGTCCAAGCAGCGTTACCCGCACTACCAGAAGATAGCTTATGGAGTATTCCTTGCTTCTTGGAAGCTGAGGCATTACTTTTAGGAGCACCCAATCCCAGTGGTAAGCAAGACTCCACTGTCTGATATTATAAAAAACAACGACGCCACGGGAAGGGTCACGAAGTGGGGCATTGAATTTGCCGCCTTCGAGATCACCTACAAGAGACGCGATGCTATCAAGTCACAAGCCTTGGCGGATTTTATTGCAGATTGGACAGAGATGCCAGATGCTACTCCGTTGCCGGAACCAGAATACTGGGTGATGCACTTTGATGGATCAAAGCTGCTCAACGGCTCGGGGGCTGGTGTACTACTACAGTCACCAACTGGGGACAAGCTACACTACGTTCTGCAGATCCACTTTGAGGCTACAAACAACATGGCGGAGTATGAAGCACTCATTCATGGATTACGCGTAGCCAAGGATATTGGCATCAAGCGCATAGTTTGTTGTGGAGATTCCGACTTGGTTTCCCAGCAGGTGGCTGGCACCTGGAATGCGCGGAACCCTATGATGGCGGCATATCTAGACGAAGTGGACGAGATAGCCAAGAGCTTCTTGGGCTACGAGGTCAAGTATGTACCTAGGGAGCAAAACGAGGTGGCTGATCTGCTGTCTAAGCTTGGATCAGGGCGCAAACGAATTCCGCCAGGAGTTTTCCTAGAGCATCTATGGACACCATCCATGAAGGGAGCAGACATTGACAACCCGGATAGAGTTGACTCTTTCGTCCACATGGTGGCAAAGGTCCCTCCGGCTTGGACAAAACCGTTCATGGAATGTCTCGGACAGGGAACTTTGCCCGACGACGAGGTCGAAAGACGACAAATAGTACGTCAAGCAAAGGGCTATACCATAATCAATGGACAACTCTACAAAAGGAGCACTACTGGTGTATACCTTAAGTGTGTTTCCCAGCTAGAAGGTATTGAAACCCTACGCGAAATCCATCTCAGAGATTGCGGGCATCACGCCACTCCTCGATCGTTGGTCGCGAAAGCCTTCCGGGAAGGATTCTATTGGCTGACCGCGAAGGCGGACGCCGACAAGCTGGTTGAGACATGCATGGGATGCCAGTATTATGCCCGACAACCACATGTTCCTGCTGAAGAATTGTGAATAATACCAATAACTTGGCCGTTTGCAGCCTAGGGGCTAGACATGGTGGGACCATTACATACGACACCTTGTGGGTTTACGCATCTGCTAGTGGCAGTTGATAAATTCACTAAATGGATAGAAGCTAAACCCATTAGAAAGCTTGATGGGGCAACTGCCCTCTGGTTTGTCTGGGATCTAGTGGTGAGATTTGGTCTCCCTCATAGCATTATCACCGACAACGGTAGCAATTTGTCACTCGGAGAAGTGGAGGCATATTGTTGGGAGAAGGGCATCCGACTTGACCTTGCATCTGTGGCACATCCACAATCCAACATTCAGGTTGAGCAAGCCAATGGATTAATTCTGCAGGGAATAAAGCCGCGTCTTGAGGCACCGCTACATAGAGCAGCTGGAGCCTGGGCGGAAGAATTATCATCTGTGCTGTGGAGTTTACGAACTACACCCAACAGATCCACCGGCTACACCCCTTACTTCATGGTATATGGAGCAGAAGCCATCCTACCTTCCAACATACTTCACGATGCACCAAGGGTTGCCGCCTACGACGAAGATGACGCTGAAGAATCCAGACTCCTAGATGTGGACCATCTCGAGGAGGATCACGTTTTGGCATGCCAAAGATCCGCCATCTACCAGCATAAGCTACGCAGCTACCATAGTCGCCGCGTTCGTCATCGCTCGTTTAAATAGGGGGATTTGGTGCTCCGACTTAAGCAGAAGAACTCACACAAATTATCCCCGCCACGGGAAGGACCGTTCGTCATAAGCAAGGCGCTACTCAATGGGTCTTACTACCTCGTTGACAATTGTGAACTGAAGGATAGACCCAACGAGGATCATAAGCGTAAGCGACGTGACCCGGATGATGACTACACGGAGGTTGACCGTTTATCTAGTTGTGTACCTCTTATATGATCAATAAAATAAAGCTCTTTGGTTCACTCATATTTCTGAGTTTTTTACCTCCTTTAGTGTTCATTTTTGGATCATATAAACCTTTATGCACAATCTTTGCAATTGCACTTGTGAAAATTCCGCCTATGGGCGTTAGCTTAAGTTTTCTGGTCTACACATTCTTTGTCGTTTTTATGTGGATTCTGGAGTAGTGACTTTTGGCACTTATTGTCGGCAATTTTGTGCTTAGGTTATTGACGGTGCCATTGGGCATCATCACCTGAACGCATGGTTCCGACAACGAGTCTTCCGACTCACGAAAAGTCAAGCATAAAAACCAAAGTAATGGATAAGCCAACACTTGCTTAAAGAATATATACATGCTGGAACTAGTTCTTAAGTAGCAGGACATACACCATTGTTTTCCGCCTTAAGTTAACACATAGTTTTTTACGCATACACATTACAGAGGAAACAAATATTCCAAATTGTTTTTCATTCCTCTGGCACAGGCGACTTAGAAGCAACATCATCGGCAGCAGGAGAGTCACCCTCGAAGTCGGCAGTGTCGAGGGACTCGGAGGAGGTTTGGTTGCCGCCATCGATGGTTTTCATTGGCACGAAGACGTTAATGTCGACCAACTCGGCGACTCTGGTGTCATAACCCGCGAGTGACGCCAAGATAGATTCATGGTTTATCTTTTGGCCTTCGTCATCTATGTCGGGGATACCAGAAGTTACCGTCTCCATGTCGGCATTCTTGTAATGTGCCTTGACCATGGATAACGCCATCCTTGCACCGGCCCATGCACATGAAGCTTTCCAGCTTGCGATACGCTCGGGGGCTCGGCGCAGGATCTCCGAGAACTTCGCCATAGAGTCTGATGCCTTGATATTGATCTGGAGGGGCTTGGCAATCTCTTTGGCCTGCGCGATGGCGGTGTTGATGAAGTTGCCGGCAAGGACCATGCATTCCTTTGGAGGAGGAGGCGACCGGGTTAAACCCATAGGAGCTGCGAATTCCCGACAAAGGAGCGCATGAGTTCAAAAATTCAGAGTATTCAGACTACAGAAATCTAAGACGGAGAATCACTTACTAAAGATGTTGGCCTCGGCCTGCCAGAGAGTATCCGCCATGGAGTCCCGTTCTTGTTGGAGGAGCTTGTACGCTTCATGATGGCGTTGATTTTGCTCATCAGCAGCTTTCTTCTGCTCTTTCAGGATAGAGATTTCCTCCTTCAAGCGGTTCATCTCCTTGTTGGCGGAGTCCTGCAGGACTTTCATTGATTCTTCATGCATCTTCAGCATGTCTTTCCTCTCCTGATTGAGGATCTTGTTTTCGCTATCCAGCTGCTGAATGTGCTTGGATTGGAAATGGTTTCTGCAAGTCGGAGAAAAGACAGTACACAGTGAGTACTCGGAGAATGCACAAGACCAAGCCGGAGTACGGAAAAACAAAGGAACAACAGACGCTTGCTCTTGATGATCTGTTCCTTCAAGAAGGCAGTTTTACCCTTTTCAGCTTCCAAGTCTGCGCGCATATTCTGGTACTTGTCGTTTTCCATGCCCCTCCGAGCATTCTCGTTCTGTGGAAAAAAGAAATGTAAACGTTGTTTGGTCTACTTGGAGCATCTAGCCAGAAAATTTCCACCTAGACACTCGGGGGCTACAGCGAGAGTTTTTTAATTTAGCAATATGCTTAGTCTTTCTTTAAGCATCTAGTCGGAACTAATTCAGTGTTATATTAGAAGATTGGGGGCTACAGTATAAAGTTTTTAACTCGGAGGTATGCTTAGCTTCTCTTTAAGCATCTAGTCGGAACTAATTCAGTTACAACTAGAAGCTTGGGGCCTACAGTATCGAAATTTATAAACACTGCGTATGCTACTCTTAAAGCATCTAGTCGGAATAATTCATTCCACCTATATGCTTGGGGGCTACAGTGAGAAGTTTTCTAGCTTAGTCACTCTTAGAGCATTTAGACGCAAAGACCTATGGTTTTCCATCTAAATCCTCAGGGGCTACAGTGGGATACTCATATGAAATGCAAAAAGGCAAATATAACTTACAAGTGCAATGATCTTGAGGTTGGTAGCACTTCGGCTAGCAACTTGCCGAAGGATGCACTATTTCCTTGCAATATTTCTGCTTGCCGGAGAAGCTCCTCGAGACCACACGTTGGAGATGTCGGCGCCGCACCAGGAACTAGAGAAGTGCTACCCAGCGTAAGTAGCAGATTGACTATCTTCGGAAACTCTATGGTTTTCTTGGGTGCGGGGGCGCCGCCTTCGGCAGATGTACCACCTTCCACCATCGCCTTACCGCTATCCATGGCATCCTTAGCCGAAGATTCAGCCATTTGGTGTGCAGCACTCTCCTGCGTCGCCTGTTTGCCGAATATAGCAAGCTCTGTGGAGGCGCCTGTAACACCCTCAGAATCGACCCTATGCAAGTTTTAGCGAAACCCGCCAAACCCGCATAGAAACGATTCAAAGGTGCCCACCAGGCACTTTCGTGCGGGTGGAAAACGAAGTAATAACATTACACAACAGTCCTCGATGAGACCCACAGAACAGATATATATAACAGCGACTCAATGAGTCAAGAATACAGGTATAATATACAAAGATCCAAATCACCTTAAAAACGATAGAGCGTCCGACTACGGACAAGATGCAAATGGGGCTAAGAGCCCTGAAGAACAACCAATGGCGTCCATAACCCTGCCCAGGCCAAGCCGGAAGGGTAACCCTGCTAACGACGTCGATCTCAAAACCTGCTTAAACAAAAGGGGTGCCGGCAAAGGGCAAAGGAAAAAGAGGAGCGTCAGTACTGAGGCCAGTACACGGCGAGACTAGAATTCGGCGGTCCTCGCCTACATAGGTATGGTGGACTGAAGCGGCAGCGGCAGCATGCACTAAACAACCTATAGAGACTCGATACCACTGGCGGTTATCAGAGAGGGATAAGAATGACCTATTCGGATCCATCCTGAAGCTAACACCAAACAAACCCAGCCTGGTGTTTCCCCCTCGAGACCAAACGAGGAAGTCCACCGAGGAACTCACGCAGTTGCAGTTTTACTTATTCAGTTATCGTTGCAACAATTACTAGTCAAGTATAGGTAAACATCCTGATAAAATAAACAGTGGGCACATTTAGTTAACCATTCAGTTCTAGTGGCAACACTTACTAGTCAGATTCAATTAGCATGAGATAACCCAAAACCCAGCAGTTGTTCGTACTTTTATTCAGCCATTGCATTATAGTTGCAATACTTACTAGTCAGGTACAATGGTCGCAAGCGACACCCAAACAAGCAATTGTTGGCAGTTTTATTTAGCCATTCCATTATAGTGAAGCTGCTTACTAGTCATTATAAAGTCAAATTTATAGCACTACTTTAGTTATAGTTGTCTATGATCGAGATACTGTGCTCCAAGTCGTCCATAACCGCGGACACGGCTTTCAGAAAGTTTTAACCCGGCCGGGGTGCACAAATAGCAACACACACTCGATCAACCTCGGAAAAACCAAAACAAAACCCAACGAGGCTTTCACGACAAAGCAATCACAGGATTCAGAAATATTTCAGGGGGCCACCCCTTGGAGTACACCCGCAACGAAGTAAGCTAGCTCCGAGACGGACCCGAGGTTTGCGACAATGGATGTAAACGACTGGGAACCCGAAAACTCGGGGTGTCGATACCGCGAAAACACTCCGCTTACCTAAACAGTACAGTGTGCTATCCATCGCACAATCGTAATAAAGCAGTAAAGCATGGCATAAGTACAGGATCGTAAATAAAACCTCAAACTAGTTTGTGGCCCCAAGAAATAAGACTGAATCAAGCTCTGGCTAAGGGGGGTCCCATAAGCCTCCCGGATGTGGATAGCGCGATAAAACAAGGAACAGGTATCAAGTACTCGGGGTCCTACGGGACACAAGTGGGCGTTCGGAAACCAAATATTATCTATCACCCACCGATGCCTCTGCTTACTTACTTCATTTTTAGTTGTTTAAACAGGAATTAAAGTGAACGATAAATAAAGCCATGATCATCTCCAACAACAAACATGTGGCAGTACTCCAACAACGGTGGTACATGGCGACACGCAACAGCACTTGAGCAAGCGACTACGACGCGCAAGTCCAACTATCTACCAAACAACAGGTAATAGGAGGTGGCCATGGCAATATAGGGCTGCAAGAGATATCACGGGTACGAAAACTAGAGCAACGCAACACGGATAGCAATAGATCAACAGGAGGGAATAGATACTATAAAAGTAAGATAGGTAGAAAGGGGGAGATGCTCGCCTGAAAACATTGCCGAAGTTTCATCCGAAGATCGGGTCGACACTCGCATCAACTCAACGGCCTTATCCGCGAAGAAGCAAAACACTAGAATAAACACCGGATGCAATATTTAATACAACGGCGGAAGATCGGGCATGATGCATGTATGATGTATGGCATGGCAAAGATGCGATGCAAATGGGCCATATTAAGCGGAACCGGGATCCCGACATTTAAATAAACGGTTCAAGTTATTTATCTACCCCGCAAATTAAATGTTGTTTGAACATGGCAAAATATAGCACCGGTTCGCTACACAAATTTAAATGAGGCCAATATAGGCTAGATTTGCCCGCATATGGGCCCCATATTTAATTAAGAGGTGAATCGGCATAAGGCCCCCAAACCACATGATGTGCATGCGAGATGAACAATTAAATATGCAACAGGTTTTATGTTTAGCATTTATAAAATAGGGGTCGGGAAAAGGGTTCACACATTAGGGGGTCTCGACGAACTTGGGGTTCCGGGGTTCGGGGTTCGGTCTCAGGGTCCAGGGTTCGACGGGTCGGTCTCGGCGGGAACATTCTCGAACAACGGGGCAGATCTTGTCGTGCTTCAGGTTCGGGTGCGGTTCTCGGCGAACTGGTCGGTTCCCTGTCGGAGGTCTTGGCGCTTCGGATCGGTCTTCGGTTCGGGGTCTCAGGGTCTTGGGGTTCGCGTCCGTGTGGCGGTCTTGTTGTTCCCTGTAGGCGTTCTCGAGGTCGATGGCGAACTTGTCCGGTACCGGGGCTTTTCGGAGTTCTTGGCGCGGCACCGGGTACGGAATCGATCTTCGGGTTCGGGGGTCTCGGCGTCCGTAGATCTTGGTGCATCCGAGGGGAACTTGAGCCCGCGATGGAGATCTTGTTGGCCCAGGACGAAGATCTTGTAATAGGGCGCTATTTGGGTTCGGTGTCGACCTTGGTCAAACAGGCGGCAGCTCGAGAGGATCTTGGAAAACTTGTCGATGGACCTCCTTGTCTAATTTTTTGGGCTTGTTCACTAGCAGACCTTGGTTGGCAGCAATGGTACCATATTGACGTTCCACGGGGCACAGAAAACAAACATCTCACATAGCAGAATCTCAACAAGGTTGCAACACGAACTGCTGGCACCGAGCCAAACCCAACCGGACGCGAGCACACTCGAAAAGAGGACATCCACAGAGGAGGCCACGATCGAGGCAGAGGGCGCCGGAGGGGAGAGCGGCGAGGCGGGCCCGCCGGCGACGGCGGCGCCAGGGAGGGAGCGGCGGCGGCTCTGCGAGGGTAGCCGGGAGGAGGGCGAGGCGTCGTGGCCGGAGGAGGATCGGCGGGCGGGCTGTGGCGAGCTCCGGGGCGGCGGCTGGCGGGGATAGAGGCTACGGGGACCCGGCGGACGGCAGAGCGGCGACGAGGAGCTCGGGGTCGGAGCAGGGGAGGTGTTGGAGACGACGAGGAGGTAGGCGGCGGACGGGGTCGACGGAGCTCGGGGCGAGGGCGAACGGCGAGGCGGAGCTCGCCGGCGGGTGGAGAGGAGGCCGGAGGAGGGGAGCCGGAGGCGGCGGGGCGCGCCGACGAGGGGGGTGAGGGGCAGAGGGCGGCGAGCGGAGGGAGAGGGAGGCGCGGGCTGGAGCTCGGTGGAGGGCGGCGGCCGGGAACGCGGAAGGGCGGAGGCGGGTGAGGACGCGAGGGAGACGGCGGCCGCGGAGGAGAAGCCGGCGAGGGGCGGCGCAGAACGGCGGTGAGGGAGGGAAGGGGACGGAGGCGAGGGCGCGGTGGTGGAGGAGGAGGAGCAGAGAGGATGCGGGGGAGACAAGAGAGCCAGGGGGAGGGAGCAGGGTCGGGGGAGCAGGCGCCGGTGGGGGTTGGTGGCCAGGTGGGCCAGGGGGGCGCGACTCTGACCATGGAGGAGGGAGCGGGGTGGGTGATGCGGAGGCGGGGCAGGGGCCAGGGGGTTATCGGTGGGAGTGGGGCCGGGGTGGGGCCCGGGGGCAGCGGGTTGGGCTGTGGGGTGTGCGTGTGTTGGGTGGGTCAGGAGAGAGAGTGGGAAAAGGAGAGAGGGTGTTTGGGGGGGTGAGTTGGCAGCATATGAGTGGTGGGGAGGAGGGAGAGAGGTGAGGTGGCGACATAGGATAGGTTGGGGTGAGGTGGAGGTAGGGTGGGTAGAATAGGTTGGGTAGACTAGGGATTTCGGCGAACCGTTTTATTCTGGGGTGGTCGTTCGGGTCGAATCGGCCCGTTCGACTGCCCCACTAAAATAATTAATTTATTTATTTATTTCAACCAGCGCTTTTGCAAACCGACAGCGGACAAAACAAAATAATCCGGAGACCCGGGTTTGCGTGTTGAACAAAGACGGGGCGTTTAGAAAACAAATTAGGTTTTCCCGAAAATAGTTTTATGCAAGCAAATGCAAGATGATGACGATGCTCAAATGCAATGTGGCATGATGACATGAGCATGCGGTCATGATGATGCAATGCACAAAAACAACGCGATTTTCTAGTAGTGGTTTTGCGGGATGCCACAGCGCCTGAGTCCACTTCCATGACGGAAGGGACAGATGCTTCCTTAGCTTGTGAGCTTGTCGGGGCGGACGAGGGCTGGACGATGGGAGTGACAGGGGCGATGGCGGGAGATACATCGCGATGCAGCATATCCTTGATGGTTCTAGAAGCCCCCGAAGTTTTGGAGGTCTTCTTCAAGCTGGTCGTGGCTTTCTTTCTGAAACATGCAAAATGCATAACTACAGGAATAAAACAGACAAATGGACAATGTCGGAGGGAAAGAAGCTTACACAAGAGGGGGTGCTTTAGCAAAAGGGATCCCAGTAACCTTTCTTTTCTCTGCCTCCAGGGCGGCGGTAGTCTTCTTGGAGGCTCCACCCTCCGTCTTCTTCGTCTTGCCTCCATCGGCAGCGTCAGAGGTGGAGCTCTTCCGCTTTCGCGCCAACGGAGCATCGTCGTCGGACACGACGGTGACTTCCTTCATCTTTGGATCATAGATTTGAGGAGCCATGTTGTCCTCATCTATGTGAAGAACCACCGTGTTAGATGAGATGGTAATGGCTAGATGGAAGAACTGGAGTATATGTCATACACGGAAAATAAACAGTTACCTTTGGGCACTTGCTCTCTACGAACATGTCATAGGTGATGGCGAAGACATGCTTCTTGTCCTTCACCTTGACGATGTCCTTGAGGCAGAGCTTGATGGAGTCGCTCGAGAAGTTGTCCTCGGAGATGCGGAGGCTATCCCTTCTATCGTTGGAATACTCGTGCATCAGCTTCAAGCGGTGCTGCAGAGGCTGGATCCGCCTGATGAACTAGCACATGGCTAGGTCCAAGCCGGTCAAACCCATCTCTACGAACCACTCTATCCGCCTTATAGCGCGGTAAGCGTCGATGTCGGAGGGAAGGGAGGCCTGGGATCTCCATGTCGAGGCTTCAGCGGCTGATCCATCGACAAAGTCCGGGTATGTGACTTCTCGGCCAGCCAAAGGGATATCTAGGCCATAGAAGTACGTATGCTGCCAATTCTTGCAGGATTCATGGCCGACGATGTCGGGGAAGCGCCGGCCAGGCCGGATCTTAAAACTAATGGTTCCACAATTCCTAAGCTCGTCCTTGCCGGCTCCGTCTTCGCGCTTGATGGTAAAGAAGTATATTAAGATATCTAGCCTAGGCTTGATTCCTAAATAACCCTTGCAGAGCGCCGCGTAATTGCTGAGCGCTAGGATGCTATTGGGTGATAGGTTCTGTGGTTGTACTCGGTAATGATTCAGGATAGCAAGGAAGAAGTTGGAGATGGGCAGGGAGACGCCGCGTACCATCTGTGCTTTGAGGTACACCTTTTCTCCAGCTTGTGGAGAAGGTGTGACCTCGTCGGCCGGCGCCACCCGTCAGGCGAGCCCCTTCGTCACGGGAGGTAGCCCTCGTTGATCAGCTCTTTGATGTCGCGGTCCGTGATATCTGAACCGCGCCAGTCGCCCTTGTGCGAGTCGTTCTCCTCCTCCAGCAGCTCCAGCGCCGCTGGATTATGGTCGCCGCCGGTGGCTTCGACCACCGCAGACCTGGGGATGACCAGGCCCTCTGGGGGCACGACGATGGAGCTAGCCGGCTTCATTGTGGCTTCGCCCGATGCCGCCATCGAAGGGGAGGAGCTACTGCTGGCCATTGGGTGTGTTCGACGGTGGCTGGGAAAGATTGGAGAGTTAGGGTTTTTTGCACGTTGCGCGGAGAGCTCGAGGAGGCGCTCGATGGAGGAAGAAGACGATGCAGGGGAGAATGAGGTGAAAAAGTAAATTTTCCACCGTGGTTACTATTTATGGTCTCCGGCATCAAGATTCGTGCAGCTTGATCGAATGGTTGCCGCGTAGGTGACGTGGCGGAGACGTGCGCGGAAATTTTGCCACGTACCAACCGTCGCCGCCAACGGTTCGTATCGCTCGCACGGGAAAAGTGGACATGATTGCGTTCTCTGTATGTGTGAGTTACGAGGCGTCACTGACCTATGTCTACGTCGCCTTAGGTGTCATAGGAAGATGAACCATCACATCAGAAGATTCCGTCATGGACGGATCCAATCCGGATACGGAAGAGTACGATGGAAGATTCAGCAATTCTCCGACTTACGAATTTAAGACGGAGAAAACCTTGCAGGGTTCTTTGGGAGGACTACGAGATGTTGCTTGCAGTTTGCCGACATCCATCTAGACGGAGCATTCAACATGAAGAGGCAAGACGGCGCAAGATCTCAGAGTTCTCCGGGGGCTACTATTGGGGATATGCTATATGGGTATCCTCATAGCATGTCTCTTATCCGGATAACCCGGGTGGCCCACAGTTGGTAGCATGGCCCATAGCCTGCTGGGCGGCCCAGTTAGATGGATCCAGAAGGGAGGCCCATGCCAGATAAAGCAAGGCTACGGTGGAATTACCAGCGTACCCGGAGCCTTGGAGTACAAGACATGCTAGACTAGTAATAGACGGTGTAGGACTCTGTAACCTGTCCGGCTAGGACTTTTCCCTGTAACCCTAGGACCTGGCGACTATATAAGTCGGGCCTGTGGGAGCCTTTAGGGCACCAATTAACTCATACCTCGCACAACGAACCTATCTCTGTAACTCGGCGTATTGCCATTATAGTGATTTATAGCAGGAGTAGGATTCCGCCACCATCGTGGGATCTGAACTTGGGTAAGCTGTGTTACCTCGTACCCGTCAACCGTCCGCCTTCCCCCACGTCTCTAAACACACACTGTGAGGACCCCTCAATGGCATACTGGTCGGCAATACCACGACAATATCGGAGAGAAGGCCTCCGGGATGATCTCCCCTCCGGCAGGGTGCCGGGAAGAACTTCAGATCCCCCTCGATCTAGGGACGATGGTGGCGTCGGCTACAGACGGTTTCGTGGAGATTTGATCGGGTGCTTAGGGTTTCTGCATTGGGGCTTCTTATAGGCGAAGGGGAAGGCCGAGGCGGCAGCCATGGGCCCCACACCCCTCCCAGGCGCGGGGCAGGGCCCACACGCTCCTAGGGTGGGTCTGGCCGCCCTGGCCGGCCTCTCCAGCTCCCCTATGGACTCATTGTTCCCCACGGAAAGTAATTGACTTTAACGTTTGTCCCATCCAATTTTGACAATATTTGTTTACTAACTTTTCTGAAACCAAAAACAACAGAAAACAGGCATCTGGCACTGTTGCAACTTGTTAGTAGGTTATTACCAGAAAACATGTAAAAAGCACCTCAAAGTGTAGACAAGCAAAGTAAAGTAGATACTAAACAAGCATGGAGCATCAAAAATTATAGATACCTTTCCAATGTATCAGACCGTTGGATCAAGACTGGCAAATCCAAAAATTGCTAACCATTGGATCTTCTTTTCCATTCTTAGCATCTACAAGATTCTATTAATAGGCCTAAGCACAATGAACGCTATTGCGCGCAAACCTCAAAACACACTTCATTGCTTAGTTTTATGGACCTTGTGCTAAATGCATGGGCTTGGATGTAATTTTCATTTTTATGAGGTCCTTGATGTAACTTGTACTTCCACCGACCATGTTAACTGAAGCACCTTTCTCGGGGGACCTACCACAGTTTGAAGAAAATGCAACCCTCCCAATTATCACACAAAGTGGACCATGGCTTCTTATATAATTCCATTTTTCAAGCTTCCTAGCTAACTTCGCACACTTCAATTACTTCTTTGTCGATTCAACAAAATTAGGTCAAACTTGAGCTACAAGTAAGCGCGGTAGATTAATTGCTCTTGAATTAAATGTAATTTAATAGGTAGATGGGTGTTTCTTCTTATAGCAAACAATGCTATCGGTGTGAGTTTCCATCTATCTGGAAAGAACATTCTCAATTTTCCGAGTGTTGACGAGATTGTTCTTTTCCGTAAAGAAAGTCCGAAGAATATGGATCTAAATGCCACAATCCAGCAAGCTTCGAGACATATTAAGTGGACCAACATGTTGTACATAATTGAAATTTCCATGTTTTATGAGTTTTCAAACTCCCTAGCTATCTCTGCCCACTTGAGTGACTTTATGCCGAGTTATCGAAATTAGGTCAAATTTGAACAACAAGTAAATTTTAGACTGCTTTGATAGTTTTATGAAAAAGCTTTTAGAGGTACCCATCGGGGGGTCAATTAGTATATTAGAAACCACCAAGTTTAGACAAGAGGTTCAACTTCTTGCTCAGATTATTCATCTTGACAACTTAATGAAATTAGGTCAAACTTGAGCTACAGGTAGGCGCGATAGAAGTTGGAGATATGCCCAAGAGGCAACAACAAAATGTTTATTATTATATGTTTGTGTTTATGATAAATGTTTACATCCCATGCTATAATTGTATTAACCAGTAAACTTAATACTTATGTGTTTTGTAAACATGAAAGAGTCCCTAGTAAGCCTCTTGTTGAACTAGCTTGTTGATTAATAGATGATCATGGTTTCATGATCATGGAAATTAGATGTTATTAATAACAAGATCATATCATTAGGAGAATGATGTGATGGACACACTCCTATAGTTAGCGTAGCGTAAGATCCAAGTCATTTAGAGTTCATTTTCTACAAGCTTTCAAATACATAGTAACCTAATCATTCGACCATGAGATCATGTTAATCACCATCACCGGATGGATGCTATGATGACATCAAACACCACTTCGTAACTGGGTGGTTATAAAGGTGGCATTAGGTATTCTGAAAGTATGTGTTGAAGCACATGGATCAAGAGTGGTATTTGTCCATCCATATCACGAATAGATATACTCTGCACCCTCTGGGTGGAATGTCATCCAATTGGCTTGCAAGCATGTGACTAGGTCACAAGGGATGTCATATCATGGAACAAGTAAATAGTACTTATCGGTAACGAGGTTGAACTGGGTATAGAGATACTGACGATCAAACCTTGGATAAGTAAAGTATCACGGGAATCGGGGAGGTGTATCAATCATGTCTGCATAGTTCACGAACCGTAGGGAGACACACTTAAGGATTTGATGTTGTTTGAGTAGATATGGAATGTGAGTTGGAGACTGAATGTTGTTTGGAGTCTCGGATTGGATCTAGGACATCACGAGGGGATCCGGAATGGTCCAGAGAATAAAATTCATATAAGGAAAGTCAATTACCGGGGTTCGGAAATATTTTTGGTGTTTTAACAGGAAGCTTCTAGAATGTTCTGGAAGGTCCACCGCCCCGGAAGGGGGCAATTGGGATGCTCCATACCCTAGTAGGGCTGGCGGCATCATGCCCTAGGCCAACTCGGCCAAGGACTAGGAAGAGAGAAACAAACTCTAGTTTGAAAAGTCAAATCCTAGTTTGAAAAGTCAAATCCTAGTTAGGGAAGGAAAGGGAAACCTTGAGGGACAAGTTCTCCCTCTTCCCTTCCTTGCCGCTGGCCTAGAGAAGTTGGGGAAGGACTCGGCTAGGGTGGGAACCCTGGCCGCTGCCGCCTACCCATATAAGGAGGGGTGAGGGCACCCCATAGACCCTCACCCTAAACCCTAGCCGCCGGCGCCTCTCCTCTCTCCTCCATACACTGCTCCGGTTTAGGCGAAGCCCTGAAGTAATCCCTTCTCCTCCACCACCATCACCAAACCGTCGTGTTGCTGGGATTCCGAGGAGATCTACAACCTCTGTTGCCCTGCTGGAACAAGGGAGAGGAAGGTCTTCATCAACTACCGTATGTGTGACCGACTACAGAAGCGCTGCCGGAACATGGCGCCGGAAGAATCGTCTATGCGATCTTGAGATCAGCAAGTGATCGACTACATCAACCACGAGATCCTAATCTCGTTAAACACTTTGGATCTTTGAGGGTTAGTTATCTACAATCTCTATGCATCGATCTCGTAGAATAGATCTTGGTTTTGTGTGTTCCGGCGATAGAAATTTTTTGTTTTCCATGATGCGAACCCTACAATAGATTGCTCTAGAATTAAACGTAATTTCAGAGCTCTAGATGGGTGCATCTTTTTGTAGTAAAAATACCGTCGGTGTGAGTATCCAACTATCAGGGAATAATATTCTAATTTTTCTAAGTGATGATGATCGATATTGTTCATTTCTGAAAAGAATGTCTGAAGAATATGGATCTGGATGCCACAAGACAAGCTTTCGACATATATAGTTGACTGACATGTTATACTTATGATTAATTCCCAAGTTTTAGGAGTTTTCAAACTTTGGCCTAGCTAACTATGTCCACCTGAATGACTTTATGTCTATTTACCGAGATTAGGTGAAATTTTGAACTACAAGTAAATTGTAGGTTGCTTTGAAAGTTTACGAAAAATCTTTTGAAAGGTACCCATCAGGGAGTCACAACTAATATATCATAAACCACCAAGATTTTAGACGACAGGTCCAACTTCTTGCTAAGATTTTTCATCTTGACAATTTAATGAAATTTGGTTAAACTTAAGCTACAGAAGTAAGCGTGATAGATTTATCTTAAATTAAATGTATTCTCGGAGGTAAATGTATGGATCTTCTTGCAGTAAACAATGTCATCAGTGTGAGTTTCAAACTATGAGGAAAGATCATTTCATTCGCTTTTTTCGAGTGATAAGAACATAGTTCTTTTTTGTAAAGAAAAGTTCGAAGAACATTTGATCTAGATGCCACAAGCCAAGTTTACGTACATATATATTGGACCAACATGTTGTACTTACAATTCCCTTTTTTGAGTTTTCAAACTTCCTAGCTAACCGAGCCCACTTGAATGAATTTATATCAATTTATCGAAATTAGGTCAAATTTCAAACTACAAGTAAATTGTAAGTTGCTTTAAAAGTTTGCGAAAAAGCTTTTGGAGGTACTCATCGGGAGGCATAATTAATATATCAAATCACCGAGAGTTTTGACGATAGCTTCAAATTCTTGCTAAGATTTTGCATCTTGACAATTTAACGAAATAAGGTCAAACTTGAGCTACCAGTAAGCGCGATAGATTGCTCTTGAATTAAATGTCTTTTCGGAGATTGATGGGTGCATCTTATTGTATTAAACAATGCCGTGAGTGTGAGTTTCCAACTATGAGAAAATAATATTCTCAATTTTCTGAGTGATGACGAGATTGTTCTTTCCGTAAAGAAAGTCCGAAGAACATGGATCTGAATACCACAAGCCAATTTTTTAGACATATGCAGTGGACAAACATGTTGTTCTTACGATTTCCCATGTTTTATGAGTTCTCAAACTTCCTAGCTAACTTCGCCCACTTGAATGACTTTATGCCAATTTTATCGAAATTAGATCAAATTTGACTACTGCTCGTAAATCGTAGGCTGTTGCATGAGTTTTTGAAAAAACGTTTGGAGGTACCCACATCGGGCGGTCAATTAATATATCAGAAACGAATGAGAGTTTTGACGACTGGTTTGACTTTTTTCTAAGATTTTGCATCTTGACAATTTTGAACCCTTTTGAAAACGACCACATGAAATAAAGAAAAGAAAAAAAGAAATTAAAAGATTTACGCATGACACACCCTATCATGTCGTGTGTGCTACGTTTCATAAAAACGTTAACCATGAGATTTGACGAGTTTTGGAAAAAACACCTTTGCATTATTGTTATGTCATGTATAGACTATTGTATTTCAAATAGAACGACCAAAGGTTGTCAAGGCCATACCGATCAACAACATCGTAGTTTACGACCCGATGGAGTTTTCGCAGTAGATGAGTGCATCTTGAGGTAGTAACCATTGTTGACCGTGAGAGTTTTCAGCCATATAGTGAATCATGCTTCCTATCTAACTTAAGGTTTCGAATTTCGGCCAAGATTACCAAAATTTTACCGAAATTCAGCCAGGACCGGTAAGAGAATTTACCGAAGGAAAGCTTTCTAAATTTATGGATTTTTTATTAAACTATCTAAAATATTTTATATTTTATAGAATTTTATTTGAAACTCTAAATTTTGGCCTACTTTCAGCCAAATTTCGTTTGCTAGGGAAACGAACAATATGTCTAAGATCGTCCCTGCCCAACCTGACCCGGCACAACCCCAACCACCATCGTCCAACCAGCGTCGCCAGGAAGACCTCCTCCACCACCCCGGCCAGGGGCGTCGTCCTGGCCACTGCACGTCGACGCGTCGCCCATCTCCGCCCAGCTTGACCATCCACCTCTACTATTTCCCTAGGCCAATCTGACTCGCATAAAAAATGGAAGGAGATGAAGTGCAGTGACTTTCACTAAGGCAGTGCCACAAGAACTTGCAAAGCTTCTTTTGACTATGCAATTCCACTACTCTCTACCAACTTTTTGCACATTTTAAGCGTATACTCATGCAATAATGAAATCTGACATACGGAAATAACAATGACAATATTCAGTACAATGTTATTCCAGATAAGGAACAAAGAGATGAAGCGCAGTACTTTCACGAAGGAAATGCACATTGTATGGTCCCGATAATACAAAGGGGCCGCTAATGAAAATTTCATCGAAGAAACAACTACGCCAAGGTAAAAGCTTTGCATCACCTTCACGCTGGATTCAGCAGTTCACGACCAACTTCACAGCTTCAAAATAAATTTAGTTTCTCTCGCGCACGGATCAGCAACTATGGATCCACCAATCAGTATCATTGTCAAGCCTGCAGTCTTCTTTCATCTTTATAGATAGATTAAATCCTGAGAAAAGCATAGAGCACAACAATCTCAAAACCTGCAGTCTTATTGTAGGGATCGCCTTGGTGACCAAAACTGGCATGGTTCTCGTTCTGGAGCGGTGCTACTTGCTAGCACCTCCACGAGCCATGGCACTGAAGGCGTACATATATATGGTACCGACAAAGCAAATAAAGCCGTGAGTCTGCACAAAGATGAACTCCCAGGTTTTCCAAAGAAAACTCTTTTGTTATCTTTTTCCCCTCGGGCCTTTTGTGCGGGTTTTTATCCTCCTCGTCATCAGCTTCAATGGCTATATGCTCAGCCGTGACCTATTCGGTGTGGTCTCAAAGTTCCTCCAGATCCACTTCTCATTGCTAGCTAGTTTCTTGTAGACATGGTGCAGTGTGAAGGCCTTGCCTCCGTTATTATTGTTGTGTTTCTTGTAGAGCTCTTCGATAATAGGCCTATACTCCATGACAGGCACTCCACTCGGTGGTGCATTGTCCACCTGATCAACACAACCAGACCATTTGCATTGTTTTTGGATGGTGCCCAACGATGTTCAAGAGATCCTTGGGTGCGGTTTGACAAAATGGTCACCGTGTTGCAATAATACTCAATCCTACCTAAGAACTTTTCCCTTGATGATTTGTGCTAACCAACCTTCATCCAATCACGGCACAAAGTTGTTAGAAATAATGGGCTAAATCATTAGACCCATGTGTGATTTTAGATTTTACTAAATCTCAAAGCCCATGTATGTGGTGATTTGGCCCAAGTTGGTGGCAGCTCACATGTGTGTGGCAAGAGCAGTAGGAGCTAAAGTTTAGTCTCACATGAGAAAGAAGGAGAGTTGCATCACCTTATAAGGTGGAGTGTTGCACCACTTTATAAGTGAGTGACAATAAGAGAGTTACACGCGCGCTCCTCCTCCGACGTCGTCGCCGCTCGGATTCACGATCGCCTCGTCACGATGCGTGTGCCACGGGTTGCAGAAATCTCGCTGACCGAACTTTATTTTTCTGCTCGGGAAAATATGTGCGGTTAGACAGACGTCTCAACAGTTAATGGATTCAGGCCACTCCCGGATCGTGGGCTATCTGTAACCGACGCGAACATGCGCGACGTGGCTTGGCCCACACCGTGTCCTGTACGGGATTTTCGAGCTGCTCTATACAAACGTATGTGCGGCTTCCACAACGCATAACGTCGAGCCAATCTAGGGTTTTACCATCCTCTCTGCTTGCGCCGCCGTCGTAGTCTACTCCATCCCACTTACTGGCGTGCACCGGCGATCGGGAGAGCAAGTCTCCGGAACCACTCGCCTTTGTGATCCTATACGGGAGAGGGCGAATAAGGTTTTTAGGAAGCGCTTCGTGCGACTGCTCAAGTTCGTTATCACGACGTGTCTTTCCGATCGTCAAGTCGGGCCTACTGCACGCCGACTCCTTCAACAGGCTACTGCACCAACGACGAGTTCATCGGCAACTGATAAGACGTATACCGTCATCAGATTTGTTGCTTTACTATGGATGTTAGGGCGTATACTCTGCTACTGTTCATGTTGATCAATACATCTAGTATGTTAGAGGTTCACGTAATTATAGTTGTTGCTGTCATGATTTATATTCTGAAATTAATTGTGAAAATTATGTCTAATAATCCAACAAAAGCAACATATTCCTTGTTACAATAGTGTTATGTCCTTGATCTCTTGACGCTTCCTTGTGTATCCATAGGATTATCAACCTCATCCACTTCCACTTCAGCCTTAGCATCAACTTATTGATCATCCTCCTCCACAGCCTTTTCTATTTGATCATAGTTGAGACCATCGAGGTTGGTAGCGTGTGATGATTAAATTGAGACATGATGTCGGCCACATCCATATCTTCCACACTACAATAAAAAGAAGCACAAATTCGTCAACCACGGATGTTATCGGCAAGCCAAAATTCTCATCCACACTCACTACTGGAAAAACCATCTTCGGTTCGATCAGAACAAGCCCATCAGTCCCGGCCCGTCACGAACCGCGACTAGTGCTAGGACTAGTCTCGGTCCGTGAGGCCTCCAACGGCTAGAAATGGACATAAGCATTAGTCCTGGGTCGGATCAGAGCATTAGTCTTGGCCCGTAATATGGCCCGGGACTAATAAGCTGGAGCGTGGCAACAGCTCTTTTTGGGGACTATTAGTCCCGGGTCGTATCAGGGCCCAAGACTAATTGTCCATCACTATATATACAGCTCCCTGGCCAGCTTCCCTAAAGCATATGGTGGCCATTTTTCTCAAAGAAAGCAAGAGAGTGCATGCCATTTTTTTTCTCAAGATTTGTAAAGATTTAGTTTGCAACACCTAAATCCAAAGCTTTAAAAGGTTAGAACTTCATTCTTTCATCTCTTATTGCTACTTTAGCTCTATATAATGCTCTAGAAGTATAGAGATATGGATCAAATGCATGCATGCTCTAGAAGTAGCTAGAAGGATTTTCATATATATGTGTAACAAATTTTGATTAGGCACATAGTTACTGAAAATTGAAATGTGTAATTTTAGAGTTTCAGAGCTTAGAATGGAATGAGGTTTTCACTGATGGAACAATAATAAAAAACTCCACATTTATCATGTTGATTGTTTTCTCCAATTCACAAATTGGTGCATGTAAATTTTTCAAAATTCAAAATTAATGCTCTAGAAGCTCTCAATATAACTTTTACTAATTTTATCATGTTGTGTAATGGTTTTTGATATACTTTTACTATAATACAGATGGTCCGGGAATGAATGTACGGTACTGACCGACGCTCTGGCGAGTTCATTAATGGCGTGCATGAATTCATCAGTGTTGTTGATGCAAACAAGAACAATGGTTTTGTATTCTGTCCATGTAATGGATGTAGAAATCAGAAGGATTACTCTGACTCAAAAACCCTTCACAGCCACCTGTTGAAGTCCGGCTTCATGCCCAGTTATAATTGTTGGACCAAGCACAGAGAGAGAGGGGTTATAATGGAAGACAATGAAGAAGAGGAGGAGGATGACAACTATCATGGTTTCCCTGAGTACGGAGATACTTCCATGGGGGATGCTGAAGGGGAGGATGAAGAAGAGACACATGATGAACCGCGGTGAGGTTCAGAAGATACATGCATGCCCTAATGACTGCATCCTCTACCGCGGTGAGGAGTATGAGAATTTAGATGCATGCCCGGTATGCACTTCACTTCGGTATAAGATTAGATGAGATGACCCTGGTGATGTTGAGGGCGAGCCCCCCCCCCCCCCCCCGGAAGAGGGTTCCTGCGAAGGTGATGTGGTATGCTCCTATAATACCACGGTTGAAACGCTTATTCAGTAACAAAGAGCATGCAAAGTTGTTGCGATGGCATAAAGAGGAACGTAAGTCAGACGGGATGTTGAGACACCCCGCTGATGGGTCGCAATGGAGAAAAATCGATAGAAAGTACCCGGACTTTGCATATGACGCAAGGAGTTTAAGGTTTGGTCTAAGTACAGATGGCATGAATCCCTTTGGGGAGCAGAGCTCCAGTCACAGCACCTGGCCCGTGACTCTATGCATCTATAACCTTCCTCCTTGGTTGTGCATGAAGCGGAAGTTCATTATGATGACAGTGTTGATCCAAGGTCCGAAGCAACCCGGCAACGACATTGATGTGTACCTAAGGCCATTAGTGGAAGAACTTTTACAGTTGTGGCACGAACCCGGGATACGCATGTGGGATGAGCACAAGCAGGAAGAATTTAACCTCCGAGCATTGCTTTTCGTAACAATCAATGATTGGCTTGCTCTTAGTAACCTTTCAGGACAGTCAAACAAGGGATACAATGCATGCACACACTGTTTAGATGAGACTGCAAGTATATATTTGGAACATTGTAAGAAGAATGTATACAATGAGCATCATCGATTTCTTTTGGCCAAGCATCCCTTAAGAAATAAAGGCAAGCATTTCAACGGTCTGGCATGTCACCAGACGAAGCCTATGGAGCGTACTGGTGCTGATATATTTGATATGGTCAAAGATTTGGATCAACTGGTAACCTTTGGAAAGGGTCCTGGAGGAAAATCTGTTCCGAAAGACGCTGAAGGACACACACCCATGTGGAAGAAGAAATCTATATTTTGGGAGCTACCATATTGGAAATTCTTAGAGGTCCGCTCTGCAATCGATGTGATGCATGTGACGAAGAATCTTTGCGTGAACCTGCTAGGCTTCTTGGGCGTGTATGGGAAGACAAAAGATACACCCGAAGCACGAAAGGACCATCAACGTATGAAAGACCTAGATGGCCTGCATCTAGAATGGTTTCAAGGTCATGCCAGCTATGCTCTTACCAAACAAGAGAAGGAAATATTTTTTGAATGCCTAAGCAGTATTAAGGTCCCGTCTGGCTTCTCGTCGAATATAAAGGGGATAATAAATATGGCAGAAAAAAAGTTCCAAAACCTAAAGTCTCATGACTGCCACGTGATTATGATGCAAATGCTTCCGATTGCATTGAGGGAGCTTCTACCAGATAATGTTCGAGTACCCATTGTGAAGCTATGTGCATTTCTCAATGCAATCTCTCAGAAGATAATCAATCCTGAAGATCTACCACGGTTACAGAATGATGTGGTCCAATGTCTTGTCAGTTTTGAGTTGGTGTTCCCACCATCCTTCTTCAATATTATGACGCACCTGCTGGTTCACCTAGTCGAAGAGATTTCCATTCTCGGTCCTGTATTTCTACACAATATGTTTCCCTTTGAGAGGTTCATGGGAATCTTAAAGAAATATGTTCGTAACCGTGCTAGGCCAGAAGGAAGCATCTCCAAGGGCTATGGAACAGAGGAGGTCATTGAATTTTGTGTTGACTTCATTCCTGACCTTAAGCCGATTGGTCTTCCTCAATCGCGGTGTGAGGGGAGACTGAGTGGAAAGGGTACTCTAGGAAGGAAATCAATAATATGTAGAGACGGACATTCTTACACCGAAGCACATTACACCGTTCTACAGAATTCTATCTTGGCAGCCCCATATATCGAGGAACGCAAGAAAATCTTACGCTCCAACAACCCTGGAAAGGATGACTCTTGGATTAGAGATGAACACATGAAGAGTTTCGGCGGTTGGTTGCAACATCTCATCAAAAACAACACTCTTGGAGATTAGCTATACTTGTTGTCTAGGTCACCATCTTCGACTATATCGACTTTCCAAGGGTACGAGATAAATGGGTATACATTTTACACGATAGCCCAAGATAAAAAGAGCACCAACCAAAACAGTGGTGTCCGCTTTGATGCAACATACAACAATGGGTCAAAGACCACATATTATGGTTACATAGAGGAGATATGGGAACTTTACTATGGACCTACTTTTAAGGTCCCCTTGTTTCGGTGCAAATGGGTCAAGCTGACGGGAGGAGGGGTTGAGGTAGACAAGAAATACGGAATGACATCGTTGGATCTCAACAATCTTGGGTACTTAGACGAACCATTCGTCCTAGCCAATGATGTGGCCCAGGTTTTCTATGTGAAGGACATGTCTACCAAACCTAGAAAACGAAAAAATAAGAAAAATAATACATCAGACGATGAGCCAAAGCGCCACATAGTTCTTTCAGGAAAAAGAAACATCGTGGGAGTGGAGGACAAGACAGACATGTCAGAAGATTGTGATAAGTTTCATGAAATTCCGCCCTTCGCGGTGAAGGATGACCCAAGCATCATGTTAATGAATGAAGATGCTCCATGGATACGACGGGATCAGAAAGGAACACACGCGAAGAAATGATATGTAATAATTGTAACATTTTATGAGTGAAGATGTTCCATGCATGTGTCCATTTTTATAGTGTTGTCTGCAAACAATCTTGAGTGTGTTAGTCCCGTTTTGTGGCTGGACCGGGACTAAAGGAGGGCCTTTAGTACCGATTCATACTTACCATTAAGATCTGATCTCCAAACGCGTGATGTCACATATTGGGAGTGCCTCTATGACCAGTTTCTCGGGGATGCCGGAGGACTGGGCTCCGTCGGCATCTCCCTGAAACTGGCCGTAGTGGTGTCCCTGCTCTCGAAAACCATCGTGCAGCTTGTAACTTATCTAACTAGATCAATACGCCTGGGGGCTAACTAATTTCACATATTAGGGAGTGCCTCTATGACCAGTTTCTCGGAGATGCCGGAGGACTGGGCTTCGTCGGCATATCCTTGAAACTGGCCGTAGTGGTGTCCCTGCTCTCGAAAACCATCTTGCAGCTTGTAACTTCTCTAACTAGATCAATACGCCTGGGAGCTAACTAATTTCACATATTAGGGAGTGCCTCTATGACCAGTTTCTCGGAGATGCCGGAGGACTGGGCTCCGTCGGCATCTCCCTGAAACTGGCCGTAGTGGTGTCCCTGCTCTCTAAAACCATCTTGGAGCTGCCTCAAAC
Organism: Avena sativa; assembly: GCA_916181665.1. Taxonomy (NCBI): domain Eukaryota; kingdom Viridiplantae; phylum Streptophyta; class Magnoliopsida; order Poales; family Poaceae; genus Avena; species Avena sativa. Next base: position 366,860,669 of record OV702283.1, on the reverse strand, counting down.
TGGCTGGAGGATTGGACTCACAAGGATGCCTATTTATAGTACAAGCAGCTCGGCAAAATGTCGACACTCATGACATAATGTCGAAACTCCCCCCTATTATTAGTGCTGACTCATCTTTAGTCCCGGTTGGTGTCTCCAACCGGGACTAAAGGTTCATCTTTAGTCCCGTTTGGTGACACCATCCGGGACAAGGTACAAGCCGCACGACATAATGTCGACACTCACCCCTATTATTAGTGTTGCCTGGCCCAGTCTGCCGCAATCCCTTCAGTCGCGGTTGGTCTCTCCAACCGGGACTAAAGATGAACCCTCTCTTTATATAGGCATTTCTCTCTATTTATTAGGTAACACTCAAGACATTTATTAATATTAAAAACCGGGACAAACCGGGACTAGCTAACACTTAGGACTAAAGCCGCCCCCTTTAGTCATAATCATGCCTAGTCCTATAGTACGCAGCTTCAGGGTCTTCATCGTCATCGTCATCATCATCGTCATCATCACCTGCCACTCCGGGGATCCTCAGCCCATCCATGGCATATACCAGGGGCCATTCTAGCCTCGGATTCACGGCGGGCGGGAGAGGGGTCTCCTGGAAGACGATGCCGCTAACGCCGGGACGGTGTGGGGCCTGTGGTGGGTGGAATCGTGGGCACCATAGGCGAGGATGGTCTCCCCCGGCGATGTAGTGCATCACTCCGATGATAGTACGGTTCGCCCACCACAGACGACGGCCGGTTTCGTTGTGGTTCACCGGTGGCGGGCCATCACCCTCGTACCTGGCGAGCTCCCTTTCCCGCCTATTAGCGAAGAAGGCATTCCAGGTGTCATAGTTGTCGGGATCCCACTGGGGATCCATCCGCTGCTCCGGCGTGAGCTCGTGGTACAAGTGGTTTGTGATGGCGCCTGGCGTGCGGAACCTTGAGGGACAGGAGGGACAGGAACCCCTCCAGCGCTCAGCATCCAGCCGGCAGGCGGCCGGTAGCCCGGCGGACAAGGGTAGTTGGAGGCGCACAGCGCCTCGGTCTCCTCGAGGGTCAGAATGGCCCAGTAGGCGTTGTCCATTGTTCTAAGAGAGGAAGGTGTGGATGTGTGGATAGCCATGGCACGATCGCCCTAAATATAGAGGGAAAGGGCGGGAAAACTTGGCGTGAAGCTTTGGGAAATGGCGGGAAATATCTTTAGTCCCGGTTAGTGACTACATCCGGGAATAAAAGTTCTCGTAGAAAGGAAAGGGCGGGAAAACTTGGCGGGAAGAGGTGGGATTTTTCAAAGTTTTTATATTAGTTTTGAATTAAAAAAGAAAATTTACATATGAAATAATTTATAAATGATGCAAACAGATAAATGGATATTATATTAAGATGCATTATATTTTTCTGATAATAATAGACATATTATTTGTGTTATTTGGATTATTACAATAAAAGATATGATTTTCCAAAGTTTTTATATTTGATTTGAATTAAAAAAAGAAAATTTACAAATGAAATAATTTATTAATTATGCAAACAGATAAATGGATATTATATTAAAATTCTTTATATTTTTCTGATAATAATAGACATATTATTTGTTTTATTTGGATTATTACAATAAAAGATATGATTTTTCAAAGTTTTTATATTAGTTTTGAATTAAAAAAGAAAATTTACAAATGAAATAATTTATAAATGATGCAAACATATAAATAGATATTATATTAAGACTAATTATATTTTTTTGATAATAATAGACATATTATTTGTGTTATTTGGATTATTACAATAAAAGATATGATTTTCCAAAGTTTTTATATTTGATTTGAATTAAAAAAAGAAAATTTACAAATGAAATAATTTATAAATGATGCAAACAGATAAATGGATATTATAATAAAATTCTTTATATTTTTCTGATAATAATAGACATATTATTTGTTTTATTTGGATTATTACAATAAAAGATATGATTTTTCAAAGTTTTTATATTAGTTCTGAATTAAAAAAGAAAATTAAAAAAAACAAATAGTCGCGGGTCGTGGCTGGACCCGGGACTAAAGGGTGAGTGCGCGCGCGAAAACGAAGCGGCCGAGAAAACCCTTTAGTCCCGGGCCGTGGCTTAGCCCGCGACTAAAGGGGGGTCTTTAGTCGCGGGTTAAGCCACGGCCCGCGACTAAAGACCCTTTAGTCGCGGGTGGTGACTTAGCCCGGGACTAAAGGTCTGTCTGTATATATATTTCGCGCACCAGGGGCTGCCCAACAACACTTAGCATTTCTCGACGAACGAAGAAGACGAAGACGAAGCATCAATCGAAGACGCAGGGGAGGTGCTGCCGCCGCCGCGCGCTGTCCGCCGCCGTCCCACAATGCGCGCCGCCACACGCTGTCCCGCCGCCCCGCAACGCGCCGCCGCGCGCCGCCGCGCCGCCACGCGCCGTCCCGCCAACCGCCGCCGCCTCGATGTGCGTTATTTAGCTAGGAATTTTTAGTTTCTTTTTTTATATCTTAGTATTAATTTTTAGTAGCATTTTTAGTTTCTTTTTTTAGGAATATATAATTGCTTTTAGTTTCTTTTTTTAGAATATATATTTGTTTATATAATTGTTGTTAGTTGTTTTTAGGAATATATAATTGTTTTTAGTTTCTTTTTTTAGGAATATATAATTGTTTTTAGTTTCTTTTTTTAGGAATATATAATTGTTTTTAGTTGTTTTTAGGAATATATAATTGTTTATATAATTGTTTTTAGTTTCTATTTTAGGAATATATAATTGTTTATATAATTGTTTTTAGTTGTTTTTAGGAATATATAATTGTTTTTAGTTGTTTTTAGGAATATATAATTGTTTATATAATTGTTTTTAGTTGTTTCTAGGAATATATAATTGTTTATATAATTTTTTAGGATTAGGATTATTGTTTTAGTGATTTTTTGTTTTATTTATTAAGATTACAATTAGGATTAGGATTAGGGTTATTTTTTTGTTTAAGTTATTATAATTAGGATTATATTGTTTTAGTTATTAGGATTATTTTTTTCTAACCTGTTTAACTCTCTTTTTGTTAAAGATAATTAAGTCATGGATCCATCCGAAGATCCTGGTCGCATCGGTGAAGGTTTTCTTTAGGGCATGATAAGAGGTGAAATTCCTCTTATTACGGGCACTGCCGAAGATATTTTGCTCGAGGAAGAGATATCCTCATATCTGAATCCATCCGGTGATGGACTAGAGGAAAACCAAGGGGAAGATTAGATGGATGAAGGGCAAACAAATAACAACAATAATGATGGCCCCTCGACAGGATCCGGCGAGGTACTATATATATATATATAAAGTCTCGTGTTACCTCTATTCATTAACTGATCTAGATATATATTAATCACTCTCTCTTCTTCTTTTAGCCCACCGGATCGAAGCAATCGACAGCTCGAACGAAATGAGGGCCGAACAAAAAGTTGGATGGTAATCAAAGGTTCACCATCGAAGAAATATATGATGATGGTGAACCGATTGCTCCAGAGAAGCACCGGAGGATGTTTATAAATCAATGCGGGGTGCTTGTTAGGGACAACCTGCCGATCACCATCCAAGAATGGAATAAGTCAAAGAAACCCGGTGAAGAATCCAACAGCTATGTCACCGATGATGCCAAAGATGACCTTTGGCAGAAGCTCATAGCGCATTTCATACTACCTCCAGAGTATGAGGAATTTGAGGTAGATGGTATTACCCCAACGCTGGGTGGGCTTGAAAATAGAGCGAAAGTCAAGGAGTGGGCACTAAGCAAGATGGCTGAACTGTATTGGAACCACAAGAAAAATTTATACGCGAAATATGTCACGAAAAAGAAAACTCCAGACTTCAAAGGAGTAAACGAGAAGTTGAGAGAACAGTGGCCCGATTTTGTACAGTACAAGCAATCTGATAAGGCAAAGGCAAAGTCGGCAAAGAACGCGTTAAATACTGCCAACAAGAAATACCATCATAAAATGGGGACAGGTGGCTACAAGAGTGCCATCCCTAAGTGGGAAACTATGGAGAAGGATATGAGGGCTAGAGGCGTCACTCCTGGTACAGATGGATGGCCCGAGAGGTCAAAGCACTGGTACGGGCACGGGGGATCCTTGGACCTAGAAACAGGGAAGACATTATTTCATGATAAAATTCTAAAACCCTCCCAAGACCTTATTCAAGCAATTAACGATGCTCAATTGGGATTGTTCAGTCCCGAGAGAGAGAACGACGAGCTGACACGCGCCCTAGGGAATCCTGAAAAGGGAGGATGAACACGAGGCAAAGGTGCCGGTGTCTCGTGGAAGAAAGGGTTTCCTCTGTACGATGCCAGTTACAGAAGCCGTCAGAGAAAGAAGGACCGGGAGGCAGACTGGATCTCCAGGGTAGAGCAGGACCTAGCTGATCTGAAGAACCTCATGCATGAAATTAGCCAAAGGCCGCCGTCGTCAACTCACCCGCGGTCTGATGATCCTGCATTGGATCTTAGCCAACGGAGAAGCAGCGTGGCTTCCACGGAGGTCCGTGCTGATGATCAAGCACTGCTGGATGATGCACCGGCTCCTCACTACCCCGTGGATGATGTCAGAGAGATGGCACAATGTGAGCTACATCAGCCAATGAACAACCTGTCCTTCAAGGTGGCGATCGGCACTGCTTTACCTTGTCTACCTGGAGCACTCCACCATTCACTTCCGATTCCACCAGGCTATGCTCGTGTCACGGTGGATGACATAGTGGAGGATTTTTCGCACCTAGAGATTGAAATCGCTACGCCTGAAGGCCTTATGAAACTAGGAGATGTCAAGCGCAACATCATTCTATGGAATAAGAAGTACATCAAGTTTCCAGGCTCGGCGCCAAGGCCACCGACTCCAAGGAATCCAAATCCACCCCGCATCGAATATCGTCAACCTCCAAGTCCACCCCAACCCGATTATCGCCAACCTCCAAGTCCACCCCAACCCGATTATCGCCAACCTCCAAGTCCACCCCGCCCCGCTGACGATCGCCGCAGCAGGAGTACATCAACTCGATCTCCGCCTCCTCCTCCGTGCAATACTACTACCTCGTCGAAGAAACGGAAGTTCGACGGTCCCCCGCGCCCCACATCGAAGAAAGGTCAAACGCCGAAGATAGTCGATATCCCGCCGGCTCTTCCAAAGAGACCTTATGACAAGACCGACGAGGAAACTAACGCGGATGTGGTTGCCAAAGTTAAGGCACATTTTGCACCCAAAAAGCCTGAGCCAAAGCCGGTATATAATGAAAAAACAAAAAAGTGGGCTAAGTCCTTTCTTGAGCAACCATCCCAGATATCGATGAATCTGGAATCAGACTATGACCGGGAGATTATTAAGCAAGCACAGAAGAAAAAAATCACAAGTGAAAAAAGCGGGAAGCAAGTTGCCCAGCTCGGAGCACATAAGAATCAATCGGTCGCCCCGCTCAAAGTTATTTCAGACCTCGACAAGGCCTTCAGAGCTGAAATGGATATGGACATGCAAATAATGGACCCTAGAGCCCGTAATAATGCTGCACTTATGGGAATCACTGTATCGGAGGCCAAAGCACTTGCTAACGAAGCAAATATGTCTCTTGGTCAATATTTAGGCTATGAAGATATGCCAGTGGGTCAGATAGTATGGCAGTATGTCCAAGGGCAGCCTCTAGTCAGTAATGAGGAGCTCGCGCGTCTATCCACACATATGTGAAATCTGCATGAATGGTACATGTCGCAAGCAGAAAAAACGCATCATAAAGATTGGTTTCCGGTGGACGTTAGAAAGGAGCATCACTTCAAACCATACTCGATACAGGTTCAAATGACCGAACTGTTTCAGTTATACAACCAGCGCGCCCTCGACAAATCTATCATTGGTTGCTACTGTCTGTAATTTATTTATTTCTATAATTAAGTTTGTAGCTTGAGCTCGTTCATTGCATTTAATATATTATCCTAACTATATATCCTTTTGTATGATGATATTATATTCCGCAGAATGAAGATGCTTGAATGCAAAAGAGCTAGAAGATACGACGTTGGGTTCATTGACCCATATATCATTAATGAATATAAGTTAAAGAATTACCCCAAAGACGTAGAGGAAGACCTGTCCAGGTTCTTAACCGAGCATAATTTTGTTAAGGAAATACTATTTCCTTACAACTTCAAGTGAGTGTTTATATCTTGTACACATTTTATTTTTGCTTACTGGATGAGCTATGCATGTATGCTTATGTAAATGTCCGCAGATTCCACTGGATCTTGCTAAACATTCAAGTTGACAACTCCCTAGTTGAAGTCCATGACTCATTAAGTTGGGACCAAGAGAAGTGGAGCGACATGAAAGCAATGCTCCATAAGTAATTTCAATCATCATCGCATTATATCATCCTCTTTCATTCATTTCCTGATATCAAGTAACTAATAACTCCTTTCATTCATTTCCTGATATATAACTTTTGGCCTCGTGATGGAGAGAGTACAACTCAAACTTGGGGAGATTAAAGTTACTAATGCTTAAATGTCCTATTCATGAACTCCCTAACAATATTATTATCAATAACTTTTATGCTAGGCTTTCTCTTCATGATAAAGATTTACTATATGCTTCTTGTGAAATCATTCACACATATGAAGAAAGAAGCTAAATGGGATCTCTTAGACCGTATTCAAGAGAACACTGAAGCTTGGGAGAATCACAAAGGAAGAAAGTCAGGTATAAACTATGATTATGAATGCATTAAATCTTTTATGGGAACTGATGACTTCCGTGATATTAGTAATGAGTTTGGTCTTGATCCTCAAGTTCTTGCAAAATGTTTTAATGCTTTTGCCTCTTATATTGAAATTCCCAAGAAAGAGTGGGACAAGTACCACGCTCCTTATAAAGACATTGTTACTCATGTTCCTGCTAGCATAGAGGTTTGTACCGTTGATCCTATTTTTCCTGAACCTTATGTTGAGAAAACCCCTTTTCCTACTAAGGTAAAGGAACATTCTATTATAGCTAATGTGGTTAGCAAAAGCGCAAAGAAAACTGTGGTAGCTATTGTGAAAGATCTTTTCACTAGAAACGTAGAGGATGAGCATATTGTCTTTTGTGAAGACGCTACTAATATTGTTTCTCACCCTAAAAATCTAGAAAAGCTAGTGTCCATGTGCTTTCTATTAGAATTGGTAACCATAGCTATTATGGTTTGTGTGATATTGGTGCTAGTTCTAGTGCTATTCCTTCTAGTGCTCGATTTGCCTTAGTCATCTCCATGTAGCTCATATGATATATATTCATCAATGACCATGTAATTTCAAAACATTTCTTCCTTTTGATATGATTGATTATATGTATGCTTGCAAGGGATCGATCTTATATAAATGCATCGACGTGTAGTGTGTATGTAGTAGCGTATAATATGTCTACTGAAATATATGTTTTTTATAGTGAAACACAAAACGAAAAAGGAAAAAAATGGCCAAAAAAAAGGAAATACACAATCTCTGCCGCGGCAGAGAAATGTGGTGTTTGTCTGCCGTGGCAGGAAACCTTTTAGTCCCGGGTGGTGTTACAGCCCGGGACTAGAGGGTTTCCGCCCCCCCACGGCGCTGAAACAGCCACGTGGCTATTATCAGTCGCGGGCCGTTGCGAGCCGGGACTAGAGGGGGGGCCTCTAGTCCCGTTTTCGCAGTCCCGGGCCCAAAACCGGGACTAGAGCCCGTTGCGGCCCGGGACTGGAGGTCCTTTTTCCACCAGTGACTACCATGTCACGGTCGGGAAGCAAAGGAAAAAAATTACCTCACTGGCAGCTATTTTGGCATTTTGTGGAGCACTTGGAGTCCATGGATATTGGCGGTGGCAGCGCCATCCGAACACGTCCGAGGTTGGGGTATAGGGGTGGCAGGAGACAGGGTATGAGCTTCTAGAGGAAAGGACGCCATCGGTGTCGACCCCGCCGCATTCCTTTTGTAGGGTTTCGTAGCATGGAAAACAAAAAAATTCTACCGCATACAAACAAACAAGCCAAGATCTATCTACTAGATTGTAGCAACGAGTCGATAGAATAACTCACCCTCGAAGATTCCAAAGTGTTTAACGAGAGCGGATTCTCCTGGGTGATGTAGTCGTACTCTTCCCGATCTCAAGATCGCGTAGACGATCCTTCCGGCGCTGCGTTCCGGCAGCGCTCCCGCAGTCGGTCACACGTTCGGTACTCGACGAAGACCTTCCTCTCCCTTGTTCCAGCAGGAAGCGGACGTTGTAGTACTCTCCTCGCGATTCCGGCAGCACAACGGCGTGGTACCGGAAGTAGAGGGGAGATCTCGCAGGGCTTTGCCTTAAGCCGGAGCGAGTATGGTGGTGTATGAGAGAGTCCCTCGACGATCTAGAGTTTAGACACGCCGAGGAGGGGCAAGCCGGCGGCTAGGGTTTAGCAAGGCGGCAGCGGCGGTTTTCCCTAGGGCCGGCGGCGGCTATGGAGGCGGCGGCGGCTTGGTACTAGGGTTTGGAGGAGAGGATCTTGTGTGTCTCTAGGAGGGAGCCCTGCCCCTCCTTATATAGGTGGAGGGGCCGGCCGGCCAAGGGGAGGGAGGGGAGTCCCTCCCCAACTCGGCTTGGTGGTGCGCCGGCGGTGGGGAGGAGGGACTCCTCCCTAACTCGGTTTCCTCCTCCTTTTCCACTTCCCAAAAATAGCCGTTTGACTTTCAAACTAGCCGTTTGACTTTTCAAACTAGGATTTGATTTAATCCTCTATTTTGTTCAGCGATGACACTTAGTACATGATGCAATCATACCAACTTGATATAACACATTCATGTACCCTTCCCCTCCGGAGTGCCGGACATTCCGGAACCTTCTAGAACATTCCTGATGAAAACACCGGAATCATTCTCCAACTCTGAAACGGGACTTTCCTTATATGAATCTTATTCTCCAGACCATTCCGGATCTCCTCGTGATATCCCGAATCCCATTCGAGACTCCGGACAACATTCAGACTCTTTCTCATCATTCCATAACTACTCAAACAATGTCGAATCCTTAAGTGTGTCTCCCTACGGTTCGTGAATTATGTGGACATGATCGAGACACTTCTCCGATCAATAACCAATAGAGGAATATGGAAATTCATATGGCTCCCACATATTTCTACGATTACTTTGCGATCGAATGAACCACTTACATACGATACCAATTTCCCTTTGTCTCACGATAGTTTACTTATCCGAGGTTATGATCGTCGGTATCTCTGCATACCTAGTTCAACCTCGTTACCGATAAGTACTCTTTTCTCGTTCCCGTGATATGTGATCCCTTGTGAGCCAGTCACATGCTTGCAAGCTAATTGGATGACATTTCACCGAGAGGGCCCAGAGTATATCTATCCGTCATATGGATGGACAAATCCCACTCTTGATCCATGTGTTTCAACCAATACTTTCCGAACACTCAATGCCACATTAATAGCCACCCAGTTACGGTGTGGTGTTTGATGTCATCAAAGCATCCATCCGGTAAAGGTGATATGCATGATCTCACGGTCGAAGGAATTAGGTTACTATGTATTAGAAAGCATATAGCAATTGAACTATTAAAATGACTTGATCTTTATGCTACGCTTATCTATAGGAGTATGTCCACCATATCATTCTCCTAACGATATGATCTTGTTGTTAATAACATCTCAATGTTCATGATAGGGAAACCACAATCATCTATTAACCAACAAGCTAGTATTATATAGAGGCTTTACTAGGGACTCTTATTTTTAGTCTACAAATCACACAAGTATTAATGTTTCCTTGTTAATACTATTATAGCATGAATGTAAACATTTATCATAAACACAAAGATATAATAATAACTATATTTATTATTGCCTCTAGGGCATATCTCCAACACCTTTTTCTTATTTTCCTCTTCCTCTATGAGATCCTTGTTGGTCGTGGGCGGCGCTTCCTCGTGCATGGCCTTCTGATGACTGGAGCCATAGGTGGGCGAGTTCCCATCACCGTGGAGGTTGTGGCCTTGCCAATGCTGGCCTTGGAGGTTGTGGTGGCCTACACCATGTTTTCCCCAATCTCTTCCTCACTGTAGGTGGCAGCTTGTGATGTTATTTAACCGAAGGCAAGCTTTGGTGGGGTGTGGAAGAGCCTTGGGGTTTCATCCCGGCTAGACTCAGGGGCACCGTTGGCGCCGGCGACGATTTTAGGTGGGAGGGCAGAAAGGTGGGCGGGAGAGAGAGGCGGGGGTAGGGGAGATTTTACTCAGTGCGCTAGTTGGGACCGAGTATATTTGAAAAAGTGGTGCAGTTTTTAGGGGCAGCTCTACCCACATCGTGCCCATCTTGCGTGCAGCGCGACGGGCTGTGAGATACGAGATGCGTCACCGGCGGTGTTGTTTTTCCGTGAAAATAATCCAAAAAAAAGTTGAGAGGGTTCACATGAAAAATCCCCTGGCAACTTGTTCTTTCTGTCGCACCAACTAGCTATTGCGAGCACCTTTTTGTCCTTCAAGCATCTCTACCAGCCGCTGCAAATTTAACGTTGTAGAAGTGGTATGCAGAGCGCTGCGTCTGAATACAGCGCGCAGCGCCGGCGCAACCTCCACCAAAAGTTGTAAAATAGAGCACTCGCCTAGCTCCAAAAACCGGGCGAAGCTGTAAAATAGAGCTATATAAGCTTATTTTTTCCACATATGTTTTACAATCAGATCCTAATTTTTTACAAGATAGGTCCTATAATGTTTTTGGAAAAGCATTCAAGTCCTCCACTATGTCTATCCTCCACGCGTTGGAGGAATCCATCGAGCTCCAGTCCCTGGAGCGCAGCCATGGAGGAAGCCGGCCAGCACGGCGGAGGGAGCAATCCGGCCAGGCGCGGCGGAGGGTCGAGCACGGGCGGCGCTCCAGGCGCCACGGTGGGAGCGGGCCAAGCGTGGGCATGGGAGCGACCAGGAGCAGGCGGCACTCCAGGCGCGGCGGCCTTGTCCGGTGGAGCAACCGGCAGGCGGAGGAAGGAGTGGGACGAGCGCGGGCATGGGAGCGGGTGACAGGGGTGGCGGAGCTCCAAACGCGGTGGGCGGTCTAGGAAAGGGCGGCGCGCGGGTGGCAAGGTAGGGACGGCGAGGGAAGTTTCATGGTAGTTGTTGTTGTGTGAGTCATCCACACTTTACAACACGCGCTACTCGGAGCGGTAGATATACCGATAGCGCAAATGGTGCGGGCTGCAAACATTTTAGCGCGTGCACAATTTTACAGCCTTTACTGAAGGACCTTTTTTTTGTCTCCAACGCTACATATCAACGGTTTTTTAGGGCAGCGCCAATATACAATGGCTGCTCTTAGGATTCCCGTTATTTTTACTCCTTTAAACCTGAAAGGGTTTTGTCTATAACATCATAGGATTCCGGTCCTATTGTGTTGACCTTCGGGTTCGGAAAGATGAGTAATAGGGACAGTCGGGGCATTCGTATTTCATAGTCAGAGGTGAAATTCTTTGATTTATGAAAGACGAACAACTGCGAAAGAATGAAAGTTGGGGCTCGAAGACGGTCAGATACCGTCCTAGTCTCAACCATAAACGAAGCCGACCAGGGATCGGCTGATGTTGCTTATAGGACTCCGCCGGTACCTTATGAGAAATCAAAGTCTTTGGGTTCTGGGGGAGTAATATGATTTCTACCCAGTGCTCTGAATGTCAAAGTGAATAAATTCAACCAAGCGCGGATAAACGGCGGGAGTAACTATGACTCTCTTAAGGTAGTCAAATACCTCGTCATCTAATTAGTGATGCGCATGAATGGATTAACGAGATTCCCACTGTCCTTGTCTACTATCTAGCGAAACCACAGCCAAGGGAACGGGCTTGGCGGAATCAGCGGGGAAAGAAGACCCTGTTAAGCTTGACTCTAGTCCGACTTTGTGAAATGACTTGAGAGGTGTAGGATAAGTGGGAGTCTTTACGGGAGGAAGTGAAATACCACTACTTTTAACGTTATTTTACTTATTACGTGGGTCGGAAGCAGGGCAAGTCCCCTCCTTTTGGCTCCAAGGCCCGGTCTCATTGTGCATGTACCCAACCTACGGGAAGTGGTGCTTCGTACACGCTTGCCTCTCGGCGGACACCTCCGGGTGTTCCGCTGTGGCCTAATGGCGCTTGCGGCGTTACCTCGTGGTACTGGCACGTTTCGTGCTGGGTGCTATCAAGAAATCCTCGCTCTTGCTATTGGTTTCGTATGCCGCTCACGTTAATGGTTAATGGCCCTTCTGGTTGCTGCTCACGATAAAGGTTAATGGCTCTTCTGGTTGTCGCTAGACCCACCTTAAAAGAAGCTCTCTAGATCTGAACGGTGGTAGTACGGTGTGTTGCATGTATTCCCCACAGTTTGTGGTTGGAGACGCAACATGCTTGGAAACCTATCTAGTAGAAGGAAAGCTTAGTCCCGCTCAAGTGCGACAACCGGACCGGCTATTGACCTCAAAAGAAGCTCTCTGGATCTGAATGGTGGTAGTACGGTGTGTTGCATGTATTTCCCACAGTTTGTGGTTGGAGACGCAACATGCTTGAAAACCTCTCTAGTAGGAGAAGAAGAGCTTAGTCCCGCTTAATAGCGACAACCGGACCGACTGTTGACCCACATCAAAAGAAGCTACAGTTTACATGAGAAAACCTGAAATTTTACTCCCTCTAACTGAATTTGAGGGTTTGGCTATAGATGCTCTAGAGGGTTAATTTCTGTACGTTTGTCTATGCCGAGGAGTTTGATGAAGATTTTTGTGACAGCGAGGGGATCGATTATGCCACGAATCTACGAGACAAAGGTGAATATTGTAGGAGATAATTGAAGGTGAATATCACGACCACATACACTAGACCATATAACTCGCACAGCTTAATGGAGTACTAGATCATAAAGTTGTGCGTTGCCGCGCCCTTCCCTTTTAAGAAAATAAACTATATAAATTTAGGATTGCAATCACATGTAAAATTCATAGGAATATTATCATTATGTGTACATATTAAGACAATGAGGCACGTTTGCTTATTTTCAGCATCCTCATGAAAAGGGGAAATGAAAGTAAATACAAATTACTACATAGTAACTTCTTTTACGACAAAGGATACCAGCACTGGCTATGCATGCCAGGATTTACTTTGGTCATAAAAAAAAATTTGTGACTTGAAAACTGTTGTTCATTTCTCAGTGGCACAAAAGATATTATCTTGCAGTTGTACACAATAAGAAGCAAAAGAGCAGCGAGAAGCATTTATAATTTGCTACAGCATGTTTTTCCCCGAATACACATCCAAATGTCTATCATTTTTTATTAAAGAGAAAATTTCAAGATGACAGTAATACAACTGAGTGCAAAGGAGAAAAACAAACAAGCCAAAATTTAGAAAAAAATCTAGGCCTAGCTAATCAAAAAATTAAGAGGTAAGAACCCTCGCCTACAGCAACTCATGGTAACCACGGAACCGGCTCCTCTAACTTGAAGAAGGCAAGTCAGAGAGGTACAGTGCTATGCTAGTGTAAAACCATGAAGGAAAGTCAGGGCACTGTAGCAGACGCTGTTCATTACGTATTATAGTTAATCATCTCAGGTAATTACTGTAGCATTAAACTTCCAAACTGATTTTTTTACCCCTTAATTTTAACTGTAATTAATGATTATAAATGTATACGATTAATTTATACTATACAACTTAATTTGAATTGTATTAGACTTAAATCATATGTTTTTAAAGAAGGCAAGTTAGAGAACTGTTGTCTCTCTAACTTTGCTTCAGTACGTTAGAAGAGCCAGCTCCGGTAACCACGTCAGGAGGCTACAAGTGTAGCCGCAGGCATCGCCGTGCGTTGTCACCTCCTGCCTTCTAGACATAACTTGTATGAATTAAATGGATGGACATAAATTGGACAGAAAATTAAGCATGGACGTCCTTTGAGCAAGGGTGTAGACAATAATAAAATCTTTTGTTCTCCTTCAAAGGGCACCACAGTGGCATATAGATAAAAAAACAAGTATAAACTATAAACTGGCGTGATTCATAAAGCAAAAAAAGGCAAGCATGCGGGAGAAGGCAAGGAACTTGAAAGGACAAAATATCATGCTAAAACTCTATAACTGACATGGATTTTTATTTAAAACCTAGCATATGTACCATGAAACATATAAATGACACATAGTTCCTCAAGAACCTGAATGAAATATTATTGTTTATGACCTCCTTAAAAATAATATCCAGCATTCTAACACAACAAACAATACAGCCATGTTTCACCAAAAAATAATGATAGGCTTAAGAAAATTACAGAACAGATAATTCAGAACGGTGACATTTTTCAGCTTAACCATTTACATGAAAATAACTTGTAAACATGTAACTTGACAAATAAAATGAACTCATTACCTGCTATCATAGGGAAGACCAGTCAAGAAAATGTATTCTCCACTTGCAGTAGTCTTCATTGATTGTTGGACCTTGGAAGGATGAGTTATTCATAAAATATAATAAAGGTCAAGATGCATATCGATAGCCTTACTTGTTTCACGTTTAGCTATTATATAACAACCCCTCATGTGACGATAAAGCCACAAAAAATTAATGCACAAAGATGGACCTACCTATATCCTTGCTAGGAAGGTCAGATGGTAGTATAGGATATATCGAAATACATGGGAGGTTATATATACCAGCTATACTGGAATGATTTTATGAGGAACAAATATACCCAATGCAAGAACTAAAATATGCAAAACAAGGTCATAGAAAAATAATCAAGGAAGCACACGCTAGTTTTTGTTCTAGGATGTATTGTGAATTTCCTCACAAAAGTTCAGATACCTTGGATATGATCCATTCCCTTGTTAACTTAAAAAAATTGCATGGTATTTTTTGTATAGCACATTTACCTGACAAGAATGCGTTCAACTTAGTCTAATCCAGGGTCTTGTTGTATGAAGCTTCAGAGTTCCAAATCATGAGATAACAATAGTTCAGATACAATAATACACACCAAATAATATGCATAAAATAGAAAGTATTGCACACTATTAAATATGATATACAGTAGCTAACAAAGGTTGGAAAAACCCAGTACCACGACATAAAGAAAAGGGGCCCTCCAGATCGCGCAATAGTGAAGTACCCATTTTCTTGACTCGGTTCTGTAATTGAGAGATGTACTCAGCCATATCTCTTTCTATCTCATATTCTCGTCTAAAAATCTCAAAACTCCACATTTCAAAAGAACAAAGATCCGAGCGTAGTCTTTTTAGGTTGCTTACAAAATGAGAAAAACAGCTTATGAATATCTTTTCCAATCAAATCATCAGAAGACTAATGAATACAATTTTGAAATAAAAGCTCTCAGTACCAACTGAATCTTCTGGAAAAAATAGTCTTCATTCTTCATGTCACCAATAGCCTATGATCTGAATATGCTTCAGATGTCAATCTAGGCTGCCATCACACGCGGAAGCATAACCGGCAGAAAGATATGTTCTAATCAATCGTTTTCAACCAATCTTGTATGCTTAATAGCTCCAAATCATGGATAATTGGGACCCAAGTCTGAGTAGCAGTGTTCGTTGGTGATTCATGCATCGACGCGCAAGTTCACTCTAGGTACGACCAGACATTAACACTCTAAGCACAACTGAGACAGCAAAACAAATATGCAAGATCATGTCACTGTTTCTTCTAAGGAAAAATTAAAGAAAAGGTGTAGCAGATGCAGGACAATTCAGTATCATATAGCGTGTCCGGCTCATATCTGAAACCGGCGATGCCGCATACACGGAGGTGGTCTGACCTCTCGCGTGCAGTTCATCGCTAGGGTTCCGCGGGAGTACTGAGAGAAGAGGGGACCTGAATCAGCTCGACGTTGTGGTCGTGGATCATGTCGGGCGCATCAGAGAGGAGCGAGCATGCCTATAGATCGATCGCACCGGAAGCTCCCCATCTCGTAGATGGATCTTGTGGCGGCAAGCGTTGCTGCTCTCGGCGGCCTGGAGACGAAGCGTCCCTCTCGTCACATCCACGCCAGTTTTCAACGCCGGACGCCCGGACGACTGTAGGACAAGAGAAACATCAGCTGTCCACCGGACAAAATTAGGCCGTTGAAGCCCACGTCCCAGGAATAAGCCCTGCTGAACCACATGTTACCTAGGTAGGTTTCCGGAGCAGCAGCCCATTTAGGTCTGCCCGAGTAGGATTAGCAAAGTCGCTAGATGACAATGACTCTGTGGGCATGACCGAGAAATCAGAGACGTCTAGTAGCACAATCATGACGGTTAACGTTTCAAAATAGCCGCGGTGGGCTCGTAGGATGATCTATTTTACGGTTTCTTATTACTTCCTTCATCCCATATTAGGTTGTGCATAATTTTACGTGCAAATCAAATTTTATAAAGTTTAATAAAAATATACAAAATAATAAGGATATGTATGATATAAAATATATGTATAATGAAAATATATTTCAAGATAATTATAATAATATTAATTTGGCATCTTATAAGTTCATAGTTATATTAAACTACTTAGTCAAATATTGACAGTTTGACTCTGATAAAATTTTATATGCAATCTGAATTGGAAAGGAGGGAGTAATTAGATCCAGTACACACAGTGACCAATCATTAGCGTGCAAAATCAGAGTCAGAACATCCATATCGGAAAACAGCACAAGTTCAGATCCAGCCAGATAACCACCGAATAACATTTCAAAAAACATCTCACTGCTGTTATTTCTATATAGCAAGTGTTATGACGCAAAAATAAATACAAAAATCTAAGAAGTATGATTATCACAAATACATGTATCGCCGGTATAGCTCACGTAGATTAGAAATGAGAGATTTTAACCCAATAAATCTGTTTCGTGAGTGTTTGCATCCCATATCAGTATATTCACCTTAGAAGAGATGAAATATCCTTCCAAACACCGTACGGGCGGTCCTAATTATTTTCACATGCCTTTATTTTGGTTTTAACTCTTTCAAAACACATATTTAGATCCTAAATCTTTCATACATGATTCACGCGAGGTCCTAAATCTGTTTGACCTACGTTTACCGGTGCCACGTCGACATCAGACATGTGGCAGTTGAATTTTTTTACGGATGGACCCTTATAAGATGTGAGGTTCTAATTCCTGGGCCCCTAGTTCTTCTCCATCTCCACTCTTTGTCGCCGATGTTCATGGCGCAGGACCACCTCGTGGCGTTCTGCTAGGCCTGCGCTCACCGGTGTCCTTGCCACCTATGACCTGGACCCGAAGAGCGTGCCCCCTCCGCCCTGCGTAGGAACTCGCCGTTGTGCGGCGTAAGTGGAGACAAGACATGAATGTGGCATAAGCGGAGCCGTGACATGCACCTCGCCGCCGCACGAGAAGCGGAAAACGCCAGGTCCGACTCAATGATGCAACATGCCTGGGTGCCAACATGGGAGCGGCATGCAGCCCTCCGGCAACACGTGCATGGGAGTGGCATGCATCCCGACAAGGCAGGATAGCATGCACACATTTGCTGGGATCTAGCGTTGCTTGTGTGGGCGCAATGGATGAGGCAGGTACATGGGTGAGCAAGGGGGCACAACTCATGGGCTCAATCCTCACGGCAATCGTCTCACTGGTGTTACACCTCCACCGCCGGTCTAAGGTGCAAAGACAGGGGATTTGGAGACGAAGAAATACAACCTCAGTGGTCTATTCGCAAATATAAAGGGTGACTGGTATGCCACGTGGGCCTCACTTTTAACGTGACACCGGTTAACATGGGTCAAATCAATTTAGGACCTCACGTAAATCACTTACGAAAGATTTAGAACTGCTAGTGCAGTTTACTCTCCAGACTAACAGTACACCGAGTGATAAATTATTAGCGTGCATAATCAGAGTATCAGAACATTCATCTTGGAAAAAGCACACGTTCAGATCCAGTCTAATAACCACCTCATTTAATAACGTTTCGAAAAACATCTCACTGCTGGTATTTCTATATAGCAGGTGTTATGAGGCAAGACTAAATACTCCATACAAAATCCTAAGAGCATCTCTAGCAGAGCCTATGAACTGGGCAAAACCGAATAATAACAGTAAGTTTATGGGTTTGGTTCTCAAATCAGCGCAGATGCAGCGACCGTAAAGTAGTCAGAACTGAAAAAAAGTTTTCGGGCCGACACCGAAATCCCAACTCGACCTATATTTATAGGGGCCAAACGAGCGAACCGAACGCAGCCTGAACGAAACCCCTAGTTTGCGCGCGTCGGAACTTTCACCTCCTCCCAACTACTGCCGCCGCTGATCTACGCGCCCTCACCGTCCTCTGCGCCGCTGTCGCCCGATCTCGCCGGCATGAGTCTCGAATCGACCCTGCCGACCGCCACCCTCTCTCGCGATCGCCGGAGCTCCCGCTAGCCCAACCACCCCCGCCGATGTCGCGGCCATGGTTTTGTCGACGAGCTTCCTCAAGTGGCGGCGCGCGGGAACGCATGTGGTCCCGCAAACTGGTGTCGCGGCGGCCAGCGGTGCTGTCCCGGCTGTCGCCAAAGGGGCCGACGCAGCAAGCCGACGGTGCCGAAGACATCCCGTGCCAGACCGAAGAATTCAGCGCCAAAGAGAACAAAGTCGAAGACGATAACGAGCCGTGGCGCCCCACCTTCACTCCCATCCCCGTCAACGCCGCCGCCGCCAGTTGCCAACGCGAACGACGCCCGGGATGTGCTCGACGACGGGTCAACAAGGTAAAAATTACAACTCCATATCGTTTTTAATTGAGAGCAGAAATTGAGGCTGAGCATTGGTAGGAACCGCAACGCCTCGTACATGGAGATGTTGGACGAGGTTAGCATTGCTCCACTCTCTCCGTTTGACGTTGATACATGCGGAGATGGGGAGGAAGACGCGGATGAAGGGGAAGAAGGGGAAGATGGGGACAATGGGGAACCAGATGAAGGCGACGAAGGTGTGGTCGAGGTCGGGCCGATGGAAAGAAGAAGAAAATAAGGGCCAACAACTACACGGAAATAGAAGACACGATGTTGTGACGAGCTTGGGCCGCCGTGGGGATGGATGCAGTATCCGGCACGGGTTCGGAAGCCGCTGTCGTGGAACAGAGCCCGTAAACCAAAATTGTAAAACAGAAAGTGATGGTTTACGGGCTCTATTCCGCGCCAGCGATTTTCCTACCAGTAAACACGAGTTCGATATATTAGTTTTCTAGGATCGGACGATGCCTTTGCCTCGGCTCGGTTACGTGTTGATATACTACGATGGAATCCATCGTAGGGAGAGTACATGGGAGAGGAGTCCGGGTGGAGTACTACTCCATACCGGTAACAACTCTGATAATTAAAACATTACACATAATGTTTAACAGCCCTCCTTAATCTCAACCTTCCTTCTAAAAGGTTGAGATTACGTCTAAACTCATTTAGTTCCTTAACTGGTAGTGCCTTTGTAAAACCATCTGCAACTTGATCCTTGCTAGATATAAACTTGATCTCAAGCATCTTGTTTGCAACTCTTTCTCTAACAAAATGAAAATCAATCTCAATATATTTAGTCCTTGCATGAAAAATAGGATTTGTAGATAAGTATGTTGCTCCCAGATTATCACACCACAAACATGGCTTTTCCTTTAGTGAAATCCCAAGTTCACCAAGAAGAGCTTCTATCCAAATTAATTCAGTTATGGCATTTGCTAGGTCTTTATATTCATCTTATGTACTAGATCTGGAAACAGTGGCTTGTTGTGAGATCCAAGCACATGACTTAATAGTTTTGATAGGATACTCATACCAACAAGTTGTAACATCTTTTTCGGAAGCTCATTCGAAAACAACTCTAAGGTTAAGCGTGATTGGCCTAGAGAAATTCTAGGATGGGTGACCGACAGGGAAGTGGGTACCGGGTGCGCATGGGTGAGGATAAAGTACGCAGAAAAGACTAGTGTTGGTCTATGGGGCCAGTCTGGATATCCTATTAAGCTACCAGGAGTGACACCCCCGAGGCCTATTGGACGGGGTGTTACAAGTGGTATCACAGTCGATCCTCGCAGTAAAACAGGTGTGTGTGGGTCTGTGGCGGGACATGTAGAGCATGGCGCGTGTGGCCTGGAGTGGACACGACATGACACATGTGCTGGCACTGGACGCACAGACGCGTGCCAAGAGGAAACTTTCCTAGAGTTTTCTTGATCGATGAGGGCATCGATCTTCTAAAGGGTGGGTCTTTGTGAGATCCAAGCACATGACTTAATAGGATTGATAGGATACTCATACCAACAAGTTGCAACTTCTTTTCCGGAAGCTCATTCAAAAAGAACTCTAAGGTTAAGCGTGTTTGTCCTAGAGAAATTCTAGGATGGGTGACCGACCGGGAAGTGGGTACCGGGTGCGCATGAGTGAGGACAAAGTACGCAGAAAAGACTAGTGTTGGTCTATGGGGCCAGTCTAGATATCCTATTAAGCTACCAGGAGTTACACCCCCAGGGCCTAGTGGATGGGGTGTTACACTTGTTTTCTAGCACTCCATGATATCAAGTTTGGTCCAAAAAATACAGCAAAACCTCCTGTGGATCGCCTATCATCAAAACAACCTGCCCAATCTGCATCAGAAAAGTCACTAAGTAGACTAGATGAAGATTTCTAAAAAGTGAGTCCAGTTTTCAAGGTACCCTGAATATATCTCAAAATTCTCTTAGCAGCTGTCCAATCAGAAGTTGTTGGAGCATGTAGAAACTAACAAACCTTATTAACCGAGAAGGAAATATCAGGCCTTATCAGTGTTAAATATTGTAAAGCTCCTACAATACTTCTGTATTTAGTGATATCATCAGGACCAAGTGGATTTCTCTCACCAAGAGACAACTTCTCAGTGGAGGATAAAGGTGTAGGACATGGAGTGCATATTCTCATACCAACTTTTGTGAGAAGATCAGCAGCATATTTCTATTGAGTAAGATATAGCCCATCATTCATTTCTTTTACCTCAATACCCAAGAAGAAGTGAAGATTTCCCAGATCCTTGAGAGAAAAATCAACCTTTTAGGCCCCACAGAAGAGTAGAGACAACCTGTTCTGAAGAACTGGTAACGATTATGTCATCAACATAAATCAGAACAAAGATCATAACACTTGACTGTTTGTAAAGAAAAAGTGAGGTATCTGCTATAGAAGGAACAAAACCAAGTGCTTGAAGTTTTGTACTTAATCTAGAGTACCAGGCTCGAGGGGCTTGTTTGAGGCCATACAAAGCTTTGTCAAGTTTACATATATACTGTGGAGTTTGAGAATCTTCAAAACCAGGAGGTTGTTTCATGTATACTTCCTCTTCCAGAACACCATGGAGAAACGCTTTCTTGATATCTAGCTGCCTTCACTTCCAACCTCGAGAAACAACAACTGAAAAAACAAGTCTGATAGTGGCTGCCTTAACAATAGGACTATAAGTGTCCTCATAGTCTATGCCATACCTTTGTTTGAAACCTTTTGCAACAAGACGAGCCTTGTATCTATCAGTTGTGCCATCTGCATTTCTTTTCACTCTGTATACCCATTTGCAGTCAATAATATTCTTGGTGGAGTTAGGAGGAACAAGTCTCCAAGTTTTATTTTCCATGAGATCATGATATTCTTCTGTCATAGCCCTATGCCAACGATCATCGGAAAGAGCTTCAGATAATGTAGATGGTTCACCTGTAGAAGTAAACAAGCCATAACGAATAGTGACATCAGTATATGCCTTTGGTTTTTTGATACCTCTTTGGAGACGTGTCACCATTTGTGGTTGTGGTTGTTCTGGTGAAGGCATAGAAAATCTAGAATTTTCAGCTGTACTAGTATTATCAATGTTCACAGAAGATCCAGAGCCAACATTATTGGTATCATCATTGCATGTCTTGTTCCCCGTGTCGCATGCGGCAGGCGATAGCGACCGTGCGGGTGGCAGCGGCCTGGGCGATGTCGCATGCAATAGAGACACAGGGGAAGGAGGGAGACCGGGCGACAGTGACTGCGACCTGGGCTCCCGTGCCTGCGTGTCTGGCCATGGCGACCGCACACGCCTAGGTGAAAGCAACCTGGAGAAGGACCGCGAGCGGGAAACAGCCTCATTGGCTGCATGCGAGAGCGCAGTGGAATTTTCTCCAGGATCCACACGCTCCTGATCTGATGACGATGCAGAATCTGCATCAGGATTAGTACTTTGGCTGTAATTGACTGAACGTGTATCTGCATTGTTTTGCATTGTTAGTTCAGTATTTTGACCGAAATTTTCTCATGTTGTCTGTTCTACCTCAGCAGTGTCTGCAAGTACAGGATTAGTAACATCTGGTATAATATGCAAGCTCATAGGATCATCAATGTGTGTGTCAATATTGTGTGTAGGTAAAAGAAGAATGTCCTTATTAAGGTGTGAACCATCATTAGGATGCAGATCAGCAAAAGGAGAAACTTTTTCATCAAAAAACACATCTCGAGAGATATAAACATGACCTGTTTGGGTGTCTAGGCATTTAACTCCTTTGTGACGAGGACTATAGCCTAAGAAAACACACTTGATAGAACGAAAAGCAAGTTTCCTTTTATTGTATTTTTTTGAACCAAAAGAGGGGTCGTGAAGGACCCCGAAGCTGCCATTATAACACTGTCGGTGGGCACAAATGGCAAGCAGGCCCCTCACAAGAAAGTAATTGCAGAAAAGGCCTGTGAATAAGCAAGGAGGGCCCTAAAGAAAGTTCTAGAAAAGCAATCAGGTCCTTATCTCCCTCCACCGCCGCTGAGCTCTCACCGCCGTTCATCTTGATCTAGCCGAGGATGAAACACTTGGCTAGAAGAAGATGGAGAGGTTCGGTGTAGAGCTCCTAGATGGCCTCCTTCCTAGAGGTTGAACACACACCTTTGATGCACGACTCAGGCCCGTCTTGGGCGAAGATGCCGGTGGCTATCGAGGCGACCATGTTGGATGCACGAAGATGGAGCGGCTTCCCTTCAGCTTTGGTAGTCGACGACGAGGTGGCTGCTGAGATGTTGCTCCAAACAGACGCAGCTTCGGCGTCGGGATAAGGCCAACAGCTCCAAAGCACACGAACCAGAGCAACACCATCCTCCCCCTCGCCACCACGGCCGGCCAGGAGGAAGGTGAGGTATAGACCTCGCGAGGACACTGAAAGCCGCGCGAGGAGAAGAGGAAGGAGGCCTTCCGCCACCCCACTGTCCGCTTCAAACCCTTGCCTCCACGGCCGGTCAGAGGAAGCAGAGACAGAGACAGTGACGAGGCTGGCCCTTGCCAAGCGCCACGCATAAACGCCTGGGAAGAACTCCCTCGTCGCCTCCATATCCGAGCGCCGCTGATCTCTCCATCTTCTCCTCGCCACCACGGTCAGCTGATAAGTCCAATTTTCATCACCATTTTATATCATAATTTACCTCTATTCATTGATATATTATTATTATGAGGTACTCCCTCCGTTTAAGGGCTTAAGGCGTTCTCGTTTTGCGTGTTTTTTCTTTGACCAAGAATTACTCGAAATACGTAAAGAGTTTTGGTATAAAACTAGTATCACTGGAAAGTATTTTTCAATACGAATCCAATGGTACTAATTATGTACAATATAATCAAGATTTTGTTGCTCAATTCTTTTGGTCAAACTTTGCTTTGGAAAGCGTGTGCGCCTTAAGCCTTGAAACGGAGGTAGTATTACTTATGTCTTTTCCATTGTTTTTGCATGTTGTATGATTTTTGGAGGATGGACTGCCGGAGTCTGGATTCTGATGGAAAAAGAGGTGTTTTGATGCAATTCCGCGAAGATCAGAAAAATACCAGGAAAATATGGGAAAATTATATTTTCCCGGAAGACTGAGGAAGCCAGAAGGGGAGGTGAAGAAGGGACATAGGGGTCCCACACCCCCTAGGCGCGGGCCCACATTTCCCCGCGCCTAGGGAAGGTGTGGCCCACGTGGCCGGCCTCCGACTGCGCCCTCTTTCCTATATCTTCCTTACGGAACCCTAACACCAGGGGGCAACCACAGATAGATTTCCGCCGCCTCTGTGGGGCGTAAAACACCAAGAGAGAAAGATCCCTCTGGCGGACAGATTTCTACCGGGGAAATTCCTTCCTGGAGAGGGGAGATCGTCTCCATCAACACCGTCATCAATCTAGGATTCATCGGGATCATCATCATCATCCACACCATCATATCCACCAGCACCATCATCACCACTCCGTCCCGTTGTAACAATTGTGTTGGATATTGCTTTAGTTCTTAGGGGAAACTTTCCTGGTGTTAATTACTATTGTATTTGATGCTTGTGAGTGGAACCATTGGATTATTGTTTATGTTCAGATTGTTATCCATTATCATATCATCTTTGATCTTGATCCATATGATCTCTCGTGAGTAGTTTGTTTAGTTCTTGAGGACATGGGGGAAGTCATGTTGTTATTAGTGGATTTGTGTTGAGTTATTATTCAATGGTTTAGTATTTAAGTTGTGGTGCTATTCTTCTAGTGGTGTCATGTGAACGTCGACTACATGATACTTCTCCATTTATGGGCCTAGGGGAATGCATTGTGTATTTGGCTACTAATTGTGGGGTTGCCGGAGTGACAGAAACCTGAACCCCCGTTAGGACATCTTTGCACAAGGGAGTGTAGGATCTCAGAGTTTAAGGCTGTGGTTAGGTTTATATCTTAATTACTTTCTTGTAGTTGCGAATGCTTATAGGAGGTTTAATCACAAGTATATATTAGTCCAAGTAAGGTCGGTACATTAGCACAGGTTCACCCACACAACACTTATAACACCAAAGAAGAGTACTCACCTATATGAAGCGAAAGCACTTGACAGAATTCACATGTGTCCTCGAGAACGTTTGGTCCTTATAAGTATTTCCACCGGCTTGTCCTTTGCTAAGAAAGGATTGGGCCACTTGCTGCATTTGTTCTTTATTACTTTCACTTTTTTTGTGGCTTTATCAAAAAACTACTAAAAATCCGTTTGCTAAGTATTTACAGAGATTTCCTGCTCCATACCACTAGTCAACACCTTCTGCTCCTCGCTGGGATCGACACTCCTATCTATCGAAAGTACTACGATACACCCCCTATACTTGTGGGTCATCAAGACTATTTTCTGGCGCCGTTGCCGGGGAGTGAAGCGCTATTGAAGAGTGGAACTGGTAAAGGAAACTTCTACTGTAAGTATTGCTTTTGTTACTGCATGTTACTTTGTTTCCAATATGGATAGCACACTTGGTTTTCTGTTTGGGAAAACTACTACCACTGTTAGGGTAGTAGATGAACCACCACCTGTTGAGATAGATCCTTTTAAGATATCTACAAGTATTGTTGACTGTGTTATGGATAATTATTATTTTGGGGATGGAACTGTCCATCCTAGTGATCACTTTCTTTTTATCCATGAATTATGCAGGTTGTTCAAGTGTGCAGGTATCACAACTGAACAGGTGAAGAAGAAGTTATTCTCTATATCCTTGAAAGGGAGAGCTGAAGAATGGTATAAGCTGATGAAGAATGGACAATCCATGGAATAGGAGGAGATGGCTTCTCTATTTTATTCTAAATTTTATCCTCCCAGTGAGATTCATAAGGATAGAAATCTGATATATAACTTTTGGCCTCGTGATGGAGAGAGTACAACTCAAACTTGGGGAGATTAAAGTTACTAATGCTTAAATGTCCTATTCATGAACTCCCTAACAATATTATTATCAATAACTTTTATGCTAGGCTTTCTCTTCATGATAAAGATTTACTATATGCTTCTTGTGATGGATCATTCACACATATGAAGGAAGAAGCTAAATGGGATCTCTTAGACCGTATTCAAGAGAACACTGAAGCTTGGGAGAATCACAAAGGAAGAAAGTCAGGTATAAACTATGATTATGAATGCATTAAATCTTTTATGGGAACTGATGACTTCCGTGATATTAGTAATGAGTTTGGTCTTGATCCTCAAGTTCTTGCAAAATGTTTTAATGCTTTTGCCTCTTATATTGAAATTCCCAAGAAAGAGTGGGACAAGTACCACGCTCCTTATAAAGACATTGTTACTCATGTTCCTGCTAGCATAGAGGTTTGTACCGTTGATCCTATTTTTCCTGAACCTTATGTTGAGAAAATCCCTTTTCCTACTAAGGTAAAGGAACATTCTATTATAGCTAATGTGGTTAGCAAAAGCGCAAATAAAACTGTAGAAGCCGATGAGCTTATTGATATTGAGCCTGTGGTAGCTATTGTGAAAGATCTTTTCACTAGAAACGTAGAGGATGAGCATATTGTCTTTTGTGAAGACGCTACTAATATTGTTTCTCACCCTAAAAATCTAGAAAAGATAGTGTCCATGTGCTTTCTATTAGAATTGGTAACCATAGCTATTATGGTTTGTGTGATATTGGTGCTAGTTCTAGTGCTATTCCTTATGAGCTTTACAGGTAAATTATGCATGAAATTAGTCCTTATGAGCTTGAGGACATTGATGTGGTTATTCACCTTGCCAATAGAGAGCAAGTTTTCCCCATTGGCATTGTAAGAGATGTGGAGGTCCTTTGTGGTAAGATTAAATATCCTGCTAATTTTCTAGTACTTGGTAAAGAAGCTAGTAAAACCTATCCTATTATCTTTGGTAGACCCTTCCTGAATACTTGTGGGGCTATTATAGATTGTAGGAAGGAAAAAGTGTTGACTAAGTTTGATGGAGAGTCTTATGATTTTAATTTTTCCAAATTTGCCAAAACTCCTTATGAAAATGAACTTCCTAATGATGATTTCAGGGTTGAACAACTTTCTGCTATTTCTCTTACTCCTAACAATGCCTTGCAGTAGTTTATGGAAGATCATGAAAGTGATTTATTCATGAAGGAAAGAAATGAGATTGACGAGCTTTTCCTTTGTCAGCCGGAGCAACTTAAGCATAATCTACCTGTGGAAGACTTGGGAACCACACTACCACATAAAGAGGACCCTGTTTTCGAATTAAAACCTTTACCTGATGATCTTAAATATTCTTATCTTGATAATAAGAAAGTATATCATGTTATTATTAGTTCTAAACTTTCAGGGAAGGAAGAAGAATGGTTATTGGAGATACTGAAGAAACACCGAGGAGATATGGGTTATACTCTTGATGATTTAAAAGGAATTTCTCCTACTATATGTCAGCATGCTATTAATATAGAACCTGATGCAAAACCAGTTGTTGAGCACCAACACCATCTGTATCCTAAGATGAAGGATGCGGTAAGAAATGAGGTATTAAAACATCTTGATGCTGGTATTATTTATCCTATTGCTAACAGTCAATGGGTTAGCCCTGTTCATTGTGTTCCCAAGAAAGGGGGAATAACTGTTGTGCCTAATGAATATAATGAGCTTATACCCCAAAGAGTAGTGTTTGGGTATAGACTGTGCATTGATTTTAGAAAGATTAATAAAGTTACTAAGAAGGATCATTATCCTTTGCCCTTTATTGATCAAATGCTTGAGAGGTTGTCCAAAAATACTCACTTTTGTTTTCTTGATGGTTATTCTGGGTTTTCTCAAATTTCTGTGAAAGCACAAGACCAAGAGAAAACTACTTTCACTTGCCCTTATGGTACTTATGCTTATAGGCGTATGCCTTTTGGTTTATGTAATGCTCCTGCTACCTTTCAGAGATGTATGTCTGCTATCTTTCATGGTTTTTGTGAAGAAATTATGGAGGTTTTCATGGACGATTTTTCCGTCTATGGAACTTCTTTTGATAACTATTTGCACAACCTTGATAAAGTTTTGCAGAGATGTGAAGAAACCAACCTTGTTCTTAATTGGGAGAAATGCCATTTCATGGTTAATGAAGGGATTGTTCTTGGACACAAGATCTCTGAAAGAGGCATTGAAGTGGACAGAGCCAAAATTGAAGCAATTGAGAAGATGCCTTGCCCTAGAGATATTAAAGGTATTTGCAGTATCCTTGGTCATGCTGGTTTCTATAGGAGGTTTATTAAGGATTTCTCCAAAATTTCAAAGCCCCTTACTAATCTTCTTCAAAAAGATGTACCTTTTGTTTTTTATGATGATTGTATGGAAGCTTTTGAAACTTTGAAAAAAGCTTTGACTACTGCTCCTATTGTTCAACCACCTGATTGGAATTTACCTTTTGAAATTATGTGTGATGCTAGTGATTTTGTTGTGGGTGCTGTCCTTGGACAACGTGTTGATAAGAAGTTGAATGTTATTCATTATGCTAGCAAGACTCTTGATGCTGCTCAAAAGTATTATGCTACTACTGAAAAAGAGTTCTTAGATGCAATCTTTGCTTGCGATAATTTTAGACCTTATATTGTTGATTCAAAGGTTGCTATTCATACTGATCATGCTGCTATTAAGTACCTTATGACAGAGAAGGACGCTAAGCCTAGGCTTATTAGGTGGGTGTTACTTTTGCAAGAGTTTGATCTGCATATTGTGGATAGGAAAGGTGTTGATATTCCTGTTGCTGATAATTTATCTCGTTTGGAAAACATTTCTTTTGACCCATTGCCTGTTAATGATAGTTTTCCAAATGAACAGTTGACTGCAATAAGGGTAAGTCTGCATGAGAGTCCTTGGTATGCTGATTATGCTAACTTTATTGTTTCTAAGTATTTGCCTCCAACTTTTACAGCTCAGCAAATAAGAAAATTATTTTGTGATCTAAGGCATTACTTTTGGGATGACCCACACTTATATAAGGAAGGAGTAGATGGTATTATGCGAAGATGTGTTCCAGAATTTGAACAACAAGAGATATTGATAAAATTCCATGGCAGTGCTTATGGAGGACATCATGCAGGGGATAGGACTGCACAAAAAGTTTTACAATCTGGATTTTATTGGCCTACCCTTTTCAAAGATGCAAGGAAGTTTGTCTCATCATGTGATGAATGTCAACGAGTAGGTAACATTTCTAGACGCAATGAAATGCCTATGAATTATTCTCTTGTTATTGAACCTTTTGATTGTTGGGGATTTGACTTTATGGGTCCTTTTCCCCCTTCAAAAGGGTACACTCATATTCTTGTTGTTGTCGACTATGTTACAAAGTGGGTAGAAGCCATACCTACAAATAGTGCTGATGGTAAGACCTCTTTGAAAATGCTTAAGGATGTCATTTTTCCTAGGTTCGGTGTGCCTAGATATCTCATGACTGATGGAGGCTCTCATTTTATTCATGGGGGTTTTAGAAAAACTCTCGCTAAGTATGATGTAAACCATAGAATTGCTTCAGCTTATCACCCCCAAACCAGTGGGCAAGTAGAACTTTCCAATAGGGAAATTAAATCTATCTTGCAGAAGACTGTCAATAGATCTAGAAAAAATTGGGCCAAAAAGTTGAATGACGCTTTGTGGGCTTATAGAAATGTTTATAAAAATCATATGGGGATGTCTCCTTACAAAATGGTCTATGGGAAAGCTTGTCACTTTCCTTTAGAATTAGAACACAAAGCTTATTGAGCAGTGAAAGAGTTGAATAGATATTTTAATCTTGCCGATGAGAAAAGACTGCTTTCCATGAGTGGCTTAGATGAGTGGAGAAGTGAAGCTTATGAAAATGCTAGACTCTTTAAGGAAAAAGTAAAAAAGATGGCATGATAGGAGGATTCTCAAAAGGGAGTTCCATGTTGGCGAGAAAGTTCTTTTGTATAGGTCTCATCTCAGATTTTTTGCAGGGAAACTACTCTCAAAATGGGAAGGACCTTTTGTTATTGAGGAAGTATATCGTTCAGGAGCTATCAAAATATCTTCTTTGAAGGATGACACAACACAGGTGGTGAATGGTCAAAGACTAAAACATTATGTTTCTGGAGATTCTTATAATGAAGATGTTGATGTTATTCAAATGGTAACTCCAGAAGAATTTATTAGAAACCAAACACCAGAAACTGCAGAGTTCGTCTTTGAATAGGTAAAAGAGGTGAAAACAGAAGATTCGTGAAATCCTAATCTTTTTTATATTTTTGATGTTTTTAATACATAAGGGAAGTTATGAGACGGAAAAGAGGAGGAACCGGAGGCCGGGGTTGCCAAACCCACCCCAGGCGCGGGCCCTAGCTGGCCGCGCCTGGAGGGGGTGAGACCACCACGAGCTCCGACTCCGCCTTGTTTTTGTATCAAAACCTTCCTTATGCTTTTAAACTTCGTAATATATAACCCCCGGGATTCCCCGAGGTTCTTGCATCGAGTTCTCGTCGTGTTTTTGTTTCGATCTGTTTCTGTCAGGCAAATTCTCAGTTTTGGAGCTACAATGTCTTCCTCTAGATCACCCATGGAGAATTCCTCTGCGGATGTCCTCAACCCATACATGTATGAGTTGAAGATCCATCCCAAGGAGTTGATTCTCAAAGATGGGAAGGTACAGATGAAAGAAGTTCAAGGCCCCAAGGGAGAAGGAAATCTGGAAGACAGGATGGAAGCATTGGAGCATGAGGTTTTCAGGTACAAGAAGATGGCGGAACGCGAAGTGAATGCTATTCACAAGATAAGTTCAAAACTCATCGCCAAACACGAGGAGGAGGTGGCTGAGCTCCGAGAAGAAATCTTCTCGCTCCGTCAGACCACCAACCAATTACAAGCACAGCTCTATGACATACAAAATCAAAACTGTGAGTATGAGGCTAGATTTGATCGCATAAGCTCCACTGCTAGTTTCAGGATTGCTGACACAAGGACATCCTTTTTGGATGGGGAACCTTTGCCTTGGAAGTTTTATGATGACAAGAGAACACCACCACCACCGAAGGAGTAATTCGTCATCAGGTTTGGCATCCCCTTGGCTTGTTCCAAGCTTGGGGGAGTGCCGCGGTATCACCATCACTATCTTTTACCTTTTAAATTTTTAGTGGATTCATATCTTTGGTAGAGAAGTTATCTTATAGTTTTGTTTGCATGTGGAAGTATCTCTCCTTTAGTTGATTATCTGTGTATCCCTTGGTGTGAGTGCCTTTCTGGAATATTAATGAGAAGCGTCATCTTTTACTTATTGCACTTCTTATTTTTAGTTTGCAATCTCTATTATATGATGGATCTTGTTGATCAGTATTGGCATCACTTTGGGAGCATCTAGTGGATCAAAATTGGTTTTGGCAAACTGAGTTCTGGTCAGTAGTAATACTTTTTGAGGTTTGAAAGGAAAAGAGAAAAGCTTACATTTATTTTCTTTCTTGTTGGCTCATAAGCTTAGTATTCTTTATTTAAGATCTTTTGTGTCTTCAAAGAAGATTGCATGTTTGGCTTTATTACTTGTATGTTTGCTTGTTTCTATCAACTCTCTTGCTTGCTACCCAGCCTTGCTAGCCAAAAACCTGTTTTGAGAAGGCATACTTCTCATGTTTCCAACCCCTTCGAACCAAAACCTTTGCCACTTGTGTCCACTATATCTACCCAGTAGCCTTTGCTATTCCAAGAAAATTCCCAAGCTTCATCTACCTTTCGAATTAAAAAGTATGTTGTTATGTGAAAACTAGTTAGTAAAGCTCTCATGAACTTGATGGCACACCTTATTTTCTTGCCCCTAATAGACTTGAACCATTGTGTCATCGAAGTTGTATATGCTTGCATCTATATGTTGGAATTAGCAGAACCGTGCTATCACGGGGAACGCTTTCAACATTTCACTTGTACCTTGTACATGGTTGATATCGTGCTTTTTTGTCTATGGATGCCAACGGTGTGAAATAAAGAGGGAACTTGTAAGTCCATGGAGTTTGTATTTTGTGTTAGAGAAACGCCTAGGCCGCTAGCCTAAGCCATGCATAATCATGGTGGAAACTTGTAGCATCACCATAGTGAGCTATCTATGAAGCATCCTCAATAAAAAGCTATGCACATAGTAAATAAAAAGATCGCTGAGATGCTCATTGTCTGCTTTCCTTGTCATTTTGGTTATGGGATAGCTCCTGTACCATGTGCAAGGGGTACCCCGTTGGCGGTTCTCTATGATACGCATGTACTTACAATGACAAGAACTTACCGGTGACCAAAGTTGAGTAGCATGAGGAGTGACCCTCATATTCAAGGGACATGAGATTACCAACTTATATTTCGTCAAGCATATACTCCATCTTTGTGCACTTTAACCTTAATCATATCAATATGCCTATGATAGAGGCAATGAGGGCTCAAAGCTAGTAAGTACCATAATCTTTTGGAAGCTCTTTATGACTTGTAATCCCTGCTACCCTATATGAAGGGACCTTTCTCCTACTTCTAATTTGAGTCAGTAAACCTACTTCCTCTCTATCTCCAGCAAGCATTTTAGTTGTTGTGTTGCAGGCATTCATATGGTGATTTATTCAATCATGTTCTTTATCTTCCTTGTTTGCACAAAACTCTTATCTATTGAGTATTACTTTGAAAGACTTCATTAAAAACCTTTTTGAGCAAAGAGTGCTCCTGTTATAAAACTTCTACAAAAAAAGATTTTTGTGAAACTGTTTGCTAGCTATTCTCTTACCAAGAACAAGAGTTTGCCAATTCCAATTATTATTTATCTTTATGCATCTTTATTGTGACTCCTGTACTTGTTGTAAGCTAAGTTATATAATGGTGAGTTGCTTTCTTTTATGAGTTGTGTAATGGTAAGTGTGATGCTTCTTGTCCGTATTATTTTATCGACACTTCACTCCATAAACCTGTGGACATGTTTACTAAGCTCAGTTTTCGCTTGGGGACAAGCGAAGGTCTAAGCTTGGGGAGAGTTGATACGTCCAATTTGCATCACCATTCTATATCATAATTTACCTCTATTCATTGATATATGTCTTATTATGAGGTATTACATATGTATTTTCTACTGTTTTTGCATGTTGGATGATTCTTGGAGGATGGACTGTCGGAGTCTGGGTTCTGATGGAAAAAGAGGTATTTTGATGCAATTTCGCGAAGATCAGAAAATACCAGAAAAATATGGGAAAATTATATTTTCCCGGAAGACTGAGGAAGCCAAAAGGGGAGGCGAAGAAGGCCCACAGGGGGCCCACACCCCCTACGCGCGGCCCCACCTTGCCCCGCGCCTAGGGCAGGTGTGGCCCACCTGGCCGGCCTCCGACTTCGCCCTCTCGTCTATATCTTCCTTACGGAACCCTAACACTAGGGGGCGACCACAGATAGATTTCCGCCGCCTCTGCGGGGCGGAAAACACCGAGAGAGAAAGATCTCTCCGGCAGACAAATTTCTGCCAGGGAAATTCCTTCCCGGAGAGGGGAGATCGTCGCCATCAACACCGTCATCAAGCTAGGCTTCATCAGGATCATCATCATCCACACCATCATCTACACCAGCACCATCATCACCACTCCATCCCGCTGTAACAATTGTGTTGGATATTGCTTTAGTTCTTAGGGGGAACTTTCCCGGTGTTAATTACTATTTTAGTTGATGCTTGTGAGTGGAACCATTGGATTATTATTTATGTTCAGATTGTTATCTAGTATCATATCATCTTTGATCTTGATCCATATGATGTATCGTGAGTAGTTCGTTTAGTTCTTGAGGACATGGGAGAAGTCATGTTGTTATTAGTGGATTTGTGTTGAGTTATTATTCAATGGTTTAGTATTTAAGTTGTGGTGCTATTCTTCTAGTGGTGTCATGTCAACATCTACTACAGGATACTTCACCATTTATGTGCCTAGGGGAATGCATTGTGTATTTGTCTACTAATTGTGGGGTTGCCGGAGTGACAGAAACCTGAACCCCCGTTAGGACATCTTTGCACAAGGGAGTGTAGGATCTCAGAGTTTAAGGCTGTGGTTAGGTTTATATCTTAATTACTTTATTGTAGTTGTGGATGCTTGCAGGGGGTTTAATCACAAGTATGTATTAGTCCAAGTAAGGTTGGTACATTAGCACAGGTTCACCCACACAACACTTACAACACCAAAGAAGAGTACTCAGCTATATGAAGCAAAAACAATTGACAGAATTCCCATGTGTCCTCGAGAACGTTTGGTCCTTATAAGTATCCACCGACTTGTACTTTGCTAAGAAAGGATTGGGCCACTTGCTGCGTTTGTTATTTATTACTTGCACTTTGTTTTGTTGCTTTATCAGAAAACCACTAAAAATCCGTTTGCTAAGTATTTACTGAGATTTCCTGCTCCATACCACTAGTCAACACCTTCTGCTCCTCATTGGGATCGACACTCCTATTTATCGAAAGTACTATGATACACCCCCTATACTTGTGGGTCATCACCGGCCAGCAGAAGATGCAAGAGCCAAGGAGCAACCCAGGTTGAGAGGCAGAGAACCCGAAATTTATTCGTAGGTGCGGTGGTCACCGTCGCCTGCCACAACCCCGACCACCAGAGCTTGAGGATGATGACGAGCAACCCTAAAGTCAAGATCTGGGCGAGATCAAGAACTCCGCATCTGGGCAGAGAGCCTACTACTGGCACGAAGCCAAAAAACTAAACAACTAATCCTAGCTACTCCGGCGCCATCTCTAGGCCGCCACTCACCGGCTAGTCCGGCAAGGGCGCCATGGGAGGGGCCCGGTTGCGGAAGGAGGATGACCGGAGGCTGCCTCAAGTTTCGTGCGAAGCGGTGGGGTGGGGGAATACGGGGTGCCTAGTTTCCTTTTATTGTATGGGCGAAGGTTAGGCCAACATGCACACTCAAAAACTCTAAGAGACTCATAATTTGGCTTTGTTTAAAGAAGACGTTCAACAGGAGTGCCAAAATTGATGACCTTTCTGTAGGGGTTCGTAGCATGGAAAACAAAAAATTTCTATCGCATACAAACAAACAAGCCAAGATCTATCTACTAGATTGCAGCAACGAGTCGATGGAATAACTCACCCTCGAAGATTCCAAAGTGTTTAACGAGAGCAGATTCTCGTGGGTGATGTAGTCGTACTCTTTCCGATCTCAAGATCGCGTAGACGATCCTTCCGGCGCCGCGTTCCCGCAGCGCTCCCGCAGTCGGTCACACGTTCGGTACTCGACGAAGACCTTCCTCTCCCTTGTTCCAGCAGGCAGCGGAGGTTGTAGCACTCTCCTCGCGATTCCGGCAGCACAACGGCGTGGTACCGGAGGTAGAGGGGAAATCCCGCAGGGCTTCGCCTTAAGCCGGTGCGAGTATGGTGGAGCTTATGAGAGAGGCTATTAGTGGTCTAGTAATTAGACACACCAATTAGAAGGCTCTAAACCAATTAGAAGGCTCTAAACCGAATAGCTCTAAACCGGGGTCTAGATCTAGGGTTTAGTTTAGAGGATAGGAAACTTGTGTGTGCTAGGAGGGAGCCCTGCCCCTCCTTATATAGGTGGGAGGGCTGGCCGGCCAAGGGGAGGAGAGTCCCTCCCCAAGTCGGCTTGGTGGGGCGCCGGCCAAGGGAGGAACCCTCCTCCAATTCGGCCTCCACCAATCCTCCTCTCTTCCCACTTCCCAAAATTGCCGTTTGACTTTCAAACTAGCCGTTTGACTTTTCAATTTAGGATTTAAATAAACCCTTTATTTTGGACAGCAAGAACACCTAGTACATGATGCAATCATTCCAACTTACAATGACACATTCATGTACCCTTCCCCCTCCGGAGTGCCGGACATTCCGGGACCTTCTAGAATGTTCCCGATGAAAACATCGGAACCATTCCCCAACTCCGAAACGGGACTTTCCTTATATGAATCTTATTCTCCGGACCATTCCGGATCACCTCGTGATATCCCGGATCCCATCCGAGACTCCGAACAACATTCGGTCTCTTTCTCATAATACCATAACTACTCAAACAACGTCGAATCCTTAAGTGTGTCTCCCTACGGTTCGTGAATTATGCGGACATGATCGAGACACTTCTCCGAACAATAACCAATAGAGGAATCTGGAAATTCATATGGCTCCCACATATTTCTACGATTACTTTGCGATCGAATGAACCACTTACATACGATACCAATTTCCCTTTGTCTCACGATATGTTACTTATCCGAGGTTATGATCGTCGGTATCTCTGCATACCTAGTTCATCCTCGTTACTGATAAGTACTCTTTTCTCGTTCCCGTGATATGTGATCCCTTGTGACCAAGTCACATGCTTGCAAGCTAATTGGATTACATTTCACCGAGAGGGCCCAGAGAATATCTATCCGTCATGTGGATGGACAAATCCCACTCTTGATCCATGTGTTTCAACCAATACTTTCCGAACACTCAATGCCACCTTTATAGCCACCCTGTTACGGTGTGGTGTTTGATGACATCAAAGCATCCATCCAGCAAAGGTGATATGCATGATCTCATGGTCGAAGGAATTAGGTTACTATGTATCAGAAAGCATATAGCAATTGAACTATTGAAATGACTTGATCTTTATGCTACGCTTGTCTATAGGAGTATGTCCACCATATCATTCTCCTAACGATATGATCTTGTTGTTGATAACATCTCAATGTTCATGACAAAGAAACCACATCATCAATCAACCAACAAGCTAGTGAAGTATAGAGGCTATACTAGGGACTTCAAATTAAGTTTACAAATCACACAAGTATTAATGGTTTCCTTGTTAATACTATTATAGCATGAATGCAAACATTTATCATAAACACAAAGATATATAATAATAACTATATTTATTATTGCCTCTAGGGCATATCTCCAACAGTCTCCCACTTGCACTAGAGTCATCTAATCTAGATTACATGGTAATATACCGAACACCCATGGCAGTTTGGTGTTGGTCATGTTTTGCCCTCGGGAGAGGTTTAGTCAACGGATCCGCCACATTCAGATCTGTGTGTACTTTGCAAATCTTTATATCCCCATCCTGGATATGTTCTCGAATAGCGTGAAAACGCAGCTTGATATGCTTCAGCTTCTTGTGTGACCTTGGTTCTTGCGCATTGGCTATGGCGCCCATGTTATCATAGTAGATAGACATTGGGTCCAGCGCACTTGGAACCACACCCAGCTCTGCAATGAACTCTTTCATCCATATCGCTTCTTGTGAAGCCTCCGAAGCAGCCATGTATTCCGATTCAGTTGAAGATCTCGCCACAACGCTTTGCTTTGCACTCCTCCAGCTAACTGCTGCACCATTCAACATAAATACGTATCCAGATTGTGATTTAGAATCATCCGGATCGGTGTTCCAACTAGCATCGGTGTAACCATTAACAACGAGCTGTTCATCACCTCCATAAGAAAGAACCATATCCTTAGTTCTTCTCAAGTACTTAAGGATGTTTTTGACCGTTGTCCAATGATCCACTCCTGGATCACTTTGATATCTGCTAGTTAAACTAACAGCATATGCAATGTCGGGTCTAGTACATAGCATGGCATACATTAGAGATCCTATGGCTGAGGCATAGGGAGTCTTACTCATTCTTTCTCTATCTTCTGCCGATGTCGGACTTTGAGTTTTACTCAAGGTCGTATTGGGCAACATGGGCAAGAACCCTTTCTTGCTATCTTCCATTCCAAACCTCTTTAGAACTTTGTCCAAATATGTACTTTGTGACAATGATATTTGGCATTTCGATCTATCTCTATAAATCTTTATGCCTAATATGTAAGCTGCTTCGCCAAGATCCTTCATTGAAAAACTATTATTCAAATACTCTTTGACACTATTAAGAAGGTCTACATCATTCCCAATCAACAATATGTCATCCACATATAGTATTAAGAATGCTACAGAGCTCCCACTCACTTTCTTGTAAATACAAGCTTCTCCATAAGTTTGTATAAAACCAAAACTTTTGATTACCTTATCAAAACGTTGATTCCAACTTCGGGATGCTTGCTTCAATCCATAGATGGACCGTTGAAGTTTGCATACCTTGTTAGCATCTTTAGGATCGACAAAACCTTTGGGTTGTATCATATACAACTCTTCATCAATGTCTCCATTGAGGAATGCTGTTTTGACATCCATCTGCCATATCTCATAATCATAATATGCAGCGATTGCTAACATAATCCTTACAGACTTTAGCTTCGCTACCGGTGAGAAAGTCTCATCGTAGTCAACTCCTTGAATTTGTCGAAACCCTTTTGCGACAAGTCGAGCTTTATAGACAGTAACATTACCATCAGCATCTGTTTTCTTCTTGAAAATCCATTTGTTCTCGACAGCCTTCCGGCCATCCGGTAAGTCCACCAAAGTCCATACTTGGTTTTCGTACATGGATCCAATCTCGGATTTCATGGCTTCTTGCCATTTATTGGAATCTGGGCTCATCATCGCTTCCTCATATGTCTCGGGGTCATCGGTGTTGTCCACCAACATGACATTCATAACGGAATCATACCAATCTGGAGTGGTACGAGTTCTCGTTGACCTCCGAGGCTCTGTAGTAACTTCAACCGAAGTTTCATGATCACCATCATTAGCTTCCTCTCTTATTGGTGCAGGCACCACAGGAACTTCTTCTGGTGCTGCGCTACTCGCAATTTCGAGAGAAGGTTCGACAACCTCGTCAAGTTCTACTTTCCTTCCAGTCACTTCTTTAGAGAGAAATTCCTTCTCTAGAAAGGATCCATTCTTGGCAACGAAGATTTTGCCTTCGGATCTATGATAGAAGGTATACCCAATAGTTTCCTTCGGGTATCCTATGAAGACGCATTTTTCCGCTTTGGGTTCAAGCTTGTCCGGCTGTAACTTCTTTACATAGGCTTCGCATCCCCAAACTTTAAGGAACGACAATTTAGGTTTCTTCCCAAACCATAATTCATACGGTGTCGTTTCAACGGATTTAGACGGTGCCCTATTTAAAGTGAATGCGGCTGTTTCTAATGCATAACCCCAAAATGATAGTGGTAAATCTGTAAGTGACATCATAGAACGAACCATATCTAAGAGAGTTCGATTACGACGTTCAGACACACCATTACGCTGTGGTGTTCCCGGCGGTGTCAATTGTGAAAGTATTCCGCATTTCTTCAAATGCTCGCCAAACTCGTAACTTAGATATTCACCTCCACGATCAGAACGTAGAAATTTAATCTTCTTGTTACGTTGATTCTCTACCTCACTTTGAAACTCCTTAAACTTCTCGAAAGTTTCGGACTTATGTTTCATGAAATAGATATACCCATATCTACTCAAATCATCCGTGAAGGTAAGAACATAACGATAACCACTGTGCGATGCTACACTCATTGGACCACACACATCGGTATGTATGATTTCCAATAAGTCTGTAGCTCGCTCCATCATACCAGAAAATGGAGTCTTAGTCATTTTACCCATCAGACATGCCTCGCATCTTTCAAGTGATTCAAAATCAAGTGATTCAAGAAGTCCATCGGAATGGAGTTTCTTCATACGCTTCACTCCAATGTGACCAAGACGACAGTGCCACATATAGGTCAAATTATCGCTTGATTTCAAACGTTTAGCCTCAATGTTATTAATATGTGTATTTCTACTATCGAGATTCAATATGAATAGACCATCTATCAAAGGTGCATGTGCATAAAACACATTACTCATATAAATCGAACAACCATTATTCTCGGATTTAAACAAGTAACTGTCTCGCAATAAACAAGATCCTGATATAATGTTCATGCTTAATGCAGGCACCAAATAACAATTATTTAAGTATAAAACTAATCCCGATGGTAGATGAAGAGGTAGCGTGCCAACCGCGATCACATCAACCTTTGATCCGTTTCCTACGCGCATCGTCACCTCGTTCTTCACTAGCTTCCGTTTATTCTGCAGCTCCTGTTTCGAGTTACAAATATGAGCAACCGAACCAGTATCAAATACCCAGGCACTACTACGAATACTAGTGAGATACACATCAATAACATGTATATCAGATATACCTTTCTTCTTGATGTTGCCGTTCTTCAAATCCGCCAAGTACCTTGGGCAATTCCGCTTCCAGTGACCTTCTCCCTTGCAGTAAAAGCACTCAGTTTCAGGTTTAGGTCCAGCCTTGGTCTTCTTCGTCGGCGTGGTAACTTTCTTACCACCCTTCTTGAAGTGTCCCTTTTGCTTAGACTTGCCTTTCTTGAATTTGGTGGTCTTATTGACCATCAACACTTGGTGCTCTTTCTTGATCTCCACTTCTGCAGATTTTAACATAGCAAATAGTTCTGGCAACTCTTTGTTCATGTTCTGCATGTTGTAGTTCATCACAAAGTTCTTGTAACTTGGTGGTAGTGATTGGAGGATGCGGTAAACTCCCAAAGTATTAGGAATCACTATACCCAAACTTTGAAGTTTATTTGCGTGCCCAGACATCTTAAGCACATGCTCACTGACGGAGCTACCCTCTTCCATCTTGCAGTTAAAGAACTTTTCAGAAGCTTCATAACTTTCAATTGCCGCATGAGTCTCAAAGATTAATTTGAGATCCTCGACAATATCATATGGATCTGACTCTTCAAACCTTTTCTGAAGCTCCGATTCTAAACCATACAAGATAGCACACTGAACTATGGAGTACTGATTCTTCCGAGCGAGGTAAACATTCTTTACTTCATCGGTAGCATCAGCTGCAGGTGGGTCACCTAGCGGTGCATCCAGCACATAGGTCAAATTACCAGCTGTGAGGACAATCCTCAAATTGCGGAACCAATCCGCGAAGTTGCTTCCATTGTTTTTCAACTTTTCTTTCTCTAGGAACGCATTAAAATTGATGGTAGGGGCTGCCATTGATCTACAACATATTTGCAATAGTTTAGACTAAGTTTATGACAAATTGAGTTCAAATTAATTAATGAAATTAAACTAGGTGAACTCCCACTCAAAACAACATCCCTCACATTGTTTTAGTGATCACACGAACCAAATCCACTACATCAACACCGATCATCACGAGAGCTGATATAGTTTTAATGGCGAACAATCATCATGTTCATCATATCTACTATATGATTCATGCTTTGCCTTTCGGCGATCCGTGTTCCTGAGGCCATGTCTGTACATGCTAGGCTCGTCAAGATCAAACCTTAGCTACCGCATAAGCAAATCTGGCTTGCTTACGTTGTATTCACCCGCGGAATCAAAGACACCCGATCATCACGTGGTGCTTCGAAGCAGCAAGCTTTGGCAACGGTGCATACTAAGGGTGAACACTTTAGAACTTGAAATTTATGTGCATGAGGGATCATCTTATAATGCTACCGTCGTCTACTAAGCAATACAAGATGCATAAAGGATTAACATCACATGCAATTCATAATATGTGATATGATATGGCCTTTCTTCTTTGTGCTTCCGATCTCCATCTTCAAGCACGAATATGATCTCCATCATCACCGGCATAGCATCAAGGTCAATGACGCTTCTCCATGGTTGTCGTCCACCAGCTTCAACTATTACAACTATTTTGAATAGACACGCAGGTCTTAACAGAAATTAAAGACAACCATATGGCTCCTGCCGGTTGCCAACTTACAATAAGGAACATTGCATACATCAAATATAATCACAATCATGGCCATATCACATCACTGCACACCCCTGCAAAACAAAGTTAGACGCTTCTACTTTCTTTGCATATTTTACGTGGTTTGGGGCTTTCCATAAGTGTCGTTCTAACTTACGAACAATAACCACAACATTGATACTAGCATTGTTGATCACCCGTTGTAAATTGGATCTTTACTATGCTAGGAGAAACAGGCACCCGCAAAGCCACTTATGCAAAACGAGTTACATGTCAAGCGTGGAGCAAGTCTCATGAACGATGTCATGTAAGGTTAGCCCGGACCGCTTCATCCCAACATACCGCAAGATGCAAAGTACACAAAAGGCAATCTACAATAAAAGCATCAATGCCCACAATGACCATTGTGTTCTACTCGTGCAACAGATCTACATATAGATACGGCTCTGATACCACTGTAGGGGTTCGTAGCATGGAAAACAAAAATTTTCTATCGCATACAAACAAACAAGCCAAGATCTATCTACTAGATTGCAGCAACGAGTCGATGGAATAACTCACCCTCGAAGATTCCAAAGTGTTTAACGAGAGCAGATTCTCGTGGGTGATGTAGTCGTACTCTTTCCGATCTCAAGATCGCGTAGACGATCCTTCCGGCGCCGCGTTCCCGCAGCGCTCCCGCAGTCGGTCACACGTTCGGTACTCGACGAAGACCTTCCTCTCCCTTGTTCCAGCAGGCAGCGGAGGTTGTAGCACTCTCCTCGCGATTCCGGCAGCACAACGGCGTGGTACCGGAGGTAGAGGGGAAATCCCGCAGGGCTTCGCCTTAAGCCGGTGCGAGTATGGTGGAGCTTATGAGAGAGGCTATTAGTGGTCTAGTAATTAGACACACCAATTAGAAGGCTCTAAACCAATTAGAAGGCTCTAAACCGAATAGCTCTAAACCGGGGTCTAGATCTAGGGTTTAGTTTAGAGGATAGGAAACTTGTGTGTGCTAGGAGGGAGCCCTGCCCCTCCTTATATAGGTGGGAGGGCTGGCCGGCCAAGGGGAGGAGAGTCCCTCCCCAAGTCGGCTTGGTGGGGCGCCGGCCAAGGGAGGAACCCTCCTCCAATTCGGCCTCCACCAATCCTCCTCTCTTCCCACTTCCCAAAATTGCCGTTTGACTTTCAAACTAGCCGTTTGACTTTTCAATTTAGGATTTAAATAAACCCTTTATTTTGGACAGCAAGAACACCTAGTACATGATGCAATCATTCCAACTTACAATG
Organism: Avena sativa; assembly: GCA_916181665.1. Classification (NCBI taxonomy): domain Eukaryota; kingdom Viridiplantae; phylum Streptophyta; class Magnoliopsida; order Poales; family Poaceae; genus Avena; species Avena sativa. The sequence continues at coordinate 366,817,998 of OV702283.1, read as the reverse complement.
ACACATTCATGTACCCTTCCCCCTCCGGAGTGCCGGACATTCCGGGACCTTCTAGAATGTTCCCGATGAAAACATCGGAACCATTCCCCAACTCCGAAACGGGACTTTCCTTATATGAATCTTATTCTCCGGACCATTCCGGATCACCTCGTGATATCCCGGATCCCATCCGAGACTCCGAACAACATTCGGTCTCTTTCTCATAATACCATAACTACTCAAACAACGTCGAATCCTTAAGTGTGTCTCCCTACGGTTCGTGAATTATGCGGACATGATCGAGACACTTCTCCGAACAATAACCAATAGAGGAATCTGGAAATTCATATGGCTCCCACATATTTCTACGATTACTTTGCGATCGAATGAACCACTTACATACGATACCAATTTCCCTTTGTCTCACGATATGTTACTTATCCGAGGTTATGATCGTCGGTATCTCTGCATACCTAGTTCATCCTCGTTACTGATAAGTACTCTTTTCTCGTTCCCGTGATATGTGATCCCTTGTGACCAAGTCACATGCTTGCAAGCTAATTGGATGACATTTCACCGAGAGGGCCCAGAGAATATCTATCCGTCATGTGGATGGACAAATCCCACTCTTGATCCATGTGTTTCAACCAATACTTTCCGAACACTCAATGCCACCTTTATAGCCACCCTGTTACGGTGTGGTGTTTGATGACATCAAAGCATCCATCCAGCAAAGGTGATATGCATGATCTCATGGTCGAAGGAATTAGGTTACTATGTATCAGAAAGCATATAGCAATTGAACTATTGAAATGACTTGATCTTTATGCTACGCTTGTCTATAGGAGTATGTACACCATATCATTCTCCTAACGATATGATCTTGTTGTTGATAACATCTCAATGTTCATGACAAAGAAACCACATCATCAATCAACCAACAAGCTAGTGAAGTATAGAGGCTATACTAGGGACTTCAAATTAAGTTTACAAATCACACAAGTATTAATGGTTTCCTTGTTAATACTATTATAGCATGAATGCAAACATTTATCATAAACACAAAGATATATAATAATAACTATATTTATTATTGCCTCTAGGGCATATCTCCAACACTTTCTAGGGAGAAGATTTATGAGGAAAGTGGTAGTGAGAAAAGCTTCATCTCAAAACTTAAGAGGCATGGATGCATGTGTAAGAAGGGCAAGGCCAACTTCAACAATATGATGATGCTTACGCTCCGCAGAGCCATTTTGTTGGTGTGCATGTGGACAACAGACACCACGAGTAATGCCTATTTTTTGGAAAAAAATCCATGGAGTTTTTCATATTCACCACCCCAATCAGTTTGCATAGTGATGATTTTCCTATTGAACTTTATTTCAACAAGTTGCTGGAAATTGAGGAACACTCGATAGACTTCAGAGCGATTTTTTAGCGAATAAATCCATGTAAATTTACTAAAGTCATCAATAAAGCTTATATAATATAAGTGTTTGCCAACAGAGATAGGTATTGGCCCCCATACATCAGAAAACACTTGCTCCAAAGGAACAATGGAAACACTAGTAGAGATAGAATATGGTAACTGATAACTCTTAGCTAGTTGACAAGGATCACAAATGTATGGGTTTATTTCTAGTGAATGGGAAATATGATGTTTTCCAAGAATCTGTTGCACCACAAAAAACGAAGGATGACCTATGCGACGATGCCATATAGAAGACGACGACTTTATTGTGACGAAGGCTTGCCTGGTAGATGTTGCCTGACAGAGAGGACTTCGTTGGAAACCCCAAGAGCAAGGTGTGATGAGCACAGCAGCAAGTTTTCCCTCAGTAAGAAGCCGAGGTTATCGAACCATAAGGAGGAAGGAAACATCACACATGTGTTGCTAGCAACACGGATACCTACACAACACAAACTCAAGACTTTGCCCCAACGAATCAGTGAGGTTGTCAAGCTCACCGGTTTGCTGTAAAAAAGGATTAAACGTATGGTGCGGAAGGTAATGGTTTGCAGCAAGTAAACAAGTAACAGTGGAAGATGTATCAATGGTAAAGATTGGACCGAGGTCCATAGTTCACTAGAGGTGCTCTCCCTAGATAAACAACATGGCATGAAGGGTAAACAAATTATAGCAGGGCAATTGACAGGAACTGAGCAAGGCATAACAATGCAATTACTTGTCAGAAAGATCCTATGAAATTCGATTGTACAACAAGATACATAGACCACCATCCAACTGCATCTATGACGAGAATTCCACCTTCAGGTTATCATTCGAACCCCCTCCAATATTAAGTTGCAAGCAAAAGACAATTGCTTTAAGCAAAGTTTGTAAGGTAAATAGTCCACATGTTCCATGAACAAGAGACTATTGTTTTCTCCCTAGTAGCAACATCACATCTACAACCGAAGAGATTATTGTCACTTCCCTTGGAAACTAGAGGCATGAACCCACTATCGTGCATAAATACCCCCTCTTGGAGTCACTAGCAACTACTCGACAAAGATAGCTACTAACAACGGAGAGCATGCAAGATCACAAAAAACACAGACATGATAGAATCATAAAGACAAAATCATTAATCAAACCAACATAATACTCTCAATATCCATTGGATCCCTGCAAACACAACATGCATGATTACAAATAGATCATGAACGGATCTCATGAGATCTATACATGAAATCACAAGGGAGGAGATACAACCATATAGCTACTACATGGACCCATAGTCCAAGGTGGAACTACTCACGCATCATACCGGAGAGAAGGCCTCTGGGATGATCTCCCCTCCGGCAGGGTTCCGGGAAGAACTTCAGATCCCCCCGATCTAGGGACGATGGTGGCGGCGTCTACAGATAGTTTTGTGGATATTTGATTGGGTACTTAGGCTTTCTGCATCGGGGGCTTCTTATAGGCGAAGGGGGAGGCCGAGGAGGCGACCAGGGGGGCAACACCCCTCCCAGGCGCGGGCCCACCCCTGGACGCGCCTAGGGGGGTGGGGTTTGGATGCCCTGGAACGCCTCTCCGTCTCCCCTTTGGACTTCTTGTTCCCCACGGAAAGTTATTGACTTTGGATTTTGTCCCGTCCATTTCTGAGAATATTTGCTTACTAGCTTTTCTGAAACCAAAATTAGCAGAAAACAGGCAACTGGCACTGTGGCAACTTGTTAATAGGTTATTACCAGAAAACATGTAAAAAGCACCTCAAAGTGTAGACAAAGCAAAGCAAAGTAGATACTAACAAACATGGAACATCAAAAATTATAGATATGTTTACGACGTATCAAGCATCCCCAATCTTAACTCCTGCTCGTCCTCGAGTAGGTAAGTGATAAAAGAATAATTTTTGAGGTGACATGCACCCTCACAATAAAGATCAAACCATTTGCAAGCATTGAAAGCTAGTATCAATGAACTCTAAACATGTGCATGAAAGATGAAGTTCTAACAATAGGACATAGTAACTATGCATGCAACATGAAAGGCTACAGACAAAGATCATGAATAACATGCATTGAAAAACGGTTGTTTGTTTCACATATAGAAAACATAGCATAGTGGCAATCAGCTTGTCCCTCATAGAGTAGCAATATAGATGCATAAGACACCTTCAAAGTTCACAAGGGTGACTAGAAACAAATAGCACAAGAACAAGTAATATCACAATATGCATCAATCAATAAGCTTTGGAACAGTGCATACAGAATGATAACTATGCTCTCTTAATGGTGCCTAAAGGTAGAAGGTGGAGACTCAAGTAATGGTGGAAGAAAAGCCTTTTTTGTAAAGGAAGCATGGATTTCAAGTTTCAAAAAGATCTTCCAAAAATTATGGTACTTGTTAGCTCTCAGCCCTCATTGCCCCTATCATAGGCATCTTGAAGTTATTAAGGTTAAAGTGAACAAAGATGGAGTATATGCTTGACGAAGTATAAGTTGGCAATCTCAAGTCCCTTGAATACGAGGGCCACACCTCATGCTACTCAACTTTAGTCACCTGTAAATTCTTGTCATTGTAAGTATTTGCATATCATAGAGAATCGCCAACGGGGTACCCCTTGCACATGGTACAAGAGCTATCCCATAACCAAAATGACAAGGCAAGCATACAATGAGCATCTTAGCAATCTTCTTATTTACCATGGGAATATGGTGCTTTTTTCTCTCTTTCCTCTATTCTCAATGTGTCTCTCTTTTTTTATAAGAAGAATGCTTCATAGATATCACTATGGTGATGCTGCAAGTTTCCACCATGATTAGGCATGGCTTAGGCTAGCGGCCTAGACGTTATTATAACACAGGATACAAACTCCATGGACTTACAAGTTCCCTCTTTATTTCACACCGGTGACATCCATATAAAAAAGAGTATGATATCAACTAAGTACAAAGTACAAGTGCAATGTTGAAAACATTCCCCGTGACAGCACGGTTCTGCTAATTCCAACGTATAAGTGCAAGCATATACAACATAGATGACACAATGGTTCAAGTTTATTAGGGGCAAGGAATATAAAGTGTGCCATCAAGTTTGTGAGGGCTTTAATCACTAAGTTTTCACATAACAAAATAGTTTTTAATTGGAAGATAGATGAAAACAAGAATATACTTGGAATGGTGTAACACACCATGCATAGGAATTTATAGTGGACACTTTGAAAAAACTTGGTTTCTTGGGAGTTGGAAGCATGAGTAGAACTTACTCATACAAGTGGAGGCTAGCAAAAGACTGAGAGCAACCGACTAAGAGAGCATAATGGCCATAATCATGCAGAGTAATAAAGCATTACTAATCAAAGCATAGAGTGGTACTCAAGTCAAGGACAAAATGATCATAGAGGCTATGGTGAATTGTTCATAGTCATAACATGGTGTGAGCATGTGTAACGCCCGAAAATATTAAAAATTAGAAATTGATTGTTATTTTATTTTGTGCATCATCATAACATCATCATGCATATTTTATCCGTAAAATTATTTTATCAAACCATATTTTGTTTTACTAAATATCCATGTGGTTTTATTAAACCTGTCTCTCGTTCTTATTTTAAAATTGAAACAAATAATATTTCTCACGGAAAAGCTTTTATTGTTTTATAAATAAAAAATAGGCTAAATGCCCGTCTAAAGTTTTAGCCCAAAACAAGCCCCATCTACTCTACTTTGGCTACATAAATAATCCATTACATTTTTCCTCAAACCCTAGTGCTCAGATATGATATATACATCTGTCTAAACTTCATTAGGAATCCTCTCCGCCGCTGTTCTTCGTTTCTCCCCCCCCTAGCTATTCCGATCAATTCCATAATCCCAATCGATCCATACACCACCCGACACCAAATCCTTGCCCACTTGAATTCATCCAATATCTAGCAATATCCACATGGATCCACACAAAATCCACTTCATCTGCTCCTTTGATTCGGTGCAGCACCTAAAGCTAGCTTCTCCCCTGGTCTGGGTCAACACCGAGCTCGCCCGTCCCTTGTCTGGCCCATGCGTGCAAGAGTCGGCTAGCAGAAACCTGCCTACCAAGTGCCACCGCCATGTCCAACTCCTGCTCCAGTATGCCCGCCCCAGTCACATCTAGCCGTGCAACATCTCAGTGGCAGTGGCCTCGCTCGCCATGTTGCATGCATCTGAGTTCCAGGCTAGCATTTCTGTGCCTTGGACCACGTGTTGTACACTGATGGCTATACTTATTTATCTCATATGCTGCCTTGTTTTCGATCTGTAACTATTTTGGATTGGCATCCGTTCTTTTCGTGTGCGGGTGCAGATGCTCAAATCGACCAGAGTTTTCTGCTCTCAATGTGTTTGACGAAATCCTAAGAAGGACTTGGGTATTTTTTCCTCCGCTCAATGTCTGGAACTTCAACCACTTTAACTCCGAGACATCAAAGATGGTGTCAATACAACTACTTCCACAATATCAGCTACTTTCACCGCTTCAAATCCAATTCAAAAATCGATTCCCCGCCTCTCCGATCCGAACCGTGAGACCCAACCCCTATCCCTATTTTATATAATATGACATATCTGTTGGAGATATGCCCTAGAGGCAATAATAAATATAGTTATTATTATATCTTTGTGTTTATGATAAATGTTTACATTCATGCTATAATAGTATTAACAAGGAAACATTAATACTTGTGTGATTTGTAAACTAAAATAGAGTCCCTAGTAAAGCCTCTTTATAAATACTAGCTTTTTGGTTAATAAGTGATTGTGGTTTCCCTATCATGAACATTGAGATGTTATTAACAACAAGATCATATCGTTAGGAGAATGATATGGTGGACATACTCCTATAGATAAGCGTAGCATAAAGATCAAGTCATTTTAATAGTTCAATTGCTATATGCTTTCTGATACATAGTAACCTAATTCCTTCGACCATGAGATCATGCATATCACCTTCACCGGAAGGATTCTTTGATGACATCAAACACCACACCGTAACTGGGTGGCTATAAAGGTGGCATTGAGTGTTCGGAAAGTATTGGTTGAGACACATGGATCAAGAGTGGGATTTGTCCATCCATATGACGGATAGATATACTCTGGGCCCTCTCAGTGGAATGTCATCCAATTAGCTTGCAAGCATGTGACTGGCTCACAAGGGATCACATACCACGGGAACGAGAAAAGAGTACTTATGAGTAACGAGGTTGAACTAGGTATGCAGAGATACCGACGATCATAACCTCGGATAAGTAAACTATCGTGAGACAAAGGGAAATTGGTATCGTATGTAAGTGGTTCATTCGATCGCAAAGTAATCGTAGAAATATGTGGGAGCCATATGAATTTCCAGATTCCTCTATTGGTTATTGTTCGGAGAAGTGTCTCGATCATGTCCGCATAATTCACGAACCGTAGGGAGACACACTTAAGGATTCGACATTGTTTGAGTAGTTATGGAATGATGAGTAAAGAGACCGAATGTTGTTCGGAGTCTCAGATGGGATCTGGGATATCACGAGGAGATCCAGAATGATCCGGAGAATAACATTCATATAAGGAAAGTCCTATTTCGGGGTTGGAGCATGGTTCCGGTGTTTTCATCGGGAATGTTCTAGAAGGTTTTGGAATGTCCGGCACTCCGGAGGGGAAGGGTACATGAATGTGTCATAACAAGTTGGAATGATTGCATCATGTACTAGGTGTCATCGCTGAACAAAATAAAGGGTTTAATCAAATCCTAGTTTGAAAAGTCAAACGCCAATTTGAAAAGTCAAACGGCTATTTTGTGAGGTGGAGGGAGAGTAGGAAACCAACTTGGGGAGGAGTTCCCTCCCTCCACCGCCGGCCCACTTGGAGACCGAGTTGGGGAGGGACTCCCCTCCCCTGGCGCGCCCCCTCCACCTATATAAGGAGGAGCAGGGTTGCCCCTCCTAGCACACAACACCTCCACCCAAAACCCTAGCTCCTAGCCGCCGGCGCCGCCACCTCCTGCTGCCGCCGCCTAGGGCAAGCCGCCGCCGCCTAGGCAAACCCTAGCCGCCGGCCTTGCTCCTCCTTGGTGCGTCTAAACCCTAGATCGCCGAGGCTCTCTCTCATAGTCCTCCATACTCGCTCCGGCTTAAGGCGAAGCCCTGTGAGATCTCCCCTCTACTTCCGGTACCACGCCGTTGTGCTGCCGGAATCGCGAGGAGAGTGCTACAACCTCCGCTGCCTGCTGGAACAAGGGAGATCAAGGTCTTCATCGAGTACCGAACGTGTGACCGACTGCGGAAGCGCTGCCGGAATGCAGCGCCGGAAGGATCGTCTACGCGATCTTGAGATCGGCAAGAGTACGACTACATCACCCACGAGAATCCGCTCTCGTTAAACACTTTGGAATCTTCGAGGGTGAGTTATTCCATCGACTCGTTGCTACAATCTAGTAGATAGATCTTGGCTTGTTTGTTTGTATGCGGTAGAAAATTTTGTTTTCCATGCTACGAAACCCTACAGTGGTATCAGAGCCGTGTCTATATGTAGATCTGTTGCACGAGTAGAACACAATGGTCATTATGGGCGTTGATGCTTTTGTTGTCGATTGCTTCTTGTGTACTTTGCATCTTGCGGGATGGTGGGATGAAGCGGCCCGGGCTAACCTTACATGACATCGTTCATGAGACTTGCTCCACGCTTGACATGCAACTTGTATTGCATAAGTGGCTTTGCGGGTGCCTGTTTCTCCCAACATAGTTAAGATTCAATTTACAACGGGTGATTGACAATACTAGTATCAATGTTGTGGTTCTTGTTCGTAAGTTAGAACGACACTTATTGAAAGCCCCAAACCACGTAAAACATGCAAAGAAAGTAGAGGCGTCTAACTTTGTTTTGCAGGGGTGTGCTGTGATGTGATATGGCCATGATTGTGATTATATTTGATGTATGCAATGTTCCTTATTGTAAGTTAGCAACCGGCAGGAGCCATATGGTTGTCTTTAATTTTGTTAAGACCCGCGTGTCTATTCAAAGTAGTTGTAATAGTTGAAGCCGGTGGACGACAACCATGGAGCAGCGTCATTGACCTTGATGCAATGCCGGTGATGATGGAGATCATGTTCGTGCTTGAAGATGGAGATCGGAAGCACAAAGAAGAAATGCCATATCATATCACATATTATGAATTGCATGTGATGTTAATCCTTTATGCATCTTGTATTGATTAGTTAACGATGGTAGCATTATAAGATGATCACTCATGCACATGAATTTCAAGTCCTAAAGTGTTCACCCTTAGTTAGCACCATTGCTAAAGCTTGTTGTTTAGAAGCACCACATGATGATCGGGTGTGTTAGATTCCGCAAGTGTATACAACGTGAGCAAGCCAGATTTGCTCATGCGGAAGCTAAGGTTTGATCTTGACGAGCCTAGCATGTACAGACATGGTCTCGGAACACGGACCACCGAAAGGTAAAGCATGAATCATATAGTAGATATGATGAACATGTCGATTGTTCTCCATTGAAGCTACGTCAACTCTCGTGATGATCGGTGTTGATGTGGTGGATTTGGTTCGTGTGATCACTAAAACAATGTGAGGGATATTGTTTTGAGTGGGAGTTCACCTAGATTAATTTGACTATCAATTAGAACTCGATTTGTCATAAACTTAGTCTAAACTATTGCAAATATGTTGTAGATCAATGGCGGCCCCTACCATCAATTTTAATGCGTTCCTAGAGAAAGAAAAGTTGAAAAACAATGGAAGCAACTTCGCGGATTGGTTCCGCAATTTGAGGATTGTCCTCACAGTTGGTAATTTGACCTATGTGCTGGATGCACCGCTGGGTGACCCACCTACAGCTACTGCTACCGATGAAGTAAAGAATGTTTACCTCGCTTGGAAGACTCAGTACTCCACAGTTCAGTGTGCTATCTTGTATGGTTTAGAATCGGAGCTTCAGAAAAGGTTTGAGAATTCAGACCCACATGATATTGTCTGTGATCTCAAATTGATCTTTGAGACTCATGCGGCAATTGAGAGCTATGAGGCTTCTGAAAAGTTCTTTAACTGCAAGATGGAAGAGGGCAGCTCCGTTAGTGAGCATGTGCTTAAGATGTCTGGGCACGCAAAGAAACTTCAAAGCTTGGGTATAGTGATTCCTAATGCTTTGGGGATTTATCGTGTCCTCCAATCACTACCACCAAGTTACAAGAACTTTGTGATGAACTACAATATGCAAAACATGAACAAGCAGTTGCCAGAACTCTTTGCCATGTTAAAATCTGCAGAAGTGGAGATCAAGAAAGAGCACCAAGTGTTGATGGTCAATAAGACCACCAAATTCAAGAAAGGCAAGTCTAAGCAAAAGGGACACTTCAAGAAGGGTGGTAAGAAAGTTACCGCGCCGACGAAGAAGACCAAGGTTGGACCTAAGCCTGATACTGAGTGCTTTTACTGCAAGGGAGAAGGTCACTGGAAGCGGAATTGCCCAAAGTACTTGGCGGATTTGAAGAACGACAACATCAAGAAGAAAGGTATATCCGATATACATGTTATTGATGTGTATCTCACTAGTACTCGTAGTAGTGCCTGGGTATTTGATACTGGTTCGGTTTCTCATATTTGTAACTTGAAACAGGTGCTGCAGAATAAACGGAAGCTAGCGAAGAACGAGGTGACGATGCGCGTGGGAAACGGATCAAAGGTTGATGTGATCGCGGTCGGCACACTACCTCTTCATCTATCATCGGGATTAGTTTTATACTTAAATAATTGTTATTTGGTGCCTGCGTTAAGCATGAACATTATATCGGGATCTTGTTTATTGCGAGACGGTTACTTGTTTAAGTCCGAGAATAATGGTTGTTCGATTTATATGAGTAATATGTTTTATGCACATGCACCTTTGATAGATGGTCTATTCTTATTGAATCTCGATAGTGGAAATACACATATTAACAACATTGAGGCTAAACGTTTGAAATCGAGCGATAACTCGACCTATATGTGGCACTGTCGTCTTGGTCACATTGGAGTGAAGCGTATGAAGAAACTCCATTCCGATGGACTTCTTGAATCACTTGATTTCAAATCACTTGAAAGATGTGAAGCATGTATGATGGGTAAAATGACTAAGACTCCATTTTCTGGTATGATGGAGCGAGCTACGGACTTATTGGAAATCATACATACCGATGTGTGTGGTCCAATGAGTGTAGCATCGCGCGGTGGTTATCGTTATGTTCTTACCTTCACGGATGACTTGAGTAGATATGGGTATATCTATTTCATGAAACATAAGTTCGAAACTTTCGAGAAGTTTAAGGAATTTCAAAGTGAGGTAGAGAATCAACGTAACAAGAAGATTAAATTTCTACGTTCTGATCGTGGAGGTGAATATCTAAGTTACGAGTTTGGCGAGCATTTGAAGAAATGCGGAATACTTTCACAATTGACACCGCCGGGAACACCACAGCATAATGGTGTGTCCGAACGTCGTAATCGAACTCTCTTAGATATGGTTCGTTCTATGATGTCACTTACAGATTTACCGCTATCATTTTGGGGTTATGCATTAGAAACAGCCGCATTCACTTTAAATAGGGAACCATCTAAATCCGTTGAAACGACACCGTATGAATTATGGTTTGGGAAGAAACCTAAGTTGTCATTCCTTAAAGTTTGGGGTTGCGAAGCCTATGTAAAGAAGTTACAGCCAGACAAGCTTGAACCCAAAGCGGAAAAATGCATCTTCATAGGATACCCGAAGGAAACTATTGGGTATACCTTCTATCATAGATCCGAAGGCAAAATCTTTGTTGCCAAGAATGGATCCTTTCTAGAGAAGGAATTTCTCTCGAAAGAAGTGACTGGAAGAAAAATAGAACTCGATGAGGTTGTTGAAACCTTCTCTCGAACTTGCGAGTAGCGCAGCACCGGAAGTAGTTCCTATGACGCCTACACCAATAAGAGAGGTAGATAATGATGATGATCATGAAACTTCGGTTGTAGTTGCTACAGAGCCTCGCAGGTCAACGAGAACTTGTACCACTTCAGATTGGTATGATCCCGTTATGAATGTCATGTTGGTGGACAACACCGATGACCCTGTGACATATGAAGAAGCGATGATGAGCCCAGATTCCAATAAATGGCAAGAAGGCATGAAATCCGAGATTGGATCCATGTACAAAAACCAAGTATGGACTTTGGTGGACTTAGCCGGAAGGCTATCGAGAACAAATGGATTTTCAAGAAGAAAACAGATGCTGATGGTAATGTTACTGTCTATAAAGCTCGACTTGTCGCAAAAGGGTTTCGACAAATTGAAGGAGTTGACTACGATGAGACTTTCTCACTTGTAGCGAAGCTAAAGTCTGTGAGGATTATGTTAGCAATCGCTGCATATTATGATTATGAGATATGGCAGATGGATGTCAAAACAGCATTCCTCAATGGAGACATTGATGAAGAGTTGTATATGATGCAACCCAAAGGTTTTGTCGATCCTAAAGATGCTAACAAGGTATGCAAACTTCAACGGTCCATCTATGGATTGAAGCAAGCATCCCGAAGTTGGAATCAACGTTTTGATAAGGTAATCAAAAGTTTTGGTTTTATACAAACTTATGGAGAAGCTTGTATTTACAAGAAAGTGAGTGGGAGCTCTGTAGCATTCTTAATACTATATGTAGATGACATATTGTTGATTGGGAATGATGTAGACCTTCTTAATAGTGTCAAGGAATATTTGAATTATAGTTTTTCAATGAAGGATCTTGGCGAAGCAGCTTACATATTAGGCATAAAGATATATAGAGATAGATCGAGACACCTAATATCATTGTCAAAAAGTACATATTTGTACAAAGTTCTAAAGAGGTTTGGAATGGAAGATTGCAAGAAAGGGTTTTTGCCCATGTTGCCCAATACGACCTTGAGTAAAACTCAAAGTCCGACAACGGCAGAAGATAGAGAAAGGAGGAGTAAGACTCCCTATGCCTCAGCCATAGGATCTCTGATTTATGCCATGCTATGTACTAGACCCGACATTGCATATGTTGTTAGTTTAACTAGCAGATATCAAAGTGATCCAATAGTGGATCATTGGCATGCGGTCAAAAACATCCTTAAGTATTTGAGAAGAACTAAGGATATGGTTCTTTCTTATTGAGGTGATGAACAACTCGTTGTTAATGGTTACACCGATGCTAGTTGGAACACCGATCCGGATGATTCTAAATCACAATCTGGATACGTATTTACTTTGAATGGTGCAGCAGTTAGCTGGAGGAGTGCAAAGCAAAGCGTTGTGGTGAGATCTTCAACTGAATCGGAATACATGGCTGCTTCGGAGGCTTCACAAGAAGCGATATGGATGAAAGAGTTCATTACAGAGCTCGGTGTGGTTCCTAGTGCGCTGGACCCAATGTCAATCTACTGTGATAACATGGGCGCCATAGCCAATGCGCAAGAACCAAGGTCACACAAGAAGCTGAAGCACATCAAGCTACGTTTTCACGCTATTCGAGAACATGTCCAAGATAGGGACATAAAGATTTGCAAAGTACACACAGATCTGAATGTGGCGGATCCGTTGACTAAACCTCTCCCGAGGGCAAAGCATGACCAACACCAAACTGCCATGGGTGTTCGGTATATTACCATGTAATCTAGATTAGTTGACTCTAGTGCAAGTGGGAGACTGTTGGAGATATGCCCTAGAGGCAATAATAAATATAGTTATTATTATATCTTTGTGTTTATGATAAATGTTTACATTCATGCTATAATAGTATTAACAAGGAAACATTAATACTTGTGTGATTTGTAAACTAAAATAGAGTCCCTAGTAAAGCCTCTTTATAAATACTAGCTTGTTGGTTAATAAATGATTGTGGTTTCCCTATCATGAACATTGAGATGTTATTAACAACAAGATCATATCGTTAGGAGAATGATATGGTGGTCATACTCCTATAGATAATCATAGCATAAAGATCAAGTCATTTTAATAGTTCAATTGCTATATGCTTTCTGATACATAGTAACCTAATTCCTTCAACCATGAGATCATGCATATCACCTTCACCGGAAGGATGATTTGATGACATCAAACAGCACACCGTAACTGGGTGGCTATAAATGTGGCATTGAGTGTTCGGAAAGTATTGGTTGAGACACATGGATCAAGAGTGGGATTTGTCCATCCATATGACAGATAGATATACTCTGGGCCCTCTCGGTGGAATGTCATCCAATTAGCTTGCAAGCATGTGACTGGCTCACAAGGGATCACATACCACGGGAACAAGAAAAGAGTACTTATCAGTAACGAGGTTGAACTAGGTATGCAGAGATACCGACGATCATAACCTCGGATAAGTAAACTATCGTGAGACAAAGGGAAATTGGTATCGTATGTAAGTGGTTCATTCGATCGCAAAGTAATCGTAGAAATATGTGGGAGCCATATGAATTTCCAGATTCCTCTATTGGTTATTGTTCGGAGAAGTGTCTCGATCATGTCCGCATAATTCACGAACCGTAGAGAGACATACTTAAGGATTCGACGTTGTTTGAGTAGTTATGGAATGATGAGTAAAGAGACCGAATGTTGTTCGGAGTCTCGGATGGGATCCGGGATATCACGAGGAGATCCAAAATGATCCGGAGAATAAGATTCATATAAGGAAAGTCCTGTTTTCATCGGGAATGTTCTAGAAGGTTCCGGAATGTCTGGCACTCCGGAGGGGAAGGGTACATGAATGTGTCATAACAAGTTGGAATGATTGCATCATGTACTAGGTGTCATCGCTGAAAAAAATAAAGGGTTTAATCAAATCCTAGTTTGAAAAGTCAAACGCCAATTTGAAAAGTCAAACGGCTATTTTGTGAGGTGGAGGGAGAGTAGGAAACCTACTTGGGGAGGAGTTCCCTCCCTCCACCGCCGGCCCACTTGGAGACCGACTTGGGGAGGTACTCCCCTCCCCTGGAGCGCCCCCTCCACCTATATAAGGAGGTGCAGGGCTGCCCCTCCTAGCACACAACACCTCCACCCAAAACCCTAGCTCCTAGCCGCCGGCGCCGCCACCTCCTGCTACCGCCGCCGCCTAGGGCAAGCCGCCGCCGCCTAGGCAAACCCTAGCCGCCGGCCTTTCTCCTCCTTGGTGCGTCTAAACCCTAGATCGCCGAGGCTCTCTCTCATAGTCCATCATACTCGCTCCGGCTTAAGGCGAAGCCCTGCGAGATCTCCCCTCTACTTCCGGTACCACGCCGTTGTGCTGCCAGAATCGCGAGGAGAGTGCTACAACCTCCGCTGCCTGCTGGAACAAGGGAGAGGAAGGTCTTCGTCGAGTACCGAACGTGTGACCGACTGCGGAAGCGCTGCCGGAACGTAGCGCCGGAAGGATCGTCTATGCGATCTTGAGATCGGCAAGAGTACGACTACATCACCCATGAGAATCCGCTCTCGTTAAACACTTTGGAATCTTCGAAGGTGAGTTATTCCATCGACTCGTTGCTACAATCTAGTAGATAGATCTTGGCTTGTTTATTTGTATGCGCTAGAAAATTTTGTTTTCCATGCTACGAAACCCTACAATATCTTATTGCATTTAAATTGATCATGCATGCATACATAGTATCATGGTTTAAGGTATTATGTCGATTACCACATAATTAAATATGGAGACCATATGCGGGACAATCTTGTCTTATCTCAACTCCATTTAATATTGTATAGCTAACCGATGCCATGTTCTATATTGTTAAGTCAACATTTAAATTGTGGGGTAGTTAAATAACTTGAACCTAATAATAAATGTCGAAATCCCGATTCCGCTTAATATATCTAAGTTAGGCCGCATATTAGCATGCAATGCATCATATCATAAACATGCCGGATCTTCCGCCTAGTATTAAATATTGCATCGGGTGTTCTTTCTAGTACTTTGCTTCTTCACCGGATAGGAAGATGAGTTGATGCGAGATGCGCCAAGCCTCCGGCTACCCGACTTTGCTTTCAGGCGAGCATTCTCCCCCTTCTACCTATTTTGCATTTATAGTCTTTACTTCCTCCAATTGATCTAATGCTATCCTTATTGTCGATGCTTTAGTATTGTCCCTTTATTTACCTGCTCCACTATATTGCGTCGGTTATCCTATTGCCTTTTTTGACTAGATAGTCTTGTCCTTGCGAGTCGTAGGCATGCTTAGTACTGCTCTCATACAGGTGGAACATGATACATGAATATTGATAGTGATAAGATAATTAAATTGGTGATGTTGGTTTTGGATATGGTTATGGTTTCACCTAATGATAAGGCCCCGGCAGGGACCACCTTTGGGAACTGCTTGAGCCGACCTAGGAACCGTTCGTTCTATGATACTTCTGAGTTGATCGCGCTAACCAAATATGGGGGCCTCTAGGATCCTCCCTCAACTACCAGCGCTATTAGTATATCCAGAGGGTTACAAAATTGGTTTTCCATTTGGTGCATACGCATAGTATGTCCTCGGACATGGGTTGAGTTGTGATATGATTTTGGTGGACTAACATGGCTTGCATTGCATAAAACTAGGATATCGTGTCGGAGGTGGGATGGAGCTCTACAAGTTATCTTACGATCATCGCCCGGCCGTAGACTCAAACACTGTGCCACCTAGAGAATCAGTTGTATCTCTTGTGTGGGTAAAACACAGTAGGTGATGCCTCTGGATATGCGCGTAGTTATGAGACAGTTCTTGTTGTGAGATTCGGATGGTACGCGTGATATGTTGCCTGAAAGGCTCACTACTAGGGAAATGGCCATTGGTGGCGCACCTGAAAAGAGCATCTGTGGCGCACTAGCAGTGCACCACGGGCCTTGCGCTACGGCTATCTCCTAGCCGTGGCGCACTGCATAGTGCGCCACAGTTGTGTCGAGATAGGCATAGCGCACCTGCTAGTGCGCCACGGCTATGTGGGCAGGTGCGCTACGCGTAGGATCTTCTGTGGCGCACTTCCCAGTATGCCACTAAGCTTCTAAAGTGCGCTTTAGGTGTAGTGCGCCACAAAAGGTAGGTCATGTGCGCCACAGGTGTTTTTTTAAATTTCCGAGCCAGATTATATACAATACAGATTATATACAATATTACAGCAGATATACACACACAAATACAAGATATATAATTATATATATAAATACACAATTTGAAAAACAAGATTGATACAAATACATATAGATAAGTCTCATACATGAATACATAGTATAAGTTACATTGTTTCGATCAAGTTACAAAGTAGTTGGTGACATGCGAATACATGTGTCGATCAAACAAGTTAGAGCTCGGAAGCTCGCTTAGACATCTAAACTAGCTAGACACAAACGCAGGATAAACAACCAAAGAAGATAAGCATGATCACCGCCGCGATGAAGGTGTAGGTCTTCATCAGGTTCCTTGTCCTAACTCCCGCTAGATAGCGCGTGTATCTAGCTTCCGCCTCCGCCATAGTGTTGTACCCTTTGTAGCTATTGCCGCTGAAACGGTGCACCTGTCTCCGGCAGTCTTCCCAATCATCGTAGACTCCGGGAAACCGTCCCTTGTACACGACGTACCACGTCATCTATAAGTTGACAATAATAATTAACCGGTGATTGAAAAAAACATATATAATTAAAGTCGCATATGAAGATACACTTATAGAAAGTACTCCTAAATGAAAAAGACCAAACTCAAAAAGCATGCCTCATATATAACTAGGTTGTTCGACACAGGAATATGCTACGATGGAACTGTCCGCCAAGTAGGATGCACAACACCTGGACCTGTGCATAGCACAAGGCGGACAATCCCATCGCAGCACATTCACATATATAGCGTGCCACGACATTTCAATCATTGGCATTATTCTTGAAAAAGACCAAAGTAACTCAAAAAGCATGCCTCATATATAACTAGCTAGGTCGTTGGACACAGGAATATGCTACGATGGAACCGTAAGCCAAGTAGGATGCACAACATCTAGACTTGTGCATAACACAAGGCTTACAGTCCCATCGTAGCACATTCACATATATATTGTGCCACGACATTTCAATCATCGGCATTATTCTCGAAAAATACCAAAGTAGCTCGAAAAGAATGCCTCATATATAACTAGCTAGGTCGTTGGACACATGAATATGCTATGACGGAACGGTTAGCCAAGTAGGATGCACAATTCCTGGACTTGTGCATATCACAAGGCTAACCATCCCGTCGTGGCACATTCACATATATATTGTGCCACGATATTTCAATCATCGGCATTATTCTCGAAAAAGACAAAAATAACTCTAAAAGAATGCCTCATATATATACATAGGTCGTTGGACACAGGAATATGCTACGATGGAACGGTGAGCCAAGTAGGATGCACAAGACCTGGACTTGTGCATATCACAAGGCTCACAATCCCATCGTAGCACATTCACATATATAGTGTGCCACGACATTTCAATCATCGGCATTATTCTCGAAAAAAGAGTAAGGAAAAAAAGAAGGACCAAAGTGAGCAAAGGACCAAAGAGTAAGCAAAAAACCCAAGCATTGATTGATATATAATAATAATAATAAGCAAAAGAAGTAAGCGATGATTCATAAACCTAATAATATATGTATAGTAGCATGTACACTTGTCCACACACACACAAAGGTCATCTATAGTTTGTAACTACAACTAGGCCAACATCAAGCCTTCTGGCTCGGCTTAGGGAACGGGAGGACGCCTTGTCTCGTCATGAACTTCCTATAGTCACCCTGCATCTCTAGGCGATCTTCTATGTCATGGTTATTCGGGATATTTCCTCCGTAGAAGATCCCCCCCGAAGTCATGACATCACGAAAGATGATTGCCCCAAACTGCTGCTGGATGCGATACATCTCTTGTCTAATATCTGAATCATTGATCTTGGCCTTTGCTTCGGCCCACTATTTGAGATGATCTGGCAGCGTAGAATTCTGCTGGTCAAGTAGGAACACCCTCATGTGATGGAGTGCGTAGTAGGCTTCCTTCTTACTGTTTTCCGGCTGCTTCACGCAGGGGGACTCCGTTACGTGGTTGAAGACGTGCCTGCCGAGCTTGACCTTCGTACGCACGAAGGTGGTGCCTTCCGTCGAGGCAAAGCTAGTGAGAGAATCATCCAGAACTTCCTTGATCTTGTCGTAGTTTTTCTTATTTTCTAGACTCCCCGAGTCGAAATACGTGGCGTGGGAATGCTTTGGCGATAAGGAGATGAGCGTGCAGTGTTCATCTCTGCGCAAAAAATTCAAATGGAATGTGTTGGAAAAAGAATGATGATGATCTAATAAATCCAATCGACGGTGGCGAGTGAATAACGACTTGCTCGGGAAAGTAAGGCACGAGAATGTATTCCTTTGTCTTGTTCGCCACGAGGATTCTTTTTACGTACGAGGCCACGATACGTCGTTCGGCGGGGGAACCCAAGCAGCCGTCACGCATGTAGTAGGGGTCCACTATAGCGATGCCCGGTGTGTTCTCTCTAATGATCTGCATGGCCAGGCTGAGAGAAAAGAGACGGACCATGGTATAGTGCAGCGGGTATAGGTGGAACATGCTGAAGATGTCGTCGAACCGCAGGAAGAACAGATCCGTAGGGGCATTGTCGACGAATTCCAAGCCTGGTGGCACCTTAACCACGAATACCGGGTGCGAGGGATCTTTCTCCGATAGAAGGCGTCTCTCTATCGTCAGCACGCCGTCATGCACACTCTGCAGTTCCGAACTGGCGAGCTTCCGCAAATTCTTAGGTAGCATGGGCTCACCCGCCACATGAATCCTCCACATAATACCCTCGGGTCTTGGTGGCCCGTCCCGAAACCTGATCGGATTCGCAGTTGTTGACGCCACCGGCTGGCTCGAGCTGCTAGATTTTCTTTTACTGCCCTTTTTTCCTTTTGGAAAGCGGGCAGGCACCGCAATCTGAGCACCGGCCGCCCTATGTAGTGTGTCAGGGCTTAGAATAAAGGGCCGGTTGGTTGTATCAGCTGGCTCTGTAAAGGCGCAAGCTGGAGGCGTCTCCTAAGAACCAAACAGACGCTTGGTGATAGTGGCTTTCTCTGTGGGGCCACCAGCTAGGTCTTCGTTGCTAAACTGAGTGTTGAAGAAGTGATCATTCTAGTCTTCGTCGTCCTCGGCCGGATCCTGCGCCATGTGCATATCATCAACATGATCATCCTACCCACCGCGTGGAGGTGATGGCGAGGGCGGTAAGGGGGCCTTGCCACCGCTTGTCGCTGGCACGACAGACGGTGTTGTTGTCTGTTGCGTGATGGCCCCCGCCGTCCCCAAACGGATCATGCTCTTTGGCCATAGCAAGAATAAGCCGAAGCAAGTTCTGAGGACAGACGGCTCTTCTTCATCCGCTCCTGGGGTTGAATGGGAGGTTCCAGGTCGTCGCAGCCCCTGAGCACCCGACTAATTTTAACCCTGTGCACGCTATCTGACATCGGCCTTGAGTGGAACGTGCGCTGCAAGGGTTGAACGATGGTACCCTTGGCAACATCCCTCAGCTCGTTGTTCACGTAGCATAAGAGAGTGCAAGGAACATCCGTTTGCGGAAAACATGTACGGCATCGTCAGAGATTCCATAAGAGTAATAGATGGCATGAAAGGCGGTAATAAAAGCAATTTGTTTACCGTGATGGCGTCGAGATCGGCTAATGTCGACGCACCGCATACGGCGATGGGCGTGCAAGAGACGGAAGGGCTGATTGATGGCGCGGTGCTGGCCGCCGGTGTATTCTCCCTACCGACGGGTGCTTGGAGCTCCGGTGCCACCGCGACGATGGCAGGGGGGCACCAACATGTACTCCGACGCCGCGGTGATGGAAGGGGGAGCCACCAACACTTGCGGCACTGCGGTGCTAGCGGGTGGAGTCACGAACACGTAGTTCGCCTGATTCGTCGGCGCCGCGTTGTTCGAGTGGCTGCTGACCATGCTTGGAATCGGGCACGGCCCTACTCGACCACCCGCACTCCAGTTCGCTATTGACTCCACCAAGGTAGGCAGGAAGGACGTGAGGGTGATTGCTAGGTTGTCTTGGACGATCTGCGGGATCCGCGCCACTTGTGCCTTAAGTTCTTGAACCTCGCGGTTTTCCTCCTCGCTCCTTCCCAACGGCGCCACATGCGTCCTCGGCGGTGGACCAAAATGATCCACCCAATTCTTACCCCCGAGGCCGGCCAGACGCCAGCCGATGACGGCTTCTTCGTAACCGGCTCTATTTTCTTGGCCCGGTTCATCGCCCTGTTAAAAGGGTTATCCCACCGGGTGGCCGCCGTCGACCCCTAGGATGAGGAACCCTAGGATCAATGACTAGCAACAATTTCCTCCTCCTACAAAAGAAGTAACAGTGAATCAGTTAGATCATCGATTAGATTGCAATCGAGTTGATCCGCGATAATTAGATTATACTTACCACAATTTCCTCGAATTCCTTCATCGCAGGATCCGCGGTGAGTTGTTTGGTTTTTGGGTCCACATGGTAATGGGCCCTGATGAAGTTTCGAACCTGCCCGGGTTCGAATTTAGCAAAGGGGTTTTCTATCCCCTTGGATCTATACTCTCCGTCCTCCTTATTCCATTTGGCCTCCGTGGTTCTGTATCCACCAGATCCGAGATGGTGATGACCTATATTCATCGCCTGTAGCACCTTTCCCCGATTACTATTGGCCAGGGCTCTTTCGGATTCACACCTCTCCTTGAACTCCCAGAACTGATCTTCGGTGATCTGCGGGTCAATTTTCTGGATCTCCTCGAGACTTTTGCCTTCTTTATAGATCTTCTTCTTTATCCGGGTTCTCCAGCTGGCCAGGGCGGTGCTCATCTTTGTGAGGGCGGATTTGTTTACTTCGTTCCCATGATAATTTGTGTTCTGATACTTAGCGGGGAACTTGTATCTTGCGTGCAGCTTCTCGAAGAGGAGTGTGCGCAAGTGGCCATTATCTTTATGCCTGAGATTCTCGGTGTTGATCGAGATGGTTTTCCGGGTGATCGCCACCACTTTCCCACCGTACCCTTTGACGACAAGGGCAGGCTCCAAAGGAACCCCTGATGGGATCACTTCGGTAATTTCCTCCCTGACGGTGCCGACCGTGTTCGGGCGCCGGTCCTTCGGCTGCTTCTTCTTCTTAGGAGGATTGTTACCACTCCCTGTGCCCTCGCCGCCATCAGTTGTTTCATCACCCTCCGTTCCTTTGGCTTCTTCCTCCGCATCTTCCATCTCATCATCCTCGCTCTCCGAAGGATGGTATTCTTCATCGTCTTCTAGCCGCTGGGCCGCCTCCTAGAATGTCAATTGTTTATTCGGAGGTCTGAGTTCTCCTTCAGCGCTGATGCGCTTAGAACATCCAGCCTCGTCGTTATCACACATCTTTGCACTAATAAAAAACAAATAATTGTTTAAATGCACGGAAAAATCCGGCATGACCTTTGCTAATTTTCTTAAACTAGGAGTGCCCGATTTCTGCCGAAACGGAAGTTAATCAACATTCCGGCAAAAATCGGGACTCATTTCATACAAGAACCTGCATACACACATAATAAAGTGCTTCATATACAAGCACAAGCACAATTTCAAGGTGCACACTCCAAATTCAACAAAAGCATTGAACTTGAACATCTAGATAAGACTGACAAATTTCAGAGAATAAACAAGCTATGTGAAACTTGCATATTCTCCTCTCTGCTACCGATTAAACTTCCAGGCAAAAACTGAAACTACTAAGGAAAAGGAAACAGCATGCGCTGAATTTCTGATCAGTTTCATGCACCTACAGTTGTCAATGAGCCGCAACTTGAAACAGCAGGAAACCATAAAGAAAAACATGGCTTGGAAGTACTGTATTACAGCATGATCAGTACAGATAAATGTTATAAGTCAACTACAAGATATTTTCTTCAGATCTGCACAGATAAATGTATTACAGCATGATCAGTACAAATTAAAGCAGGTTTTCGATACAAACACTGGCCTAGTGAGTTTTCCAAAAGGTGATTTAGGCATCTCCTCTCATGTTCACTTGCATTTGCAGATCATACTAATAAAAACCACAGATGTTCTAAAGGCTTCTCCTACTAGTGATTTTCGTATGAGAATGAGCGCTTAGTAAGCTACTAAGCTATATCCACAAGCTAAAAAAATATGACATAGTAACAGATTAGTTGCACGGATGCCTCATATGGAGTCCATGCATTGAGTGGACAAGTACAGTACACTATCACATATTTTGCAGTTCATCCACAAAATATTCTTAGGACCACACAATACCAACAGGTGCTATCATGTACCAGATGATAGCAAGTTTAGGCCTAGGCCCTAGGCCTTATCAGTTACATTGGCTTACTATGAACACTAGTACCATCAAATAACCACTAATTATGCCAGACAATTGCACTCTTGCACAATGTTCAGGATAGACCGCAATCATCTAATTATGCCAGACATGGAACAAATTCATGTGTCAGGCGCATCTAAAATGCAAACCGTTCCTACTCAGGTCAAGACTGAATCGTTCAAAGGTCACTATTCATGTCATAAGGCATATATAGCAGTTCAAAGATTCCTACGAAGGCCATTTCAGACTTAAACACACAATAGCATATAGCAACACTAGCAGCGCCTATTCAACTTAACATAATAAAACAACTGAAATAACGAATATTACACTTCACAATTCCAAGATTCCTAAACAGGCCACTCCAGAATATCGAACAGTAGCATATAGCAACAACTATTCAACTGAACATAGAACAACTGAAAAAGAAACATTACACTTTACAGTTCACACCCAACGACCCATCCTCAAAAGGTATATACGCATATAAAGCCGTTAAGCTTTTAGGCATGCGAGATCTTAAATTACATAGCAAGCAACTATATGAGTAGTAAATAACATTGTCAGCACCACAGATGTTAATGCAAAACAACCGTCTATATAATCACTTTGCAAGATATAAAATAGCAATATGAAGATTTGTTTGTGCCCTTGATGAACAATTCGCAAGAGTGCAAACCATAAACTTGCATAAAAGGGACAAGAATCTATCAATTTGATGCTTAGGTTACAGGTCAATTGGATTGTTCCTCCCACAGGAGCACCCTAAAATCCTACAGGGTGTAAAATCATAACACCTGAACAACACAGAGATGAGGGAGAGAGGGGAGAGAGGGAGAGAGAGGGAGAGAGAGGGAGAGAGGGAGAGAGGGAGAGAGGGGAGGGGCGACGCTCACCTCTGATATGAGGACGACGATGGCGGGCGGGCGGGCGGACGACGATGGCGGGCAGGCGGGCGGACGACGATGGTTGGCGCGTGGGCCTCCTCCTCGAGCGGCGGCGGGCCTCCTCCTGCTCCTGCTCCACGCCCTTTCCTGCTCCACGGCCTCGTCCTCGAGCGACGGCCAAGTGCTGTGCGTGATGCTCTAGCTACCGAACGGATTGAGTCCATCGGTGCTCGCACCAAGCCTGATGTTCCTCGAATCTCCACCGAATTCTGGGAATTCGAGGTCCAATGCTTTCCACTAGCTAGCATCTTAAGGGTGCATCAGCAGCTCATCCTTTTTGGGGTCATCATCATCATCTCCTGGCTTCTTCCTTTCCGCACGCCATCGCATGAGCTTCGCTTCCTTAGGGTCCGCGAAATAGCGCTGTAGACGAGGAGTGATAGGAAAGTACCATACCACTTTTCGAGGTGCTTTCTTCCCTTTCTTGTATCGACTCACGCCGCACACCGGACATGTGGTTTTCTCCGCATCCTCGCCCCGATAAATGATGCAATCGTTGATGCATATGTGATATCTAACGTGCGATAGATCGAGAGGACAGACGATTTTCTTGGCGTCCTCGATACTAGTTGGACATGTGTTCCCCTCTGGGAGACGATCGTGCCAGAATGCCATCATATCGTCAAAGCTTGCGTCGCTCAATTTGTGTTTTGCCTTCATCTCCATAGCCTTGAGCGTTACATTCAACCGGGTATCATCGAGCCTGCATCCTTCATACAATGGAGTAACCTCGTCTTTCTCAAGTTGCGCAAGCTTGGCTTTCTCTCTAGCGGCAGCCCTGGCATTACTTGTCTGCTTGAGAAGCAGCTCTTGCACATAAGGGTCCCGCACCCAGCCTGACGTTGTTCCATCGTCGTCTGCTCCTCCGGCATCTAGATCATCATCATCTCGGTCTACTTCCGCACCTTCACCATCTCCAGGAGACTCTTCATCATCTCGCCCGTTCTCGCCGTGATGATGATCATCGTCATGTTGGCCACCTTCACCATCTCCATCGTCTTCGTCATCGCTTATCCAACGAGTGTATCCATCCATGAAACCATGGCGGAGCAGGTGCGCCTGCAGATTCCCGGAATCTGGGTCGATCACCCAGTTGAGTTTGCATCTTCTGCACGAACATCTTATATCCTTCTTGTTATTTCGTATCATATCGGCCGTCGCACATTTCAAAAATCTAGCCACAATGCCTTCGCTCATTATGCGGACCAGTTTTGCCTGCATGGTGTACACGGTACAATTAGAAGTCTATTAGAACCACATAATGAATGCATGCATGCAATGGTCGATAGAAAATTTCGGCATGACCTATCCTAAAATTAGGATCTTTGCGAAATGACAAAGTCTTGCCAAAATGGAAATGAATCAACATTTTGGCAAAACAAATGGCAACTTGTTCACATACAAACACAAGAGAGAGAGACCGATCCATACACACATGAACATATCATTATCCTCTCCATACACACATGCATGAGCATCATCGATACTCTCCATATACACACACATATGACCATCGATCCTCTCCATACACACATCATGAGCATCGATCATCTACATACATATGAGAATATCATCCATATACACATGAACACATCCTTAAATGGACAACTTACCGAGATGAGAGACCGATCGCGAGAAAGATGGAAAGGAGAGGGTGCGCGCGAGACCGGAGAAGGAGATGAGAGACCGGAGACCTTCCTCTATTACTTATGTAACATCCAAGGCAAGTTCTACATGCTAAAAATGGTGAATGGGTGGAGAAATTGAGGTGGGAAGGAGAAGATCCCGACTAGATCTAAGGAGGAAGAAGAAGGCGAAAGTGAAATGTGGGGTGGTGGATGGTCACACATGTGCACATAAAGTGCTGTCAAAAAAAATCGACACATCCGTGGCGCACTCTGCCCTAGTGCGCCACAGGGAGTAGTAACATCAGTGGCGCACATGCCATAGTGCGCCACAGATGTGTCTGGCCGTTTCACAGCAGAGAGGGGCATGCGCTTAGGCGTAGCGCAACCCCTCCATGTGCGCCACGGTTGACACTAACAACCGTAGCGCACCTACCCTATGTGCGCTACGGATGTTTGGCGTGCGGCCAACAGGGCCCTGGTCCACACATATCTGTGGCGCACTGTGGTCATGTGTGCCACGGTTGTTCTAGTTACTAGTAGGGCACTGCCCATAGGTGAGCCACGCCTGTTTTAGCCGTGGGGCACTTCAACCATGTGAGCCACGGATGTGCTGATTACCTATAGCCATTTTCCTAGTAGTGGCTGAGCATGCGTTTGGGTACAGTAGTGCACCCCTGCAGGGTAAATATTTTTGAGAAGTCGTGTGTCCACGGTTATGGATGCCACAGGAGTACAGTGTCATGATCGTATACAATACCACTAATGTTTTTCTTTTTAATATTATCATTAGTAATTAGCCTTATGAACTAAACACCTGCTGAACTAAAATTGTCACCGTGTGTGTTCCGCAAGGGGACTTCCTCGACTGGTCTTCGAGGGGGAAATCTTCGGATGGGTTATGTTTGGTGTTATATATAGTTAGCGTAGTTTTCCCTTATCTCGCTCTAATAGCCGAAGTTGTAGCGTGTCTCTATAAGTTAGATAGTGCAAGCTTTGCTGCCGCTGAGCCCACCATGCCTATGTAGGCGAGGACCGCCAAATTCTACTCTCGTCGTGTACTAGCCTCAGTACTGATCGCTCTCTTTCTGTTTTTCTTTGCCCTTTGCCGGCACCCTTTTGGCTTTACAGGTATGTGATCGACGACGTTAGCAAGGTTACCCTTCTGGCTTGGCCCGGGCAGGGGTGGACACCGCTTGGTTATTCTACAGGACTCTTAGTCCCATTTGGTTCTTATCCGTACTCGGATACTATTTCGCTTTCTCTTCGAATTGTATCATTTCTACTTTTGACTCGTGGAGTCGTTGTTGTATATATAAGTTTTTGTGGATTCTGTTGTAAACTACTGTGATGTAACTACTTGTAATCAAATCCTACCCACACGGAAGTGTCTGGTGGGCGTCTTTGAATCGCTTCTATGCGGGTTTTGGCGGGAAATGCTAAGATCTGCATAGACCCGATTCGGGGGCTTTACAAGTGGTAACAGAGCAAAGGTTTACGATACCCCACTGGTCTATCCTATAGGATAACCTAGCTAACGGCCGATGTCTAGTGTCAAAAATATTTTGGTAAGAATGCATTGGATAGATCTGATTAGCTCTGATTTTACTTCTTACCTCTACTCTTTCTCCTCTTATCTTTGCGTGTTTGAATCAGATCTCTTATCTTTATTCAACTCTAGGATTTCTCGCGGTTGGGTTTCCGTCGTACCTTTAGGGTTCCGCTTTCCTTCTTTTGTAACGGTTCACCTATATCTGGATTTCATTCTACTTGATCCCTCTTCAAATGTTTCCCGGTGTCCTGCAACTTCTACGACGACATCATCTACCTGAATCTTTTGTTAATACCGATTGCCAAGTTTTTTCAGTCTGAATTCCGAGAGTTGTTTTGCATAATTATTCTATTCATGTATAGAGTAATGCTTTGAGTGCGGGATGGAGTCATGACCATATCACTACTCTTATCATTCGCTATTGTACATTGAATTGATGGACTAGTGCGATTCTTACTCCTTTGGAAGTTAGAGGTGACCTGTGGCCTCTTTCTTGTTTTTTCGGAGTGTTTCCTCGAAGAACATGAACAACAACCCCCTATTGGTGGTGTCGACAATTCCAAGATGGAGCAAGAATTCTTGTTAGTGGTGTCGCGACCATCAACCTGATGTAAGAAGATCTGATCATCAACCCCTTCTCCCCGGTGTCCTTGCTTGGATCTCGGGACGCGATCCTTGTTAGTGGTGTCGAGTTGTAACGCCCGAAAAATATTAAAAATTAGAAATTGATTGTTATTTTATTTGTGCATCATCATGTCATCATTATGCATATTTTATCCGTAAAACTATTTTATCAAACCATATTTTGTTTTACTAAATATCCATGTGGTTTTATTAAACCCGTCTCTCGTTCTTATTTTAAAATTAAAACAAATAATATTTCTCGCGGCAAAAACTTTTCTTGTTTTATAAATAAAAAATAGGCTAAAGACCCGTTTAAAGTTTTAGCCCAAAACTAGCCTCATCTAGTCTACTTTGGGCTAGATAAATAATCTATTCCCTTTTTCCTCAAACCCCAGCGCTCAGATATGATATATACATCTGTCTAAACTTCCTCAGGAATCCTCTCCGCCGCCATCTCCGTTTCTTTTCTCCCGTGAGAAAACAGCTATTCAGATCAATTCCATAATCCCAATCGATCCATACACCACGCGCCACCAAATCCTTGCCCACTTGAATTCATCCAATATCTAGCAAAATCCTCACGGATCCACACCAAATCCACTTCATCCGCTCCTTTGATTCCGTGCAGCACCTAAAGCTAGCTTCTCCCCTGGTCTGGGTCAACACCGAGCTCGCCCGTCCCTTGTCTGGGCCGTGCGTGCAAGAGTCGGCCAGCAGAAACCGGCCGACCAAGTGCCGCCGCCATGTCCAACTCCTGCTCCCGTATGCCTGCCCCAGTCACATCTAGCTGTGCAGGATCTCAGCGGCAGTGGCCTCGCTCGCCGTGCTGCATGCATCTGAGTTCCAGTCCAGCATGTCTGTTCCTTGGACCACATGTTGTGCACTGATGGCTATACTTATTTATCTCAGATGCTGCCTTGTTTTCGATCTGTAATTATTTTGGATTGGCATCCGTTCTTTTCGTGTGCGGGTGCATATGCTCAAATCGACCAGAGTTTTCTTCTCTCAATGTGTTCGACGAAATCCCAGGAACTTGGGTATTGTTTCCTCCGCTCAATGTCTGGAACTTCAACCACTTTAACTCCGAGACATCAAAGATGGTGTCAATACAACTATTTCCACAATATCAGCTACTTTCACCGCTTCAACTCCAATTCAAAAATCGATTCTCCGTCTCTCCGATCCGAACCGTGAGACCCAACCCCTATCCCTATTTTATATAATATGACATATCTTATTGCATTTAAATTGATCATGCATGCATACATAGTATCATGGTTTAAGGTATTATGCCAATTACCTCATAATTAAATATAGAGACCATGTGCGGGACAATCTTGTCTTATCTCAACTCCATTTAATATTGTATAGCTAACTGATGCCATGTTCTATCTTGTTAAGACAACATTTAAATTGCGGGGTAGTTAAATAACTTGAACCTAATAATAAATATCGGAATCCCGATTTCTCTTAATATTGCTAAGTTAGGCCACATATTAGCATGCCATGCATCATATCATAAACATGTTCGATCTTCCGCCTAGTGTTAAATATTGCATCGGGTGTTCTTTCTAATACTTTTCTTCTTCACCGGATAGGACGACCAGTTGATGCGAGATGCGCCAAGCCTCCGGCTACCTGACTTTGTTTTCAGGTGAGCATTCTCCCTCTTCTACCTATTTTGTATTTATAGTCTTTACTTCCTCCAATTGATCTAATGCTATCCTTATTGTCGATGCTTTAGTATTGTCCCTTTATTTACCTGCTCCACTATATTGCGTCGGTTATCCTATTGCCTTGTTTGACTAGATAGTCTTGTCCTTGCGAGTCGTAGGCATGCTTAATACTGCTCTCATACAGGTGGAACATGATACATGAATATTGATAGTGATAAGATAATTAAATTGGTGATGTTGGTTATGGATATGGTTATGATTTCACCTAATGATATGGCCCCGGCAAGGACCATCTTTGGAAACTGCTTAAGCCGACCTAGGACCCGTTCGTTCTATGATACCAGTTTTGAGTTGATCGCGCTAACCAAACGTTGGGGCCTCCGGGATCCCCCTTAACTACCGGCACTATTTGTATATCCATAGGGTTACGGAATTAGTTTTCCATTTGGTGCATACGCATAATATCTCCTCGGACATGAGTTGAGTTGTGATATGATTTTGGTGTACTGCCATGGCTTGCATTGCATAAAACTGGGATATCGTGTCGGAGGTGGGATGGAGATCTACAAGTTATCTTCCGATCATCGCCCGGCCGTAGACTCAAATGTTGTGCCACCTGGAGAATCAGTTGTATCTCTTGTGTGGGTAAAACACAGTAGGTGATGCCTCTGGATATGCGTGTAGTTATGGGACAGTTCTTGTTGTGAGATTCGGATGGCACGCGTGATATGTTGCCTGAAGGGTTGAGCATGCGTTTGGGTACAGTAGTGCACCCCTGCAGGGTAAATATTTTCGAGAAGCCGTGTGTCCACGATTATGGATGCCTCAGGAGTACAGTGTCATGATCGTAGACAATGCCACTAATGTTTTGCTCTTTAATATTATAATTAGTAATTAGCCTTATGAACTAAACACCTGCTGAACTAAAATTGTCACCGTGTGTGTTCCGCAATGGGACTTCCTCGACTGGTGTTCGAGGGGGAAATCTTCGGATGGGCAATGTTTGGTGTTATATATAGTTATCGTATAGTGTTCCCTTATCTCGCTCTAATAGCCGAAGTTGTAGCGTGTCTCTATAAGTTAAATAGTGCAAGCTTTGCTGCCGCTGAGCCCACCGTACCTATGTAGGCTAGGACCGCAGAATTCTAGTCTCGCCGTGTACTGGCCTTAGTACTGACCGCTCTCTTTCTGTTTTCATTTGCCCTTTGCCGGCATCCTTTTGGCTTGACAGGTATGTGATCAATGACGTTAGCAAGGTTACCCATCCGGCTTGGCCTGGATAGGGTTGGACACCGCTTGGTTATTCTACAGGACTCTTAGTCCCATTTGGTTCTTATCCATACTCGGATACTATTTCGCTTTCTCTTTGAATTGTATCATTTGTAGTTTTGACTCGTGGATTCGTTGTTGTATATATAAGTTCTTGTAGACTCTGTTGTAAACTACTGTGATGTAACTACTTGTAATCAAATCCCACCCACACGAAAGTGTCTGGTGGGTGTTTTTGAATCGCTTCTATGCGGGTTTTGGCAGGAAATGCTAAGATCTAAATAGACCCGATTCGAGGCGTTACAGCATGTGCCAAGTCAACCCAAACAAAGCATTAAAGGAGAATACCACAATATTATGCTTTTGCATGCTAAAACAACGCATAATTTCTTCAAGGCACACTAAGCAATCCCAGTTGTTTGGAGCAAGACATGCTACAGAAATAATCACTAAGCATAAGGTCAAAACAACACCTAGCATGTCATGCTATAGTCTAAGTCACAGTAAATGCAAGCTCCTCTTGCACTTCAAGCAAGAACTTACTACTCCTTTCCGACACCAAGCAACTTTTTTGCAAAACAACACAGCGAGAACGGGGGTCCAAAATACTTTATTCAAGCAAACTAAACAACCTAAGCAAAGCAAACGAAAACTAAGATGCTCCAAGAACAACACAACTATGCATGAAACAATAAAAACGAAATGTCTAGACAGACCTGAGCTTTTTATTGATGAAGAAGGGGATTCCTTGGGCATCCCCAAGCTTTGACGCTTGTACCTCTTGGATATTTCTTGGGGTGACACCATGGTGGCATCCCTAAGCTTTAGCTTTTGTCCATTCTTCATCTCATTGCATCATTCTCTCTCTACACCTGAAATTTTTCCTTCATACAAAACTTCACACAATCTTCATTAACAATATTAGTTTATTCAAAAGATATTAGACCTCTGGCAAATCTTTGAAACAGGAAGGCTTTTCACTAAAAACACAATCTACTGTAGTAACTCCTTCAAAAAACTCAATTCCCCAAAAGAGAACTCAAAAAGGAATCAATAAGAAGAAAATGCAAATAATGGCAGAAATCTGTCAAAACAGACCAGCAGGTAGAAACGGATTTTTCGAACATCTTCTGTTGCTCAAATCAAAAAGTGTTGAACTAACGAAAGTTAGCTAACATACTGGGGGATTTATTCGTAAATTCTGAGCTCAATCCGAGTTACAGAGACTCCTCACGAATGTTTTTTGTGGAGGACAGAAATCTATTTCGGGACAACAACTCCCCAAATCTTACTTCCTTCTCATTAGAGGTCATTCTTGGCACAAAAGGCAAACAAAAAAGATAAGGAGAGGTCATTACTGAAGTAATAACTTCCAATACTCAAGAAAACTCTTGGGTTATCTCCAAATAAGTACTTTTCTTTAACGCCTTTAAGTTAGGCACAAGAAGCAAGAAAAATCAAGTATTTTCAAATGAGGAAGCATTAACATCAAACCTTGCTTTCAAAGGAGGAGCAAAAATCAACTTCTCTCTCCTCATAGGGAAGTGTTCAATACCTTTCTTGAATGGAAAATGATATTTAATGGTGCCTTATTTCATATCAATGATGGCACCAACTGTTCTACGAAAAGGTCTTCCCAAAGTAATAGGACAAGAAGCATTGTATTCAACATCTAAAACATAGAAATCAACATGGACATAAGTATTGTTAACCATAATGAGAACATCACTAATACTCCCCATGAGTTTCTTCTTAGCATTATCATTGAGTGGGACATATAAATAACAATCTTCCAACGGTGGTAAATCAAGCATTTCATAAATCTTCCTAGGCATAATAGAGACACTAGAACCAAGATCACATGAAGCTTTGAGATCAAAGTCATTCACTTGCATATTAATAATGGATTCCCAACAATATTCTACTTTCCTAGGACTAGAAGCTTTGTGTTTTAGCTTATCTTCCTTAATCTTAACAAGAGCATCTGTAATGTGTTTAGTGAAAGCAACATGCATATCACTAGCATCAGGACTTCTAGCAAGCTTTTGTAGGAACATAATCACTTCAAGAATATTGCAACCATCAATATCAAAGTCAAACTTAGCATCACTAGTAGTAGGCTTAATAGGCTTAGGCATAGTAGGAGGAGGAATATGTACTACTTGTGGTTTAGTGGTGATGGTGCACACACTATTGTTTCTATCAATTTCAGCTTCCCTTTCCCACTTAGCATGAAGTTGAGCTAACAGCCTAACATTTTCATCAAAGTAACTTGTATGACATGAGAAGTAGCAAATGTATTTTCCATAGTTTCAGGTCTAGCAGCCATTTTATTAACCAAGGAAGTTTGAGCTTCAGACAAAGAGGATATATTTTTCTCAACATTTAAAAGCTTTTCCTCTATAGCCTTATTGAAGGTGGTTTGTTTACTAATAAAGTCTTTGATCATGACCTCAAGTTCAGAGGGGGCACTTCTAGCATTATTGTAAGAGTTTCCATAGGAATTGCCATTATTAGGAGGATAAGGCCTATAATTATTGTTGCTACCAAAATTATTCCTATAGGCATTGTTGTTGAAATTGTTGTTTCTAATGAAGTTCACATCAACTTGCTCTTATTGAGCAACCAAAGAGGCTAAGGGAACACTATTAGGATCTAAAGGGGCTTTTCCATTAACAAGCATATCCATAATAACATCAATATTTTCATTCAAAGAGGAAGCTTCCTCAACAGAATTTACCTTCTTACCATGTGGAGCTCTCTCAACATGCCATTCAGATTAGTTGGCTATCATATTATCAAGGAGCCTTGTTGCAGCACCCAAAGTGAGGCCCATGAAGGTACCTCCAGCAGCTGAATCCAACAGATTTCTTGAGGAGAAGTTCAAACCTGCATAAAAAGTCTGGATAATCATCCAAGCAGTGAGTCCATAAGTGGGACAATTCTTAACCAAAGACTTCATTCTTTCCCAAGCTGGATCAACATGTTCACTATCAAGTTGTTCAAATTTCATAATGTCACTTCTCATAGATATAATCTTAGCAAGAGGATAGTACTTTCCAATAAAATCATCTTTGCACTTAGTCCAATAATCAATACTATTTTTAGGCAAGGAAAGCAACCATTCTTTAGATTTTCTTCTCAAGGAGAAAGGAAAAAGCTTGAGCTTAATAACATATCCACCTACATCCTTATATTTTTTCATCTCACAAAGTTCAACAAAGTTATTGAGATGGGCAGCATGATCATCAGAACTAGCACCTGAAAATTTCTCTCTCATCACAAGATTCAACAAAGCAGGCTTAATTTCATAAAAGTTAGCATCAGGAGCAGGTGGAGCTATAGGTGTGCTAAGGAAATCATTGTTGTTGGTGCTAGTGAAGTCACACAACTTGGTGTTCTCAGCAGATTTCATTTTTGGCAAAGGTGGGCAAGCCAAAAACAATAGCAGCAGCTAGAGCAGGAACTAATTTTTTTGTGTTTTTTGAATAAAGCAAGCAAACTAAACTAGACTAATTTTTTTGGGTTTTTTAAAAAGAGGCAAACAAAACCAAGCAAAAGAAACAAAGCAAACTAAAAACAAAGTAAAGAGAAAGGAAGTGGAGGACTCCCCTTGTGAAGACGTCCTTAGCCTCCCCGGCAACGGCGCCAGAAAAGCTTGTTGCTTGACATAGAGGACTTCATTGAAAACCCCAAGGGAAAGGTGTGATGAGCACAGCAACACGTTTTCCCTCAGTAAGAAACCGAGGTTATCGAACCAGAAGGAGGAAGAAAACGCCACACAGGTGTTTCTGGCAATGCGGAGACCTACACAACACAAACTCAAGACTTTGCCCCAACGAATCAGTCAGGTTGTCAAGCTCACCGGTTTGCTGTAACAAAGGATTAAATATATGGTGTGGAAGGTAATGGTTTGCAGGAAGTAAACAAGTAACAGTGGAAGATTTATCAATGGTAAAGATTGGAACGGGGTCCATAATTCACTAGAGGTGCTCTCCTTAGATAAACAACATGGCATGAAGGGTAAACAAATTACAACAGGGCAATTGACAGGAACTGAGCAAGGCATAACAATGCAATTACTAGTCAGAAAGATCCTGTGAGATTCGATTGGGCAATACAACAATATACATAGACCGCCATCCAACTGCATCTATGCCTAGAAGTCCACCTTTAGGTTATCATCCAAACCCCCTCTAGTATTAAGTTGCAAGCAACAGACAACTGCTTTAAGCAAAGTGTGTAAGGTAAACAGTCCACATGTTCCATGAACAAGAGACCGTTGTTTTCTCCCTAGTAGCAACAACACATCTACAACTGAAGATATTATTGTCACTTCCCTTAGAAACTAGAGGCATGAATCCACTATCGAGTATAAATACCCCCTCTTGGAGTCACTAGCAACTACTCGGCCAATATAGCTACTAACAACGGAGAGCATGCAAGATCACAAACAACACATACATTATAGAATCATAAAGACAAAACCATTAATCAAACCAACATAATAATCTCAATATCCATCAGATCCCCGCAAAACAACATGCATGATTACAAATAGATTAGATGTTGATCATGAATGGAGCTCACAAGATCTATACGTGAAAGTACAAGGGAGGAGATACAACCATCTAGCTACTACATGGACCCATAGTCCAAGGTGGAACTACTCACGCATCATACCGGAGAGAAGGCCTCCAGGATGATCTCCACTCCGTTAGGGTGCCGGGAAGAACTTCAGACCCCCCGATCTAGGGACGATGGTGGCGGCGGCTACAAACGGTTTCATGGAGATTTGATCGGTGCTTAGGTTTTCTGCATCGTGGACTTCTTATAGGCGAAGGGGGAGGCCGAGGAGGTGACCAGGGGGGCCACACCCCTACTAGGCGCATGCCCACCCCTGGCCGCGCCTAGGGGGGTTTGGTTGCCCTAGCACGCCTCTCCGTATCCCCTCTAGACTTCTTGTCGCCGCCGCCCGCGCGGCAGGAACTACCTGCCGCCGCCGCGCGCCCAGCCACCGACAGGTGGGGCCCACCTGTCGGCGCCGACTTCGCCGCCGCCCGCCGTGACCGGGCCGCCCGCCGTGACCGGCGCGGACTCCAACCGCCGCCGCCGAATCCGGGGAGGACTCCGCGTGGACCCCCCTCTTAGCCGTGTGCGCCCCTGCCTCTCCCGACCCCGCCGCCACTCCCGCATCGAGCCGCCACCCCCGCACCGCGACGCCGCCTCCCGATTCCGCCGCCGTGCGCGCCGCCCGTGCCGCCTGCCGCCGCCCCGCAACGAGGAGCTCCGACCCGACCTCGCCGAGCCCGTACGCCGCCCCACCGCCGCCGGAGACCGCCCGTGCCGCCGCCCCGAGCCCGCCGCCGCCGCCCTGCGGTGAGTTTCCGCTGCCACCCCTCCCTGGCCGTTGGATCTTCGATCTACGGCCCAGATCGCGTGGAGACCGCGTGGACCAGTCAACCCGCGCTGAGTAGAAATTAGTAGTATCTTGCAGAAATTAGTAGTATCTTGTAAAAATCATAGAAATTAATCTACTGGGCCAAAAATTGCAAATAAAATATATGTAGATTCAGTAAGTCGTGTAGAATCTTGCTGTACCATTATTTTACACTTTTGCAGCAAGATTGTATCCAGATTAATTAAATGAGTTAATGGCCTTTTTGGAGTAATTAATTCGTAGAAAAATATCTGTAACTCCAAAAATTGCAAAAAATATGTCCCTGGATTCAGTAGAGCAGGGGGGATCTCAAAGTGAATTAAAAAGATAGGCTTATAGTAAAAACTTTTGCAGAAACTATTTATTGGCTTTTTGCAGTATTTTAATTACTCAGGGAGTTATATAATTCTTTTTTGAGAAATTCCAATTGGTACTGTTCCTATTCAGTAATGCCTACACAGTAGAATTTTCCCAAGATTTTTACAAACAGTATGTTAACAGTAGTGAATTATTTGGATTCTAGCTCTAGTTTTGAGCACTATAAATTGCATATTAGTTTTCCTTGCGCTAATTTTTTTTTCCATGCATGCATTCAGTAGCTTTACTGAATAAGATTATGTGGTGCTGCTGTAGCATCAATCTACTTGTCATGCATACATCTTGCATCATCTTTGCTTGCATATGCTTGTGGACGGTTTGTTTATGAATGCAATTGTATCGTGTAGATTGTGACGAGTGCAACGCTTGCTCGTGTGTGGATTGTTCTTCCGATCGCTACAACCAAGGCAATTAGATGCTACTTTGTTCATGATGATGTCCTACTATTTTCAATGCATTGTCGTGTATTTTTTTAGTTGCATGTGTAGGATGATACTATCGCTATGCTATGTCCTATTATGTGGTAGGGCTCTCCTTGTAGATGAACCACCGTTGGTAGATGTGCTTAGCCATGCTATGTTGAATGAGGACTGGGTTACATCACTGAAAGTTATTTCTAAATGTGTTGGTTTGTGAAAACTAAAAACAACATAATCAATGAATCTCCTGGGTGTGATGGGATTGATAATTTTTGGTGGTATCATTGCGGAAAGGCACCCAGGTATCAAGAGAAAATGATTGACTTCTTTATGTTGTAGCTTACGTGTACAACCATGTGCCAATAATGAAATGGGCGGTTGGTTGGACTTAGTAGGTTGTGGTAACTCGAATCCGCGTATCCAGAGATGTAGAATTTTGGTAGGTTGGACCGGTGCGCGCGGGATTGGGGAGCTACTTCCCGAACGGTCTATTCTTGGACTTCTCCCTATCATCACCCAAAATGAGAGTGATGGTATGAGCTGGGCTGGCCAAGTCACATGGGTAAAGTGTACTAACCCCCTGCAGGGTGTATAATCTAATCGATTAGCCGTGTCCCCGGTTATGGACATCTGAGTTGCTTGATATTGATTCCATGACATGTTTCTCGCTCATTCTAATTTCATAATTGCTTTAATGTTGATGGGTTAACTTAATTGGGATCTTTTCAAAAAAAATCAAAAACTGTTTATGAAAGTAGGACAAAGGTATTTGCAAATGCAAGCTAGCCACAACTCCACCTGCCAAATATGCATGTAGTTGTTAACACTATTGTCTCCTTTAATAGCTCTACTTGTCATACATTCCATGTATTGACCCTTCGGGGCTGCTACGTTTCATGTTGCAGGATATTCCGATTCTGAGTAATCAATTTAGGCCACGGTACTCCACTCGGCACTTGTTCACTTGTGGGCAATTTGAAGAATGGAGGATTTGCTTTATTTATGTTGCTACCTGAATAATTTGAGCTAGCCTTGAGCTAAGCTTTTATTGTAATAATGGTACTCTGGATCTTCGTTATTTATGATACACGGATATTTTGCTATGTTATTCATCTTATTCTATTGTGGGCCAATGAACCGATCCAGGGATTGGCATGTCACATAGAAGCCACGGTCTTTTCAGAACCGTGGTGTTACATTGAATGACCTATGTGAGATATGTGCATACCTTTACCATCAACTGTATGTACTCGGTCATGGCCAGTGAATTTTTCTTGGACAGAGAGCTTGCTCAACTCATGGACAACATGATTGGTGGCACCAGTGTCTCCATACCAATTTGTATCTACACCATAAGATGCCAAATTTGCACCCTTGTCTCCACAGTCACCATGATCATTGTTATCACGACGGTCACGGTCACCCTGAAACCGCCACCAACAGTCACTGGCGAGATAACCATGAATCTTGCATATCTGACATGTCACATTGACATAGGGGTGGGATCACGACCACGACGACGTCCATCATCGCGACCATTGTCATCACGACGCCTCCCTCCATCATCATCACGATGCCTTGGGCGATCATCATAATTCCGGCCATGATCTATGTATCCCCGACGATCTTCATAGTTTCGACGATCATCATAGGAGCGGTTGTAGCCACGGTTGTCCTCTTGACGTTGACGATAGTCCCGGTCCTACAGGCGCCTATCATCTGGGAGTGCACGCGGCTGTGGTTGGCGATCATCACCACGTCATGCCATGTTGGCTGACGAGGTGAACGCGTCAGCACCCTCATCTGCCCTGTGAAGCTGATCAAAAGCTTGAAGCTGGTTAAACAGGTCATTGAGAGTAGTATTGGGGTTGGCATTGACGGCAGTTTTGAGAGTGTTGTAAGAGTCTCCAAGACCATGCAAGATAGACCGGATTAACTCATCATCATCAACAGGTTTCTCAGCGGTAGCAAGTTCATAGGAAATATTTTTCATCGTGGCAAAATATTTTTCAGCAGACATGTCACCTTTCTTTGTGACATTCAAAGAAGAACAAAGTTGTTGTGTCCGAGAGCGAGAGGGAGTGGTGGTAAGAGACTAAAGAGCTTTCCAGACTTCAGCAGATGTATCAAAACCAATGACAAGAGACAGGATATCGGTGACAGAGAATTTAGGATATACCTTAGAACGTGCTGATCTCTTGTAATGCAGGTGATATATGCTGGGTTCTCAACTTTGATCTTTTTTCTATTTGCATCTTCCACATCAATCTCCTCATCGGGAGCCGGCTTGAGCCCTTTCACCAGATTCAGGACACAAGCCTTCCACACGAGTGAATTCTCACGTGTGAGAGGCTGAGACGGCGGCGCCCCAAGGGCTGCAGCCAACGCGGTGACAGAGGATGATGAGGACGTTGCCATGAAGACATGTACTGCGGTGGCGACGAAAGAAGATGTGTGTGCGTGTGCAGCAGGAAGATCTGCAGCGATGTTTTGTTGTTTTGGCTTTGATTGTATCTAGGTTTTGGATATGTTTGTATGTGAAGGGTTTTGGGCAGCGGCAGGAAAACGGATCTGCAGAGGCGATCTTGATTTTGCAGCTGCAGGAGGGTCTGCGGCGGCATGCTGTGTAGTGATTTTGTTGTCTGTGGTGGCGGCTGGGACAAGCTACGGCGGCGGCTAGATGCGGCGGCGGTAGGCAGCGGCGGCGGAGATTTTTGGAGCAGCTAGACACGGAAGAGTAGCTCTGATACCATATTAGTTTTTTAGGATCGAACGATGCCTTTGCCTCGGCTCGGTTACGTGTTGATATACTACGATGGAATCCATTATAGGGAAAGTACATGGAAGAGGAGTCCGGGTGGAGTACTACTCCATACCGGTAATAACTTTGATAATTAAAACGTTACACATAATGTTTAACACGGTGAACTGAACTCGGAGTTTTCAGTTTGCGAGTTTACGGGCTCTGTTAGAGATGCTCTAAGAAATACAATGAGATAAGAAATACATGTATCGTTGTATAGCTCACATAGATTAGAAATGCGAAATTCTGACCCAATAAATCCATTTGGTGAGTGTTTGCATCCCGTATATATCAGTATTCACCTTAGAAGAGATGAAATATATATCCTTCCAAACAACAGTACACACAGTGATGAATTATTAGCGTGCAAAATCAGAGTCAGAACATTCATCTGGGAAAACAGCACATGTTCCATCCAAATAACCACCTCATCAAATTAAAATTTCGAAAAACATCACGGTACTGGAATAGATCTAGTACATATCAATCGCAATTTTCTACGGTTGCTCAACCATGAGTTACAAGCCAATACTACGATCGATGAAGTCGATCTGGGGTAAGAAAACGAACCTAAAACAGACAAGCCCAATATCGATCTAAAAACACAGTTTAAATCTTGTGACAAAACCAGCCAACCTCACCCTAGAGCCTCAGGGTTAGGTCAATCTCCTCCTGGTTCACCTTAGGCATGTCATCTCCAGTCCGGCCGTCACCTTCCGCCACCGGTGCCGGGGCAGCAAACGAAAATGGCTGAGCGCTGGTGCTGCCCGTTTGCGACAGGAACGAAGGCATGCCGCTGGAGCGCAGCCAGGACCAGGAGTAGTACCTGGCAAACTCCTCCTGATTCACCTGAGAAAAGATCCCAACATGACCTCCACCTCCAGTCTCTGCCGCCGAGGACGACTGATAGGAGTTGAACAGCGGTATCTGAGCGATGCCCAGACCGGGGACGTTCGACGAAGCCGACGGAACGCCCAGCTGCGGCTGCGGCCCAGCGGGAAGGAGACGACGGGGCTCTTTCTGGTTCTTGCGGACCAGCCCCAGCTGGTTCCTGTGCACCTTCTGGTGGCTGCCCCGCCCGTGCGCGGTCGTGAACGTCCGCGAGCAGAATTTGCACGGGAACTCGGGGTCGGGGTTCATCGCTTGGACGACCTTGTTGCCGGAAGCCGGCGACGGCGCGAGAGACGACTGCAGCAGCGAGGTGGTGTCGGCGGCGAGCGCGGTGGTGAGGGATAAAGTGCCGGCGGAATCCATTCTGAGATTGGAGAGACGGGTTTGGATGTGGATCTGGACTGGGAGCTTGGTTGAAGGTGGCGTGGGGTTTAACGCGGCGAGGGCTGGGTTTAAATAGGGAACGCAGACTAGCTGGAGATGGAAGTGAGTAATGACGCTGGGCTGGCTGCCATCTTTTTGGAGGAGGGAAATATTTGGTTTTAACTTCATTTTGGCGTCTCTTGCCACCTAGTACTAGTATTTTTTTTCTAATAATAAAGGGAAGCCGTTTCTCTATATTTTGTGTGTGCAGCGATGTAATCTTGGTGGATTTCCCTATTAATCACAAGATCGATATGATATATGTTACAGTTGTGCAAATTTCATATGCTTTGATGACTGAAAGAATGGTGCTAAATTAATTTTGTAATCTTGCGTAATTAATTCATTTGGATACTCCAATTTTTCGGATGGTTGTAGTATATGAAAACGTCATGGTTGGTAGTCATTCTCATCTGTATATTCTGGAATAAATGGTACCACTTAATGAGATCAATTGCAGCTTCTGATATGAGCGCTGAGCCGCTGACACGTTAATCCTCTCCCATACATGCGTATGTGATACGGTACCTTTGATCGTATCCATCAGATATATATCGATGTATTTAAATCTCACAAATCTCCATCCAGTGTTGTGGAGAAATATCATAATCATTTTAATCACTCTTAGTACTGTTTTCCCAATAATTAATTTTATTTCACCAAGATTAGAATCACACTTAATACTGCTTGTTTCCTAATTGTTATATTGATTCCTCCTAACATTGTCGGAAATTTAATAAACATCAACGAAAATTCGTGTCTCTCACTGCTTAAAATTATTGTTGTTCATGAGCAACTAGCATGGTGGCCCTCACAAATGCGAGGGCATCATCTTTATTTAGTGTATGATTCTGACTGAGAAATTGGTGGTTTTAGAAATAATACCTTGATTTCCACCACAAAATGTTATTAGTGCTAAATAAAATATTCCGTGCATGGGATTGACATTCATTATAATATTTAACTTATGGTCTATTATTTGGTATGAGTTTCCAAAAATGTAATACATATTGATGAAAATATATATCATCTATATAAGTAGTAGACCTATACATACATCTATGTTATACCGCGAGCTACCAATAGTTTTAAGTGACCTTACATCAATATGATAGTTTAATCTTGTTGCTCTTGGATACAGTTACAAGACAATTACATGTTGTTGCCAATCATATCCTAGTGACCTTACATCCAAGATTTTTCTCTCGCTAGAAAATCAAAGGGCAGACCGAGTCATCCACTGTTTCAATATTTATTGACTGCCCACACATTTGATATTTAACCTATCACACCTTGTTTGTTTGGTTCGTGAGTTCCGTAACATCATCACAGAGGTAGAGATAATCATGGGGGACATGGAGAAATGCCAAAGATTCAAAACAATAATCTAAAGTTTATTTCAATGATTATAATTTACTGCACTTGTCCTAATGAATCAAAAATAGTTATTCCTCTCTAAAGCATAATGCATTCATTACTAACTGCTGGCAAAAATAAGTTTTAAATTTGTTATTTTGTCGTCTTGGTCGTTATTAAACATGAGTATTAGTTGTAATATTAATACTAAATTCTAAGACATGAGTATTAGTTACTTTTGTCATTTTGGTGGTTATTTTTGTCATTTTGGTGGTTATTTTTGTCGTTTTGGTCATTGTTATTTTTGTCCTCTCGAATTTGAGGGGTATGTCTTAGAATTTAGTATCAATATTGTTTGTGATTGTTTTATATTTTCCTAAGTCTATTAGTTGTGCCTACAATTGAAAATAATGTATATTGATTCTCAATCGGATATTTTGCTTTATGTGAAAGTTTCTACTATATCCTTCTCTTTTAACCATGTGAATTGTAGATTATAGAATATGAACGTAGTAATTTCTAGATACTTTTCTCAAAGAATAATCAATGTTCTGATTACCGAGTAATTGACTATACCGAACAGATGTGTAATATACAATCCGGCATTTTTTTATTGATATTGACTTTTCTATATTAGTTTGAAACCTTAAATAGACGTATGATGTCAGTTCTCCTCTATTTCAAACTCCATGGATTTCCCTTACTTCAAAGGTTTTTGTGTAGCAAAAAGAAACTATGAATGTACAGACTTTGTCGTGCATGTTTTATAAAATATGTATTCATATATTACTGTTATGGCTACCAGTTTATTTTGTGTAGGTTTAGCATGTAGGAATATTCTTGCCCTGCACTTAGTCTAGCCACCCATTGTTCACTGTACCCAATTGTTTTTGGGACACACGGCTTGACATGTACATGTACTGAACGTGGCTGATTGCTTTGAATTTACGTGCAGGGTGCGGGCTCTGTCATCCTTAAACCTATTGAACATGGACTCCATTGCATGTCCGGTTCCCAATTTTAAATCCCAATCATAAGATTCAGCTTAATTAGACGAGAAGTACGTTTTGTAGTCAGATCGTATTCTGAAGTCAGATTGCTTAACCATGAGAGTCCACGGTACATGTTGCACTTGTCAATATATATTGTGTCAAACAGGTTAAGTAACAAAATATCTTCTGTTAAATCCTAACCGTATGTTTTATATCTAACCATCACGGAAATTTAGATGATGTGGATCAACGTTGCGTCTCGAAAAATACCCTTATATTGCTTTTAGTTATAATAATAGATTTTCTTATACTGAGACAAAATCCCATGCACTTATTTTCAAATTTATGCATGACAAAATTTGACTGTGATCAATTTATAGTTTGACTTATAAACATCTTGTACTCCATGTAACTATATAGTTTTAGAGTCTTCTACCACCTACACAATGTTTAGCATTAAGAATATGCATATAACATAAGAACTATATTTTTGAATGCCAACATGATTAATTTTATTCTTACTTTATACTATTTGAATTGCTTAATTTGCACGCGGGTGTCGTCGTCACCTCTTAATTAAGTGGGAAACCTATGTTACCACAAACATGAAATATAAATTGTGTGGGACGTTTAGATATGC
The DNA here is from genome assembly GCA_916181665.1 of Avena sativa. Lineage (NCBI taxonomy): Eukaryota > Viridiplantae > Streptophyta > Magnoliopsida > Poales > Poaceae > Avena > Avena sativa. The sequence goes on along the minus strand of OV702283.1, from coordinate 366,774,136 downwards.
GTCTTACGGCACAACACGTTCAACACCGTCCATTTGTCAGTTGCCGCCATGCGCTTGCGCTATGAGTGGGAGACATATGCTAGCTTGCATTAACTAGAGCGGTGTTTAAAACCTAGTTCCCTTGATAAAACTTTTCTTATGCGCTTTGTTTCGGTACCCCCATCTCTTACTAGGGTAGTCATATTTTATTACAATCACAAAGGGCTTTTGTTCTACCATGGTGTTTTGTGGCATAGAAAATATCTAGCGTTGCCAAAAACCACACATTACAACCCTTGTTGACCATCGAGGCTGCCTTTCATAAATGCATTGGGTTCAAAATTGAATTATTTCTTGGAAGACCCCCATCCACTTTCGAGCATATTACTCATAGAATCTACCTCGGATCATTGGACTTTCCCCACAAACCAACACACATATTTTCGGTGCACTTTATCCTCATTCTTGAGTATGCTAGATATGTAGCATCCTAATTTTCTAACAATTACAATGCTACTTGCCTAGTCTATATATTGCTACTTTCTATATGTCATTTATTGCACCATCATTATATCATGCTCATGTCACCATGCCACCTTGCATTTGAGCATCATATAAAACCCCTCTTATTTGGTTCTTATCCCATATGCATTATAATGTGATACTTGTATTTGCCTCTTCATATATTGTATTTGCTTATTGATAAATTTCTTCATGCCCAAGTTGAGTTGTGGGCATATCTCTTACTATTCCACCACCTTTCTTTGTCACCACCTTATAATCCCACCATCCAATTATACATGAGCACTTGCATTTCTTTTGGCATTTTGTCTAGCTCATATGTAATAAGATGGATCCACTTCTAAATCTACATGCTCCCATATATGTTTACTATTGTTTTCACAATATTAAGTGTGTGGAGCCTCATGGCCAACTTTGCATGTCATGTGGATAGAATTCTATCTTGTGAGTTTCCATATGGTTTATTCATTCTATGCGCATGCTGACATGGTTATACCCTACGGGTACGTAACTTCAGCATACCTAGTCCAGCCCAAGGAAGGCCCACAGCAAACATACGCTGGCCCATGAAGATTTTCGGGTGACCAAGGCCCAGGACGTCTTCGGATCCTTGGAGAACAAGACTAGTTTAAATAGGAAACTCAAAAGGGCAACGCCCTAGAACTTGTAACCGACTAGGACTATGCCCGGGACCTGCCTAAGTCTATATAAAGGCCAGGAGGGCACGTCCTAGGAAAACTCGACTCATACTTTCGCACACGCATCCACGCCAGATCGAATCTGCGCACCCTGTAACCTTCGGTTCCGCCGTAATCAAAGAGCAGACAAGCAGGAGTAGGGTTTTCCCTCCGGGGGCCTGAATCTGGATAAATCTCGTGTCCCCTGGTTGCTTGTCTGTTAACCGTGCCACGATCTCCAGCATCCCCATCTTCTCCAAAACCCAAGTCCATAACAATGGGCATTGACGAGATTAAACCTCGTCAATTGGCGCCGTCTATGGGAATTGGGGCTGCTGATTGTGCGGTCGTGACGGTTCCGACCCGATCGATCTAAAACTCCGCGGCGACGGAGAATCACCTCCTCTTCGGCGCTTTCGACTTCACCGCCCACTCGCCGGCCACCATGAAGGATTTCGAGCCCGTAGGCGACGGACTCGAGATTTTGTTCGGGAGCTTCTGCTTCCAGGTAGGACGAACTGGCACCCTCCGCCTCCCTGAGCGGGTGCCCGTGCCGTCCATCAGGCCCGCTTTGTGGGACCCACACCCCGTGCTACGCACGTCACCATCAACAGATGAGTACTACAGCAGCTGCAACTCCGATCTGTGCGATCCGCCTTCGGATGAAGGGACCTACGGTTCCGAATCCGAAAGCTGCGGCAGCAGCCAACCGATCTGCAGGCGCTATCTGTGTGTCGCGGTCATCCAAACCGACGAGGAAACACCTAACCCGCCGCCCAACCCCAACCCGCAGGACAGAAACGGCGAAAACGGTGGAAACGGCGAAAACGGGGAAAACAGAGGCCACCTCATCCAACTTAGCAAAGAAGGATGGGTCGAAGCACGCCGCGCCGTCGCAGGCGAAATAGTCCTACCTCTGGACTCCCCACGTGATCTGCTGAGGGCATACCACTACCTCCTCATCGAGGAGCACAAGAAACAAGTCGAGATGCAGAAGACGCTCGACAAACGCAAGCAAGCAGCCTCTGAGTCCAGTGCGCGACGAGCTGCGCTCTCCGCCATGGGACCCGGCTCTAGCACAAACAGAAATCAAGGAAACAAGCACCGCTCTCGGGTGGAAAACATCGACCCCAAGGAGCGGCGAGAAGTAACCCGAACTCTCCATACATCGTTCATGGATATGGACGCTGACGACAACATCACCCCGAAGACGCCACAAGCTGCGATCATGGCAGCCACTACGTATCTCGCGGCTCACCCACCTCCGGAGGGGGACCCGAAAAGGGCCATGCATAGGTCCGCACTCACCAGACTAGGACTAATCGGAGCTGCGCTCCACGAAGACGCTCCTGCGGAGCCAAAGAAGAAAGCTCCGGCCAGGCGCGACCGGAGTCCCACGCCCTCATCTGAAGAAGAAGAGGAGCACAATATTCCTCGAAGAAAGAAGAGCTCGCACCGCCATAAACGCGACTACGACGCCAGAGACAAGCTTACACAGCGCAAGATCGACAAAGCACGCGCCAAACGCGCATGCTCATCCGAATCTGAGATGGATGAAGACGAAGGAGAACTCTGCGGAGCTTGATGCTTCAGCAGATCCGTTCGGCGAACACAGATGCCACGCAACTTCAAGCTTCCTTCGGATACTCCGAAGTTCAACGGCACGCAAGATCCAAAGTCCTGGCTCAGTGACCATCTGTCATCCGTTAAGCTTCACGGAGGCAACAAAGAAACCGCCATGCAATGCCTTCAGCTGCAGCTGACAGGCGCGACGCGAGTCTGGCTTAGCAGTCTATCATCAGGATCCATCCGAAGCTGGGAGGAGCTTTCTTACAGCTTCATTCGAAATTTCAAAGGCACCAGCAAGAGGCCCGCATCAATCGAAGAATTGCGAGCCTGCACTCAAAGAATGGGTGAATCTATTCGCTCATACATACTACACTGGTCTACGACCAAGAACTCCGCAGCACACATCTCCGAAGAGAGGGCCATCGACGCCTTCAGGGACGGCGTCAAGCGCCCGAACTTCAAGGAGGAACTTGGGCGTGTAAAGACCAAGACACTCGACCACCTCATGGAAATCGCCAACAGTTGGGCAGACGGCGAAGATTGCATCCAGCGGGCGCAATCAGATGAAGAGGACGACTACGGCCGAAGACGCGAACGCCGCAGCAAGAGGAGATCGCGCGTCTATGAGGACCGCGACGGACCCGACATGGTCGCGGCCGGCTACGCCGACCGCCGTAACGACAACAGCCGCAACAGCGGAGGATACCGCAGCGAAAACTTCCGCGACAACGGACGACCAACGCAGTCGTCGCAACGCCGCGACCGCGACAACGGACCCTCAGCATTCGACAAACTTTCGGGTCCATGCACCATCCACTTCTACATCGACAAACAGGATGGCAAAAAGAAAGCCAGCCACATGCTCAAGGACTGTCGCGAGTTCCAAAAACTCAGCGAAGGCATGATGCAGATGAGGCAACAAGCTCCAATTCCTGCGTTCGGAAACGCACCTGCACCAGGTGAAATAGCACACGGAGCTCCTCCACCGCCGCCTATTGGAAGCCAAAACCAACCAGTCGCACCAGCGCAAAACAACACCGGGGTCCCATATCCCCCATCAAAAGGAGCACTCAATATGATACAGAAGGGACGCCCCACAAATAGGGTGCAGAAGAAAATCACCCGACAAATCAACTTGGCCGTGGCAACTCCGCCTGCAATCCCTGAGTACCTCAGCGGATCGGAGTCCTGCATCACATTCACTCGCGCGGATCACCCTTGCCAGATCCCTCGCCCAGGTCATGCTGCCCTGGTGCTGGAGGCGCAGATCGGAGGCTTCGAGATGAGTCGCGTCTTCATGGACGGCGGCAGTGGCATCAACCTAATGTTCGCACGCACTCTAGCAGCTATGCGGATCCCGCAATGCAGCCTGGAACAATCAGACACAACGTTCCACGGCATTGTCCCAGGGAAGGGCATCTTCCCCCTGGGCAAAATAGGACTCGACGTCATCTTCGGGAAGCCAGACAACTTTCGGCAGGAGCGCCTAGAATTCGAAGTGGTGGACTGGCCGTCGCAATACCATGCCATCCTGGGACGTGTAGCATTCGCAAGATTCCTGGCCGTCCCACACTACGCATACCTACTACTCAAGATGCCAGGACCAAGGGGCGTCATCACAGTCCACGGGAGCTTCACCCGGTCGGACCAATGCGACAAGGATTTCAACAAAATCTCCCAGTCCTTCGGCATGCAAGGCTAGCTCGTAAGGCTCCGCGAGGAGACGGAAAATGGGCTACCCCCCGTCACAAGGCAGAACGCACCCGACATGTCCTTCGACTCCACCATCAACACCAAGAAAGTGCAGGTCCATCCGACAGACGCCTCCAAGACGGCGCTGATCGTCAACGACCTCAGCACCGCATAGGAAGGCGCGCTCGTCGAATTCCTCCGTGAGCGCTGGGAAATATTCGCCTGGTGTCCTGCGGACATGCCAGGAGTTCCCAGGGAATTCGCCGAGCACGCACTCAATGTCTTCCCAGACACCAAGCCAATCAAGCAGTCTATCCGAAGACTGTCGGAGCCATGAGCCGAAGCTATCGGCAAGGAGATCAACAGATTACTCGCAGCAGACTTCATCCGGGAAATCAAGGAAAGCGAGTGGCTGGCAAATACGGTGATGGTCCCGAAGAAGGACACGGACATCCTGCGGATGTGCGTGGACTTCACGTCACTAAATAAACACTGCCCAAAGGACCACTTCCCTCTACCTCGGATCGACCAGATCATCGATTCGACTGCAGGTTGTGAAAAGCTCTCCTTCCTCGACGCCTACTTAGGCTATAACCAGATTCGACTCAAGGTCGAAGATCAAGAGAAAACGGCGTTCATCACACCGTTCGGAGTCTTCTGCTACAACACAATGCCCTTCGGGCTAAAGAACGCGGGTGCCACGTACCAGCGATGCATGCAGGCCTGCCTCAAGGACCAAATTGGTCGCAACGTCCAAGTCTATGTCGACGACATAGTCATAAAAACCAAGGAGGCGAGAACACTTATCGACGATCTCCGCGAGACGTTCGACAACCTTGATCGCTATAGGATCAAGCTCCATCCAGAAAAGTGCGCCTTCGGCGTCCCCTCGGGTCAGCTGCTCGGGTATTTCATCTCTCAGCGAGGGATCGAAGCGAACCCGAAGAAAATCAAAGCTATCATGACAATGGAGAAGACGAAGAACCTCAAGGGCGTTCAGCAGCTCGCAGGGCGAGTAGCGGCCCTAAGCAGGTTCATAAGCCGCATGGGCGAGAAGGCCCTACCATTTTACCAGCTGCTGCGCAAGGCAGACAAGTTCGAGTGGACACCAGAAGCCAACGACGCATTCGAAAGTCTCAAGCGGCTCCTCTCCACCTCGCCCGTTTTGGTCACGCCAAAGGAGCGCGAGCCCCTGCTGCTGTACATAGCAGCCACACACCAGGTGGTCAGCACCGTACTGGTGGTTGAACGACCCGAAGAAGGCAAGACCCACGGGGTCCAGCGCCCAATTTACTACCTCAGCGAGGTTCTCACTCCAACAAAACAGCGGTACCCGCACTACCAGAAGCTGGCCTACGGCGTGTTCATGACGGCTCGACGACTGAGCCACTACTTCCAGGAGCATCAGGTGATGGTCGTCAACGAGGCACCCCTAAACAGCATCCTGAATAACCCAGAGGCCATAAGACGCGTGGCCCTGTGGGGCATTGAACTATCACCCCTGGACATCGTCTACGAGAAGCGACATGCAATCAAATCTCAAGTCCTTCCGGACTTCCTGGTGCACTGGATGGAGCTGCAGCTGCCTGACACCCCAGACATGTCGCAGTCCTGGACAATGCATTTTGACGGCTCCAAACGCGAAGCCGGAGCAGGGGCAGGAGTCATACTGACCTCCCCTCAAGGTGACAAGATGAAGTACGTCCTTCGGATGAAATTCAGAGCCTCCAACAACGAGGCCGAATATGAAGCCCTCATCCATGGCATGAAGATGACAAAAATATGCGGCGCAACGCGCCTGGTCATCTACGGTGACTCCAACCTTGTCGTACAGCAGACGATGAATGAGTGCGACGCACACGCCGAAAACATGATCGCGTACCGCGCGCTATACAACGCACTCGAAGGAGAATTCGACGGCTGCGAACTTCGGCACGTTGGAAGAGAGAGCAACGAGGAGGCCGATAGACTCGCCAACATCGGCTCCACTTGTGCAAAGGTACCACCAGGTGTGTTCCTCGAACAGATCTGCGTACCATCCATCAAGCGGAAATTCCCCAAGGGATCACCCTAAGAAGCGGAACACTCGGGGGCTACGCTACCCGAAGGTCATGAAGGACCCGAAAAGTTGGATACCGAAGTTGCCATTGTCAACCTGATGCAGGTCATGGCAGTCGAAGAAACTTGGACACGTCCATACCTCCAATTCCTAATAAACGGAGAATTGCCAGACAGCCCGACAGATGCCCGGCGCGTATCTCGCCGGTCAAAAGCCTTCACCATCATCAACGGCGAGCTGTACAAACGCAGCATTACGGGCGTACTACAACGGTGCGTCACCATCAACGACGGCAAGGCCATACTCCAAGACATCCATGAAGGCATCTGCGGCCACCACGCAGGCAGCCGCTCCCTTGTCGCCAAGGCTTTGCGAGCAGGATTCTACTGGCCAACGGCCATGAGCGACGCGAAGGACATCGTCCGAAGATGCAATGGGTGCCAGCGGTTCGCCGACAAACCGCACGCACCTGGGTCCGAACTTCGACCCATACCCATAGCCTGGCCTTTTGCCCAATGGGGCCTTGATATGATCGGCAAACTGCCAAAATCCTCGAAGGGAGGACACGTCTTCCTCCTGGCCGCAGTCGACAAATTTACCAAGTGGATCGAGGCCATGCCAGTCACCAACCAGAAGGGCAAAACCGCCGTCAAGTTCTTCGAATCCATTGTCTAGAGGTTTGGCGTACCACACAGCATCATCACCGACAACGGATCAAACTTCATCTCCGAAGAATTCCAGGACTTCTGCGAAGGCCTCGGGATCAATATCACATATGCCTCAGTGGCACACCCGCAAACAAACGGGAAAGTGGAAAAGGCCAACGGCCTAATCGGCGCTGGCATCAAGAAGCGCCTCATGAGCTCACTCGAGCACAAAGCTGGAAACTGGACGAAAGAGCTACCGTCTGTCCTGTGGAGCTTACGGACCACGCCAAACAGCTCCACCGGCTACACACCATTCTTCATGGTGCACGGAGCCGAGGCAGTGCTACCAGCCGAAGTACGCCACCAGGCTCGACGAGTCGTCGCTTACAGCGAAGCCGAATCCACGGTTGCACTCGAAGATGCCGTCGACACACTCGACGAAGCACGGGATATAGCAGCAGCTAGATCAGTGGTGTACCAGCAAAGTCTCCGCAACTATCACAGCCGCCGGCTGCGCCCAAGGTCCTTCGTCGAAGGAGACCTCGTCTTACGACTCAAGCAAAAACGACCGAACAAACTCGATTCCCCATGGGAAGGACCCTACGCCATCACCGAGGTCATCCCAGGTGGCGCCTATCGCCTCAAGCACGTGGAGTCTGGAGTCGCATACTCCAACCCGTGGAACGTCTCGCACCTGCGACGATTCTACCCATAGCAACCTACCCCCCTTTTACTTTCAATAAGGCTTTCAGCCAAGGCTACTCAGCCGAACAATGTACCTCCTCCATTACGATATAAATAAAGCTAAGTGTCTCGCCCCAACCTTCGGTTGACTATTTTTCTGCAACTTTACTACATGCTACAAACGCACTCGGGGGTTCCTCCCACCTCACGATTTCATCGACTGAGGACCAAACGTGTACACCTGAGTAGCTAACCACGTCAGGCAAACGAAAAGGGCACGTAGTCAATCAAAGAACTGCATGCTCACAAACCTTTACAACAAAGGGCACAGAAACGCCCAGCCGCAATATACAAATTTTACATCTATCTGTTTATTTTCAGGTCCTACCTATTTTGAAGAATAACCTGAGCACGTTGCTCAAACAAATCTACAATCTGTTCGGCATACTGCCTTACAACCGCGTAAAAAGGACGCATGTCCCACTCACCACCATCTGGCCGAGGAGGTGGCCCAGTCGCCACAACAGCCAAATCTATGTCAGGGCGGTGCACCCTCACAAGAGACAAGGCAGCCTTCACCCCTGCGACGAGCTGCTGCCGCACCAGCTCCTTGACATTTCCGGCATTCCGAAACTTTGTAAGGAGACCTGCAAGGGTCGTTGGCACAGCATCCAACGGGAACATGACGTGCAACACCGAGGACAGTGATGTCTGCACCTGACGGAGCACCCGCGAAACCTGGTAGACACGATCCTGCACCGTCGCCAGAACTATGGCGCGATCACGATCCATCCAGAAGAAGCCCCCGGCCTCCATGTCCTGTTGAGTCAAGCAATTGACTCGAACAACAATACGCTCCTTTTCTTCCCTCGGAGCAATATTGGCACCTGCGACAATCGCACAAAACAAGAGTGAGGCCAGCAGGCTCACCTGAAGAACTGAGCTACAGCCTGAAAGAAGGATCAACTTACATTGCAGTTGTTCGGACAGCCGACCCAGCTCCGCCATCAAATACTCCTCTCTGGCTGCACCACGGTCTGCTTTGGATTTCCAAACATCGGCGCGACCGCGTAACCCAAGCAAATCTCTCTCCAAGCTGCGCACGCGATCTCGAAGAAAAGCGAGCTGCGAGGAATCATCCAATGATGCTCGCAAAGGCCTTTCGGATGAAGTGTCAACTGGGTCAGCACCCGAAGGAACCTATAGCAGCAGAAAAAAGAAGGCACACAGACATTCAGCCAAGGATAAAGCACAACTCGGAGGAATTCATTAAAACATATAAGGCCACTACGTGGCACAAGGATGGTACTACAAAAGATATTTACAACAAAAGAAGACTACAAACTACCCTACGTCTACTATGCCTCAGGTGCAGGACACTGAGTCGCCTCAGAACCAGACTGCCTAGCTTTGGCCTCGCCCTGCTGCCGCAGTGCGTACTCAGACAGCAAGTCAATGAGATTGGGACCATATCGTCTGCAGCGAGCGGAGTAGGCGGCAAAAGCTACCTCGGATCCATCTGCAGCCGTCGGCATCCGAGAAGTTATCTGGGGCAGGTCCAGCTCCGCCCCAGCCGCCATGGCCATCGCCAGCCCGACGGATGCACCGATGCCTTTCTGCTTGCGCTTGTACGCCGCAGACGCTTCGCCCGACAGAGCCTCTGCCAGGGCATCCACATCTTCAAGGGATGCGCCCTTCGGGAAGAGCTCCTGGTAGAAGCGACCAAGGACCTCTTTCGCCTTGGCAAGGGAGTTGACGACGGTGCTGCAGCGGTCTTCGACCGCTACAGTGGCATCCTCTAGAGCACTCCCGTGCTCCAGAGCACCGCGGTCGAACTCGATGCCTGCGGCATCTGAGAAAAAAGAAGAAAACATCAAGAAAGGCAACATAGAAGAAGATCCGAAGAAAAAGAAGCAAGTCCCAAAGCTTGTACTCACCCGAAATAGCCCTGGCAGCAGCCATGAGCTTATCCGCCACCCCTCTTTCACGAGCAGCCGCAACGGTGGCCAGCTTCTCCTCGCGATCTGTGGCCTCCTGCTGCAGACGCTCTTTCGCTTCGGCTGCCTTCGCCAGCTCCAGCTCAAGGCGCTCTCTCGCACCAGCGGCAGTTTCGGCCTTCTGCTCCGATTGGCCAAGGCTCTTCTTCAGAGCATCGACCTCACGAAGAGAGTCGTTATGCTCCTCTGCATTTACAACAAGCAAGTATCAAAGAACAGGACCAGGATAAGCAAAAGAAGCACTACGAGTCATACGAATACCTTGGAGCTGCCGCAGTTTCGCCTCCAGCGTCAGGCGCTCCTCCACCAGCCGCTTGGCCTCTTGGACAAAAGGCTGCAGAAAAACGCAATAGCAGTAAGAACAGGACTTGGGGGCTACGCCCAACATAAAGAAGCAAAAACAACATCAGCACTCGAAGACACTCGGGGGCTCCCCCCGTAAGATCAAGCAGAAAAACTTACGTGCTCCGAAGGCGAACCCGCAGGCCCGCCTGCGAAATTCAGGGGCGCAACCACCAGCCTCTCCTGCACAGGAGGAACTGGCGCAACATCGCCAGAAGTCGCCACCGTCTGAGGAGGAGGCGACGCAATGTTCGACTCCCCCATCATCTCGCGCGCACCATCACTGGAGCCGTCGGAGGATTGCCTGCATACGAACCAATCAACACAGGTGCAAACACCATCAAGGAAAAAGGACAAAAATGGCAACAAGAAAACTTACGAGCCCAACGCGCTCAGGTCGAAGATAGGAGAAGCCCTTCGGGCCCTCTTCTCTTCCTTCTTTTCTTCCTTCTTCTCCTCCTTATTTTCTTCCTTCTTCCGCTTTGCTGGCGGGTGCGGAGCAACAGCTTGCACAGGAATGGCAGGAAGAGGAGAGGAAGAACCCCCATGAACATCATCATGACGCTCAAGGCCCAGAGGATTTCTGGGAGTCGGAGGAGTCGAGGCATCCGAAGACTCGCTGGAGCTCTGTGATCGCTTGCGCGAATGATCCTCACTCGACTCGTCGGCATCCTCCGCTGGATATCACGCTGACGGTAGCTCGGACACGGAGTCCACCACTTCATTATCCGGGGCATTCGGATACCTCTCGGGCAACGGTGGTGCCATGCCCAGCACTTTGAAGCTCTACAAAAGGAATGGGAACTTTGTTAGCAAACAAAGGAAACAGTACACAGCTGACAAAAACAAAAGGGGAGAACTACGTGCGCAAATCTACACCTTCGGAACGGCCAACGTCGAAGAAAAGGGAGGAGTCTGCGACTTCCCCGGGATTTCTTCGTCGGCCTTGAACTTCAACAGCGCGCGAAGAGCTTTGTCAAGTTCCACCTCGGAGATTTTCTCACTCGAAACCCCTAGAGTAAAGGAACATCGGGTGCGCCATCGCTTGGAGAGGCTGCACCCAACGCTCAAGAAACGTCCGAATGATGTCGACACTGTTCACCTCCTTCTCAGGAATCAGTTGGAGATCCTCCACCCGACGGTACAGAGCCTCTATCTCCGCCACCTCACCGTCTAAGATTTGATTTTTCCAGGATCTTTTCTTCTCAATCAACTAGGAGGGGTCAAAAGGAACGACACCAAAATCTTGCCCAGGCAGTACGGAGTCACGGAAAAGGAAAAGAATTGCACATTGGGGCTGAGGGAGATGATGAAACCCCCAATGGGATACACACCATCCGAACCAGACTGCCTCTTCACGGAATAAAGCTTCCGGAAGAGGCCAAAGTGCGGCTCAATGCCCAGCCAGCACTCGCAAAGGGTGATGAAACAAGCAATATGGAGAAGAGAATTGGGAGACAGATGATGCAACTGAACCCCATAGAAGAAGAGCAGTCCACGAAGGAAGTCATGGACTGGATACGAAAAACCGCGCAAGATGAAGGCAAGAAACATAACCCGGTACCCAGATGGGGGACGGGGGATTACCTCATTGCCGGGGAGTTTGACGGCCGTCGTATCCTGCGGGATCAGGCCCCGCTCGCGCAGTTTGCGGAGATCGCTCTCCCGCGTCTCTGATCGCCGCCAGCCACCATCGGTGACGCGAGCAGCGGCAGTGCTCTTCTTGCCTCCGGCAGCGCTGGTCCCAACCGCAGATGAGGACTTCTTTGTTTTCCCCATGGCGCTGCAGCGGTGGTGGCGATGATAACTCAGAAAGAACGAAGGAAATGTGGAAGAAAAGCTCAGCGCGCAGCAGGAATCGCTCAAGAAGAAGGAAGCAGTGAACAGATGAACTGGTGCGGTGAAAAACAAACCACGATTTCACCCAGGATTATAACAGCGAAGACGACGCACGCTGGCCGTCCATCGAGAAGACCTAACGCCAACGGTAGATCTGGCCGTACACGTGTCAACACCACAACGAACCGTCGTTCCCACGCCGTCCACTACGCGCGGAAATCGAGGAGGCGCCGTAATCATCTCCACGCCCCCGCGTGACCGGTCAATTCAAAGTCAGCAAGTGGGACCCACGCTTCGTCCCGTCAAGTCATCTCTGGCGTAGCAGACGCTTGAGGTCATCGATCGTAAGCACTGACGTCATCAAAAGCTATACTAGCACCACTTCGGCTCCACATCTAAGAGTACTCACTCGAATCTACGATTCGAGTAAATACTCGGGGGCTACTCCTATCAGGAGCGCTGGCCGCGCACCCGACAGACAAAATTACTTCTCTGAGTCCTACGTCGAGTCTACGACTCCACTACGGACTCGGGGGCTACTCCCATAGGGAGGATGGATTTAGGCATCCGAAAATTTTCGAGTCCTGCGGACTAAATGATTGAAACAGTGCTTGAACTAAAAGTCTCCGTTCGAGTCTACGACTCGAACAGACACTTGGGGGCTACTCCCATAGGGAGCGCTGGTCGCGCACCCTATGAAATCTTCGACTGCGATCTTTCGGATCAGCACGCAAAAAACTTTTTGGCAACTCTGCCCCAACAAAACGCTGAGTGAGCGACAATCTCCTTGGCCGCCCGAAACACCTCCGAGGTGATAAATGTTTGGATGTTGCGTCTACGACGCAAAAATAAGACCTACAGATATCATCTGATGGCCTGGCAACGCACCTGACTGCGCTCTGCTAGTATGAATCCGTACCAGCAGGTACGATGAAAAATCCCGACGGACGCGTTGGGTACACCAATTAAAATCACTGGAATTCCACTCCTGTAAGTCCACCGCGTCCTGAGTTGAATTACGCCAGCATATGTTCCAGGCACGGGTTAAGGGACCCGAACCTGAAGAAGATCGTGTTGTTTCGTCCTAAGATAGTTAACTGACCCTGATCCGTCGGGTGAGTCAGGCACGCGTATCAACAATCCCTACACATTCTCTTGAAAGACAGAGTTGCACCTAAAGGATTGAAGAGTCCTCAGCCGAATCTACGATTCGACTGATCACTCGGGGGCTACTGGCATGGTTATACCCTACGGGTACGTAACTTCAGCATACCTAGTCCAGCCCAAGGAAATTCCACAGCAAACATACGCTGGCCCATGAAGATTTTCGGGTGACCAAGGCCCAGGACGTCTTCGGATCCTTGGAGAACAAGACTAGTTTAAATAGGAAACTCAAAAGGGCAATGCCCTAGAACTTGTAACCGACTAGGACTATGCCCGAGACCTGCCTAAGTCTATATAAAGGCCAGGAGGGCACGTCCTAGGAAAACTCGACTCATACTTTTGCACACGCATCCACGCCAAATCGAATCTGCGCACCCTGTAACCTTCGGTTCCGCCGTTATCAAAGAGCAGACAAGCAGGAGTAGGGTTTTCCCTCCGGGGGCTGGGTAAATCTCGTGTCCCCTGGTTGCTTGTCTGTTAACCGTGCCACAATCTCCAGCATCCCCATCTTCTCCAAAACCCAAGTCCATAACAATGGGCATTGACGAGATTAAACCTCGTGACATGCATGATGCTACTTTGTCTATAACTTGATCTAGTGGAAAACATACACTAGTGGCCATTTGTATTCATAGATGTGCATATGATAAATGTTCTCATATGCTTAGCAAGCTTCCATTATTGGGCATGGGTTGTTCAATTTGAATGCATGCATGGATGTATATATATGCCATAGGAAATATATTTGTTTTCACAAATACATAGAGGTGGTATCTAAACCCCATGCATGGACGATGCAATATTTCCACCATCCTCCGTTCTTGTTTTTCTTTTGGTTTATGGGGCTAATTGATTTAATGCTCTCAAGAGGAAAACAACTCAATTAATTTCATGGACCATCTATCTCTTCCACCTTCATGTTCCTCCTTTCGTCTTAATTATGTTGGAGCTTTTGTGAGGTTTCTCTATATAATTTGGTTTAAAAAAATTCTATTAAAACAAACAACTCAAACACTAAAACCTACCTATCTAACTATCTATACTAAATATCTACCCTACCTCTAAGTGTTAAACCCACCTATCTATCCCACCTTGCTTTACCATGGCACATGTGCCACCTAGCCAACCCTCCTTCATATCTTGTTGATCAAGAAGACCAGTCCATGCCCCCAGCGCCCCACGCCATCACCTATCCTCCCTGGCCCCCTCTCCCTTCCCTAGCTAAAGCAAAGTAAGGGAGGAATAGAGAAGAAGAACCTCCCCGAGCTATCCCTCCTCTCTCCCTACTTTTGTCAAAAGCATCCAGCACCCCTTATGCCTCTTTCCCTTTATCACCTCAACCACCCGAGATCGCATCTCGGCGAAGCCAACCCTCCCTTCTTCTTCTACCTTGACATGGTCATGGCACCCCCAAACCCTAACCCTAGCCTCTGCCATCTCCTTCCCTGACGTTCTGTTGCACCTCGAGCCCGACTAGAAGTAAGGGCGGCTACCTCTACCTCCCCTGCGTCGCCCTATACATGGCACGGTGGTAGGAGCTCTTTAGACGAGACATTACCGCAGTAGTGCCCGTGAGGCTACTGAACAAGCTGGCCGCCAGCCCTATCATCGATCTCGTCCATCCCAACCCGCTCGCCGGCACCATCCCCTCCTGGTGAGCCCATCCTCCTCCCTAACATGTCCCTTCCTCTCTCGCGCCTTGCGTCGCCGCCGCCATCCACTGAGCGTTCTGTGCACGTCGTGTCACGCCGGCGGGAGCACCTGTTTCGGTCAGTCAGCAGCTAGTCCGCGCATTTCATTTGTTCCCCAAGAACATCTACCAGCAGAGCCCTCGTTAGTTGGACCTTCTCAAACCATAGTTGCAGATATACCTCCCCCCTTTGTTTTTTGTTTTTGCACCGCCACGAGTACTTCATCCGTTGCGTCGCATTCATCGCTACAAAGTCGCCAGACCGCCACGTGCTGTCTTCGTTTCATCGACAGTTTGTCAGAGTTCAGAGAGAGAGCCGTGGTGGCATTCTTGCAGGAAGGCCCCCCTCCGTTCTCCCATCCAAACCCGTGTTCCAACTTGAACCGCCTGTCAACCTCTGGCCCAATGTTCGGTCCTTTTGCTAAGAGGCCCCTACGCTTCTAACAGCTGAACCCGCGGTCCTGCCACTTAGCCCCACCTGGCATCCACCAAGCTCATCACCGTCCGGGCAAAAATTGCAAAAAAGTTACTTAGACTTGCTGCGATTCAACGCAGCGTCCCTCCCCTTACCATATCGCACATGTGTTAGGTTCTCTCTGGCTGCGCGCGTGTGGACCCATAGTGCACCTGGCCCCGCCTATCATCCTGATGTCTACGCACTTCTATTCTTGTAGACAGTTGTTGGGCCTCCAAGTGCATAGGTTTGTAGAACAGTAGAAAGTTTCCCTTAAGTGGATTACCCAAGGTATATCGAACTCAGGGAGGAAGTGGTCAAAGGTATCCATCTCAAGCAACCGTGCAATCAAGATACAAGAAGTCTCTTGTGTCCCCAACACACCCAATACACTTTTCAGGTATATAGGTGAACTAGTTCGGTGAAGAGATAGTGAAATACAAGTGGTATGGATGATTATAAGTGGTAACGGTGCTAGAAAAGAGCTTCTGACGGGGAGGAAAAGATTGGAAGCAAGCAACACATGTAACAGATCTAGTTGTGAAGGGTGTTTCAATGTTTAGAAACAAGGCCTAGGGATCATACTTTCACTAATGAATATTCTAAATAAATATATTCTCTTCATGATACTACCCTTAACTACTCTCCGGTTGGACCCTCTAATCCATGGTAGCGTTATAACAACACACCTCAAAGTCCGCCTTCCCCATCTAGATAACCCCACACTGTCACCTTGAGCGCTATATGGTTCCAAGAAACACCAAAATTTCATAAGGACATCCAACTCCAAATATACTCATGATAAATATTTATGAACTCTAGCCTAAGTGTCACCACAGCGTGCATGCTGTCACTTTCATACATGTGGGGAGAGCAGAGATCTATTGAAGCACTTGAGTATTTATGTATACTGTAGCCTAAGTGCCACCACGGCATGCATGTTGTCACTTCACACACGTGGGGAGAGCAGAGATCTATTAAAGCACTTGAGTAGCAGAGCAGATCTACTTGATTACAAAGCTCATGATAACAATATGATCACGCATATATATATATATATATATATATATATATATATATATATATATAGAGAGAGAGAGAGAGAGAGAGAGAGAGAGAGAGAGAGAGAGAGAGATGAACACATAGCTACCGGTAGAGCCCTTAGGCTCGAGGAAGAACTACTCCCTCCTCGTCATGGGAATCAGCAACGGTGATGAATATGGCGATGGAGATCGATGGAGATGGTGGTGGAGATCGAAGGAGATGGCTCCGGGGACACTTCCCCGTCCCGGAAGGGTGCCGGAATAGAGACTTATGTCCCCCGAATCTCCCCTTCGGTGGCGGCGACGCTGCGGAACTTTTTCTGGATTTCCCCCCGTTAGGGTTTACGTCTCGGGGACACGTATATATAGGCTAAAGGGAAAGGTCGGTGGAGGATCGAGGGACCCACACCTAGGGCTGGCATAGCCATGGGGACTCGTGCCACCCTAGGGTGTGGTTGCCTCCTGGCCCCCCTTCATCTGTTGTAACAACCCTAGTTTTATTAAATGGTAAATAGGATTTGTTTGTCCATTCATGAGCACCATCATCATTTAAAATGTATGCAACAAATAGATCAAACCCCAAACCCTAGTTTCCCTCTCTCTCTCTCTCTTTGAAATCAATTCCAATGGTTTTAAAATATTTGAAAACTACCAAAACAAAGTGGAGCCCAAATGGTTATAAGGGATCTAGAATATGTTCAATTTTTTAGAAAACCTCTGGTATTTTAAATATTCAAAACATAAAAGAATTTGAAATTACAAAAGAGATAAAAGAGAATCAAAAATAACAAAATGTTTCAGAAGAAAAAAATAGAGCCAAGGCTATCTGGGCCGCAGCCCATCTCTCCTTCCTCTCTATCCGCCGCGCTCATGCAGCCGCAGCTCCCTCCCTATGTTCCTTTGCCACAGCCCACTCGGCCCATCCGCAGCCCACAGATGGCCCGTACCGCTTCGGCATCATCTCCTTCGTCGTCTTTGACCACGACGCCAAGCAGCTCGGTGGCTCGCCGCCAGCCACCCGATGCACTGCGGTGCGCTGCGATGAATGTCGCCGCTTGCCAGTGCCTACAAGTACCCCGCCTCGCTGCTGAGAAGCCCTAGCATGAAACTTCTTCCTCTCCCTCGCTTCCTCTCTACACAGCGCGCAAACCCTAACCCTAGGGCTCATAGGTGTCGCGATGCCTCGCCGTTACCGAGCTCCCCTCGACTAGATGAGGACTCCGTTGGACTCGTCTTGTCCTCCTCGTTCTTCGTCTGAAGGAATTCACGCCAGGCATCCAGAATCGAGTTCTTCGTCGACCTCTTCTCCGCCTCTGACTGCCGCTCACCGTCGACATTTTCGGCGACCTCGACCTCTCTCGGCCTCCCCGACACCACCATAGGCATCAGGGTGAGATCGCGGTGCCCAGGCACCTCTTTATTTCCTTCCTCACACCCTGGTTCACCGTCCGCGTCATACACCGCTGCTCGCCGCCGCAGATGCTCGCCGTGGACACTGTTCTGGCGACCTTACGAGGGTTGCGCCACCACTACCAGGTCGGCCGCGAACCGCTCTCTCTAATGCGGCCACCCACGCATCCAGGCGCGCATGGGATTGAGAGATCCGTGCTCTACCTGGGGCTTCCCCATTGATGACGTCCGTCATGGTGGCGTCATAACCCCTTTTCTTTTGTTTTTAATATTATTCTTGTAAATTATTTCTATAATTTGAAAATGCTGACAAGTGGGCCCTGTCTATCAGGGTTTTATTCTTTTTGGAAATGATTTCTGAAATTAATAAAAGTCTGACATGTGGGGCCACCTGGAAAATAATTTAATAAATCCCAAAAATGCTGAATTGTTTTAATAATGATTTAAAATGAATTAAAAATGGAGAAATTCATAACTAATTCATTTTAAATCAGAAAAATACAAATAATATATCACTATTTAGAAAAATGAGATCTATCTCATAGCATTATAATCATTCATTGTTCAACTACTTCAATTGAAAATTAATTAGAAGAACCATTGAACCCCTAGGTGAATTCTGGAGTTTCGCCAAATTATGGTTTATGCCCCACGGAACCCCGATTAAATGGTCAAGCATGTTTTTGTAGTCCCATACTTGCTACTACTAGGACCTGAGTTCTTGCCTCTTGAACCAAGATGAGCATACAGCCTCACGGGGGCCTGGAAACCCCCTCGACCAACTAACTTGCCGAGTATATTCCATGAGTCACATATTTCGGGCGCTCCATTCGACATACGCATTCTAGCTCTTCTCGAAGGAGGTGAAGAAGGTGCATTCATACAGGTAGGTAAGCGTGGCAGGGAACAAGAGATGCCCGACATTCGTAATCTTGAACCCTGTTCACATCATTAGGGACCGACTTCGGGACTCGACCCGTTACAGCGGCATCTCCCTAGTGCGTGACTCATGGTCTCGGCAAAAGCAAGGTAAAGGTCGTGTCTAACCACCCTCTGCCGGCCTTCCAAGGAAGAGGGTTATTACTAGTGGCATTAAGAGAAGGTTAGTACGTGTGGGCAAAGTTGTACACCCCTGCAGGGTTATTAATCTTTTCAAAAAGCCATGTCCGCGGTTATGGACGACTTGGGAACGGATGCGATGATGATAGAGAACTTGAACCTAATCGTAAAACTTGGCTATTTGAGTAACGTGTGCTTAATGATGCTTCCTCAGGGATCGAGGGTGTGATCCTAGGTAGGTTTAGCTGATGATGATTCGGTGGATATCAAAAGATGATCGAAGCTAGTGTTACTGCTCTCTTATCCCTTTTTAAAATGTTTAGATTAGTCGAGATTTTTTCCCTCTTGTCTTACAAAAAAGATGGCTTTATGCAAAATAACTCCACTAGCCACAAGTCTTGCGGAGTACACCCTGTACTCACCCTTGCCTCGTTGATACTTTTGCAGAAAACTAAGTGTTACCACAGAATATGAGTTCTTTACGGCATCAACATCGACGAGTAGTTTGGAGTTCCTAGCCGGCTGTCTAGGATCTATGGATTGGATGTCATCGTTATGCTTCAGGCCTCTTAGGCCATTTGTTAAGTTTGCTATACTTAATAGCATAATTTGCCTTCCGTTGTTTGATGTTTGTGGTCAGTGACCTCTGCTTGTAATATTTTGGTCCTTTGATCAGTTATGAGCTTACTGTAATAAACTTTGTGTCGTAGGGTCACTGTTGTGTTACCGGTTTTCTCTCTGTACGCTTTTGAGATTAGGTTAGGCTTATGTTCGGATGATGGTCTAGGATTTGTCTAGCCTTAATCCCGGGGGTGTCACGGGTTTTGGTATCAGAGCAGTACCGACTGTAGGAAACCTTTCTATTGGTCGATGTTGAGTCTAGTGC
Source organism: Avena sativa (assembly GCA_916181665.1). Classification (NCBI taxonomy): domain Eukaryota; kingdom Viridiplantae; phylum Streptophyta; class Magnoliopsida; order Poales; family Poaceae; genus Avena; species Avena sativa. The sequence continues at coordinate 366,754,423 of OV702283.1, read as the reverse complement.
TTGTGAAAACTATTTTCAAAGATGAAAATTATGTGCGAAAACTCTGGTATGCTTCTTTTTCTCCTTATCCAGATTCGCTCTAGCTTTGGGTTACCTTATCTTGTTTTGATTTGGTAAAAGTTTTTCTATCTCGTCTCATCTTCCAGACTTTGGTGCCTTCTTGGCATGCCGATTCTCAACCATTTGACCTAGTGTTGAGTTCTCTAGAGTCAATTGTGTGTGTTTCTTGTTTCCCTTTGTTCTGTTTCACTTGAAAGATTTCTTTCCATCATGATCTCTCTGTTTTATGGGTCCACAATATCATGTTGATGGTTCCTCAATGTTCTGTTCTAGGTTTCAAGGTTTCCTTTCACCTCGTGTGCCTCCTTTTCATTTGTTTGGGTACTTCCAAAGTTGTTTATTCTTTTGGAAGCTACCTTGTGATTGCTATCTTGTAGTGTATGCTTTTTCACTCAAGTTGTTGTTATTCCTTTGTTTGGGGTTTAACCTTCGGACTTGAACCTAAGATCCCCGATTGTGCTAGATTCCGGTGTTGTGAATTTTGTACATGAAGCTGACCTTTAACCCAAGATCCATCTGATCCCTATCGTTAATGTTCAAACATTACCCAGGATGGCTAATACCTTATAGTATAGCCTTCAAGCTTGTGGATATTGTCTCTATTGAACAATGACGATAAAGGACTTTCCCTACCACCAGCTATGGCAGATGTTCTTCAATGGAACCAAATACATCACGACAAGAGTGCTCTTCGCGAGACTCGCAACTGTATTCGTGACTCTGCCACACCTTTCCTTTTCTACATCGGTCTTTGGAATATTGTCGACTTATGCATTTACATCTTGGGATTCTATCCTGAGCATGTTCCTTTCCTTGTTGTTTTCCGACCTTTGTCTACCAGTTGGTATCCAAGTAGTAAATGTACATCGGTGTCTTCCGATGTAAGACACTCTTGTGGTCCATCATGACAAAACAGTTCGGGATGTCAGGAGAAACAAACTCCAGAACCTCGTCATATCTAGGACCAGGTCAAAGTGTTGTAATCCGCGGATCAAGAAGCATTGATTAACTTCTATCTGTTTCACCTTAAAGCATCACACTCTTTTATACTAAGAGGTCATGCTAAGTTGCATGACCCCTTAATGAAGTGATGTTTTTACACATCGTTACCCAATCTTCTCCGAGCTTTTGTGCTCGTGAGTGATGCGTGTGTGTAATAGTGTGGCCATCTGAGATTCTTAGCAATTATTATTGCTTTGAACTCAAAGGACATCTGTATCATTCTTAGCGTGATTGGTTAACCCTATCACTAAGCAAAGGATGATTATGCTACCAAGTCCGTCCGTCCAGTGCACTCTCTTTAGTCAAAGAGTTAGGCTCATGCCTAAGCTCTAAGACTATGTCCTCTTGCCTTACCAAGCAAGTTTCCTCTCGAACTAAGTGACATATCGGTGGTTCGTGATATTTTGGATGTCTTACTAGAAGTATCGCCATGTTGCCACATGACCTGTTTGTCAGGTTCTTGAGTAAGTTGTTTCTTTAAACCACTCCTTTCTCCAAGGATCCGTACTGGGTACCCCTGAACTAGTTGGTTGAGCTGACAACAACTTGGAGAGTTGTAACAAAAGTTCTATCCAACTCAGTTCCTTCTTAAAGGGATGCCTAGTTCTATTCGTGCTGAAGTAATATAGTATGTCCTTTGTGGATATGTTATCTTCCCTCCTTTGATTTGATTTGGGCAATCATCAAATCAAACTCAGTTCCAAGGACTATCTTGATGGTATTGCTACTCGTGATGTTTCACTGGAGTACATCCTCATGTCTTCAGTCTGACCAATAGTTATGCTTTGTTTAGGCAACATATGAGTTCATCTTAATGGAGTGTCTTGATAAGTTTGTTATTGAGCCCCTCAATGACATCCTTATCTTGTCCATGCTAGACAAGATTCATATGGAACAGTTGAAATTAATGTTGGAAACTTTTGAGAACCATCTTCATTCCCTCTCAAAGTATGTGTTCTGAATGTTAGAAGTAACCTTCTCCAGTTCACGTGCAAATGTTGAAAGATGTCGCCATGGATTCGAGTAGAGTCGTCTTTGTTTCCTCAGGAATCATTTCAAGTTAGTCACGCATGTGCAAAGCATTCTTGATATGGTAGGTTGATACCTTCACATCTCAACTAGATTCTCCAAGCATCTTAAGCCACTGACTGATTTGTCATGGAAGATAACAAGTCCAACAAAACTTCGATATCCTCCTAAATGTTTCCCAACAAGGAATTTTGTTGTGTCACGTTGCAAAAAATTCATGTAGGTGCAAATATCTTTTGATAACTTGCTAATACATGGAATTTGCAATCTAGCTCATCTTTTGGAGCATGACATTGAAGTCTGTGTCTTGAGAATCTAGTAACTTTACCTTTGTGGTAAATGTTGCACACTTTATATTCGGACATGCTGAGTCTGAAGTAATCTCTCCACTTAATCAAAGATGAATCTCAAGCAGCAATAACGACTGGTGTTCCTCAAGGTTATGACGTAGGTCTATTGTAACTCTGGCAAGATTGATGTAATGGTTGTCACAATTAGCCGGAAGACCTATTGTCACATTAACTTGAATCAGCAATAACAACCACTCCTCATGAGGCTTCTTCTATAACTTAATATAGGAGTTGTGGTTATGGTTTCCTTTGTATTCGAAGTCTGACCTTTACTTGATGACTGATTAAAGGCTGGTCACAAGTCTGATATTGGTATTTCAAACATCAAGGATAACATTTAAAGTAGAGTTGCTAAATGTCTCTCGGTCGATCCTCTAGACCCTTTTTTGATGGAAAGCGTCTTGTTATGCCAAGTACTTGGAGTTTGAGAATGAAGTTTCTTTCTTCTCGTGTCATCAAGAATCTTCTCCACTATTCATCTTGGTGGTGTGAAGTGATATCACTATCTTCGGCAAAGATGTGGATAATCTTGGATGAATAAAGAGTTTCCTTCCTACTTTCTTAAACATGTTCGAAGAGCGATTATGATTTTAGTAATCAACATCTTGGTTTTGTTGGTATCTATCTCTTTCACCTGTGAAGCTCTACTTAAGCTGTCTAGTAGAGGTTCACTTTCTGAAGTCTGTGTTCCTTTTCCATCTGTTGGAAATCTCCTTCCCTCAGAAGTCAAAACTCTTCTGCAAGGTCCATGGTCTCAATCCTTATGAAGACCAGTTATCTGTCACCTCAAAAACTTTCTCCTTTTGTTTCCTCCGTTACCTTGACGTGTTTCATGTTTGTTGGCTCTAGAGATGTTTGTGAAACATCTATCCATGAGTTGACCATGAGATACTCAGTTCGTGGTTCTGTGTCATTCCCTCTCTTCCTTAGTGTGAGCAGCCACCTTGAAAATTATGAAGCGCTTCATCCACTCGTCATGGTGGCATGGATCAACCTGTTCGAGAAGATTGTTGAAGCTTAGCGTAACCCTATTCCTTCTATCTTCCTACCTAGGAATCTCGGGACGAGATTCTTTTAAGGGTGATCAAATTGTAACAACCCTAGTTTTATTAAATGGTAAATAGGATTTGTTTGTGCATTCATGTGCATCATCATAATTTAAAATGTATGCAACAAATAGATCAAACCCTAAACCCTAGTTTCCCTCTCTCTCTCTTTGAAATCAATTCAAATGGTTATAAAATATTTGAAAACTACCAAAACAAAGTGGAGCCCAAATGGTTATAAGGGCTCTAGAATATGTTCAAATTATTTTAGAAAAACCTCTGGTATTTTAAATATTCAAAACATAAAAGAATTTGAAATTACAAAAGAGATAAAAGAGAATCAGAAATAACAAAATGTTTCAGTAGAAAAAATAGAGCCAAGGCTATCTAGGTCGTAGCCCATCTTTCCTTCCTCTCTATTCGCCGCCCTCACGCAGCCACAACTCTCTCCCTCTATTCCTTTGCTGCGGCCCACTCAGCCCATCTATAGCTCGTAGACGGCCCGTACCGCTTCGACATCTTCTCCTTCGTCGTCTTCGACCACGACGCCAAGCAGCTCGGTGGCTCGCCGCCGGCCACCCGATGCACTGCCATGCATCGCGATGAACGCCACCTCTTTCCAGCGCCTACAAGTACCCCGCCTCGCCGCCGAGAAGCCCTAGCATGCCACTTCTTCCTTTCCCTTGCTTCCTCTCTGCACAGCGCGCAAACCCTAACCCTAGGGCTCGTAGGTGCCGCGCTGCCTCGCCGTTCCCGAGCTCCTCTCGACTAGCCGAGGACTCTGTTGGACTCGTCTCGTCCTCCTCGTTCTCCGTGCTGAAGGAATCGACGCCGAGCATCCAGAATCAAGTTCTTCATTGACCTCTTCTCCACCTCTGACTGCCGCTCGTCGTCGACATTGCCGGCGACCTCGACCTTTCCCGGCCTCCCCGACACCACCATAGGCATCAGGGTGAGCTCGCGATGCCCATGCACCTCTTTATTTCCTTCCTCGCACCCTGATTCGCCGTCCGCGTCATACACCGCCGCTCGCTACCGCAGATGCTCGTCGTGGACACTGTTCCGGCGACCATACGAGGGCTGCTCCACCACTACCAGGTCGGCCGCGACCTTCTCTCTCCAACGCGGCCACCCACGCATCCAGGCGCGCACGGGATCGAGAGATCAGTGCTCGACCTAGGGCTTCCCCATTGTTGATGTGAGTGAGGCGTCATAACCCCTTTTTCTTTTGTTTTTTTATTATTCCTATAAATCATTTCTGTAATTGGAAAATGCTGACAGGTGGGCCCTGTCTGTCAGGGTTTTATTCTTTTTGTAAATGATTTCTGAAATTAATGAAAGTCTGACATGTGGGGCCAGATGGAAAATAATTTAATAAATCCCAAAAATGCTGAATTGTTTTAATAATGATTTAAAATGAATTAAAAATTGAGAAATTCATAACTAATTCATTTTAAATAAGAAAAATACAAATAATATATCAAAATGTTCAGAAAAATGAGATCTATCTCATAGAATTATAATCATGCATTGTTCAACAACTTCAATTGAAAGTTAATTAGAAGAACCAATTGAACTCGGTAGGTGAATTCCGGAGTTTCCCTGAATTAGGGTTTATGCCCCTCGGAACCCCGATTAAATGGTCGAGCATGTTTTAGGGTTACATTTCATTAAAATTCAACTTGTCATATCATCATACTTGATTGAGCATTACATCAATGCCATGTGTTGATTGTTTCCCCTTCTTTCCTGTATTTGGTTCTTCTTCGGTAAAATGCGATATCGAGATCGAGATCAAAGACCGAGATCAACACCGTCGAAGCTCGAAGACCAATACTTGACCAACTGTAATCAAGTCAAGTACCAGATGTCCGAAGCTCTACTTTTGGGATATCAACTGGCAAAGGCAAGCGAAGCCCCACACATGATATAATCCTATGTTTTCATGTATTTCAATTCTTTCCATGTGCATGCTATTCTAAAGTATTTTGTCGATAGATAGAGTAATCCTATCTGATGCATGTTCACTTTGTAGCCTATACTCCCTTATCCACTGCTCCTAGCATAACTAGGGTTTGACTTGTGAAGTGTTGCTAGAGCTGTTACATCTGTTGTGCTTAGCCATGCTTAGCTGTTACCACTGGTCCATCCGGTTGATCAATCAGAGCTGCGAATGAACCTAGTATGACAGGATGACGTGGTATGATCAGAGATGAAAGTTAAACATGCTAAGGCTTGTATGGGAGGCCATGGTGGGTTTTTGTTTTTGCAGTCCCATACTTGCCACTACTAGGACCTGATTTCTTGCCTCTTGAACCAAGATGAGCATACAGCCACACGGGGGCCTGGAAACCCCCTCGACCAACTAACTTGCCGAGTAGATTCCATGAGTCGCATAGTTCGGGCATTCCATTCGACATACGCATTCTGGCTCTTCTCGAAGGAGGTGAAGGAGGTGCATTCATACATGTAGGTAAGCATGGCTCGGAACAAGATATGCCCGACATCTGTAATCTTGAACCATGTTCACATCATTAGGGACCGACTTCGGGACTCTACCCGTTACGGAAACATCTCCCTAGTGCATGACTCATGGTCTCGGCGAAAGCAAGGTAAAGGTCGTGTCTAACCACCCTCTGCCGGCCTTCCAAGGAAGATGGCTATTACTAGTGGCATTAAGAGAAGGTTAGTACATGTGGGTAAAGTTGTACACCCCTGCAGGGTTATTAATCTTTTCGAACAGCCGTGTCTGTGGTTATGGATGACTTGGGAACAGACGTGGTGATCATAGAGAACTTGAACCTAATCGTAAAAATTGGCTATTTGAGTAACGTGTGCTTAAGGATGCTTCCTCAGGGATCGAGGGGGTGATCCTAGGTAGGTTCATCTAATGATGATTCGGTGGATATCAAAAGATGATCGAAGCTAGAGTTATCGCTCTCTTATCCCCTTTCAAAATGTTCTAATTAGTCGAGATTCTTTTCCCTCTTATCTTACAAACAAAGATGGCTTTATGCAAAATAACTCCACCAGCCATAAGTCTTGCGGAGTACACCCTGTACTCACCCTTGCTTCGTTGATACTTTTGCAGCGGAGTAAGTGTTACCATAGAAGATGAGTTCTTTACGGCATCGACATCGACGAGTAGTTTGGAGTTCCCAGCCGGCAGTCTGGGATCTATGGATTGGACGTCATCATTATTCTTCAGGCCTCTTAGGCCATTTGTTAAGTTTGCTATACTTAATAGCATAATTTGCCTTTCGTTGTTTGATGTTTGTGGTCAGTGACCTTTGCTTGTAATATTTTGGCTCTTTGCTTAGTTATGAGCTTGCTGTAATAAACTTTGTGTCAAAGGTCACTGTTGTGTTACCGATTTTCTCTCTGTACGCTTTCGATTAGGTTAGGCTTATGTTTAGACGGTGGTCTAGGATTTGTCTAGCCTTAATCCCAGGGGTGTCACATCTGTCCTTCTGGCTTCGTGTTTGCTCCAGAAAATAGTAACTTTGGATTTTGTCCCGTCCAATTCCAAGAATATTCATTTTTTAGCTTTTCTACAACCAAAATTAGCAGAAAACAGGCAACTTGCACTATGGCATATTGTCAATAGGTTAGTTCCATAAAGTGTATAAAAATACCTCAAAGTGTAGACAACGCATAAGTCAAATGATATAAAACAAGCATGGAGCATGAAAAATTATAGATACGTTTATGACGTATCAAGCATCCCCAAGCTTACCTCCTACTCGTCCTCGAGTAGGTAAGTGATAAAAAGAGTAGATTTTTGAGGTGACATGCACCATCACAATCATGATAAAACCATTTGCAAGCATTGAAAGCTGGGATCAAAGTACTCTAAACATGAGCATGAAAGAAGAAGTTCTAACAATAAGACAAAGTAACTATGCATGCAACATGAAAGAATAACAATGCATTGAAATACGCTTGTTTGTTTCACATATAGAAAACATAGCATAGTGGTATTCAGCTTGTCCCTCATGGAAGAGCAACCCATAAATGTATAGGACACCTTCAAAGTTCATAAGGGTGACTAGATACAAATAGTCTGCAGCGCCGCTGCCACCGAAGGGGAGATTCGGGGGACAGAAAGTCTCTGTTCCGGCACCCTGCCGAGACGGGGAAGGGCCCCCGGAGCCATCTCCATCGATCTCCATCGCCATCTTCATCACCGTTGCTGATTCGCATGATGAGGAGGGAGTAGTTCTTCCTCGAGGCTATGGGCTCTACCGGTAGCTATGTGTTCATTTCTCTCTCTCTCTCTCTCTCTCTCTCTCTCTCTCTCTATTCATGATCATGTTGTGATCATGAGCTTTGTCATCAAGTAGATCTACCTTGGTACTCAAGTGCTTCATTAGATCTCCGGCTCTCCCCATGTGTGTGAAAGTGACAGCGTGCACGCCATGGTGGCACTTAGGCTAGAGTCTACATAAATACTCATCGGGCTTTAATAGATCTATGCTTTTCTCCACGTGTGTGAAAGTGACAGCGTGCACACCGTGTGTGGAACTTAAGCTAGGTTACATATATATTTATCGTGAGTATATTTTGAGTTGATTGTCTCTATGAAATTGTGGTGTTTGTTGGAACCATCTAGTGCTCAAGGTGACAGTGTGGGGTTATCTAGATTGGGAAAGGCGGACTTTGAGGAGTGTTGTTATAGCCCTACCAATGATTAGAGTGTCCAACCGGAGAGTAGTTAAGAGTAGTATCATGAAGAGAGGATATTTATATGAGAGAGTGTTCACTAGTGAAAGTATGATCCCTAGGCCTTGTTTCTAAACATTGAAACACCGTTTGCATCTAGATCTGTTGCATGTTTGCTTGCTTTAGTCTTTACCTCACTCACACATGTTACCCCACGTCAACAACAAGTCAGAAGCTATTTTCTGGCACTATTACCACTTGTATTTCACTATATCTTCACTGAACTAGTGCACCTATACGCCTAACAAGTGTATTGGGTCTGTTGGGGACACAAGAGACTTCTTGTATCTCGATTGCAGGGTTGCTTGAGAGGGATACCTTTGACCACTTCCTCCTTGAGTTTGATAAACCTTGGGTAATCCACTTAAGGTAAACTTGCTGCTATTCTACAAAACTCTAGTGTGAGTGCTCGAAGTTATTTCCTTTAGATTCTGCAATTTTGTCTTTTTGTTTCTTGTTTTCACTAGTTAGGCTTAATGGAAAACAACAACAAAATTGGAGAGCTCTATAGTGTTTGTCTTGAGTTAGGACATGAAGTGTTTGAAGAGAAAATTAAAAAACCTATGGAACTTTATTTGCATGCTAATAGCAATGTTATTAGTATGAATTCTTTGGACACCATTGTTGCTAATTCTTTGGAAACGTCTAATCTTGGGGAAGCTAGTTTTTATGAAAACGATCTTTTTAGTTCCCCAGGTTTGGAAGATAGCTATTCTATTGCTTATGATGATACCAAACCTCCAATTTATGATGATTACAATGATGAGTATGATATTTTCAGTCCACCTACTATTGAGGAGGAAATTAATTGTGATTACAATATTCCTCCTATATTTTATGATTATGGTGATGAGAATAATAATGATAGCTATTTTGTTGAATTTTCTCCCACTACAATTAATAAGAATGACTATGCTTATGTGGAGAGTAATAATTATTTTATGCATGTGGCTCATGATAAGAATGTTTTATGTGAAAGTTATATTGTTAATTTTATTCATGTTGCTACTGAAAGCTATTATGAGAGAGGGAAACATGGTCTTATGTATCTCAACAATATTAAGTTTCCCCTCTTTATGTTGAAAATCTTGAAGTTGCACTTGTTTTGCTTTCCAATGCTTGTTGATTTATGCTTTCATGACTTGTTTCTTTACAAGATTACTATGCATAGGAAGTGTTTTAGACTTAAATGTTTTTTGAATTTGCTTCTTGATGCTCTCTTTTACTTCAATTTCATATTTCTTATGTGAGCATCTTCTCAAACTATCAAGCCTAACTTAAAGGCGTTAAAGAAAAGTACTTGTTGGGAGATAACCTAGGAGTTTTCTTGAGTCTTGGAAGTTATTAAATCTGTAATGACCTCTCCTTATATTTTTTTGTTTGCTCTTTGTGCCAATAATGACCTCTAATGAGAGGGAAGTAAGATTTGGGGAGTTGCTGTCCCGAAACAGATTTATGTCCTCCACCATAAAAATTCGTGAGGAGTCTATATAAGACGGACTGAGCTGAAAATTTACGAATAAATCCCCCAGTATGTTAGATAACTTTAGTTAGTTCAACCCTTTTTGATTTGAGCAACATAAGGTCTTCGAAAAAATCGGTTTCTACCTACTGGTCTGTTTTAACAGATTTCTGCTATTATTTGGATTTGCTTCTTATTGATTCCTTTTTGGGAAATTGAGCTTTTTGAAGGAGTTGCTACAGTAGCTTTTGTTATTAGTGAATTTTTTTGCTGTTGTAAAGATAAACCATGGGGTCTATTATCTTTTGAATACACTAATGTTGCTAATGATGATTGTGTGAAGTTTTGTATGAAGGAAAATTTTCAGGTGTAGAGAGAGAATGATATAATGAGATGAAGAATGGAAAAAATCTCAAGATTGGGGATGCCACCCTGTGTCATCCCAAGAAATATTCAAGAGGTACAAGCATCAAAGCTTGGGGATGCCTTGGGCATGCCCTTCTTCATCAATAAAAATCTCAGGTCTTTCTAGACACTTCGTTTTTATTGTTTCATGCACAGTTGTGTTGTTCTTGGAGCGTATTAGTTTTGTTTTTGGTTTTGTTTGCTTAGTTTGCTGGAAAAAAGTTGGTTGGATCACAACACACTTATTTTGGAGAGAGACACACTCTATTTTCATTGCCTAGAACACTCTAGTTTTAATTCTTATTGTTCTGTGAGTGTTCTCTTTTGCTAGAACTGCGTTTAGCTTTCTTGTGCTTTCAGCTTAGAACATTTTAGTTCTTCTTAGTGGATTTGTGATACAAACTCACTGGTCTTTATTGATTATTATCTTTGTGAGTTGTTTCAAATAAGTCGATTGATGTTGTAAAAGAGTAGGAAGTTCTTGCTTGAGCAGTACAAAAGGGAGCTTGCTTTGACTGTGACTTAGACTTTATCATGTCATGATAGATGTTGTTTTTACGTTATGCTTAGTGATTATTGTTGTATCATGACTTGTTCCAAACAATTAGGATTGCTTAATGTGCATTGAAAGAATCATGCGTTGTTTTACCATACAAAAGCATAGTATTGTGGTATTCTCCTTTGATGCTTTGTTTGGGTTGACTTGGCACATGCTCACACCATGTTATGACTATGAACCAGTCACCTTAGCCTCTATGATCATTTAGTCCTTGACTTGTAGTACCACTTTATGCTTTGATTAGTAATGTTTTGTCGCTCTGCATGATTATGACCATTATTGCTCTCTTAGTTGGTCGCTCCCAGTATTTTGCTAGCCTCCACTTGTATGAGTAAGCTCTACTCATGCATCCAACTCCCAAGAAACCAAGTTATTCCAAAGTGTCCACTATAAATTCCTATGCATGGTGTATTACACCATTCCAAGTATATTCTTGTTTTCAGCTATCTTCCAATTAAAAAGTATTTTGTTATGTGAAAACTTAGTGATTAAAGCTCTCACGAACTTGATGGAACACTTTATATTCCTTTCCCCTAATAAACTTGAACCATTGTGTCATATAAGTTGTATATGCTTGCACTTATACGTTGGAATTAGGAGAACCATGTTGTTTGCACTTATACACTGTACATAGTTGATATCATGCTATTTTGTCTATGGATGTCGCCGGTGTGAAATAAAGAGGGAGCTTGTAAGTCCATGGAGTTATGTATTTTGTGTTAGAGAAACGCCTGGGACGCTAGCCTAAGACATTCCTAATCATGGTGTAAACTTGTAGCATCACCATAATTAGCAATCTGTGAAGCATCCTCAATAAAAATCTATGCAAATAGTAAATAAAAAGATCACAGAGATGCTCATTGTCTGCTTGCCTTGTCATTTTGGTTATGGGATAGCTCCTGTACCATGTGCAAGGGGTACCCCGTTGGCGGTTCTCTATGATACACATATACTTACTATGACAAGAACTTACATGTGACCAAAGTTGAGTAGCATGCGGTGCGGCAATCGTATTCAAGGGACATGAGATTGCCAACTTATACTTTGTCAAGCATATACTCCATAGTTTGTTCACTTTAACCTTAATCACTTCAAGATGCTTATGATAGGGGCAATGAGGGCTGAAAGCTAACAAGTACCATAATTTTTGGAAGCGCTTTTTGAGACTTGAAATCCCTGCTTCCCTTTATGAAGGGCCTTTCTTCCACTTTTATATTGAGTCTCCACCTTCTATCCTTCCAGTTAAGAGAGCATAGTTGCCATTCTTAGTTCGATGTGCATTGTCCCAAAACTTATTGATTGGTGCATATTGTTGATATTACTTGTTCTTGTGCTGTTTGTATCTAGTCACTATTATGAACTTTGAAGGTGTCCTATGCATCTATTTGCTACTCTTTGAGGGACAAGCTGAATGCCACTATGCCATGTTTTCTGTTTGTGAAACAAACAAACGTATTTCAATGCATTGTTATTCATGATCTTTGTTTGTAACCTTTCATGTTGCATGCTTAGTTACTTTGTCTTACTGTTAGAACTTCATCTTTCATGCTCATGTTTAGAGTTCTTTGATCCCAGCTTTCATTGCTTGTAAAAGGTTTGATCTTGATTTTGACGGTGCTTGTCACCTCAAAAATTATTCTTTTTATCACTTACCTACTCGAGGACGAGCAGGAGTTAAGCCTAGGGATGCTTAATATGTCATAAACGTATCTATAATTTTTGGTGCTCCATGCTTGTTCGGTATCTACCTTGCTTTGCTTTGTCTACACTTTGAGGTGTTTTTATATAATTTCTGGGCCTAACCTATTAACAAGATGCCATAGTGCCACTTGCCTATTTCCTTCTGTTTTTGGTTCCAGAAAAGGAAGAAAATCAATATTCTCGGAATTGGACGGGACAAAAGCCAATCTTCCTATTTTCCCTTGATCAACACAGAACCACGAAGCAGAGATAGAGTAGGGCACCAGGGTGGTCGCACCCCCCAGGCGTGGGCCAGCCCTGGTGGCACCTATTGGGGGTGTGGGCCCCCTGGACCTCCACCGACCTTGTCTCCTGCGCCTATTAGAAGCCTCCGACCCAAAAATCCTAAATCATCTGGTGGAAATCCATGAAAAGTTCCGCAGCGCCGCCGCCACCAAAGGGTAGATTCGGGGGACAAAAAGTCTCTGTTCCGGCACCCTGTCGAGACAGGGAAGTGCCCCCGGAGCCATCTCCATCGATCTCCATCGCCATCTTCATCACCGTTGCTGATTCCCATGATGAGGAGGGAGTAGTTCTTCCTCGAGGCTAAGGGATCTACCGATAGCTATGTGTTCATCTCTCTCTATGCATGATCATGTTGTGATCATGAGCTTTGTAATCAAGTATATCTACCTTCCTACTCAAGTGTTTCATTAGATCTCCGGCTCTCCCCATGTGTGTGAAAGTGACAGCGTGCACGCCATGGTGGCACTTAGGCTAGAGTCTACATAAATACTCATCGTGCTTTAATAGATCTATGCTTTTCTCGACGTGTGTGAAAGTGACAACATGCACACCATGTGTGGCACTTAAGCTAGGTTACATATATATATTTATCGTGAGTATATTTTGAGTTGGTTGTCTCTATGAAATTGTGGTGTTTGTTGGAACCATCTAGCGCTCAAGGTGACAGTGTGGGGTTATCTAGATTGGGAAAGGCGGACTTTGAGGAGTGTTGTTAAAGCCCTACCAATGATTAGAGTGTCCAACAGGAGAGTAGTTAAGAGTAGTATCATGAAGAGAGGATTATTATATGAGAGAGTGTTCACTAGTGAAAGTATGATCCCTAGGCCTTGTTTCTAAACATTGAAACACCGTTTGCATCTAGATCCGTTGCATGTTTGATTGCTTTAGTCTTTACCTCACTCACACACGTTACCCCATGTCAACAACAAGTCAGAAGCTATTTTCTGGCACCGTTACCACTTGTATTTCACTATCTCTTCGCCAAACTAGTGCACCTATACACTTGACAAGTGTATTGGGTGTGTTGGGGACACAAGAGACTTCTTGTATCTTGATTGCAGGGTTGCTTGAGAGGGATACCTTTGACCACTTCCTCCCTGAGTTCGATAAACCTTGGGTAATCCACTTAAGGGAAATTTGCTATTGTTCTACAAACCTCTGCACTTGGAGGCCCAACAACTGTCTAAAATAATAGAAGTGCATAGACATCAAGGGCTTCCAGAAATTATGGTACTTGTTAGCTTTCAGCTCTCATTGCCCTTATCATAAGCATCTTGAAATGATTATGGTTAAAGTGAACAAAATATGGAGTATATGCTTGAGAAAGTATAAGTTGGCAATCTCATGTCCCTTGAGTACGAGGGCCGCTCCTCATTATACTCAACTTTAGTCACGGGTAAGTTCTTGTCATAGGAAGTACATGTGTATCATAGAGAACCGCCAACGGGGTACCCCTTGCCCAATGATACAGGAGCTATCCCAAACCAAAATGACAAGGCAAGCACATAATGAGCATCTCAGCAATCTTCTTATTTACCATGGGAAAATGGTGTTTTTTTCTCTCTTTCCTCTTTTCTCATCTTTTTTATCTCTCTTTTTTTATAAGAAGAATGATTCATAGATTGCTCACTATGGTGATGCTGCAAGTTTCCACCATGATTAGCCATGGATTAGGCTAGCGGCCTAGGCGTTTCTCTAACACACATAGATAACTCCATGGACTCACAAGCTCGCATTTTATTTCACACCGACGACATCCATAAACAAAAGAGCATGATATCAACTGGGTAGATATTTATAGGTGTTGAAAGCGATCCCCGTGACAGCACGGTTCTGCTAATTCCCAACTTATAAGTGCAAGCATATACAACATAGATGACACAATGGTTCAAGTTTATTAGGGGCAAGAAAAATAAAGTGTGCCATCAAGTTTGTAAGAGATTTAATCACTAATTTTCACATAACAAGTTTAATTTGGAAGATAGATAAAACAAGAATATACTTGGAATGGGGTAAAACACCATGCATAGGAATTTATAGTGGACACTTTGGAATAACTTGGTTTCTTGGGAGTTGGATGCATGAGTAGAGCTTACTCAATACAAGTGGAGGCTGGAAAAAGACTGGGAGCGACCAACTAAGAGAGCAATAATGACCATAATCATGCAAAGCGATAAAACATTACTAATATAAGCATGAAGTGGTACCACAAGTCAAAAACTAAATGATCATAGCAGCTAAGGTGACTAGTTCATAGTCATAACATGGTGTGATCATGTGCCAAGTCAACTATAACATCCCAAAAATATAAAACAATGATCATCAAACTCTAATCACTAAAATTAGGGTTAACGAAAACTTTGATTAATTTAAATCATATGAATGCATGTGTGAATGTGATGATTTGATAAATGCATGAATGAACTTGTGTGATTAACCTAAATAGCAAGAAATGGTTCAAAAGTGAATATAACATCATATAAAACAATTCCATGTAGAAATAAATCAAGAGAAAATCAAAAACAAATCAATTAAGGCAAATGGTCATTTTTGCCAATCTTGCTCACTAGGTCACTTTGAGTGTTTCTAGTCCAAGATTTCAAAGAAAAACTTTCCCAATTCTTTTCACCCCTTGCAAGACCAAGTAAAAGGGAAGCAAAGCCCACCTTTCAAACTTGCAGAAACATTTGGCAACCTCATTTAAATCACAATTCAAAATTTAATCTTTAACATATGTGAAGATCACACATTTTCAAAACCCAACCAAACCAGTGCCCCTTGACTAATCCAACTAACCAGATACTCCCTAGCATGTGCCTAGCAAACCCACCAAGTTTGAATCCAAAATTCAAATTTGAAATTCTTTCGGACATTTCATCAAACACCTTGTTAGCAACAAACAACAAAACATCAAACATTATAGTGTGTAGTAATTTTGGCCAACCTTGTTCCCTCTCTAGCTCTCACTACACTCCTAGTAGATGAACTAGCCAAATTAACAAGACTTAGCACCACTGTGAGCTTGGCATAGCCACTAATGGTGACCATGCCGAGCCCCTTTGCCACCCCCAATGTGGACAGCAAGCTAGAAGAAGGACTAGCTTCGCCAACCTTGTCTGGCATACTGCCCGTGCCTCACCGCCCCCTCTAGACCAGCCCTAGATCGAAGACAGAGACAGGAACAGCCGGAAACGCCGTGCCCGCACTGCTGTCGACCATGCCGACGCGCACCACCGTGCACGCGCCGTTCCCACTCAACCCGACCACCTTGAGCCCTTGCCACCCACTAGCACGAACCCCACCGTCCCAGGAGACCACTAGACATGCTCGTTTCCTCGACCGTACCCCGTAGCCGCCGCACGCCACGAAGTTCGCTGTCGGTACCGCGCAGAGCACCGCATGTTCCAGACCAAACCCCCACCGCCCTACGCCTTTCCTTTAAGCTATCAACGATCTCCAGCAGACCGCGCATCGTCCCCTAGCCTCAGCCACACCGATAGCCGCCTGTACCGTCGCCTCCGACGAGATCAGCCCACGCCGTGCTGTCCCTCTTGCTCGCCTATAAAAGGAGGCCTCCCTAGCTCGATTCCTCCACACCATCTCACTCCCCACCTCTCACTGATCCTTCCAACTTCTTCCCGGAGCAAGGCGAGCTCTCTCTTGCCGGAATTTGGCCGGAGCCTGATGGGGATATGCCTACCGGGGTATACCCAGCAGGACGTTTCTGACTGGCCCAGGAACTGGCGAGTGGGCCTGCAAGACGGCGACTGGATCAAGACCTGGCGTGGATCCAAGCAACTGGAAGCTGAAGGCCCAGGAGAGTAGATAGGCCCAGTCGGATTAGGTTAAACAAGTACCGAAACCTTAACTGATTCGGTTGAGATACGTAAACCCTAGGGGGAGGTGAGTCTATATAAACCTCCCTACAGGGCGTGTAGAGGCACGTTGCATCATCCACCCAAGCGACTCGCCGCCTAGCCGCCGAGCTCGCCCCATTGTATCTCCATCATAATACAATCTAGCAGGAGTAGGTCTTTACCCTCCGGGGGGCTGAACCTGGGTAAAACCCTGTGTCTCCGCCCTCATCTCGCACCGCAGATGGCTGGCCGCCCTTGCCCTTCGTTCTACTACTCGCTACCGATTGCAGCATCTGCCGTGGTCATTCCCTCGACAGTGGCGCCCACCGTGGGGCCTGGCCGGTCTGGCTGGTGTTCTGCGGCGAGATCCAATCTGCCCATCAACGAGTCGGTCGCCACCGGCCGCATGATAGCGATCGGCGAGATGCTCTAGATCTTGCCGAGAAGCTACGTCCCGGCGGCGCGACCCATCACGCACAGCATGATCTTGTCGGTCGGCACGATCAGCCTCTTCGTCGGCCTCACCGACGTCATCGTCTCGGAGGACTCAGCTCGCATCCGCGAGTCGCCACCACGCGACCGGCTCTCCGAGAGCCAGGTCCGCACGATCCATCGCCTCGCCTCCGAGTACAACTCGGCCCACAGCGACGTGGCCGAAAACTCCACGGCCGCGGAAGACGCGGCCCTCAACGACGACGCCGACTCGGCGACCCCGGCGTCACTCGCCGGATCCATCACCGCGGCTTCGCCCGCAGGCTCCATCACCCAGGTCTCCAAAGTGGGAGACTTCGAGGATCCCTCCATCCTTGGGATCTTCGACTTCGACTCCGGGTCGGAAAACTCCGCTGATCTCCGTGACGGGACCGGTCGCCACGCCGCGACCTACATGGCGACTGGCACCGATCCGCCGGAGGATCCCTTCTCCACCCCGATCCCTCCTAACTCCATGGCAACGGAGGTCGAGGAACTCCGCCTGAAGCTGGCGGAGGCAGTCCGCATGGAGCAAGCCGAGTGCGAAAAAATTCGCCTCGAGCAGGTGATGGCGCAGGAGCTGTCGCGCTACCACGAGCAGCGAATCAGGTCGCGCTTGAACCCCACCGTCTAGGGGCGCGCAGTGAACTTCAACGACGAGAACGACCCGGCCCGCGTGGCCAAGCGCGCGATCTGCGAGAACGTGCCACCAGGAGGAAGCGCCCGGCCCCCACCAGGGTCGACGGCGATGGGCGCCCCAACTCCACCCAACCGCACACCCCCTAGGGATCAGCCGCGGATAGTGGTCTCCTCACGGGAGAGAGACACGAACGGCCTACCACTGTTCTCCACCCCGATGGATAACCTCGTGGCAGGTCGAGCAGCGGCCGACAGCATCACGGCCACCGGTGACGGCGCCCTACAGATCCAGTACATCAGGGCCCTGCTCGCAAAGGCGGTCGAGCAGCAAAACGCAGGCGCCGACTCGCAGGGTCGGGTGTACTCGCGTTCTTCGGGCAGTAGAGCGGCCTCAAGCGGCCGCCCGTTGGCGGCAAACACCCTCAATTGCCCGCCACCCGAACCACTGCAGCTCCAACACCGACCCGCGAACGCGGCACTCTCCACCAACGACCCCCGGCCAGCGACCAACTTTGTCGCCGCCAACGGTCAGCCCGTCGACGCCCGCACCCACATCATCAACAACCAAAGCTGGCGCGCACGCCAGCCCGACGTCCTGCGACACACCCTAACCAATCGCTGCGACGGCGAGCCAATGGGGTCGCTAAGCCGAATCGGGCCCCGGTGCTTCGGACCGATGATCCGAGGCGAAAAATACCCGGAAAACTTCAAAGCGCCGAAGGAAATAGAGAAGTACGACCCCTCTTATGACCCCTCCGTGTGGCTGGACACCTACCTCATGGCGATGGGGATCGCTGGCCACACCGACCTGCTAGCCGCCCGTTACCTCCCCCTGATGATGGAGGGAACGTGCAGACAGTGGATCAACACTCTTCCCCCGGACAACATCGACTCCTGGGAAGAGATGCGTGATGCCTTCATCAGGCACTTTGAGTGCTCCTACACCCGCGCCACCACCATCGACGACCTGGAACGATGCGTCCAGGGACCCCGCGAGTCGACCCGCAACTGGGTCCAGCGGTGGCAAGAACTATGGTACAACGCGGTCGGCATCCACCCGGACACCGCGATCCACTGCTTCAAGACCTCGTGCCGCTACGAGCCCTTGGTCGCCAAGCTCAAGCGACATTCCCGCACACTCGACAACATACCGGACCTCCTCGAGATCGCCAAAAGATACGTGGAGGAAGACCCAAACCAGGAAACCGACGACGAGTCGGGAGGCCAACGCCGCACGAGAGGCAACGACAACGGACGACGGTCCGACCTACGCTACAGCAACACTCGCCTCACCGGCAAACACCGAAGTGACGGGCGAGTCGACTTCGTCACCAACAACGGGCACGCGCAGCGCGAGCCCAAAAGCTTCCGCCGCGATGGCGGCAACTACAAGACAAAACCAAGGTTCGACCGTGCGGCCCTCCTTAACCAGCCTTGTGTGTTTCACAGCAGGGAAGGGAAGCCCGCCACGCACACGACCGTCAACTGCCACTCTCTCAAGGAGATCGAGAAGGCATGGCGAGCACGGGAGGAAGCCGACAACAACCCGCCAAACGACGGAAAATTCGGCAGTGTGGCCGGCTCGCTCCACACCTTCACAGGCTTCAACACGAAGCGCGAGAAGAAGGTTATCGCCCGCGCCGTCGCCGTCAATGCGGTGGCCCAGGTGGACGTTCCCCAGTTCCTTAACTGGTCGGAGCAGCCCATCACCTGGAGCCGCCAGGACCACTCGCCACGCATCGAGTACCCAGGCCGAGTCGCCCTGGTGGTCAAGCCCAAGGTGGGAGATTACTGGCTCCCCAAAACATCGATGGATGGCGGCAGCTCCATCAACATCTTGTACCTGGACACCTTCAGGCGACTGCGGCTCCCGTAGTCGATGGTCGAAACGACCTACACCACGTTCCATGGCATCGTCCCCGGTCGGAAGGCGTACCCGATCGGCAAGGTCACGCTGCCAGTCACCTTCGGCACACCAGCAAACTTCCGCACCGAGCGGATCGTCTTCGAGCGGGTACCCTTCGACAGCCCCTACCACTGCGTCCTGGGGCGCCAGGCGTTCGCCAAGTTCATGGCAGCGCCCCACTACGTGTACAACGCGATGAAGCTCCCCGGGCCGCGCGGCGTCATCACCATCAACGGTGACCCCGACATGGCCGCCGAGTGCGAGGCCAAAGGAGCCGAGCTCGCCGACACCGTCATTGCGGCAGAGGCCAACCACGCCGACGAGCTGGCTAAGTACGCGAGCGGGGTCAACAACGATGACCCCACCATACTCAAGAAGCCCAATTTGGAGGGTGCCAACACCTCAGCCTTCGAGGCAACGACGCACACCCGCACCGTCGAGCTGGTCCCAGGAGACTCCAGCCAGACGGTGACGATCGGGACGGGCATGAGCCCAGCCTAGGAAGGCGCGCTCATCGAGTTCCTCCATGAGAACAGGGACATCTTCGCATGGAAGCCCTCTGACATGCCTGGTGTCCCTAGGGAACTCGCCGAGCACAAACTAAACGCCGACCCCAAAGTGCGACCCGTCAAGCAGTCGCTGCGGCCCTTCAATGAAGAGCGCCGCCGAGCCATCGCCGAGGAGGTGCAGCATCTACTCGCTGCAGGCTTCATCCAGCCAATCAAATACTCCAAATGGCGGGCAAACCCAGTCCTGGTCGAGAAGAAAAATGGGACCTA
Organism: Avena sativa; assembly: GCA_916181665.1. Lineage (NCBI taxonomy): Eukaryota > Viridiplantae > Streptophyta > Magnoliopsida > Poales > Poaceae > Avena > Avena sativa. Next base: position 366,734,150 of record OV702283.1, on the reverse strand, counting down.
GAGGATGTGTATCGATTACACAAACTTAAACAGCGCCTGCCCGAAGGAGCAGTTCGTCCTCCCACGGATCGACCAAATAATCGACTCCACCGCGGGCTCGGAGTCGCTGTGTTTCCTCGACGCCTACTCTGGGTACAACCAGATCAAGATGGTTGTCGAGGACGAGGAAAAGACGGTGTTCATCACGCCATTCGGAGCCTTCTGCTACACCGCCATGACCTTCGGCCTCAAGAACACCGGGGCGACCTACCAGCGGTGCATGCAGGAATGCCTTGCGAGCCAAATTGTCCGCAATATCCACGTCTACATCGACAACATGGTAGTGAAGTCCGCTCGCTAGGGCGATCTACTCGCCGACCTGTCGGAAACATTCGCCAACCTGCTGAAATACAAGATAAAGCTCAACCCAGGCAAATGCACCTTCGGTGTGCTAGCAGGGCAACTACTGGGGTACGTCGTCTCCAAGCACGGGATCGAGGCGAACCCCACCAAAATCGACACGATCGCTCGACTCGGCAAACCAGAGTGCCTGCGCGACGTCCAGAAGCTGGCCGGGCGAGTCGCGGCTCTCAGCCGCTTCATCCCCCGACTGGGCGAAAAGGCGATGCCCCTATACCGCCTGATGCGAAACAACCCCACCTTCCAGTGGGACAAGGAGGCGGACGACGCACTCCGCGACCTCAAGAAGGTGCTACTCGCAGCACCACTACTCGCCACCCCCGTCGACAAAGAACCCATGCTGGTCTACGTCGCGGCTTCCGAGCACATCGTCAGCGCCGTCATGGTCGTCGAGCGGCCGGAGGAGGGAAAGGAGCGCCCGGTACAGCGACCGGTGTACTACATCAGCGAGGTCCTCACCGAGTCACATCAGCGATACCAGCAATACCAGAAACTGGTATACGCGGTCTTTAGAGCACAGCGGCGACTGCCGCACTACTTCCAGGAGCACCCGATCACGGTCGTCTCTTCAGCACCGTTGCAGGACATCATCCGCAACCGTGAGGCGACCGGGCGAGTCGCCAAGTGGGCCGTCGAAATCGGCGTCCACAACATCAAGTATGAGCCACGAAAAGCGATCAAGTCGCAGGCTCTCGCGGACTTCATCGCCGATTTGGAAGAGTCCCAGCAGCCAGAAAAGCTGCCATACCTCCACTACTGGACCCTACACTTTGACGGCTCCAAGAACGCGGATGGCGCAGGAGCAGGGATCGTGTTGACTTCACCGAAGGGCGACAAGCTCCGCTACTTCCTCTGCCTCGACTTCACCCCCTGCACCAACAACATGGCCGAGTACGAGGCACTACTCCACGGCATGCGAGCTGCCAAGGAAATGAATGTCAACCGCCTACGTTGCTACGGAGACTCCGACCTCGTCGCTGGGCAAGTCGCCGATACTTGCGACGCCGTCTCTCCCACCATGGCATCATACCGCCAGGCAGTGGACAAGCTGGGTGGACACTTCGCAGGCTACTCCGACGAGTGGACCGACAGGCGGAAGAACCAGGAGGCCGACGCACTCTCTCGCATCGGGTCGGCTCGACTCGCACCACCCGCCGGCGTCTTCCTCGACACGATCACCAAGCCATCAGTCTCTCCCCCAAGGGAGATCGAGATCGGAGTCCTGCTGCAACCAGAGGCAGCCCTGGTCGCACTCATCGCCGAGCCAGACGACTGGACCAAGCCGTACAACGCCTACCTGGAGGCTGGCACCTTGCCGGTAGACGAGACAGATGCCCGGATGGTTGCACGTCGATGCAAATCCTTCACCATCATCGACGGCGAGCTCCACAAGCGTAGCGTGGCCGGCGTGTTCCAACGCTGCGTCCAACCCGCCGAAGGACGCAAGATCCTCCAAGACATCCACTCTGGCGACTGCGGCCACCACGCCGGAGCCCGCTCTCTGGTCGCAAAGGCTATGCGGCACGGCTTCTAGTGGCCCACCGCACACGCCGATGCCGTCGACATCGTCCAACGGTGCGCCGGATGCCAGAAGTACGCCAACCAGATACACGTGCCGAGCTCAGCGCTCAAGACAATCCCCATCACCTAGACATTCGCGGTGTGGGGTATGGACATGGTAGGCCCTTTCAAAAAGGCCCCCTCCGGCTTCACCCACCTCCTGGTTGCGGTCGACAAATTCACAAAGTGGGTGGAGGCCAAGCTAGTCCGGAAATGCGATGGGAAGACCGCCACCAAATTCCTACGCGAGCTCATATATCGCTACGGGTTCCCAAACAACATCATCACGGATAACGACACCAACTTAGCCAAAGGAGCCATGGCCGAGTTCTGCGAGGAACACCACATCCGGCTCGACCTCGCGTCAGTCGCCCACCCGGAGTCCAATGGCCAGGCGGAACGGTCCAACCAGAGCATCCTCCACGGCCTGAAGCCGCGGCTCCAAGTACCGCTCGAGCGCACTGCCGGGTGCTGGGTCGAGGAGCTACCCTCCGTCATCTGGGGCTTCCGCACCTCAATCAATAGGTCGACAGGGTTCACCCCCTTCTTCATGGTGTACGGCGCCGAGGCAGTCATGCCTACCGACCTCAAGCATGACTCGCCAAGGGTCGTCCACTACACGGAGGCGGCGAACGAACTCGCACGTCAGGACGGAGTCGATCAACTCGACGAGGCACGTGACCTAGCTCGCTCTCGCACTACCATCTACCAGCAAGGACTCCGCCGCTACCATAGATGGCGGGTGAAGACTCACACCTTCTAGGAAGGCGACCTGGTTCTGCGCCTCATCCAGGACAAGAAGGGCATGCACAAGCTCTCCCCCCCATGGGAGGGACCATTCGCCATCGGGCGAGTACTCGGCAACGACGCCTACTACCTCATTGACGTTCGCGGGGACGGCAAACTCGACGTCAAGCGACCATGGAATGTAAACCTCCTATGGAAGTTCTACTCCTAGAACTCCACATATGTATCCTCCAGTCGCTATGAAATAAAAAATATTGGTTACTGCAAATTGCGTCTACTCTCCGTGTCTTGTGCCACTTGCACTCGTAGTAACAACATCAAGCTAACTGCAGAAGTCAACCTCTGGTACAGCGATCGGCACGGCCAAGTAGTGCGCTACAAGGGCACTGGGTTACCCCAGGTCTTGTAACGTCCACGAAAAACGCCTACCCGGAGCTCCATTGGAGTCGCCTAGCTCGACTGGCTTAACGAGCCAAGACAACTGCCTTCGCTTCTTACAGCGACCATGATCCTCTGCATCCTCGACATAGCGACTCGAACGGCCAAGTACCACGCTCGGGGACTGACGACCAGTTCAGCACGAGCGGCTAGGGAAAACGCCAAGTATGAGAGCATGCCCAGGACTCGCCATGCGACTGACCCAACGGGCCAGGCAGGACTGATGCGCTTACTCTAACGCGACCAGTCCTCACCCACCCTAGAGTTGCGCCTAGAACAACCAAGTACCACGCTCGGGGACTCGTTCAACCCTCAACCAGAAACACACGACAATTCACAAAATAACACGATGTTTCGTTATAGCAGTTCGCAATCGTTACAAAGTACAATATGCGCCCAATGGCCGAACTGTTACTAACGCCCCAGGGCACAATGTCTTATTCCGCAGGCTTCGATGACGACTCGCCGCCACCCTTGCGATTGCGAATGAAGGGAGTGTACGGGTTCGATGGGTACATCGTCAACTCACCCGCCATCGCCGCACGAAAGGGCTGCTCGATCTTGAAGTCCCGGTGCTGCGGCTCGGGGTCGTTGGGTGCGACGATCGTCCCCTGATAAGGAAGGAGGTCGCCCATCGCCCAGATGCGCTCGGAGTATACCGCGGCGCGGTCCGTCAGCTTCAGCACCTCAGCGATCTCCACCGAGCCAGTCGACGATGGGTAGCCACTCGTCACGTCGTCCAGGTCGAAATCCTCCAGGAAGTGGGCGAGCCCAAGGATAAGCGCCGTCGCCGTCCGGCGCCGGAACGCCGACCGCGTCATGAACTCGACGACCGACGGCTCCTTCTCCAAGTATCGCCACACCTCGACGAGGTCGCTGGGAATCACTTCCGTGGGCGACATATCCTGAAGATACGCCCGAATACACGCCGCGGACAACGTAGCCGAGTCGACCAGCGTGGCTACACATTGCCGCGCGTCGAACGACTGCGCTTCTTCCGCGCTGTCAATGATCCGGCCTGTGGACAGAGGGTGACAGTGAATACATCAAAGATTACACAATGCAAATAGTACAGTCAGAGGCAGGCACACTCACCAATAAAAGGACGGGAGAGATCCGTGATGAATCTTTGAAGAGAGGAGTAGTCGTCTTGAAGCCCAGTAACAAGGGCGTCAGAGACCTTGCGCTCCTCAGCGGCGGCCGTAACAGCAGCCTTGGCTCGCCCATCCGCCGAACTCGCCTCCTCCTTCGCTTCCTTCAGCTCGCGCTCAAGGTCGACGATCCGCTTCTCAGCCGAGCTCAACGCAGATTGAGCTGCCGTCAATTCACTCGCTGGGACAAGGCCCTGGCGAACCTCCTCTGCCTTCGCAGCAATCGCCTGGAGTCCCTTGTTCGCCTCTTGGACGGCGGCAAGTTCCTGCTCCGCGTGACGTTTCGCAGCAAGCCGGTCGGCTGACTCACGTTGCAAACCCTGCGCAAAAGTCAAACAGTTAACAAAACGAAATCCTAAGTGCCCACTCGCTGAAATTCAGCGAGTAGGCACTCGGGGACTGGAGATCAAAAATCCTAAGTGCCCACCCGCTGAAATTCAGCGACTAGGCACTCGGGGACTGGAGATCAAAAATCCTAAGTGCCCACCCGCTGAAATTCAGCGACTAGGCACTCGGGGACTGGAGATCAAAAATCCTAAGTGCCCACCCGCTGAAATTCAGCGACTAGGCACTCGGGGACTGGACGCGAGAAATAAAAACGAGACACTAAAAGAATCCGACCACTGCAACTCAGTGGCCCGATCCTCAGGGACTGGACATACCTGGATGGCTGCGCCAAGCATGCCATGAAGCTGTATCGCGTCCACGGATGCGAGAAGAGCCGAAGTGTGCCCGCGACGCTGCTCAACCTCCGTCTCGGCGATTCCAGGTGCGCGGCTCGAGGGCGTGGTACCACTCGCCGTAGCCGCTCTAGCCACGAAGCGCGGGAAGGTAGCGATGGATGCGCCGGCACCAAAAGAGGCCGGCTCGGCCACCCCAGGCGAGGGAGCACCCTCCTTGATCGCCGAGGCCGCCCCCGCCGCAGGATCACTCGGAGCCATCGTCGTGTCGTCAGACACCGTGACGACCTCGTCGCTCTTGGCCTTCTTGGCACTGTCTGTGGGGGCAGCGACCTCATCAGCCTTCCTCTTCCGAGAGGGGTCCTCCTCGGTGACGAATGGTGGCACCTTGGCCACGGACGGATGGCCTATCTTTTTAACTCCAGTCCTGCAATTTGGTTACATGAGCAAAGTGGTTCGAGTACAACAAAAAACAAGACAGGTGAATAAAACTCACTTGGCGACCGGTATGAACCGCAGTCCCGTGCGGACGCTAGCCGGATTCTCCAGTTTGAGGCCTAGTTTACGACTGAGACCCATCTCCAGGACGTCGTGCGCCCAAGACACGGACGGCTTCTTCGTTGTTGAGGCCGCGACAGGAGCCTCCGAAACATTTTCGGCGGGTGCTTCCCTGGGGGGCGAAGCTGCCGCGGCTGGAGCGACCCCCGACGCAGAGACTGGGGCGAATGGGGGAGGCATCGAGGCCAAAGGCACCTCATTCAGGACGGCGGTGACATCCGGCGCTGCCGTCGTCTATGGCGCTTTGTCCCTGGCCAGGCTGGTGGCGTCGGAGCTGCTCGCCGAATGAGGTGGAGATGCCTGTCTCGCTGGCTTTGTCTTCCTCTTTGGAGGGGCCTTCACCTCCTCCTTCTTCTTCTTCTTCGACGGAGTGGCCTCGCGACGCGAGGTGAGCTTAGGAAGTTCGTCGTCGTCTTTGTCATGACGTTCGAGGCTTCTACTCGCCTCGAGTTCGCGCTGGCGTTGCTCGCGAGTTTTGTGAACCAGCGGGGCGACCTCTTCCTCGGACTCGTCGTCGTCGTCGCTTTTGACGCCGCCCTTGGCAGGAGGCGATTTGCCTCCCTCCTGGACGGACGAGCTCGAATTCTCGTCGTCTGCGGGCGGAAGCCACCCTTCCACCACTTGAAATAACTGCAATAGGCGTGAGACATTATCAGTATAACCGCGACTACGAATGATAGAAAGTGACTTACCGTTGGGGCTGGATGCTTCGCGGTGTAGGGGGCGACCCCGGCCTTCGCGTCCAGGTACACCGCCTGGGTGATCTTCTTCAACGCCGGGATGTAGTCCTCGAGTTTCCACTCGGCGAGGCAGGATTTCGTCGAGTCCTCCTGGGCCGTGTACTCGTACATATAATGGTCTCGGCGGGCCAGGGGGACGAGTCGCCGCCCGAGCCAGCAGTTGTACAAATTGATGGTCTGGAGACCTTTCTTTTTTAGGCCGCGGATGGTCTGAAGCATCTCATCCACAACCATCCACTGGTCTGTTGGAAGCTTGCCGACTTGGAGTCGGTGGAGTATCTTGGGATCGCCACCTCGCCGTCTGGAGTCGCCTCGGTGACATAAAACCAAGACTTCTTCCACTCGCTCGCCGCCTTGGCAGGTAGCATTAGATCAAAAAAGGAAGCCTTCGACTTCAGTTGAAACGTCAAGCCACCCGCTGCAAGCATTGGGCCGTCTGCTTCTTCGCGACTGATCCTCCCGTGGAACAGATCCTGCCACAGGGGGAAGTAGGGCCTGCAGCCCAGGTAGCACTCGCAGAACTCCACGAAAATGGCGAGCTGCTCGATGCTGTGCGGGCCCAGGTCCAATGGCGGGATCCCGTAGAAGGCGCAGAAGCGCCGAAAGAAAAGAGATGTGGGGAATCCCAGCCCCCGTTCCAGGTGGCTGGTGAAGCAGATGAATTCTCCCTCGCGCGGGTCCGGAGTCACCTCTCCGGCCGCGAGGATGCGCCACCTGCCGGCGCGAAGGATCCCGGCCTCCTCGAAGGATGTCAGTAGCGCTCTCGTACACTTGGACCTGCCCCATGGTTCGGTGGAGGGGGCCATTGGCGGAAGGGTTCATGGAGGTCGGAGGATTTTGGTTCGGCTGGATCGCGATGCGGAGGAAAACGGAGGTGCACGCAATCGGAGGAAATGACGGCGAGGTGGTTTCCCGATCGCCTACCATTCCCTTTATATAGCGGTTGTTACCCGCCAAATCAGGGAGCCGTTACTACGCGGTGATTACGCCAAAAGTTACCGTTGGATTATCCCAACGGCTAGTTTTGACTGCGTTTGACGGTCCAACTTCAGCCACTCGGCTCGCCGACCCGATCACTACAACAGTGGCTAACTATTTCGCCGACCCGTTCGCCGAGCTGCGACCAGAACGATTAGTTTTTTCCTTTATTCAGGAGCCCACCACCGATTCGACTGGGTGTCCGCATTGGACCCGTATGTTCCGACTGCCAGCAACCACCTGCGTCCAATCGACGACGGCCTCGGGGACTACTGATGAGGATATGCCTACCGGGGTATACCCAGCAGGACGTTTCTGACTGGCCCAGGAACTGGCGAGTGGGCCTGCAAGACGGCGACTGGATCAAGACCTGGCGTGGATCCAAGCGACTGGAAGCTAAAGGCCCAGGAGAGTAGATAGGCCCAGTCGGATTAGGTTAAACAAGTACCGAAACCTTAACTGATTCGGTTGAGATATGTAAACCCTAGGGGGAGGTGAGTCTATATAAACCTCCCTACAGGGCGTGTAGAGGCACGTTCCATCATCCACCCAAGCGACTCGCCGCCTAGCCGCCGAGCTCGCCCCATTGTATCTCCATCATAATACAATCTAGCAGGAGTAGGTCTTTACCCTCCGGGGGGGGCGAACCTGGGTAAAACCCTGTGTCTCCGCCCTCATCTCGCACCGCAGATGGCTGGCCGCCCTTGCCCTTCGTTCAACTACTCGCTGCCGATTGCAGCATCTGCCGTGGTCATTCCCACGACAGAGCCTGCCGCTGCTGGAGGAGAAGGGAGCCGTCGATTGAAGCCGCCCCAGGAGGAGCTGCTGGTACCAAGAGAGCCGCTGTCATCTACTTCATCGTTCGCCCCTGTCGCCGACCATCGCCTGAGCCCCGGTGAGCCGCCCCAGACCCCCACTGGCCGCTTTAGGGTTAGTTCCTCGCCGGAGTAGCTCATCGTCTACGACGACCGTCAGCCGTTAGATTAGAACTAGATCGTGTAGGGGTTCGTAGCATGGAAAACAAAAATTTTCTATCGCATACAAACAAACAAGCCAAGATCTATCTACTAGATTGTAGCAACGAGTCGATAGAGGAACTCACCCTCGAAGATTCCAAAGCGTTTAACGAGAGCAGATTCTCGTGGGTGATGTAGTCGTACTCTTCCCGATCTCAAGATCGCGTAGACGATCCTTCCGGCGCCACGTTCCGGCAGCGCTCCCGCAGTCGGTCACACGTTCGGTACTCGACGAAGACCCTCCTCTCCCTTGTTCCCGCAGGCAGCGGAGGTTGTAGCACTCTCCTCGCGATTCCGGCAGCACAACGGCGTGGTACCGGAAGTAGAGGGGAGATCCCGCAGGGCTTCGCCTTAGGCCGGAGCGAGTATGGTGGAGTATGAGAGAGAGAGCTATTAGTGGTCTAGGGATTAGACACACCAATTAGAAGGCTCTAAACCGCAGGCTAGAGCAATTAGAAGCTCTAAACCAAAACGGCTCTAAACCGGAGATTAGAGGATAGGAACTTGTGTGTCTAGAGGAGGAGGCCCTGCCCCTCCTTTTATGGGTGGAGGGGCCGGCGCGCCAGGGGAGGGAGGGGAGTCCCTCCCCAACTCGGCCTAGGTGGGCCGCCGGCTTGGAGAGGAGGGACTCCTCCCCCAAGTCGGTTTTTGCCTCCTCTTGCTTGTTTCCCACAGTTTCTTGTTTTAGCCGTTTGACTTTCAAACTGGACATTTGACTTTTCTGTTTTAGGATTCAATTTAATCCTTTATTTGGAACAGCAAGAACACTTAGTACATGATGCAATCATTCCAATATGTAATGACACATTCATGTACCCCTCCCCCCTCCCGGAGTGTCGGACATTCCGGAACCTTCTAGAACATTCACCGGAATCATTTCCGAACTCCGAAACGGGACTTTCCTTATATGAATCTTATTCTCCGGACCATTCCGGATCACCTCGTGATATCCCGGATCCCATCCGAGACTCCGAACAACATTCGGTCTCTTTCTCATAATACCATAACTACTCAAACAACGTCGAATCCTTAAGTGTGTCTCCCTACGGTTCGTGAATTATGCGGACATGATCGAGACACTTCTCCGAACAATAACCAATAGAGGAATCTGGAAATTCATATGGCTCCCACATATTTCTACGATTACTTTGCGATCGAATGAACCACTTACATATGATACCAATTTCCCTTTGTCTCACGATAGTTTACTTATCCGAGGTTATGATCGTCGGTATCTCTGCATACCTAGTTCAACCTCGTTATTGATAAGTACTCTTTTCTCGTTCCCGTGATATGTGATCCCTTGTGAGCCAGTCACATGCTTGCAAGCTAATTGGATGACATTTCACCGAGAGGGCCTAGAGTATATCTATCCGTCATATGGATGGACAAATCCCACTCTTGATCCATGTGTCTCAACCAATACTTTCCGAACACTCAATGCCACCTTTATAGCCACCCAGTTACGGTGTGGTGTTTGATGTCATCAAAGCATCCATCCGGTAAAGGTGATATGCATGATCTCATGGTCGAAGGAATTAGGTTACTATGTATCAGAAAGCATATAGCAATTGAACTATTGAAATGACTTGATCTTTATGCTATGCTTATCTATAGGAGTATGTCCATCACATCATTCTCCTAATGATATGATCCTGTTGTTAATAACATCTCTATGTTCATGATCAGGAAACCATGATCATATATTAACCAACAAGCTAGTTTAACAAGAGGCTTTACTAGGGACTCTTATTTTAGTTTACAAATCACACAAGTATTAATGTTTCCGGTTAATACAATTATAGCATGGTATGTAAACATTTATCATAAGTGTGAAGATATGATAATAACCACTTTATTATTGCCTCTTGGGCATATCTCCAACAGTCTCCCACTTGCACTAGAGTCAATAATCTAGTTTCAAACCTTTGTGTATTCAACACCTATGGCTTTCCGGTGTTGTATGTACACGATTGCTAGTGGTCAACTGATCTCCGGATCTGACACTTCCAGGTCCGTGTGTAATTGCATGTTTTTGCGTCTCTACGCATCACTCATTCTATAATGAGATGGCTTTGTATAAATTTGGTCTTTCGGTGTGACCTTTAGCTCTTTGGGGTTAAAACATGTTGATAATATTGTCGCACAATATATCTTCATAGTATTATTCCACTTTGAACTACACCTAGTTTGATAACAAACTACTTGACACAAATGCCCTCTTTTGCTGCTAAAATAGCAGTCATATACTTATCCTTTTGTTGTAGTATCTGTCACAATGTCTTAACTTTGGAACTCATCCAAATCCATTATGGAACTCACTTTCCATTATATTGTGCCACCCTTAGTTTAGATTGAGATAAACTTAATTTGTTCTTTGTGACAAAGCTAGTATCAATGTAGTACTTTTACAATGAACTAACCATCTATTTGTCACTTCTACAAATAATATACTCTTAGTTCTTTCAAAAGATCATAAGAATATCCTTACTATTGTCCAATGATCATATTACGAATCATTCTGGTATATGCTCACAACATTTAGAGCATAGGACATATCTGGATTTGTACATATCACAGTATGATTGATATAAATACTCTTTGTGATTTCATACATCAAGTATCAATTTATACTTGATTATTTGTTTCACTTTACCAAATGTCAATACACTTGAATATATCATCAGTATTGAACTCATTCAATCCTTTCTGTGCAACAAGAACCTTTCTTGTAGTTTCTATATTGAACTCATTCAATATCTTGTCTATGTACTTCTGGCACAACCATATTAGCGTCTATTGATGCCAAATATTTGCGTTTTGCCTAAGTCTTTCATCGGGATGAAATTCTTAATATGTGTTAATAAAAGATACATTATTTCCAATCAACAATATGTCTTCCACATAATGTATTAGAAACATGTCTTAGCGCTCCCACTTAATTTCTTGCAAATGCAATCATCTTCATTGTCTCTAATGAACTTTTAAACTCCTTTAACAGTTTCATCATAGTGAAGATTCCAACTCCGCGATGCTCACTTTAACCATTGAAGTTTGCATATGCTTTTAGCATCCTTTGAATTAACAAAACCCTATGGACCGTGTTATGCACATGTCCTAGGTAACAATTCTATTAGAAGAACTTGTTTTGTTTATTCAACTACCACATAACAAATTTATATGTAGTGGTTGCTACATTAATCCGTCTAGACTAAATATCGCTATGAAAGATCAGATCTTGTCATAGTCAACCTTTGAACTTTGTTGTGAACTCTTTCCCAACATGTCGACTATTTCATAGATGTAAAACATCCATGTCTATTTCTTTATAGATCCAAACACGACTGTAAGGTCTTACACCTTTCTCGAGGGTCCTTCAAGTTCAAAACTTGATTTCTCGTGTATGGAACTATCACGGATTTTATGGCTTCAAGCCATTTGACGGAGTCAGGGCTCATCATCGCTTCTTTGCACGTAGTCGGATCATTATTGTCAAATAATGATTTAACTCTCAAATTTTGGTATTTGATCGTTCATCCGACCTACTTGTTTCAATAGGAACTTAGATCTCCGTGACCACAACCTTTGAAGTACGCGAGCCATGAGCATTGTTTGCTAACTCCGGAACACTTTTCGGCGCTGCGCAACTTTGCACACATAGCTAAGGTTCTTTTAACCTTATCAAAGTTCTATTGTCCTCCCACTTAACTTTTCACGAAAAATTCCTTCTCAAAGAAACTTGACGTTCTAAGCAACAAACACTTTTGTCTCCGGTGTTTATGGAGGAATACTTAACAGTTATACAAAGACAGGTTCATCCGACTTTGGTTGCACACATCTTTCTTATGCATAGCATACCAATGTTTTAAGAAAGGACTACTTGGGTTTTATCCCAAACCATAACTTTATATGGTGTCATTTCAACGGATTATGATGAAGCTCTTTTCAGTGGAAAAACGGTAATCTCTAAAGCTTTTAATCTTTAAAATACAATGGCAGTTTTATGAATTACACCTTCGATCTTACCATGTCAAACAAGGTTTAATTACATATCTCGAACGCTCCATACTCTTATGGTGTTTCGGGAAAATGAAAATCCACGGAACGATTCCATAAATCTTAGGTATTATGCTAAACTTTGTAACTCAAATATCTTCCTTTATGATATTTATCATAAACTGTTTATATTCTTGTTACAATGATCTTGCACTTCATCTTGAAAGTCTTTGAACTTTTTCAAATGTTTCATACTTCATCCTTATTAAGTAAATATTCATATATTCACTCAAATTTTCGGAGAAAGCATATGAAGTTGAAATCCATCGCTCTTGACTACACATAATGGATTTCGTACAACAATATGTACAAGTTCCAATAAGCTAGTCATTCGTTCCCTTTTGGCCTATGAACGAAGTTTTAATTATCTCTAGGAAAATTTCACAAGCGTCATTTGATCAAAAATCAAAAGACTCCAAAATTCCATCCACATGGAGTTTCTTCATGTTTTCTTTCCAATATAATTTAAACGGCGATGTCACTTCCTAAGTGATCTTTCAATCAATTTGTCTTTCGACATCTTTAGCACTAGTTTTATGGATGTGATGTTTCCAACGAGATTTGCGAATCATCCATCTTTTATGGATTACGGCAATTATTTGAACAACCCTTTTGTTCTCATAATACCTGATAAAACAAATCTTGAAGGTAAGCTTTGATGTTTAACGAGCAACACAATAACCCTTTATTTGTTCTCAATGAACATCATCACATATTCTTTTGCTAGTTACTTAGGCCATTGCAGTTCATGAATTGTGTTGTTTTGTATGACGATTCACACCAACAAATTCAGTATCAGATACTTAAGAACCACATTGTTTAATAAGCAAAGAATATAGCCATAACATGTATAACATCTATATACTTAAACTGAACAATTCTAGTCTTTTCTTTTCTGCCATATATTTATGAGATTCTCTTTTAGTATTTCCTTTTCTGTTTGAAAGAATCTATCAACATCAATAGTGGAGTCATACATATGACACATAGTCCAAAACATGTATAGTCAAATACCAATGTCTTTGGACTTGCACTTTGAAGTAGATCACCATCATCAAATGTTTGGTGTTCTTTCAAATTCCTTTATTTAGTAATCTCTTGGTGTAGTAAACATTTTACCTACATCAAATATTCATCCTTATCATGGAATCGTCCATGATCAAACTACCTTTAGCTTATAACGATGAATTACGGGTATAATGTTGCTATCCAAAACCTTTTGGAGGATTAGGACAACAAGTGTCTACAACCCTTTGCAAATTCTCATCAAAATATGAGAACATGAACTTTGCCATATTATACTCTATCATGTTGCAACCAAAACTTCGTTTTAGATATCACAATATCTTCCACACATCATGGTTTCTGAAACAACTCTTTCAGATCCTAGATAACCTTGATATTAAGAGAATCCTTTGAATATCAAGAATCATGGAGACAAACATGATACTTATATACTAACACTTGGAATTGTTACTCTTGATTTAATACTAATTATTAAACTTCATGGAGTAACCGGAACTTACTGAAAGTTTGCAATAGGACTTTTAAACTTTAGATTAACACTTCAAAACAATACGATACCAGTTCGTAAAGTAACTAACCAGAATTCTATAGTTCTATCATCTCAATTATAACTAAACGCAAGGTGGTAAACGGATGCCAATGACTACAACAACTATGCAAATTCACTTTGATTTAGTTTATGATAAATTGAGTTCTAATTAATAATTAAATTAATCTAGGTGAACTCCCACTCAAAAAAATATCCCTCACATTGTTTTAGTGATCACACGAACCAAATCCACCACATCAAAACCGATCATCACGAGAGTTGATATAGCTTCAATGGCGAACAATCAACATGTTCATCATATCTACTATATGACTCATGCTCTACCTTTCGGTAATCCGTGTTCCTGAGGCCATGTATGTACATGCTAGGCTCGTCAAGATCAAACCTTAGTTTCCGCATGAGCAAATCTGGCTTGCTCACGTTGTATACACTTGCAGAATCTAACACACCCGATCATCACGTGGTGCTTCGAAACAACAAGCTTTAGCAACGGTGCTAACTAAGGGTGAACACTTTATGACTTGAAATTCATGTGCATGAGGGATCATCTTATAATGCTACCGTTGTCTACTAAGCAATACAAGATGCATAAAGGATTAACATCACATGCAATTCATAATATGTGATATGATATGGCCTTTTTTTTTCTTTGTGCTTCCGATCTCCATCTTCTAGCACGAACATGATCTCCATCATCACCGGCATTGCATCAAGGTCAATGACGCCTCTCCATGGTTGTCGTCCACCGGCTTCAACTATTACAACTACTTTGAATAGACACGCGGGTCTTAACAGAAATTAAAGACAACCATATGGCTCCTGCCGGTTGCCAACTTACAATAAGGAACATTGCATACATCATATATAATCACAATCATGGCCATATCACATCACTGCACACCCTGCAAAACAAAGTTAGACGCCTCTACTTTCTTTGCATATTTTACGTGGTTTGGGGCTTTCAATAAGTGTCGTTCTAACTTACGAACAAGAACCACAACATTGATACTAGTATTGTTAATCACCCGTTGTAAATTGGATCTTAACTATGCTAGGAGAAACAGGCACCCGCAAAGCCACTTATGCAATACAAGTTGCATGTAAAGCGTGGAGCACGTCTCATGAACGATGTCATGTAAGGTTAGCCCGGGCCGCTTCATCCCAACATACCGCAAGATGCAAAGTACACAAGAAGCAATCGACAATAAAAGCATCAACGCCCACAATGACCATTGTGTTCTACTCGTGCAACAGATCTACATAAAGACACGGCTCTGATACCACTGTAGGGGTTCGTAGCATGGAAAACAAAAAATTTCTATCGCATACAAACAAACAAGCCAAGATCTATCTACTAGATTGTAGCAACGAGTCGATAGAGGAACTCACCCTCGAAGATTCCAAAGCGGTTAACGAGAGCAGATTCTCGTGGGTGATGTAGTCGTACTCTTCCCGATCTCAAGATCGCGTAGACGATCCTTCCGGCGCCACGTTCCGGCAGCGCTCCCGCAGTCGGTCACACGTTCGGTACTCGACGAAGACCTTCCTCTCCCTTGTTCCAGCAGGCAGCAGAGGTTGTAGCACTCTCCTCGCGATTCCGGCAGCACAACGGCGTGGTACCGGAAGTAGAGGGGAGATCCCGCAGGGCTTCGCCTTAAGCCGGAGCGAGTATGGTGGAGTATGAGAGAGAGAGCTATTAGTGGTCTAGGGATTAGACACACCAATTAGAAGGCTCTAAACCGCAGGCTAGAGCAATTAGAAGCTCTAAACCAAAACGGCTCTAAACCGGAGATTAGAGGATAGGAACTTGTGTGTCTAGAGGAGGAGGCCCTGCCCCTCCTTTTATGGGTGGAGGGGCCGGCGCGCCAGGGGAGGGAGCGGAGTCCCTCCCCAACTCGGCCTAGGTGGGCCGCCGGCTTGGAGAGGAGGGACTCCTCCCCCAAGTCGGTTTTTGCCTCCTCTTGCTTGTTTCCCACAGTTTCTTGTTTTAGCCGTTTGACTTTCAAACTGGACATTTGACTTTTCTGTTTTAGGATTCAATTTAATCCTTTATTTGGAACAGCAAGAACACTTAGTACATGATGCAATCATTCCAATATGTAATGACACATTCATGTACCCCTCCCCCCTCCCGGAGTGTCGGACATTCCGGAACCTTCTAGAACATTCACCGGAATCATTTCCGAACTCCGAAATGGGACTTTCCTTATATGAATCTTATTCTCCGGACCATTCCGGATCACCTCGTGATATCCCGGATCCCATCCGAGACTCCGAACAAAATTCGGTCTCTTTCTCATAATACCATAACTACTCAAACAACGTCGAATCCTTAAGTGTGTCTCCCTACGGTTCGTGAATTATGCGGACATGATCGAGACACTTCTCCGAACAATAACCAATAGAGGAATCTGGAAATTCATATGGCTCCCACATATTTCTACGATTACTTTGCGATCGAATGAACCACTTACATATGATACCAATTTCCCTTTGTCTCACGATAGTTTACTTATCCGAGGTTATGATCGTCGGTATCTCTGCATACCTAGTTCAACCTCGTTACTGATAAGTACTCTTTTCTCGTTCCCGTGATATGTGATCCCTTGTGAGCCAGTCACATGCTTGCAAGCTAATTGGATGACATTTCACCGAGAGGGCCCAGAGTATATCTATCCGTCATATGGATGGACAAATCCCACTCTTGATCCATGTGTCTCAACCAATACTTTCCGAAAACTCAATGCCACCTTTATAGCCACCCAGTTACGGTGTGGTGTTTGATGTCATCAAAGCATCCATCCGGTAAAGGTGATATGCATGATCTCATGGTCGAAGGAATTAGGTTACTATGTATCAGAAAGCATATAGCAATTGAACTATTGAAATGACTTGATCTTTATGCTATGCTTATCTATAGGAGTATGTCCATCACATCATTCTCCTAATGATATGATCCTGTTGTTAATAACATCTCTATGTTCATGATCAGGAAACCATGATCATATATTAACCAATAAGCTAGTTTAACAAGAGGCTTTACTAGGGACTCTTATTTTAGTTTACAAATCACACAAGTATTAATGTTTCCGGTTAATACAATTATAGCATGGTATGTAAACATTTATCATAAGTGTGAAGATATGATAATAACCACTTTATTATTGCCTCTTGGGCATATCTCCAACAGATCGTAAGGATTAGATTCATAGATACCGTTCCGTTTAGTTAGTTCCGCTGACAAGTGGACCCCATCTGTCAGTAGCCCGCGAGCGCGCTGTGCATAGTGGGCCGGCCCAGTAACTCTCCCGCGCCACCCTGTTAGTTTAAATTTACATTTTTCATTTAAACTCAAACCCTAGTTCTGTCTGTTGATTCAAAAATCAATTCAGGGAGTTTTGCTAAACCAAATAACATGAAACCAATTTTGTTAGAAAGGTATTGAAATTGTTAATCAAAGCCCGTTGGATTCAAACCATTTAGAATTATATATCACCCATGGTAAAAATATCAAGGCAGAAGCTTTTCTGCATTCAAACATTTTTCAAAATTCAACCATAAGAGCTTTTGAGTTGATTCCAACTCTGAAAAAATCACAATTTACTATACCCTTCAGAATATATAAAAATATATAGGTTTACTTACAGAAATAATGATCAAGTAATAAAAGAATGCCACATAGGCAATTCTAGTCACTTTAATTAAATAAAATAAAAAGGTTAAACCTTATTAAATTGTGACACCACTTTAAATCGTATTCCCATGTACTAAAATATGTGGTGATGAAATGTGTCAACATGATCCCATGTTTGAGTTGAAGAATATTAAATCTTAAGTAGTTTTTCAATGAGTAGAAATTACTTTTCTCAAATAAAATAAATGAGAAAAGTGTTTAACTTCTTGTAATGTTAGTGATGATGATAGATCATTTAGTGTGAACCTTTATGTGATGATTAGAAATAGTTAAGTATTGTTTGGTGATTTTGTACCTCGTATTTATTTATAGACGCTAGTACCGACCAAGGATACGAGGAGGAAGGAGGATACTACGAGGAAGAAGCCGACGAGAACTTCAACCACTGCTCTGCACAAGGCAAGCCAATACTTGCAAACCTATACTTGCAACCTTGCAAGCTAAAATTTGCAAGATACCCTACTTATGCAAGCTATTACTTGCTTGTTACTATGCCAACTATATGCCTTAAGCATATGTGATTATTCCCACTAGACACACCCTCCTAGTTTCACTTACAGGCTTAATACTTTATTTTCTTTATCAAAGCTTTCTCTTAGAGTTTACTTAGTGACTTGTAGATTCTAGAAAGATAACTGAAGGTAGCATAAAGAGCATAAAATTTGTCCTAAGTTAGATAATCTTGATGTCATCCTAAGGCATGAGACTGAACTTTGTAAATCCCCACTTGTTTACCACCCCTAATTAGTCTTTATCCCCACTTATAGATGCTAGTGCTAAGCAAAAAACTTGATCAACTTTAGATTGGAATACTTGGTGAAAATGGTTATGAAAACCTTAGAATGATGAGTCATTCTACTGAAATGTTTTGACATGTGTTCTTGAAAACACCAGATGATTTTGATGATGAAAATGTTGAGGCATGAGCCTTAGCCCTTTATAATACTGATGGTTGTCTGGATGCGATACCATTCCAATTTTACCTTACAACCACAATACCCAAAATTTGGGTAGGGCTTGACTAGAAATTTATATACCTTAGTATGGGTTCCCTCACGCCCAAGGTCTGAGCTGAGGCTACCTTGTGAAGATTGTCCACCTGTGCAGTTCCCAGTATGATAATTCGTCATGGTTGGGAGGCCAAACTCACAGGAGAGGTGCCTATACTAGGGCGTGTAATTGAAAGGTTAGGATTGATTATACGCATACTGAGTATGGTGAATTCAGGATTGTTCCTGACGGATGTATCGAATGTTGTGGCGAAAGTGTACAATCTTTGCAGAGTGTCAAACTATTCGAATATCCGTGTCCGCGGTTATGGACATTTGGAGTGGCCATACTGTTCCCCCGTCAGATGTTTTCAAAACAACTTATGAAATGATTTATGACTTTGACTTGACCACAACAGAGCTGTGACATGAAATTCAAGTTCCCACTTAGGTGTTATAAAACTTTCAGCTAGTTTTCTTTGCTTTTGAACTTAGTAGAGTAAATATGGCTTTTTGCAAAACAACCCTAGATCTTAGTATCCTACTACAAAAACCCCCCTTAACTTGTTAGTATTAGTTTGCGAGTACTTAAAGATTACTCATGGCTTTGTCCCTGGCTATTCCCGTGGCCAGACTATGAAGAGGAGTATCAGGATGACGGACCGCGGGAAGGTTATGGAAACTAGGATCATCTCCCATCATCAGCATTGCCTGTGACCCTGAAGATGGAGCTTCGCCTGTGCTATCATTATCTTTACGTTATTCCGCTGCTTGAGTTGTATTAAGAACTGGATCATGAGATCTTTATTTGTGTAAGACCTTATGTATGGTTTGTAATGGATGATGTACTGTGATATCCAAATCTGTTATATCTCGCAAAAGTGGTAATCCTGGGATTGTGAGGTATGGCATAACAGGCATCTGGTATTAAAAATTCGGGTGTTGACAAGTTGGTATCAGAGCCATCCTGACCATAGGAGACCCTAGTTAGAATGGATGTTCGAATCAAAAACTTAGTTTCAAAACCAAAGGAAGTGAGTATTTACAAAAACTTATTCCCATTCTTATCACTTGGATTCTTTCATGAAAATTCATGTTCCTCAAAAATTCTTGCAAAGTACATAAAATTTGACACACTTGATCACTCTACTAACTTACTCATCCTATATTCTTATAGATGGACGTAAAGTACAAAAAGTTTTATCAGCTGGGGAATGGAGGACACCTCATATTTGAGCGTGACTTGGACCAGTTGTCGGAGATGCTGGAGCGTCTGCACCCCGAGTTCTTCAGAGCTCAGCTCAATGATCAGGAAGGAGAAGATTTGTAGTGGCTAGTTGTTGCAAGTCTCCGAGGAAAGATTGAACCTCCCACTGCCGAGGGAATTCAGTTCACCTTAAGAGAGAACAACTGGCTCGATGGACTTGCCAGGGCCATGCAGGAAGCTCTTGCCCGTCTGTGTGGGCAGAGTATCAATCAGATCAAGGGTACCCGTTTTGAGTTCTACCCAAGGCGTGATGTTATGGGACAGCCACTAGAGGCCCCATATCACCACAAGCTGAAGAGTCAATTGGACCATCTCAGCTTCATGATGTACGACCGTCAGAAGGAGTTGGACAATGCTCGTTCCTATGCCAACCACAAGTACGCCATCACCAAGGAGAAGGATCAGACCCTCGCCATGCTAGTAAAGGATCGCAAGTCTCGTCGCCGTCAGCTCGACAAGAAGGAGCGCATCATTGCCCGTCTTCGCCACCAGATCACGGATTTGGAGGAGACCATCCACGAGAGAGACATGCAGTTGGAGGAGAGGGAGAATGCAGGGGAAGACCTCCATGGAGACCCCTACTCCTATCTCAGCGACGATGATGACTTTTTGGAGGATCAGGCCATGGACTTCTTCACCGATGAGGATGACTTCGCCTTCATCGATGATGATGATGAGGATGATGAGGACACCGACTCCGAGGAGTAGTAGCACTTGAGCACTAGCGTTAGTGAGTTGTATTCGGTCCCACTGTATCGTAGTTTCCCAGAATGGTTCTTAAAAACCATCTATTTTTCTTTTTTGTGGTGTGTGTTTGTATCGTGTGCTATGAATGAATGAATGAATGAAAAGCATGTTGCTATAAAAATCCGAGTTAACACTTGAGAACTTTAAAAAATTTCAAAATCCCTGAACCTTAGAAATTTCCCTCTTTTCTCATGATCTATCTCAATCTTTAGATGCCTTGCGGAGGAAGCGGTTCATCCCCGGACCCGATGTTGCAGATCTTGCAAATGTT
Source organism: Avena sativa (assembly GCA_916181665.1). NCBI lineage: Eukaryota > Viridiplantae > Streptophyta > Magnoliopsida > Poales > Poaceae > Avena > Avena sativa. Next base: position 366,713,283 of record OV702283.1, on the reverse strand, counting down.
GGTTTCTGACTGCGAAGCTGAAAGAGCCGAACGTCAAGCCAACTTAGCCACCCTTCAACACATCGCCCAGATGGCCAACAACAATCAAGGGCATGGAAATCAGGACAACCATGGATCTAAGCTCAAGAATTTCCAGAACACCAATCCACCTATTTTCACTAAGTCAGAAGAGCCCCTAGACGCAGATGATTGGTTGCAAACCATGGAGAACAATTTGGAAGTTGCAGGAGTGGAAGCCAATGAGAAAGTGTTGTTTTCTACCCACTATCTGGCAGGAGATGCAAGAGCATGGTGGAACAGCGTCCGTGCAATGACAGGAGGTCAGATGATGACTTGGGATGAATTCAAAGTCAAGTTCAGCAGAACCCATGTGCCACCGGCTTTAATCAAGAGGATGAGAGATGAATTCAGGGAACTGAAGCAAGGAAAGATGACAGTAGTGGAATACCGTGAAAAATTCTTGTCATTGGCTAGGTATGCACCAGATGAGATCGACACTGAAGCCAAGAAGAAAGAGAGATTCCTGAATGGTCTGCATGATGAAATGCAAATAGTGTTAGTCAATATCCCCTTTGCGGATATTGAAGCCTTAGTTGACTCTGCCATTCAGATGGAAGGAAAGATCAACCAAGCTAATGAGAACCGCAAGCGTCACATGATGCATCAACCAGGAACCAACCTTACACCAAAGTATCGCCCCAACCCATCTCCAAGATTTGCTCCAAGAAACAATAGACCCCCGATGAACCGTCCGACCTATTCCAACCGTGGAAACCCAAGGCCCGGAGGAAACCACAAGAACCCCGGCAACTATAGAAATTTCAACCGTGCACCACCCAAGTTCAACAACAACAATGCTGCCACCAACACCAACACTGCCCCAAGGACTGGAAGCAATGATGTGCCTGTTGCAGCGAAGGACAAGTCGCAAGTGACTTGTTATGAATGTGGAACCAAGGGTCACTACTCCAATGAGTGCCCCCAGAAGATTGCCGCAGCCCCCAGTGCAAATGCCCCAGCTCAACAGCAACGTCGTGTTTAGCCTGGAAGAAGGTTTGCTCCAGGGATTTCGCTCAACCGCAATGGCCGTCTCTTTCTCATGCATACTGAAGAAGCCCAAGAAGCGCCAGATGTCGTGCTGGGTATGTTTTCTGTTAACTCAGTACTTGCAAGAGTGTTTTTTGATTCTAGAGCATCACACTCATTTGTTACTGAAGAATTTGCATGCACTGGTAAGATTCAACCAACCGAATTGAAGCATGTTATGATTGTTCAAATACCTGGTTCAACCACCAAAGCTAGGCAAATTTGCAAAGCCATCCGTATCCTAATCCATGGCATAGACTTTTATGCTAATCTAATAGTACTCGGAACTAAAGGTTTGGAAGTAGTACTAGGAATGGATTGGATGTCCAAACACAAAGGATTAATTGACTGTGCCAAGAAAGCCATAACCATGACCACTACAACCAGAATATCAGTCGAGCATGTATCTGAAACCTTGCCTCGTCAATTCAAGTGTAACAAGAGTATAACCCAGCCAACCATTGAGCAAGTTCGATAGTCTGTGAATACCCCGATGTATTTCCAGATGTTTTGCCCGGTATGCCCCCAGATCGGGATATCGAGTTCATCATTGAACTAATCCCTGGAACCAGACCCATAGTCTAGAGAGCATATAGTATGAACCCGTCTGAACTAGCAGAACTAATGAAGCAACTGGATGCCATGCTGGAAATTGGATTGATTCAACCAAGTACATCACCATAGAGATCACTTGTTTTGATTGTGGACAAAAAGGATGGACGTAACCGTTTGTGTACGGATTATCGGAAGTTGAATGATGTCCCCATCACGAACAAGTACACACTGCCGAAGATAGAAGATTTGTTTGACCAGTTGACTGGTGCCAAAGTGTTTTCTAAGATTGATCTTAGAACTGGCTATCACCAACTCAAGATTCGCACAGAGGATATTCCAAAGACTGCCTTTACCACCCGATATGGATTATATGAGTATATGGTCATGTCTTTTGGATTAACCAATGCCCCCGCTTATTTCATGAACCTCATGAATAAGATTTTTATGGACCTCCTGGATAAGTTTGTTGTTGTTTTCATCAATGAAATTTTGATTTATTCCAAATCAGAAGAAGAACATGAGCTACACCTAAGGACCATTCTTGGAACCCTTAGAGAGCATCAGCTATATGCCAAGTTTAGCAAATGTGAATTATGGTTACAGGAGGTAGGATTCCTCGGACATACTGTATCAGCCGGAGGAATTGCCGTTGACCCTATGAAGGTGAAGGATGTTGAAGATTGGAAAGCCCCAACCACTCAAACTCAAGTTCGTGTGCATTTCTCGGATTAGCGGGATACTACCGCAAGTTTGTAGAAGGATTCTCGAGTATTGCCAGACCCATGACCCAATTGCTGAAGAAGGACAAGAAGTTTGAATGGACGGAAAAATGTGAAGCGAGTTTTCAAGAACTCAAGAGAAGATTGATTTCAGCCCCAATCTTCATCATGCCGGATATCACGAAGCCCTTTGGTGTGTATTGTGAAGCATCCAAGATCGGTCTCAGATGTGTGCTAATGCAAGAAGGCAAAGTTATATCTTATCTATCCCGACAACTGAAACAGCATGAACAGAAATATCCAACCGATGACCTTGAACTAGCAGCCATAGTTCTAGCCCTGAAGACATGGAAGAATTACCTGATGGGAAATCGTTGTGAGATTTATTCGGATCACAAGAGCCTGAAGTATATATTCACTCAGAAGGAGCTGAATATGAGGCAGAGAAGATGGATTGAGCTAATCAAGGATTATGATCTGGACATTCACTATCACCCCGGTAAATCCAATGTGGTAGCAAATGCCCTTAGCAGATTGCCGTGCCGCTTGAACTCCATGATTTTGAAGGAGCAACCAAGTTTGCATAAAGAAATGGAAGATTTCCAAATGGAATTAGTGAGTGAAGGATTTTTGGATAGCATAGAACTTCAACCCACTTTGATCAGTCAGATCAAAGAGGCGCAAAAAGGAAATGCTAGTATCGATGGAATTAAACATCGTATCGGTACATGCAAAGTACCTGGATTCACCGAAGACGAAGGAGTTCTGTGGTACAAAGGACGCCTTTGTGTACCAGCAGATTCGGAGTTGAAAGAAGTTATTTTGAAAGAGGCCCATGATACTCTTTATTCTATCCACCTCGAAGGAACGAAGATGTATCAGGATTTGAAGGAACAATTTTGGTGGCATAAGATGAAGAGATAAATCGGAAGCTATATCTCCAAGTCTGATATATGTCAGAGAGTCAAGGCGGGACATCAAAGACCCGCAGGACTGTTGCAACCATTACAGGTTCCGGAATGGAAATGGGATTCAGTTGGAATGGACTTTATCACCGGATTACCTACTTCTAGTAGAGGAAATGACTCTATTTTTGGGTCATAGTGGACGGATTGTCCAAAGTCGCCCATTTCTTACCAGTCAAGACCACATACCAAAGTTCTAAGCTAGTGGAGTTGTACATCGCTAAAATCGTGAGTTTGCACGGAGTCCCTAAGAAAATCGTATCGAATCGAGGAACCCAGTTTACCTCAAGATTTTGGAAGAAAGTCCAAGAAGGTTTAGGAACCCGACTGGATTTCAGCACAACGTATCACCCTCAGACCGATGGACAAACATAAAGAGTAAATCAAATACTCGAAGATATGTTGAGAGCATGTGTGTTAGAGTATGGATCCAAATGGGTAGACTGTGTGCCTTTCGCAGAATTTTCATACAACAACAGTTATCAAGCTAGTCTGCAATTGGCCCCATTTGAGTTTATGTATGGAAGGATGTGTCGCACCCCTTTGAATTGGTCGGAAGTAGGAGAGAGTTAGATTTTCGGACCCGACATCCTACGAGAAGCAGAAGAGAACGTTCACAAGATTCGTGAGCACCTCAAGACCGCTCAGTCAAGACAAAAGAGTTACGCCGACAAGAGAGGTCGAGACCTCGCTTTCAATATCTGATATTTCATGTATCTTAAAGTGTGTCCTTTGAAGGGAATGCAGCCTTTCCAGCTCAAAGGAAAGCTATCCCCCAGATATATCGGACCCTTCAAGATTCTAAATCGTCGAGGAGAAGTATCATATCAATTGGAACTGCCAGAGGAGATGGCTGCAGTACACAATGTGTTCCATATATCGTTACTTCGCAAATACCTTGAAGTTCCAGAGAAGACTGAAGTTTTCAAGAACATTCATCACCGGACCATAGAGATCAACGATGAACTGACGTACCCCGAAGTACCCATCCATATTTTGGAAGAAGCTTTCAAAACCACCAGAACTCGAAGCATCAAGTTTCTCAAGATTCAGTGGAGCAACCACACTGAAGAAGAAGCTACCTGGGAGCACCAAGATCACCTCAGCACGGAGTTTCCCGATCTTTTCAAATCCTACGTAATCTTTTTCCTTCTTTTCAAATCTCGGGACGATATTTTGTTTAAGGGGGGAAGGTTTGTAACATCCCAAAAATACAAAACAATGATCATCAAACTCTAATCACTAAAATTAGGGTTAACAAAAACTTTCATTAATTTAAATCATATGAATGCATGTGTGAATGTGATGATTTGATAAATGAATGAATGAACTTGTGTGATTAACCTAAATAACAATAAATGGTTTAAAAGTGAATATAACATCATATAAAATAATTCCATGCAGAAACAAATCAAGAGAAAATAAAAAACAAATCAATTAAGGCAAATGGTCATTTTTGCCAATCTTTCTCACTAGGTCACTTTGAGTGTTTCTAATCCAAGATTTCAAATAGAAAGTTTCCCAATTCTTTTCACCCCTTGCAAGAACAAGTAAAAGGGAAGCAAAGCCCACCTTTCAAACTTGCAGAAACATTTGGCAACCTCATTCAAATCACAATTCAAAATTTAATCTTTAACATATGTGAAGATCACACATATTCAAAACCCAACCAAACCAGTGCCCCTTGACTAATCCAACTAACCAGATACTCCCTAGCATGTGCCTAGAAAACCCACCAAGTTTAAATCCAAAATTCAAATTTGAAATTCTTTCGGCCATTTCATCAAACACCTTGTTAGCAACAAACAACAAAACATCAAACAATATAGTGTGCAGTAATTTTGGCCAACCTTGTTCCTTCTCTAGCTCCCACTACACTCCTAGTAAATGAACTAGCCAAATTAACAAGCCTTAGCACCACTGTGAGCTTGGCATAGCCATTAATGGTGACCATGCCGAGCCCCTTTGCCACCCTCAATGTGGATAGCAAGCTAGAAGAAGAACTAGCTGCGCCAACCTTGTCTGGCATGCTGCACGTGCCTCACCGCCCATCTAGACCAGCCCTAGCTCGAAGATAGAGACAGGAACTGCCGGAAACACCGTGCCCGCGCTGCTGTAGACCATGCCGACACGCACCACCGTGCACGCGCCGTTCCCACTCAACCCGACCACCTCGAGCCCTTGTCGCCCACCAGCATGAACCCCACCGTCCCAGGATACCACTAGACATGCTCGTTTACTCAGCCGTACCCCGTAGCCGCCGCACACCGCAAAGTTCGCCGTCAGTACCACGTAGAGCACCGCATGTTCCAGACCAAACCCCACCGCCCTACGCCTCACCTTTAAGCTAGCAACGATTGCTAGGAGACCACGCACCGTCCCCTAGCCTCAGCCACGCCGATAGCCGCCTGTACCGTCGCCTCCGACGAGCTCAGCCCACGCCGTGCTGCCCCTCTTGCTCGCCTATAAAAGGAGGCCTCCCCAGCTCGATTCCTCCACACCATCTCACTCCCCACCTCTCACTGATCCTTCCCACTTCTTCCCGAATCAAGGCGAGCTCTCTCTCGCCGGAATTTGGCCGGAGCCCGCCGCTGCTGGAGGAGAAGGGAGCCGTCGATTGAAGCCGCCCCAGGAGGAGCCGCCGGTACCAGAAGAATCGCCGTCGTCAACTTCGTTGTTCACCCCCATCGCTGACCATCGCCTGAGCCCCGATGAGCCGCCCCAGACCCCCACTAGCCATGTTAGGTTTAGTTCCTCGCTGGAGTAGCTCGTCGTCAACGACGACCCTCAGCCGTTAGATTAGAACTAGATCGTAAGGCTCAGATTCATAGATACCGTTTCGTTTAGTTAGTTCCGCTGACTTGTGGACCCCATATGTCAGCAGCCCGCGAGCGCGCTGTGCGTAGTGGGCCGGCCCAGTAACTCTCCCGCGCAACCCAGTTAGTTTAAATTTAGATTTTTCATTTAAACTCAAACGCTAGTTATGTCTGTTGATTCAAAAATCAATTCAGGGAGTTTTGCTAAACCAAATAGCATGAAACCAATTTTGTTAGAAAGGTATTGAAATTGTTAATCCAAGCCCGTTGGATTCAAACCATTTAGAATTATATATCACCCATGGTAAAAATATCAAGGCAGAAGCTTTTCTGCATTCAAACATTTTTCAAAATTCAACCATAAGAGCTTTTGAGTTGATTCCAACTCTGAAAAAATCACAATTTACTATACCCTTCAGAATATATAAAAATATATAGGTTTACTTACAGAAATAATGATCAAGTAATAAAAGAATGCCACATAGGCAATTCTAGTCACTTTAATTAAATAAAATAAAAAGGTTAAACCTTATTAAATTGTGACACCACTTTAAATCGTATTCCCATGTACTAAAATATGTGGTGATGAAATGTGTCAACATGATCCCATGTTTGAGTTGAAGAATATTAAATCTTAAGTAGTTTTTCAATGAGTAGAAATTACTTTTCTCAAATAAAATAAATGAGAAAAGTGTTTAACTTCTTGTAATGTTAGTGATGATGATAGATCATTTAGTGTGAACCTTTATGTGATGATTAGAAATAGTTAAGTATTGTTTGGTGATTTTGTACCTCGTATTTATTTATAGACGCTAGTACCGACCAAGGATACGAGGAGGAAGGAGGATACTACGAGGAAGAAGCCGACGAGAACTTCAACCACTGCTCTGCACAAGGCAAGCCAATACTTGCAAACCTATACTTGCAACCTTGCAAGCTAAAATTTGCAAGATACCCTACTTATGCAAGCTATTACTTGCTTGTTACTATGCCAACTATATGCCTTAAGCATATGTGATTATTCCCACTAGACACACCCTCCTAGTTTCACTTACAAGCTTAATACTTTATTTTCTTTATCAAAGCTTTCTCTTAGAGTTTACTTAGTGACTTGTAGATTCTAGAAAGATAACTGAAGGTAGCATAAAGAGCATAAAATTTGTCCTAAGTTAGATAATCTTGATGTCATCCTAAGGCATGAGACTGAACTTTGTAAATCCCCACTTGTTTACCACCCCTAATTAGTCTTTATCCCCACTTATAGATGCTAGTGCTAAGCAAAAAACTTGATCAACTTTAGATTGGAATACTTGGTGAAAATGGTTATGAAAACCTTAGAATGATGAGTCATTCTACTGAAATGTTTTGACATGTGTTCTTGAAAACACCAGATGATTTTGATGATGAAAATGTTGAGGCATGAGCCTTAGCCCTTTATAATACTGATGGTTGTCTGGATGCGATACCATTCCAATTTTACCTTACAACCACAATACCCAAAATTTGGGTAGGGCTTGACTAGAAATTTATATACCTTAGTATGGGTTCCCTCACGCCCAAGGTCTGAGCTGAGGCTACCTTGTGAAGATTGTCCACCTGTGCAGTTCCCAGTATGATAATTCGTCATGGTTGGGAGGCCAAACTCACAGGAGAGGTGCCTATACTAGGGCGTGTAATTGAAAGGTTAGGATTGATTATACGCATACTGAGTATGGTGAATTCAGGATTGTTCCTGACGGATGTATCGAATGTTGTGGCGAAAGTGTACAATCTTTGCAGAGTGTCAAACTATTCGAATATCCGTGTCCGCGGTTATGGACATTTGGAGTGGCCATACTGTTCCCCCGTCAGATGTTTTCAAAACAACTTATGAAATGATTTATGACTTTGACTTGACCACAACAGAGCTGTGACATGAAATTCAAGTTCCCACTTAGGTGTTATAAAACTTTCAGCTAGTTTTCTTTGCTTTTGAACTTAGTAGAGTAAATATGGCTTTTTGCAAAACAACCCTAGATCTTAGTATCCTACTACAAAAACCCCCCTTAACTTGTTAGTATTAGTTTGCGAGTACTTAAAGAGTACTCATGGCTTTGTCCCTGGCTATTCCCGTGGCCAGACTATGAAGAGGAGTATCAGGATGACGGACCGCAGGAAGGTTACGACAACTAGGATCATCTCCCATCGTCAGCATTGCCTGCGACCCTGAAGATGGAGCTTCGCCTACGTTATCGTTATCTTTACGTTATTCCGCTGCTTGAGTTGTATTTAGAACTGGATCATGAGATCCTTATTTGTGTAAGACCTTATGTATGGTTTGTAATGGATGATGTACTATGATATCCAAATCTGTTATGTCTCGCAAAAATGGTAATCCTGGGATTGCGAGGTATGACATAACAGGCATCTGGGATTAAAAATACAGGCATTGACATCAAGCCAAACAAAGCATCAAAGGAGAATACCACAATACTATGCTTTTGTATCTTAAAACAACGCATGATTCTTTCACGACACATTAAGCAATCTCAATTGTTTGGAGAAAGTCATGCTACATCGATAATCACTAAGCATAAGGTTAAAGCAACATCTAGCATGACATGATAAAGTCTAAGCCATAGTCAAAACAAGCTCCCTTTTGTACCACTATAAGCATGAAGCTTCCTACTCTTTTCCAACACCAATCAATTTATCTGAAACAACTCACAAAGATAATAATCAACAAAGATCAGTGAGAATTTCTCACACATCCACAAATAAGAACTAAAAAGTTCTAAGCCGAAAGCACAAGAAAACTAAGGCTAAACACAGTGCTAGCAAAAGAGAACACTCACAAAACAATAAGAATGAAAACTAGAGTCTTCTAGGCAATGAAAATAGAGTGTGTGTCTCTCTCCAAAAGAAGTGTGCTGGGGTCCAACCAACTTATTGCAGAAAACCAAAAAAAATAAACTAAAAATAAAAACGAAGACGCTCCAAGAACAACACAATACTGCATGAAACAATAAAAATGAAGTGTCTAGAAAGACGTGAGATTTTTATTGATGAAGAAGGGGATGCCTTGGGCTTCCCCAAGCTTTGACGCTTGTACCTCTTGAATATTTCTCGGGGTGACACGGAGTGGCATCACCAAGCTTTAGCTCTTGTTTCTTCATCTCATTACATCATTCTTCCCTTACACCTGAAAATTTTCCTTCATAGAAAACTTCACACAATCTTCATTAGCAACATTAGTGCATTCAAAAGATAATAAACCTTTGGGGTTTAGTTTTAACACAGCAAAACTTTAGTTAAAAACACAATCTACTATAGAAATTCCCTTTAAAATCTCAATTCACCAAAAATAACTCAAAAATAAATCGATAAGAGGCAAATGCAAATAATGGCAGAAATTTGTCAAAACAGACCAGGAGGTAAAAACCGATTTTTTCAAGGACCTTAGGTTGCTCAAATAATAAAGTGTTTAACTAACTAAAGTTAGCTAAAAACCTAGGGGATTTATTCAGAAAGTTAAAGCTCAATCTGACATACCGATATTTTTCAAGAATTTTTACAGTGAAGCACAAAAATATGTTTCGGGACAGCACTTCCCCAAATCTTACTTCCCTATCATTAGAGGTTATTATTGGCACAAAAATCAAATAAAAAGGATAAGGAGAGGTTATTAAAGAAGTAATAACTTCCAAGACTCAAGAAAACTATTGTGTTATCTCCCAAGAAGTACTTTTATTTAACGCCTTTAAGTTAGGTTTGATAGTTTGAGAAGATGCTCACATAACAAATATGAATTGAAGTAAAAGAGAGCATCAAGAAGCACATTCAAATCACATTGAAGTCTAACCCACTTCCTACGCATAGGAATCTTGTAAAGAAACAAGTCATGAAAGCACAAAGCAATAAGCATAGAAAAGCAAAACAAGTGCAACTTCAAAGTTTCCAACATAAAGAGGGGAAACTTAATATTTTTGAGATGCATAATACCATATTTCCCTCTCTCATAATAACTTTAAGTAGCATCATGAATAAAATTAACAATATATCTATTAAATAAAACACTCTTATCATGAGCCACATGCATAAAATAAATATTACTCTCCATATAAGCATAGTCACTCTTATTAATTGTAGTGGGAGCAAATTCAACAAAATAGCTATTACTATTATTCTCATCACCATAATCAACAAATATAGGAGGCATATTGTAACCACAATTAATTTTCTCCTCAATAGTAGGTGGACTGAAAATATCATATTCATCATTGTAATCATCATATATTGGAGGTTTGGTATCATCATAAGCAATAGAATAGCTATCTTCCAAAGCTGGGGAACTAAAAAGATCATTTTCATAAAAACTAGCTTCCCCAAGCTTAGACGTTTCCATAGCATTAACAATAATGGTGTCCAAAGAATTCATACTAATAACATTGCTATTATCATGCAAATAGAGTTTCAAATGTATTTTAATTTTCTCTTCAAATACTTCATGTCCTAACTCAAGATAAATACTATACAGCTCTCTAATTTAATTTTTGTTTTCCATTAAGCCTAATTAGTGAAAATAAAAACAAGAAAAAAAATACACAATTGCAGAATCTAAAGGAAATAACTTCGAGCACTCACACACCAAGAGGATGTGAGTACCTTTTACCGCACCTCTTCGGCAATAGCGCCAACAAAGAGATTGATGTTTATGCACTTCTATTCCTGTAGAAAGTTGTTGGGCCTCCAAGTGCAGAGGTTTGTAGAACAGCAGCAAGTTCCCCTTAAGTGGATTACCCAAGGTTTATCGAACTCGGGGAAGAAGTGGACAAAGGTTTCCCTCTCAAGCAACCTTGCAATCAAGATATAAGAAGTCTCTTGTGTCCCCAACACACCCAATACACTTGTCTGGTATATAGGTGCACTAGTTTGGCGAAGAAATAGTGAAATACAAGTGGTATGGATGATTATAAGTGGTAATGGTGCCAGAAAAGAGCTTCTGACGGGGAGGAAAAGACTTGAAGAAAGCAAACAGGTAACATATCTAGTTGTGAATGGTGTTTCAATGTTTAGAAACAAGGCCTAGGGATCATACTTTCACTAGTGAACACTCTAAATAAATATATTATCTTCATGATACTACCCTTAACTTCTCTCCGGTTGGACCCTCTAATCCATGTTAGGGCTATAACAACACACCTCAAAGTCCGCCTTCCCCATCTAGATAACCCCACACTATCACCTTGAAAGCTAGATGGTTCCAACAAACACAACAATTTCATAAAGAGATCCAACTCCAAATATACTCATGCTAAATATTTATGAACTCTAGCCTAAGTGCCACCATGGCGTGCACGCTGTTACTTCACACACGTGGGAAGAGCAGAGATCTATTGAAGCACTTGACTATTTATGTACACTCTAGCCTAAGTGCCACCGCGGCGTGCACGTTGTCACTTTCACACACGTGGGGAGAGCAGATATCTATTAAAGCACTTGAGTAGTAGAGCAGATCTACTTGATTACAAAGCTCATGAAAACAATATGATCATGCATAGAGAGATAGATGAACACATAGCTACCAGTATAGCCCTTAGCCTCGAGGAAGAACTACTCCCACCTCATCATGGGAATCAACAATGGTGATGAAGATGGCGATGGAGATCGATGGATATGGTGGTGGAGATCGAAGGAGATGGCTCCGGGGGCACTACCCCATCATGTCAGGGTGCCGGAACAGAGACTTATGTCCCTCGAATCTCCCCTTCGGTGGCGGCGGTGCTGCGGAACTTTTTCTAGATTTTTGCCCCCGTTAGGGTTTACATCTTGGGGATACGTATATATAGGAAAAAGGGAAAGGTTGGTGGAGCCTCGAGGGACCCACACCTAGGGCTGGCACGGCCAGGGGGACCCGCACCACCCTAGGGTGTGGCCGCCTCCTGGCCCCCTTCGTCTGTCCTTCTGGCTCCGTGTTCGCTCTAGAAAAATAGTAACTTTGGCTTTTGTCCCGTCCAATTCTGAGAATATTTATTTTTTAGCTTTTCTAAAACCAAAAATATCAGAAAACAGGCAACTTGCACTGTGGCATCTTGTCAATAGGTTAGTTCCAGAAAGTGTATAAAAATACCTCAAAGTGTAAACAAAGCATAAGACAAATGATATAAAACAAGCATGGAGTATCAAAAATTATAGATACGTTTACGACGTATCACATCCTCAGTGGGTAGAATCCTTTAAGTAACAAAAGTCCAGGAATAACAACAAACCTCAATTCAAGCTGTTTTAAACTTTCTATTTGAATTGAAACCTGAGTCAAATCTATTTAAAAATTTAAACTCTTTATAACTTCTGAATAAATATGAATTTGAATAAAAGTTTAATATGAAATGTGTTTAGTTTTTCTATGTGAATTCAGATGTATATTCAAATCTATTCTAAACTAATTCAAACTAATCAAACCTTTAACAATTGACCACTTTTGATAAAATGTGATTTAAATATTGTTTTAAATTTCTAAATTCAAATATTATGAATAATATATGATTTTGAATCATAAAAATGTGAGGATTATGAATATGCTATCTAAAATATCATTGGGAAATTTAAAATTTCGAAATAATTTAATTGCTAATAAATGACTTTTCATAATAAATTCACAGCTTTATTTCGGTAACTCCAAATTTGACAAATGATATGTCTAAATCGAATAGCTCGATGAGCCAGTTATAACTATGCATTCCATGATATGAATTGAAGCATGCATCATGTAAATATTAAATGTTCAGCAATGTTTGTGAGAGCAAAACATGACTAAAAACTAAATAAAATGCTTTATTCTTGTACCCCACACCCCACCCATGACATGCTATTGTTATACCATGTAATTGTGCATCATTCCATCATGACATACCTTGTTTGCTTGTTTGATATGATTTATATGTTTGTGTAATGTATTTATTTTGGCCCCTTGTGTGTTTGGACGCTGAGCAAGGAGAATATCAGGAGCCTCAGGAGTATTACCCGGATCCTTCCTATTCTGCAACTGAACTGCCAGACAAGAATTTCCCCATGCTTGCACTACATATAGCACCTATTGCATGTATCTTATTCTTGCATCATATGTCGTGATTCGAATTAAATTGAATCCCAAGTATTGCATAGTCTTTTCTTTTAAGCATGTAGGACCCCAAGTACTTTATACCTGTTTGTTGACTATCACACTATCCATATATGGGACCATGAAACCCCTTAGTCTTAGCTTGAGTCACATTTAATTTCTTGGGTCCACAACTAGTTTGGAGCGTTATTACTATCATGTACTTATGCCATGCTTTACTGTTTTATTTATTACTGTTGCTCGAGGAGTGTTTATTACTGCCTAGTTTTGGAACAAATACGGAATGTTTACGCGGCATCGACAAGCCCAGTCACACTTTTGGATTCTTAGTTGTTTACAGCCATTGTCGCAAACCCCTCGATCTATCGCGGAGCCCGCCAACTTCATAGAGGGTATCTTAGCGGGGTGGCTGTAACATCCCAAAAATATTAAACATGGATCACCAAACTCTAATCATCAAAATTAGGGTTAACAAAAACTTTGCTAACTAAAAATATGAAAGCATTCATATGTGTGTATTCAAAATTTGGATTCTTTTGAATTTCCATGGTTCTGTGTTTCTTTGCTTGTAAAATGATTCTTAGGTGAAATAAACATCATCTAAACAATCCCCAAACTTTTCCCAAAGACAAACAACTCAAAATGAATAAATTAAGTGAATGGTCACTTTGGCCAAATTAACTCCCGTGCCTACTTTGGCTATCTCTAATTTTCAAAACTCAACAGAAACATGTATGGATCTTTGCACTTCTTGTTAGTACGCATAATAAGGTACCAAGGCCCACTTTGTGATCACCCAAAAACATTCAAATTCTAAGTTTAAATGACAGTTTAAAATTGAATCTATCTCATATGGGAAGATCTTATTATTTCAAAAACCACTCAAACAAGTTCAATTTTCAAAACCCAAGCACCCACAGAATCCTCAACACATGCCTAGCACACCCACCAAAAATCTTTTAAAAATTCAAAACTCAAGTTCTTGCGGCCATTTCATCAAACAGGTTGCAGATTCAAATCAAACAAATCACAAACACTATTTTGAGCAGTGTTTTGGCCAACCTTGTCCCCTCTCTAGCTGACAGCAAACATCTAGTAGATCATCTAGCTTAGTTATTAACCTCTAGCATCACTGTGAGCTTGCCAATGCCATCAATGGTGAGCAGGCCGAGCCTCACCATGTCACCCTAGTGTGGACAGCAAGCTAGACGAAGAACTAGCTGTGCCAACCTTGTCTGGGAGGTAGCCCATGCCTTACCGCCCCCTTTCGACCAGCCCTAGCTCGAAGATAGAGACCATAACCGCCAGGAACACCGCGCCCGCTCCGCTGTCGACCATGCCGATGTGCACCCCAGTGCACGCGCCGTTCCCACGCAACCCGACCACCTCGAGCCCTCGCTGCCCGCCAGCATGCACCCCACCGTCCCAGGAGACCACCAGACATGTTCGTTTGATCGCCCGTACCCCGTAGCCATCGCTCGCCGCAGAGTTCGACGCCTCTGCCTCGCAGAGCACTGCACGTTCCCGACCAATTGCCACCGCCCCTAAGCTCGCATTCAAGTTCTAGAGCATCGCCAGGAGACCGCCCGTCGATCGCCAACCGTAGCCATGCCTCTAGCCGCCCGTAGCCGTGTCGCCATCGTCGCCTGCCCATCCCTCTCGGTCTCGCCATCGAGCCTATAAAAGGAGGCGACCCCCAGCCGATTGAAGCACACCATTCCACTCCCCTCACCTCACTGATCATTCCACCCTCTAGCCGGAGCACGAGGAGCAGCAGATCACCAGAATTTCACCGGAGTTCGCCGCTGCAGAGGAGGAGAGGCACCGTCGATTGGAGCCGCCCTAGGAGGAGCTGACGGTGCCAGGAGAATCGCCGTCGTCGACTTCATCGTTCGCCCCCATCGCCGACCCTCGCCTGAGCCCCGGTGAGCCTCTCACGACCCCCACTGAGCCGCTAGGGTTCGAGCTCGCCGGTGACATGTTCATCGTCGACGACGACCCTCAGCCGTTGATCGCCGTTCTAATCCAACGAACCACATCGCCCCGTACAGCTTCGCGTGTTGTGAGCCACTGACGGGTGGAACCCCCCTGTCAGCTGAGCCCCGCGCTGCGGAGTGACACTGGGCCATCCCATTAACCTTTCCCGCGCAGCCCAGTCGTTTGAATTTAGAATTTTCCTTTTTAACTCAAACCCAGTTCTGTAGCTAGTTTCAAAAATCAACCCAACTCGATTTATTGAACCAAATTGCATGAAACCAATTTTGTTAGAAAGGTACTGGAATACTTAATCCAAGCACGTTGGATTCAAATCATTTGGACCTGTAGATCAACCTTGGTAAAAATAACAATTCAGAAGCTTTTCTGCATTCAAACATTTTTCAAATTTCAACCATAATAGATTTTGAGTTGATTCCAACTCTCAAAAATCAGATTTGATCATACCTTTCAGAATATATAAAAACATATGGTTTTACTTACAGAAAATGTCCAAGTAATAAAAGAATGCCACATAGGCATTTCTAGTCACTTTATTTAATTAAAATAAAAGGTAAACCTTATTAAATTGTGACACCACTTTAAATCACATTCCCATGTACTGAAATATGTGGTGATGACATGTGTCAACATGATCCCATGTTTGAGTTGGAGAATATTAAATCTTAAGTAGTTTTTCAATGAGTAGAAATTACTTTTCTCAAATTAAAACACATAAGACAAATGTTTTAAGATTGTAATATAGGT
The DNA here is from genome assembly GCA_916181665.1 of Avena sativa. Lineage (NCBI taxonomy): Eukaryota > Viridiplantae > Streptophyta > Magnoliopsida > Poales > Poaceae > Avena > Avena sativa. The sequence goes on along the minus strand of OV702283.1, from coordinate 366,697,301 downwards.
GATGATGCTAGATCATCTATAGTACACCTTTGTGTGATCATTGAAAATAGTTAAGTATTGTTTGGTGATTGTGTACCTCGTATTTATTTATAGACACTAGTACCGACCAAGGATACGAGGAGGAAGGAGGATACTACGAGGAAGAAGCCGAGGAGAACTTCAACCACTGCTCTGCACAAGGCAAGCCTAATACTACTAGTTGAATGAGCAAGCCTTGCTAACCAAGTTGACCTATGCAAGCTAACACTTGCAACCTAGCAAGCTTATAGCTCTTGATAAACCATCCTAGTTTTACCTACAAGCTTTCTACTTTATTTCTTTATCAAAGCTTTTCTTAGAGTTTATTTAAGTGACTTGTAGATTATAGAAAGATAATTGAAGGTTGCATAAAGAGCATAAAATTTGGCCTAAGGTAGATAATCTTGATGTCATCCTAAGGCATGAGATTGAACTCAATTAATCTCCACTTGTTTACCACCCCTCATTAGTACTTACCCCACTTGTAGATTCTAGTGCTAAGCATAAAACTTGATAAACTTTAGATGGGAATACTTGGTGAAAATGGTTATGAAAACCTTAGAATGATGAGTCATTCTACTGAGATGTTTTGACATGTGTTTCCGAACACCAGATGATTTTGATGATGGAAAATGTTGAGTCATGAGCCTTAGCCCTTTATAAAACTGATGGTTGTCTAGATGTGATACCATTTCAATTTTACCGTACAACCACAATACCAGAAAATTGGGTAGGGCTTGACTAGAAACTTATATACTTTAGTATGGGTTCCCTCACGGCCAAGGTCTAAGCTGAGGCTACCTTGTGAAGATTGTCCACCTGTGCAGTACCCAAGATGACAGTTGGTCATGTTTGGGAGGCCAAACTCACAGGAGAGGTGCCTATACTAGGGCGTGTAATCGAAAGGTTAGGATTGATTATCCGCATACTGAGTATGGTGAATTCAGGATTTGTTCCCGACGGATGTATCGAATGTTGTGGTGAAAGTGTACAATCTCTACAGAGTGTCAAAATATTCGAATAGCCACGTCCGCGTTATGGACAGTTGGAGTGACCATACTGTTCCCCCATCAGATGTTTTCAAAATGACTTGTGAAATGAATTGAGATTTTGACTTGACCACAACAGAGTTGTGATATGAAATTCAAGTTCCCACTTAGGTGTTATAAAATTTCAACTAGCTTTCTTTGCTTCTGAACATAGTAGAGTTAAATCTGGCTTTTTTCAAAACAACCCTAGAGCTTAATGTCCTACTACAAAAAAACCATTCACTTGTTAGTATTAGTTTGCGAGTACTTAAAGTGTACTCATGGCTTTGTCCCTAGCTATTCCCTTGGCCAGACTATGAAGAGGAGTACCAGGATGATGGACCCCAGGAAGGTTACGACAACTAGGATCATCTCCCATCGTCAGCATTGCCTGTGACCCCGAAGATGGAGCTTCGCCTACGCTACCTTTATTATTACGTTATTCCGCTGCTTGAGTTGTATTAAGAACTGGATCATGAGATCCTTATTTGTGTAGGACCTTATGTATGGTTTGTAATGGATGATGTACTGTGATATCCAAATCTTTTATGTCTCGCAAAAATGGTAATCCTAGGATTGCGATGTATGGCATAAAAGACATCTGGGATTAAAAATCCTGGTGTTGACAGTGGCCCCCTGAAATCATCAGTGAATCTTGCGAATGCTTTGTCGTGATCCCTCGTTGGATTTTCATTTGGTTTTTCCTAGGTTGATCGTGCGTGTGTTACTATTTGTGCATCCATGCAGGGTAAATCTTTATGGAAGCCGTGTGTGCGGTTATGGACAACTTGGATCACCGTTTTTCGATCATAGATAAGCATAACTAAAGTACCGCCTTTAATTTGACTAAAACTTGTCTAGTAATAGTGCAACCTTTATGGAATGATTAATAAAATTTTCCTATGGATGGGATGTTCTTCCGCCTTCTCGTTCAGGAAACGGGGAGGTGGGCGAGCGATGTTATTTATGTCGATATATATCTATTGGGTAATTCACTGTTGTTTATTTAACAAACGTCCGTCTATCATTGGTTAGGCAGATATTGTACCGTGTCTCTATATAACTGCTAGGCTTTATTTTTGCTGTAATTGCGTCACCCTCAGGTTGTTCTCTTTAGATACACAAATACTTGCTGAGTCTCTTAGGGTCTCACAAGATAAAATATTGGTTCAGATGGATTGGTATATCTGCAAGAAGGCTACTTGGTCGAGGAGACCGATGATGGTGGGAATGACCGTTTAGTGTAGAGATTTTGGGGCATGGAGATCCTTGAGATCTATGGGCGGGATGTGCTTATTTTCAGGGCATCTTATGCCAATTTTCTTCTTATCTGTACTCGGATCTTGATTTCTGCTTCCGCTTGATACTCTGATATATGATGTATGAGGATGTATCCTAAACTATTATCCTATCTAGTATATTTGAATCTTGTCGTATGGTGTTGCAATATTTCTGTTTCTTTTAGATGGTTTGGCTCTAATGTACTCTTGTATGTTGTTGGCATACATACTTATTTGTGTATGCTTGACTCGCAATCCATCCGACTACGTCTCTCGCACATGAATCTATAACCACGAGAAGTGGATCGGGTGGTTGGCCGGTACCGTGCCCTGTTCCGCTCAGACAAGACCTACACGTGGGTGGCCCTTGGGACTCCTTGGTAGGACAACCTTATGCACTTTTGGGTTATACCGTCTTGTGATTTAGATCATAGGGTCTAGGGGATTACGTCTGGTATCAGAGCCATTCCACCTTTTAGGATCTTAGCCAAGATGGTCATTTTCAGTCTAGAAAATATTTTTGGTAGTAATATATATTAGGGAAAAACTAAACGTAAGAGTAGGACTAGTCTGTCATTTTTCTGTCAAAACAAGATGTTTCGCTAAGTTTCAGTCTAAAAAGTAATCCTCGAAGAAATAGAAATTTTTTGATGTGTACATATAGGTTAACGACCAACTATATGGCGGGAATAAAACTTCCGACATATAGTTGCCGCCGTATAGTTATGTTACCCATCGATAATTTTTCATCCCAGAGTACAGAAGGTTTGACGACCAACTATACGGCAGGAACAAAAGTTTCGACCGTATAGTTATCGCCGTATAGTTACAGCCGCCAGATAGAAATCCTAGGAAACCCTAAAATTTTGCCATCAGACCAACTATACGTCTGGAACACCGTGTTCCCACCGTATAGTTGCGTCCGACCACTTAAACGCTTGGGGAGGTACCCAAAACATCAAAAACACAATCCTTTTTCTCTCTTCTACCTCCAAACTCTCTCAAAACCTCAAGGGATCTTCACCCCTGCTAAATTTTGTTCGAATTTCTCGCACACAAGTGATCTACGGTATGTTTATCCTCAGATCATCCAATTAATTTTTGCAAATTCATCTCTGATCTATTGTCATTATCAATCTAGTGTGAGACTTGTTTTCAACTATTTGCCATGATTATCTTGCCTAGATTATTATGTTGAGGAGATCCTTTAGTGTGCTATGATGATGATTATGCTATGACTATTACTGTTGGATCGAAAAGTTTTATATTTGTCTCTTTTATTATATTTAGAAGATGAACATGAGGAGCCAGACACGTGCTTTTGCTGCAGCTAGTTATTCTTGGGCTGCAGCTCAGGAATGCATGGGGATTCGATTCAAGAACGAAGCCCATCGTGATCGTTTTGACAAGATTAAAAACCGAGAAGTCAAGGCAACCAAGTGGGCTTGCCCCCTCACTTTGAACCAACTCGGTAATTCTAATGATTTTAATTTACTTTGCAATATATTTGGCCTAAAAACCTTTGTATTTCTTGATGCACCAACCTATCAACGGTTAACCCTTGAATTTCTTAGCTCTTTGAGTAGAACTGTCAAAGTATGGCATGGGGAGGATAGAATTTCTTCCCGACTCATGAACAATAATTATTCTCTATCACTTGATGAATGGTGCAATTGTTTTGGTTTACCCAAAAATAATCATAATGCTTTGCGCACAGCTTTTACCAACATGGAACCTTCCCCTGAACACTGTTATAATAGAATGAGCTTACTTCTAGAGTTAGCAGAGGGAAGAATATTCAACATCCTGCTATTTGCTATTTGTTCTATGTTATTTCTAACACCTTGCAGGCACACAATTAGTTTACAATACTCAATGAGGAGGACATCTTAGTCCTTGCAAAAGCTTCTTTTAACTATGGCAACTTGTCACTTCACTTGGGCGCAATACTTGTGCACTACTTGGAGTACCAATCCCACCAAAGCCAAGGACCAACCACTTGTGGAGGCGTCATCACCGTGCTTGCCAATGCATTGGGCATCAACCTAGGTGAGTTATAGCCGGTGCTAGGTGAGCGACGTGTTGGTTTCTCTACTTTGAGGGCTTGTGGAATCCTTACTAGGAGAGGTGGTGTTTATTATTTGCATATTGCTGGAGCTGGGCGTCTCTACCCCACTCCTTTGCCTAATGATCTTTTCTCTATCGAGGAAGGACATGTGATTTATGACTTGCAGGTTGAGCAACACCAACCCGAGGATGAGATTCTAGAGGAGGATGAGGACCAAGAGGAGTAGCAAGAAGTCCCTCATCAGGAGCAGCAGCCACCAAACCGGTTTGCTACATATCAAGATTTCCAAGAACTTGGAGGAACTTTGGAGGGAATGCAATCTCTTCCTAAACCTCCAAGAAACAACAAGTAACCTTTCAACTAAATTTTCGGACTGGAGTTGCAACTTTTTCGCCCACCATAGTGATTTGAAGGGCTTGCAAAATCCTAAGCTTGGGGAGGTTTTCTATACATTTATATATTTTAGTTTCATTTGCTTTATCTTATTTTCGAGGTTATGCTTTTATTTGAGTTTATAAGCACTCGTGTTGATTTCCCCAAAACTTTATCTTAGTTATTTTATTTTGATTGAGATTTTCAAGCCGAGCTTTGCCACCAATTTTCTATTCTTTAATCCCCTTCTCAAAAACCACAAAAATATTTCTCCATTTATCTTTATTTTCCCTCTCTCTTTTTCTTTCCGCCTTGAAGTTCTCGTTGATTTGCAGGAGAGTGATTGACTTCAAGTTTCCAAGAAACAAATAAAAAGGGAAGGGATAAGTGGAACCAAACATGCGACGTATGCCTTATGACTCCCCACTTTTGAAATTTGAGAAACCCATGCTAGTTAGTAGTAATGTTGAGATGTTATATCGGTGGAGTGAGTCTCTATACTGTACTAAAATTTTGTTTGCATGGGTATTTAATTGGGTACATTTTGTTCCAGCACTTGTAGTTAACCAAGTCTTGCCTAAAATTTTTCTAAACAATTGAAATAAGAAAAGTCTCACAAATTGAATACTTGGGTGTTGTAGTGTTTAGTCTTGAAAGCTTATTCCTAGAGACACTCCAAACCATAGAAAATAATGATTGACTTGATCGCTCTCTTTGAAAAGATTTGTTCAATTTAATTAATGTTTAGAGGTTTTTGTGAGCATGCCAAAGTTTGACTTGTAAATCATAAGAATGATATAGCTTTATGCATGTAAAACTTCAATGGATGCCAAAAACTCCACTAGACTACGAACGATCTTCATGGAGGAAACTCCTAAATTTTGGCTATGAGTTGATTAAACATTTATAGCAACAATGCTATAATGGGTAAGATTCTTGGCACTCCCGGGAAGCTGTAACATGATGGAGTCACTCCTCTGGCTGATATGGGTACTCATTATGAAAAAGGAATAAAAACCTTTGTGATGCCACGAGTGTCCATCTCAGCCCGATAAACTAATGAATTTTTTTGGGATGCTCTCAATTACTTAAAAACTGAAATTCTTGAAAGACAATGAATAGAAAAGTAGTGCTTGAAAAGTCTTGATTTATTGATGTGGGAGAATTGAGACACTCTAGTATATATGCTTGTTCATGACAAACTCTCACACTCTTAATTGTTCAACGGCAAACCAATGAGTTAATTACATGACATCAAATAAAGTTTACTCTTTTGAATCATCCATGCTTACAATAATTTTGCTGCGCTATAAGGATTCATGAAACCTGTATGATATGCTTGCCATTACTCTATCTATGCTAAAGTTTTTGAGATTAATAAAGTGGAGGAAACATGAGACTATCAATCATTAGTAAGATCACCATCTCGTTATTTCCGTTTAAATGCTGAGTTCCCTTTTGATTTTGGTTTTCTTGCTCGAGGACGATCAATTTTAAGCTTGGGGAGGTTGATGGCTATGAAATATAGCCATCCACGTCCGCATTTAAACTAGATATTATTCATATATTTGATGAAATATCTCTATATTTCCTACCACTAATGCCTAATGATCAAAGGAGTATGCAATCCTTTCTTGCTATTTTTGCCTGCGCAGATAATGATGTATTATGAAGGGAATCACTACAGAAATGCCAAAGATACAAGATCTCCAACACGCCAAAGAAACCAGGAGCCGTGAGGAGGCAACTGCAAGTTTAACAACCAACTATACGGCCCACCGCCGTATAGTTTGCACCGACCTCCTTAGGTCAAACAAAACAACTTTACTGAAGGGACCCCTATATAAAGAGGATTTAGGCGACGAGAAACAAGCCCCCGACCCCACAACATTGTTTCTTTCATCCTCAACTCTCCCTGCCGCCACACCGGAGGAATAGATCTAGATCTAAACCTATAAACCCTTCTCCACCACCATAGCCATCTTCCACCTCTTGTAATAGTAAATCTCATCTCCAATTGGCGATATTGTAATACTATTTGTTATCAACTCTATGATCTCTATTACAATGTTTATGATTGTCGATTTTATCTCTATGTGTGAGTAAGTCTCCTTGGGCTAAGGGCTTCGGCCTATCCATGTAGCTTTTTTGCATGTCATTTATCATAGATGGGATCATATATTAGTTTGTATCACATGTTGATTGTAGTACCCTCTCTTTCCTCAATCTATGGACTTGTCAGGTACCCAAAACCCTGAGGATTGATCGAGGTAAAGGGAGTATGAGTAATGACTGATCTGCAGGATAGAAACCCTAGTGACAGGAAGGGTAGTATGGCTATATGTGAGGAACTTACTTGGGATTAACGGTGACATCACTCTGCATATCATTAGTTCTCTTTCTTCCATGGATGAGACTAGTAGGTTATTGCCATAAGATGTTGTGGAGGTGATAACATTTATGGATGCACTGCCCACATATAATTATCTTGCTCTAACAATTACATGAATACTTTATTATTATCTATTATTCCCATCAGATGTTTGCACAGCTACTAGTGAAAACCGAAGACCCTAGGCCCTCTCTCTCTCCATCATCATCAACAACAACCACAAGATCGCAAACTCTTGGTCCGATGAAAACGCAAAAGGAATTCTAAAACTCTCGAAGGTCCATTTAAGTAATCTCACTTTGCTTTATGCTTCCCGAGGATTTGATAAACCTAGGTTTACTAGGGAAAAAGAGTTATACTACATCCTTAATCCGGATCAAAGGTATCAAAGGCCCACGTGAAGAATTGCTGCCCAAGGAGATTCCGGATAGCCCAAGCCCGGTAGAAGTTCGACTCGTTGGAGACACGATCAAGCTGTAGATAGAATATTTAAGGGTGAAACCCTAACTTGTAATCGACTCGACCTACCCCGAGACCTGGCCTCCCCATATAAAGGCCAGGAGGACACGATGAGGAGGATCTCGACAACTCATACACACACCTCATGCCAGATTGCATCTGAGCATCCCCTATAACTTTCAGTTCTGCCGTCAATCAAGAATAGACAAGCAGGAGTAGGGATTTCCCTCTAGGGTACTGAACCTGGGTAAACCTCATGTCCCCTTGATGCGTGTCTGTTAACTATCTCGTGATCTCCTCATCTTCTCCAAAACCCAAGTCCATAACAATGGGCATTGACGAGTCAAACCCTCGTCATGGCCCTTAAGTTTGTTGGGCCATAATGGTGCCTAGGTAATAGAGGAGGAAGGTTGGCACAGGATGAGGGCACGGGTACGATCCCAAATTTGGCAGCGAGTATGGAAGGTGGCGAAGCGGAGCGCCGAAAATAGTAGCATGACCTTGCCTTGCCTGCATAGTGGCGGGTTGTGTAGTGGATCCTCTATCACCAGGATTGGGGGTTATGGGGACTTGGAGGGGTCTTAGGATCAATTCCCATGATGGAAGGGGTGCTAGAAGTGAGGTTGGTTTGGTGGCGTGGGTCGATGGTTGAGGGTGGGGAGGGTGTGGTGGGAGTTCTTCCCGTAATAAAACTTAACTTTTAGAAGACTAAAGGACTAGGGGAAGAATCTTTCTAAGGTAAAAAGGTTAAACGAGTAAATGTAACCTATGTATGATAATAATGAATTAAAACTTGTATTTTTATAAAACAACTAAAAACATGAATTAGGTTTCACGAAAAAAGGTTGAGACACTAGTGCATAGTTGAATGGGTTTGGGGTCATACATTGCATTATTTATGCTTTTATTATGTTTTAATTTGGATTCCTTATTTGGATATGTTGTATGGTGACCGTATGTCTGCCTTTGCAGTGGGAGACTTGCAGAGCCTTGCTTCATGCACTTTTTTTTTCTAGTCCCTTCATTGGTGAAAGTAAGTAGTTATCTTGAAGTTATCTTCTTGACTAATGAAGTAAGCCTCGAAAATAAGAGGTTTGGTCATTTACCCAATCCATGAAGTGTGGAAAACAAGACAAAAATATTTGACTTCTTGAATTTAGATATTGGTAGATACATCAAGAAATTGTCTTTGATACCGAAGGCATGGCCAGTAAGAGACCAATATAAGCTTGATTAGTTTTAATTAATCTTAGAACTTCCTAAGATTTGTTGTAGTGTGGTAGCATTCCATGTAGTGTTAATACCTGGGGTGTTACATAAAACTTCCTATAATTTCATTTTATTAGAGAGTTAAATGAATCAAGAGAAGAGGCGAAGAGCTACGGCATGTTTGTAATCCTGTATTTTTGGACCTCCCTGGAATATGGCCCTACTGGCACTACCTCGTCAACCATGAAAACTAATAACCTTCATCTGCATCTATCTTTGTTTCCCTGGAGAAATGTAGCCAACCAAACACCGGTTGTGCCATTCCTCTCCTCATGCGAGGAAGGAGTTCATGGGAAACCAAACGAAGTGGCAACCTAGACAATGGAGGCATATCAGACCACCTCCCAAAATATACATGACCTCTAAAGGAAATGTTCTCTATATTATTGTCATATTCCAGTAAGTTTGTAATACTTTCATATTGTGCTATAACTGTATCAAGTGGAAACATTACTACAGGTATGATGTAAAACAGAAGTCCCTAGTAGCCTCTATTCATACTAGTTCGTTGGGCAACAGATGATCAAGGTTTCCTGATCATGGGTGATAGTGCCAATTGACAACGAGGTCATATCATTGGTGAATGATGTGATGGATGTTGCCCAAAGATTGCGACACAATCAAGTCATGAGGTTCATCGTTTCAATAGTCAGAAATATAGTCTCGTTCTCCTTAGACTGTGAGATCATATTAATCACTATCTCCTGAGGCTGATTTAACTCCATCAAATGTCACTCCGTGAAATGATGATTATAAAGGTGTATGTTGGGTATTCCATAAGTACAGTTGAGGCCTATGGATCAAGACCAGTATTTGTTCACGCAATGACGGGTAAGATACTTAAGGACGACTTGGTGAGATTACATCCATAATGTTGCAACATGTGACTAGGTCACGGGAATGTAATATCATGGTAACAAGTGAAACAGTACTTGTCGGTAACGAGATTGAACATGGTATGTGATACCAAATGATCGGATCTCGGAGAAGTTGTATCAAAGAAACAAAGGTAATTGGACTTGACATTTACGGTTCAAATGACATCATCGTCATGGAATGTAGAGCGGTCATTATGGGCATCCTGATCCCTCTATTTATCATTGATGGAGATCATGTCTATGCCATTACCAAGCCGTGAGGAGATACACTTAAGGGTACAATGATCTAGAGATCATCTATAAGTTGGAATCACTGTAGAGAAAGAGAAAGTTGGAGTTGTTCTGCGGAGAGAGATCCAAAGTTTTTCGGAGAAAGAAAGGAAACCATAAAAGTTCCGTTGAGAGAACCGGAATCGTTCCAGGAAGTTCCGAAGTCGTTCGGAGGAAATCAAAGGGGAACCAAAAGGTTTTTGGGTCAAATTGGATTTTGTAATATGTATTTACATATTAATTAATGTAATTAATATTAAATATAATATTAAAATCTAATTTGAAAGGGTAGTCCACTAATGGGCCAAAATTCCTAGGAAAAAGGGCCCATAAGGGAACCACAAGTGGGAGGGCCATGCGCCTAGGGTTTGGGGGCCCTAGGGATGCCCCCCCTTGGCAGACGGCTAGGGTTATGGTTTGGGGCGCCCTAGGGCTGATCCCTCCCCTCCTTTGGCTGTCGCTTGGTTCCTTGGGGGAGGGGAAAGCCTGCCCCCCACCCCCTATATAAAGAGCTTCCCCCTGGAGGAGGAGAGACACACCAAGGCCACAAATTGGGAGCCCTCCTCCCATCTCTATGCGCCTCCTCCCTCCCTCTCCTCTCTCTCTCTCTCTAGTTGTCTCATTGTGATAGCATGGTATCATGATAGGACTGCTCGTGAAAGAGACGACACACCGCAACACGCTGTTGCGCTGCGGGGATTCCAAGCCGGAGATCTACTTCCACACTCCTGGCAGGTATCGGGGAGCCGGAGGTCGTCATTGTACACTGTATGGTACGAAACCATAAGGGGACACACTTGGGGAACCTTGGATGTCGTTAGCCGGACTGTTGCACAATGATGGAGCAATGGGTGACCTGCGAGGAGCTTTGTGACCTTGAGGTCGGCTGCGAGCACGACTACTTTGGCCATGTTCCCCTCGGAACGTTAACTACTTTTGGAGTACAAGGGTATATATCTGAAACCTTTGGCCGTTACTACATTACTAATAGATAGATCTTGGGCATTAGGGCAGTCCAACATAGGAATTTTTTTGTTCTCTGCACCGAAACCCCAACAGTGGTATTAGAGCATCGATCCAGTACGCACATGAGTTGTGCGAGCATGAGTTCTGCATAGTGATGTGGTGTGGCCAGTACACACATGAGTTATGGTATGGCCAGTACACACATGAGTTGTGCGAGCATTGATCCTATAGTTGTTACCCTCCCATGTGTACTTATTTATATCGTGGTATTGTTTGATGAAGCATTCCGGACCGACCTTACGTGTATAACTATGTGAGAATAGTTCCACGCTCGACATACGACTTGTTCCGTATAAGTGGCTAGCGGGTGTCTGTCTCTCTTTCAATAGTTGATATAGCATTTGCAATGGAGGGCCTTGAAAGGGGTGTAGTATAGACAACTATATGGATCCATGTTGTGGTTGGAAAGTTCATAGATTAAAAACGGTTCTATTGTGAAGGCCCTAACAACCACGTATAACTTGCAAAATATAAAGTAGAGGCGTCTAACTTTATTTTGCAGGAGGGCATGTGATTTGATATGGTCTTGGTCGTTACGAAGGTAAAGTAGTTTACTTTTATGTTACTAAGTTGTGTAGTAATAGTCATCGTTCCAATGGACGACCTACTGGTGGTGCCGTAGACTTGGCGTCAAACCGGTGGCAAGATGGAGATCATGCCGAAGCGATCGATGGAGATCAAGGCGTAAGAAGGACAATATCATATCACAATATACATGTGATGTGGATATATGTTTTACATCTTATTGTGTGCTAGTATTAGATACTCAACGGTAGCATATTAGATAAGATGATCCCTAACAATACCAATATTGTGTTCTCCCTTAGTGTGCAAACACCAACAAAGTTCGTCATTATGAAGCCGGCCATGACGATTGGGGGCTAGACATGACTATGTTCGCATACGATGTGGGTTACAAGCCATGTATGTGCCCTGCAATACACTAAGGTTGAATTAGCGATCCTAGCATGTACATACATGGCCTCGAAACACAAGAGACTGAAAGGTCGAGCATGAGTAACACTGATGATGTGATTGACATTGGATAATGTCTACCTTTGAATCTAGGGATTTCTATTTCCGTGCTCTTGGTTCGTTAGTTGTACTCACTTTCCATAGCCGCTTAGCTTTTCCTCACTTTTTCCCATCGCCTATTATGGAACTCTCGCACGGTCTGAAACTCGTTGTCTGACAGCCTTGCCGTTAGATGCTGACAAGTGGGGACGCATTCAGTCAGGTCCCGTAGTGGACCCTCGCCGTTAGGTGCTGATAAGTGGGGCTGCGGTCTGTCAGGTCCCTTAGTGAACCCTTATCGTTACATGCTGACAAGTGGGTCCACATTTAGTTGGTTCCCGTAGTGGACACCTCTCTCCACTTATTCAGATCAGCATGGGACCCATATCTTATCCACGTGAGCCTCCGACCCACGGCTTATCCACGTGAGCCATCCTCGTGCCCGCGCCCATGTCGTTGCCTCCTCTTTCTTCTTCTTCTTCTTCTTCTTCTTCTTCTTCGGCGACGATGGCCCTTTGTCGAGCTTCACTTTGGCCTCTCGTTCGTCCTGGCCGCAGTATGGTGTCGTCCCGTTGACCTGTACGAAGGATGACAATGGAAACCGTGCGCAGAGAAGGTTAGATCTTGCACCAAAATATACCAAAATCTCGCACCAAAATGGCAACCGGGACGCTTGCTATGGAAAATGCGGTCGGCGAGCCGTTCCAATGATTTAATTGGTTTATCGAGTTAATTTCTCGGCTGCAATCAAGTGAAAGACTGTTTATAATTAAAAATTAGGGACATGTATGTCTAATAAATAAGAAAATGACACAACTCTAAATTTAAAAAAATTATACAACTCTTAATGTACAAGAGTGTTTATAAATGACACAACTCTTGAACACTTTCAAATTAAAAAAAGTATACAACTCTTAATGTAAAAGAGATGTAAAAGAGTTTTTATAATTGACACAACTCTTGAACACTTTCAAATTAAAAAAATTATAGAACTGTTAATGTAAAAGAGTGTTTATAATTGACACACCTCTTGAACACTTTCAAATTAAAAAAATTATACAACTCTTAATGTAAAAGAGTGTTTATAATTGACACAACTCTCCAACACTTTCAAATTGAAAAAATTATACAACTCTTAATGTAAAAGAGTGTTTATAATTGACACTACTCTTGAACACTTTCAAATTAAAAATATATACAACTCTTAACGTAAAAGAGTGTTTATAATTGACACACCTCTTGAACACTTTCAAATTAAAAAAACATACAACTCTTAACATAAAAGAGTGTTTATAATTGACACAACTCTTGAACACTTTCAAATTGAAAAAATTATACAACTCTTAATGTAAAAGAGTTTTTATAATTGACACTACTATTGAACACTTTCAAAAAAACATACAACTCTTAATGTAAAAGAGTGTTTATAATTGACACAACTCTTGAACACTTTCAAATTGAAAAAATTATACAACTCTTAATGTAAAAGAGTTTTTATAATTGACACTACTCTTGAACGCTTTCAAATTAAAAAAAATACAACTCTTAATGTAAAAGAGTGTTTATAATTGACACTACTCTTAAACACTTTCAAATAAAAAAATATACAACTCTTAATGTAAAAGAGTGTTTATAATTGACACTACTCTTGAACGCTTTCAAATTAAAAAATATATACAACTCTTAATGTAAAAGAGTGTTTATAATTCACACAACTCTTGAACACTTTCAAATTGAAAAAATTATACAACTCTTAATGTAAAAGAGTTTTTATAATTGACACTACTCTTGAACACTTTCAAATTAAAAAAAATATATACAAGTCTTAATGTAAAAGAGTGTTTATAATTGACACTACTCTTGAACACTTTCAAACTAAAAAATCATATGAATCTTAATGTAAAAGATCATTTATAATTGACGTGGTATCATTCCTCATTTGGTGGACGGGGGGTGTCCATTCTTCAATACGCGGACGATATAATTTTTTTTATATAACACGATCTACAGAAAGCTCTGAACATGTAACTCATTTTGTGTATATTCAAACAACTTTCAGGTGTTAAAATAAACTTTAATAAGAGTGAGCTTTTTTGTTTTGGACAAGCCAAAGCGATAGAGGATGATTACAAGGATCTGTTTGGCTGCCAATCTGGGACTCTACCCTTTAAATACCTTGGTATACCTATTCACTTCCGCAAATTAAAAAACGGAGAATGGAAGCCCGTGGAAGATCGTTTTGAAACTAAGCATGGAAATTGGATTGGAAAGTTATTATCCTATGGTGATCGTTTGATCCTAATTAACTCAGTTCTAACTAGTCTACCCATGTTCTTGCTATCTTTTCTAGAAATTCCGATTGGGGTTAGGAAACGATTGGATTTTTTAGATCTCATTTATTTTGACAAAGTGATAATCATAAGAAAAAGTATAGGCTAACAAAATGGAACATTATTTGCCGGCCAAAAGACCAAGGCGGTTTAGGGATTGAATACCTTGCAATTAAGAATATTTGCCTCCTAAGTAAATGGCTACACAAATTAATGAATGAAGAGGGAGTTTGGCAGGAAATCCCAATGAATAAGTATTTGCATTTGAAATTGCTATCACAAGTGACTGGAAAACTGAATGATTCCCCTTTTTGGAAAGGCCTGATGGAGGTGAAGCAAAATTTTCTTGACAGGGGTCGTTTCGAAGTATATAATGGTTCTAGTACTCGTTTTTGGGAAGATGTTTGGCTAGGGGAGACTACTTTAGCAGACCAACATAGCTCTTTATATAATATTACTTTACGGAAACAAGTTTCTGTAGCTGATGTTTTATCCTCAAATCCAATGAATATGTCGTTTGGAAGAGCTTTGACAGGTAACAGATGAAACTCATGGTTACATCTGGTTAATAGGTTAATGCACATTAATTTGACGGACGAAAAAGATAGATTTATATGGCGTTTGACTCAAGGTGGTGAGTTCTCTGTTAAGTCCATGTACCTTGATTTAATAAATGGAAACACAAGGTTTTTAAAGAAGTATATTTGGAAAATTAAGGTACCACTAAAAATCATAATTTTGATGTGGTTCGTATACCATAAAGAAATCCTTACTAAAGATAATTTGAAAAAACGAAATTGGAATAGGGAATCTGGGTGTTGCTTCTGTGACAAGGCCGAGACAACACAACACCTTTTCATTGAATGTCCTTTTGATAAAATCATATGGCATATAATTCACATGACTATAAATGTATCTCCACCTTGTAGCATATCTAGTATTTTGGGGAATTGGCTCAAGGGTATCCCCAAGAAGGAAAAAGTTAATATTAGGGTGGGAGCTTGTGCAGTTGTTTGGGTAATTTAGAATGCCCAAAATGATTTTATCTTTAACAACAATCGATCTATATCTTTTTTGTAGGTTATTCTTATGGCGTCCCACTGGATCCGTACTTGGTCGCTCCTGCAGCCTGCGGAGGACAGACAGGTTTTGCATACTGGATGCAATTTGCTGGAGAAGGTTACACGGGGCCTTTTCAGCCGATGTGGGTGGCGATGTGACCTTAGAATCGCCCCACGATGCTCTAGCCTTAGATTGTCTCTCCCTTTTTTGGGATTGAGCTGTTTTTAGTACTGTTGTTCTTGTTTTTGGTTCCTATTCGGATCTTTTGTAACTCTTCTTGAGACTTGTTTTATTGCAATAAAATAAGGGGCCGTATGCATCACTTTGATGCAGAGGCCGGGGAGAGGCCTCCATTTCGAAAAAAATTGACACAACTCTTGAACAGTGGCGGAGCTAGAAACGGAGCAAGACGGGTGCTAACCTGTAGTGGGTAAAAAAAATTATAGCATGCAACTAAGATGAACCATAGTAAAACGGATTGACATAAATAATCTAATACGAAAATCAAAATGGATAAGTTACTCACATGGCGGCTCTAGATAAAACAAATTCACACAAACACAATGAGGAATATAAGGAATTATAGGGAGCTAAGCAACACAGAGAGCAGAAAATAGAAACGGAGGACAGAGATAGCACTGTCCGCTAGCCATGCTAAATTGCCGATCGTCTCCCAACACAGCATGCATGCATGCAGCTGGTTTTCAGGTGGCACGGGTGGTGCTAATGCCCTGAACTAATACAAGCTAATCAGGCGTGCAACTTTGCTAGACCGGTGCTACAGCTCCGGTAGCACCGGCCGCAGCTCCGTCCCTGCTTTTGAACACTTTCAAATTAAAAAAATATACAAATCTTAATGTAAAAGAGTGTTTATAATTGACATAACTTTTGAACACTTTCAAATTTAAAATTTCATACAACACTTAATGTAAAAGAGTGTTTACCATTTTTATAGTGTGAAAAGTGATCCCTAAACTTGCGTATACGAAAATTATAAACCTTTGAACACTGTGAAATCGCACTTAATACATGATAATGATGTGCTAAGAAAATCTTAAGAGATTATCATTTTCATAGAATGTAATGCATAAACTTGCATATGGCAAAAATTATACACCTTTGAAATCGCACTTACGACATGATAATGTTGTGCTAATCAAATCCTGATCATTTATCATATTCTTGGAGTGAAATATAATGCAAAAATTATACACCTTTGAACACTTTCCCTTCAAATTATATTCAAAACCATTTGTTTATGGATTTAAAGCATCGGTGGCCCCCGATAGATACATGGTTTATCCTGTCCGCTAGATCACCGATGATCAATCAGAGGATCAATGGTTGGTGGGTACGATCCGCATGACAACTGTCTCGACCAATCAGAGCGTAGCAGCCAAGATGAGTATAGGTGCGAGAGTTTGTGACTAAGAGGGAGGGAAAAAATGAGTAGAACTTAAAACCAAGGGCAAAACTGAGTAGAAATTTAAAACCAAGGGGAAAACTGACAAGGGGGTTCAAATAGAAAACAGAAAGAGATATAAAAAATGGAAAATGCTTCTTTTATACAATAAAATACATATTGTCATACATCAAACTATTTGCAATTCAAATATATATCATATTGACAATTATTGCCTCATTCAGACAAATTATGTTTTGGGGAGGGATGTTTTGGGAAGAGGCTTGAGTAGAAAGCCATGAACCTTCATAGATAGTAGGTGATTTGAGAAGTGGTGATT
This sequence comes from Avena sativa, assembly GCA_916181665.1. Lineage (NCBI taxonomy): Eukaryota > Viridiplantae > Streptophyta > Magnoliopsida > Poales > Poaceae > Avena > Avena sativa. The sequence goes on along the minus strand of OV702283.1, from coordinate 366,680,093 downwards.
TAGGTTAAAACTTGATTTATATACATTTCTTATGGTGGCAGGTCACAAAATAAGACTCACTGGGTAGATGCCACTATGTTTTGATCTTTTTGAATTTGTTGTGCATAAAATGACTCAATTAGCTAGCCAAAACCCATTCGTTGACTCTCTGTTGACCAGCCACTGGACGATAAAAGTGAGTATATTGCACACGACAATGTTAGTACTGGAGGGCAAAACTGAGTACAACCAAACTGCCAGTGCAACACTCGTGGGTATAACTGAGCACAACTATGTGGACAAGGTTAGACACGAGGGGGAAAATGTGACGCACGGTACACGTGTCGCGGTGCACGGGGTAGTAGCGGACGCGTGTGGCCATGCATGGTGTAGTAGCGCACGGGGTTACGCGGTGCACGGTGGTGAAACAAAACGTCTCCTCCCTTCACCTTTATAGATGCTTCCTCACTCTCACTCATCACTCACTCGCTCACTCACTCACGCAACCATCTCCACTGTTCCATCACCTTCTGGAAACCCCCAAGAAAACCCCAACCACCCCGGCGATGGAGAAGAACGGCGCGGTGGCCATCGTCGCCTCCAAGGTGGCCGGAGAGGAGGCCCCCATCCCCGTATAGTCCCCCATCGAGGCATTGAAGGCAGCCGCCATCCCCATCCAGACCCCCGTCCCCGCTTCCGCCGTAGCCTCCGGTGAGGAGGCCCCCATCCCCGTACAGGCCCCCGCTATTCTCCTGCAGATCCCGCATGGCTGGGACCCCCTGTGGGGACAACGATTACATCAGGTCGGAGAACCCCTTCAACACCAGCTTAGCCGACCCTGTTGGGCCACGTAGAGATAACAGAACTTTTTCCATCAAACATGGTGATCCCAAGATCTAGCTGAGGTAGAAGGCCACGAGGTTTACCACTAGCCACGCAGTTGCGGATTACTGATGAAGCGCGTCAGTTGAATGCAGTGCAGTCCTCACGATCTGATCTAATCATCCTGGTGCTGATCGTGCATCACCTCTGCTGGTATACACACGTACAAGGAGGAGCACCAGTGGTGAACTGCTAGGTTCAGTACGTCGGCAGGACAGCTATGGAGCTAGGGTTTCCAACTCATGGAATGACCTAACCGATCAACCCCTTCTGGGTTTCTGCGCCCCACTATATATAGGGAGTGAACATGGGCTCCACTCACTCATGGCCCATTCACTAAAGCCCATATAATATTAGTCACCGTGAGTCCGACTCACTGACTCAGTCCAAATACGGCTCGGGTCCAACCCAACTAGATTTCTGGTTAATATCCAATCCGAACTTGCTCCCGCTCTTAAGTGTGTGACCTCGCAGGCTCATGGCTACTTGGACACGATTGGAGTCCGACTCTCAATCGATCAGTCGGTAGCAGATCCTAGCAGAACGTGCCGACTCCCAAGTAACAAAGAGTCATGATGACTTGCCTTTCCAATGCAACTTGCATCCGAGTCCCTTTTGCCTCAGGATATACCTTGTCAGACTATAGGCGAATAATTGTCATCCCTTGAATAGTCCGACTCTCTTCTCGATCCGAGATAAGTGATTCATCTGACAAACTCTTAGTCGATCGCCTCGGTTAACACTTAACCGAGTCGTGCATGGCCATGCTTTCCGAATCATATCATCGGAGAGGGCCGAGAGAATATCTCTCCAAGTGGAGGGGCAAAATCCCATCTTGGTTATTCACATCACGCAGCGTGATTCTTAGTCGCCCCGAACTCTGCCTTTATAACTGCCCAGAAATGGATCAGCATTTGACAAAACCTAAGTCGGTGATCCTCAACTCGGACTATGCAATAACCTCAAGTCTAAGGATTACATTCATTGAGATATACAAATGACAACTTGTTCATTGTACCTCAATATAGGTCAATCCGACTCGCTGAATTCTTTAGCCGAATCTGTGTAAGTCGGAATGGCACCTCCATGCTCATGACAAGTGGAACCGAGTGATCAAGCCGAATTTCACATTGGTCTAAGTTGTTTTGTCCAGCTCAACCTCGATGACCAAGGACATTTAGTACAAACAACATGAATGTATAGTTCCACAACCGAATCACATATTCAATTATACACATCAGATGATTATACAAGGACAACTTAATATCTTTATGAATACAATGGGAAATATCATCATACATTATTGCCTCTAGGGCATATTCCCAACAGTCTCCCACTTGCACTAGAGTCAATCTTCTGACATCACATGTCTAGGCATCTAATGCCCATAGCTCTTAGGTGTGCCTCATGCTTCGGCTCTGGTAATGGCTTTGTCAACGGATCCGCAATATTTGCATCCGTGTGTACCTTGCATAACTTGATATCACCCTGATCCACGAACTGGCGAATCAGGTGGTATCGCATGAGTATGTGCTTGTTCTACTGGTGTTGTCTAGGTTCCTTGGCTTGTGCAATAGCACCATTGTTGTCACAATAGACGTCTAAAGGATTGGACGAGCCCTGAACCACACCAAGATCCATGAGGAAATTCCTCATCCAAACAGTTTCATTTGCTTCCTCCGAGGCAGCAATATACTCAGCCTCTGTTGTAGACGCAGACACAGTCTCTTTCTTGGAACTCTTCCATCTCGTAGCACCTCCGCTTATAACAAACACGTATCCGGATTGCGAACGAGAATCATCAAAGTCGGTAAGATAACTCGCATTCGTGTAACCCTTTACACCGAGTTCATCTTAACCAGCATAAACCAAAAACATATCCTTAGTCCTTCTCAAGTACTTTAGGATATTTTTAGCCGCTGTCTAGTGGATTTCTCTAGGATCAGCCTGGTATATTCTCACAACACTTAGAGCATATGAAACATCCAGCCTAATACAAATCATGGCATACATGATGGATCTGACTGCAGAAGCATACGAAATCGCACTCATCCGACTTCGCTCATCATTTGTTGAAGGACACTGAGTCTTGCTAAGTTTTACACCATGGGACATCGGTAAGAACCCCTTCTTAGACGATTCCATATTGAACTTCTTCAACATTTTGTCCAAATAAGTACTCTGACTCAATCCAATGAGCATTCTTGATCTATCTCTATAGATCCGGATTCCGAGGATGTATGTTCCTCACCCAAGTCTTTCATTGAGAAACTCCTTTCCAATGATTCCTTGGTTTCTTGCAACATCTGGACATCATTTCCAATCATTAATATGTCATCCACATATAAGATTAGAAAGTTTACTTTGCTCCCACTAAACTTCTTGTATAAACAAGAATCATGATCCCTCTTGATGAAGCCAAACGATTTGACTACTTCATCAAAGTGAATATTCTAACTCCGAGATGCTTGCTTCACCCATAAATGGATTTCTGAAGTTTGCACACCTTTTTCAGCATTAGACAGATCGACAAAACCCTCGGGTTGTATCATATACACATCCTCGGTTAAATTTCCGTTAAGGAAAGCCGTTTTGACATTGTCGTGGGAATGGCCATGGCAGATGCTGCAATCGGCAGCGAGTAGTAGAACGAGGGGCAAGGGCGGCCAACCATCTGCGGTGCGAGATGAGGGCAGAGACATAGGGTTTTACCTAGGTTCGGCGCCCCGGAGGGTAAAGACCTACTCCTGCTAGATTGTATTGATGAGAGAATACAAGGATGATCTCGACTACTAGGCGGCGAGTCGCAGGGGGTGTGTGATGGAACATGTCCTCCGTGCATACCCTAGGGAGGTTTATACCCCACTCGACATATCCCCATCAGTAGTCCCCGAGGCCATCGTTGATTCATCACAGGTGTTCTTTGGCAGTCAGCGTAGGCGGGTCCAATTTGGACACCCAGTCGAATCGGCGGTGGACTCCCTGAATGAAAGAGGGAACTTATTATCTTAATCGCAATAACAGCGACCAGTCGAGTCGTAGCATGGCGAATGGGTCGGTGAGTAGTCGAATTGCAGCTACGGCGATTAGGTCGGCGAGCAGTCGAATCACATCTATGGCGATTAAGTTGGCGAGTCGAGTAGACAAAGTTGGACCGTCAGCCTTGGTCAAACTAGCAGTTGGGTAATCCAACGGTAATATCGGCGTAATCACCGCACGGTAACGACTCCCCGAAAATGGCGGGTAGCAACCACTATATAAGGAGAGTGATGAGCGGGGAGCGATCGTTCCCCATACTTCCTCCGATCTCGCTTTCCTCCCAGTCTTCCATTCCTCCATAGCGACCAGAGCGACCCAGAGCGATATGCAACCCTAACTCCTCTGAGTGATGGCGCCTGCTACAGAACGATGGGGGAGATCCAAATGCACGAAAGTTCTACTGAAGTCATTCGAGGAGGCAGGAATCCTCCATGCCGGGAGATGGCGCATCCCCGCGGCCGGAGAGGTGGTGCTAGATCCGTGTGAGGGAGAATTCATCTGCTTCACCAGCCACCTGGAGAGGGGGCTCGGTTTCCCCACCTCCATCTTCTTCCGCCGCTTCTGCACATATTACGGCATCTAGCCATCAGACCTAGGACCACACAGCATTGAGCAACTCACCATCTTCATGGTGTTTTGTGAGTGCTACCTAGGCTTCCGACCGTACTTCCCCCTATGCCAAGATCTGTTCCACGGGAGGATCGGACGCGAAGGTACTGGCGGCCCGATGTTAGCCGCAGGCGGCCTCACCTTCCAGCTAAAGTCAAAGGCCTCCTTCCTCAACCTAATGTTGCCGAAGAAGGCGGCGAACGAGTGGAAGAAACACTAGTTCTCTGTGACCGAGTCACCGCCAGATGATGAGGTGGCGCTTCTGATGTATTCTGCCGACCGGCCCGAGCCGCGTTGGCTTCAAGTCGCCAAGCTCCCACACGACCAATGGATGGTGGTCGAAGAAATGCTGCTGACAATCCGCAACCTGAAAAAGAAGGGCCTCCAGACCATCAACTTGTACAACTGCTGGCTTGGGCGGCGGCTAGTGCCTCTGGCCAGTCGCGCCCACTGGATGTACGAGTACACGGGCAAGGACGACCCGACGAAATCTTGCACCACCGAGTGGAGGCTCAACGATTACACATTGGCCCTTAAGAAAATCATCGACGTGGAATATCTCGACGCGAAGGCCGGGATTCCCCCATACACCGAGAAGCGCAAGGCTCCATCAGTAAGTTCTCACTTCCTTGTCCATTTCGCAGTCGCAGATATGCAGTCGCGGTTTTTGCTAATCACGTTTATCTTTGCAGTTGTTCCAAGTGGTGGAAGGTTGGCTTCTGCCTGCTGATGATGAAAACTTGAACGAGTCCGCCGAGGACGAGAGTGAGTCCTCGTCCGACAAGGGCAACGTCGGAGGCGACGATGATGACGATGACGATGACAATGAGGCCGTGGAGGTCACCGTGCCCACGGTCCGTAAGACCGGTGGCAGCAACAACGCGAGCTCGAGGCCAGCAAGAGCCTCGAGGCTCATGATGGGGGTTACGACGAGGTCCCTAAGCACAATTCACGTCGCGTGGCCATGTCGTCAAAGAAAAAGTCGCCGCAGAAGAAGAAGCCGGCCAAGGCTGCGTCACCGCCTCGGTTCGCGAGTAGCTCTAAAGCTACCAGCGCAGCCGACAAAGCCGGGGCCAGCGTGCTGGCGCAAGCGCTGCGGAAACCGATGCGACCGTGGTGGAGGGCAAAGTGCCTTTGGCGTAGCTGCCACCGCCCTTCACCGAAGTCACCGGGCTCGGGGCCGCTCCATTTGCAGGTGCCTCGCCGCCAAGAGAAGCGCCTTTGCCGATTACCGCGGATCCTCCTGTTGTGGCCTCATCCTCGAAGAAGCCCTCGGTGTCTTGGGCCTAGAGCGTATTTGAGACGGGCCTCAGTCGGAAGCTGGGGCCGGTGTTGGAGAAGACGGCGAGCATTCGCACCGGCCTTCATTTTATCCCAGTCACCAAGTGAGTATCTTGTAGAGTATTCGTTTGGGCAGCTGATTTATGTTTGTCCGGCAAACTTGCTGACGTCGCTGTGTTGCAGGACTAGTGTGAAGAAAATAGTCCACCCCTCGGTGGCTAAGGTCCCATTGGGTGCCGCGGGGCCACAAGTCGATCCCTCTAAGAAGAGGAAGAGCGATGAGGTCGAGGCGCTCGTTGAGGGCACGAAGAAGGCGAAGGGTGACGAGGTTGTTACAATTTCGGACGAGCCGGTGGTCGCCCCAAATAAAGCTCCGACTGGAGCAGATGGAGCCATGAAGGCCATAGTGGACACATAGTCGCAACGGGTGGAACCCAAGGCGTCGGTCAGGGCGACGGGCCCATCTTCGAGTGCCGCGGGAGCGGCGGTGGCGACGTTCCCTCGCTTTGTGGCGAGGGCCTCAACGGAGAGTGCTTCAGTGCCATCGGGGCAGGTGCCCGACATTATGGGCTCGGAGGCTAAGCAACGTCGCGGGCGCACGCATCTTATGCTCCCATCGGTGGACGCGCTCGAGCTCCACAATATGTTAGGCGCAGCCATCCAGGTATGTCCAGTCCCCGAGGATCTGCTCGCTAAATTTCAGCGATCGGATCCTTATTGTTTTTATTGTCCAGTCCCCGAGTGGCTAGTCGCTGAATTTCAGCGGCTAGGCACTTTGGAATTTCTTCGCTGCCCAGTCCCTGAGTGGCTAGTCACTGAATTTCAGTGGCTAGGCACTTAGGAATTTCTTTGCTGAATTTATCATTGTTGTGCAGGGCCTACAACGCGAATCAGCGGACCGATTGGCCGCCAAGGAGCATCTGGAGAAGGAACTCCACTCTGTGCATGGGACGAACGAGAAGCTTCGAGCAACTGCTGGTAAGAGTTTGATGTGCTTTTTGTCGGGGACGTCTTTTCCTTATGTTGTTCTCATAGTTGTGTTGATGCAGAGGGTCATGCGGCCATGGTGGAAAAAGCTCGCGGTATGATCCCCGCCAGCGAGCTGACGGCTGCTCAATCGTTGTTGACCGCCACGGAGAAACGGGTGGCCAAACTGGAGCAAGAGCTCAAGGCCGTGAAGGCGGAGGCGACCTCGGCAGATGAAAGAGCTAAGGCAGTCATTGCTACTGCTGCCGAGGAGCGGAAGGTATCAGATGCGCTCATCGCTGGGCTGCAGAATGACCTCTCTAGACTGCAGGATTTCATTACGGGAATCTGCCGTCCTTTGATTGGTGAGCTCCTTGTTCTTTTGAGTGACTGGCGAGTCCCCGAGCGTGCGGGTCGCCTTTGTTTTGTTGGAGCCTTTCTGATTGTGTACTTGTGCTTTGCAGGGAATATTCTTGACGACGAAGCCGAAGCGCAGTCATACGATGAGCGACAGTGTGTCACTATGTTGGTGGACTCTGCTGCTCTGTCAGCAACTTGCATCTGCGCGTATCTTCAGGAGATTTTGCCAATGGAGGTTATCCCCAGCGAGCTCACCGTGGTCTTGCGGTACCTGGAGAAAGCTCCAACGGTTGTGGAGTTCATGTCATGATCCTCTTTTCGCCGAGGGGCGGCGGCTGCATTGAGCCTTGGGCTCGCGCACTTCCCTAGCGACTTCGACCTTGACGATGTCACCGGCGGCTATCCTTCATCCACGGGCGTAGTCGAGATCGCCGACATGCTGAAGCTCACGGACTAGGCCGCGGTTTACTCCGACCGGGTGTTGGCGATGGGTGATTTCCTGCCGTATCAGGAAACAATCGTCGCCCCGTACGACGAGGAGCTAGTGAAGCGCGACTTCAAGGTGGAGCAGCCGTTCCGATTGCAGATGGCGGGCACCTTGATGATGTATTCGTCGAACCCGTGGGTGCCCTTCATTCACGTCCACGGAAGTGGTGGCGAGTCATCGTCGAAGCCTGCGCAGTAGGAGAGATTGCCGAGTGGCATTAGTTGTAAAGAAAAAATGTGCCTGCCCTTGTAAGCGAACAAAATTTGTTGCCATAAGGAATGCATGGATGCTTTTGTGAGTGCTTGGTTTGATTGTGAATTGTTGAGTTGTTCGAGTCCCCGAGCGCGTCCGCCCTTTTGTGGGGTTTACCTCGTTTTTATGTGTATGTTTGTTGTTATACTGTTAGTCAGTTGAGGTCGACTCGCCGTGGCTTGAAAAGCCAGTCGCGTGGCGACCCCAAGGGGTGCTCTATACTTAGCCGTTTTACCGGGCGCAAACGGGGTCGGGTGGCCGAGTCTCCGAGCATGGTACTTGGCCATTCTAGTCGCCTTCCAAGGTAGGTGAGGATTAGGCGCGTTGTATTAAGCGCATCGCTCCACCTGACCAGGAGGATCAGTCGTGTGGCGAGTCTAGGACGCACTCTCGTACTTGGTGTTTTCCCTAGTCGCTCGGGTTTGGACTGGTGTTAGTCCCCGAGCGTGGTACTTAGCCGTTCGAGTCGCTGCGCCAAGGATGTGGAGGACTAGGTTGCTGTTGGAAGCGAATGAGGTCGTCTCGGCTGGGAAAGCCGGTCGAGCGGGGCGACTCCGATGGGGCTCCGGGTTGGCTTTTTTCATGGACAAAACAAGGCCCGAAATTTTTCGGTACCCTCGTATCGCACTACTTGGCTGTGCCGGTTGCGTGACCAAGGGTTGACATCCGCGAGTAGCGTAACGCTGTTATTACGAGTGCGAGTGGCACAAGGTATGGAGAGTGGACACAATTTGTGCGAATCGATCTTCTTTATTTCATAGTGGCTAGGGGGTACATGTTTGGAGTTCTAGGAGTAGAACTTCCGTAGAAGATTTACATTCCACGTCCGCCTGACATCTAGTTTTCCGTCGCCTCGGACATCGATGAGGTAGTAGGCGTCGTTGCCTAAGACTCGCTCGGTGGCGAATGGTCCCTCCCAAGGGGGAGAGAGCTTGTGCATGCCCTTATTGTCCTGGATCAGTCGCGGGACCAGGTCTCCTTCCTGGAAGGTGCGAGTCCGGACTCGCCGACTGTGGTAGCGGCGAAGTCCTTGCTGGTAGATGGCAGTGCGGGAGCGCGCTAGGTTGCGTGCTTTGTCGAGCTGGTCGAACCTGTCCTGGCGTGCGAGATCATTGTTGTCCTCTGTGTAGTTGACCACCGAGGCGAGTCGTGTTTGAGGTCGGTCGGCATGACGGCCTCGCCGCCGTACACCATGAAGAAGGGGGTGAACCCTGTCGACCTGTTGATGGAGGTGCGGCTGCCCTAGATGAAGGAGGGGAGCTCTTCAACCCAGCACCCCGGAGTTCGCTCGAGGGGAACTTGCAGTCGCGGCTTCAGGCCGTGGAGGATGCTCTGGTTGGCGCGTTCCACCTGGCCGTTGGACTCCGAGTGGGCGACTGAGGCGAGGTCGAGTCGTATGTTATGCTCCTCGAAGAATTCGGCCATGGCTCCTTTGGCGAAGTTGGTACCGTTGTTCGTGATGATGCTGTGCAGGAACCCGTAGCGATAGATGAGCTCGCGTAGGAACTTGGTGGAAGTCTTCCCGTCGCACTTGCGGACTGGCTTGGCCTCCACCCACTTTGTGAATTTGTCGACTACGACTAGGAGGTGGGTGAAGCCGGAGGGGGACTTCTTGAAGGGGCCTACAGTGTCCATGCCCCACATGGAGAATGGCTAGGTGATGGGGATGGACTTGAGCGCCGAGCTTGGGACGTGAGTATGGTTGGCGTACTTCTGGCATCCGACGCAGTGTTGGACGATGTCGACCGCATTGGCGTGTGCGGTAAGATAGTAGAAGCCATGTCGTATGGCCTTGGTGACCAGGGATCGAGCTCCAGCGTGGTGGCCGCAATCGCCGACGTGGATGTCTTGGAGGATTTTGCGACCCTCCGTGGGTTGTACGCAACGTTGGAACACGCCGGTCATGCTGCGCTTGTGCTCGCCATTGATGATGACGAAGGACTTGCAGCGACGTACTATCATGCGGGCCTCCGTTTCGTCGGCGGGTAGGCTCCCTCCCTCTAGGTAGGCGACGTATGGCATGGTCCAGTCGCTTGGCTCCACGATCTACCAGGGCTGGCTCTGGTTGCAGTGGTATCCCGATGTCGATCTCCCTCGGGGGAAACAAACGGCTTGGTGATGGTGTCGAGGAAGACACCAACGGGTGGCGCGATACGAGACGACCCAATGCGAGAGAGGGCATCGGCCTCTTCGTTCTTGCGTCGGTCGATCCACTCGACGGAGTAGCCGGCGAAGTGGCCCCCTAGCTGGTCCACTGCTTGGCGGTATGCCGCCATGGTGGGGGAGACTGCGTCGCAGGTACCGGCGACTTGCCCGGCGACGAGGTCGGAGTCACCGTAGCAGCACAGACAGTTGATGTTCATCTCCTTGGCTGCTCACATGCCGTGGAGGAGGGCCTCGTACTCGGCCATGTTGTTGGTGCAGGGGGTGAAGTCGAGGTACATGACGTAGCGTAGCTTGTCGCCCTTTGGAGATGTGAGGACGATCCCTACCCCTGTGTCGTCTGCATTTTTTGACCCATCGAAGTGTAGCGACCAGTAATGGAGGTATGGCAGATTCTCCGGCTACTGCGCCTCCTTCTAGTCAGAGAGGAAGTCCGCTAGGGCCTACGACTTGATTGCCTTGCGGGGCTCATACCTGATGTTGTGGACTCCGATATCCACGGCCCACTTGGCGACTCTCCTAGTCGCCTCGCGGTTGCGGATGATGTCTTGCAACAGCGCTGAGGAGACGATCGTGATTGGGTGCTCTTGGAAGTAGTGCCGCAGTCGCCGCGGGGCTCGGAAGACCGCATATACCAATTTCTGGTACTGCGGGTAGTGCTGGCGTGATTCGGTGAGGACTTCGCTGATGTAGTAGACAGGTCGCTGCACTGGGCGTTCCTTGCCCTCTTCTGGTCGCTCGACGACCATGACGGTGCTGACGACTTGCTCGGAGGCAGTGACATAGACAATCATGGGATCCTTGTCGACGGGGGCAGCGAGTAGCAGGGCCGCAGGTAGCACCTCCTTAAGTGCGTGGAGCACGTCATTTACCTCCTTGTCCCACTAGAACGTGGGATTTTTGCGCATTAGGCGGTAGAGAGGCATTGCCTTCTCGCACTACTAGGAAAACGGTTGTAGGTAATCTACACATCCGTGGCGCAAGTGCTAGTGGTTCCCCACGGGTAAAATAGGCGTGGCACACTGCCCATAGGTGCCCTACGGCTAACTACGGTAAGAGTGGCGCACATGGGGGTGGTGCGCCCGGCTATGTGTGCGCCAGGGCATAGGTGGCCACAACACACATACCCGTAGCGCACTATGTCAAGGTGCGCTACGGATGTGACACTTAGCTGTAGCGCACCTTGACCTAGTGCACTACGGGTACGTGTGCTACAGCAGCTGGGTCAACTTAGCCGTAGGGCACTCTGCCCTAATGCCCTACGGCTAAGTGGCCTACACCAACTCCACACTCCCGCCCGTGGATCACCTTTTTATCTTTGCAAAAAATAAAAGAAAATGAAAAACAATTCAAAAAATAAAATCCTTTCATATTTAGGTAGATAATGTGGTCTAGTTTCTAGGGAAATTAACAAACATGAATTTCGACTTTTTCTGCAAAAAAAAGTCATGCCACGATAAAACGGCCGTAGCTTTTGCATACGATGTCGAAAAAACGTATAATATACCAAAATGACCAGAACGAGATTCCACATCCACTTGCAACTCCTTTAGGTCGTTTAGTGATTTTTTAGAATCTCAAAATTCGAAAAGAGTAAAAAGTTATGGCAAAAACAAGATTTTTTGCTGCAGAAAAAATTGAGGCAACTTACCCGTAGCACACCACCACCTAGTGCGCCACGAGTAAGTTGGGCGAGATTCGAAATTCAAATCACCACCCCGCCCACCTACCTCCCTATCTCCCTCTCTTGCTCCCTCTCTCTTCTCTTCATCCCTTCCTTCCTCCCTCTCTTCTTATCTTCCTTCCTTTCATCCTTCCTCATCTCTTCCTTCCTCCTTCTCTTCTTCTCTTCATCTTCTCTTCCTCCCTCTTCTCCTTCTCCTTACTTCGGCCTCCTCCGACCAAGGACGACCATGGGTAACCAGCACCTTCGGCCGTCACCGTCGTCGTCTCCTCCTCCGACCACACGTCCTCTAGCCGCCACCACCTCCTCCGACCATACCTCCATCCACCTCCGACTGCAGCTCTGACCGCACCTTCGTCCGTCTCCTCTGACCACACCTCCTCCTACTTCCTCGATGCCGACGAGGACTAGCATGTCCATGGCCTCCCGCACATCCCTGCAGTGGTAGGTCGTGGCCACGGCCACTACTCTGGCGAGGCGATGCGACGCGACGGCGACGATTTCTGGACCCGATTGCTTTTGCAATTCAAAACTAGGGTGCTATTTGCATTTTTTGTTTTTTGAAAAACACATCCGTGGCGCACCTGTACCCCTACCCATGGCGCACCTGGTAGTGTGCTATGCCTATCCTCATATAACCGGAGCGCACTAGGGTAGTGCGCTACGGGCACTTTTTAGCCGCAGCGTACGCCTAGTGGCGCACCATTAGTGCGCCACTGATGGGCTTTTCAGGTGCGCCACAAACAACCCTTTTCCTAGTAGTGTCGCCTAGCCGGGGGAAGAAGCGACTAAGAGCCGCGACTCGCCCGACCAACTTTTGGACGTCGCGCAGGTACTTAGGCTTGCCGAGTCGGGCAATCGTGTTGATCTTGGTGGGGTTCGCCTCGATGCCTCGTTTAGAGACCACGTACCCCAGTAGCTGTCCAGTAGGTACACCAAAGGTGCACTTTCCTGGGTTTAGTTTGATCTTTTACCTCCGCAGATTCGCGAAGGTTTCGGCCAGGTCGGTGAGTAGATCGTCCTGGCGAGTGGATTTCACCACCACGTCGTTGATGTAGACGTGGATGTTGCGGCCAATTTGGCTCGCAAGGCAGTCCTGCATGCACCTCTGGTAGGTCGCTTCAGCGTTCTTGAGGCCGAAGGTCATGGCGGTGTAGAAGAATGCTCCGAATGGCGTGATGAATGTCGTCTTCTCCTCGTCCTCGACTGCCATTTTGATTTTGTTGTAACCAGAGTAGGCGTCAAGGAAACACAACGACTCTGGACCTGCGGTCGAGTCGATGATTTGATCGATCCGCAGGAGGACGAACTGCTCCTTGGGGCAGGCGCTATTAAGGTTTGTGTAATTGATACACATTCTCCAGGTCCCATTCTTCTTCTTTACCAGGACTGGGTTTGCAGTATGAAGCCTGCAGCGAGTAGACGCTGCACCTCCTTGGCGATTGCTCGGCGGCGCTCTACATTGAAGGGCCACAGCGACTGCTTGATGGGTCGCGCTTTGGGGTCGGTGTTGAGTTTGTGCTCAGCGAGTTCCCTTGGGACACCAGGCATGTCGGGTGGCTTCCATGCGATGATGTCGCGATTCTCACGGAGGAACTCGATGAGCGCGCCTTCCTATGCTGGGCTCATGCCCGTTTCGATCGTCACTGTCTGGCTGTAGTCGCCTGGGACCAGCTCGACGGAGCGCGTGTGCGTGGTTGCCTCAAAGGCGGTTGAGCCGCCACCCTCCGAGTTGGGCTTCTTGAGTATTGTGGGGTCGTCATTGTCGACCCCGCTCGTGTATTGGCGAGCTCCTCCTCGTGGTTGGCTTCTACGGCTATGAAAGCGTCGGTGAGCTCGGCGCTCTTGGCCTTTCACTCCACGGCCATGTCGGGGTCGCCGTGGACGGTGATGATGCCGCACGGCCCTAGGATCTTCATTGTGTTGTACGTGTAGTGGGGCGCTGCCATGAATTTAGCAAACGCTTGCCGCCCCAGGACGCAATGGTAGGGTCTGTTGAAGGGCACCAGCTCGAAGACGATACGCTCGATGCGGAAGTTTGCTGGTGTGCCGAAGGCGACTGGCAGCGTCACCTTGCCGATCGGGTACGCCTTCCAACCAGGGACGATGTCATGGAAGGTGGTGTAGGTCGTCTATATCATCGATTGCGGGAGCCGCAGTCGCCTAAACGTGTCCAGGTAGAGAATGTTGATGGAGCTTCTGCCGTCCATCAGCATCTTGGGGAGCCAGTAGTCGCCCACCTTGGGCTTGACCACCAAGGCGAATCACCCCGGATATTCAATCCGTGGCGAGTTGTCCTCGCAGCTCTAGGTGATCCGCTGCTCGGACCAGTTGAGGAAGCGTGGGATGTCGACCTGGGACACCCGTTGACGGCGATAGCGCGGGCGATGACCTTCTTCTCGTGCTTGGTGCTGAACCCGGTTAAGGTGTGGAGTGATCCCACGTCGTTGTCGAATGCCCCGCCGTTTGGGGGGTGGTTGTTGGGGTCCTCCCATGCGCGCTGTGCCTTCTCGATCTCACTTAGGGAGTGGCAGTCGGTGGTCGTGTGCGTGGCAGGATTCCCCTCCCTGCTGTGGAACACACAAGGCTGGTTCAGGAGAGCCGCAGGGTCGAACCTCGGCTTCGCCTTATAGTTGACGTTGTCGCGGCGCTGGCCTCCGTCGCAGCGGAAGCTCTTGGGCTCGCATGGCACGTAGCCGGTGTTGGCGACGAAGTCGACTCGCCCGTCACCGCGCCGCTTGCCGGTTAGGCGACTGTTGCTGTAGTGTAGCTCGGGTCGTCTCTCATTTTCGTGGCCGCTCGGGCGGCGATTTCCTCCCGTCTCGTCGCCGGTTTCTTGGTTTGGGTCCTCCTCCGCGTACCGCTTGGCGATCTCGAGGAGGTCCGGTATGTTATCGAGTGCTTTGTACACTCGCTTGAGCTTGGCTACCAAGGTCTCGTAGCGGCATGAGGTCTTGAAGCAATGTATCGTTGTATCCGGGTGGATGCCGACCGCGTTGAACCATAGGTCCTGCCACCACTGGACCCAGCTGCAGGTCGACTCGCGGGGTCCCTAGACGCATCGCTCCAGGTCCTCGAGGTGGTGGCGCGGGTGTAGGAACACTCTAAGTGCCTGACAAAGGCGTTGCGCATATACTCCCAGGAGTCGATGCCGTCAGCGGGGAGGGTGTTGATCCATTGTCGGCTCACTCCCTCCATCATCAGGGGGAGGTAAAGAGCGGCGAGTAAGTTGGTGTCGCCGGCAATTCCCATCGCGATGAGGTACATGTCCAGCCACACAGACGGGTCGTACGAGGGGTCGTACTTCTCGATCTCCTTTGGCTCTTTGAAATTCGCTGGGTATCTTTCGCCTCAGATCATTGGTCCGAAGCACTGGGGGCCGACTCGGCTAAGTGATCCCCTTGGTTCACCGTCGCGGCGGTTGGTGAGGGTGTGCCTCAAGTCATTAGGATGACGTGTGCGCCAGCTCTGGTTGTTGATGATGTGGGTCCGCGCGTCGACTGGCTGCCCATTGGTAGTGACCATGTTGTTTGTCGGTCGCGGGTCGTTGGTGGAGAGTGTCGTGTTCGTGGGTCGCAGCTGGAGCTGCAGGGGCTAGGGAGGTGGGCAATTGATAGTATTTGCCATGTTTGGGCGGCCGCTCGAGGCTGCCCTACTTCCTGACGAGCAGGAGTACATGCGCCCCCACGAATCGGCGCCTGCGGTTTGCTACTCAACGGTCTTGGCGACTAGGTCCTTGGCCTACTGACCTACAACACGCCTTCACTCATCGCGTTGATGTTGTTGACCGCGGCTTGACTCGCAATGATGTTGTATATTGGAGTAGAGAACAGCGGGAGGCCGTTCGCATCCCGCTCTTGCAGGGAGATCATGATCCTTGATTGATCTAGGGGTGGTGTGTGACCGGGCGGTGGTGGGGGAGCACCGTTCGCCATTGCGCCCGGTGGCGGCTGGGCGCTTCCTCCTGGTGGCACGTTCTCACAGGCCACGCAGCGGCCATGCGGGCGAGGTCGTTTTTGTCGTTGAAGTTCAGGGCGCGGCCCTAAACGGTGGGGTTCAGGCGCGACCTGATGCGGCTCTGGTGGTAGAGCGAGAGCACCTCCGCCGTTACTTGCTCGAGGCACAAAAAATTCACGCTCGGCCTGTTCCTTGCGGAGCGCCTCCTCCAGTCGCAGGCGTAGTTCCTCGACCTCCGTCACCGTCGGTGGGATCGGCGTGGAGAAAGGGTCTTGCGGGCCGCTCGTGCCGCTCGCCCTGTAGGTCACAACAAAGCGACCCGATCCAGCGTGGAAGTCGTAGGAGTTTTCCGACCAGGAGTCGGAGTCGAAGATCCCAAGGATGGAAGGATCCTCGAAGTCACCCACGTTGGAGACCTAGGTGATGGAGCCCGCGGGTGACACGGCGACGATGGATCCGGCGGCTGATGCCAGGGTCACCGAGTCGGCATCGTCGTTGAGGGCCACGTCGTCCATAGCCATGCTGGTCTCGGTCACGTTGCTGTTGGCCGAGTCGTACTCGGAGGCGAGGCGGTGGATGGTACGGACCTAACTCTCAAAGAGCCGATCGCGCGGCGGCGACCCGCGGATGCGAGCCGAGTCCTCCAAGATGATGACGGCGGTAAAGCCGACCAAGAGGCTGATCGTGCCGACCGGCATGATCACACTGTGCATGACGGGGCGTGTCGCCGGGACGTAGCTGCTCGGGAAGATCTGGAGGATCTCGCTGATCACGATCATGCGGATGGTGGCGATCGTCTCGTTGATTGGCAGATATGATCTCGCCACAGAACACCGGCCTGACCGTCCAGGCCCCACGGTGGGATCCATTGTCGTGGGAATGGTCACGACAGATGCTGCAATCGGCAGCGAGTAGTAGAACGAGGAGCAAGGGCGTCCATCCATCTGCGGTGTGAGATGAGGGCGGAGACACAGTGTTTTACCCTGGTTCGCCCCCCGAAGGGTAAAGACCTACTCCTGCTAGATTGTATTGATGAGAGAGTACAAGGACGAGCTCGACGACTAGGCGGCGAGTTGCATGGGGTGTATGATGGAACATGTCCTCTATGCGTACCCTATGGAGGTTTATATAGACTCACCTCGCTAGGGTTTACAGATCTACAACCTAATTAGTTAAGGATTTGGAAGGTGTCTGACCTAATCCGACTGGGCCTAGCTGCGCTTCTGGGCCTCCAGCTTCCAGTCACCTAGCTCCTTGTTGGGTCCTAATCCAGTCGCCGTCCTGCACGCCCACTTGCTGGCAGCTTGGGCCAATAGGAAACTTCCTGCTGGGTATACCCCACTAGGAATATACCCATCAGACATCCATCTGCCATATCTCATTGTTGAAATAGGCCGCTATAGCTAACATGATCCAAACTGATTTAAGCATCGCTATAGGCAAGAAGGTCTCGTCGTAATCAACTCCTAGAACTTGTCGGAACCCCTTCACAACAAGACGTGCTTTATAGACGGAAACATTTCCATCCATATCAGTTTTCTTCTTAAAGACCCATTTGCACTCGACGGGTCTTGCACCGTCTGGCATATCAACCAAGTTCCAAACTTGATTTTCATCCATGGACTTTAACTCAGATCTCATGGCTCCAAGCCATGACTCGGAATCAGATCCCACCATCGCTTCCGAATAATTTGTCGGCTCATCATTGTCTAACAGTCATCACGAACACTTCTTAATCTTGCCGATCTTCGTAGTACAGGTGCTTCTGCTATCTCAGCTACCACGGCCGGCTCAACCTCCAATGTTTTTGCCAACTCGCTACTAGCCGGTTCCTCTCGAATTTTTTCGAGCTGCACCATGCTGCCACTGACTCCCCGACTAAGAAACTCTTTCTCAAGGAACACACCATTCCGAGCGACAACCACTTTGTCCTCTTCTCAGTTGTAGAAGTAGTAACCCAAGGTTTCACTCGGATACCCCACGAAAATACACTTATCCGACTTGGCCATAAGCTTGTCCGACCGAAATCGCTTGACAAATGCTTCACAACCCCAAATCTTAAGAAAAGAAAAACTTGACTTTTTTCTATTCACATCTCATGCGGTGTCTTCTCTACCGACTTTGATGGTACTTTGTTTAGTGTGAACGCTGATGTTTCTTGACAATAACACCAAAATGATAAAGGTAAATCTATCCGACTCATCATTGATCGTACCATGTCTAAAAAGGTCCGATTTCGCCTTTCCTTTGCGGCATTCCTGGCGGAGTAAGTTGAGGAACTATTTCGCAACCTTTCAGATGGTCATCAAAATCATGGCTCATGTACTCGCCTCCTCGGTCCGACCAAATAAACTTTATTTTCTTTCCGAGTTGATTCTGTTCTTCATTCTAGAATTCTTTGAACTTTTCAAAGGCTTCCGACTTATGTTTCATCAAGTAGATATATCCATACCGACTCAAATCATCAGTGAAGGTAATGAAGTACTCATAACCACCTCTGGCTGTCGTGGTCATCGGTCCACATACATCACTATGTACTAGTCCCAACAAGTCGGACGCCCTTTCACAACTCTTTGAAAAAGGTGTCTTGATCATTTTGCCGAGTAGGCAAGATTCGCATGTCTCGAACGACTCCAAGTCGAACGAAGTTAGGAGTCCATCATCATGGAGCTTCTTCATGCGTTTCCAACTTATATGACCAAGCCGACAGTGCCAAAATAAGTCATATTCAGATCATTTGGTTTCGACCTTTTAACATTTATGTTATAAACCTACTCACCATCAAGATTCAAAATAAATAACACGTCCTGGACGGGTGCAAAGCCGTGAAACATATCATTCAAATATAAAGAACAACCATTATTCTTGATATTCGACTCATAGCCTTGCCTCATCAAACATTAAGCAGAAATAATGTTTTGACTGAGCATTGAAACATAATAACAATTATTCAGTTCCATAATGAATCCGGAAGGTAAATGATGTTGCATCGTGCCGACTTCCAACGTAGCAACTCTTGCTTTGTTGCCAACTCGGATATCAAGCTCGCCTCTTGCTACGCTCCTAGTTCTTACCAGTCCCTACAGCGAGTTGTAGATGTGAATAACTGATCCGGTATCATATACCTAAGAACTATTAGGTGCATCAGCAAGATAAATGTCTATAACATTGCAAATAAGTGTACCTAAGTCGGAAGTCATACCTCCACTCTTGGCTTTGTCGGCCAAGTACTTTCTGCAATTCCTCTTCCAGTGGCCATCCGCCTTGCAGTAGAAGCAAGTGGATCCGGCTGAAGAAGATGGCTTAGTCCCTGAGGAAGTGCTTGGGACCGGGTTTTGAGCCTCCTTTCCTCCCGACTTAGCCTTCTTCTTAGTCCAAGAAATCTTCTTGAACTTAGCCTTATTCTCCAAGAAATCTTCTTGAACTTAGCCTTATTCTGCACCAAGAAATCTTCTTGAACTTAGCCTTGGGACTGGGTATGTTTCTTCTCTTCTTTTAGGCTATTTTGGATGTTGAACATTCTGCACTTGACTCTATCACCAAGTTCTTGGATGGTCTTCCAAGCTGCATCCCTTGCTGAGTCAAAGAATGTAGGGTGCATCACTGAATTGGTGAACATGCAGAATCCTGATTCCTTGTGGTTGTCTTCCTTCTTTTTATACAAGTGAAGTTGCACCCACCAGTATTCAACTCCTTCATCCATCACAGGAAAACCTTTGTACACAGCTGCACCATGTATTTCCATTGCAACCATGAGGTCCTTGAGAGCCTTGGGGAATTCTGTCTCACACTCCAAAGTCATTGTCATGAGTGGTCCCTTCCTTACGGCTTCGTTGATGGAGTTCATCTACAATTAGAGATGAGAAAGAATATTAGAAAAGTTTACGAGAAGAATAGACAAGTGTAGAAGTTGTTGAAAAAATTTCCTTAGTGGTTTCCAATCCTAGGGTCATAATCCTACAGGCAACACAGTCCTCTGATACCATCTGTAAGATGCCTCCTTTATAAAGGAAAAGGATCCCTGTGATTGCAATGCTAGTCCCTGGATCAATGCTAGCATCCACAGTTTAAGATGAAGTACATAGAAACAAAGGGCATTATTACAGTCATTCCAGAGACAACATAGTCTTTACAAATCCATGGCCACAGGCCTATTAAAAGAGTTTGAATAAGTAAATAAATAAAAGTCTTCATCTTCATGTGCCACATGCAAACATGTTGAGTGTAGACTCATGACTCCTAATCCTCATCAGAGTAACCTGCAACATCACAAGTTACAGCCACAGTGGGTCAATACATTGGAATAGTATTGGAAAGTGATACCTTAGTATAAGTTAGGTGGACTAGATACTATATGCAATTTGGCTAAGTGTATCTTGGCTTGCTTTGCTCAAAATAGGTTTTGCCTATTAGTTGAAATCACTAAGTTTTTCTTTGTCAAAACTTTTCCCAAGGAGCCACCAATAGACATTGAGGTCCTTCACCCTTGTTCACCCATAAGTCTTTACTTAGAAATTGGGATGAGGAGATTCTTGATAGCTTCCATGTCTTGATGCTCAAGTTGTCCTTTTCCAAGGACATGGCTAAGTACTTAGATTCTTCCATCTGCAGAGGTTGTGCACTTTCCCCACCAGACTTGATTTTCACCAAGACAGGACCTTTCAAAAGCCTTCCCTTATACCAAATGGATGCGTTCCAACCTATCATCCCACTACCACCAACTGTCCAAATGGCTAAGTTCTAGCAACCTATGTGATCCAGGCAGAGCCCATATTGCCAAGTGGCTGCACTAGAAGCTTCTTAACATTTGGCCTCTAAAATCTCTTTGTTCCTGGGTGGCTTTCCACAAGTGAGATACACAAGGTAAACCATAGAAATGGGCCTTGTGTAACCACTCAACATAAACCATTCCTTCCATTCCACCCAGGTGTTTCATTTACTTAGTTGTTTTATTAGGCAAAACACAAGTCCAAAGACTTAGAAATATTTTATCATAGCATGTATATTTCACCACCCTTGGTTGCTACTAGCTAGGCTAAGCATGGCATAGATAAGCATCTTAACTTAGAAATTTCCTAGCAATTCTACAACTACTAGGATTTCCCAACATGGCATATAAGCAAAATATAACATGCAAGTCTAACAAAATATTTCTAATGCTTAGTAGAAAACATAGTGATAAAATATCATGAAGCACCACTTGCCTTGGTAGTTTGGAGAGTAGCTACACTCCTCACAATCACAATCACTATTGGCACCAAAATCTACACAAAGAATCATAGCCACAAATCACATACAAAACATATACAAACAAAAATATATGAATGCATGCAATATGATATGTGATGATTTTTAAAACTCAACAAAGCAAGTGTATAGTACTGGTTCATAAACAAGTTAAAAACTTGCCAAACAACATTTATTTAAACCTTCAAACATTTCTCAAACAATTCATATACTCAAAATAGCCCTACACATGTTTCTATAAATAAAACCATTTTAACAGAAGAAAAACATTAAACACATTGAATATTTAGAAAGGGCTTGTTCACTTGATTCTATTGATATAAAATTTGTCAAATTCTAACGTGGGGATCAAAAGTTATAGCCAAAACAAATTCAAACAACTAATAGATTCAAAATCTGTTTTTAAATCTAATTCCTGGCCACGCGGCACGCTTTGATTGGCACGTACCGGTTCGCTCAGGATCGCGTCTGTGAGCCGTTAGATCTACTTAATCTTCACGGCCCAGATCTACTCGTAACGCTTCGATAAGTGATCTAATTTCACGCGCTGGATCCAGATCCAACGGTCCTGGATCAAACGACCATAGCTGGGCGGGGTTGGCGGTGGCTACTGGCGGCGGCGAGCTCTGCCTACGGCGGCGCGGCGCTACAGGTGGCTCTGGGGTCGCCGGAGATGCTTACTAGGATCGTGGCGATGCACTGATGCTCAACCTGGCGACGGCTTGGCAAGGGGCACTCTGTAGTGGCCGAGGGAGCTCGTCGGAGTTGCTGGCGGCGTCGGTCTTGGGTGGACGATGATGTTGGAGACGCTCCTGGTCACCCTAGCATGCACAAACGGCATCAGGAGATGCGCAAGACTACGACAAACATGATCGTGTGAATCACAGGCAGAGGGGAACAAGGGGCTCACCGAATTTGATCGCTGGAGTTGAGGATGTCGTCGGGAGCTTGCTGTGCTTGTCGACGACGATGACCTGGGGCGCTACAGAAGGAACCAACGGTGTCAGTAGGTGCGCAAGGAAGTGGTGATGCTGTTTGCAAGAACCATAGAAGAAGGGGCGCACAGGGCTCACCGGGATTGGTCGCCGGAGTGAGCTCTGTCTGCGGCGGCGCGAGGATGATTGCGGGCAGCCTGGGGGCGTTTCTGTCTGGCTTTGTTAGGGGAAATGGCCGCGAGGGATAGGTGGTCTTATAGCCAGAGTGGGGGAGAGGATCGCGCGCGGTATCAAGTGAATTTAAGCGAGGAATCAACGCGGCAGTGAAGGGCGGATGAAACGGCCGGCGACGTGGTCGTGGGCGCGATTTGGGGAAGATGAGGATGAGCTGGCGAGGTCCACAGTCAGCGAGTGAAACAGAGAGGGGGTGGGGTGGTGTGGTCAGTGACCTGGTGGGTTCGTCCGCGAGTGAGAGAGAGAGGGGGGGGACTCGGGTGGGCTTAGTGGGCTGGATTCATAGTTGGGCCAGATAGGTGGCGCCGGCCCTTTTCTATTTCTTTTCTCATTTTCTTTTTCTGTTTTGATTTTCTGAAATGATTTTCAACTTCAAATCAAATGAGTTTGAATTCAAATCTTCTCTAGTTTTTTATACTGCAAACCTTGCACTCAAATGTGTGTCAAACACTACTGTTTATTCAAAACACTTTGATCAAATGAAAATAAAAATAAAACCAAGCCTTTATGTGATATATACAATAGGCATAATATTGGTTTTATTTACTCCTTTTGTTTTAAAAACTTTGCTCAATCTTTTGAAGGTGCCTAAGTTTGAATTCAAACTTTACTGAACAAAACAAGTACTCTTCTCATTGAAAGGTAGCACTAAGGCTAGAGCAACTTACATGAAATAATAAGCATATATGCTTCTGTTTTGAAATGTTTTGTTTGAAATGAAATTCATATGATCATGGATGCATGGATGATATGCATGAGTTTGAAACATGATTTTAGGGATGTTACAAATCTAACCCCCTTAAGGTGAATCTCGCCCTCGAGATTCGGATTGGCTAGAAAATAGGTGAGGGTGGTCTTTCCGAAGATCATCTTCTCTTTCCCATGTTGCTTCTTCTTCAGAATGGTGGTTCCACTGAACTTTGCAAAAATTGATAGTCTTAGTCCATGTGACTCTTTCTATAGTCTCAAGAATCTTGATAGGTTTCTCCTCATAAGTGAGGTCACTCTCCAACTGAACCTCTTCTAAAGGTATAGTATCCTTCAAAGAAGTTTCTTCCATTTCTGGATGACATTTCTTAAGCTGACTCACATGAAACACATTATGAACAGCTGACAAAGACTCTGGCAGTTCAATTTCATAAGCAACTTCTCCTTTACGACTCAGAATCTTGAATGGTCCAACATATCTTGGGGCCAACTTTCCTTTGACTCCAAACCTCTTCACTCCACGAAGTGGTGACACTCTAAGATAAGCTCTATCACCAACTTCGTACATGACTTCTCTACGCTTAGGATCTGCGTAGATTTTCTGTCGGGACTGTGCTATCTTCAATCTGTCCTTAACCAACTTGACCTTCTCTTCGGCTTCTTTGATAAGTTCTGGTCCGAATAAACTTCTTTCTCCCACACCATTCCATAACAATGGGGTGGTACATTTTCTCCCGTAGAGAAACTCAAATGGTGCCATCTCAATGCTGGCTTGATAGCTGTTGTTATAAGAAAATTCTGCGTAAGGCAGACTTTCATCCCAACTGGCTCCATAGTCTAGGGCACATGCCCTCAACATGTCTTCAAGAATCTGATTAGTCCTTTCTGTCTGTCCATCCGTTTGAGGATGAAAAGCAGTGCTGAATTCCAACCTTGTTCCCAATGACTCATGTAGCTATCTCCAAAAATGGGAAGTGAATTGAGTTCCCCTATCAGACACAATACTCTTGGGCACTCCATGTAGGCATACAATTCTACTCATATAAATTTTAGCCAACTTAGCAATTGTATAGGTTGTCTTCATGGGTATGAAATGAGCCACTTTAGTTAGGCGATCCACTACAACCCAAATAGAATCGTATCCTGACCGGGTCCTTGGTAATCCGGTAATGAAATCCATACCAATCTTGTCCCACTTCCAATCAGGAATAGGTAGTGGTTGAAGTAAACCTGCTAGTTTCTGATGTTTCGCTTTCACTCTACTACACACATCACACAAAGCAATATGTTCGGCGATGTCCTTCTTGAGATTATTCCACCAAAATCTTTCCTTCATGTCCGTGTACATTTTGGTGTTACCCGGATGAATGGAATACGGTGAGTTGTGTGCTTCTTGCAAAATCAGTTTCCGAAGCTCCGGATCTTGTGGAACACAGATACGTTTCCCGTGCCATAAAGTACCTTGTTCGTCTTCTTGGAATCCTTTGGATTTTCCTTTGCCAATCTTTTCCTTAATTTCTTCAATTTCCTTATCAGTCTTCTGCGCTTCTCTGATATTGTCCAACAAAGTGGGTTGAACATCCAAAGACATGAGATGTCCTTCAGGCACAATATCCAATCTGAGATCTCTAAATTGGGCACACAAATCATCTGGCAATTCTCCTTTAGTAAGGCCATTCACAAAAACCTTACGACTTAGAGCATCTGCTACAACATTTGCTTTACCGGGGTGGTATTGCAAACTTAAGTCATAGTCCTTGATGAGTTCTAGTCATCTTCTTTGTCTCATGTTAATTTCTTTCTAGGTGAAGATATAATTCAAACTCTTGTGATCTGTGAACACTTCGCAACGCTTTCCCAAAAGATAATGTCTCCATGTTTTGAGTGCATGGACAACATAGGCTAACTCTAAATCATGAGTAGGGTAGTTCACTTCATGAGTTTTGAGTTGTCTCGAGCATAAGCCACAACTTTCCCGTCTTGCATAAGTACTGCACCCAAACCATGATGAGATGCATCACAATATACCTGGAAATCCTTTTCCAAATCTGGCAAACACAAGACTGGTGCTGTCACAAGTCTCTTCTTCAATTCCTGAAAGCTGAGTTCACATCCTTCAGACCAGGCAAATTTCTTGTCTTCCTTTAGCAATTCTGTCATAGGCTTAGCTACCTTGGAGAAATTCTCAATGAACCTTCTGTAGTAACCTGCTAAGCCAAGGAAACTACGAACTTCTTTCACTGACTTGGGAGATTCCCATTCAGTTACAGCTGAAACTTTAGTAGGATCAACTGCTACACCATCTCCTGACACAACATGTCCAAGAAATCCAACTTCATTCAACCAGAATTCACACTTGCTAAACTTGGCATACAGTTTATGCTCTCTAAGCTTCTCAAGTATCAAACGCAAATGTCCTTCATGCTCTTGTTTGCTCTTGGAGTAGACTAAAATGTCATCGATGAAAACGACAACAAACTTATCAAGGAATTCCATGAACACCTTGTTCATCATATTCATAAAGTATGATGGTGCATTGGTTAAACCGAATGGCATCACTGTATACTCATACAATCCATACCTTGTGGTGAAAGTTGTCTTAGGTATGTCTTGTTCTCTTATCTTGAGTTGGAAATATCCTGACCGGAGATCAATCTTTGAGAACACACAAGCTCCTTCTAACTGATCAAACAAGTCATTGATTCTTGGCAAAGGGTATTTGTTCTTGATAGTCACCTCATTGAGTGAACGGTAATCTATGCATAACCTTTGACTTCTATCTTTCTTCTCCACAAACAAAACTAGGGCTCCCCAAGATGAAGAACTGGGTTGAATAAATCCTTTCTGCAACTGTTCTCCAAGTTGTTTCTTGAGTTCTTTCAGTTCATAAACTGAAATCTTGTAAGGTCTCTTTGCTATTGGACCAGATCCTGGTAGCAAATCAATAAGGAACTCCACATCTCTATCTGGTGGCATTCCTGGCAATTCTTCCGGAAACGCATCCGGGTATTCACTCACAATTGGCACACTATCTATGCTAACCCCCTT
Organism: Avena sativa; assembly: GCA_916181665.1. Classification (NCBI taxonomy): domain Eukaryota; kingdom Viridiplantae; phylum Streptophyta; class Magnoliopsida; order Poales; family Poaceae; genus Avena; species Avena sativa. The sequence goes on along the minus strand of OV702283.1, from coordinate 366,654,262 downwards.
AAGAGAATTTAGCATACTCCTTCTTGCTTCAAAGTTGGTCTTGAACCTGATCCTTTTATTTTCTAGAGTTGTGAGTGAGACAGTATGGTTGGCACAATCTATCACTCCCTTGTTCTTAGTCATCCAATTCATTCCCAAAATGACATCCAATCCTTGGGAGTTTAGGATTATCAAGTTAACGGGAAACTTATACTTCCCAAACTCCATGACTTGATCATGACACCCTAAATTCACTATCATTTCTCCGCCAGGAGAACTTACTTTTATAGGACACCCAATAGTTTCTACCGGTAGTTCATTTCTTTCAACAAATGCTCTTGATATGAATGAATGAGATGCACCAGTATCAAAGAGAACAAATGCTGGAACAGAATTGAGTTTGAACTTACCAGCAACAGCATCAGGCTCCTCAAAGATTTCATCCACATTGATGTGGTTCACTTGTCCCTTCTGAAAAGGGTTGGGCTTGTTGGGTCCTTCAACTTTCTTTTCTGGGTATTCATTTGCATAATTCCCCATCTTCTTGCACTTGAAGCATTCAACCTCACTAATGTCCTTCTTGACAGGTTGGCTTCCACTGCCACTTCCACTACCACTGTGGTGGCTCTTATATCCACCCTTGTGGTTCTTGTACTTGTCATTGTCATGACTACGGTGATGCTTGTTGTCATGACGGTTGTGGTTGTGGTGCTTGTTGAATTTCCCATGCTTGTGGGATCCTGAGCTTCCACTATCATCATAATGGGAACGTTTGTGAGACGATCCCGAGCTGTGCTTATCTGAGTGCTTTCTCTTCCTGCTTTCGACTTGCTTCATTTTGTTCTCCAAAATAGCAGCCTTATCACAAAGAGACTGGTATGTGGGAACATATGCCATAGCTAACTACAGGTTCAGTTCATCATTCGGCCCTTAAAGGAACTTTTCCTTCCTCTTAGCATCAGTGTCAACTTCATCCGGTGCATAACGCGCCAGATTGTTGAACTCCTCAATATATTCAGCCACGCTGCGGTGGCGCTGCTTCAGATTATGGAACTCCTTATTTTTTAGACTCATCACTCTAGATGAGATATGAGCAGTACGAAAGCCATCCTCAAAGATAGCCCATGTCACATCTTCTATGGGAGTGGTGATCTGGAAGTTATCCCACCAAGTGGCGGCTGGTCCTTCTAGCAAATATGCTGCAAATCTGACTTTTTCTGCATCAGTACAGCCCACAGTTACCAAGTCCTTGTTCACAGAGCGTAGCCAATCATTGGCCACCATGGGATCAGTTGTTCCTGAGAACTTTGCTGGCCTCAATCTCAAGAACCTGGTAAGCATGTCAAAACCCGGTGGGTTGTTGTTGTTGTTATTGTTGTTGTTGTTATTGTTTTGTTTCTGGATGAACGTCGTCATCATTTGCATCAGCTCAGTCTGAGTTGTCATCATTTGCTGCATTTCTGGAGTGATGTTGTTGTTGTTGTTGGGGTTGGGATTGGCACGACCGGGAGGCATCTGTGGTTTGTTCAATAGAAATAAGAATGAGATACCCATAGATGCTTTCATGCACAATACATCACATAAACAATCACCAAACATGCATCACAATAATGAAGGTCCAACAACAAGATAACAAGTCTGCAAAGTAAACACACCAATAACAAGCCATCCACATGTTGGATGGTCATTGTGACACAAATAAAGTATGATAAATAAATGATAAATGAGTAGTCAACTCTACTCCTCGGCATCAACCTCCTCCTCAACAAAGGTAAGACCTGCATTCTCCATTGCGGTCTTGTATTCCTCGACATTGGCGGTCAAGGTCTCTACTTTGGATTTGAGAGCCCTCTTCTGAGAACGAAGCCTCTCAATCACCGTCTGCTGATGCTCGAGCTCGAAGTCCTTGGCATGCAGTTCTTCAGTCATGTCCGGAATCCTCTTGTTCCTATCCTGGACTCTCTTCTCCTGACTCTTGAACTTTCTGTCCTGGCTCTCGAACTTTGCCTCCATCTCCTTGACTATCTCATCTTGCTCCGCGAAGAGCTTGTCCTTCTCACGAAGCTTCACCTGGAGTTCGTCATTGTTGAGCATGACGTTGGTCCTATCAGTGTCTACGTGCCTAATGAGTGCCTCTAAGTCCTGGAGGTATAGACGAATCGGCTCTACTGTCTCCCTCGAAGTGTCCTCGAAGTCGATGGCCTCTCCATCCTCATCACGTCTACCAAAGACGTGGAAGTGAGTACCTCTAACCTGTCGAGAGTGTCTCTCTAGCAGACGTCATATCAGATCCTGCATGACTACCTCAAGGCCTCTCTCCTTGTCATCATGCATGATCTTGAAGATGATGGCCTCCGTGGTAGGCTCTGTCTGGCGTCCGGGCTGATTGACCTTGAAACCCCAAAGGTCTTTCCTCTCAAACTTGGTGAGGGGAAGAACCATGATGGTAGGAAGAGGGAGATTGAGCAAAGTAGTGAGCTCAACAATACGAGGACCAAAGCGAGTTCCCTGGAACTCCTCAACAGTGCTGATGGTAACATTAGGCATCTATTTATAAGATAGAAAAAGTTAGAACAACACAATTTAAGATAAAGCACAAGGCAAAACATCACATACATATCCTTGGAAATCAAAACACACAAGTCATGGCATACAAGAATACATTACAACAACCAAGGTTCAACTTATTTTAAAGCAACATTTGGAAAATAAGGTGATAAGTGGTGGTCCAATTAACGAAGTACGTTTACAATCCTATCTCACTGGATCTGTTGGCTAACATAATGTTTCTAGAAGCACTCAGTCTATGTTGAGCACATGACTCCATCACTAAGTCTATAATGTCTCCTCTTAAGGTTTGGTTGGTAGCCTCCAACTCTTGGGTATGTTTCTTCTCTTCTTTTAGGCTATTTTGGATGTTGAACATTCTGCACTTGACTCTATCACCAAGTTCTTGGATGGTCTTCCAAGCTGCATCCCTTGCTGAGTCAAAGAATGTAGGGTGCATCACTGAATTGGTGAACATGCAGAATCCTGATTCCTTGTGGTTGTCTTCCTTGTTTTTATACAAGTGAAGTTTCAACCACCAGTATTCAACTCCTTCATCCATCACAGGAAAACCTTTGTACACAGCTGCACCATGTATTTCCATTGCAACCATGAGGTCCTTGAGAGACTTGGGGAATTCTGTCTCACACTCCAAAGTAATTGTCATGAGTGGTCCCTTCCTTACGGCTTCGTTGATGGAGTTCATCAACAATTAGAGATGAGAAAGAAGATTAGAAAAGTTTACGAGAAGAATAGACAAGTGTAGAAGTTGTTGAAAAATTTTCCTTAGTGGTTTCCAATCCTAGGGTCATAATCCTACAGGCAACATAGTGCTCTGATACCATCTGTAAGATCCCTCCTTTATAAAAGAAAAGGATCCCTGTGATTGCAATGCTAGTCCCTGGATCAATGCTAGCATCCACAATTTAAGATGAAGTACACAGAAACAAAGGTCATTATTACAGTCATTCCAGAGACAACATAGTCTTTACAACTCCATGGCCACAGGCCTATTACAAGAGTTTGAATAAGTAAATAAATAAAAGTATTCATCTTCATGGACACAGGCAAACATGTTGATTGTAGACTCATGACTCCTAATCCTCATCAGAGTAACCTGCAACATCACAAGTTACAGCCACAGTGGGTCAATACATTGGAATAGTATTGGCAAGTGATACCTTAGTATAATTTAGGTGGACTAGATACTATATGCAATTTGGCTAAGTGTAGCTTGGCTTGCTTTGCTCAAAATAGGTTTTGCCTATTAGTTGAAATCACTAAGTTTTTCTTTGTCAAAACTTTTCCCAAGGAGCCACCAATAGACATTGAGGTCCTTCACCCTTGTTCACCCATAAGTTTTTACTTAGAAATTGGGATGAGGAGATTCTTGATAGCTTCCATGTCTTGATGCTCAAGTTGTCCTTTTCCAGGGACATGGCTAAGTACTTAGATTCTTACATCTGCAGAGGTTGTGCACTTTCCCCACCAGACTTGATTTTCACCAAGACAGGACCTTTCAGAAGCCTCCCCTTAGACCAAATGGACGCGTTCCAACCTATCATCCCACTACCACCAACTGTCCAAATGGCTAAGTTCTAGCAACCTATGTGATCCAGGCAGAGCCCATATTGCCAAGTGGCTGCACTAGAAGCTTCTTAACATTTGGCCTCTAAAATCTCTTTGTTCCTGGGTGGCTTTCCACAAGTGAGATACACAAGGTAAACCATAGAAATGGGCCTGGTGTAACCACTCAACATAAACCATTCCTTCCATTCCACCCAGGTGTTTCATTTACTTAGTTGTTTTATTAGGCAAAACACAAGTCCAAAGACTTAGAAATATTTTATCATAGCATGTATATTTCACCACCCTTGGTTGCTACTAGCTAGGCTAAGCATGGCATATATAAGCATCTTAACTTAGAAATTTCCTAGAAATTCTACAACTACTAGGACTTCCCAACATGGCATATAAGCAAAATATAACATGCAAGTCTAACAAAATATTTCTAATGCTTAGTAGAAAACATAGGGATAAAATATCATGAAGCACCACTTGCCTTGGTAGTTTGGAGAGTAGCTACACTCCTCACAATCACAATCATATTGGCACCAAAATCTACACAAAGAATCATAGCGACAAATCACATACAAAACATATACAAACAAAAATATATGAATGCATGCAATATGATATGTGATGATTTTTAAAACTCAACAAAGCAAGTGTATAGTACTGGTTCATAAACAAGTTAAAAACTTGCCAAACAACATTTATTTAAACCTTCAAACATTTCTCAAACAATTCATATACTCAAAATAGCCCTACACATGTTTCTATAAATAAAACCATTTTAACAGAAGCAAAACATTAAACACATTGAATATTTAGAAAGGGCTTGTTCTCTTGATTCTATTGATATAATTGTCAAATTCTAACGTGGGGATCAAAAGTTATAGCCAAAACAAATTCAAACAACTAATAGATTCAAAATCTGTTTTTAAATCTAATTCCTGGCCACGCGTCACGCTCTGATTGGCGCGTACCGGTTCGCTTAGGATCGCGTCTGTGAGCCGTTAGATCTACTTAATCTACATGGCCCAGATCTACTCGTAACGCTTCGATAAGTGATCTAATTTCACGCGCTGGATCCAGATCCAATGGTCCTGGATCAAGCGACCATAGCTGGGCGGCGCTGGCGGTGGCTACTGGCGGCAGCGACTTCTGCCTACGGCGGCGCGGCGCTACAGGTGGCTCTGGGGTCGTCGGAGATGCTTACCAGGATCGTGGCGATGCACTGATGCTCAACCTGGCGACGGCTTGGCAAGGGGCGCTCTGTAGTGGGCGAGGGAGCTCGTCGGAGTTGCTGGCGGCGCCGGTCTTGGGTGGACGACGACGTTGGCGATGCTCCTGGTCACCCTAGCATGCACAAACGGCATCAGGAGATGCGCAAGACTACAACGAACATGATCGTGTGAATCAGAGGCCGAGGGGAACAAGGGGCTCACCAAGTTTGATCGCCGGAGTTGAGGATGTTGTCAGGAGCTTGCTGTGCTTGTCGAAGACGATGACCTGGGGCGGTACAGAAGGAACCAATGGTGTCAGTAGGTGCGCAAGGAAGTGGTGATGTTGTTTGCAAGAACCAGAGAAGAAGGGGCGTACGGGGCTCACCGGGATTGGTCGCCGGAGTGAGCTCTGTCTGCGGCGGCGCGAGGATGATTGCGGGCAGCCTGGGGGCGTTTTTTGTCTGGCTTTGTTGGGGGAAATGGCCGCGAGGGAGAGGTGGTCTTATAGCCAGAGCGGGGGCGAGGATCGCGCGCGGTATCAAGGGAATTAAAGCGAGGAATCAACGCGGCAGTGAAGGGCGGAGGAAACGGCCGGCGACGTGGTCGTGGCCGCGATTTGGGGAAGATGAGGATGAGCTGGCGAGGTCCACCAGTCAGCGAGTGAAACAGAAAGGGGGTGGGGTCATGTGGTCAGTGACCTGGTGGGTTCGTCCGCGAGTGAGAGAGAGAGGGGGGGACCCGGGTGGGCTTAGTGGGCTGGATTCATAGTTGGGCCAGATAGGTGGCGCCGGCCCTTTTCTATTTCTTTTCTCCTTTTCTTTTTATGTTTTGATTTTCTGAAATGATTTTCAACTTCAAATCAAATGAGTTTGAATTCAAATATTCTCTAGGTTTTTATACTGCAAACCTTGCACTCAAATGTGTGTCCAACACTACTGTTTATTCAAAACACTTTGATCAAATGAAAATAAAAATAAAACCAAGCCTTTATGTGATATATACAATAGGCATAATATTGGTTTTATTTACTCCTTTTGTTTTAAAAACTTTGCTCAAGCTTTTAAAGGTGCCTAAGTTCGAATTCAAACTTTACTGAACAAAACAAGTACTCTTCTCACTGAAAGGTAGCACTAAGGCTAGAGCAACTTACATGAAATAATAAGCATATATGCTTCTGTTTTGAAATGTTTTGTTTGAAATGAAATTCATATGATCATGGATGCATGGATGATATGCATGAGTTTGAAACATGATTTTAGGGATGTTACAGTGAGCAAGCATAAGACAGCTAAAATCCGTGGACTCATCCTTAGCCCGATGGTAGGCATTGGTGGCAGTGACAGTCGCATTCTCATTCGGATCATCTAGAAGTGGGTTGTCTAGGACATGGTCCTTCTTTTCTTGTTTGGGAACAATTCTCACATTTCGATACCAGTTGGTCAAATTAGTGTCGTTCAGTTTCTCTTTCTCAAGAATGGTTCTCAAAGCAAAACCGGATATCTGAGACTGACTGCTAGTTGGTGCCATGATCTACAACAGAAATAAGCAAAACACTCCTCTGATGGTTACTTAGTGATTCAGGATCCTAAATAAGCAAGTCGGCTAGTGAGCTTTAGCATCACCGCTAGCCGCCAAGTGATCTAGGTAGACAACTCCTTGTCAATCGCATCTCATATGACTCATGTTGGTCGGGTGGCATCACATGCTCCGACTCCTGTCCGACTTTTCCCCGAGCCCCACAACCGTTGTGATAGACCCGTCTAGCTTGCCGAGTGTTTCCGCAGTAAGAGTCCGACTCGAACCCACCTAGTCGGAAAGAATTGGCATCACCTCAATTTTAAGAGCCCACTACCAAAAATGTCCGACTTCTGATGGTGCAAACACTGGCGGGAAAACCGACTAAACCTTCTTTGGGGGATTAGATTTTACCGAGTATCTAATAGAGGTAAAACAGAGACATATCAACAACACAAAATAAATCAATTATAATATGAAATGGTATGGCTCTCTTCATGGCGATCTCCATCTCCACAAAGCCTATAATCCGACTCGTGCCAACTCTTGTCACTTGCTGTCTTACTCCATGTTGCCGACATGTACATCGCCTTGCATGCCATCCGGGTTCTCCATAAAGCTACACTAGCTTAGTAAAGTAAATTACATGGAGAATCCGACAAGCATGTCGTTGTACAATAAAATGATAGCACCTAGGCTCCAGCTGGCTGACAAAACCATGATTCGCAGATCACGTATGGATTACACACATACATCACATGCACATGAACCATACCATTCACGACTTCCTGCAAAAACAAGTTATGCATAGATACGCTATCTACCGGCGTTGTGAAACTCACAACGATGTCTAACGCGCTACAACAGGGCAAAGACGGCGGTCGCTTTAACGCGTCGTTCTATCTCATAGATCGACCAAAAAAATAGCACCTAGATCCAATCTACAGCCAACCTCATATCACATATGCGAGATCTCGAGCCTAAAACCAGAAGCTATTGCTCTGATACCACTTTTGGGCCATGTAGAGATAAGACAAAACTTTTTCCCTCTAACATGGTGATCCCAAGATCTATCTGAGGTAGAAGGCCACGAGGTTTACCACTATACCCACAGTTGCGGATTAGTGATGAAGCGCATTAGTTGAATGCAGTGAAGTCCTTACAATCTGATCCGATCGTCCTAGTGCTGATCATGCAGCACCTCTGCTGGTATCCACGCGTACAAGGAGGAGCACTAGCGGTGAACTTCTAGGTTCAGTACGTCAGCATGACTGCTATCGAGCTAGGGTTTCCAACTCATGGAACGACCTAACAGATCAACCCTTCTGGGTTTCTACTCGCCACTATATATAGGGAGTGAACGTGGGCTCCACTCACTCATGGCCCATTCACTAAAGCCCATATAATATTACTCATCGTGAGTCCGACTCACTGACTCGGTCCAAATCTGGCTCGGGTCAAACCCAACCAGATTTCCGGTTCAGATCCAATTCGAACTTGCTCCCGCTCTTAAGTGTGTGACCCCGCAGGCTCATGGCTACTTGGACACGATTGGAGTCCGACTCTCAATCGATCAGTCGGTAGCGGCTCCTAGCAGAACGTGCCGACTCCCAAGTACCAAATAGTCATGACGACTTGCCTTTCCAATGTGACTTGCATCCAAGTCCCTTTTGTCGCACGATATACCTTGTCAGACTATAGGCGAATAATTGTCATCCCTTGAATAGTCCGACTCTGATCTCGATCCGAGATAAGTGATTCATCCGACTAACTCTTAGTCGATCGCCTCGGTTAACACTTAATCGAGTCATGCATGGCCTTGCTTTCCGAATAATATCATCTGAGAGGGCCCATCGAATATCTCTCCAAGTGGAGGGGAAAAACCCCATCTCGGTTATTCACATCACACAGCTTGATTCTTAGTCGACCCGAACTCTGCCTTTATAACTTCCCAGTAACAGATCAGTGTTTGACAGAACCTAAGTCGGTGATCCCCAACTCAGACTATGCAATAACCTCAAGTCTAAGGATTAAATTGATTGATATATACAAATAAAAACTTATTCGTTGTACCTCAATATGGGTCAATCCGACTCGCTAGACTTTTTAGCCGAATCTGTGTAAGTCGGAATGGCATCTCCATGCCCATGACAAGTGGAATCGAGTCATCAAGCCGACTTTCACATTGGTCTAAGTTGTGTGTCCAGCACAACCTCGATGACCAAGGATATTTAGTAGAAACAACATGAATGTATAGTTCCACAACCGAATCACATATTCAATGATACACATCAGATGTTTATACAAGGACAACTTAATATCTTTATGAATACAATGGGAAATATCATCATACATGATTACCTCTAGGGCATATTCCCAACAGACCCATGGTCGGAGATAACTAGGGTTTACTCCCCTTCCTTTGTTCTTCCCCCATTCCTATAGTTGGATGCTAGATCGTGTGTTATTATGGCTCGGTTGTTTGTATTTTCGATCATTGGATGCTAGGTATTTTTACAATAGCTAATCCTCTTGTGTTAGATCTTGTATTTCGATGAATGCCCCTAGATGGGATCAGTACTTGCACCGATCTGTAGTTGGGATCAGTACTAGCACCTATCTGTAGTTGGGATCAGTATTCAATTTGGTTTGAGATTTGTGGATTGGGGAATAATCAGGGGATGTCAATCGGTTAATTTTTGCAATTAATCGATCCCAATAATCACGGTATCTCAATCAAGTCCTTATTGCACGCTACTGTTTTTTCTAATAGGTGCATAGCAGCGACGACGAGTCCACGGACACCAAGACTCGTTAGGTGCTAAGGAAGCTGAAGTATGGCCAGTTCAACGGATTCTTTGCCGACTACGTCTACAGGTGCCCCTTCTGCACCAGGGGCCTCTCCACCGACTTCAACTCCCTCCTGAGGCATGCCGAGGACATGAAGACCTGCGTCTTGTCAAAGAACATCAACGCCTATAGAGCCAAGCACCAGGCGCTCGGTTTTCACCTCCGCAACCTCTAGAAGGAGGCCATCGAGGAGGGTCTCATTCCCCCGATCAAGCCCAAGGCACCCAAGGTCAAGGTACTGGGCAGCAGGAAGTGGAGGAAGCGCCAGAGGGTGGAGGCGAAGGCCCTCCTAGTGGATGCCATGAGGGTCCACTGATCTTGTGCTGATGCTGCTGCTGTAAAGCAGCTTCTTTTGTTTTGTTGTGTATGTTGAACTTGTAAGTTGCTGCTGCTGAGCGGCCTAATTGTCGAACATGTTTCAAGTACCGTATTATATACTCCTTTATTAGCTGCTTTATCTACATCTCCTTTGTTTATCTACATATTTATGGTGCTGGTTAGATTTGCTACCAGATTAGGAAAATACGAGGGCCAAAAGGAACCATGAATGAAGAGAGAAGCTGCTCTAGATTCGCTGCCTTGTTGGGCAAAAAATAACAACTGTTAGCGACATAAAGGGGAAAAGGCACTCTTAAAAAGGCAAATCATAAAAATAATAAAAAAGGAATCTTCCAATTTAGGCGATAGGGTGCATGTAACTACCAAACGCGCCCCACATGGTCCCACACCACATCCCCTAAAACGTGTTCCCAACAAGCCGGCCCCACGCAGTCCAACATGGGGGGTCCTACTACGGGACCCAACTGAACGTGGCCCCACCTGTCAACATGTAACGAGGGGTCCTACTTGTCAACACTTAACGGCGAGGGTCCACTACAGGACCTACCTGAATGTGGCCCCACTTGTCAGCACGTAACGGCGAGGGTCCACTAACGAGACCCGACGGAGAGCGAGTTTCAGACCGATGTGAGAGTTTTGGACAAAGAGCTGGGCAAAAGTGAGGAAAAGTTCAGCGGCTTTGGAAAAGTGAGTACAACTAACAAACCAGGGGAACGAAAATAGAAATCCCTTGAATATATGTTGCCAGTCATGACGATCGGGGGTGGCATAGTGAATTGGGATCGTGTGATCGCTAAAATTGTCCAGGGGATGACTATTCTAGTGGGAGCTCAATTATGAATTGAACTCAAATTATGAACTTAGTCTAGATATCTATTTGCAAATATCTTAAGTATATCATGGCCTATATCATTGTGGTCGTTTGCGACCATGATAAAAAAATTCTTGATATGGAACTTAGCAAAAGAGTCCAACTTCATATATTAATACCCACGCCTAAGGGATATCCTCGTAATAAGATGATCTTATCTTCTTGATGTAATAACCATTAGGATACAATATGATGACTCCGCAATGTTCGTGTTTTCTCCATAATCATCCAATAAGCCATTCCCCATTCGATGAAGCGTTGGACTACAATTTTGTATTCTAGAAAATCAGGCACATAAAGTATGAGACGTTGGATCAGTTTTCCTCCATGATGGATAAAAACAGAATATATGGAGAGTCACTTAGCAATCTTGCATTAGAGTTGAGAACAAAATCTTAGACGAGCTTGATTGTAATGGAGGTCATGGATGAAAAAGGTATATGTTAGATATACAAAGTTATAAATGTAATTCTTGTGAAACTCGTTGTAGTTTACAAAGTATTGGATACTTGTCCCATTTTGTGATAAAACAGGATGGTCTGCTTGAGAATTATTGGAATTGAGGCAGTGTGGCTTGATGACAGCAAGCAAACTATTTGATACCCGACATCACTCCTTTCCTAAAAGTTTATCATTTGGATTAGTGGACTTGAATAAAATTTTGTAATCCTTGTTTGCGTGTCTTTCTTTTGGCGAGACAATTATTCATATGAATAAGTTACAAGCCAGTTGTACTATGCTTAAAAATAATACCTTTATGGTCACATTATTGATGGGGATATGCCGAGTGGGGTATACCTAGCAGGACATTCCCTACTGGATCATACTCCCAGTGAGTGGGCCTATAGGACGGCGACTGGACCACGACCCAAGAGGAAGCCAGGCGACTGGAAGCTAAAGGCCCAGAAGCGTAGCTAGGCCTAGTCAGATTAGGTCAAAACCCTCCGAGTCCTTATCCAACTCGGTTGTAGATCTGTAAACCCTAGCGAGGTGACTATATAAACCTCCCTAGGGCACACATAGCATTTACGTTTCATCATACACCCCCTCGACTCGCCGCCTAGCCGCCAAGCTCGCACTTTGTACTCTCTAATCAATACAATCAAGCAGGAGTAGGTATTTACCCTCCGGTCAGCTGAACCTGGGTAAATCCATGTGTCTTTGCCCTCATCTCGCACTACAGATGGCTGCTGCCCTTGCCCCTCATTCTACTACTCGCTGCCAATCGCAGCATCTGGCATGGCCATTCCCACGACAGTGTCGCCCACCATGGGGCCTGGTCGGTCAGGCCTGTGTTCTGCGGCGATACCCTATTTGCCCATCAACCGGACGATCGCCACCGGTCGCATGATCTCCATCGGCGAGATCATCCAGATCTTGCCAGCAGCTACGTCCTAGTGTCACGCCCGGTCACCCACAGCGTCATCATGCTGGTCGGCACGATCAGCCTCTTCGTCGGCTTCACCGACGTCATCGTCTCAGAGGACTCGGCGCGCATCCGCGAGTCGCCACCGCACGATCGGCTCTCTGAGAGCCAGTTCCGCACCATCCACTGCCTCGCCTCTGAGTACGACTCGGCCACCAGCAACATGGCCGAGACCAACGCGGCTGCGGACGACGTGGCCCTCAATGACGATGCTGACTCGGCGACCCTAGCCTCAGTCACCGGATCCATTGTCGCCGTGTCGCCAGCAGGCTCCATCACCCAATTCTCCAACGTGGGGGATTTCGAGGATCCATCTATCCTCGGGATCTTCGACTCCGACTCTGGATCGTAGAACTCCGGTGACCTCCACGTCAGATCCGGTCGCTTTGTCGCGACCTACATGGTGAGCGCCCCGCCGGACCCCTTTTACATGTCGATCCCGCCAACCGCCACGGTGGGGGAGGTCGAGGAGATGCGCCTACGCCTGTAGGAGGCAGTGCACAAGGAACAAGCCGAGCGCGAAAAATTTCGCCTCGAGCAGTTGACGGTGCAGGAGCTATCGCTCTACCACCAGCGCCGCATCAGGACGCGCCTGAACCCCATAGTTCAGGGCCGCACCCTGAACTTCGACGACGATAACGACCCGGCTCGCGTGGTCGATCGCGTGATCTACGAGAATGTGTCGCCGGGATGCAGTGCCCGGCCGCCACCAGGCGCACCAGCGACTCGAGCTCCCCCACCGCCACCAGGCCGCGTGCCCCCCTCAACTAGCCGAGAGTCCTTATCTCTCTGCAAGAACGGGGCGCGAATGGCCTCCCGCTATTCTCCACCCTGATGGACAATGTCATCGCGGGACGAGCAGGTCGCCTAACTCAACATCGTAGGGGAAGACACGCTGCAAATTGAGTACGCCAAGGCCTTACTCATCAAGGCCGTCGAGCAGCAAGTTGTAGGAGCCGACTCGCAGGGGCGCATGTACTCCCGCTCCTCCAGAAGCAGGGCGGCCTCGAGCGGCCGGCCATCGATGGGGAACACCCTGAACTGCCCGCCACCCGAGCCCCTGCAGCTCTATCCAAGGGTCGCGCACGCGGCGCTCTCCACCAATGACCCACGAACAATGAACAACATGGTCGCTACCAACTGGCAGCCAGTCAACGCGCGGACCCACATCATTAATAACCAGAGCTGGTGCGCACACCAGCCTAACGACCCGAGGCATACCCTCACCAACCTCCACGATGGCGAGCCAAGGGGCTCGCTCAGCCAAGTCGCCCCCCAGTGCTTTGGACCGATGATCTGACGCGAGAAATATCTGGTGAACTTCAAAGCACCGAAGAAGATTGAAAAGTACGATCCCACGTATGACCCGGTCATGTGGCTGGACACATACCTCATGGCGATGGGAATCGCCGGCCACACCGACCTCCTCGCTGCCCGCTACCTTCCCCTGATGATGGAGGGAGCGACTCAGCAATGGATCAACACCCTCCTAGCAGACAGCATCGATTCCTGGGAGGACATGCATGATGCCTTCATCAGGCACTTCGAGGGTACCTACACCCGCGCCACCAGCATCGAGGACCTAGAGCGATGCATCCAGGGAGGCAAGATCTATGGTTCAACGCGGCTGGCATCCACCCAGAGACGGCGATCCACTGCTTCAAGACCTCATGCCGCTAAAACCCCTGGTCGCGCAAGCTCAAGCGTGTCTACAAGATACTCGACAACATCCTAGACCTCCTCGAGATCACCAAGCAGTATGTGGAGGAGGACCCGAACCAAGAAACCGACAACGATTCGGGTGGACATTGTCGCCATAGAGGCCACGACAATGGCAGGCAGCACGAGCCACGCTACAGCAACACTCGCCTCATGAGAAAACGCAGCGGTGACAGGCGAGTCGACTTCATCGCCAACACCGGCTATGCGCCACGCGACCCCAAGAGCTTCCGCCGAGATAGAGGCCAACACCACGACGCTGGAAACTTCCGATAGAGGCTAGAATTCGACCCCGCCGCCCTCCCCACCCAACCCAGTGTGTTCCACAGCAGGGAGAGGAAGCCTGCCACGCACACGACCGCTGACTGACACTCCCTCAAGGAGATCGAGAAGGCACGGCGTGCAAGGGAGGACCCCAACAATAACCCGCCGAACGGTGGGGCATTCGGCAACGACGTCGGAGCACTCCACACGTTCACTGGGCTCAGCACCAAGCGCGAGAAGAAGGTCCTCTCCCACGCCATCGTCGTCAATACGGTGTCCCAAGCCAACATCCCCCGCTTCCTCAACTAGTCCGAGCAGCGCATCACGTGGAGCCGTGAGGACCACTTGCCACGGATCGAATATACGGGGTAAGTCGCCCTGGTGGTCAAGCCCAAAGTGGGCGACTACTGGCTCCCCAAGTCACTGATGGATGGTGGGAGCTCCATCAACATACTCTACCTGGACATGTTCAGGCGGCCATGGCTCCCGCATCCGATGATCGAGAAGACACTCACCATGTTCCACGACATCGTCCCGGTCAGAAGGCATACCCGATTGGCAAGGTGACGCTGCCAGTCACCTTTGACACACCAGCGAAATTCCACACCGAATGGATCGTCTTCGAGCTGGTCAGCTTCAACAGCCCCTACCACTACGTCTTGGGGCGACAAGCGTTTGCCAAGTTCATGGCGGCGCTGCACTACGCATACAATGAGATGAAGCTCCCAGGGCCGTGCGGCATCGTCACCATCCACGGCGACCCCGACATGGCCATCGAGTGCGAGGAGAAAGCCGCCGAGCTCGCGGACACCGTCATTGCCGTGGAGGCCAACCACGCGGAGGAGCTCGCCAGATACGCGAGCGGGGTTGACAAAGACGACCCCGCCATACTCAAGAGGCACAACGCGGAGAACGGCGGGTCGACCATGTTCGAGGCCACCACGCACATCCACACCATTGAGATGGTCCCAGGCGACTCCAACTAGACGGTGACGATCAGGATAGGCATGAGCCCTGCATTGGAAAGCACGCTCATCGAGTTCCTACGTGAGAATCATGAAATCTTCGCATGGAAGCCATCCGACATGCCAGGTGTCCCGAGGAAACTCGCTGAGCACAAACTCAATGTCGAACCCAAAGCGCGACCAGTCAAGCAGTCACTGCGGCCCTTCAATGAAGAGCGCCACCAAGGAATCGCCGAGGAGGTGCAGCGTCTACTCGCTGCAGGCTTCATCCGGCCCATCAAATACTCCAAGTGGCTGGCAAACCCAGTCCTGGTCGAAAATAAGAACGGGACCTGGAGAATGTGTATCGACTACACAAACCTCAACAGTGCCTGCCAAAGGAGCAGTTCGTCCTCCCGCGCATCGATCAGATCATTGACTCGACCGCGGTCTCAGATTCATTGTGTTTCCTTGGCGCCTACATTTGTTACAACCAGATCAAAATGGCGGTCGAGGACGAGGAGAAGACGGCGTTCATCACACCATTTGGTGCCTTCTGCTACACCGCCATGACGTTCGGCCTCAAGAACGCCGGAGCGACCTATCAGCGGTGCATGCAGGAGTGCCTTGCGAGACAAATTGGCCGTAACATCCATGTCTACATCGACGACATGGTGGTAAATTCCAATCGCCAGAGCGATCTACTCGCCGACCTGGCCGAAACCTTCACAAATCTGTAGAGGTACAAGATCAAACTCAATCCAGGGAAGTGCACCTTCGGTGTCCCCACTGGACAGCTACTGGTCTACGTAGTCTCCAAGCTAGGCATCGAGGCAAACCCCACCAAGATCAATACGATCTCCCGGCTCGGCAAACCCGACTACCTCCACAACATCCATAAGTTGACCGAGCGAGTCGCGGCTCTCAGCCGCTTTATCCCCCGGCTAGGCGAGAAGGCAATGCCTCTCTACCGCCTAATGCGCAAGAAGCCCACATTCCAGTGGAACAAGGAGGCAGACGACACGCTCCACGCACTCAATGAAGTGCTACTCGTGTCCCCGCTGCTTGTCGCACCCATCGATAAGGAGCCAATGCTCGTCTATGTCACGGCATCCGAGCGAGTTGTCAGTGCCTTCATGGTCGTTGAACGACCAGAAGAGGGAAAGGAGCGCCCCGTGCAGCGCCCCGTCTACTAAATCAGAGAGGTCCTCACCGAGTCACGACAGCACTACCCGCAATACCAGAAACTGGTATACGTGGTCTTCCGAGCCCAGCGGCGGCTACCGCATAACTTCCAGGAGCATCCAATCACGGTCATCTCCTTCGCGCCGTTGCAGGACATCATCGACAACCTCGAGGCGACTGGGCGAGTCGCCAAGTGGGCCGTCGAGATCGGCTTCCACAACATCAAGTACGATCCACGCAAGGCAATTAAGTCGCAGGACCTGGCGGACTTCCTCGCGGGAGGCGCATCAGCCGGAGAAGCTACCGTACCTCCATTACTGGTCGCTCCACTTCGACGGGTCCAAGAACACAGACGGCGCAGGGGCAGGAATCGTACTTACCTCCCCCAAGGGCGACAAGCTGCGCTACGTTATGTACCTCGACTTCACCCCCTACACCAACAACATGGTCGAGTACGAGGCCCTCATTCATGGCATGCGAGCCGCCAAGGATATGACAATCAATCGCCTATGGTGATACGGCGACTCCGACCTTATCGCCACGCAATTCGCTGGTACCTGCGACGCCGTCTCCACCACCATAGCAGCATACCGCCAAGCAGTGGACCAGCTAGGGGGGCACTTCGCTGGCTACTCCGTCGAGTGGATCGACCGGCGCAGGAACGAGCAGGCTGACTCCCTCTCTTGCATTGGGTCGGCTCGCCACATGCCACCCACCAGTGTCTTACTCGACACCATCCACAATCCCTCTGTCTCCCCCCGAAGGAGATCGACCTCAGGATCCCACTGCAACTAGAACCAGCTCTGGTCGCCATGATCGCGGAGCCAAGCGACTGGACCGCGCCATACATCGCCTACCTCGAGGGAGGGATCCTGCCAGCAGACGAGATGGAGGCACGCATGATCATGCGCCGGTGCAAATCCTTCGTCATCATCAACGGCGAGCTCCACAAGCGCAGCCTGTTCCAAGGCTGCGTGCAGCCTGTAGAAGGTCGCAAGATCCTCCAAGGCATCCACGCCGGCGACTGCGGCCACCACGCCGGTGCCCAGTCCCTGGTTGCCAAAGCCATGCGACATGGCTTCTACTGGCTCATCGCGCACGCCGACATGGTCGACGTCGTCCAACGCTGCGTCGAGTGCCAAAAGTACGCCAACCAAAAGCACATTCCCAGCTCGGCGCTCAAGACCATCCCCATCACCTGGCCATTTGCCATATGGGGCATGGACATGGTGGGCCCCTTCAAGAAGGCCCCCTCTGGCTACACCCACCTCCTGGTCGCAGTCGACAAATTCACCAAGTGGGTGGAGGCCAAGCTAGTACGCAAGTGCGACGGGAAGACCGCCGCCAAATTCCTACGCAAGATCATCTACCGCTACGGATCCTTGCAGAGCATCTGCACGGAAAATAGCACCAACTTCGCCAAGGGCTCCATGGCCGAGTACTGCAAGGAGCACAACATACGGCTCGACCTCGCCTCAGTTGCCCACCCGGAGTCCAACGTTCAGGCGGAATGCGCCAACCAGAGCATCCTCCACGGCCTCAAACCGCGACTGCAAGTTCCCCTCGAACGGACAATGGGGTGCTGGGTTGAGGAGCTCCCCTCCGTCATCTGGGGCATCCGCACCTCCATCAACCGATCTATTGGGTTCATGCCCTTCTTCGTGGTGTATGGCGCCAAAGCCGTCATGCCGACTGACCTCGAGCACGACTCGCCTCGTGTCGTCAACTACGCGGAGCTCGACAACAAGCTCGCATGCCAAGACGGGACCGACCAGCTCGATGAAGCACGTGACCTAGCTCGCTCCTGCACCGACATCTACCAGCAGGGACTCCACCACTACCACAGCCGCCACGTCTAGACTCGCACCTTCCAGGAAGGCGACCTGGTCCTGCGACTGATCCAGGACAAGAAGGGCATGCATAAGCTCTCTCCCCCCATGGGAGGGACCATTCTCCATAGGGCGAGTCCTGGGCAACGACGCCTACTACCTCATGGACATCCGAGGCGATGGACAACTCGACGTCAAGCGGCCATGGAATGTAAACCTCCTAAGGAAGTTATACACCTAGAACTCCGACCTGTACTCCCCTCGCCATGCAATAAAGATGTTCGATTCGCACAAATTGTGTCTACTCTCCAACTCTTGTGCCATTCTCACTCGTAAAAACAACATTATGCTAATCACGGAAGTCAACCCTAGGTCGCGCGACTAGCACAGCTAAGTAGTGTGACACAAGGGCATCGACAAAGTTTGGGCCTTGCGTCATCCACGAAAACGCCAACCCGGCGCCCCCATCGGAGTCGCCTCATTCGACTGGCCTGCCGGGCCAAGACAACCACACTCGCTTCTCACAACGACCTAGTCCTCCGCATCCTCGGCGCAACAACTCAAACGGTCAAGTACCACGCTCGGGAACTCATGCCAGTCCAAACCTACGCGGCTAGGAAAACACCAAGTATGAGAGCGCGCCCTGGACTCGCCATGCGATTGGTTCCTCGAGTCTGGCGGAGTGACGCGCCAAGCACAACGCGCTCTGTCCTCACCTACCTTGGGTATGCGACTAGAACGGCTAAGTACCATGCTCGGGGACTCGTCCAGCCGACCACGTTCGTGTCCAAGAAAACAGCTAAGTACAGAGCACCCCTTGGAGTCGCCAAGCGACTCGCTCCCCGAGCCACGACGAGTCGACCTCAATCAACTAGCAGCATACAAACGAACATACACAGAGAAACACGAGGTAAACCCCATCAAAGGGCGGACGTGCTTGGGGACTCGCACAACAAAACAATCCAACCTCAAATTAAAGCTGACACAAGCATACTTGCATTCCTTACGGAAACAAAAAATATGTTCGCTTACAAGGGAAGACATACACTTATTTAAATTAACATCAGTCGGCAAAGCTATCTACTCTTCAGGCTTCGAAGACGACGTGCCACCGTTACCACGAACACGGATGAAGGGGACCCACGAATTCGACGGGTGCATGGTCAAGTTGCCCGCCGCACAGATCGGAACGGCTGCTCCATCTTGAATTCGCGGTGTGTTGGCTCGGCATCGTTCGGATCAATGATCGTCTCCTGGTACGGCAGGAGGTCGCCCATCGCCAGCACCCGCTCGGAGTACACAGCAGCCCTATCGGTCAACTTCAACACCTCAGAAATTTCAACCGAGTCAGTCGCCGATGGGTACCCGCTGGTAACATCATCGAGATCAAAGCCATCGGGGAAGTTCCCAAGCTCGAGGGTCAGCAAAGTCGCGGCCCTACAGCAGAAGGCCGACCGCGACATGTAATCCGCCACCGCTGGTGCCCTCTCTAGGTAGCGCCACACCTCCGTGAGCTCGCTGGGAATCACTTCCGTCGACGAGATCTCATGGAGGTACGCGCGAATGCAGTTCGCCGAAAGGGTGGCAGAATCCACCAGCATGGTGACACACTGCCTTGCGTCATACGACTGTGCTTCGGGCTCGTCATCAAGAATTTTCCCTACAGAAGAACAACCAACTTAGCGTCAGAAGGATGCACAATTCGAGTCCGCCCCCTCGGGGACTCAATGCCAAAGGCAACCCGCACGCTCGGGGACTCGCTGATACAACAATTACAAGCCCAAGAAACTTACCAATGTGGGGACGGCAGCGCCCCATGATGAAATCGTGAAGACCCGACAAGTCGTTTTGCAGCCCTGCGACAACAGCATCCGAAACCTTCCGCTCTTCAGCTGCGGCAGCGATAGCCGCCTTGGCCCTCTACTCCGCCGAGCTAGCTTTCGCCTTAGCGGCTTTGAGCTCCTTCTACAGGTCAGCAACCCGCTTCTCTACGGTGGTCAATGACGACTGGGCGGCCGTCAACTCGCCGACCAGAACAAAGCCTTCACGGGCCTTGGCAACCGTGGCCGAATGTCCCTCTGCATAAAACGGAGCGAGATCACAATCAAGAACAAGGAGGTAATGGAGCCCACAATTCAAAACACCTACCCGCGGTCGCCTGCAACTACTGGTTCATCTCTCGCACGGAGCGGAGGTCGCGCTCCTAACGCTCTTTGGAGGCCAGTCGCTCCGCCGCCCCTGTGATAGGGTAAAGGTGCCCGATCTTTCAATGAGACGATAACTTTCGATTATGGTGGAGGTCGACGTTGACAATCCGACTACAAATGTACGAGATATTGCGCCTTAGCAATCGATACACCAACTTCCGAGGCTATTGATCACGCCGGAGCTAGATCAACCTGATCACGAGGATCAATCCCTACAAGCAATCGAAGAACCAACAAGAATTATAGATGCAATCAAGATATTGCGAATATAGATGAAAGCTTTATTGAAGAGGTGGGATTCTATAAGTGCGTAGTACAAAAGGTAGGTTTGACACTTGTTCCTATGGAGAAGAGTAGCTCGTGGCTAAGTCTTTTACTAAACAAAATCCGGGTCTAAACGATGACCTAACGGGGGTATATATGGAGGAATAGAAGGGAATTTCGGCCAGCCTTGGGAAGGAGGTCGAAATCCATCTCTAGGCCGGTTTCCTCCACTATACGGACTCTAAAAATTTAGCCCCTTTATTTGGACGAAAATTACATGGGCCTGGCCCATGTTTAAAGGTGACGCAGCACCATCTAATCACATGGACGAAAATTTGAAGTGTGTAGCTCTCTAGTTCGTCCATGTCTTCATATTTTCATTACGGTGGCTTCAACGCTCTGAAATCATTACTTCCAGCATCATCCTGAATCCTCAGACGATTGCTGCCATCATCTCCATTCTTGATCATGCTCCAACGCTTGTCCCTCTCGTCCATGCTAGGTCCATCATTCCTAAGTAACATAAACACATCTGATTTAGGCAGCATCATATTATCATGAATATTAGGAATAGTTCCTAGAAACGAAAGTACATGATAATTTAGTTGGCATGCACGAGCTCTTGTGAGAGGTCCTTGGAATTGTGGAACATGAGGAGGTGTGGCTGTAGGTGCAATGGTTGTATCAACCGTAGGGATGTCCTCATCATCCTCCCTTCTTGAATTGAAGTCGTCCTCGACGCAATCTCATCTTCTTCTCCAAAGTATGGTTTCAAATCTGCAATGTTAAATGAGGGACTTACCGTGCCCATCTCTGCAGGAAGCTCAAGTTTATATGCATTATCATTCATTTTCTCTAACACTTTAAAAGGACCAGCAGCACGTGGCATTAACTTAGACTTGTGCAAATCAGGAAAATGATCTTTGCGCAAATGCAACCAAACTATATCTCCCACATCAAACACAATATGCTTGCGGCCTTTATCACCAGCAAGTTTATATTTAACATTCATACGTTCTATATTTTCCTTAGTAATCCTATGCAACGTAAGAATCTATTCAGCACGTTGTGTAGCATCAAAATTATGTTGCACCGAAGATGGAAGAGCTAATAAATCAATAGGTGCACGAGGAACAAAACCATACACAATCTCAAAAGGGCATAACTTAGTTGTAGAATGCACGGAACGATTGTAAGCAAATTCAATATGAGGTAAACAATCTTCCCACATTTTTATGTTCGTCTTTAAAACAGCCCGTAATATGGTAGATAAAGTTCTATTAACTACTTCAGTTTGTCCATCAGTTTGGGGATGACATGTAGTACTAAACAGCAACTTAGTCTCCAACTTAGCTCATAAACATTTCCAAAAATAGCTGATAAATTTAGTATCACGATCTGAAAAAATAGTATTAGGCACACCATGCAAGCGAATAACATCGCGAAAGAATAATTCAGCAACATGAGCCACATCATCACTCTTATGACAAGGAATAAAGTGTGCCATCTTAGAAAATCTATCCACAACCACAAAAATACTATCCCTCCCCTTCTGTGTTCGAGGTAATCCAAACACAAAGTCGATAGAAATATCCTCCTAAGGTACACTAGGAACAGGAAGAGGCATATATAAACCATGTGGATTAAGGCGTGACTTAGCTTTTTGACATGTTGTGCAGCGAGCAATAAACCTCTCAACATCCATTCACATGCATGGCCAAAAGAAGTGTGTAGCAAGTACGTCTTCTATCTTCATTACTCCAAAGTGACCCATCAATCTTCCTCCATGCGCCTCCTGCAACAACAAAATACGAACGGAACCTTCTGGAATGCATAGTTTGTTAGCATGGAACACAAACCCATCATTGAGGACCAATTTGTTCCAAGTTCTACCCTCTAGACAATGCAGCAAAACATCTTTAAAATCAACATCTTTCACATATTGTTCTTTAATAGTTCCCAATCCAAAGATTTTGAAGTCAAGTTGAGATAACATGGTATAACGACGTGACAAAGCATCAACAATAATATTATCTTTACCCTTTTTGTGTTTAATAACATAAGGAAAAGATTCAATGAATTCAACCCACTTTGCATGACGTTTATTCAACTTAGCTTAACTACGAATATGCTTCAAAGATTCATGATCAGAATGTATAACAAACTCTTTAGGCCATAAATAATGTTGCCAAGTTTCTAATGTCCGAACAAGAGCATATAATTCCTTATCATAAGTAGAATAATTCAGACTAGCTCCACTCAATTTCTCACTGAAATATGCAACAGGTTTTCCCTCTTGTAACAACACTCCTCACAAACCAGTGCCACTAGCATCACATTCCAACTCAAAGATCTTATTAAAATCAGGCAGTTGGAGTAAACGGGCATGTGTAAGCTTATCTTTGAGTAGCATGAAGGCTTCTTGTTGTGCATCGCCCCAAACAAAGGGCACATATTTCTTAGTAAGCTCGTTCAGCGGCGCTGCAATGGACCCAAAATCTTTGACAAAGCGCCTATAAAATCCAGAGAGGCCAAGGAAGCTCCTCACTTGTGTAACTGTTTTGGGTTGTGGCCAACTCGAAATTGCTTCAATCTTGGCGGGATCAACTTCAATACCCTATGTTCTAACAACATAGCCAAGAAAAGCAACTCTATCCGTGCCAAAATGTGCACTTCACAATGTTACCAAACAAACGTGCATCACGTAAAGCATCAAAAATAGCATGTAAATGTTCCAAATGATCTTCTAGAGATTTGCTAATATCAATATGTCATCAAAATATACCACCACAAAATGTCCTAAAAGCACGTAAAACTTCATTCATTAAGCTCATGAAAGTGCTTGGAGCATTAGTTAAACCAAAGGGCATCACTAACCACTCATATAGGCCAAATTTAGTTTTAAATGCAGTTTTCCATTCATCTCCTAACTTCATACGAATCTGGTGGTAACCACTACGCAAATCAACCTTAGAGAATAGGGTAGAGCCACTCAATTCATCAAGAATGTCATCTAAACGAGGAATAGGATGACGATATCGAATGGTAATATTATTTATTGCTCTACAATCAGTACACATGCGCGAAGAACCATCTTTCTTTGGTACCAAAATAATAGGAACAACACATGGACTAAGAGACTCACGAATATGATCCTTGTCAAGAAGCTCTTGAATTTGTCGCTGAATTTCTTTCGTCTCCTCCGGATTGGTACGATATGGCGCACGGTTGGGCAAAGATGCGCCAGGAATCAAATTAATTTGGTGCTCAATTCCACGAATAGGTGGCAGTCCTGGAGGTAAATCTTGTGGGAAAACGTCCTCATACTCCTGCAAAATGTTAGCAATAGCAGGTGGCAAAGAAGGAGGCAGCTCCTCAGCCGAAAACAACACGTCTTTGCAAAGGATAGCATAACATGTAGTAGTACTCACATCAATTTCAGAAATATCAGAATTTGCTAGCTAGCAAACAAGGACTTTTCCAAACGAATTTCATTAGCATGTTTTGGATCAGATTTAGAAGTACTTGTAGAAGGCATAAGTTCTTTAGCAACAATCTGATTTTCGCTCAGCTTTTTCCCCTCATTATGTGCTCTACTAGCTCTAGCAAGATCATCTTTTAAAATACTTTAAGGAGACATGGGAAGTAACACAATTTTCTTATCATTATGAACAAGAGAATACTGATTTGTCCTACCATAGTGTATAGAATTTGTATCAAATTGCCATTCTCTACCAAGTAGAAGATCACATGCTTGCATAGGAACAACATCACACTCAACATAATCAGCATATGCAGCAATAGTAAAGTGCACACGAACTGTACGTGTTACCTTAACCTTGCCGTTGTTATTAAACCGTTGAGTATGATATGGACGAGGATGTGGTCATGTCGTAAGAGAAAGCTTTTCAACCATCTCCATGCTTGCCAAGTTGTTGCAGCTCCCTCCATCAATAATAATACGAATACAGCAATCTTTAACCATGCCCTTGGAATGGAACAAATTATGGCGCTGGTCGCGCTCGGCCTTGGTAATTTGTGCACTCAAGGCTCGCTGTGCAACTAAACTCGGGTATTTCTCTGCATGTTCTACAGCCATATATTCAGAATCTTGCTCAGTGGGTGGTGCAGCACATTGCTCATCATATGCATTAAGAGCCAAAGTATCTTCATCATAATCACTAGCGGAATCGTATCCACCATCCTCAAGAGCAATCATCACACCGGAGTAGGCACAATCACGTGCAAAGTGACCAAGTCCACCACATTTGCGGCACTGAATGTTGCTGGACTTTCCTGTAGATGCCATGGAGGACGCAATACTCGGGGATGGTCCCGTAGTAGTCTTCCGTGCAGCAAACGGAGGTGGTGTAGATGTTGTATATTGCGTGTATGTGGTCGCTGGAGGTGTAGGTGCAGCAGCCCGTGACGCCGAATTCGGTGATCTCCAAGTAGAACGCCGTGCAGAATAATTAGTCTGCATCGCCTCACGTCGATCCTGCACTTCACATTCAGCATTGCAAGCAAGATGGAACAAACGGGTAATAGTTTGATAAGATTTATATTGAAGAATGGTCTGAATGTCCTTATTTAACCCGCCTACGAATCGTGCCATTAATGCTTCATTATCCTCCTCTATACCACAACGCAGCATGCCAGTTTGCAACTCCTGATAGTAATCCTCTACAGAATTTTTGCCTTGATCTAGACGTGCTAATTTGGTGAGCATGGAACGCTGATAATATGGTGGAACAAAACGAATACGCATAACATGTTTTAAAGCATCCCACGTAGTGATTGGATTAGCATGATTAGCACGACAATATTTAGACCACCATATGGAAGCAAAACTAGTGAACTCACAAGTAGCAGCACTACCACGTTTATCCTCGGGATAATTTAAGCATGCAAAACGCTGGTCTAATTCTAATTCCCAAGAGAGGTATGCATTAGGATTATAGCAACCATCAAATGTAGGAACATGTAATTTCAGTTTAGCAACATGGTCATCATCACGTACCAGCGGCAAAGGACGTGGGCGGCGAATGTGCGGATTGTATTGCTTAGGACGACCAGCTGGCTGATCAACTGTGAAGTCATCCGCGTACTCGCCATCGTACTCATCTTCCCCGTAATAATCATCCAACTGTGCATCACGGGCCTGTTTGACACCCATAGCTCCTGCAACACCCGCAGCAGCAGCAGCAGCACCCGCATCACCCACAGCCAAAGTTTGTGTTGGATGTTTGAGAATGCGCTGTGCACGTCCCAACAAAGTTGGTGTAGGAGCTGAAGGGTTTCGCAGCATAGTAAATCAAAAAATTCTACGGATGTGAACAAGAAAGCTAAGATCTAATCTAGGATATGCAATCATTGAGAGAGATAGATGAGATCTTCATACCCTTGAAGAAATCGCACAGCGGAAACGTTCAACAGAATGTGGTTGACGTACTCGCCGTCTCCTCCTCGCGATCCGATCCGATCCTATGCCGCAAGTGGCGGAGCCTCCGAGAGATGCACACGTATGGTGCCGCGACGTCTCCTCCTTCCTTGGTCCAGCAAGTATGGTGGAGAGATAGATTGGATCTGCAGCACGACGGCGTGGTGCTTATGGTGGAGAATTTCTGTAGCAGGGCTTCGCCTACGTGCAGTCGGGAGAGAGAGAGGTGGAGGGGCAGCAGGGCGGCTAGGGTTGAAGGAGTAGGTGTTGGGAATATGCCCTAGAGGCAATCATGTATGATGATATTTCCCATTGTATTCATAAAGTTATTAAGTAGTCCTTGTATGAACATCTGATGTGTATCATTGAATATGTGATTCGGTTGTGGAACTATGCATTCATGTTGTTTATACTAAATATCCTTGGTCATTGAGGTTGTGCTGGACACACAACTTAGATCAATGTGAAAGTTGGCTTGATGACTCGGTTCCACTTGTCATGGGCATGGAGATGCTATTCCAACTTACACAGATTCGGCTAAAGAGTTTAGCGAGTCGGATTGACCCATATTGAGGTACAACGAACTAGTTGTCATTTGTATATCTCAATCAATGTAATCCTTAGACCTGAGGTTGTTGCATAGTCCGAGTTGAGGATCACCGACTTAGGTTCTGTCAAACGCTGATCCGTAACTGGGCAGTTATAAAGGCAGAGTTCGGGTCGACTGAGAATCAAGCTGCGTGATGTGAATAACCAAGATGGGATTTTGCCCCTCCACTCGGAGAGATATTCTCTGGGCCCTCTCGTGAGATATGATTCGGAAAGCATGGCCATGCACGACTCGGTTAAGTGTTAACCGAGGCGATCGGCTAAGAGTTAGTCGGGTGAATCACTTATCTCGGATCGAGAAGAGAGTCGGACTATTTAAGGGATGACATATATTCGCCTATAGTCTGACAAGGTATATCGTGAGGCAAAAGGGACTCAGATGTAAGTCGCATTGGAAAGGCAAGTCGTCATGACTCTTTGGTACTTGGGAATCGGCATGTTCTGCTAGGAGCCGATGCCGATTGATCGATTGTGAGTCGGACTCTCATCGTGTCCAAGTAGCCATGAGCCTGCGGGGTCACACACTTAAGAGCGGGAGCAAGTTCGGATTGGATCCGAATCTGTAATCTGGTTGGGTTGGACCTAAACCAGATTAGGACTGAGTTAGTGAGTTGGACTCACGGTGACTAATGTTATATGGGCTTTAGTGAATGGGTCGCGCGAGCAGAACCCACGTTCACTCCCTATATATAGTGGAGCACCGTAACCCAGAAGGGTTAATCGTTGTTCGGTTAGGTTATTTCATGTGTTGGAAACCCTAGCTCCACAGCAGTCCAGCCGCCGTAACGAACCTAGCAGTTCGCCGCCGGCGCTCCTCCTTGTACGTGTGGATACCAGCAGAGGTGCTGTACGATCAGCACCAGGACGATCGGATCGTGAGGACTGCACTGCATCAGCCGACGCGCTTCATCAGTAATCCGCAACTGCGCGTCTAGTGGTAAACCTCGTGGCTTTCTACCTCAGCTAGGTCTTGGGATCACCACGTTAGAGGAAAAAGTTTTGTTTTATCTCTGCGTGGCCCAACAGTAGGAGGGGAAGGGTGCGCCCCTTCCCACCTTATATAGGGGCTGGCCGGCCCCCACTTGGCCCCTCCTCCAAGCCCTAGGGCGTCGGCCCCAAGGGTGGAGTGGGGGGCAAGTTTCCCCCTTCCTTCTAGAAGGGTTCCCTGGGGTTTCCCCTAGGGCTGGCCGGCTGGGCCTTTGGGGCCTTGTGCCCCTGGCCCAAAGTGGCCAGGGCACTTCCCCTTAGGCCCACGCAGGCCTCCGACAAGTGGGACCATGTTGGTCCCACTCCGGAAGCTTCTAGACCCTTCCGGTACAATACCGATAAACTCCGAAACGATTCCGAAATCCAAAAACCGCTTTCCTTTATATGAATCTTGTTCTCCGGACCATTTTGGAACCTCTCGTGATGTCCTGGATCTCATCTGAGACTCCGAACAAAAACTCATAAACCAATTATCCATTCTATCCTTGCGTCGATGCACGTTAAGTGTGTGACCCTACGGGTTCGAGAATATGCAGACATGATCTTCTATCAATAATCAACAGCATGGTCTGGAAACCCATATTGACTCCCACATATTCATCGATGATCATATTGGATGAACCACGATGCCAGGATTCAATTAATCCCATATATGTATTCCCTTCGTCACGCGATATTTTACTTGCCCGAGATTTGATCGTTGGTATCGGCATACCTAGTTCAATCTCGTTCACAGCAAGTACTTTACTCATTCCGTAATCCGATATCACTTTGTGATTAACTCCTTAACCACGTGCTTGCAAGAGGTGTTCATATCGATTACTGAGTGGGCCCGAAGTATATCTCTCCGACTCGGGAGGGACAAATTCCATCTCGATACATACAACCCAATAAGTACTTTCCGATCACCTGAGAGACACCTTTATGATCACCCTCACATAGGATGACGTTTGATGACGTCAAAGCTTTCTTCCAATACCAGGGAGTTGTATTGTCTCATGGTCTAAGGAATACAATACTTGACATAGGAAAAAGCTTCGGAAAGATGAACACGATGACACGATCTAATTGCTCTGCTTAATTTGGGTCTGTCCATCATATCATTCTCCTAATGACATGATCTCATTATTAATCGACAACTCGTGTCCATGGTTAGGAAACCTTAACCATCATTAATCAATGAGCTAGTCCATAGAGGCGTACTAGGGACACGGTGTTGTTCATAAACCACACAAGTATCAAAGTTTCCGCTTAATACAATTCTAGCATGGAATATAAACTTTATTATGAACAAGAATTATAATAATAACATCTTTATTATTGCCTCTAGGGCATAATCCAACAGGAGCCCCACGCGTCGGCTGTGGAGGAGGCGCGCGAGCCGTCGATGGTAGTGGTAAGTGTGCTAGCACCTCCTGGAATTTAGCGTCGAGTTTTGCGGTGAAGGCGGTCTCGAGTCCCTCGAGGTGCTCCATCGTGTCAGTAAAACGCTTGTCCACATCCTACATATGGTCAGCCAAAAGTGTGGTGACGTGAGCCTGCAAGGCTTCACCCTCCAGTGGCTGTGTCTCGGTATTTTCTGGTGGCATGATTAGTACACACAAAAAACACAGGTATATAATGGAGATACAGCGGGAACAAGGGTGGAAAACGCTTAATCTGTCAAGCAAACCAACACTCTTACCCGTTCTTACCCTGCAGCAGGTGGTGAGTAGCAACCGTCGTGATCAAGCTTCAGGAAGATTGAATAGAGCGATTGTCAGGTGGTGTCAACGTACGTGTAGGAATATGTGGAGTTCTGGGTGGCTGCAATATCTATAGACACAATTTCAAAACAGCAATGCAAGGTTGAATAGCAGCTCAACAACGGTACTGTGCTGGTCCTAGACTATCCCAAGCTAGAGACGCGAGCCTAGAACATTACGAGTCACGCCGCGACACCGAAACAACAACAGGCACCAGTGCTCTAAACAGCGCGCGAATGAGGCGAAAATCACTAGGATGGAAAGTGTCTCAAAATGATCAGCCAGATAGAATATCAGGATAGGCTCAGGATTTTTTTTTTGAAATTTCCGAAAACTGCACGAAACTGCTCTAGAAAGCGTGCATACGCCAATTTTTTTTAATATAATGGCGTATAGCTCAAAACGATCCCAGAATCCTAAAAACAGTATAGGCCAAAAAAAATTCGGAGGAGTATAAGCTGAAAAACAGTATACGCAAATTATTTTTTTGCTCTCCTCCCTCCTTTCCTTCTGGTCGAAACTTTCTGGGACTTGGATCAGGTTGCAACTCGGATCGGATCTATAATGTTGGCAAGCAAGAGTAGGAAAACGAAAGCAAACCTAACTGAACGGGAACAAGGATATGTGGTGGTGGAGGCGGTATGTGGGCGTAGGCTTGTAGCAAGTGTATGGCGGTGGTGATAGCGGAATCGGTGGTGGCGGTGGTGATGATTTTGACCAGAACTCGAAACTCTAAAGATCTAGATCTAAGACTAGCACTGGACATGACGATGCAGACTAGAACTCAACAAAGCAAATACTGAAAAGAAACGATGCAAAAGGCCCGAAAGTGTTTCTAGGATAGGGATCTAACCCTAATTTGTTGGATTTTTATGGTTTATAGGAAGAAGAACAGATGTAATCTAAACTACGAAAACTGTAAGATCTCACCGAGAAACCCGAACTCTGATACCACTTGATAGGGTAAAGGTGCCCGATCTTTCGATGAGACGATAACTTTTGATTATGGTGGAGGTCGACGTTGACGATCCGACTACAAACATACGAGACGTTGCGCCTTAGCAATCGATACAACAACTTCCAAGGCTATTAATCACGCCGGAGCTAGATCAACCTGATCACGAGGATCAATCCCTACAAGCAATCGAAGAACCAGCAAGAATTATAGATGCAATCAAGATATTGCGAATATAGATAAAAGCTTTATTGAAGAGGTGGGATTCTGTAAGTGCGTAGTACAAAAGGTCGGTTTGACACTTGTGCCTATGACGAAGAGTAGCTCGTGGCTAAGTCTTTTACTAAACAAAATCCGGGTCTAAACGATGACCTAACGGGGGTATATATGGAGGAATAGAAGGGAATTTCGGCCAGCCTTGGGAAGGAGGTCGAAATCCATCTCTAGGCCGGTTTCCTCCACTATACGGACTCTAAAAATTCAGCCCCTTTATTTGGACGAAAATTACATGGGACTGGCCCATATTTAAAGGTGACGCAGCACCATCTAATCACATGGACGAAAATTTGAAGTGTGTAGCTCTCTAGTTCGTCCATGTCTTCATCTTTTCATTACGGTGGCTTCAATGCTCTGAAATCATCACTTCCAGCGTCATCTTGAATCCTCACACGATTGTTGCCATCATCTCCATGCTTGATCATGCTCCAACGCTTGTCCCTCTCGTCCATGCTAGGTCCATCATTCCTAAGTAACATAAACACATCTGATTTAGGCAGCATCATATTCTTATGAATATTAGGAATAGTTCCTAGAAACGAAAGTACCTGATAATTTAGTTGGCGTGCATGAGCTCTTGTGAGAGGTCCTTAGAATTGTGGAACATGAGGAGGTGTGGCTGTAGGTGCAACGATTGTATCAACCGTAGGGATGTCCTCATCACCCTGCACAGACAAAATTAATGTAAGTGGACATCAAAAAATTTCCTAAGTGCCTAGCCGCTGAAATTCAGCGACTAGCCACTCCGGGATCGGATATCAAAGAATTTCCTAAGTGCCTTGCCGCTGAAATTCAGCGACTAGCCACTCGGGGAGTGGAGAACAAAAAGCAGTAAGAATCTACCTGCTGAAATTTAGCAAGTAGATCCTCGGGGACTGGACATACCTGAATAGCCGTGCCTAGCATGCTGTGCAGCTCGACCGCGTCCACTGACGGTAGCACAAGAGGCGTGCACCCACAATGTTGCTCGACGTCCGAGCCCAAAATCTCGGGCACCTAGGAAGATTGCACCGAGACACTCGTAGTAGAGTCCCTCGCCATGAAGCGAGGGAATGTCGCCACCGCTGCTCCTGAAGCACTCGTCATGGGGCCTGACGCCCCGACCAGCGCCGTAGGTTCCACCTGCTGCGACCCTGCATCCATGATGGCCTTCGTGGCCACATCCACTCCAGTCGGGGCTCCACTTGGCGCATCGATCGGCTCGTCTGAGATAATGACGACTTCGTCGCCCTTCATATTCTTCGTGCCCTTAGCGGGCGCCTCGGTGTCGTCGCCCTTCCTCTTCTTCGAGGGATCAGCCTCCCCCCTGAGGCGTCTACTGGGACCTTGGCCATCGAAGGGTGACCAATCTTCTTCGTTCCATTCCTGCAAAGGAAATGACCAACAATTCATACAAAATCTACAAAGTAGTAATCCAAGTCGACATGTCAAAAGACTCACCTGGCGACTAGGATGTAGCGTAGGCCGGTGCGGATGTGCGCTGTCTTCTCCAGTTATGGGCCCAGCTTGCGGCTCATGCCCGTCTTGAATAGGGACGGAGCCCATGTCACGGAGGCCTTCTTCGTCGACGAGGCCACGACAGCAGGAAGTTCTCCTCCAGTCGACGCGGGTGCCTCCCTTGATGGCGATGCCTCTGCGGCTGAAGCAGCCCCGAGGCCCGTGACTGCTGAGAACGGGGGGTGGAAGCGACGCCAGCGGCACCTCGTCCTCCACCACGGCCGTACTGGCCGCCTCTAGCGCATTCATCGATGCTTCGTCCCCAATGTCATTGGCCGTGCTAGTCTCTTCGGAGCTAGTCATCGACCGAGGCGGCGACACCGCCCTAGGCGCCTCCTTCTTGTTCTTCTTCTTTGTTGGCGACTTCGTTTTCGACGGTGTGGCCACACGCCGCGAACTATGTTCGTGGGCCTCGCCCTCGCCCCCGTCGTGACCCTCGAGGCTCTTGCTGGCCTCGAGCTCGCGTTGCCGCTGCCCGCAAGTTTTCCGAACCGCGGGTGCGGCGACCTCCACGGCCTCATCCTCATCGTCATCATCGTCGTATCCATCATCATCCCCACCGGAGGAGGACTCGATCTCGTCCCCCTCGGACTTGTCCGAGCTCTCGTCATTGGCGAGAGGGAGCCTGCCCTCCATAACATGGAACAACTCAACCAACAACACATGGTTAGTAAACCACAACTGCATTTCTGTGACTACGAAATAGACAAGGAAAAAAGACTTACTGATGGCGCCTTGTGCTTCGCGGTGTATGGGGCGATCCCGGCCTTCGGATCATGGTATTCCGCATTAGTGATCTTTCTCAACGCGGAGGCGTAATTGTCCATCTTCCACTTGGCGGTGCAGGCCTTGGTCCCATCCTCCTTGCCGGTGTACTTGTACATATAGTGGGCACGGCTAGCCAGGGGCACCAATCGTCGCCCGAGCCAGCAATTATACAAATTGATGGTATCGAGACCATGCTTCTTCAGCTGGCGAATCATCGTCAACATCTCATCTACAATCATCCGCTGCCCGTGCGGGAGCTTGGCGACTAGGATCCGGCGAGGCTCGGTCCACTCGGCAGAGTACGCCGGGAGTGGCACTTCACCGTCCGGCGTCGAATCGCTGACATAGAACCAGTGTTTCTTCCACTCGCTTGCCGCCTTCTTGGGTAGCATGAGGTCGAGGAAGGAGGCCTTCGACTTCAGTTGGAAAGTGAGGCCACCCGCTGCCAGCATCGGGCCGCCTGCCCCGTCGCGACGAATCCTCCCGTGGAACAACTCCTGCCATAGGGGAAAGTATGGGCGGTAGCCCAAATAACACTCGCCGAACGCCACGAAGATGGCGAGCTGCTCGATGCTATGCGTCCCCAGATCTGACGGCTGGATGACGTAGTACGCGCAGAACCGGCGGAAGAAGAGTGAGGTGGGGAATCCGAGCCTCCTCTCGAGATGGCTGGTGAAGCAAATGAACTCACCGGCGTGCGGATCTGGCTCCACCTCCCTGGCCGCGGGAACTCGCCATCTCCCGGTGCAAAGAATCCCCGCGTCCTCGACGGACTTCAGCGTCGCCCTGGAACACTTGGACTTCCCCCACAACTCCTTTGGAGGCACCATCGAATCGAGCGTCTAGGCTCGCTGGATCGCTCTGGAGGGAATGGAAGACTGAAGGGCGTGCGGAGTCGGAAGAAATGTGAGGAATGCT
The DNA here is from genome assembly GCA_916181665.1 of Avena sativa. NCBI lineage: Eukaryota > Viridiplantae > Streptophyta > Magnoliopsida > Poales > Poaceae > Avena > Avena sativa. Next base: position 366,620,339 of record OV702283.1, on the reverse strand, counting down.
CGCAACTTACCCGTCACCCCCTTATATAGCGGTTAGTTCCCACCAATTTCAGGGAGCCGTTACTGTGCGGTGATTACGCCGATATTACCATTGGATTACCCAACGGCTAGTTTGACCAGGCTCACGGTCCAACTTCGTCTAATCGACTCGCCGACCCATTCGCCAAAGCTGCGACTCGACCACTCGCCAAATTGGCGATTCGACTGGTCGCCATTATCGTGACTGAAGATGCATGATAATGATTCTTTCTCTCATTGAAGGAGTCCATCAACGATTCGACAGGGTGTCCAAATTGGACCCGAATACTCTGACTGCCAAAGAACACCTGTGACGAATCAACGACGTCCTCGGGGACTACTGATTGGGATATGCAGAGTGGGGTATACCCAGCAGGACGTTCCTTACTGGATCATACTCCCAGTGAGTGGGCCTGTAGGACGGCGACTAGACCGCGACCCAAGAGGAAGCCAGGCGACTGGAAGCTATATGCCCAGAAGCGTAGCTAGGCCCAGTCAGATTAGGTCCAAACCCTTCGAGTCCTTATCCAACTTGGTTGTAGATATGTAAACCCTAGCGAGGTGACTCTATATAAAACTCCCTAGGGCACGCATAGCACTTACGTTCCATCATACACCCCCTCGACTTGCCGCCTAGCCGCTGAGCTCGCCCTTTGTACTCTCTCATCAATACAATCCAGCAGGAGTAGGTATATACCCTTTGGGGCCAAACCTGGGTATATCCCTGTGTCTTTGCCCTCATCTTGCATGGCTAGCCACCCTTGCCCCTCGTTCTACTACTCTCTACTAATCACAGAATCTGCCGTGGCCATTCCCACGACAATTATTATTATAAATGAGGTATTCTCATCACTATGTTAATGATAATAGTTTAAGAGTTTATAAAGGATTAGAATGATAAAAGATATCCAAAAGTTGATAATGAAATGACACTATTGTTTAAGTCATGATGGTTACTACATGTTTTTCATTCTAGATGAAAATCGGGGTCCTAGATATTTGATCTAAAGACTTTGCAAAACCATGCCGCGTTTGGGAAGATTACTAGAACTCTGCATTCTAGTAAAACGGTAATATGCAAAGAAATGTTGAATTTTATACATAGTGATGTATCGTATTTTCAACAAATAGTGGAAATCATGTAACACCCCTAGTTTTATTAAATAGTATTTAGGATTTGTTTTGTGCATCATGAGCATAATCTATTTAAAATGCATGCAACCAACGAATCAAAACCCTAAACCCTAATGCTCCCTCTCTACTTGATATGTATTTAAAATGGCTTTTGAAATTTTGAAAACCCAAAACTTATGGAGCCCAAATTGTTTATAAGGTCCCCTTAGTGTTTCCAGATATTTTACAAAGCCTCTTGTACTTTTGAAACTATTCAAAATAGATTGTAAATGTATTCACAAAAGGGCAATTGAAGAAAGAAAAAAAGAGTTCAGGAAATAAAACTATCTCTAACCTAACCTAGGTTGCAGCCCATCACTCCCTCCCCCAATCTGTTGCTTTGCACAGTAGTAGCAACTGCCCCTGCTTCCTTTGGTGCAGCCCGCTTGCAGCCCAACAATCAGCCCACGCCAGCCCGCCCTCAGCCCCGTACTGCTTCGGCCCCGAAACCCGTCTTCGTTCATGACAGCCAGCTGATGTGTGTCGCTGGTGTAGCCTTCGATCGTTGCGTACCGATTCACGCCTGTCACCGCTGCCCCTGGCTGCCTACAAGACCTGCAGCACCGCCGGACGAACCCTAGTCGTGCCACACTTCTCCTCTTCCTCCCTCTCTCTCGTTCCTCCCTCTGACCAAACCCTAGATCGCTGGCAACCTTCCGTCACTGTCGTTCTAGACATCCCCAAGCCACGCCGAGACACCCAGTAGAACCGCCGAGCTCCCCTCGTCCACCTCCCAGAAGGAATCAGCCGCAGGAGCCTGGAATTGAGCAGGACATCCGCGCCTTCCCAGACTCCGGCCTCCATGTTCCTCGTCGATGCTAGTGCCATCTGTGCTCACCTCATTTTCCTGACCCCTCCACTAGCTTCATGGTGAGCCATTAGTCCTTGTGGCTCTCTTTATTTTCCCTCTCCCTTCCTGTATCATCGCTGCCACGACCACCTGCAAGCCTCGCCGCCGGTTGTCGTCGTGTATGCTGCTCCGGTGACCATTTGAGGGCGGTGACACTACTACGAGGTCGCCCACGTCTTGCTCTCTCCAATGCGGCCAGCCGTGCATCCAGGCGTGCACGGGGTCGATGGATCCGTGCTCTCCTGGGAGCATCCGATTGATGACATCAGCATGATGTCATGCTGGTGTCATATTTCCATTTTGTTTTTGTTTTGTACTTTCAGTAAATCATTTTAGTAGTTAATAAATGTATGACATGTGGGCCCCTCTATAATTCAAATAATATTTTTAGAAATGTTTTTTGATTAATAAAAATGTAAAAGTAATTCCAAAATGTAAATTATTTTATAATCCCAAAAATGATTTAAAATGAATTAAAAATGGATAAATTCATAACTAATTCATTTTAAATTAGAAAAATACAAATAATATATCAAAATGTTCAGAAAAATGAGATATATCTCTTAGAACCAAAAGCATGAATTGTTAAGCAAATTATATTACAAGTTTAATTAGAAGAACAAAATGAACCCCATATGTGACTCTGAGGATCCCCCTGTTCTAGGGTTTGCACCCCTCGGACCCTGTTTAAAATGACCAAGCATGTACTAGGGTTCATTGCAATACACTTTAACTTGTAATATAATCATTATTGCTTGAGCATTGCATTAATGTCATGTGTTGATTGTTTACCTTTCTTTCCGGTGTTTGGTTCTTCTCCGGTAGAATACTTTATCGAGATCGAGATCGAAGACCGAGATCAACACCATCTAAGCTCGAAAACCAATACTTGACCAAATGTAACCAAGTAAAGTACTAGATGTTCGAAGCTCTATTTTCTGGTTATCAATAGGCAAAGGCAAGCATAGCCCCACACATGATATAATCCTATGATTTCAAAGTATTTCGATTCTTGCCATGTGCATATGATTCCAAAGTATTTTATCGGTAGATAAAGTCAGATTCATGTTTCCTTTGTAGCCTATATTCTCTGATCCACTGCTCCTAGCATAACTAGGGTTTGGCATATGAGCTTTGCTAGAGCTATTTATATATGTTTTGCTTAGCCATGCTTAGCTGTTACCACTGGTCCATCCGGTTGATGAATCAGAGCTACGAATGAACCTAGTATGGCAGGATGACGTGGTATGATCTGAGATGAAAGTTAAACGTGTTAAAGCTTGTATTGGAGGCCACGGTGGGTTATGGTTTTTGCAGTCCTATACTTTCCACCACAAGGACCTGAGTTCTTGCCTCTTGAACCAAAATGAGTGTACATCCACATGGGGGCCTGGAAACCCCCTCGACCAACTAACTTGCCTAGTAGATTCCATGAGTCGCATAGTTCGGGCGTTCCATTCGACCTATGCATTCTGGTTCTTCTCTGAGGTGGTGAAGGAGGTGCATTCATAACAGGTAGGTAAGCGCGGCCGGGAACAAGAGAGCCACAGCCTCCGTAATCTTGAACCCCTCATAGATCTCTCGGGACTGGCTTCAAGACTCGACCCATTACGGCGGCATCTCCTTAGTGCGTGACTCATGGTCTCGGCGAAAGAAAGGTAAAAGTTGTGTCTAACCACCCTCTGCTAGCCTTCCAAGGAAGAGGGCTAATGTTTTGGAATTAAGAGTCGGTTAGTACGTGCGGGTAAATTTGTACACCCCTACAGGGTAATAATCTTATCGAAAAGCCTTGTCCACGGTTATGGACGACTTGGGAATGAACATGATGATCATAGAGAACTTGAACCTAATCGTAAAACTTGGAAACCTAAGCAATGTGTGTTTAAGGATGCTTCCTCATGGGTACGAGGGGGTGATCCTAGTTGGTAGGTTCAGCTGATGGTTATCCCCTTTTAAAGTATTCTAATTAGTCGAGGTTCTTATACCTCTTGTTTTACAACCAAAGCCAGCTTTATGCAAAATAACTCCACCATCCATAAGTCTTGTGGAGTACACCCTATACTCACCCTTGCTTCATTGATACTTTTGCATTAGAGTAAGTGTTACCATTGAAGAAGAGTTATTTACGGCATCGACATTGACGAGTAGCTTGGGGTTCCCAGTCAGCAGTCTGGGATCTATGGAATGGGATGTCATCATTATACTTCAGGCCTCTTAGGACATTTGTTATGTTTTCTATACTTAATAGCGTAATTTTCCTTCCGTTTTTTGATGTTTGTGGTCAGTGACCTCTGCTTGTATTATTTTGGTTCTTCGCTCAGTTATGAGTTTGTTGTAATAATTTTGTGTCGTAGGGTCACTATTGTGTTACTCATTCTTTCTCTATATGCTTTCGAGATTAGGTTAGGCTTATGATCAGACGAAGGTATGGGATTCGTCTAGCCTTAATCCCAGGGGTGTCATAGGTTTTGGTATCAGAGCAGTACCGTCTGTAGGAAAACCTTTCTACTAGTCGATGTTAAGTCTAGAGTTTATGAAAACTATTTGAAAGCTGAAAAGTAGTTGCGAAAACTCTGGGTCACCTTATCTTGTGTTGAGCTTGAAAAGTTTTGCTATCTTGTCTCGTCCTTCAAAGCTTAGGTGCCTTTTTAGGCATGTTTTTTCTCAACCATTTGACCTAGTGTTGAGTTTCTAGAGTCAGTTGTGTGTGTTCCTTGTTTCCCTTTCTTCTGTTTCTTCTGAGAGATTTCTTCCATCATGATCTCTCTATCTTATGGGCTCACAATATTATATTGTAGGTGCCATACTATTCTGCTGCAGGTCTCGAGGTTTCCTTTCACCTCGTGTGCCTCCTTTTTATTTGTTTGGGTACTTCAAAAGTTACATCTTCTTTTGGAGGCTACCTTGTGATTACTATTTTATAGTGTACCTCTATCACTCAAATAGTAGTTACTCCTTTCTCTGGGTTTTAACCCCTGGACTTGAACCGAAGATCCCTGATTGTGCTAGATTCTGATGTTGTGAATCATGTACATGAAGCTGACCTTTAAACCAAGATCCATTTTATTGACCCTTCTCATTAATGTTCACACATTACTTCAGGATGGCTAGTACCTTCTAGTATAGCCTCCAAGCTTGTGGTTATTCTCACAATTGAATTGTGATAATAAAGGACTTTCCCTTCCGCTAGCTATGGCAGATGTTCTTTAATGGAACCAAATAGATCACGACAAGAGTGCTCTTCGTGAGTCTCACTTCTATATTCGTGACTCTGCCACACCTCCCCTCTTCTGCATTGGTTTTTGGAAGATTGTTGACTTATGCATCCACATCTTGGGATTCTATCATGAGCATGTTCTTTCCCTTTTGTTGTTTTTCGACCTTTGTCTACCAGTTGGTAGCCAAGTAGTAATGTGCATTGGTGCCTTCCTATGCAAGATACTCTTGTGGTCCGTCAAGACAAACCATTTAGGGATGTCAGGAGAAACAAACTCCAGTACCTCATCACATCTAGGACCAGGTCAAAGTGTTTTACTCCACAGATCAAGAGGCGTTGATTAGCGTTTGTTCTGTTCTACCTTGAAGTATCACACTCCTTTATATCAAGAGGCCGTACTGAGTTTCATGACTCTCTTAATGAAGTGATGCTCTTACACATTTTTACCACCCTTCTACTGAGTTGTTCTTGCTCATGAATGTTGCATGTGTGTAATAATGTGGCTATCTGATATTCTTAGCAATTCATATTGCTCCGAACTTTAAGGACATTTGTGTCACTCTTAGCATGATGGTTAACCATATAATTAAGTGAAGTTTGACCATGCTACCAAGTCCGTTATCCTATTGCACCTTCTTCGGTCAAAGAGTTAGGCTAGTGCCAAAGCTCTGAGGTTGTGTCTTCTTGCCTTACCAAGCAAGTTTCCTCCCGAACTAAGTGACATATCGGTGGTTCGTGATATTCTAGCTATCTACTAGAAGTATCGCCATGTTTCCACATGATCGTGTTGTCAAGTTCTTGAGTAAGTTGTTTATTTAAACTTCTCTTGTCTCCAAGGATCCATACTAGATACCCATGAACTAGTTGGTTGAGCTTACACAACAACTTGGAGAGTTGTTAGAAAAAAGTTCTATTCGACTTTGTTCCTTATTTAAGGGATGTCTAGTCTTGTTTGTGCTGAAGAAAGATAGTATCTACATCAAGGATATGTTATCTTCCCTACCTTTGATTTTATTTGGGTTATTGTCAAATCAAACTCAGCCCCCGGGACTATTTTGATGGTGTATCTATTCGAGATGTTTCACCTAGATGCATCTTCATGTCCTTTGGTCTGACCAGTATTGGTGTCTAGTTCATAGAATACATGAGTCCATCTTCTTGGAGTATGTTGATAAGTTTGTTATCAATCCCATCAATGACATCCTTATTTCCTCCGTGCTAGATTCGATTCATGTGGAACAGTTCATATTAATGTTGGAAACTTTTGAGAACCAACTTCGTGTCATCTTGAAGTAGGTTTTCTGGATGTTAGAAGTAACCTTCTTCGGTTCACGTGCAATTGTTCAAAGATGTCTCCGTGGATCCGAGTATAGTTATCTTTGTTTATTTAGTAATCATTTCAAGTTAGTCAAGCATGTGCGAAGAATTCTTGATATGGTAGGTTGGTACCTTCATATTTCGGGAAGTTCCCTGATGAACACTAAGTTACTGACTGATTGGTCATGAAAGAGAATAAGTTTAATACTTCCTTATCTTATCAATGTTTCCCAACAAGGATACAGTTGTAATTGTTTCAAACAACTCATGTAGGTTCAATTATCTTCTGATCACTTGCTAATACCTGGGTTTTAACAACCTAGCTCATTATTTTGGAGCTTGAAACTGTAGTCCATGTCTTGAGAATCTAGTAACTTCACCATTGTGTAAAATTTTGCAAACTTTCTATTTGGAGATGTCGAGTCTGAAGAATCTGTCCACCTAACCAAATCTGAATCTCAAGTAGATATGGTGGTTGGTGTTCCTCAAGGTTTTGATGTAGGTCTCTTTGAAAATACGATAAAGTTGATGTATTGGTTGACACAATTAGTCGGAAGACTGATATGTCGTAAACGTATCCATAATTTTTTATGTTACATGCTTGTTTAGTATCCACTTTGCTATGCTTTTTCTACACTTTGAGGTATGTTTATACATTTTCTGGGACTAACCTATTAACAAGATGCCGTAGTGCCAGTTGCCTGTTTTCTGCTGTTTTTGGTTTTAGAAAAGCTAGTAAATATTCTTGGAATTGGACGGGACAAAAGCCAAAGTAAATATTTCACCGAGGAGAACACAGAGACCAAAGGGAGACCGGAGGGGAGCCATAGGGTGGCCACACCCCTCCATGCGCGGGCCCACCCTGGGCCGCGCCTGGTGATACGTCAGAAACGTATCTATAATTTTTGATGTTCCATGCTTGTTTAGTATCTACTTTGCTTTGCTTTGTCCACACTTTGAGGTCCTTTTCATATGTTTTCTGGTACGAACCTATTAAAAAGTTGCCATAGTGTCGGTTGCCTGTTTTTTGTTGTTTTTGGTTCCAGAAAAGCTAGTAAGGAAATATTCTTGGAATTGGACGGGACAAAAGCCGAAGTCAATATTTCACCGAGGAGAACACCGAGTCTAGAGGAGAGACAGAGGGGCGCCACAGGGTGGCTGCACCCCCCAGGCGCGGCCTAGGGTGGGCCATGCCTAGGCAGGGTGTGGCCCCCCTGGCCGCCTCCCAGCCTCGCCTCTTCGCCTCTAAGAAACCCTGATGCCTAAACCCTAAGAACCCGATCAATATTCCACGAAACCGTCTGTAGCCGCTGCCACCATCGTCCCTAGATCGGGGGGATCTGCAGCTCTTCCTGGCACCCTGCCGGAGGGGAGATCATCCTGGAGGCCTTCTTCATCATCATGCCAGCCTCCGGTATGAAGCGTGAGTAGTTCCACCTTGGACTACGGGTCCATGTAGTAGCTAGATGGTTGTATCTCCTCCTTTGTGCTTTCATGTCTAGATCTTGTGAGCTCCATTCATGATCAAGATATCATCTATTTGTAATCATGCATGTTGTGTTTGCGGGGATCCGATGGATACTGAGATTACTATGTCAGATTGATTAATGGTTTTGTCTTATTGATTCTATCATGTATGTGTTTTTTGTGATCTTGCATGCTCTCCGTTGTTAGTAGCTATCTTGGCCGAGTAGTTGCTAGTGACTCCAAGAGGGGGTATTTTATGCTCGATAGTGGGTTCATGCCTCTATTTAATCGTAAGTGACAGAAATCTCTAAGGTTGTAGATGTGATGTTGCCACTTGGGGGAAAACAACGGTCTCTTGTTCATGGAACAAGTGGATTGTTTACCTTACACACTTTGCTTAAAGCAGTTGTCTGTTGCTTGCAACTTAATACTGGAGGGGGTTCGGATGATAAACCAATGGTGGACTTCTAGTCATAGATGAAGTTGGATGGCGGTCTATGTATCTTGTTGTATTGCCCAATCAAATCTCATAGGATCTTTATGTCTAGTATTGCATTGTTATGTCTTGCTCAGTCCTGTCAATTGCTCTGCTGTAAAAATTTTACCCAGCATGTCATGTTTGTTTATCTAAGGAGAACACCTCTAGTGAACTATGGACCCCGGTCCAATCTTTACCATTGATACATCTTCCCATGTTACTGTTTACTTGTTGCAAACCTCTTTTGACCTTCCACACCATACAGTTAATTCTTTGTTACAGCAACCGGTGAGATTGACAACCTCACTATTAGTTGGGGCAAAGTCTTGAGTTTGTGTTGTGCAGGTTTCCATGTTGCTTGCAACACCTTTGAGACGTTTCCTTCCTCCTACTGGTTCGATAACCTTGGTTTCTTATTGAGGGAAGACTTTCTGATGTGCTGCAACATACCTTGCTCTTGGGGTTTCTCGACGAAGCGCTCCATGTTGACCACGGGCCATCAACAAGTTTTCTGGCGCCATTGCTCGGGAGGCTAAGGACGTATTCACAAGGGGAGTCCTCCTCAACCTTTCTCTTTACTTTGTATTTGGTTTTTTTAGTTTCTTTTGATTGGTTTTTTCCCCTCTTTTTATCAAAAACTCAAAAAAAGTGTACTTTGGTTTGCTTTCTCTTATAAAAAACATACAAAAAAATTAGTTCCTGCTCTAGCTGTTGCTGTTTTTGGCTTGCTCCACTTTTGCCAAAATGAACTCTGCTGAGAACACCAAGTTGTGTGACTTCAATAGCACAAACAACAATGATTTCCTTAGCACTCCTATTGCTCCACCTGCTCCTGATGCTACCTTTTATGTAATTAAGCCTTCTTTGTTGAATCTTGTGATGAGAGAGCAATTTTCTGGTGCTAGTTCTAATGATGATGCTGCCCATCTCAATAACTTTGTTGAACTTTGTGAGATGCAAAAGTATAAGGATGTAGATGGAGATATTATTAAGATCAAGTTGTTTCCTTTATCCTTGAGAGGAAAAGCTAAAGAATGGTTGCTATCCTTGTCTAGAAATAGTATTGATTCTTGGATTAAGTGCAAAGATGCTTTTATTGGAAAGTACTACCATCCTGCTAAGATTATATCTATGAGAAGTGATATTATGCAATTTAAACAACTTGATAATGAACATGTTGCTGAAGCTTGGGAAAGAATGAAATCTTTGGTTAATAATTGTCCCACTCATGGACTTACTGCTTGGATGATTATCCAGACTTTTTATGCAAGTTTGAACTTCTCTTCAAGAAACATGTTGGATTCAGCTGCTGGAGGTACCTTTATGACCATCACCTTGGGTGCTGCAATAAAACTCCTTGATAATATGATGGTTAATTATTCTGAATGGCACACCGAGAGAGCTTCACATGGCAAGAAGGTAAATTCTGTTGAAGAAACCTCCTCTTTGAGTGATAAGATTGATGCTATCATGGTTATGCTTGTTAATGGGAAAGATCCTTTGGCTCCAAATAATGTTCCCTTAGCCTCTTTGGTTGCTTAAGAAGAGCAAGTTAATGTGAACATCATTAGAACCAACAATTTTGGCAACAATACTTATAGTGATAACTATAGGCCTTATCCTCCTAATAATGGAAATACTTATCATGGTAGATCTAGAATGCCTAGTGAAGAAAGGATTCTAGAAGTTGAAAGATCCACTAAAAACTGTATGCATATGCAATATGAGCAAAACAAGATATTCACTAAAACTATGGAAGAACAATCTGTTATCTTGAAAAATATTAGTCATCAGCTTGAGAATCTGAATAGAGAAATTCCTAGTTTACAGTCAAAAAAATTGAGTGTTGAGAAAAATATTTCCTCTTTGTCTAAAGCACAGTCCTCTTTGATTAATAAAATGGCTACTAAACCTGAAACCATGGATAGTACCTTTGCTTCTACTCATGCCATACAAGTTACTATTGATAAAAATGTTAGACTGTTATCCCAACTTCATGCTAAGTGGGAAAGGGAAGCTGAAATTAATAGAAACAATAGTGTGTGCACCATCACCACTAATATGGATGCCACTAAACCATAAGAAGTCCCTATTCCTCCTCCTACAATGCCTAAGGCCAATGAGTCTAGTGCTAGTGATGCTAAGTTTGATTTTGATCTTGATGGTTGCAATATTTCTGAAGTAATTATGTTCCTGCAAAAACTTGCTAGAAGTCCTGATGCTAGTGATATGCATGTTGCTTTCACCAAACACATTACAGATGCTCTTGTTAAGATTAAGGAAGAGAAGTTAAAACACAAAGCTTCTATTCCTAGGAAAGTAGAAGATAGTTGGGAACCCATTATTAATATGCAAGTGAATGACTTTGATCTCAAAGCTTCATGTGATATTGGTTCTAGTGTCTCTATTATGTCTAGGAAGATTTATGAAATGCTTGAATTGCCACCTTTGGAAGATTGTTATTTGGATGTCCCACTTAATGAATATGCTAAGAAGAAACTCATGGGGAGTTGTTGGGGGGATGACCCCAGGTAGGGTCAAGACAGGTAAGAAAGGGAAAGGACCTTTCATATCCAGGGTCGGGTCATGGCATGGTTCGGCCGAGTTATGCAAGGATCGGCCGAATAAGATATGGCTTATCCTGAATCAGGTAGTTGGGACCTAACTCGGCCGTCATATGGGTCATGTCGGCCAGGCGCTGTTGATTAGCTTAAATGCAGGTAAAGGTCAAGGCAAGTTATGCAAGTCGAGGCCGGGTTATGGGAATCTTGTAGAAGGAGCTAACTCCTAAAGTCAAACCCTAGCTGCTATTTCTATGGAATCTGCACAGTGCCAAGCGCTAGAGACAAGAAGCAGAGCAGCAGAGGGGCAGAGGAGGGTCATGGAGGTGACAGTCATCAGGCCCGAGGCTCACATGTGATGAGATCTGGGTCTTTGTCGTCGATAGAAGGGGGACACGGAAAGAGGTCCGCCGAGTTACCGCTTTGGGACAAGCATATTCCACGAATATTCTTGTCCACGTCAGCCCTAGGAGGAACCAAGGGACTCCTTTAGAAGGAGAGGCAGGGCGTCCTGGAGAAGGGATCGATTCTTTTTGACTCTAGGGCACTAGTTGCATCTTCTTCCTCCTCCTTCTGATACAGCTCGAGGGGCACTTGTAGCTCCACCGAAGAGGAATAAATTTTGAGTTCAAGCTTTCTGTGTGTAGAAAACACTACATCTTCCCTCCCCAGATCCCTCTAGCATCCATTGGCCCCCAACTTAAGCCTACCCATGGCATCTGCGGTGCCACCACCACGATAGTTGGCGCCCACCATGGGGCCAGCAGCAGTGCTAGCTGCAGTCAAGATCCGGACGGGAAACTTCATCGGCACGGGAGAGCGCGTCGTCTCCGTCTTAGTCCAGAGATTTGACATCTGGGACTATGTCAGCAACAACGCTGGCAGCTTCGGAGCAAAGCCGCCACACGCAACGACATCTTCATCAACCTGGGCGCTCACAATATCTACGTCGGCGTCGACACGTCCTACGTGTACCCTCGCCGAGTCTTCCTCGCGGGAGATCCTCCCCTCAGTGCTGCCAGCGGTTAGTGTAACACTCATCCCACAGGAAGCATTGAGGTGATGATGACGATGCCAGCGCCGGCAGCAGGAGCGGGCGCCGGACCAAGAAAGAACCAGGTGGTAGCAGACCCGGCGGTGGCAAAGCCTGTAGCCGCAAAGACAGCGGCAGCAACAGGTCCGCCGATAGCTAAAGAACCAGAAGTGCAATAGGTAACCCCCAAGGCACCAAGGGTAAGATGGCCACCTCTGGAGAGGCCGTAGAATATCTTGCAAGCAGCCATAGATAACCTAACAACACCTGTAGCACCAATAGTTAACCCGGCAAATGCACAAGAAGAACTAGAAGAGACTAGGTTGAAAATGTTAGAGGACGCCAAAAAAGTGTCTGCGCTATAGGAGTCCTTTTGCGAGAGTATGCAAGGGAAAACAAGCTAGATATAGCCCCTACGTGAATAGACGACCTAAGAATGAAAGGGAAGAATCTCCTTAGTGATATTAACAAGAAACATGAATCTCAGTTGGGTGATTCGGCTGACCCGGGGCTGCCGAGGTATAGCACCCCGGCAATCAACCTCAGGGCAGCAAATGCAGCAGCCTCCGAGCTAGAGGGATTGACCGGTGAAGCCCGGCAAAGGCAGCAAGAAAGAGTGAATGAGCTGGTACGCATTGCCAACCAGCAAAATGAGGAAATACTCAGAGCTAACCCAGCAAAGTCAGGGGCTTCGCGCATGGTTCATTTTGCTAGGGCTTCCCCCGCATTATCCGTGGCGGAAGCATCCTCACCCGGAAACGGTGCACGAAAAGATAAAGCAATAACTTCGGGAAAGAGAAATAAACAGATTGTCCCATATGATCCGGAAATGGCTGGAAAGGTCAATGAAAATAAAGGCAACGGACGCCAAGGTAATAGCGGTGAAAGAAACCTCGGCCGCGGCAATAGAGAGCATGGGAATCTCGTAAGGGGAAACCCCAAGAATAATAACCCGGCGGAAGGGAGGATATACCTCCCGCAAGATCATTAGCCAAGGCATGAACCTCGGCAAGACCAAGAAGCAAGACAGGCTCCGCATAACCAAGCTAATGACCGATATAATGATGGTTATTCGGAAATGGAAAATGCCGGACACGTTGGGCAAAATCACTACGGAATGCAAGAAAGAGATATTTACAGAAACTTGCCGTCAAATGACGCAAGATTCAAACTGGATAGGCTATATCGGTCCGAGTTATTGGAAGAGCAAGGTCCACCTGGTCCGGCATGTTTTGTACCTCGGATCATGGGCAAACCACCTGTCCCAATGTCACATCCCAAGATTTTCCAAATCTTGTAATGTGAAAATAAATGAATAAAATAAAACTTTGTTGATTTTCAGGGCCAGAAGAAACTTTTTGAATTTAAATGGAACCTCAAACCCATTTGAATTAAATAAAATCCTAAAGGAATTTAATGAGTTAAACATTTAATTAAAGGAAATTAAAAATGTTTTGGAATTACTATTTTGGAATCTTTTAATAAAAGATTTGGTTTTTCAAAAAGAAAAGGTGAATTTATAAATAAAGGTTATTTTATAAAGCCAAATTAAACCTTGACCAAACTTTGGAATTAAAACATTTTGTTTTGAATAAAAATAGCAAAGGTTTATTTAAGTAAATTAATAAGAATTTATTATCCAAATTTATTTAAATAAAAGGTTTTACCATTTTAATTGAAACATCAAAACTTATTAAATTATTTTAAATAAATTTTCCAAGTATTTTATATTCTCTAATAAAACCTACTAAAGTGTTTTGGCTTTATTTTAGATTTCAAAATAAATATATCAATAAAACAAATCCTATTTGATTTAATAATGAAAGTCTATTATACTTAATTAATAATGGACTCTAAAATAAAAGAGTATTATGTTTTAAACAAATTTCCAAGTACTCTATATTTCCCAAATAAAACCTACTGATTTGGTTTTGAAAATATTTAGGTTTCAAATAAAGATTTTATTAATAAAATCAAACTCTATTTGATTTAATAACTAAGGCCCATTTTATTTAATTATTAATGGACCCTAAAGTAAAAGGTTATTTTGTTTTAAAACAAGTTTTCCAAGTATTCTTTATTTCCAAATAAACTACTGATTGGTTTTGAAAAATATTTGGATTTCAAATAGAGATTTTATTAAATAAATCAAACCCTATTTTGATTAAATAACTAAAGGGCTATTTTATTTAATTATTAAATAGATCCTAAAAAGAATAAAAATATTATTTTATTTTTAAGATTTGGTTTATGTTGATAAACAGAACCAAAAACTCATTATAAGTTTGAATTGTTTGAATGGTTTGAGTGAATGAATAATTGATTCAAATTCAAAACAGAAAAATAGAAATAGAAAAGGAAAAATAATTCAGACAGAAAAAAAAAGAGAACAGCCCACCATCTGGCCCAACTCCAGCCCAACAGCCCACCTAGCCCACCTGCCCCTCTCCCCCGAAGCGCTTCTTTCCACTCAGAACCGCACCCACACAGAGTCTGATCGGTGGACCCAACCCCTTTCCTTCTCTATCGCTGACAACATGACCCCACTCCCCCTGTTCTTCTTTCCCACCCGCACGACCTCTTCTTCCCCCTCGCCGGCCGTTGCAGACTTTGATTTCGCGGCATCAATTCGCCTTAACGCGGCTGCATTTACTCGCTCTGATCACGCACCTTAAAGCGCTCGCCCCTCCTCTCCGTTTTCCCCCTGTCACCCCGCAGTAGCACGCCCCCAGGCCGTCTCAATTTCTCCCCGAGCATCCTCTGCTCCGACGAGGTTCTCGACCGATTCCGGCAGCCCTCGCCACCCCTTGCCTCCCTATGCCACCTAGCAGTTTCCCTACTCCCAGACGCACCTCCCAGCTCTTTTAGTTCGACCGCGGACGCCCCGGAGCATCGACTACGACAAGCTCCCGACGCCGCCGTGTTTGTCTTCTTCTCCGACGACGCCCACAGGTTGTATCCGACCGCCCCTCCTCTTCTCTTTCATGCACGAGTCACCGCCTCGACCTTGCGCAGCTAACCTTGCCTTCTGCTTGCCTCGGCGTGATCTGTAGCATCATCCTCGACCTCGACCGCGCGCGTCTGTCGCCAGAACCAACTCCGGCGAAGAATTCTGCCCGTACCCGTACGCCCCTCCACCAACCAAAAGCACGTTGAGCATCAGCGCTGCATTGCGAACCTGGTGAGCATCCTCCCCCTCTTCCTCGTGTCCTATTTCGCCAGCGCCGCCGCCGAATGACCTCGCCGCCGCCAGCAACCGTCGCTGCGCCGCCCAAGTTTGGTCAGTGCGATGACAGCCGTCCGATCTAGATTGAGCGAGTAGGATTAGACCACTTAACCGTGAAGGGGTATGCGTTCTCGATCGCACGATTAGATTAGATCCTACGGTTGCAGCTGTGCGATCCGCACGAAGCGGTACCTGCCAATCACGGCTCGACGCGTGGCCAGTGTTTGAGTTAAAACAGATTTTTTAATTAGATTTATTTGCAAACTTCAAACCTTTGTAACTTTCAAACCACACGTCCAAAAATTATAAATTTTATATCAATGGATTCAGGAAAGCAAGCCCTAGCCAACTGTGGAATTAGTTTAGCCAATAGTATATGTTAGTTTGCTTGATTTTGCAGATTCTTTTGTGAGCTTGTTTAGAGTATAAAAATTGTTTAAAATTGAATTTAGGGGTAAAACTTTTGCAAAATGGTTTGGTGTGACCTTACTGACCCTAGGAACTAACCCTTGGTGTTAAAAATGATTTTGGTAAAATTTAGGTTGAATTATTTGACTTAGCCAATTTCTAGCCCAATAAAATTATTGATTTTATTATGAAAATGTTTATGGAAAGGAAACTTTGAGAAAATAGTTTGGACCAAACCTACTGACCCAAAAACACCAAGTTTTGCAATAGCAACTCATTTGGTGAACAACTTAATAGTTTTGCCTTGATAAAAACATTTTTCACCACATGAAATGATGAATGGATTTAAAAATGGTTTTGGACAAAACCCTCTTGCTAATGACTTTGCCACTTTGGTAAATGACCAATTTGGATCTTACAAAGTTTAGAAACCCAATAGAGGCCCTCTTTGCAAAATAAAACTATCTTTTGCATGCTTATGCATGACTTGGATTCCATTACTTTGTGTGTGAAAAAAATTGTTTGTTTGACTTTGGTTTGGAATGAGAATTGAATGTGTGTTTTCTTGATTGACTTGTAGTGAAGTGTGATACTAGCAAGATCAAGGAGTGAACCACCATTCCCTACCAAAAAGGCAAGTGATGCTTCATACTCTTTGTCCCATTACTTTCTCTATGCATTAGTGATTTTACTAAGTAAAACTTGCATGGATTTTGCTCAGTATAAACCTTACTATAGGAAAACTAGTAGATGAAACCTTAGTGGAAATCTTCCTAAGTTAAGATTCCTACTACTATCAAGCTTAGCCTAGCTAATAGAAAACATGGGTGGAAGATATATTCACACTATGGAAAAATATTCTAAGTCTGAGGACTTGTGATTTTGTCTAATAAAACAACTAAGTTAATGAATCACCTGGGTGGAATGGGATGGCTTGGTGGTGTTTGGTTGAGTGGTTACACAAGGCCAGGGGACTGGTGAACCTTGTGTATCTCACTTGTGGATTGCCACCCAGGAACAAAGAGATTTGAGATGTCAAATGTTGAGAAGCTTCAAGTGCAACCACTTGGCAATATGGGCTCTGCCATGATCATATAGGTTGCAAGAACTTAGCCATATGGACAGTGGGTGGTAGTGTTTGATAGGTTGGAGCGCGTCCATTTTGGTCTAAGGGAAGGCTTCTGAAAGATCTTGTCTTGGGAAACCAAGTATTGTGGGGAAAGTGCACCACCTTTGCAGAGTGTAAAATCTAAGTACTTAGCCATGTCCCTGGTAAAGGACAATTTGAGCATCAAGACATGGAAGCAATAAGAATCTCATCATTCAAATTTCTAAGTAAAAATTTGTGGTTTGAACAAGGGTTGTTTGAAATCTTAAATCTTGATTGAGAGATGCCTTGTAAAGGATCCTCAATCTTTGATTGAGAAAAATGATTTTATAAAAGCAAGAACTTAATATTTTCAAATGTTAAGGAAAAATCTACTTTGAGAAATGCAAGCCTCAGCTCCACTTAGCCAAATGCATATAGATGATAGACTCCACTATACTATTATAAGTATCACTTGCCAATACAATTCAAATGTATTGACCCTTTGTGGCTGTAACTTGTATGTTGCAGGTTTGATTGTTTTTAGTGAGGATTGATTAATTAGGATTACAAAGTCTACAACCAACATCTGCCTGTGGCACTTTGAAGATGAAGGACCCCATGACTATAGTTATTCCGCTGCAATGTAATGTAATAGCCAAATGAGCTATGTATGATGTAATAAATTATGTTATTCCTGGTTATAAAGTTATATTATGACCTTTGTTTCTTGATATTACATCTTAACTGTGGATGCTAGCTATTGATCCAGGGACTAGCATTGTAAAACACAGGATGAATCTACCTTATTAGGTTGAGATCTCTACACCCAAACTTCCAATTGGCAAGAGGCACAAAAACATATAATGGAAGCACAAAGACACAGGATTGGCTGATTGACTATGCCATGGTAGTGAAGATAGTAGGAGGAAACTTGAGGTGGGCTGTGAGGTATGTGCCCCAGATGTTGGCAGGGCCGGCCAGGGTCTGGCTAAATAACCTACCAGCTGGCAGCATCAACTGCTGGTTGGATTTTGAGGAAATGTTCGTCAGTAACTTCACCAACACATACAAGAGGCCAAACAGACCGCAACAGCTGACCATGTGTAAGCAGAAACCGAATGAGACTAATAGAGAATTATTAACTCGGTGGTGTAATCTCAAAAACTCATGCGAAGGAGTAATTGAATCGCAAGAAATTGCCTGGTTCGCACAAGGATGCAGATATGGAAGTGTGTTGTGGCAGAGGCTACAAAGATATATGCCGACTACGTTGGCAGAGATAATAAAAATAGTAGACTCATATGCTTTCGGTGATCCGACTCATCCCGAGCTTATGTCGGCAGAGCACCGTGAACAGCACGACCATTACGCCCGAGATGGTGTGGGTTCTTCTCGGTGCAATGAGTGCCGAGGTAGAAGAAGAGATGATAGGCTGGATTACAGATACGGTTTGAATCAAGTTGCTGCAGTGGTGCGGGATTAGCCGGGTAGTGGAAACAATCAACGACAGAAGAACGGTCCTCAATAGTGGACACCGAGAAATGACGGGAAGAAACAGTGGACCCCGGAACAGAAGAAACAATGGCAAGAAAGGCCTAAGTACACATTTGAGTCGATGCTGGATCAGCCGTGTAAATTTCACACACCTAGCCCGGCCAAACCAGCCAATCACACAACTCGCCAATGAGCCTAGATGAAAAGTGTGATGGGAAACCCGGCAGCAATGGAAGCGCCGCAACAGCAAACACATCACCAACAACAGCCGAAGCTTACAGGGGGAACACACAGCAGCTGATGTTGCCCCCACCGCCTCCAAGGTATGAGAATAAGGACCGGAGGGATGCAGTTCACCAAGTGGTAAATCATAACCAAGATAGTCGAGGGAACCTCAGAAATAATGGGCACAATGATTACAGAGAGCACCACTAGTCATATTGTGTGTTCACCATGGAGTAGCAGGACATGCAGAGCATACAGCGCCGACACATGGAAGTAAATGCGGTTATGCCAGCAGTACCGAGGTATATGTCGTGGTCAGATCAGGAGATAACTTGGAGCATTATGGATCATCCAAAAATCATGCCAAACCCCGGGTCATATGCATTAGTGGTAGATCCAACGTTTTTCGGGCCCAGTATCAATGTGAAATTCTCAAAGGTGTTGATAGATAATGGAAGTAGCATCAATATTATGTACAAGGACACAATGCATAAGCTCGGTATCTCTCTGAATATGCTGCAGTCAACCAGGACAACCTTTCATGGGATAGTACCAGGATTGTCATTTGATCCCATCGAGAAGGTCCGAGTAGACGTATTATTTGTCACAAGGGAGAACTGCAGAGCGGATAATTTGGAGTTTGAGGTGGTGGATCTGGAAAGCTACTATCATGCATTACTCGGAAGACCGGTGTTAGCAAAATTTATGAGCAGCTGCCACATCGGCTACTTGAAAATGAAGATGCCAGGACCACAAGGGGTGATAATAGTAGAAGGAGACTTCAAAAAGTCGATGGAATGTGCTTCAGCCGGATATAATCTGGCTGAATCTTTGGTAATTGCAAGGGAGAAAATAAAAATTCAGGAGGTGGCAGCTTTAGCTCAGTCGGCACAACTTAACATGCCAGCACTTTCTAACCCGCATGGAAGTGTATCTTTTCAGCCGACTAAGGAGACAAAGAAGATTCAGACTGATGACCAGTTCCTAGAGCACACCAGCACCATTGGTGCAGGCCTGAGTGACAAATTGGAAAGCGAGCTCACAAACTTCCTCCGTGAGAATCGGGATATCTTTGCGTGGTCCACACAAGATCTGCAAGGAGTACCGAGGGAGTTGGCTGAGCAATCTTTGCATGTAAGGCAAGGAGAAAGGCCGGTGAAGCAACCTCTCTGCCGCTTCGCCAAAGACAGGAGAAAAATCATAGGGGATGAGATAGCTCGGCTCCTTGCGGCCGGGTTTATCATGGAAGTACTTCATCCGGATTGGCTGTCTAACCTGGTGTTGGTAGAAAAGAAAAAGGATGACCCGAACGTATCTGTCGTTTGGCGTATGTGCATCGATTACACGAACCTTAACAAGGCGTGTCCTAAAGATCCTTTTCCTTTACCTAGGATAGACCAAGTCATTGATTCAACCGCAGGTTGTGAACTATTATCATTTGTAGACGCGTACTCTGGTTTCCACCAGATACCGTTAAACCCGGCTGATCAAATAAAAACTGCGTTTATCATCCCGTATTGGGCTTATTACTATCTCACCATGCCATTCGGCATGCACAATGCAGGGCCACATACCAAAGATGTATGCAAAAATGTTTGCATGATCAGATTGGAAAAAATGTTCAAGTATATGTTGATGATGTGGTTATAAAAACCAAAGAGAGCCATACACTCCTGGAATATATCCGGCATACATTCGCGAATCTAAGAAGATTCCGAATGAAGCTTAACCCGAAAAATTGCACCTTCGGTGTACCGGCCAGGAAATTACTCGGATTCCTAGTATCCAGCCGAGGTATAGAGGCAAATCCGACTAAAATTTGTGCGGTTCAAAGAATGGGACTGACGAGATGTCTCAACGATGTTCAGAAATTTACAGGATGCCTTGCATCCTTAAGTCGATTCGTGAGTCGGCTAGGCAAAAAAGCATTGCCTTTATATCCGTTAATGAAAAAATCTGATAAGTTCACATGGACACCACAGGCTGATAGTGCTTTTCATGAGTTGAAAAAAATGCTGGCCACAGCGCCTATTTTAGCTTCCCCATTGGCAAAGGAGCCTATGCTACTCTATGTGGGAGCAACAAACAGAGTTGTGAGCGCGGTAGTAGTGGTGGAGCGCAATGAGGAAGGTAAGTCGGTGCAAAGACCGGTATATTACCTAAGCGAGGTATTATCGGCTTCAAAACAAAATTACCCACACTACCAAAAAATGGCTAACGGGGTATACATGTCGGCAAAAATGCTCAAACATTATTTCGAGGAACATCCCATAAAGGTGATTTGCGAAGCACCTATAGCCGAGATAATGAGCAACAAAGATGCAAGTGGCCGAATAGCAAAATGGGCAATTGAATTATCTCCTTATGCCCCGCAATTTGATAGGCGAGATGCAATCAAATCTCAGGCGGTGGCCGACTTTTTCGTCAATTGGGACGAGATACAGTATGAACCCCCATTACCCGATCCGAACTATTGGACAATGCATTTTGATGGATCCAAGTTGAGGAATGTATTAGGAGCAGGGATAGTACTAACCTCTCCAAAGAAAGATCAATTGAAATATGTATTACAGATAAATTTTTCTACATCAATCAATGTAGCTGAATATGAGGCACTTGTCCATGGCCTAAAAATGGAGAAAGAGATTGGCATACATTGGATTCTCTGTTTCGGAGATTCGGACCTTGTGGTCCAGCAAGTATCAGGAAATTGGGACGCATTGGATGCAAACATGGCCCTATATCGGTTTCATGTACAGAAAATTAGTGGTTATTTTGACGGGTGTGAGTTTCATCACATACCTCGGGCGGAAAACAACGTCGTGGATACACTATCAAAGCTCGAATCAAGCAGACAATCAATTCCACCAGGCATCGCCCTAGAACACCTGAGAAAGCCATCAATCACACCTCCACCAGAATCCGAGTCAATTCGCCTTTCATCGGATCAGAAATCTGAGTGTGTTCCAATGGAAATTGACAAGGGACATGGGCCGAATAACCCGGGGACTGATTCAATTAACCAACAAGATGGTTGGAATAATTCAATGAGCGTTATGTTGGCAGAAGTAATGGAAATTGATAAAATAGCTACCCCATAAAGGGACGTACCAGAGTGGGCACAGCCCATATTCGTATTCCTCAAAAATAGGACCTTTCCGGATAATGAGGTCCTCGCAAGGAAGACAATAATTGTTGGAATTATGCCCTAGAGGCAATAATAAAGATGTTATTATTATAATTCTTGTTCATGATAATGTTTATATTCCATGCTAGAATTGTATTAAGCGGAAACTTTAATACTTGTGTGGTTTGTGAACATCACCGTGTCCCTAGTACGCCTCTATGGACTAGCTCATTGATCAATGATGGTTAAGGTTTCCTAACCATAGACATGAGTTGTCAATTGATAATGAGATCATATCATTGGGAGAATGATATGATGGACAGACCCAAACTAAGCGAAGCAATTAGATCGTGTCGTCGTGTTCGTCTTTGTGAAGCTTTTCTTATGTCAAATATTGTATTCCTTAGACCATGAGATAATACAACTCCCTGGTATCGGAAGAAAGCTTTGAGGTCATCAAACGTCATCCTATGAGAGGGTGATCATAAAGGTGTCTCTCAGGTGATCGGAAAGTATCTGTTGGGTTGTATGTATCGAGATGGGATTTGTCCCTCCCAAGTCGGAGAGATATACTTTGGGCCCACTCGGTAATCGATATCAACACCGCTTGCAAGCATGTGGTTAAGGAGTTAATCACAAAGTGATATCGGATTACGGAACGAGTAAAGTACTTGCTGTGAACTAGGTATGACGGTACCGACGATCAAATCTCGGGCAAGTAAAATATCGTGAGACGAAGGGAATATATATATGGGATTGATTGAATCCTGGCATCATGGTTCATCCGATATGATCATCGATGAATGTGTGGGAGTCAATATGGGTGTCCAGAACCCGGTGTTGATTATTGATAGAAGATCATGTCTGCATTTTCTCGAACCCGCAGGGTCACACACTTAACGTGTCTCGACGCTAGGATAGATTGGATAATTGGTTTATGAGTTTTTGTTCGGAGTCTCCGATGGGATCCGGGACATCACGAGAGGTTCCGGAATGGTCCGGAGAATAAGATTCATATAAGGCAGTGCAGTTTTTGGAGTTCGGAATTGTTCCGGGTTAATCGGTATTGTACCGGAAGCTTCTAGAACCTTCCGGAAGGGGCCCAACGTGGCCCCACCTTCCGGGAGGGGGCATGGGCCTATGAGGGAGTGCCCTGGCCGCATTGGGCCAGGGGCATAAGGCCCCATAGGGCCCAGCCGGCCTAGAGAGGTTTAAACTCGAGATAGAGTTTCTAGAAGGGGGGGTTTCCTTGCCCCCCACTCCTCCTCCTTTGGGGCCGCCGGCCTTGGCTTGGGGGAGGGGCTAGGGCTGCGCCCACCCCTCTATATATAGAGGGCTGGGGGCGCACCAACCCCCCACACCTTCCCCTCCAACCCTAGCCGCCCTGCTGCCCTCCTCTCTCCCTCCCGACTGCTTGTAGGCGAAGCCCTGCTGCTGAAATTCTCCACCAATTGCACCGCGCCGTCGCGTTGTAGATCCAACCCGTCTCTCCACCATACTTGCTGGTCCAAGGAAGGAGGAGACGTCGAGGTGCTGCACGTGTGCATCTCACGGAGGCACAGCCACTTGTGGTGCTAGATCGGATCGAATCGCGAGGAGGAGAAGCGAGTATGACTACATCACCCACGTTCGGACGAACGTTCCGCTGTGCGAATCTTCAAGGGTATGAAGATCTAATCCAATCTCTCTCGTTGTTTGCATCTCCTAGATTAGATCTTGGCTTTCCCTCTGTTCGCATCCGTAGAAAATTTTGATTTACTATGCCGCGAAACCCTTCAGTGGTATCAGAGCTAGATCTATGCGTAGATGTGTTTCACGAGTAGAACGCAACATGGTTGTTCTGGGCGTTGATGTTTTCTGTTGCAAGCCTCTTGTTTGTGTTCTTCTTATGATGCGGGATAGTGAGATTGAAGCGTTCTAGGCCAACCTTACGCGACGTCGTTCGCGAGACCGGCTCCGCACTTGACGTGTGGCTTGTTCCACACATGCGGCTGGTGGATGTCAGTTTCTCTCACTATAGTTGTCATGAGATTAACACCGGAGTTTGGCAACCATAATATCACCGTTGTGGCTTTCCGTAGGTAAGAATCGTTCTTAGCATCTACTCCCATAAGCCACGTAAAACATGCAACAACAAAGTAGAGGCGTCTAACTTGTTTTTGCAGGGAGTGTTTTCTGTGATATGGTATGGCCCAAGATGTGATGTGTATAATGTATGCGATGATCATGTTTTGTAATGTTTCACGACTTGCATGTCGATGAGTACACAACCGGCAGGAGCCATATGGTTGTCTTTATAATTGTGTATGACCTGTGTGTCAACTTCTTATACGCCATGTAATAGTTTCACTTTATCGCTAAGTAGTTAGCAATAGTTGTAGTTGCTATTCGTGGTGGAGGCAATCATGGTGGAGTGATGGAGATCATGCCGGCACGCACAAGATGGAGATCATTGCGCGAAGATTGGCTATACCATGTCACATTAAAGTTATATGCATGTGATGTTTATCCTTTTATGTATCTTATTATGCTTAGATCGCGACGGTAGCATTATAAGATGATTCCTCACTTAAAGATCAAGATAAAAATTGTGTTCTCCCCGAGTATGCACCGTTGCGAAAGTTCATCGTGTCCAAGCATCACGTGATGATCGGGTGCTATAGACTCTACGCTCACATACAACGGGTGCAAGCCAGTTTTGCACACGCGGAAATACTTGGGTCTAACTTGACGAGCCTAGAATGTACAGACATGGCCTCGGAACACATGAACCGAAAGGTTAAGCATGAGTCATATGAATGATATGATCGACACTTCATTGTCCACCATTGAAGCCACATCTCTTCCCTTGATGATCGGATTAGGTGTGGTGAATTTGGATCATGTTCACTAAACAACTTGAGGGATGTTGAATTTAGTGGGAGTTCATCTAGTAATTTGATTAAGTTGAACTATTTATCATGAACATAGTCTAAATTGTACTTGCAAATACTGTAGATCACATGGCCAAGTCCAACTTCAACTTCAACGTTTTTGCTGAGAAAGAAAAGCTTAGAAACAATGGGTCTAACTTCACCAATTGGTTCCGCAATCTAAGAATCATTCTCTCTGGCGGTCAAAAGGACTATGTCCTTGGGAAAGCGTTAGGTGACCCCCCTGCTGCAACTGCGCCGGCTGATGAGAAAGTTGTCTATCAGTCGCGCAAAGATGATTATGGTGTGATGAAGAGCACCATGTTGTTTTCTATGGAATCGGAACTTCAAAATCGTTTTGAAGACTATCCCGGGCCCTTTGAGATTCTCGAGGAGCTGAAAACCATGTTTCAGACTCAGGCCCGTTCTGAGAGATATGAGATCTCTGAGAAGTTCTTTAACTGCAAGATGGAGGAAGGGAGTTTCGTTAGTGAGCACGCCATTAAGATGACGGGCTACACTCAACGCCTTGAGCAACTGGAATGCACGATTCCGAAGGAGCTCAAGATTGACAGGGTTCTGCAATCACTCCCTCCCAGCTACAAAAGTTTTGTAGTGACTCATAATCAGATTGGTTCCACTGATACGATCACCGAGCTCTTCGCAAAGCTGAAGGCTGCGGAGGTGGACATCAAGAAGGATAATCATGTGTTGATGGTCAACAATCCCACCTTCAAGAAAGGTAAGGGTGCAAAGAAGCCCTTCAAGAAAGGAGGCGGCAAGCGCGTTGCCCCTGCTGAGAAGAAGCTCAAGTCTGGTCCTAAGCCGGACACTGAGTGCTTCTATTGCAAGGACAAGGGTCACTGGAAGCGCAACTGTCCAAAGTACTTAGCGGACAAGAAGGCTGGCACCATCAAAGGTATATTTGATATACATGTTATTGATGTTTTCCTTACTAGCCCTCGTTGTAGTGCCTGGGTATTTGATACTGGTTCAGTTGCTAATATGTGTAACTCGAAATAGGAGCTACGGAATAGACGGCGGCTTGCGAGGGATGAGGTGACGATGCGCGTTGGCAACGGAACAAGAGTTGATGTGATGGCCGTCGGCACGCTCTCCTTAGTTTTACCTTCGGGATTAGTTTTAAACCTCAATAAATGTTATTATGTGCCTGCGTTGAGCATGAACATTATTTCTGGATCTTGTTTATTGCAAGACGGTTATTCATTTAAATCGGAGAATAATGGTTGTTCTATTTATATGAGTAACATCTTTTATGGTCATGCACCTGTTGTGAATGGTTTATTTCTTCTAAATCTCGAAAAGGATGAAACACACATCCATAACATTGAGGCTAAGAGATGCAAAGTAGATAGTGATAATACTACTTATTTGTGGCACTGTCGTCTAGGTCATATTGGTGTAAAGCGCATGAAGAAACTCCATTCTGATGGACTTTTGGAGTCTCTTGATTTTGAATCATTTGACACATGCGAACCATGCCTCATGGGCAAGATGATCAAAACCCCGTTCTCCGGTATGATGGAGCGAGCAACGGACTTGTTGGAAATCGTACATACCGATGTATGCGGACCGATGAGTGTTTCGACGCGCGGTGGATATCGCTATTTTCTCACTTTTACCGATGACTTAAGTAGATATTGGTATATCTATTTAATGAAACATAAATCTGAAACGTTTGAAAAGTTCAAAGAATTTCAGAATGAAGTGGAGAACCATCGTAACAGAAAGATTAAGTTTCTACGATCCGATCGTGGAGGTGAATATTTGAGTTATGATTTTCTCACGCATCTTAAAGAAAGTGGAATCGTTTCACAACTCACGCCACCCGGAACACCACAGCGCAATGGTGTGTCTGAACGCCGGAATCGAACCTTATTAGATATGGTCCGATCGATGATGTCTCTTACTGATTTGCCGTTATCATTTTGGGGTTATGCATTAGAAACCGCTGCATTCACTTTAAATAGGGCTCCATCTAAATCCGTTGAGACGACATTGTATGAACTATGGTTTGGTGCTAAACCTAAGTTGTCATTTCTTAAAGTTTGGGGATGCGAAGCTTACGCCAAGAAGTTGATGCCAGACAAGCTCGAACCCAAAGCGGAGAAATGCGTCTTCATAGGATACCCTAAGGAAACTATTGGGTATACCTTCTATCACAGAACCGAAGGCAAAGTGTTTGTCGCAAAGAACGATTCCTTTCTTGAGAAGGAGTTTCTCTCTAAAGAAGTGAGTGGGAGGAAAGTAGAGCTAGACGAGGTTATTGAACCTTCTCTTGAGTTGGAGAGTAGCGCAGCACCTGAAATTGTTCCAGTGCCGCCTGCGCCAACAATAGAGGAAGCTAATGACAAGGACCATGAAGCTTCGGACGATGCTGCTACTGAACATCGCAAGTCGACAAGGTCGCATGCCCCTCCTGAGTGGTACGGCAACCCTGTCTTGTCTGTCTTGCTAGTAGAAGACAGTGAACCTACGAACTATGAGGAACCGATGATGAGCCCAAACTCTGAGAAATGGCTAGAAGCCATGAAATCCGAATTGGGATCCATGAGCGAAAACCAAGTATGGACTTTGGTGGACTCTCCTAGCGACCGAAAGGCTGTTGAGTGCAAATGGATCTTCAAGAAGAAAACGGACGCGGATGGTAATGTTACCATCTATAAAGAACGGCTTGTCGCGAAAGGTTTTCGACAAGTTCAAGGTGTTGACTACGATGAGACTTTCTCTCCCGTAGCGATGTTTATGTCCATTCGTATTTTATTAGCAATTGCTGCGTTTCATGATTATGAAATATGGCAGATGGATGTCAAGATTGCTTTCCTCAATGGCAACATTGATGAAGAGTTGTATATGATGCAACCCGAAGGTTTTGTCGATCCTAAGGATGCTAGTAAAGTATGCAAACTTCAGCGTTCCATTTATGGACTGAAGCAAGCATCTCGGAGTTGGAACCTTCGTTTTGATCAAGTGATCAAGAGCTTTGGATTTGTTCCAAATTGCTACGAAGCTTGCATCTACAAGAAAGTGAGTGGGAGCTCGGTGACGTTTCTGGTACTATATGTGGATGACATATTGATTATCGGAAATGACATCAACATGCTTAACGATGTGAAGAGATATTTGAACAAGTGTTTTTCAATGAAAGACCTAGGTGAAGCTGCTTATATATTGGGCATCAAGATCTATAGAGATAGACAAAGACGCCTGATAGCTTTAAGCCAGAGTACATACCTAGACAAAGTTCTGAAAAGGGTCAGAATGGATAAGGCAAAGAAAGGTTCGGTGCCTATGTTGTCAGGTAAGATATTGAGCAAGGCTCGGTGTCCAGCTACGGTAAATGATAGGGAAGCTATGAGCAAAGTGCCTTATGCCTCGCCATAGGTTCCATCATGTATGCCATGCTGTGTACTAGACCGTATGTGTCCAATGCTCTTAGTTTGACGAGCAGATATCAAAGTGATCCAGGAGTGGAACACTGGACAGCTGTGAAGAACATCCTAAAGTACCTAAATAGAACTAAAGAAATGTTCTTGGTCTATGGGGGTGATGAACAGCTCGTCGTAAAAGGTTACGTCGACGCTAGTTTCGACACCGACAAGGATGATTCTAAATCTCAGACAGGATACGTGTATATTTTGAATGGAGGAGCTGTGAGCTGGAGAAGCTGCAAGCAAAGCGTGATCGTGGGATCTATAGTAGAAGCGGAATACATGGCTGCTGCAGAAGCGTAAAGTGAAGGAGTTTGGATCAGAAACTTCATCACTGAGCTTGGCGTGGTTCCAAGTGCATTGGACCCACTGGAGATATTGTGTGACAACACTGGCGCCATAGCACTCGCTAAGGAACCAAGATATCATCCAAAGACCAAGCATATCAACCGCAAGTTTCATATAATCCGAGATTATATAGAAGATGGAGATCTGAAGATTAGCAAAGTACATACAGATCTGAATGTCAAAGATCCATTGACTAAACCTCTTCCACGTGTAAAACATGATCAGCACCTCAGTGCCATGGGTGTGAGATTGTTGCCAGATGTAAACTAGATTATTGACTCTAGTGCAAGTGGGAGACTGTTGGAATTATGCCCTAGAGGCAATAATAAAGATGTTATTATTATAATTCTTGTTCATGATAATGTTTATATTCCATGCTAGAATTGTATTAAGCGGAAACTTTAATACTTGTGTGGTTGAACAACACCGTGTCCCTAGTACGCCTCTATGGACTAGCTCATTGATCAATGATGGTTAAGGTTTCCTAACCATAGACATGAGTTGTCAATTTATAATGAGATCATATCATTGGGAGAATGATATGATGGACAGACCCAAACTAAGCGAAGCAATTAGATCGTGTCATCGTGTTCGTCTTTGCGAAGCTTTTCTTATGTCAAATATTGTATTCCTTAGACCATGAGATAATACAACTCCCTGGTATCGGAAGAAAGCTTTGAGGTCATCAAACGTCATCCTATGAGAGGGTGATCATAAAGGTGTCTCTCAGGTGATCGGAAAGTATCTGTTGGGTTGTATGTATCGAGATGGGATTTGTCCCTCCCAAGTCGGAGAGATATACTTCGGGCCCACTCGGTAATCGATATCAACACCTCTTGCAAGCATGTGGTTAAGGAGTTAATCACAAAGTGATATCGGATTATGGAACGAGTAAAGTACTTGCTGTGAACGAGATTGAACTAGGTATGACGGTACCGACGATCAAATCTCGGGCAAGTAAAATATCGCGAGACGAAGGGAATATATATATGGGATTGATTGAATCCTGGCATCGTGGTTCATCCGATATGATCATCGATGAATGTGTGGGAGTCAATATGGGTGTCCATACCCCGCTGTTGATTATTGATAGAAGATCATGTCTGCATTTTCTCGAACCCGCAGGGTCACACACTTAACGTGTCTCGACGCTAGGATAGATTGGATAATTGGTTTATGAGTTTTTGTTCGGAGTCTCCGATGGGATCCGGGACATCACGAGAGGTTCCGGAATGGTCCGGAGAATAAGATTCATATAAGGCAGTGCAGTTTTTGGAGTTCGGAATTGTTCCGGGTTAATCGGTATTGTACCGGAAGCTTCTAGAACCTTCCGGAAGGGGACCAACGTGGCCCCACCTTCCGGGAGGGGGCATGGGCCTATGAGGGAGTGCCCTGGCCGCATTGGGCCAGGGGCATAAGGCCCCATAGGGCCCAGCCGGCCTAGAGAGGTTTAAACTCGAGATAGAGTTTCTAGAAGGGGGGGTTTCCTTGCCCCCCACTCCTCCTCCTTTGGGGCCGCCGGCCTTGGCTTGGGGGAGGGGCTAGGGCTGCGCGCACCCCTCTATATATAGAGGGCTGGGGGCGCACCAACCCCCCACACCTTCCCCTACAACCCTAGCCGCCCTGCTGCCCTCCTCTCTCCCTCCCGACTGCTTGTAGGCGAAGCCCTGCTGCAGAAATTCTCCACCAATTGCACCGCGCCGTCGCGTTGTAGAGCCAACCCGTCTCTCCACCATACTTGCTGGTCCAAGGAAGGAGGAGACGTCGAGGTGCTGCACGTGTGCATCTCACGGAGGCACCGCCACTTGTGGTGCTAGATCGGATCGGATCGCGAGGAGGAGAAGCGAGTACGACTACATCACCCACATTCCGACGAACGTTCCGGTGTGCGAATCTTCAAGGGTATGAAGATCTAATCCAATCTCTCTCGTTGTTTGCATCTCCTAGATTAGATCTTGGCTTTCCCTCTATTCGCATCCATAGAAAATTTTGATTTACTATGCCGCGAAACCCTTCAATAATAAGGGCGAAAGCATACACAATAATAAATAATGAGCTCTATAAGAGAAGCGTAACAAACGTACTGCAACGATGTGTTGACCCGGTATAAGGACAAGAGATCCTCTTAGACATACATCAAGGAGAATGTGGGCACCATGCCTCGTCTAGAGCCCTTGTGGCCAAGGCATTCCTACATGGGTTTTATTGGCCAAGTGCGCTAAACTAAGCAAAAGAACTGGTAGCAAAGTGCAATGTCTGTCAAAGATATAACAGTAAAATACATATGCCTTCATCCGAGTTAAAAACAATACCGATCACTTGGCCATTCTCGGTATGGTGCCTAGATATTGTAGGCTCATTTAATCCGGATCGCGGTGGCATGACTCACATTCTGGTCATGGTGGACAAGTTTACAAAATGGATAGAGGTAAATCCGATAAAAAAAGTGTGACGGGCCCACAGCGGTGAAATTTCTAAAAGATATCATTCTGAGATATGGTTACCCACACAGTATAATTACAGATAATGGCACGGACTTTGCTGAAGGACCCTTTCCTCTATTCTGCCATGAAAAGCACATAAGACTCGATGTTGCTTCGGTAGCTCATCCGCCGTCAAATGGGCAAGTAGAAAGATCGAATGGACTCGTGTTATCCAGAATAAAACCTCGGCTGATGGAACCACTTCAGAGGTCGGCAGGATGCTGGATTGAGGAACTCCCAACGGTACTTTGGAGTTTAAGGACTACCCTGAATAGATCAACGGGGTACACCCTATTCTTCCTTGTATATGGGACAGAAGCTGTACTTCCAGCCGACATAGTGCATGACTCGCCAAGAGTCACCCAATACACGAGCGCCAAAGGAAATGAAATATCTCGGCAAGATGATGTGGATCTACTAGAAGAAGCAAGAGAATTGGCATTGTCAAGATCAGCTGTTTATCAACAAGACCTCAGACGGTATCATATCAAGAAGTTAAATCCCAGAGTTTTCAAAGAAGGTGATCTAGTTCTTCGGCTAGTGCAAAGCACGACCAGTATGCATAAACTCTCACCCCCATGGGAAGGACCATTCATTGTAAGCAAAACATTGCACAATGATGCATACTACCTAATCGATGCTCAAGCACAAGAAAGGAACAAGGCGGATAAATCTGGAGACGAGTCAAAAAGACCGTGGAATGTAGTGTTACTTCACCCATTTTACACTTAGAGGAAGTGTATTGTATCCAGTAATATTATGTATCGGTTTATTGTGTTAGAAACGAGTTAATGAAACCTCGGCACCTCAAGCAGTGGCTCGGGGACTGCACCATATTGTTTGTCATTATGATTATGTACGAAACCTCGGTAGCTCGAGCAGTGGCTCGGGGACTGCCCCATATTGTTTGTCATTATGATTATGTACGAAACCTCGGTAGCTCGAGCAGTGGCTCACGGACTGCCCCATATTGTTTGTCATTATGATTATGTACGAAACCTCGGCAGCTCGAGCAGTGGCTCGAGGACTGTCCCGTATCGTTTGTCAATGATTATATGTGTAATGTGAATGATCACTTTGGCAACGCGAGCAATAACTCAGGGACTGCCCCATGTTCTTTACTATTATGATCATGTATTTGATACAAATGATAACCTCGGAAACTTGAGAGATAATTTGGGAACTAACCTATGTTGCCTATCTTACCAACAAATATTTGGTATGTCGGAAGGGTCGTACGTCCATCCGATTGACTGGCGTATGGACATAGGAGTCATAGTCCCTGATCTTTGACGAGCTAAAGGAAAAACTTACGATAGATAAAATAAGAACCAACAAAAAATCAAACACACGAAAGTTTGATTTAAAACCTATGAAATAAAATTTGTGAACGAAAATACACCTCACAACTCAACCAGAACAATAATAACGCAACGATTACTATAGCATATGAAAGATTCCAAAGTTATACGGATGAAACGGTTCCAAAAGAGGGAAATTGTCTTAGAACAGCATACACCCGGCATACCAGGGACATAAACAAATAAGAGTTTTACAGCTCAAGAATTAGCAGTTGCCGAGTCATCCGTAGGAGGAGCAACTGTAGCGGCAGGACTTTCCGATGTTGGTATCTCGGCTATGACCGAAGGTGCCTCGGCCTCGGTAGAAGGAATGGCTTCAGGAGCAGCAGCCTTCGAGGTTGCCTGAGCCTCCACGAAAGTTACTTCGGCATCGACCGAGGTAGCCAGGATGTCTTGGGAAGGGGTTGTTTATCGTGAGACTCCGCCTTGGGCTTGGGAAGCTTCAGTCCCCTTAGCGAGCATCGAGCTTCGGCGTTCCCTCCCGAACTGCCACTGGACTCATCAGAACTTCCAGAATTTTCCTCCGACTCACCTTCATCACCAGAATCTCTGTCGAACTCATCATCATCAGCAACCTCAATGTTATCTTCGGCATCATTGGGGAGGAAACTCGGCCCCCCATTCCACTAATGCACATTTGCGTATTCGATGAGCTGGTAGGCACGGGCTTGGCGGCGAGGAACATAATCCGGATCCTCAACCCAAGGGGAACCAGTGCGCAAATTCATCAAGGTATCGAGGGAGATATCCTCGTACCATGACAGAACGGTAGTAAGCGCCATATTAGCCCCGGCTCACCCGGCGGATTCTCTCCAGAGATTTACCTGAGTCTAAGAATCCATTAGCTTCGCCACGAGTACTTCCACCTTGTTGATCTTCGGTTCATTCGGCTAGAATACATCGAAAGCCTGAATTGTCGCTTTCACCAGATCCTTTCCCATGACTTTCATCGGCTCAATGACAGCAACAACAACAACCAAAAAATCCTCAATGGAATATTCTTGATATGCGAGGTTGGGAACACCTCGGTGGCCTCGATCGGCAATCACGGCTTTAGTACTCACAGGCTCGGCTTCTGGAAAATGGTCTGTAAAGCAAAACGTTACGTAAGTCAAGAGAGATAACGGGCAAAGAATGACTCGTACAGAAACCAAGAATAAAAAACACTGGCGAGTAAGCTTACGATGAATAAATCGCAACATCTTCTAGAGATCCATGGCCCAGCTAGCCCTTTTCTTCTCAAACTGAATGATCTCCTCGGTCATTGCCAGATTTTTCAGCTCGGCTGCATCAAGGAGATCCTTATCCTTCTGAAGCTGAAGGCTTAGCCTATTCTTTTCCTCGGAAAATTCTTGATCAATTTTTTCAATCTCGGACTTCTGCGAGGATTTCAAGGACTCAACCTCGGCACGAAGCCGAGCTATCTCATCATCCTTCTCCTTGATCTGCGCCAAGTGAGTTCCTTCTTGCTCTAAGAAATGCAGCATCATATCAGGCATGGGTATGCACTCTTGATGTGAGGTTGCAAGCATTTGTAACTCGGCTGGGCCGAAGGTGGAGCACTATAAGATACTCTAAATTCATCTAGAAGAGAATGGATGAGTACAGAAAGGAGGGGCAACTAACCTTCGAGGCGGGTAACCTTTTTAGTCAGCCAAGTATTTTGATTATTAATATTAGCTGAGTAAGGATACATCGTAAATTAGTCAGGAAGCAAAGACTAATACAAAGAATTTTACTACAAAAAGGCCAAATGATTTACCTGTCTTTTGCAGAATAGGAACCATCTGATCAAACTTATCTGGAAGTTTCTTATGCGAAAAAAGTTATCAGAGTTATCTCTGGAACTTGGCCATATGCCGGTAATGAGCAACCTGAAATAACAGCGAATTATACAAGGAAACTGTAAAAACGATCTGAATCAAGTAAAACTTGACTCGGATCTAAAATGGCTAGATATTTAAAATTACCAACATAAAACGATCCAAATCTAGTAGAAATTGACTCGGATATAGATGAATGGATGTTCAAATCCACTACCTAAAAAAGGTCCGAATCAGGTAAAACTTGACTCAGATCTAAGTTGACAGATGCATTTTACCTCAAAACATGCACAACAAAAATTATCTATTGCACAAACAGGTAACTATACCCTAAGCAAGGAAAGCTTCGAGACGAATAACAACTTATCCGGCTGCAAGATCGGGGACTAATAGGCATATAGTATACTGTGCGCATACCTCGTTCAAACGAATAATAAACTATTCACCAGATATAGTGTAGATTGGAGCGCATACCTCGTTCATTTTGTCACTCTCAAGTACGACCTTAGCAGCCAGGTGCAAATGGCTGCTAATATTGGAAAGCTGGAAAGATTGATTACTGGGATTACCCTCAAGCTGATCAGCAGCATTCCAGTTGTTGGCATACTCTATCAATGATCCAAGGCTACCACCACTCTCAGTGCGCGTCAAAACCTTGCCCTTAGCTTCTCGCGCTTGTTGTGTAGCTGTCTCGGCCGCCGAGCTCTTGTGAAGCACGAGTCGGGTATCGGCGGCAGAGACAGACTCAGGCCTGGCCACAAAGGCCCTTTTGCGAAGCATGTCGGAAACGGTCGGCTGAGAGGGACCAAGTTTTCCTTTCTGAGATGGCGTAGGTTTGGCAGCGCCGTCTTTCTTGGTCTTGACAGAGACTTCAGTAGCAGGCACGGGCGTAGGGAAAGAAGTTGTACTCGGAGCGATAGCACCTGTGGCAGAGGGAGCATTTGCCTCAATAGAAGCCGAGGTAGCGGCGACTTTGGCAGCAGCCAAAGTAGCAGGAACTTCGGCAGAGAGGGGTACGGCGGGGGAAACTCCGGAGACATTGGAAAAAACTGCCAGATCATTGGAATGATCCGGCATAGTCGCAGCAGCATCAACTTCAGGGGCAACTTCGGCCCCGTCTCGTCGAGGCGGAGTATTAGTCGGTAGGGGAGGAGAACTATCACGGAGAGGACTTGGGACTCGAACATCTTCTGGAGGCGATGGTGAAAGCGGCCGAGTAACATGAGATGTCATACTCGGACCACTAGGTTTGGCAGAAAGGGGAGCACTGCCAATTTAAAGATAGAGACAAGTTCACAAATAGAAAGAGAGAAACAAGAAATACAAGTTACAGAATGAAACAAAGCTTACCCAGAGACTTCGGGCATTGTTTTGTGTTTTGGGATGTGCTGGGAGGATTTCTTGGTTCGCTTCTTAGGAACAGCGTCCAAAGGATTGTTTGAGGCAGCACTCTTCTTCGACGCAGCGGGAGCCTCGGAAGCAAGGGATGCGACCTCGTGAACCTGGCCAGCTGGATTAGCTGGGAAAGAAGGAGTCGAAAATGCGTAAGATATAGGAACCATGGCAACTACCTCGAGAATTTGGACATCGTCCGAATCACCTTCGTCAGTGCGGGCCGGGATTTTACACCAGGTACGAGCGGGAGCAACCTCGGGTTTTACACCAACTCACCTTCGCCAGTGAGCTCGACATGGGCTCGTCGGAGGAGCCAACGAAGGAGTTGCTGGCGGCAGGGAGAGGCCTCGAAACCCAAGGCCACGTCGCAACGACAACGAGTGCGACGGCGGTAAAAGAGGAGAACCACCGCAGAAAACATAGGGCGGAGGCACAGCACGGCGAGCAAGGACCGAGCAGCAGCGGCGAGTCACGTAAGGAGGAGCACACCGGCGTAGAGGCTGGAGCAGAAGCACGGCGGCATGGTCGCTGGAGCAGAAGCGCGGCGGCGTGGTCGCTAGAACGGAAGCGCGGCGGCGTGATTGCTGGAGCAGAAGCACGGCGGCGTGGTCGCTGGAACGGAAGCACGGAGGCTGCAGCGCGAGACGAGGGAAGTGGAGAGGGGGAAGTGAACCAACCCATCCCCACTCCCTTACTTATAACCGCGTGTGGAGAGCCATAGTAGGATCGCAGATGCGGCGCGGTAACTGCAAACGGGCGTGTACTGCCCGTACTCGATCGATGATTGGAGCCATAGCGAGGACCACATGGCACAAGAGGAGATCCGGCCGCCATAACCATTGCGGTGATCGAAGGGTCACTGCACCGATAGAACTACCGCAATAATTACTGTAGCAATGTCAGGATGCACTATAGAGATATAAAAAATGAGACAAAAGGTAATGATTGGTACACGTAGGACGAAGCTTACAGGAGAAGCTAGAAAGATATATCGGGCAAAGGAAAGTGACTCGGAAGACGGGTCATACCTCGATAACGAAGGATGAGAAAAAGGTAGATAAAATGATAAAAACACCGACTAAATATTACGTCGGACAGAAAGATAAAAAGAGTGAATACCTAGAAACTGATGTGGTCCGGCCGAGGTATTCGACAGAACCGCACCAGCTTTGGGGACTAACGTTGGGGGGATGACCCCAGGTAGGGTCAAGACAGGTAATAAAGGGAAGGGACCTTTCGTATCCAGGGCCGAGTCATGGCGTGGTTCGGCCGAGTTATGCAAGGATCGGCCGAATAAGATATGGCTTATCCTG
This sequence comes from Avena sativa, assembly GCA_916181665.1. Lineage (NCBI taxonomy): Eukaryota > Viridiplantae > Streptophyta > Magnoliopsida > Poales > Poaceae > Avena > Avena sativa. The sequence goes on along the minus strand of OV702283.1, from coordinate 366,583,569 downwards.
AATTAGGTAGTTGAGACCTTACTCGGTCGACATATGGTTCATATCGGCCAGGCGCTGTTGATTAGCTTAAATGCAGGTAAAGGTCAAGACGAGTTAAGAGAGGCGAGGCCGGGATATGGGAAGCTTGTAGAAGAAGGAGGGAACTCCTAAAGTCAAATCCTAGCTGCTATTTCTGTGGAATCTGCACCGTGCCAAGTGCTAGAGACAAGAAGCAGAGCAGCAAAGGGGAAGAGGAGGGTCACGGAGGTGACAGTCATCAGGCTCGAGGCTCACATGTGATGGGCTCTGGGTCTTTGCCGTCGATAGAAGGGGGACACAGAAAGAGGTCCGCCGAGTTACCACTTTGGGACAAGCATATTCCACGAATATGATTGTCCACGTCAGCCCTAGGAGGAACCAAGGGACTCCTTTAGAATGATAGGCAAGGCGTCCTGGAGAAGGGATCGATTCTTTTGACTCTAGGGCACTAGTTGCATCTTCTTCCTCCTCCTTCTAATACAGCTTGAGGAGCACTTGTAGCTCCGCCGAAGAGGAATAAAAGGTGAGTTCAAGCTTTCTGTGTGTAGAAAACACTACATCTTCCCTCCCCAGATCCCACTAGCATCCACTGGCCCCCAACTTAAGCCTACCCATGGCATCTGCCGTGCCACCACCACGACAGGAGTATTAATGATGTTCTCATTATAGTTAACAATGCTTATGTCCCTGTTGATTTCTATATTTTGGATGTTGAATACAATGCTTCTTGTCATATTACTTTGGGAAGACCTTTTCTTAGAACTGTTGGTGCCATCATTGATATGAAAAAAGGCACCATTAAATATCATTTTCCATTCAATAAAGGTATTGAACACTTCCCTATGAGGAGAGAGAAGTTTATTTTTGCTCCTCTGAAAGCAAGCTTTGATGTTAATGCTTCTTCATTTGAAAATACTTGATTTCTTGCTTCTTGTGCCTAACTTTAAGGCGTTAAAGAAAAGTACTTGCTGGGAGATAACCCAAAAGTTTTCTTGAGTCTTGGAAGTTATTACTTCAGTAATTACTTCTCCTTATCCTTTTTGTTTGCTTTTTGTGCCAAGAATGACCTCTAATGAGAGGGAAGTAAGATTTGGGGAGTTGCTGTCCCGAAACAGATTTCTGTCCTCCACCATAAAAATTTGTGAGGCATCTCTGTAAGTCGGATTGAGCTGAAAATTTACAGAATAAATCCCCTGGTATGTTAGCTAACTTTCTTTAGTTCAACACTTTTTGATTTGAGAAACAGAAAGTCTTCTAAAAAATCGGTGTCTACCTGCTTGTCTGTTTTGAAAGATTTCTGCCATTATTTGCATTTGCTTCTTATTGATTCCTTTTTAGGTTCTTTTTGGGAAATTGAGATTTTTGAAGGAGTTGCTACAGTAGCTTGTGTTTTTAGTGAAAGTTTTGCTGTTCTAAATCTAAACCCAAGGGTCTATTATCTTTTGAATACACTAATGTTTCTAATGAAGATTGTTTGAAGTTTTGTATGAAGGAAAAATTTCAGGTGTAAAGAGAGGATGATGTAATGAGATGAAGAATGGACAAAAGCTCAAGCTTGGGGATGCCACCCCGGTGTCAACCCAAGAAACATCCAAGAGGTACAAGCGTCAAAGCTTGGGGATGCCCAAGGCATCCCCTTCTTCATCAATAAAAACCTCAGGTCTTTCTAGACACTTCGTTTTTATTGTTTCATGCACTGTTGTATTGTTCTTGGAGCATCCTAGTTTCTGTTTGCTTTTCTTAGTTTGTTTAGTTTGCTTGAATAAAGTAGTTTGGACCCCCGTCCTCGTTGTGTTGTTTCAAATAAGTTGATTGGTGTTGGAAAGGAGTGAAAAGTTCTTGCTTGAAAGTGCAAGAGGAGCTTCCTTTGACTGTGACTTAGATTTTATCATGTCATGCTAGGTGTTGTTTTGACCTTATGCTTAGTGATTTTTTCTGTAGCATGACTTGTTCCAAACAATTGGGATTGCTTAGTGTGCCTTGAAGGAATCATGTGTTGTTTTAGCATGCAAAAGCATAGTATTGTGGTATTCTCCTTTGATGCTTTGTTTGGGTTGAATTGGCACATGCTCACACCATGTTATGACTATGAACAAGTCACCATAGCCTCTATGATCATTTAGTCTTTAACTTGTAGTACCATTCTATGCTTTTATTAGTAATGTTTTGTCGCTCTGCATGATTATGGCCATTATTGCTCTCTTAGTTGGTTGCTCCCAGTCTTTTGCTAGCCTCCACTTGTATATGTAAGGTCTACTCATGCTTCCAACTCCCAAGAAACCAAGTTATTCCAAAGTGTACACTATAACTTCCTATGCATGGTGTGTTACACCATTCCAAGTATATTCTTGTTTTCAGCTATCTTCCAATTAAAAAGTATTTTGTTATGTGAAAACTTAGTGATTAAAACCCTCACAAACTTGATGGCACGCTTTATATTCCTGGCCCCTAATAAACTTGAACCATTGTGTCATCTAAGTTTTATATGCTTGCACTTATACGTTGGAATTAGCAGAACCATGTTTTCATGGGTAACGTTTTCAACATTGCACTTGTACTTTGTACATAGTTGATATCATTCTCTTTTGTCTATGGATGTCACCGGTGTGAAATAAAAAGGGAGCTTGTAAGTCCATGGAGTTATGTATTTTGTGTTAGAGAAACGCCTGGGCCGCTAGCCTAAGCCATGCCTAATCATGGTGGAAACTTGCAGCATCACCATAATGAGCAATCTGTGAAGCAACCTCAATAAAAACCTATGCGAATAGCAAATAAAAAGATCGCTAAGATTCTCATTGTGTGCTTGCCTTGTCATTTTGGTTATGGGATAGCTCATGTACCATGTGCAAGGGGTACCCCATTGGCGGTTCTCTATGATACACATGTACTTACTATGACAAGAACTTACAGGTGACCAAAGTTGAGTAGCATGAGGTGGGGCTCTCATATTCAAGGGACATGAGATTGCCAACTTATACTTTGTCAAGCATATACGCCATAGTTTGTTCACTTTAACCTCAGTCACTTCAAGATGCTTATGATAGGATCAATGAGGGCTGAAAGCTAACAAGTACCATAATTTTTGGAAGCTCTTTTTGAAACTTGAAATCCCTGCTTCCCTTTATGAAGGGCCTTTCTTCCACTATTATATTGAGTCTCCACATTATACCTTTAGGCACCAGTTAAGAGAGCATAGTTGCCATTCTTAGTTCTATGTGCAGTGTCCCAAAACTTATTGATTGATGCATATTGTTGATATTACTTGTTCTTGTGCTATTTGTATCTAGTCACTCTTATGAACTTTGAAGGTGTCCTATGCATCTATTTGCTACTCCATGAGGGACAAGATGAATGCCACTATGCCATGTTTTCTGTATGTGAAACAAACAAACGTTTTTCAATGCATGTGATTCATGATCTTTGTTTGTAGCCTTTCATGTTGCATGAATAGTTACTTTGTATTATTGTTAGAACTCCATCTTTCATGCAAATGTTTAGAGTTCTTTGATCCCAGCTTTCAATGCTTGAAAATGGTTTGATCTTGGTATTTATCAGGGGCGGAGGCAGGGCGAGCAGGGGCTGGACACCCCCCAACGTTCGGCCCCCCTAATGAATTTTGCCAGGAAGGTGTACCCATAGAGGTATCAGAGTAAGTTATATACGTATATTAATCATTGCTAAGCTCATTAGAGGCCTAATTTCCGAAAGAAAATTAGTAGTGCGTGACTTATATCTCACAAGCCCACGATCAATAAGCCCAATTCTCACAAGCTGACCGCTGCCAAGTCCAATCGCGAGTCAGGTTCATGTACCTGAGTGTGAATCTAGGGAAACGATCCATTCCTTCATCTTCATAATAACTGACGAGAAATCACCTTGCAGCCGCCGCCGCTCATGCTGTTTATCCCTATCGACCTTCTAGAATTCCACGGCCTTCCAGGATTCTAGTCGGGGCGCGGCCGGCCACCACTCTCTGGCCAACAAGTTACATCTAATCAACTGATAATGTACGCAAGGTATCCTTTACTATTCGGTATGTGCTACGGTTTCTGTTTGGTTGATCACAAAGTTGCTTTTTTGCGGGGAGATCACAAAGTTGCTTACTAGAGAGAAATTAATTAATAATCAATCAAAAGACAAATCTGGTTTATTTGTTTATTGTCATCATCCATCCTTTGTATTTGTTTTAGTTTCTCGAATTAACATTCCGCTTGTTTAATTCATAACCAAGTTGTTTTGCTCAAAAATAACCACACAATTTTTGGGGTAGTTTCATCAAAATAGATAATCAATTTGCTCGATGGTTCTGGTACCTAGCCATAAATCCACACTTACATGTTAGTTTGTTTGCTTAAGACATAATTACATATTGATGTGTTATAGTATATGTTGAACTATTCGTGTTTTGAGGAAAAAGTGGAGTTTTACCCTCGTCTTCTTTGCCCCCCCTATAGTCAAATTCTGGCCCCGCCCCTGGTTTTGATGGTGCATGTCACCTCAAAAATTATTCTTTTATCACTTACCTACTTGAGGACGACCAGGAGTTAAGATTGGGGATGCTTGATACGTTGGAAACGTATCTATAATTTTTGATGTTCCATGATTGTTTAGTATCTACTTTGCTTTGCTTTGTCCACACTTTGAGGTGCTTTTCATATGTTTTCTGGTACTAACCTATTAACAAGTTGCCACAGTTCCAGTTGCCTGTTTTCTACTATTTTGGTTCCAGAAAAGCTAGTAAGGAAATATCCTCAGAATTGGACGGGACAAAAGCCAAAGTCAATATTTCACCGAGGAGAACACGGAGTCTAGAGGAGAGACGGAGGGGCGCCACAGGGCGGCTGCACCCCCTCCCAGGCGTGGCCTAGGGTGGGCCCACGCCTAGGCAGGGTGTGGGCCCCCTGGCCGCCTCCCAGCCTCGCCTCTTCGCCTATAAGAAGCCCCTGATGCCTAAACCCTAAGAGCCCAATCAATATTCCATGAAACTGTCTGTAGCCGCCGCCATCGTCTCTAGATCGGGGGAATCTAAGCTCTTCCCGGCACCCTGCCAGAGGGGAGATCATCCTGGAGGCCTTCTTCTTGATCATGCCAGCCTCCGGTATGAAGCGTGAGTAGTTCCACCTTGGACTACGGGTCCATGTAGTAGCTAGATGGTTGTATCTCCTCCTTTGTGCTTTCATGTCTAGATCTTGTGATCTCCGTTCATGATCAAGATCTCATCTATTTGTAATCATGCATGTTGTGTTTGCAGGGATCCGATGGATATTGAGATTACTATGTCAGATTGATTAATGGTTTTGTCTTATTGATTCTATCATGTTTGTGTTGTTTGTGATCTTGCATGCTCTCCGTTGTTAGTAGCTATCTTGGTCGAGTAGTTGCTAGTGACTCCAAGAGGGGATATTTCTTCTCGATAGTGGGTTCATGCCTATATTTAATCAAGGGAAGTGACAGAAATCTCTAAGGTTGTAGATGTGATGTTGCCACTAGGGGGAAAACAACGGTCTCTTGTTCATGGAACAAGTGGATTGTTTACCTTACACACTTTGCTTAAAGGAGTTGTTTGTTGCTTGCAACATAATACTGGAGGGGGTTCGAATGATAACCCAAAGGTGGACTTCTAGTCATAGATGCAGTTGGATGGTGGTCTATGTATCTTGTTGTATTGCCCAATCGAATCTCATAGGATGTTTATGTCTAGTACTGCATTCTTATGCCTTGCTCAGTCTTGTCAATTGCCCTGTTGTAATTTGTTTACCCAGCATGCCATGTTTGTTTATCTAAGGAGAACACCTCTAGTGAACTATGGACCCCAGTACAATCTTTACCATTGATACATATTCCACTGTTATTGTTTACTTGCTGTAAACCTCTTTTCACCTTCCACACCATACAGTTAATCCTTTGTTATAGCAACCGGTGAGATTGACAACCTCACTGTTAGTTGGGGCAAAGCCTTGAGTTTGTGTTGTGCAGGTTTCCACGTTGCTTGCAACACCTTTGAGATGTTTCCTTCGTCCAACTGGTTCGATAACCTTGGTGTCTTACTGAGGGAAGACTTGCTGCTATGCTGCATCATACCTTGATCTTGGGGTTTCCTGACAAAGCTCTCCACGTTGAGCAGAAGCCATCACCTGGGCAGGGTGTGGGCACCCTGGCCGCCCTCCTGCCCCGCCTCTTCGTCTATAAAAGCCCCCTAAATCCAAAACCAAGTACCTGATCAGATCTCCACAAAACAGTCTGTAGCCGCCGCCACCATCGTCCCTAGATCGGGGGATCTGAAGCTCTTCCCGGCACCCTGCCAAAGGGGAGAGATCATCCTGGAGGACTTCTTCATCACCATGCCAGCCACAGGTATGATGCGTGAGTAGTTCACTCTTTGACTATGGGTCCATACAGTAGCTAGATGGTTGTTTCTCCTCCTTTGTGCTATCATGTTTAGATCTTGTGAGCTCCATTCATGATCAAGATCATCTATTTGTAATCATGCATGTTGTGTTTGCAGGGATCCGATGGATATTGAGATTACTATGTCAGACTGATTATTGATTCTATCATGTCTTATTGATTATTGATTCTATCATGTATGTGTTGTTTGAGATCTTGCATGCTCTCCGTTTCTAGTAGCTATATTGGCCAAGTAGATGCTAGTGACTCAAAGAGGGAGTATTTATGCTCGATAGTGGGTTCATGCCTCTATTGAATTTGGGGAAGTGACAGAAATCTCTAAGGATGTAGATGTGTTGTTGCCACTAGGGAGAAAACAACAATCTTTTGTTCTTGGAACAAGTGGATTGTTTACCTTACACACTTTTCTTATAGCAGTTATCCGTTGCTTGCAACTTAATACTGGAGGGGGTTTGGATGATAACCTGAGGGTGGATTACTAGTCATAGATGCAGTTGGATAGCGGTCTATGTACATTGTTGTAATGCCCAATAAAATCTCATAGGATCATGAATGTCTAGTATTTGCATTGTTATGCCTTGTTCAGTTCCTGTCAATTGCCCCGCTGTAATTTGTTTACCCAGCATGTTATGTTATCTTTCTTAAGAAGAACACCTCTAGTGACCTATGGACCCCGGTCCAATATTTACCATTGATACATCATCTACTGTTACGGTTTACTCTCTACAAGCAACCATTACCTTCCACACTATACGTTTAATACTTTTTTTCAACAAAATAGTGAGATTGACAGCCTCACTATAAGTGGGGCAAAGTCTTGAGTTTGTGTTGTGCAGGATTCCAAGTTGCTGGCAACACCTTGGAAGTTGTTTCCTTCCTCCTACTGGTTCGATTACCTTGGTTTCATAACTGAGGGAAAACTTACTGTTGTGCTCATCACACCTTCCTCTTGGGGTTTCCCAAAGAAGCTCTACAGTGATCTGAGCTCCTCAAGACTTTCTCTGGCGCCGTTGCCGGGGAGTAAGGATAGCTTCACAAGGGGAGTCCTTCACAACCTTTCTCTTTACTTTGTTTTTGTTTTGCTTAGTTACGTTTGCTTTGTTTTGCATGCTTCTTTTTACCAAAAATTACAAAAAAATAGTTTCGTTTGGTTTGATTTTTATTATCAAAAACACACAAAAAATTAGTTCCTACTTTAGTTGCTACCATGTCTAGTGTTGTTCCAATCACTGTGTCACCTATGGAAATGATCTTTACTTTCAAACAAGGAAGTGAAGAGAGTGTCAAATAAGCCTGGTCTAGAATTTTTGATTCACATGGAAAAACTGAGCCTAAAATGACTCTAGGCTTGGTTCTTATCAGTTTCTACCATGGTCTTGCTCTTTGTTATAGATATGCTTTGGATGTTGTAGCTGGGAAAGATATTTTTTATGTACTGAGAATGAAGCTTTGGATGCTATAAAGAAGTTGATTATAATTTATAATATGCCTAGCAAGTCTGATTCTTCCTTTATAAACAGATATGCTAGGTTGAACACTCTTGAGACCAGTACAGTTGCTTTGAAAGATTGCTATAACATGCTTAGAGAGAACCATGGTTATGTTCCAATAAATTTTGAGCCTTCAAAATGGTTTCCTACAGTAAAAATTTGTTATAAACATTGAAACTTTTAATGCTCGTTGTGGTATCATGTCTGAATTTTGTCTCATGCCTAAAGATATCTATGAGTATTTGAATCTTTGGGGACTTTCTGAAGGAGAAAAGAAATATCTCTTACCAATAATTCAACTATATTACCCATTGGAACAGCTGAAGGAGTGTTTACAAAGATCTCAGGGAAAATGGTGTCTACTGATTATCTTGTTATTGAATGTGTAGGAAAAGGACAAATTACACTTGGAAGATCCCTACTGAAACTCCCTGGAGCAATAATAGATGTGGGAAAAGGCATTATGGATTTTGCTTCTCCAATAATAAATCATACATTCCCTAAAGATAAGAATAAAGGTAAGAAAGGTACGGGCAAGAAATTTTTTAATGCTTCTTCATTTGAAAATACTTGATTCTTGCTTCTTGTGCCTAACTTAAAGGCGTTAAAGAAAAGTACTTCTTGGGAGATAACCCAATAGTTTTCTTGAGTCTTGGAAGTTATTACTTCTGTAATAACCTCTCCTTATCCTTTTTATTTGATTTTTGTGCCAAGAATAACTTCTAATGAGAGAGAAGTAAGATTTGGGGAAGTTGTTGTCCCGAAATAGATTTTGTGCTTCACTATAAGACTTCGTGAAAAATCTCTATATGTCGGATTGAGCTGTAATTTTCTGAATAAATCCCCCAGGTTGTTAGCTAACTTTCATTAGTTCAACACTTTTTTATTTGAGCAACATAAGGTCTTCGAAAAAATTGGTTTTTACCTGCTGGTCTGTTTTGACAAATTTCCACCACTATTTGCATTTGCCTCTGTATCAATTTCTTCTTGGGTTATCTTTGGAAAATTGAGATTTTTTAAGGAATTGCTATAGTAACTTGTGTTTTAAATGAAAGTTTTGCTGTTTTGAAACTAAAACCCAAAGATTTATTACTTTTGAATGCACTAATGTTGCTAATGAAGATTGTGTGAAGTTTTGTATGAAGGAAATTTCCAAGTGTAGGGGCAGAATGATATAATGAGATGAATAATGGACAAAAGCTCAAGCTTGGGGATGCCACCCCGTGTCACCCCAAGAAATATTCAATAGGTACAAGCGTCAAAGCTTGGGGATTCCCAAGTCATCCCCTTCTTCATCAATAAAAATCTCAGGTCTTTCTAGACACTTTATTTTTATTGTTTCATGCACTGTTGTGTTGTTCTTGGAGCGTTTTAGTTTTTGTTTTTGGTTTTCGTTTGTTTAGTTTGCTTGAATAAAGTAGTTGGACCCCCATTTTCGCTGTGATGTTTCAAATAAGTTGATTGGTGTTGGAAAGGATTGGAGAGTTCCATGCTTATAGTGGTACTAAGGGAGCTTGCTTTGACTATGGCTTAGACTTTATCATGTCATGCTAGATGTTGTTTGACCTTATTCTTAGTGATTATTTCTGTAGCATGACTTGTTCCAAACAATTGAGATTGTGCCTTGCAAGAATCATGCGTTGTTTTAGCATACAAAAGCATAGTATTGTGGTATTCTCCTTTGATGCTTTGTTTGTGTTGACTTGGCACATGCTCACACCATGTTATGACTATGAACAAGTCACCTTACCCTCTATGATCATTTAGTTTTTGACTTGTGGTACCACTTTATGCTTTTATTGATAATGTTTTGTTGCTCTGCATGACTATGGCCATTATTGCTCTCTTAGTTGGTCGCTCCTAGTCTTTTGCTAGCCTCCACTTGTATTGAGTAAGCTCTACTCATTCATCCAACTCCCAATAAACCAAGTTTTTCCAAAGAGTCCACTATAAATTCTTATGCATGGAGTGTTACACCATTCCAAGTATATTCTTGTTTTATCTATCTTCTAAATTAAACTTGTTACGTGAAAATTAGTGATTAAATCTCTCACAAACTTGATGGCACACTTTATTTTTCTTGCCCCTAATAAACTTGAACTATTGTGTCATCTATGTTGTATATGCTTGCACTTATAAGTTGGGAATTAGCAGAACCGTGTTGTCACGGGGAATGCTTTCAACACCTGTAAATATCTACCCAGTTGATATCATGCTCTTTTGTTTATGGATGTCGATGATGTGAAATAAAAGGAGAGCTTGTAAGTTAACGGAGTTATGTATGTGTGTTAGAGAAACGCCTGGGCCGCTTGCCTAAGCCATGCCTAATCATGGTGGAAACTTGCAGCATAACCATAGTGAGCAATCTGTGAAGCATCCTCAATAAAAACCTATGCAAATAGCAAATAAAAAGATCACTGAGATGCTCATTGTCTGTTGCCTTGTCATTTTGATATGGGATAGCTCATGTATCATGGGGAAAGGGGTACCCCGTTGGCGGTTCTTTATGATACACAAATACTTACTATGACAAGAACTTACCGGTGACTAAAGTTGAGTAGCATGAGGAATGACCCTCATACTCAAGGGACATGAGATTGCCAACTTATACTTTGTCAAGCATATACTCCATACTTTGTTCACTTTAACCTTACTCACTTCAATATGCTTATGATAGGGGGAATGAGAGCTAAAAGCTAACAGGTACCATAATATTCGGAAGCTCTTTATGAGACTTGAAATCCCTGCTTCCCTTTGAAGGACCTTTCTTCCTCTTTTATATTGAGTTTCCACCTTCTATCTTTATGCACCAACTAGGAGAGCAAAGTTTTTATTCTTAGTTCTATGTGCATTGTCCCAAAACTTACTGATTGATTCATAATGTTGATCTTACTTGTTCTTGAACTATTTGTATCTAGTCACCCTTATGAACTTTGAAGGTGTCCTATGCATTTATGTTTTGCTACTCCATGAGGGACAAGCTGGATGATACTATGCTATGTTTTCTATATGTGAAACAAACAAATGTCTTTTAATGCATTGTTATTCATGATCTTTGTTTGTATCCTTTCATGTTGCAACATAGTTACTATGTCTTATTGTTAGAACTTCATCTTTCATGCTCATGTTTAGAGTACTTTGATCCTAGCTTTCAATGCTTGCAAATGGTTTGATCAAGATTGTGATGGTGCATGTCACCTCAAAAATTATTTTTTTTATCACTTACCTACTCGAGGACGAGCAAGAGTTAAGCTTGGGGATGCTTGATACGTCGTAAACGTATCTATATTTTTTGATGTTCCATGCTTGTTTAGTATCCACTTTGCTATGCTTTGTCTATGCTTTGAGGTATTTTTATACATTTTCTAGGAATAACCTATTAACAAAATGCCGCAGTGTCAGTTGCCTGTTTTCTGCTGTTTTTGGTTTCAGAAAAGCTAGTAAGGAAATATTCTCCGAATTGGACAGGACAAAAGACAAAGTCAGTATTTCACCGAGGAGAACACAGAGACCGAAGGGCGACCAGAGGGGAGCCACAGGGTGGCCACACCCTCCCATCCCCCATGCGTGGGCCCACCTTGGGTCGCGCCTTGGCAGGGTGTGGGCCCCCTGGCCGCCCTCCTGCCTTGCCTCTTCGCCTATAAAAGCCCCCCGATGCCATAACCCTAAGTACCCAATCAGACCTCCATGAAACAGTCTGTAGCAGCCGTCACCATCGTCCCTAGATTGGGGGGTCTGAAGCTTTTCCTGGCACCCTGCCGGAGGGGAGAGATCATCCCGAAGGCCTTCTTCATCACCATGCCAGCCTCCAGTATGATGCGTGAGTAGGTCACTCTTGGACTATGGGTCCATACAGTATCTAGATGGTTGTTTCTCCTCCTTTGTGATATCATGTTTAGATCTTGTGAGCTCCATTTATGATCAAGATCATCTATTTGTAATCATGCATGTTGTATTTGCGGGGATCCGATGGATATTGAGATTACTATGTTAGATTGATTATTGATTCTATCATGTCTTATTGATTATTGATTCTATCATGTCTGTGTTGTTTGAGATCTTGCATGCTCTCCGTTTCTAGTAGCTATCTTGGCCAAGTAGATGCTAGTGACTCAAAGAGGGAGTATTTATGCTCGAAAGTGGGTTCATGCCTCTATTGAATCTGGGGAAGTGACAGAAATCTCTAAGATTGTAGATATGCTGCTGCCACTAGGGAGAAAACAACAATCTTTTGTTCATGGAGCAATTGTATTGTTTACTTTACACACATTGCTTAATGCAGTTATCCGTTGCTTGCAACTTAATACTAGAGGGGGTTCGGGTGATAACCTTAAGGTGTATTACTAGTCATAGATGCAGTAGGATGGCGGTCTGTGTATATTGTTTTAATGCCCAATCAAATCTCATAGGATCATGAATGTCTAGTATTTTCATTGTTATGCCTTGCTCAGTTCTTGTCAATTGCCCTGCTCAGCATGTTATGTTATCTTTCTTAAGGAGAACACCTCTAGTGAAATGTGGACCCCCGGTCAAATCTTTACCATTGATACATCATCTACTATTACCGTTTACTCTCTACAAGCAACCATTACCTTCCACACTATATGTTTAATCCTTTGTTTTCAGCAAACCAGTGAGATTGACAACCTCACTGTAAGTTGGGGCAAAGTCTTGAGTTTGTGTTGTGCAGGATTCCAAGTTGCTGGTAACACCTTGGAAGTTGTTTCCCTTCTCCTACTGGTTCGATAACCTTGGTTTCATAACTGAGGGAAAACTTACTGTTGTGCTCACCACACCTTCCTCTTGGGGTTTCCCAACGAAGCTCTAAAGTGATCTAAGCTCATCAAATACCTATTGCCATATTTCCTTGATTCAGCAATAACAACCAATTTTTATGAGGCTACTGCTATGACTTGTTCTAGGAGTTGTGCTCATGGTTTCCTTTGTATCTGAAGTCCGACCTTTACTTGATGGTTGATTGAAGGCTTGTTAAAATTTTGATATTAGTATACAAACATAAATGAGAACATTTAAAGTAGTGCTGCTAAATGTCTCTTGATTGATCGTCCAGACCCTTTTATGTTGGAAACCGTCCTGTTGTGCCAAGTAAATGAAGTCTAGGAATGAAGTTTATTTTTTCTCGTGTCATCAGGAATCTTCTTACTTATTCATATGGTGGTGCAAAGTGATATCATGATCTATGACAAGGATTTTGATAGTTTTAGATGAATAAAGAGTTTCCTTCTTGTTTTCTTAAACATGTTCAAAGAGCGACCATGATTTTTGTAATCAATAGTTTCTCTTGTTACATGTTCCTTGTGACTCTTGTGAGTCCTCTCCACCAAAAAACCTTTCTATAGTGGCCTTCTATTGAACGAAATAGTGATCCTTCTATTTCAAAAGTAGTTCAACAGCTGATGAGTGCATATTTGCATCATGTTTTAGATTATTATTTTGCATTTTAGTGGTAGGATCTTGGTATTTTATGTGTTCACATGCACTATTTATGTTTATTTTCACCAGGATCAAATCAGATGATAGATCCAATGGACACAATTCTTGGACCAGTTATATTGGAGTGAAAAGGAGCCAAAAACTACGTAAATTGCTTATTTGGGAAATATTAATAACGCTAGAAGAAAACCCGAAGAAATTGGAGGGTATAGAAGGGTTAACGACCAACTATACGGCGGGAGAACTTTTCTGGCCGTATAGTTGGCGTTGACACCGCCTCCTCAAATAGTTTAACCCCGTGCAACTGGATCGAGGAGACAACATATAGAACACCCAGAAATCACCGAAACCTAACCTTCATAAGGCTTATGGAGTGGGAACTCATCCACCAGGGATCCATCTTCGCCATGTGCTGATCCGGGAGGCTAAGGCGTCGATCTTCATCATCAATCGCTGCATCACCACCATCACCATCCATCCCATCTACATCTTGTCTAGATCTTGTTGTAATTTCCGTACTCGTTGTGGATTTATACAACTACTATTCATCTATGATAGATTCCATTACTTTTTCCATGATGTTGATTTCCTCCATGTCTGAGTATATCATTAGTTCTTGGGGAGATGGAGAAACCCTATTATGATATTGGAATAAGATAAAGTTTATTATGATATTCATCATTGTGACCATGTGTTAGATTGTCTACATCTTGATGTTGGGATAAGTCGACCTCTCAATATTTTCCTCTTGTGGGGACTTGATGGAGGGAACTACTAGTTGGTAGACGGAGGGATGTTAGCACTTACAGTGACTATAAATCCGTTGGCACCCCTTACGTATCAACTTGGGAATCGAGGAAACTCACAAAACACTATCCATGCCATGGGATACGTCCTGCGGGATTACGTCCCTTAATAACATAGTAATTCAATTGATGTTGATTGATGTATGCAATGGTTATGAGGATGATTTGAGTAGTGTTTGCTGCCTCTTTGTCCAAACACGGAGTTCCTCCCACACATACATAGTTGAGAATGTTCATGATAATCTTTATCTTAGCCCTTTATAATGCTAGTGGTGTATCCACTAATCCCTAAGAACGCTTTTTCCCGCCAAAGTTTCAAATCTCTTTTACATACGCGATACTTATTTTCTGTATTCAGTTTTATTTACTCTGCTCATTTTTCTCTTATACCAAAAACCCCAAAACACCTTTTTACGCAATACTCGCATTTTATCTTGTCACTTAGAGCTTTATTTAGCATTTCTATTTTTAGTATTTATTCCAGGAATTCTTAGACTTCAGACTCCTGCTCCCTGTGGGATCGATATTTTTATTTCGAAACTAGCTACAACCGATCTGTGCACTTGCAGTCATCAAGCTATTTTCTAGCGCTATTGTCGGGTGTTGGTGATATGCTATATGGGTATCCTCATAGCATGTATCCTATCCGGATAACCCGGGTGTCCCATAGTCGGTAGCATGGCCCATGGCCTGCTGAGCGACCCAGTTAGATGGATCTAGAAGGGAGGCCCGTGATGGATAAAGGAAGGCTATGGAGGAGTCACCGACGTATCCGGAGCCTTGGAGTGCAAGACACGTTAGACTAAATGTATACTATGTAGGACTCTATAACCTGTTCGGCTAGGACTTTTCATGTAACCCTAGGACCTAGCGACTATATAAGTCGGACCTATGGGAGCCTTTAGGGAACAATTCATACCAATTAACATACACCTCGCACAACGAACCGATCTCTGTAACTCGGCGTATTGCCATTATAGTGATTTATAGCAGGAGTAGGATTCCGC
The DNA here is from genome assembly GCA_916181665.1 of Avena sativa. Taxonomy (NCBI): domain Eukaryota; kingdom Viridiplantae; phylum Streptophyta; class Magnoliopsida; order Poales; family Poaceae; genus Avena; species Avena sativa. The sequence goes on along the minus strand of OV702283.1, from coordinate 366,568,386 downwards.
CATCGTTGTGGGATGTGAGCCTGGATAAGCTGTGTTACCTCGTACCCGTCAACCGTCCGCCTTACCCCATGTCTCTAAACACGCACTGTGAGGACCCCTCCATGGCGTACTCATCGGCAATACCATGATAGTTGGTGCCCACCATGGGGCAAGAGGCACTTCAGGCTCTACAGCGGGCGAGGTCCAAGATCTTCACGGGAATCGACAAAACCATAGCCATCGGTCGTGTTCTCTTCTCGGAAACGTTCTGATCGTCCCTCCTGACGAGTTTTGGATCCCAGCAAAGATGAACCCTACCCGCTGCTCGATCGTCCCCATCAGAGACATCCACCTCTTCATCGGCGAAACCGACTCGGGCACTTGTTCCCTGGGAGTCAGAGGAACGATAAGACCCGCACGGACCGCCTACGGGCAGGATACGTTCGTAGAAGGATCTATGTCGGATATATCTTCGGAGTTTGCCGACAAATATCGGAAAAATTCAAGGCCCACCCAAACCGCCCCTGTGTAGGATATAACGGTGGAAGATCACTGCAAGTCCGTCTGCTTCGTCCGAGCATCTGGACAGCAGAGATCCAAGTTCGTCGGAGTGGTGACCATCTTCGATCTGGCGCGTTGCGTTCAGGGAGAAGGTGAAAACCCCTGCGATTACCTTGCCAGATGGCTCCATATACGGGCCGATCTGGCACATTACCCCAATGATGATGCCATGTATCACTTTGTGGAAGGACTGGACCAAGGTACACTTCTCCGACATACGCTAAGGAGGCAGCAGGCTTCAGTACGCCTCACTTTCGAAAGCATGGTGAATACCGTCAACAACTACGCGGAGGCTGAGGAGGCAGCCCAGACAGCGCTTGCGCTCTTAGACGGTGCCCCTCTGCCTCAGCCACCGCCGCCACCGCCTCCGGTCGTCATCGCTGTAGCTGCACCACCACCTCCAGTCATCGTCGATGATGTTGCACCTCCACCGCCCGTCATCGAGGAAGCCCCGGCACCCTCCAACTCTGTGCTTGACGCGCTCTACGCCGACATCAGCGCTGACTCGGAGGAGATAGATTTCAGCCCAAAGGAGCTAGAATCTGCTATGCAGGAGATGGAGGAGGATTACAAACGTGTCGAGCAGGCCAACAACACCGTCACGTCCCGAGAGGTGTTCGTCGCCATTGGGACAGCGATGGATGAAGATCAACCCGGACGAGCTCCGCCTACAGCGCTGGACAAGGGGAACGGACCACCTGTTGCTGCCGACAATGATCGCGCAAAGGTCATGCCCCCTCCGCCTAACCCAGTGTAGCAGCCACAGGAACTCGGCACCGGTCCGAGTAACAACAACACCACAAACCCGCCGCCTCCGGCATCTACGTCTGCTGCTTCCCAAGTCACTGCAGCTGATAGAGTGATGTACGGCAACCTACTCGTCGAGCCCATGACCGTGGCCCATATACGGAACATAGTCCATCTTGATGAGAAGCGCCAGTAGCTGCTGGAGGAAGCGCAGGCTATCGCAGAGCAAGGTGCTAAGCTGGATCGAGATCTAGCTGTCGTGGGAATGGTCACGGCAGATGCTGCAATCGGCAGCGAGTAGTAGAACGAGGGGCAAGGGCGGCCAGCCATCTGCGGTGCGAGATGAGGGCAAAGACACAGGGTTTTACCCAGGTTCGGCCCCCCGGAGGGTAAAGACCTACTCCTGCTAGATTGTATTATGGAGGTGTTACAATGGGCGAGCTCGGCGGCTAGGCGGCGAGTCGCTTGGGTGTATGAGGGAACGTATCTCTACTCACCCTTTAGGGAGGTTTATATAGGCTCACCTCCCCTAGGGTTTACATATCTCAACCGATTCGGTTACAGCTTTAACAGTCGTTTAACCCAATCTGACTGGGCCTATCTACTCGCCTGGGCCTTCAGCTTCCAGTCGCTCGGTACCTTGCTGGGCTTCAATCCACTCGCCGTTCTGTAGGCCCACTCGCCAGCTCTCGGTCCAGTCGGAAACTCCTTGCTGGGTATACCCCAGTAGGCATATCCCCATCAGTAGTCCCCGAGGCCGTCGTCGATTGGGCGTAAGTGGCTGCTGGCAGTCGGAGTATACGGCTTCAGAGTAGGCATCTAGTCGAATCGTCGGCGGGCTCCTGTATAAAGGAGGAAATCCGGTGAACCAAGTCGCGGCTTGGGTGAGTCGAGTCGGCGGGACGCGGTCATGGTGATTGACCTGGCGAGCCGAGTGGCTGGAGTTGGACCGTCAGGCGTGGTCAAACTAGCCGTTGGGGTAATCCAACGGTAACTTTCGGCGTAATCATCGCGCGGTAACGGCCCCCTGATTTGGCGGGTAACTCCCGCTATATAAGAGGAATGGCAGGCAATCATAGAGGCAACTTCCCACCACTTCTTCCGAGTGCGCGCATTTTCCTTCCTTTGCTCCGCGATCCAATCGACCCGAAATCCTCCGATCCCCAACCAACCTCTCGGCCATGGCCCTTTCCACCGAACCATGGGGCAGGTCCAAGTGCACGAGGGCGCAGCTGGCCTCTTTCGAGGAGGCCGGGATCCTGCGAGCCGGTTGTTGGCGTATCCCCGCAGCCGGAGAAACGACCCCAAACCCGCGAGAGAGGGAGTTCGTTTGTTTCACCAGTCATCTTGAGCGAGGGCTAGGGTTTCCCATGTCCTTGTTCTTCCGGCGCTTTTGCGCCTACTATGGGATCCAGCCTTCAGATCTGGGTCCCCACAGCATCGAACAGCTCGCCATCTTCGTGGCGTTCTGCGAATGCTACTTGGGCTGCCGGCCCTACTTTCCCTTGTGGCAGGATCTGTTCCATGGACGGATCAGCCGCGAGGAGGCAGGCGGCCCAATGCTAGCCGCAGGCGGCTTGACGTTCCAGCTCAAGTCCAAAGCCTCCTTCTTCGACCTGATGCTACCCGCCAAGGCAGTGAGCGACTGGAAAAAGTCGTGGTTCTACGTGACCGAGGCGACCCCAGAGGGCGAGGCGGCGATCCCGCGGTACTCCGCTAGCCGTTCGGAGCCGCGCCATCTCCAAGTAGGCAAGCTTCCCGACGACCAGCGGATGGCCGTTGACGAGATGCTCCAGACCATCCGTGGTCTGAAGAAGAAGGGCCTCCAGACGATAAATCTGTACAATTGCTGGCTTGGGCGGCGGCTTGTTCCACTCGCCCAGCGCGACCACTACATGTACCAATACACCGGCCGGGGGGACTCGACGAAGGCCTGCCTCGGCGAGTGGAGGCTGGAAGATTACCTCTCAGCACTGAAGAAGATTACCCAGGCGGTGTACCTGGATGCGCAGGCCAGGATCGCCCCCTACACCGCGAAGCGTCCAGCTCCAACGGTAATTTCTTAACCTTATTCGCAGTAACAGTGTATGCAGTCGCGGTAATCCTGATCCTGTTTGTATCCATCGCAGCTATTCCAGGTGGTGGAAGGGTGGCTCCCACCTTCGGACGATGAGAGCCCGGACCCATCCGCCCAGGACGTAGGCGAATCACCACCCGCGAAGGGCAACGAAGACGACGAGGACGAGTCCGAAGAAGAGGTCGCCCCGCTGGTCCGAAAGACCCGCGGGCAACGTCAGCGCGAGATCGAAGCAAGCAGAAGCCTCGAGCGCCATGACGATGAAGACGAACTCCCAGAGACCACCTCGCGCCGTCAAGCCACTCCGTCGAAGAGGAAGGAGAAGAAGAGGGAGGCGAGGGCCCCCCTGAAGAAGAAAACGAAGCCGTCGAAGACGGCCTCACCGCCACACTCGGCGAGCAGCTCCGATGCTCCCAGCCCAACTAGTGACGGTGCGCCACCGGCGACGACCGCACTGGACACGGCGACTATGGAGGTGCCGCTGGCCTCATTGCCTCCGCCATTCGCCCCAGTCTCCGGGCTGGGGGAGGCTCCGGCCGCGGCGGCTTCACCTCGCAAGGAGGCTCCAGCTGCAGCAGCTTCGACTCACGAGGAAGCTCCCGCTGAGGATGTCCCAGAAGCGCCGGCTGCGGCCTCAACGACAAAGACGTCGTCTGTGTCTTGGGCACACGATGTCCTGGAACTGGGGCTCAGTCGCCGACTGGGCCCTGAACTGGAAAAACCGGCCGGCCTTTGCACGGGGCTACGTTTCATCCCAGTCGCCAAGTGAGTGTGCTCACCCCTTCTTATTTCCATAATTATTTCGATTGTCCTTGTTGATTCAATTAATGCGCAGGACTAGAGTGAAAAGGATGGGCCATCCGACCGTGGCCAAGGTGCCCTCCGCCGCTAGCGAGGAGGATCCTTCGCGCAAGAGGAAGGCGAACGAGGTCGTCGCCTCAGTGGATGGCAGTAAGAAGGCCAAGGGCGACGACATCGTCACCATCTCTGGCGATACGGCGGCCGCGCCGGCCGAGCCCGCGGCGGAAGCAGCCGCGTCTACGAAGGAACCCGCGGCGGAGGCGACCTCCCTTGGAGCGGGTGCCTCCATCGCTACCTTCCCCCGCTTCGTGACCAAGGCGGCCACGGCGAGTGGGGTTGCGCCCTCAAGCCACGCTCCTGGGGCCGCCGATGCTGAGGTCGACCAGCGTCGTGGGCATACACCAGCGTTACTCGCGTCCGTGGACGCGATCCAGCTCCACAGCATGCTTGGCGCGGCCATCCAGGTACATCCAGTCCCCGAGGATCAAGTCGGTGTTTTGCAGCGGCGTGATGCTTATAATTTCTCGTCTTTTATTTTCGCATCCGGTCCCCGAGTGCGTACTCGCTGAATTTCAGCGAGTGGGCACTTAGGAATTTCTTGATCGTCAGTCCCCGAGTGTGTACTCGCTGAATTTCAGCGGGTGGGCACTTAGGATTTTCTTGATCGTCAGTCCCCGAGTGCGCACTCGCTGAATTTCAGCGGGTGGGCACTTAGGAATTTCTTGATCGCCAGTCCCCGAGTGCGCACTCGCTGAATTTCAGCGGGTGGGCACTTAGGAATTTCTTGATCGCCAGTCCCCGAGTGCGCACTCGCTGAATTTCAGCGGGTGGGCACTTAGGAATTTCTTGATCGCCAGTCCCCGAGTGCGCACTCGCTGAATTTCAGCGGGTGGGCACTTAGGAATTTCTTGATCGCCAGTCCCCGAGTGCGTTCTTGCTGAATTTCAGCGGGTGGGCACTTATGGAGGTCGTTTTAACTGACTTTTTCGGTGATGTGCAGGGTCTGCAGCTTGAGTCGGCAGACCGATTGGCCGCGAAACAGCGCGCGGAGAAGGAGCTGGCCATCGTCCAGGAGGCGAACAAAGGTCTTCAGGCTGTTGCTGAGAAGGCAGATCGAGCTCGCCAGGGGCTTGTCCCTACTGGTGAATTAGTGGCGGCGCGGTCTGCTCTGGGTGCCGCTGAACAACGGATCGCCGACCTCGAGCGCGAACTGTGGGAGGCGAAAGAAGAAGCTAGCTTGGCGGACGGGCGAGCTAAGGCTGCCATTGCGGCCGCAGAGGAGGATCGCACGGTGTCGGAAGTCCTTATTGCTGGGCTTCAGGACGACCACATGTCGCTTCAGTGCTTCATTACGGGACTCGCGCGCCCGCTGCTTGGTGAGTGCTTCCTCCCTTTCTTATGATTGTGGTTTTTGTGGTACCTATTATACTCATCATTGTCTTTTTCTTCGTAGGTCGCATCATTGATAGCGACGAAGAGGCGAGCTCGCTTGACGCGAGGCAGTGCGTAAACATGCTCGTCGACTCGGTGACGCTGTCAGCGACCTGCATCCGCGCCTACCTCCAAGAAGTGTCGCCCACGGAGGTGATTCCCAGCGACCTCGTTGAGGTGTGGAAGTACTTGGAGAAGGCACCCGCGGTCGTTGAATTTATGACGCGATCGGCGTTTCGGCGTGGAGCATCGACGGCCCTGAGCCTTGGACTCGCCCACTTCCCCGAAGACTTCGACATCGACGATGTGACGAGTGGGTACCCATCGTCAACTGGCGCGGTGGATCTGTCCGAGGTTCTCAAGTTGCAAGAGCGTGCCGCCACGTACTCGGAGCGTGTCTGGGCAATGGGCGACCTCCTTCCTTACCAGGAAACGGTCGTCGCGCCGAACGATCCCGAGCCGCCGCATCGTGACTTCAAGGTCGAGCAGCCTTTCCGCGCGGCGATGGCGGGTGAACTGACGACGTATCCATCAAATCCGTACACCGCGTTCATCCGTAATCGCCGGGATGCTGGCGAGTCATCATCGAAGCCTGCAGAGTAGGGGGAGCTTGCCTTGAAGTGTTAGCAGCAGTTCTGCCACGCGGGCATATTTTGTAACATAAGACAATGCAATATGCGATTGAATGGGACGTCGTGTCTATTTTGGTATTTCTTTGTGTGCTTTGTATTGATTTTGGACGAGTCCCCGAGCGCGTCCGCCCTTTTGTGGGGTTTTCCTCGTATATGATGTGTGTTGTTATCATGTGTTTTGTTGCTTTGGTCGACTCGCCCGAGCTCGGAGAGCCAGTCGCAAGGCGACTCCCTTGAGTGCTCTGTACTTTACCGTTTTCCCGTACGCGAACGAAGTCGGGTGGCCGAGTCCCCGAGCGTGGTACTTGGTAGTTCTAGGCGCGACTCGAGGGTGGTTGAGGACTTAGCGCGTTGGTGTGAGCGCGTCACTCCTGCCTGGCCCATGGGGTCAGTCGCTTGGCGAGTCCTGGGCATGCTCTCTTACTTGGCGTTTTCCCTGACCGCTCTTGACGAACTGGTATTCAGTCCCCGAGCGTGGTACTTAGCCGTTCGAGTCGCTATGCCGAGGATGCGGAGGACCAAGGTCGCTGTGAGAAGCGAGGGCAGTTGTCTTGGCTCGTAGAACCAGTCGACCTAGGCGACTCCAATGGGGCTCCGGGTTGGCGTTTTTTGTGGACGATGCAAGACCTGAAGTGATTCAGTGCTCTTACACCGCACTACTTGGCCGTGCCGATCGCTGTACCAAAGGTTGACTTCTGCATTTTAGCATACCGCTGTTATTACGAGTGCGAGTGGCACAAGTCATGGAGAGTAGGCGCAATTTGCGGTAACCGTTTCTTTTATTTCATAGCGACTGGAGAGTACATGTGTGGGGTTCTAGGAGTAGAACTTCTGGAGGAGGTTTACATTCCATGGTCGCTTGACGTCGAGCTTGCCGTCCCCGTGGACGTCGATGAGGTAGTAGGCGTCGTTGCCGAGTACGCGCCCGATAGCGAATGGTCCTTCCCACGGAGGGGAGAGCTTGTGCATGCCCTTCTTGTCCTGGATGAGGCGTAACACCAGGTCGCCTTCCTGGAAGGTGCGGGCTTTTACCCGCCGGCTGTGGTAGCGGCGGAGTCCTTGTTGGTAGATGGCGGTGCGTGACCGAGCGAGGTCGCGTGCTTCGTCGAGCTGGTCGACCCCATCTTGGCGGGCCAGCTCGTTTGCAGCCTCCGTATAATGGACGACTCGCGGTGAGTCGTGTTCGAGGTCGGTGGGCATGACTGCTTCTGCGCCGTAGACCATGAAGAAGGGAGTGAATCCCGTCGATCTGTTGACCGAGGTACGGATTCCCCAGATGACGGAGGGCAACTCTTCGACCCAGCACCCGGCACTTGCCTGGGTTGAGCTTTATCTTGTACCTTCGCAGGTTGGCGAAGGTTTCTGCCAGGTCGGCGAGTAGGTCGCCTTGGCGAGCGGACTTCACGACCACGTCGTCGATGTAGACGTGGATGTTGCGGCCAATTTGGCTCGCGAGGCATTCTTGCATGCACCGCTGGTAGGTTGCCTCGGCGTTTTTGAGGCCGAAGGTCATGGCGGTGTAGCAGAAGGCTCCGAATGGCGTGATGAACGCCGTCTTCTCCTCGTCTTCGACAGCCATTTTGATCTGGTTGTACCCAGAGTAGGCGTCGAGGAAACATAGCGACTCCGAACCCGCGGTTGAATCGATTATCTGGTTGATCCGCGGGAGGACGAACTGCTCCTTTGGGCAGGCGCTGTTCAGGTTTGTGTAGTCGATACACATTCTCCAGGTCCCGTTTTTCTTCTCGACCAGGACTGGGTTTGCCAGCCACTTGGAGTACTTGATTGGCCGGATGAATCCGGCGGCGAGTAGACGCTGCACTTCCTCGGCGATTGCTCGACGGCGTTCTTCATTGAAGGGCCGTAGCGACTGCTTGACAGGTCGCACTTTGGGGTCGACGTTTAGTTTGTGCTCAGCAAGCTCCCTAGGGACACCGGGCATGTCGGAGGGTTTCCATGCGAAGATGTCCCTGTTCTCACGGAGGAACTCGATGAGCTCGCCTTCCTATGCTGGGCTCATGCCTGTTCCGATCGTCACCGTCTGGCTGGAGTCGCCTGGGACCAGCTCGACGGTGCGGGTGTGCGTCGTTGCCTCAAAGGTTGAGGTGGTTGCGCCCTCTAAGTTGGGCTTCTTGAGTATTGTGGGGTCGTCGTTGTTGACCCCGCTCGCGTATTTGGCGAGCTCGTCGGCGTGATTAGTCTCTGCCGCGATGACGGCGTCGGCGAGCTCGGCTCCTTTGGCCTCGCACTCGGCGGCCATGTCGGGGTCGCCGTTGATGGTGATGACGCCGCACGGCCCGGGGATCTTCATCGCGTTGTACGCGTAGTGGGGCGCTGCCATGAATTTAGCAAACTCCTGGCGCCTCAGGACGCAGTGGTAAGGGCTGTCGAAGGGCACCAGCTCGAAGACGATCCGCTCGGTGCGGAAGTTTGCCGGTGTGTCGAAAGTGACTGGCAGCGTGACCTTGCCGATCGGGTACGCCTTCCGACCGGGGACGATGCCATGGAACGTGGTGTGGGTCGTCTCGATCATCGACTGCGGGAGCCGCAGCCGCCTGAAGGTGTCGAGGTAGAGGATGTTGATGGAGCTACCGCCGTCCATCAGTGTCTTGGGGAGCCAGTAGTCGCCAACCTTGGGCTTGACCACCAAGGCGACTCGTCCTGGGTACTCGATGCGCGGCGAGTGGTCTTGCCGGCTCCAGGTGATGGGCTGCTCTGACCAGTTCAGGAACTGGGGGACGTCTATTTGGGCCACCGCATTGACGGCGACGGCGCGGGCGATGACCTTCTTCTCGCGCTTCGTGTTGAAGCCTGTGAAGGTGTGGAGCGAGCCGGCTACTTTGCCGAATTTTCCGCCATTTGGCGGGTCGTTGTTGGTGTCCTCCCGTGCTTGCCGTGCCTTCTCGATTTCCCTGAGGGTGTGGCAGTCGGCGGTGGTGTGCGTTGCGGGCTTCCCTTCCCTGCTATGGAACGCACATGGTTGGTTAAGGAGGGCTGCGGGATCGAACCTTGGCTTGTTCTTGTAATTGCCGCCGTCGCGGCGTTGCCCTCCGTCGCGGCGGTAGCTCTTGGGCTCGCGCTGTGCGTGCCCGGCGTTGGCGACGAAGTCGACTCGCCCGTCACTGCGGCGCTTGCCAGTGAGGCGAGTGTCGCTGTAGCGTAGGTCGGTTCGGCGTCCGCCGTTGTTGCCGCCCGTGCGACATTGTCCTCCTGACTCGTCGTCGGTTTCCTGGTTTGGATCTTCCTCGGCGTACCGTTTGGCGATCTCGAGGAGGTCGGGGATGTTGTCGAGTGTGCGGGAGTGTCGCTTGATCTTGGCGACTAGAGGCTCGTAGCGGCACGAGGTCTTGAAGCAATGGATCGTGGTGTCCGGGTGGATGCCGACCGCGTTGTACCAAAGCTCTTGCCACCGTTGGACCCAGTTGCGGGTCGACTCGCGGGGTCCCTGGACGCAACGTTCCAGTTCCTCAATAGTGGTGGCGCGGGTGTAGGAGCACTCGAAGTGCCTGACGAAGGCGTCGCGCATTTCCTCCCAGGAGTCGATGCTGTCCTGGGGGAGAGTGTTGATCCACTGCCTGCACGTCCCCTCCATCATCAGGGGGAGGTAACGGGCGGCGAGTAGGTCAGTGTGACCCGCGATCCCCATTGCCATGAGGTATGTGTCGAGCCAGACTGCGGGGTCGTACGAGGAGTCGTACTTTTCTATCTCCTTTGGCGCCTTGAAGTTTGGCGGGTACTTCTCGCCTCGGATCATTGGTCCGAAGCACTTGGGCCCGAGTCGACTGAGCGACCCCATAGGCTCGCCGTCGCGGCGATTAGTTAAGGTGTGCCGCAAGTCGTCGGGCTGGCGTGCGCGCCAGCTTTGGTTGTTGATGATGTGGGTGCGGGCGTCGACGGGTTGCCCGTTAGCGGCGACGAAGTTAGTCGCCAGCCTGGGGTCGTTGGTGGAGAGTGCCGCGTTCGCGGGTCAGTGTTGGAGCTGCAGTGGCTCTGGTGGCGGGCAATTGAGGGTGTTTGCCGCTGCTGGGCGGCCGCTGGAGGCCGCTCTGCTTCCCGAGGAACGCGAGTATACTCGACCTTGCGAGTCGGCGCCCGCTTTTTGCTGCTCCACGGCCTTCGCGAGCAGGGCCCTGACGTACTGGATCTGTAGGGCGCCGTCGCCAGTGGCCGTGATGCTGTCGGCTGCTGCTCGGCCTGCCACGAGGTTGTCCATCGGGGTGGAGAACAGTGGGAGGCCGTTTGCGTCTCGCTCCCGTGAGGAGACAACTATCCGCGGCTGGTCCCTGGGAGGGGTGCGGTTGGGTGGTGGTGGGGCACCCATCGCCGTCGATCCTGGCGGGGGCCGGGCGCTTCCTCCTGGTGGCGCGTTCTCGCAGATTGCGCGCTCGGCTATGCGGGCCGGGTCATTTTCGTCGTCGAAGTTCAGGGCACGCCCTTGAACGGTGGGGTTCAAACGTGACCTGATCCGCTGCTGGTGGTAGCGCGACAGCTCCTGCGCCGTCACCTGCTCGAGGCGAAATTTTTCGCGCTCGGCTTGCTCCTTGCGCACCGCCTCCGCCAGTTTCAAGCGGAGTTCCTCGACCTCCGTTGCCGTGGCGTTAGGAGGGATTGGGGTGGAAAAAGGATCCTCCGGCGGATCGGCGCCGGTGGCCATGTAGGCCGCGGCGTGGCGACTGGCTCCATCGCGGAAGTCGGCGGAGTTCTCTGACCCGGAGTCGAATTCGAAGATCCCGAGGATGGAGGGGTCCTCGAAGTCTCCCGCGTTGGAGACCTGGGCGATGGAGCCCACGGACGAGGCCGCGGTGATGGATCCGGCGAGTGACGCCGGGGTCGCCGAGTCGGCGTCGTCGGTGAGGGCCGCATCTTCTGCGGCCGCTGAATTCCCGGCCACGTTGTTGTGGGCCGAGTTGTACTCGGAGGCGAGGCGGTGGATCGTGCGGACCTGGCTCTCGGAGAGCCGATCGCGTGGCGGCGACTCGCGGATGCGAGCCGAGTCCTCCGAGACGATGACGTCGGTGAGGCCGACGAAGAGGCTGATCGTGCCGATTGGCAGGATCACGCTGTGCGTGACGGGTCGCGCCGCCGGGACGTTGCTGCTCGGCAAGATCTGGAGCATCTCGCCGATTGCTATCATGCGGCCGGTGGCGACCGTCTCGTTGATGGGCAGATTGGATCTCGCCGCAGAACACCGGCCAGACCGGCCAGGCCCCACGGTGGGCGCCACTGTCGTGGGAATGGTCACGGCAGATGCTGCAATCGGCAGCGAGTAGTAGAAGGAGGGGCAAGGGCGGCCAGCCATCTGCGGTGCGAGATGAGGGCAAAGGCACAGGGTTTTACCCAGGTTCGGCCCCCCGGAGGGTAAAGACCTACTCCTGCTAGATTGTATTATGGAGGTGTTACAATGGGCGAGCTCGGCGGCTAGGCGGCGAGTCGCTTGGGTGTATGAGGGAACGTATCTCTACTCACCCTTTAGGGAGGTTTATATAGGCTCACCTCCCCTAGGGTTTACATATCTCAACCGATTCGGTTACAGCTTTAACAGTCGTTTAACCCAATCCGACTGGGCCTATCTACTCGCCTGGGCCTTCAGCTTCCAGTCGCTCGGTACCTTGCTGGGCTTCAATCCACTCGCCGTTCTGCAGGCCCACTCGCCAGCTCTCGGTCCAGTCGGAAACTCCTTGCTGGGTATACCCCAGTAGGCATATCCCCATCACTAGCAAACACGTAGAAGTCAAGAGAGAAAGCTAGAGCCATGGAGGCCAAGTACAAGACTCTGCTCCAGCAGCAGAAGGCTAAGAAAGCTCCGGCTCACGTCATGAACGATCCTGGTGTATGGCGAAACCTAGGATGGGCTCCCTCAAAGCCGCCACAAGCAAAGCCATACATTGACAGCGAAGGCAGGCAAGTGATGGCCACTCCTCTCCTCAACCTCGCCATCGCCAAGACCCTTCTGGAGCAGGACAGATCACCTGCAACTATGGAACGGGTCTATGACCTCGTGGCCAAGGCAATGAAACAGCAGGAAAAGGCCACCTCTCAGAGGCTTGAGTCTAACCCAGCGTTTTTCCAGTATAGCCACCCTAAGCCGCCAAGGGATCGATCCCCTCATGATGTCGGGTCCCAGACGGGTTCGTCAGAATGAAGACGGAGGGATGCGCGCAACACGAAGGACGCTATCCCCATATCCTCCGACCAGGGAGGCAAGGCTCATCCTCGTCGACCATCTCCACTGCCCCGCTCTCCCCGACATCGCAAAGGCCCCAAGACTCACCGTCGTACGGATATGCCTCCGCCAAGGCAGAGCGGCATCATCATCCGCGACAACACGGAGCAGACCCGTCATGATGGGGAGCACAACCAAGGACACAAGAGCAGGTCGTGTCATGACCCTCCGCGTCCGACAAGCAACCGCGACAAGCGTGAGGAATCGCATGCGGGTAACAGCAGGAAGGCTAACCCACCACCACCTCCGCCTCCGTCGCCCCCTAGAAGCCACCATGGCAGAGGAGGCCCGCGTCGTTCACGCAGCCCATCCCCTGGCGGAAAGAAGAAAAGACAAGCCTGGAGCCATACGATGCACGTTCATGCTTGGACAAGATTCACGAGGCCCGAGAAGGACAATACTTGGGACCACGTTGCTTTGGACCTGTAATACGGACCGCAACTTACCCCAAGGGTTTTCAGATTGACAAGACCATCAAGCCCTATGACGGCACCGCCAAACTAGCTACGTGGTTGCAGGACTACAGCAACGCGGTGGAGATCGCCGGGGGTAACCCCAACGTCGACGTCAAGTACCTCCCGCTGATGCTGGCGGGCACGACCCGACAATGGATTGATGACTTTCCGGAGAAATCCATCTGCAATTGGTTGGACATGCAAGAAGTGTTCACCAAGAACTTCGAGGGTACATATAAGTGTCCCTGTACTGTTGGCGATCTACAGCGGTGCGTGCAGGAGAAAGACGAGTCATCTCGCGCATACCTCTCTCGTTTGCTAGACATGAAGAATTCCTGCGCAGGAGTGCACGCTCAGACCGCCATGGCCGCCTTCATCGATGGGTTGGAGAAAGTACGTTGCTCCGACATAAATTGAAGCGCTTGCAGGACAATCACTGGCTAGATCTCAACCAGATGATCTAGCTAGCTAGTGAGTTCGCAGCTGCCAACGACGATGCTCGCGGCTCCCTGCCTGCAACGGCCGTTCCAACTCAAGCTAGGAGGAACAGCAGCACCAAGCGAAAGATCCCGCCAGAAGAAAGCAAACCTCCTACATGGTCGCCATGACATTTGCAGGACGAGGTGATGGCGGACAGCCTGGCCGAGGACGGGGAGCTAGTCGTGGGCAGCAGCGAGGCGGTGAAACTACCTCGGCAGTGCTCCGTGTTCCCCAAACGTATGAGAACTAACGTGATATGTTGTGCCTTGTACACCTTGACGCCAACGGCAAGGCCACTCACACCAATCGCCATTACAAGTTTGTCAACGATCTCAAGGAGGGCCAGAGTCTGGCTACAAGCAAAGTCAGAAGAACAGACTGCGAGGCAAGGGCAAGGGGAAGAAGAAGGAAGAGGAGTCCAAGGATTTAAGTGACATGGATGAGGATGTAGACCCCAAGCACGCCGCCAAGAGAGATGGCAAGGGAAAGAACCCCTTCAAGAAGAAGAAGGCCGTTTTTCACATTTTCCTTGGCACCCCCACTGTCCGACAATAGAAGACCTCTATGAGGATACTGATGGCCACTCTACCCCCAGTTCCCCAGTACATGCGCTGGTCGGATATTCTAATTACTTGGGACAGGAAGGATCACCCAGACCTCATCCCTACGGAGAACCAGTACGCCATGGTCATCAACCCCCTGATTGACGGCAATGAGTTCACCAAATGTATGGTGGATAGTGGAAGCAGCATCAACATCATGTACTTGGATACACTGCATAAGATGAAGTTGACAGAGGCTAACCTAAGGAGGACTAGCACCATCTTCCACGGCGTAGTTCCTGGTCGGGAGGCTTGGTCCCTTGGGCGCATCACACTTCAGGTCGCTTTTGGCGATGTTAATAATTACCGCCAAGAACGCATGACCTTCGATGTGGTCCCATTCAAGAGCATGTACCACGTCATATTCGGACGCGAAGTATTCCACGACTTCATGGCCAAGCCATGCTTCGTCTACAACAAGCTCAAGATACCCGGACCAATAGGTGTCATCACCATATCCAGAAGCTTTACCAAGGCAAGGGACTGCGAGATTGGAGAAGCAGCCTTTGTAGAAGCTGTCCTCTACAGCGAAGAATTCAAGGAGATCCAGAGCAAGGTCGATGCCTCGGATATGCCGGTGTCGAAGAAGCAGATTTCTGACTCTGCCCTAGCATTCAAGGCCACCATCGAAACCAAGCCGGTGGAACTTGTGGTAGGCGATGCCTCCAAGACCACCGCCATTGGGAAGAACCTAGATCCCAAATAGGAAAGCACACTCGTCGAGTTCCTCCATGAGAATAGGGACATCTTTGCTTGGCAACATGCCGACATGAAAGATGTACCTAGGGAACTTTCCGAGCATATCTTGAATTGATCCAAAATGCAAATCGGTGAAACAACCTCTACGACGCTTCGGAGATGAGAAGAGACGCGCCATAGGCAAGGAGATAGCTAGGTTACTTAAGGCTATTTTTATCTGAGAAGTCCTTCACACCCGATGGGTGGCCAATCCTGTACTTGTCCCCAAAAAGGGAACCAAAGAATTAAGAATGTGCGTTGATTACACCGGCTTGAACAAAGCGTGTCCCCTATTTTCTTTGCCTCGCATTGACCAAGTCATTGACTCGATGGCTGGCTCGGAGATTTTGTGTTTTATCGATGCATACTCAGGATACCACCAAATTAAGATGACGAAGTCGGACCAATTGGCCACTTCGTTCACCACACCTTACGGCACGTTTTGCTATGTCATGATGCCCTTTGGGCTGAAAAACGTAGGTGCTACGTATCAGTGGACAATGCAGCATTGCCTACATGATCAAATTGGTCGGAACGTTCACGCCTATGTGGACGATATAGAGGTGATGTCCAAAAAGTCAAACGACTTAATCTCCGACTTAAAATAAACCTTTGATAATCTCCAAAAATACAACATGATGCTTAACCCTAAGAAGTGCGTCTTCGAGGTTCTAGCTAGCAAATTGTTGGGCTTCATCATTTCCCAACATGGAATCAAGGTGAACCCAGAGAAGATCAAGGCCATCCTAAACATAAACTGTTCGACATTCCTAAAGGACATACAACGGCTAACAGGCTGCGTTGCAGTGGTTAGTCGGTTCGTCATCCGAATTGGAGAGAAGGCTCTGCAGTTGTACAAGTTGCTGAAGAAGGCGGACAAATTTACATGGATGGACAAAGCAGATGCAACATTGAAGTAGCTAAAGGAGATATTATCCTCGGCACCTATCCTTGCAGCACCCGAGCCTATGGAGCCTATGTTAATTTACATGGCGACCACCAATCGGGTAATCAGCTTCGTCATCGTGGTAGAGCGGAAAGAACCAGGGCATGAGTATGGATTTCAACGACTAGTTTACTATGTAAGTGAGGTCTTGACGGCGTCCAAGCAGCATTACCCACACTACCAGAAGATAGCTTATGGAGTGTTCCTTGCTTCTCGGAAGCTAAGGCACTACTTCTAGGAGCACCCTATCATAGTTGTGATCAAAGCTCCATTGTCTGACATCATCAACAACAGCGACGCTACAGGAAGGGTCGCGAAGTGGGGCATTGAGTTTTCCGCCTTTGAGATCACCTACAAGAGACGCGACGCTATCAAGTCACAGGCCTTGGAAGATTTTATCGCAGATTGGATGGAGATGCCAGATGCTACCCCTATGCCGGAGCCAGAATACTGGGTGATGCACTTTGATGAATCAAAGCTACTCAATGTCTTGGGGGCTGGTGTACTCTTACAGTCACCAACCGAGGAAATGCTACACTACATTCTGCATATCCACTTCGAGGCCACAAACAACATGGCGGAGTATGAAGCACTCATTCACGGACTACGCGTAGCCAAGGATATTGGCATCAAGCTCATAGTTTGCTATGGAGATTCCGACTTGGTTGCCCAGCAGGTGGCTGGCACCTGGAACGCGCGGAACCCTATGATGGCGGCATATCAATACAAAGTGGACGAGATAGCCAAGAGCTTCTTGGGCTACGAAGTCAAGTATGTCCCAAGGGAGCAAAATGAGGCAGCTGATTTACTATCTAAGCTTGGATCAGGGCGCAAACGAATTCCGCCTGGCTTTTGTTGGAGCATCTATGGACACCATCCGTGAAGGGAGCGGACATCAACAACCCGGATAGATTTGACTCTTTCGTTCACACAGTAACAAAGGTCCCTCCGGCTTGGACACAACCGTTCATGGTATATCTTGTACACGGAACTTTGCCCGATGACAAGGTCGAAAGACGGCAAATAGTATGTCGAGCAAAGGGCTATACCATAATCAATGGACAGCTCTACAAAAGAAGCACCATTGGTGTATACCTTAAGTGTGTTTCCCAGCAAGAAGGTATTGAAATCCTTTGAAAGATCCATCTCGGAGATTGCGGGCATCACGTTGCTCCTCGATCGTTGGTCTCCAAAGCCTTCCGGCAAGGATTCTACTGGCTGACCATGAAGGTGGACGCCGACAAGCTGGTTGAGACATGCATGGGATGCTAGTACTGTGCCCGACAACCCCATGTTCCAGCTGAAGAATTGTGAACAATACCAATAACTTGGCTGTTTCCAGTCTAGGGGCTAGTCATGGTTGATACATTACAGACGGCACCATGTGGGTTTACGCATCTTCTAGTAGAAGCTGATAAATTCACCAAATGGATAGAAGCTAAACCCATTAGAAAGCTTGATGGGGCAATTGCCCTTAGGTTTGTCCAGGATTTAGTGGTGAGATTTGGTCTCCCACATAGCATTATCACCGACAACGGTAGCAACCTGTCACTCGGAGAAGTGGAAGCTTATTGTTGGGAGAAGGGCATCCGACTTGACCTAGCATCTGTGGCACACCCACAGTCCAATGGCCAAGTTGAGCGAGCCAATGGATTAATTCTGCAGGGAATCAAGCCACGTCTAGAGGCACCGCTACATAGAGCAGCTGGAGCCTGGGCGGAGGAATTGCCATCTGTGCTATGGAGTTTATGAACTACACCCAACAGATCCACCGGCTACACCCCTTACTTCATGGTATATGGAGAAGAAGCCATCCTGCCTTCCGACATCCTTCACGATTCACCAAGAGTTGCTGCCTATGACGAAGATGACGCTGAAGAATCTAGACGCCTAGATGTGGACCTTCTCGAGGAAGAGCGCGTATTGGCATGCCAAGGATCCACCATCTACCAGCAGAAGCTGCGCAACGACCATAGTCGCCGCGTTCGGCATCGCTCGTTTAAAGAGGGGGATCTGGTGCTCCGACTTAAGCAAAAGAAGTCACACAAATTATCCCCGCCATGGGAAGGACCGTTCATCATAAGTAAGGCGCTGTTCAATGGGTCTTACTACCTCATTGACAATCGTGAACTTGAGGATAGACCCAGCGAAGATCATAAGCGTAAGCGACGTGACCTGGATGATGACTACCCGGAGATTGATCGACCATGGAACATATTACAGCTACGTCCTTTTTACACTTAGCATATTTTTTATCTACTGTGTACCTCTTATATGATCAATGAAATAAAGCTCTCTGGTTCACTCATATTTCTGAGTCTTTTACCTCCTTTAGTGTTCATTTTTGGATCGTATGCAAGCTTTGCATTTTCACTTGTGAAAATTCTGCCTACAAGCATTAGCTTAAGTTTTCTGGTCTACACGTTCTTTGTTGTTTTTATGTGGATTCTGGAGTAGTGACTTTTGGCACTTGTTGTTGGCGATTTTGTGCTTAGGTTTTTGACGGTGCCATTGGGCATCATCACCTGAGCGCATGGTTCCAACTACGAGTCTTGCGACTCGCGAAAGGTCAAGCATAAAAACCAAAGTAATGTATAAGCCAGCACTTGCTTAAAAAATATTACATGCTAGAACTAGTACTTGAGTAGCAAGAAGTTACACCTATTGTTTTTTCCGCCTTAAGTTAACATAGTAGTTTTTCCGCATACACCAAATCAGAGGAAACAAATATTACAAAGTGTTTTTCATTCCTCTAGCGCAGGGGACTTTGATGCAGCATCGTCGGCAGCAGGAGAGCCATCATCTTCGAAGTCGGTGGTCTTGAGGGACTCGGAGGAGCTCTCGTGGTCGCCGTCAATGATCTCCAGCGGCACAAAGATGATGGGATCGACCAGCTCGGCAACCCTGGTGTCAAGACCCGCGAGCGATGCCCAAATAGCCTTGTGGTCAATCTTCTGGCCTTCATCGTCTACGTCAGGAAGACCCGAGGTTATTTTGTTGAGGTAGGCGTTTTCATAGTGTGCCTTGACAATCGCTAGAGCCATCCTTGCGCCAGCGCGGGTACATGAAGCTTTCCATCTTACGATACGCTCAGGGGCTTAATGCAAGATCTCCAAGAACTTCATCACGGAGTCCACCGCCTTGATATTAATGTTGAGGGGCTTGGCGATCTCCTTGGCTTGCTTGACGGCGGTGCTGATAAATTTGCCGGCGAGGACCATGCATTCCTTTGTCGAAGGAGGCGACTTGGTCAAACCAATAGGGGTTGCATTTTCGACAAGGGAGCACATGAGTTCAATAACACAAAAAGTTCAAGGTACCTTGCTTGCAGAAGTACAAGACGGAGAATCACTTACCACATATGCTCGCCTCGGCTTGCTGGAGCGTCTCCACCATGGAGTCCCGTTCTTGTCGGAGGATCTTGTATGCTTCAAGATTGCGCTGATTTTGCTCATCGGAAGCTTTCTTCTACTCTTTCAGCATCACAATCTCCTCTTTCAAGCGGTTCATCTCCGTATTGGCAGACTCCTGCAATGCCTTCATGGAAGCCTCGTGCATCTTAAGGGTATCAGTCCTCTCCTGCTTAAGGATCTTGTTTTTGCTATCCAGCAACTCAATGTGCTTGGATTGCTCAACGATGTCCTTGGCCTTGGCGATGGCTTCTGCAAGTCGGAGAAAGAACACATAATGAGTAGTCGGAGAGTGACGGCACAAGACCAAGCCAGAGTACGAAAATGAAAGGAAAAATAGACTCTTGATCTTGGTGATTTATTTCTTCAAGAAGGCATTTTTACCCTTTTCAGCTTCCAACTCCGTGCGCATCTTATGGAACTTCTCGTTGGCGACACCTCTCTGAGCATTCTCATTCTATGGAAAGAAGATCAGAATCACTTTGTTTCTTAGAGCATCTAGACGGATACATATCCACCTAGAGGCTTGGGGGCTACAGTTAGAGTTTTGAATTCGGCATAATGCTTAGTCTTTCTTTAAGCATATAGTCGAAACTAATTTAGTTTTCAACTAGAAGCTTGGGGGATACAGTACGAGTTTTTAATTCAGCAAGTATGCTTAGTCTTTCTTTAAGCATCTAGTCAGAACTAATTCTGTTTCAACTAGAGGCTTGGGGGCTACAGTACTGAATTTTACGAACACTGCGTATGCTACTCTGAAAGTACCTAGTCGGAATAATTCATTCAAACTACATACTTGGGGGCTACAGTGAGAAGTTTTCTAGCTTAGTCACTCTTTGAGCATTCAGATGCAAAGACCTATGGTTTTCCTTCTAAATGCTCGGGGGCTATAGTGGGATACTCATATGAAATGCAAAAGGCAAATAAAACTTACAAGTGCGATGATCTTGAGATTGGTGGCGCTCTCGGCAAATATCTTGCTAAAGGAAAGGCTATTTCCTCGTAGGATATCAACTTGCCTGAGGAGCTCCTCAAGACCGCAAGTCGAAGATGTTGGAGCCGCACCAGGAGCCAGAGTGGAGCTACTCGGCATAAGCGCCGGGTAGACTATCTTCGGGAGCTCTGTGGAGGTCCTGGGTGCAGAGGCGCCGCCTTCGACAGACGTTCCGCCTACCACCATCGCCTTACTGATACCGATGGCATCCTTAGCCGGAGCTTCAGCCATTTTGGAAGCAGTACTTTCTTGTGTCTCCTGCTCACCGGCAACGACGAACTCTGTGGAGGTAGGTGGGTCCACTTCCATGGCGGAAGGGCCAGATGCATCCTTAGCCGGAGAGCTTGTTAGAGTGGTGACAGGCTGGAAGATGGGAGTGGTAGGGGCGATGGCGGGAGATGCTTGGCGCAACACATCTTGGTGCAACATATCATTAATGTTTTTAGAAGCCCCCGATGTTTTGGAGGTCTTCTTCAAACTCAAACTGGCCTTCTTCCTGAAACGTGCAAAGGTATAAGTATAGGAAAAATATGAGCAATGGACAATGTTGGAGGAAAAGAGGCTTACACAACAGTGGGTGCTTTGGTAAAAGGGATCCCGGTAATCTTTCTTTTCTCCGCCTCTAGGGCAGCGGTAGTATTCTTGGAGGCTCCACCCTTCGTCTTCTTCTTCTTGCCTCCATTGGCAGCGTCAAAGGTGGAGCTCTTCCACTTTCGCGCCAATGGGACGTCGTCGTCGGACATGACGGTGACTTCCTTCATCTTGGGGTCGTAGATTTGGATAGCCATGCTATCCTCCTCTAGACTTTTAAGCTGTTAAGTGAAATCCCAAAGTGTTAGATGAGATTTTCACATCCCAAAATTCTCCAAATTTTGAAATGTGAAAAATAAATAAACAAAAGAATTAATTGTTGAAATTTAGGGTGAAAAGAAAAATTTTGCTTCTAAATGGAAACATCAAAAATGTTGGGAATATGCCCTAGAGGCAATCATTTATGATGAGATTTCCCATTGTATTCATAAATATATTAAGTAGTCCTTGTATAAACATCTGATGTGTATCATTGAATATGTGATTCGGTTGTGGAACTATGCATTCATGTTGTTTGTACTAAATATCCTTGGTCATTGAGGTTGTGATGGACACACAACTTAGACCAATGTGAAAGTTGGCTTGATGACTCGGTTCCACTTGTCATGGGCATGGAGATGCTATTCCAACTTACATAGATTCGGCTAAAGAGTTTAGCGAGTCGGATTGACCCATATTGAGGTACAACGAACAAGTTGTCATTTGTATATCTCAATCAATGTAATCCTTAGACCTGAGGTTGTTGCATAGTCCGAGTTGAGGATCACCGACTTAGGTTCTGTCAAACGCTGATCCGTAACTGGGCAATTATAAAGGCAGAATTCGGGTCGACTGAGAATCAAGTTGTGTGATGTGAATAACCAACATGGGATTTTGCCCCTCCACTTGGATAGATATTCTCTAGGCCCTCTCGTGAGATATGATTCGGAAAGCATGGCCATGCACGACTCGGTTAAGTGTAAACCGAGGCGATCGACTAAGAGTTAGTCGGGTGAATCACTTATCTCGGATTGAGAAGAGAGTCGGACTATTTAAGGGATGACAAATATTCGCCTATAGTCTGACAAGGTATATCGTGAGGCAAAAGGGACTTGGACGTAAGTCGCATTGGAAAGGCAAGTCGTCATGACTCTTTGGTACTTGGGAGTCGGCACGTTCTGCTAGGAGCCGCTACCGAATGATCGATTGAGAGTCGGACTCCAATCGTGTCCAAGTAGCCATGAGCCTGCGGGGTCACACACTTAAGAGTGGGAGAAAGTTCGGATTGGATCTGAACCTGTAATCTGGTTGGGTTGGACCTAAACTGGATTAGGACTGAGTTAGTGAGTTGGACTCATGGTAACTAGTGTTATATGGGCTTTAGTGAATGGGTCGCGTGAGCAGAGCCCATGTTCACTCCCTATATATAGTGGAGCACCATAACCTAGAAAGGTTAATCGTTGTTCGGTTAGGTCATTCCATGTGTTGGAAACCCTAGCTCCACAGCAGTCCAGCCGCCTAAACGAACCTAGCAGTTCGCCGCCGGTGCTCCTCCTTGTACGTGTGGATACCAGTAGAGGTGTTGTGCGATCAGCACCAGGACGATCGGATCGTGAGGACTGCACTGCATCAACTGACGCGCTTCATCAGTAATCCACAACCGCGCGTCTAGTGGTAAACCTCGTGGCCTTCTACCTTAGCTAGATCTTGGGATCACCACGTTAGAGGAAAAACTTTTGTTTTATCTCTGCGTGGCCCAACAAAAAACCCTTCTTGAACAAAATTTGAATAAAAAGGCATCCAACAAAATTTCAACCAAGCGAAATGCATTCATCAATGGATGTATGTTGAAATTTAAACACTTGGAAAAGTTAAAACAAAACCCTAAAACCCTAATGGAATAAATCATTTCCAAGATATCTCTAAGACTATGGATTTGATCCATATAAAAATTCAGCAGCAAAAAAATTCTAAATAATCAAAATGGTAAGCACAAATATTATAAAACCATAGAAATTGGTTTCATTCAATTTGGAGCCATGGATAAAAACTTATGAATTTAATAAGATAAAAGGAAAATAATATCCAAAGCTTATAAAGCTCCCAACAAAAATCCATACCAATTTGTGAGCAAAGTAATCCTAAATGGATTTAAAAATATAAACAATTATTAAATAAAATTTTACAAAGTGGAATCACTAATTTTGGAACTATAAATAAAAAGATATGAATTTTATAAGATAAAGAAAGAATTAAATAAATAAGAGATATTTAAAAGACAAATTAAATCTTGGCCAAATCCATAAGCAAATGGAATAAAGATAATCCAAATAAAAATAAGGGAATAAAGATTATTTAAATAAAATTATATGGGATTAAACCATATTCAATATAAATGAAGACAAAATCCCTAATAAAAATGATTAATTAAATCATGAGAAAAATAATTGAAATTGCCAAAATGGATTAAAAGTTATCTAATTAACTTAAAAGGAATAAAATATTATTTGAATAAAATTTATATGGGTTTAAACCATATTTGATTTTATTTGAATAAAAAGAAATGTCTAATCTAAATACATAATAAATCATAAGAGATTATTTTGAAATAATTCAAGTGGACTATTTAATCACAATATTAAATAGTTTAAACCTATTTAAAATGTTTGGCAAGAATTTGAATTCAAATGAAGCTTGAATCAAATGTTTCAAAATAAAACAGAAATGAAAAAAAAAGAAAACAGAGAAGGAACAAAATATGAAACGAACCAACCCACTAATCTACCCAGCCCAGCAAAGACCCAGGCCCATTAGCCAGCCCACCCAGCACTTCCCTCTCTCCCCTGAACTTTTCTCACCGCGCACTCGACCCTCACTCTCACTGACAACGCAACCCCACACAAAGCTGGCATCATCGTCCTCTCGTGAAACCCGCCCTCTCGTTCCTCCTCGCTGTTTTAGCCATTGATTCCTTGGCGTAAATTCGATTAACTGTCGCGACAATTCTTCCCCGCGACCGTGCTCGCTTAAACGCCTCGCCCTCCTCTATCCTTCCCCTCGGACGCCACATCCCATGAGCCCCTAGGCTGCGAGAATTGCTCGCTCGAACCCCACTGCTCGGACGACACTCCGACCATAATTCCGGCCAGATCTAACCGTTCCCTGCCCCCTAGCTTCCAACAACTTACTCACCTTAGCCATGTGCATCTTCCAGTGGCCTTTGCTTGCACGCACGCGCCCTATAAGCTTGGCAACGACAACGTCTGAGCGTCGCCACTATCTGCTTCGACTCCGACGACCTCTCCCCATAAGCACTGACCACGCCTCTCCCTCTCATTGACGCCCGTATACTCTTTGTTCTCTTGTTCATCTAACGCCCCCCTCCACTTGTCTTCTCGTGGCCCGTAGCCTCATCCCCGACAACGCCGAGAATGCCCGACGCCAGGGACAACTCCGGCGAGCAATCGATGTCGCTCCTATGCGCCCCTTAGTCGACGACGACCACCTTGAGCATCCCCATGCCACGGCGAACCCGATGAGCCTCTCCCCTTCCTCCCTTGCTTCATGTTTTCGCCGGAACACCTCTGCCCGAGCGCCGCCGCCGCTCACCGTCGCCAAGCGCCACCCATCTCTGCTCGATGCTCTCTGAGTCGTTAGATGTAGATCCAGTGATAGAGATAGAATCATTAAATGAAACGGTATCGTGTGGTGTGTGTCGTGCGATTTCCTTTAGATCCAACGCCCCATGTCGCTCGATCCAAACAAACCGGTACCAGCCAATGAGAACATGACACGTAGCCAGACTCAGTTTTTAAAAATAAAAATAGATCTATTAGTGGTTTGATTTTGTAAAATTCATAACTTTTGTTCTGCTTGGCCAAAATTTACAAATTTTATATCAATGGATTCATTAAAATGTGAACTTTTCAACAGCGGCCTTAGTGTATTTTCCTTCTGAAAAATTAGGTGTTTTTGCAGAAACATTTGTTGGACTATTTTGAGTATAAAATTTATTCTAAAAATGATTTTTGAGTAAAATCTTTTGCAAATGGTTTGTTTTGAACTCTCTGGCTCTAAACACTAACATTTGAATTTATAAATATATTTTTCTAACACTGTGAATTATTACTTTGATTAAAACCATTTCTAGCAAAACAAAAATGATTTAAATGGCCCATTTTCACTAACTTGTTTTTAAATGGTTTTGCCACTTTTATAAATGACCAGTAGGTGTTTTGAAATGTTAAACCTTGTTACAAAACACTTTTTCAAATAAAACAATATTTTGCATGCTTGCATGCATTTCTTTGTTTTTATTATTTTATGTGGTGAATTGTATGAATGTTAGTTTTGAAATTGTGCCTTGCTTGATTGATTTGTAGTGAACCTTGAAGAGTGTGACATTTGCAAGATCAAGGAGTGAACCTAGTTTCTCTACTAAAAAGGAAAGTGGTGCTTCATATATTTTGTCCTATTATTTTCACTATGCATTAGTGATATTTTGAGTAGGACTTGCATGGAATTTTCTAAGTATAAGCTATGCCTTGGGAAATCCTATTAGATGATGTCTTAGTAGAATTTTCCCTAAGTTAAGATTATTGCTACTATCATGCTTAGCCTAGCTAGTAGAAAACAAGGGTGGATTATTCATGCTATGAAATATTTCTAAGTCTATGACTTGTGTTTTTGCTTAATAAAACAACTATGTAAATGAATCACCTGGGTGGAATGGTGAGAATGGGTTATGTTGAGTGGTTACACAAGGCCCAGTGTATGGCTACCTTGTGTATGAAACTTGTGGAAAGCCACCTAGGAACAAAGAGATTTGAGATGTTAAAGTGTTGAGAAGCTTCTTGTGCAGCCACATGGCAATATGGGCTCTGCCTGTAGGTTGCAATAACTTAGCCAGATGGACAGAAGGTGGTAGGGTGATAGGCTGGAACGCGTCCATTTGGTCTAAGGGAAGGCTTCTAAAAGATCTTGTCTCGATGCATGTCGAGTCTTGTGGGGAAAGTGCACCACCTCTCGAGAGAGTAAAATCTAAGTACTTAGTCATGTCCCCGGCAATGGACAATTTGAGCATCAAGACATCGAAGCTATCAGGGATCTCCTCATCCCAATTTATAAGTTAAAATCTTGTGGTTGAATAAGGGTTAAAGGATCACCAATGTCTATTGTTAGTTCCTTGGGTGTTTTTGACAAATAAAAACTTAGTGTTTTCAACTAATAAGGAAAACTTATTTTGAGCAAGCAAGCCTCATCTACACTTACCAAATGCATATAGATGTTAGATACCACTACTCTACCATAGTATCACTTGCCAATACAATTCAAATGTATTGACCCTTGTGGCTGTAACTTATTGTGTTGCAGGTTTGTTTGATGTTAGTGAAGTTTGATTGAGTAGGGATTACAAGTCTACAACCAACATGATTGTCTGTGGCATATGAAGATGAAGGACTCCATGCTATATAGATATTTCTGCTGCATTGTAATGAGATAGCCAAATAAGCTATGTAAGATGTAATAAATTATTTTATTCCTGGTTATAAGTTGTAATATGACCTTTGTTTCTTGATATTACATCTTAAACTGTGGATGCTAGCTATTCGATCCAGGGACTAGCATTGTAAACACAGGGATCTCTACCTTATCAGGTTGGGACCTCTACAGAGATGATAACGGCTAGACGGAAGAACTAGAGTATATGTCATACACGGAAAATAAACAGGTACCTCTGGGCACTTTCCCTCCTCGAACATGTTGTAGGTTATGGTGAAGCCACGCTTCCTATCCTTCACCTTGATGATGTACTTGAGGCACAGCTTGACGGAGTCACTCGAGAAGTTGTCCTCAGAGATGCAGAGGCTATCCTTCCTCTCCTTGGTATATTCATGCATCAGCTTCGAGCGGTGCTGCAGAGGCTGGATCCGCCTGACGAACCAGCACATGGCTAGGTCCAACCCGGTCAGACCCGTGTCTATGAACCACTCTATCCGCCTTATGGTGCGGGAAGCATCATTGTCGGAGGGAAGGGTGGCCTGGGATCTCCATGTCGGGGCTTCAGCGGCGGCTCCATCGACGAAGTCTAGATACGTTTCTTCTCGGTCGGCCAAAGGGATATATGGGCTGTAGAAGTACGTCTGTTGCCAGTTCTTGCAAGATTCATGGACGACGATGTCGGGGAACCGCCGGCTAGGCCGGATCTTAAAACTAATCGTTCCGCAGTTCCTGAGCTCGTCCTTGCTCGCTTCGGCTTCCCTCTTGATGGTAAAGAAGTAGATGAACAAGTCTAACCTAGGCCTAGTACCTAGGTAACCCTCACAAAGCGCCGCGTAGTTGCTAAGCACGAGGATGCTATTAGGGGAAAGGTTCTGAGGTTGAACCCAGTAATGCTTGAGGACAGCAAGGAAGAAGTCAGAGATGGGGAGGGATACGTCGCGTACCAGTTGAGCTTTGAGGTACACCTTCTCTCCGGCCTGGGGAGAAGGAGTGACCTCGCCGGCCGGCGCCGCCCGCCAGACAAGTCCATCCATCGCAGGGAGGTAGCCTTCGACAAGCAGATCCTTGATATCATTGTTGGTAATATCAAAGCCACGGCACTCCCCCTTATGGGAGTCAACCTCTTCCTCCAGCAGCTCTAGTGCCGCTGGGATATGGTCGCCGCCGGTGGACTCCACCAGCGCAGACTTTGGCAGCAACAGACCCTCTGGGAGCACTTCGATGGAGCTCGCCGGCTTGGCCGCGGCCTCGGCCGATGCAGCCATGGAAGGATTGGAGATGCTTCTTGCCATTGGTATGGGAGAAGAGGTGAATGGGAAGATTGGGGAGATTAGGGTTTTTCGCGTACACGTGGAGGGCTCAAAGAGGTGCTCGTAGGAGGAAGATGATGACGCAGGGGGAAAATGAGGTGAAGAGATGAAAATCTGCCATGGTTAAAATTTATAACCCCAGCGTCAAGATTCGTGCAAGGTGATCGAATGGTCGGCGTGTGGACGACGTGTGCGTGCGCGTGCGCCGAAATTTTGCCATGTTCCGAACCGCCGCCGCCAACGGTTCATATCCTTCGCGCGGGAAAAATGTACATGATTGTGTTCTCTGCATGTGTGAGTTACGAGGCATCGCTAATCTATATCTAAGTCGTTCTAGCTGACACGGGCAGGTGAACCATAACATTGGAATATTCCAACATGGACGGATCCAGTCCGGCTACGAGAAGAGTATGATGGAAGATTCAACATTTCTCCGACTTACAAGTTGAAGACGGAGAGCATTGTAGGGTTCTTGGGAGGACTACAAGATATTGCTTGACATTTGCCGACATCCATCTAGACGGAGCATTCAACCTGAAGAGGCAATACGGCGCAAGATCTCGGAGTTCTCCAGGGGCTACTATTGGGGATATGCTATATGGGTATCCTCATAGCATGTCTCCTATCCGGATAACCCGTGTCCCACAGTTGGTAGCATGGCCCATGGCCTGCTGGGCGGCCCAGTTAGATGGATCCAGAAGGAAGGCCCATGCCGGATAAAGGAAGGCTACGAAGGAGTCACCGACGTACCCGGAGCCTTGGAGTGCAAGACATGTTAGACTGATTGTATACTGTGTAGTACTCGGTAACCTGTCTGGCTAGGACTTTCCCTGTAACCCTAGGACCTGGCGACTATATAAGCCGGACCTATGGGAGCCTTTAGGGCACAAGTCATATCAATTAACATACACCTCGCACAGCAAACCGATCTCAATAACTCGGTGTATTACCATTATAGTGATTTATAGCAGGAGTAGGATTCCGCCACTGTTGTGGGATCTGAACCTGGGTAAGCTGTATTACCTCGTACCCGTCAACCGTCCGCCTTACCCACGTCTCTAAACACGCACTGTGAGGACCCCTCCGTGATGTACTCGTCGGCAATACCACGACACCGGGGACCTAAGTGATGTAGGTATTTTAGTTTTTGCTTATTTACTTTATTTTTGTTAATTTTTGTTTTGAGTTACAGATTTCCACCAACATGATGGAGTTTGAGCATATGACTAGTGCTAACCCACTCAACCACTTTGGGAAGCCCTATGATGTTTATAAAAGAGACCTCCAATGAAAAGACAAGGGAGTTTGAAATAAATCCTCTACTACATGGTATTTTACACAAGAAGCAATTTACTGGAGATGAAGAACATCCTAATCCATATGAGCATATTGCATGTTTCAAAGATATATGTGGCACATTCCAATTAACACGGTATACCGCCGATGAGGTAAGGGTTAAACTTTTTAGTCAAACTTTGACAAGTATAGCTATCTCATGGTATAGATCTCTACTCTCAGAAGCCACTACAACTTGGGATAATTTAGCTTGCGAATTTTTATCTAAATATTATCCATTATCAAAATCCTTTGGAATCAGGCATGTTATAATGACTTGGAGGAACCGTCCTAATGAAATACTAGTAAGAGCTCATATAAGATTTAAAAATTTACTTAGTCAATGTCCTCACCATGATTTTCCTGAATGGTATTTATTTCATATATTTTATGGCGGTTTAATCAAACCTAATAAAATAGAACTATACTCTTGCGCAAGAGGAGCTTTTATGGATTTACCTATAACTAAAGCTTGGGCTTTACTTAATAGAACTCGCGATCATAGAGTTTCATGGAATTTTGGTCTAGGAAGTGAAGGAGGCACAGAAATAGATCATGAATGTATTCATGACTATAATAAAAAAGGCCATGTTAATGAACTATCTAAAGAGCTTTATTTAGATTCAGATCTTGTATTGCAAGTTATTAAAGCTTTTACAGAACATATCAAATCTCCAAAAGAGGGTTTGGCCAGGTATGATCCACTACCTGAACCGGAGAAGAAAAGAGAAGTTAAAGCAACATTGACCTCCCTAGAACCAATGTATGAGATACCTTTCCCTAACACTACACGGAAGCATATTTTGGAATATGAATAGGTCAAGGCAGTACAGGAGGAGAAAGAAGAGGAAAGTGTGCCAATAATTGAAGAACATCTGGATGAAACCAAAGATGAAGAGGTAACCAAAGAAGCAATCATGGCTATGTATGCACATTGTAACATAGTTGAACTTGATGAAGAGACTTCTGTATTGTTTGAAGGTAAAACTAAGGTAAAAGATGTGGGTGAGCATATTCTTCCATGAATATTTAAAGAAACTTCGCATTACGGTTTATGTGATCTTGGCACTGAAGTTAATGTTATATCCTATGATTTTTATTTAAAAATAAAATAAGAAATAGCGCCGGCTACAATAGAAATACTGATATTACAATCATGTTATCCAATAAAAATCTTAGAATTACAATGGGAGTAGTTGAAGATGAAACTGTCACAACTGGCAATAAAACTTTCCCTGTTGATTTTCTAGATGTTGATATGTCAGTTGACACTCTTTGCCCAATCATATTTGGAAGAAACTTTTTGAGTAATATAGGTTCCACAGTCAACTTCAAAAAAGGAGGTTGTATCCCTTAAGCTTCGGAAAGCGGAAAAATAATTCCACTTCTCCAAATTTAAAGATAAACCTCTGTATGAACAAGAAGAAGAGAAAGATAAGAACATTAAGGAGATGGCAGCTCTTTTCTTAAGTAATCAAGAAGAAGAAATAAATGAATACTCAAATTGTGAAGAAATAATTATGAAGGACAGAACTTTAGAATAAATAGAGAGTGAATTTGATTCAATTCCCATCTTAGGACCTCCAACTGATGAACCTTTTGAAGATCTAGAAAAAAGAGGGGATGAAGAATTACCACCCCCAGAATTTAAAACTCTACTAGATAATCTTAAGTATAGATTCTTAGATGACACTAATAAATTCCCTATTATTATTAGTGCTAAACTTTCAGGGGAAGAAGAAGAACTCATGAAGGTACTAATGGAAAACCGCAAGGCATTTGGGTACTCAATGGACGACTTGAAGGGTATTAGTCCCATGATAGCCGTCCATCGAATATTCATGGAGGAAGGTGCTAAACCAGTTGCAGAATTTAACAGAAGAATAAAGCCTGGAATGAAGGAAGTGGTAAGAAAGGAGATAGTATGCCTACTTGATGCAGGTATAATTTATCCTGTAAAAGAAAGTGAATGGGTAAGTCCAGTTCATTGTGTTCCTAAGAAAGGCGACTTTACTATTGTACCTAATAAAAACAATGAATTGATACCTACTAGAACTATTGTTGGACATAGGATGTGCATACATTTCAGTAAATTGAATAAGGAGACTAGGAAAGATCACTATCCTTTACCTTCATAGATCAAACTTTAGAGAGGTTAGCAAACCACACTCATTTTTCCTACTTGGACGGGTACTCTGGTTTTTCCCAAATAGTTGTTCATCCTGATGACCAACTTAAAACAACTTTCATTAGTCCTTATGGTTTACATGCTTACCGGCGCATACCTTTTGGTTTATATAATGCTCCAGCTACTTTTCAAAGATGCATGATTGCTATATTTGCAGATTTTATAGAACTGATAATGGAAGTATTTATGGATGATTTTTCTATCTATGGAACTTTGTTTACTAGTTGCTTGGATAATATCAATAGAATTTTGCAGCATTGTGAAGAAACCAATCTTACCATAAATTGGGAGAAGTGTCATTTCATGGTCAAAGAAGGCATAGTCCTTGACATAAAGTATCAGGTAAGGGTATTGAAGTATATAGGGCTAAAGTTGAAGCAATAGAAAGAATGCCACAACCAAGGGACATAAAAGGTCTAAGAAGTTTTCTTGGTCATGTAGGTTTTTATAGAAGGTTCATTTGTAATTTTTCTGGAATTTCTAAACCTTTGACTAATTTGTTGCAAAAGGGAGTAAGATTCAATTTTGATGATAAATGCCTTATTACCTTCGATAAACTTAAATATGCTTTATCTCATGCTCTCATCATTAAACCACCTATATGGGATATGGCTTTTGATTTAATATGTGAAGCTAGTGATGATGATGTAGGAGTAACTTTGGGACAACACATAGGTCGCATATTTAATATTATACATCATGCTAGTAGAACTCTCAATAGTGCTCAAAAGAATTATCCTAAGGAAGAAAGAGAAATCTTTGCTGTATTTTTCTCTTGTGATAAGTTCATTCTTATATTGTATATAAAAAAGTAAGAGTTTATACGGATCGTGATGGTTTAAAAGAACTCCTCTAGAGGGAGATTCATCAGTCAAGACTAATCCGTTGGATCCTTTTACTTCAAGAATTTGAGTTGCAGATTATGCAGAGACAAGAAGCAAAGGTAGAGGAAGCAGCATCTATATTTACCCAGCACGACACTGATCTTATTGAGAGGAGCTTTAGTCCTGGTGATTTTCTCTTTCGAGAATTATTGTAAGAACTAAGGTCAAATCCTCCCAAGAAGAAGAATTCCTTGTTGTTGGAGGAGTTTGTCACTTTCGACTAAATAAATGGTAAGTGGAAGGTAAGTTTTCTTACTCTAATAAGTGATTTGTTTTCAAAGTTTCTACTTCTAATTTTTTTGCCTTTGAATTACTCTTGTTTTTCTGAAGTTTTTGAGGGGTTTCTGTAACTATACGGGCGCAAACGGCCAAAGAGAAATCTTTCGCCATATAGTTGGTCGTTAAACGTTCTGTATCCCCCTCACAAAATAATTTCCGAGTGTAGTATCTATACGGGCGGAACTATACGGCCGGAGAAAATTCTCCCGCAGTATAGTTGGTTGTCAAAGCTTCTATATCATCGACCCGTTTTATTTGTTATTTATATTCATCTGAAAAACGCTTTGTCGGTTCCTAGTCGGTAAACGAACCGACATGGGCTCGAGATATTTGGAAATATCTTCCTGGAACCAACTATATGGCTGGAACTATATGCGGAGCAGGACTACTCCGAATCCGCGTTTTCTTTCCTAGTCGGTTTGTATTGTTTTCTTGGGCATGAATTTGGTGTTTCTCGCGAGTTTTACCGACCTCTGGCCCCTCTTATATATTGCCCGTGTATCTCTCTCTAATCACAAATCACTAGGAACAAATCCAGCTATGTGCTACCCCGTCCCAGGTCATGGAAAACCTATGGGGATCATTTCTCCGAGGGACCTTTCTAGCAGCCCGTCGATGGAGGACAGCGATGAGGAGGTGGAGAGGTTTAGCCCGGGGTACAAGGAGTATGATGAGCCAAGCTACTACAACAGCGACCTCGATGAAGGCTGGAGCGACGTTTACATCTGTCGTGACGTCTATGATCCCCCGGGGATCGAGTGGGCGCCGATGAAGAGAACCCAAGAAGAGAGAGAAGGCCAAAAAGCGCACGGAAAAGGGCGTGTGGAGACGATCAAGTTCGTCACTATGGATCTGAGGCCGCATAAGCGTAAATAAATACCTAACATTAGTGCAGGTGCTAGCAAGGAACCGGCATTGCCCCACTCGAGGCCTACCACTGGCACTCGTATGTGGGAGAAGCCTCAAGAGGAGTGGAGGAGCAGCTTCTACTTCCCCGATCCATCAATAATGGATGAGGAAGAAGAAGTTGTCCCCATGACAAAGGATTGCGTGTAGACACTGGAGATATATCAGAAGCAGGAGCTACTCCATCGCGTTGAAGTTCGTCACCGCCTCAAGGAGATAGAGGAGAAAGATGACCTTCTCCTGATGGTGACTAAGCTCGCAGATAGGATGGATACTCTGCAATATGATTTGCGTAGGTGCTACAGCCGCATCACTGCTCTGGAGGATACCAAGAAGAAGCTACGCACCGTGGTTCTACATGCCATGGCACCACAGTGACCTTCAATAAAGCATAGTATAAAATAATCGCAAGGGATTATTTGATCCCGCCTGGCTTGATTCCAATCTTGGGGAGATCTTTAAGACCTTGTAATCTATCTTACAAATTTTTATTTCTAGTTTTGCATTAGTTCGAGCTCATAAATAAAGTTTGCATCATTAGAATTCCCTTCAGGAATAGTTGATCCCTCTTGTGAAATTTTGAGTTTGTTATAATATATGGAGCATTATTGAGTTTGAGTTTGTCTTATTGGATATATGAATGGCTTGAGTATGATTTTACTTGCACTTGATGATAGCAATAGGAGTCTTCCACACCATTGGTATTAACGGAACATATAAAGATAATTTGATCAATATGTTGTAGGCCAATGGTTTGATTTACAAAGAGAAGAGATTATCGAATTAATTAAGTTGAAAAAGAAAAACCTTGAACAAAGTAGAAATTATAAGTGTTATCAAATAGAGTGAGAACAAGTTGAGGTGGAATACTCAAGTTATAAAGATGCTTCATGTATATTTGGAATTTGGTAATTGATATCATTAAACTTTGAATTCCTACATGAAGTAGAATATATGGCTAGATCCTTTGCACAACACTTAAACAAAAGTGTGAGCACAATTATATATATAGAAAAGGAATAAAAGGAAAGATGAAGAAAAAGAGCGAATGTGCAAAGAGCAAATAGGCATATACCACTATACTGTAGTGAGACAAAGAGGCATTTGAGATTTTGAATCCTAGTGAACATGTTAATCCTAAAAACACTTGGGACTACCTCACTAACTCATTCGGTTGAATCGAATACTTTTACATCATGTTGAAAATATTCTTTTGTGAACTGTTAATTGCTAAGGTGTGGAATCCTGCCAATATTATTCGGATGGTTCGAGTATGGTACTATTCATGAACTTATTTATATGTATACTTTATGATAAACACATGCTGCAACTGCCTCATTTATTTTATTGACTTAGCTTCATGAATATGAGGATCACATCCATTAAGCTAAACTTGCTCGGGACGAGCAAGAGTCTAAGCTTGGGGAAGTTGATGAGTGCATATTTGCATCATGTTTTAAATTATTATTTTGCATTGTAGTGGTAGGATCTTGGTATTTTACGGTGTTCGCACACACTTTTTATGTTTATTTTCACCAGGATCGAATCAGTTGATGGATCTGATGGACACAATTCTTGGACCAGTTATATTGGAGTGAAAAGGAGACAAAAACTACGTAAATTGCTTATTTGGGAAATATTAATAACTCCAGAAGAAAACTGAAAGAAATTGTAGGGTACAGAAGGATTAACGACCAACTATACAATGGGAGAACTTTTTCGGCCGTATAGTTGGTGCCTGATACATCGAAAATGTATCTATAATTTTTGATGTTCATTGCTTGTTTAGTATCTACTTTGTTTTGCTTCGTCTACACTTTGAGGTGTTTTTATTTGTTTTCTAATACTAACCTATTAACAAGATGCCACAGTGCAAGTTGCCTATTTTCTTCTGTTTTTTGGTTCTAGAAAAGGCAGAAAATCAATATTCTCGGAAATGGACGGGACAAAAGCCAAAGTCAATATTTACCGTGGGGACAACAGAGCGAGAAGACGAGACGGAGAAGAGGCACCAGGGGGCCACACCCACTGTCCGCGCGGCCTGGCCTGGCCCGCGCCTGGGGGGTGCGGCGACCATGGGTGCCCCCTGCGCGCCTCTTCGCCTATAAGAAGCCCCCGATACCAAAACCCTAAGGACCCGATCAATCTTCCACGAAACAGTCCGTAGCCGCCGCCACCATCGTCCCTAGATAGGGGGATCTCAAGTTCTTCCCGGCAACCTGCTAGAGGGGAGATCATCCCGGAGGCCTTCTTTATCATCATGCCAACCTTCGGTATGAAGTGTGAGTAGTTCCACCTTGGACTACAGGTCCATGTAGTAGCTAGATGGTTGTCTCTCCTCCTTTGTGCTACCATGTTTAGATCTTGTGAGCTCCGTCATGATCAAGATCATCTATTTGTAATCATGCATGTTGTGTTTGCGGGGATCTGATGGATATTTAGATTACTATGTCAGATTGGTTAATGGTTCTATCTTATTGGTTCTATCATGTTTGTGTTGTTTGTGATCTTGCATGCTCTATGTTTCTAGTAGCTATCTTGGCCAAGTAGATGCTAGTGACTCCAATAGGGAGTATTTATGCTCGATAGTGGGTTCATGCCTCTATTTAATCTGGGGAAGTGACAGAAATCTCTAAGGTTATAGATGTGTTGTTGCTACTAGGGGGAAAACAATGGTCTCTTGTTCATGGAACAAGTGGATTATTTACCTTACACACTTTGCTTAAAGCAGTTATCCATTGCTTGGAACTTCATACTAGAGGGGGTTCGGATGATAACCTGAAGAGGGATTACTAGTCATAGATGTAGTTGGATGGCGGTCTATGTATCTTGTTGTATTGCCCAATCAAATCTCATAGGATCATGAATGTCTAGTATTGCATTGTTATGCCTTGCTCTGTCCTATCAATTTCCCCGCTGTAATTTGTTTACCCAGCATGCCATGTTTGTTTATCTTAAGGAGAGCACCTCTAGTGAACTATGGACCCCGATCCAATCTTTACCATTGATACATCTTCCACTGTTCCTGTTTACTTTCTACAAACCACCATTACCTTCCACACCATACAGTTAATCCTTTGTTTTCAGCAAACCGGTGAGATTGACAACCTCACTGTTCATTGGGGCAAAGTCTTGAGTTTGTGTTGTGCAGGTTTCCAAGTTGCTAACAACGCCTTTGGGTCATTTCCTTCCTCCTACTGGTTCGATAAACTTGGTTTCTTTCTGAGGGAAGACTTGCTGTTGTGCTCATCATACCTTCCTCTTGGGGTCTCCCAACGAAGATCTACATTGATCCGAGCGCATCAATTTGTTTTCTGGCGCCGTTTACGAGGAGGCTAAGGACGGCTTCACAAGGGGAGTCCTTCACAACCTTTCTCTTTACTTTGTTTTTGTTTTGCTTAGTTTATTTTGCTTGGTTTTGTTTACCTCTTTTTATCAAAAACTCCAAAAAATAGTTTAGTTTGGTTTGCTTTCTCTTATCAAAAACACAAAAAAAATAGTTCCTACTTTAGTTGCTACCATGTCTGGTTTTGGTCCAATCACTGTGTCACCTATGGAAGGATCTTTACTTTCAACCAATAAAGTGAAGAGAGTTTCAAAGAATCTTGGTCTAGAATCTCTGATTTACAAAGGAAAACTGAGCCTAAGATGTATCTTATCTTAATAGTTTCTAACATGGCCTTGCTCTTTGTTATAGATATGCTTTGGATGTTGTAGCTGGGAAAGATAGTTTTCGATGTACTGAGAATGAAGCTTTGGATGCTATAAAGAAGTTGATTATAATTTATAATATGCCTAGCAAGTTTGATTCTTCCTTTCTAAACATATATGCTAGGTTGGACACTCTTGAGACCAGTACAGTTGCTTTGAAAGATTGCTATAACATGCTTAGAGAGCATCATGATTATGTTCCAATAAATTCTGAGCCTTCAAAATGGTTTCCTACAATAAAATTTGCTATAAATAGTGAAACTTTAGATGCTCGTTGTGATATCATGTCTGAATTTTGCCTTATGCCTAAAGATATCTATGAGTCTTTGAATCTTTGGGGACTTTCTGAAGGAGGAGAAGAAATATCTCTTAGCAATAATGCAACTTTATTACCCATTGGAATAGCTGATGGTGTGTTCACAAAAATCTCAAGGAAAGTGGTGTCTACTGATTATCTTATTATCGAATGTGAAGGAAAAGGATAAATTACACTTGGAAGATCTGTGCTGAAACACCTTGGAGCAATAATAGATGTGGGAAAAGGCATTATGCATTTTGCTTCTCCAATAAGCAATCATATATTCCCTAAAGATAAGAAGAGAGGTGTAGAGAGAGAATAATGTAATGAGATGAAGAATGGAAAAAATCTCAAGATTGGGGATGCCACCCCGGTGTCACCCCAAGAAATATCCAAGAGGTACAAGCGTCAAAGCTTGGGGATACCCAAGGCATCCCCTTCATTATCAATAAAAAGCTCAGGTCTTTCTAGACACTTCATTTTTATTGTTTCATGCACAAGTTGTGTTGTTCTTGGAGCATCTTAGTTTTCATTTTAGTTTACTTAGTTTGCTTCAATAAAGTAGTTTGGACCCCCGTTTTCGCTGTGTTATTTCAAATAAGTTGATTGGTGTTGGAGAGGAGTAGGAAGTTCTTGCTTTCGTAGTACAAGAGGAGCTTTCTTTGACTGTGACTTAGACTTTATCATGTCATTCTAGATGTCATTTTGACCTTATGCTTAGTGATTATTGATGTAGCATGACTTGTTCCAAACAATTAGGATTGCTTAATGTGCCTT
This sequence comes from Avena sativa, assembly GCA_916181665.1. Taxonomy (NCBI): domain Eukaryota; kingdom Viridiplantae; phylum Streptophyta; class Magnoliopsida; order Poales; family Poaceae; genus Avena; species Avena sativa. The sequence continues at coordinate 366,530,550 of OV702283.1, read as the reverse complement.
CAAGGAATCATGCATTGTTTTATCATATAAAAGCATAGTATTGTGGTATTCTCCTTTGATACTTTGTTTGGGTTGACTTGGCACATGCTCACACCATGTTATGACTATGAACAAGTCACCATAGCCTCTATGATCATTTAGTTTTTGACTTGTGGTACCATTTTATGCTTTGATTAGTAATGTTTTGTCGCTCTGCATGATTATGGCTATTATTGCTCTCTTAGTTGGTCGCTCCCAGTCTTTTGCTAGCCTCCACTTGTATGAGTAAGCTCTACTCATGCATCCAACTCCCAAGAAACCAAGTTATTCCAAAGTGTCCACTATAAATTCCTATGCATGGTGTGTTACACTGTTCCAAGTATATTCTTGTTTTATCTATCTTCCAATTAAAAAGTTATTTTGTTATGTGAAACATAGTGATTAAAGCTCTCACAAACTTGATGGCACACTTTATTCTTCTTTCCCATAAATAAACTTGAACCATTGTGTCATCTATGTTGTATATGCTTGCACTTATACGTTGGAATTAGCGGAACCGTGTTGTCACGGGGAACGCTTTCAACATTGCACTTGTATATTGTACACAGTTGATATCATGCTCTTTTGTTTATGGATGTCGTCGGTGTGAAATAAAAGGGGAGCTTGTAAGTCCATGGAGTTATGTATGTGTGTTAGAGAAACGCCTGGGCCACTAGCCTAAGCCATGCCTAATCATGGTGGAAACTTGCAGCATCACCATAGTGAGCAATATATGAAGCTTTCTTCTTATAAAAAAAGAGACATATTGAAAAGAGGAAAGAGAGAAAAAAGCACCATTCTTCCCACCGTACATAAGAAGATTAATGAGATGCTCATTTTCTGCTTGCCTTGTCATTTTGATCATGGGATAGCTCATGTATCATGTGCAAGGGGTACCCCGTTGGCGGTTCTTTATGATACATGTGTACTTACTATGACAAGAACTTACAGGTTACTAAAGTTGAGTAGCATGAGGAGCGGCCCTCGTATTCAAGGGACATGAGATTGCCAACTTATACTTTGTCAAGCATATACTACATAGTTTGTTCACTTTAAACTTAATAACTTCAAGATGCTTATGATAGGGATAATGAGAGTTGAAAGCTAACAATTACCATAATTTTTGGAAGCTCTTTATGAGACTTGAAATCTCTTCTTCCCTTTTTATTGAAGGGCCTTTCTTACACTATTATATTGAGTCTCCACCTTCTATCCTTAGGCACCAATTAAGAGAGCATAGTTGCCATTCTTGGTTCTATGTGCATTGTCCTAAAACTTATTGATTGATTCATATTGTTGATATTGCTTGCTCATGAACTATTTGTATCTAGTCACTCTTATGAACTTTGAAGGTGTCCTATGCATTTAATTGCTACTCCATGAGGTACAAGCTGGATCCCACTATGTTATGTTTTCTATATGTGAAACAAACAAACATCTTTCAATGCATTGTTATTCATGATCTTTGTTTGTAACCTTTCATGTTGCATGCATAGTTACTTTGTCTTATTGTTAGAACTCCATCTTTCATGCTCATGTTTAGAGTTCTTTGATCCCAGCTTTCAATGCTTGCAAATGGTTTGATCTTGATCTTGATGGTGCATATTGTTGGAATTATGCCCTAGAGGCAATAATAAAGATGTTATTATTATAATTCTTGTTCATGATAATGTTTATATTCCATGCTAGAATTGTATTAAGCAGAAACTTTAATACTTGTGTGGTTTGTGAACAACACTGTGTCCCTAGTACGCCTCTATGGACTAGCTCATTGATTAATGATGGTTAAGGTTTCCTAACCATGGACATGAGTTGTCAATTAATAATGAGATCATATCATTGGGAGAATGATATGATGGACAGACCCAAACTAAGCGAAGCAATTAGATCGTGTCATAGTGTTCATCTTTGCGAAGCTTTTCTTATGTCAAATATTGTATTCCTTAGACCATGAGATAATACAACTCCCTGGTATCGGAAGAAAGCTTTGAGGTCATCAAACGTCATCCTATGAAAGGGTGATCATAAAGGTGTCTCTTAGGTGATCGGAAAGTATCTGTTGGGTTGTATGTATCGAGATGGGATTTGTCCCTCCCAAGTCGGAGAGATATACTTCGGGCCCACTCGGTAATAGATATCAACACCGCTTGCAAGCATGTGGTTAAGGAGTTAATCACAAAGTGATATCGTATTACGGAACGAGTAAAGTACTTGCTGTGAACGAGATTGAACTAGGTATGACGGTACCGACGATCAAATCTCGGGCAAGTAAAATATCGCGAGATGAAGGGAATATATATATGGGATTGATTGAATCCTGGCATCGTGGTTCATCCGATATGATCATCGATGAATGTGTGGGAGTCAATATGGGTTTCTAGACCCCGCTGTTGATTATTGATAGAAGATCATGTCCGCATATTCTCGAACCCGCAGGGTCACACACTTAACGTGTCTCGACGCTAGGATAGATTGGATGATTGGTTTATGAGTTTTTGTTCGGAGTCTCGGATGGGATCTGGGACATCACGAGAGGTTCCGGAATGGTCCGGAGAATAAGATTCATATAAGGCAGTGCAGTTTTTGGAGTTCGGAATTGTTCTGGGTTAATCGGTATTGTACCGGAAGCTTCTAGAACCTTCCGGAAGGGGACCAACGTGTCCCCACCTTCCGGGAGGGGGCTTGGGCCTATGAGGGAGTGCCCTGGCCGCATTGGGCCAGGGGCACAAGGCCCCATAGGGCCCAGCCGGCCAAGAGGGGATAAACCCTAGCTTGGAGCTTCTAGAAGGGGGGTTTCCTTGCCCCCCACTCCTCCTCCTTTGGCCGCCGGTTTGGGCTTGGGGGAGGGGCTAGGGATGCCACCCACCCCTCTATATAAAGTGGGCTGGGGGCGCACCACCCCCCCCACACACACACACACTTTCCCCTCAAGCCAGTCGCCCTGCTGCCCTCCTCTCTCTCTCTCCCTCCCGACTGCGTGTAGGCGAAGCCCTGCTGCAGAAACTCTCCACCAATTGCACCGCGCCGTCGCGTTGTAGATCCAATCCATCTCTCCACCATACTTGCTGGACCAAGGAAGGAGGAGACGTCGAGGTGCTGCACGTGTGCATCTCACGGAGGCATCGCCACTTGTGGTGCTAGATCGGATCGGATCGCGAGGAGGAGAAGCGAGTACGACTACATCACCCACATTCCGACGAACGTTCCGCTGTGCAAATCTTCAAGGGTATGAAGATCTAATCCAATCTCTCTTGTTGTTTGCATCTCCTAGATTAGATATTGGCTTCCCTCTGTTCGCATCCGTAGAAAATTTTGATTTACTATGCTGCGAATCCCTTCAGTGGTATCAGAGCTAGATCTATGTGTAGATGTGTTTCACGAGTAGAACGCAACATGGTTGTTGCGGGCGTTGATGTTTTCTGTTGCAAGCCTCTTGTTTGTGTTCTTCTTATGACGCGGGATAGTGAGATTGAAGCGGTCCAGGCCAACCTTACGCGACGTCGTTCGCGAGACCGGCTCCGCACTTGACGTGTGGCTTGTTCCACACATGCGGCTGGTGGATGCCAGTTTCTCTCACTATAGTTGTCATGGGATTAACACCGGAGTTTGGCAACCATAATATCACCGTTGTGTAGGGTTTCGTAGCATGGAAAACAAAAAATTTCTATCGCATACAAACAAACAAGCCAAGATCTATCTACTAGATTGTAGCAACGAGTCGATGGAATAACTTACCCTCGAAGATTCCAAAGTGTTTAACGAGAGCGGATTCTCGTGGGTGATGTAGTCGTACTCTTCCCGATCTCAAGATCGCGTAGACGATCCTTCCGGCGCTGCGTTCCGGCAGTGCTCCCGCAGTCGGTCACACGTTCGGTACTCGACGAAGACCTTCCTCTCCCTTGTTCCAGCAGGCAGCGGAGGTTGTAGCACTCTCCTCGCGATTCCGGCAGCACAACGGCGTGGTACCGGAAGTAGAGGGGAGATCTCGCAGGGCTTCGCCTTAAGCCGGAGCGAGTATGGTGGAGTATGAGAGAGCTCCTCGGTGATCTAGGTTTTAGACACACCAAGGAGGAGGGGCTAGAGCCGGCGGCTAGGGTTCCGGGGACCCCCAAGTCGGCGGCTAGGGCAAAACCCTAGGGGGCGGCGGCGGCTATGGTGGGCTGCAGCTTCTAGGGTTTGAGGTGAGGGACTTGTGTGTCCTAGGAGGGGTCCCTGCCCCTCCTTATATAGGTGGAGGGGGGCCGGCGGCCAAGGGGAGGGAGAGGAGTCCCTCCCCAACTCGGCTTGGAGGGTTACCGCCGGTTGGAGGAGGGAACTCCTCCCCAACTCGGATTCCCCCCCTCCTCCTCTTTTCCACTTTCCAATTTTAGCTATTTGACTTTTCAATTTAGCTATTTGACTTTTTCAAACTAGGATTCAATTTAATCCTTTATTTGGAACAGCGAGGACACTTAGTACATGATGCAATCATACCAACTTGATACAACACATTCATGTACCCTTCCCCTCCGGAGTGTCGGACATTCCGGAACCTTCTAGAACATTCCCGATGAAAACACCGGAATCATTCCCCAACTCCGAAACGGGACTTTCCTTATATGAATCTTATTCTCCGGACCATTCCGGATCACCTCGTGATATCCCGGATCTCATCCGAGACTCCGAACAACATTCGGTCTCTTTCTCATAATACCATAACTACTCAAACAACGTCGAATCCTTAAGTGTGTCTCCCTACGGTTCGTGAATTATGCGGACATGATCGAGACACTTCTCCGAACAATAACCAATAGAGGAATCTGGAAATTCATATGGCTCCCACATATTTCTACGATTACTTTGCGATCGAATAAACCACTTACATACGATACCAATTTCCCTTTGTCTCACGATAGTTTACTTATCCGAGGTTATGATCGTCGGTATCTCTGCATACCTAGTTCAACCTCGTTACCGATAAGTACTCTTTTCTTGTTCCCGTGATATGTGATCCCTTGTGAGCCATTCAAATGCTTGCAAGCTAATTGCATGACATTCCACCGAGAGGGCCCAGAGTATATCTATCCGTCATATGGATGGACAAATCCCACTCTTGATCCATGTGTCTCAACCAATACTTTCTGAACACTCAATGCCACCTTTATAGCCACCCAGTTACGGTGTGGTGTTTGATGTCATCAAAGCATCCATCCGGTAAAGGTGATATGCATGATCTCATGGTCGAAGGAATTAGGTTACTATGTATCAGAAAGCATATAGCAATTGAACTAATGAAATGACTTGATCTTTATGCTACGCTTATCTATAGGAGTATGTCCATCATATCATTCTCCTAACGATATGATCTTGTTGTTGATAACATCTCAATGTTCATGTAGGGGTCCCAACCTAATAAGGTTGATCCCTCCTGTGTTTTACAATGCTAGTCCCTGGATCAATAGCTAGCATCCACAGTTTAGATGTAATATCAAGAAACAAGGGTCATAATATAACTTTATAACCAGGAATAACATAATTTTATTACATCAAACATAGCTCATTAGGCTATTACATTACATTGCAGCGGAATAAATATAGTCATGGGTCCTTCATCTTCAAAGTGCCACAGGCAGATGTTGGTTGTAGACTTTGTAATCCTAAACAATCAATCTTCACAAAAAATCGATCAAACCTGCAACATACAAGTTACAGCCACAAAGGGTCAATACATTTTGAATTGTATTGGCAAGTGATACTATGGTAGTATAATGGAGTCTATCATCTATATGCATTTGGCTAAGTGGAGTTGAGGCTTGCATTGCTCAAAATAGATTTTTCTTATCATTTTGAAAATACTAAATTTTTGCTTGACAAAATCATTTTTCTCAATCAAAGATTTCAAGATCCTTGTACCAAGCCATCTCTCCATCAATGATTGAAGAATTCAAACAACCCTTGTTCAAACCACAAGATTTTAACTTAGAAATTTGAATGATGAGATTCTTGATTGCTTCCATGTCTTGATGCTCAAATTGTCCTTTACCAGGGACATGGCTAAGTACTTAGATTTTACACTCTGCAGAGGTGGTGCACTTTCCCCACAAGACTTGGTTTCCCAAGACAAGATCTTTCAGAAGCTTTCCCTTAGACCAATATGGACGCGTTCCATCCTATCAAACACTACCACCCACTGTCCATATGGCTAAGTTCTTGCAACCTATATGATCATGGCAGAGCCCATATTGCCAAGTGGTTGCACTTGAAGCTTCTCAACATTTGACATCTCAAATCTCTTTGTTTCTGGGTGGCATACCACAAGTGAGATACACAATCCAAGCCCATGGCATTGTGAACCACTCAACCATTCTCCACCAAGCAAGCCCATTCCACCCAGGGGATTCATTAACTTAGTTGTTTTATTAAACAAAACCTAAGTCCTCAGACTTAGAATATTTTTCCATAGTGTGAATATATATTCCACCCATGTTTTTCTATTAGCTAGGCTAAGCTTGATAGTAGTAGGACTCTTAACTTAGGAAAATCCTACTAAGGATTCTTATACTAGGTTTTCTTATAGCAAGGTCTATACTTAGCAAAATTCATGCAAGTTTTACTTAGCAAAATCACTAATGCATAGTAAAAGTAATGGGACAAAAAGTATGAAGCATCACTTGCCTTTTTGGTAGGGAATGGTAGTTCACTCCTTGATCTTGTTAGTCTCACACTTCACTACAAGTCAATCAAGCAAACACTAATTCAATTTACATTCCAAACCAATAATCACTCAAACAATTTCACACACACAAGACAATGGAAACCAATTCATGCATGGGAGCATGCACAAGATAGTTTTATTTTGCAAAGGGGTCTCTATGGGGTTTCTAAACTTTGTAAGATCCAAATTGGTCATTTACCAAAGTGGCCAAGTCATTAGCAAGAGGGTTTTGTCCAAAAACTATTTTTAAATCCATTCATCATTTCATGTGGTGAAAAATGTTTTTATTAAGGCAAAACTCTTAAGTTGTTCACCAAATGAGTTGCTATTTGCAAAGCTTGGTGTTTTTGGGTCAGTAGGTTTGGTCCAAACTATTTCCTTAAAGTTTTCTTTCCATAAACATTTTTATAACAAAAACCATTCTTTTTATTTGGCTAGAAAATGACTAAGTCAAGTAATCCAACCTAAATCTTACAAAAATCATTTTTAATACCAAGGGTTGGTTCCTAGGGTCAGTAAGGTCACAACAATCCAATTTGCAAAGGTTTTATCTTTAAATTCAATTTTAAACAATTTTTATACTCTAAACAAGCATACAAAAGTTTCTGCAAATTCAACCAGGATAACAGATACTATTTGCTAAACTAAGGGCATGGTTGGCTAGGTCTTGTTCTCCTGAATTCATTGATATAAAATTTGCCAAATTTGGACGTGTGGTTTGAAAGTTATAGGGTTTTCAAATTGCTACTTAAATCTGTTTTTCAAATTCTGTTTTAAAACAGATCCTGCCACGCGTCGTTATTCTACTGGATGATACCGGTTCGGCCGGATCGGGCGACGCTGGCCGTTGGATTTAATTATCATCGCGTGGCTCAGATCATTCGATACCCCTTCGGTTAAGTGAGTCTATCATGCTCGTTGGATCTAGATCGCACGGTGCTCAGCTCGCTTGCCAGGGATGGGCGGCGCTGGTGGCGGAGCGGCCAGACGGTGGCGAAGTCGACGCTACAGGAAGCGAGGAAGGAGGAGAGGAAGCTCACTGAATTCGCCAAGGCGTGGGGGTGCTCGAGGTGCTTCCCGTTTGCCGAGGGGCGCGCTGGAGTTACGGGAATTCCTCGCCGGAGTTTCTACTGGCGCCAGGAGCTTCTGCTCGCCGACGGGGACGAGGTTGCAGGCCACGCGCGAGTGTTTGGCGAGCACCTGGAGATACAGAGGACAAAGACTAATAAAATGGCATGTCTCACTGATCAAGGCGCGCACGGAGTCGAGTGCTGGAGCTCACCGGAGTTGCGGGGTCGTCGGTGGCGTACAGGTGGAGATGTTGCTGACGTTTTGGAGCGCTCGGGGGCGAGCTGGCGCTACGGTGATGATCGCCAGGAGGTGGGGATCACAGGAGCATGGTCGGGGAGGCAAGGGGTGATGAGGGGCTGCCGGATTCGGCGTCAGAGCGTCGTCGGAGACAGGGCAGTCGAGGAGAAATTGGGATGGCCTGGAGGCGTGCTCGGGGGAGGAAACAGAGGGGAAAGGAGGCGGAGACACTGGCGATTAAATGGGTGAGGTTACCAGGAGAATTCACTCAGTCATTTACTCGAATTGATGCGAGTAATTTAGAGGCAGCAACGGCGACGTGGGGGAGGAAGAACCAGTCGCGGGGTGGGGAAGGAGAATAGTAGAAAGGGGTCCGCTGGTCAGTGGGAAAAGAAGAAAGAACGGGGTCCACTTGTCAGCTGCTTAGCGGGTCACAATATGGGTGCAAATCGTTTTCCTTCGGGGAGGGAGGAATCTGGGCTGGATTGGGCTGTGTTGGGCTAGTTGGGCCAGATTGGTGGGCTGTTCTATTCTTTTCTGTCTAAATTCTTTTTCCTTTTCTATTTCTATTTTCTGATTTGTTATTTCAAACAATTCTCAAGCATTCAAAACAATTCAAACCTTCACCAAACATTGTAACTAAGAATTTGGTTCTGTTTAGTAACATGAACCAAAATCCAAAATAAAAATAATATTTTAAATCTTTTTAGGTTCTATTTATTAATTAAGTAAAATGGTCCATGGTTTATTTAATAAAATCTTCATTTGAACTCCAAATATTTTCAAAACCAATCAGTAGATTTTATTTGGAAATAAAGAATATTTGGAAAATTTGTTTAAAACAAAATAACCTTTTATTTTAGGGTCCATTAATAATTAAATAAAATGGGCCTTAGTTATTAAATCAAATAGAGTTTGATTTTATTAATAAAATCTTTATTTGAAACCTAAATATTTTCAAAACCAAATCAGTAGGTTTTATTTGGGAAATATTGAATACTTGGAAACTTGTTTTAAATAACATTTTATTTTAGAGTCCATTATTAATTAAATATAATAGACTTCTTTATTAAAATAGGATTTGTTTTATTGAGATATTTATTTTGAAATCTAAAATAAAACCAAAACACTTTAGTAAGTTTTGTTTGAGAATATCAAATATTTAGAAAACTTATTTTAAATAGTTTTTAATAAGTTTTGATGTTTCAATTATATTGGTAAAACCTTTTATTTAAATAAAGTTTGGATATTAATTCCTTATTATTTTATTTAAGCAATCCTTTATTATTTTTAAATAAACCTTTGCTAAACATAAAATGTTTTAATTCCCAAAGCTTGGCCAAGGCTTAATTTGGCTTTTTAAAATAATCTTTATTTATGAAACTTCTATTTCATTTGAAAACAAATCTTTTCATTTAATAGTTTCAAAATAGTATTTCCAAATGTTTTTATTTCTCCTTTTAAATGTTTATTTTTTTAAATCCCTTTAGGTTTTATTTAATTCAAATGAGTTTGAAGTTCCAATTGAATTCAAAAAGTTTCTTCTGGCTCTGAAAATCAAACAAAGTTTTATTTTTATTCATTTATTTTCACATTACAAGATTTGGAAAATCTTGGGATGTGACAGGCTACCACCCTTAAAATAAATCTCGTCCCGAGATTTGGGAAGATTAGGGTTACAAGAAAGTTCAAACAACTAGGGTACTACCACCCTTAAAAAAATTTCAAACAAAAATTTACATATTGTCCTTCTTGGGATCCTGGAAAACTTCTCTAAACAAAATTTTGCTTTGTTTCCACACTTGACTCATGGGCCAAGGTTGAGTTCCTTCATAGACTTGTTTAACTTGTTCTCCATCCTTTCTGGACAATTGTTTGCATAGTGGCCTAGTTCCTTGCATTTGAAACATGTGACAAGGCTGAGATCTCTCATAGGCTGGTTTATCTTATGCTTCCTCTTTTCTGGACAGTAGTTTGCATAATGTCCTAACTCTTTGCAGTGTTTGCACATCATTTGGCTAATATCCTTCCTCATCTTGGGTTTCACTAGCCTTTGTTTGTATTCTTGGTTCTTCTCCTTTTCTGGACATTCATTAGCATAGTGTCCCATCTCTTTGCATTTGAAACATTGCACTTGTGTAATATCCTTCTTGCTAGTGTTGGGGAATTTCTTCTTCTTGGGTCTCTCCAAGGCTAGGAGTTCTTCTAGTTCATGTTCTTCATAGGTGGGAGATCTTTCTCTCTTCTTGGGGCATTGATCTTCATGCTCCTTGGATACATGATCCTTGTCTCTAAAAATATTGCTAGCTTGGGTTCCTTCTAGAATAACATCTTTGTCATCCTTGTTGTCATTAGCTCTTTGGGAAAGGTTTTCTCTCATGTTGATCATTTGAGTAACCATTCCTTGCAACAATTGGGATTGAAGTTTCAAAATCCTTTGTATGGCTGGGTCTAGTCCATTGTTGTTGGCTAAAAGCTGAGTTGTCTCTTGGCTCAACTGGTTTTGGGTTGCTATAAGTTCTCTCATGTTGTCCTCTTGGTTGTTGTTGGTGTCATCAACCTTGGAATCCTTTGGGGTAGTCATCTGTTTGGGTTGAAGGGAGATTAGAATAGGCAAGATATTTCTAAGGACTCAATTCTAATCACACACATCACAATTCACACAAACAATGTGCATGCAATCACAAACCAAACATTTCACTCAAACAAGGTTCAAGCACATACTTAGTCAACAAAATATTTTTTTGTTGCACCACATAAGTTGGTGTGTTTGTCTTAACTAAAATATGGTGGTCCATCTATATGGTTCACTTGTGATCTTTCCATCCTTCATGATTCTTCTTGTATGAGATCATGGTTTCCTTGAGATAAACTCTTAGTTGCAATACTTCAAAGTTGTTGGTGGCTCCTTCTTATTTTGCATTCCCTTAGTCTCCAAATCTTGAGTAAGATTTCCTTGTTTCACTTGTAGTCCTTAGTGGTATCCAAGTTGGAAGTCCTTGGTGAATATGCTGGAGATGTTGAAGTCATTAGAGTTGAAGATGTTAAAGTCATTAGAGTTGAAGAAGTTGAAGAAGTCCTTTGCACATGGTGTAGTCTTTAGTCATGGGTAGGTTTTTCCATCAAGTTGAAGTAGAGGAGAAGTAGAGTTGAAACCAAAATGGTTAAGGAAAGAGTTTACAAGTGTTTTTGTAAATAAGTTTTTGGAACAAAATACAACTCCTATTTTTCTAAGGGTTTTTGTCCAATCCTAGGTTTACAAATCCTACAGGCAACACAATGCTCTGATACCATCTGTAGGGGTCCCAACCTAATAAGGTTGATCCCTCCTATGTTTTACAATGCTAGTCCCTGGATCAATAGCTAGCATCCACAGTTTAGATGTAATATCAAGAAACAAGGGTCATAATATAACTTTATAACCAGGAATAACATAATTTTATTACATCAAACATAGCTCATTAGGCTATTACATTACATTGCAGCGGAATAAATATAGTCATGGGTCCTTCATCTTCAAAGTGCCACAGGCAGATGTTGGTTGTAGACTTTGTAATCCTAAACAATCAATCTTCACTAAAATCGATCAAACCTGCAACATACAAGTTACAGCCACAAAGGGTCAATACATTTTGAATTGTATTGGCAAGTGATACTATGGTAGTATAATGGAGTCTATCATCTATATGCATTTGGCTAAGTGGAGTTGAGGCTTGCATTGCTCAAAATAGATTTTTCTTATCATTTTGAAAATACTAAATTTTTGCTTGACAAAATCATTTTTCTCAATCAAAGATTTCAAGATCCTTGTACCAAGCCATCTCTCCATCAATGATTGAAGAATTCAAACAACCCTTGTTCAAACCACAAGATTTTAACTTAGAAATTTGAATGATGAGATTCTTGATTGCTTCCATGTCTTGATGCTCAAATTGTCCTTTACCAGGGACATGGCTAAGTACTTAGATTTTACACTCTACAGAGGTGGTGCACTTTCCCCACAAGACTTGGTTTCCCAAGACAAGATCTTTCAGAAGCTTTCCCTTAGACCAATATGGACGCGTTCCATCCTATCAAACACTACCACCCACTGTCCATATGGCTAAGTTCTTGCAACCTATATGATCATGGCAGAGCCCATATTGCCAAGTGGTTGCACTTGAAGCTTCTCAACATTTGACATCTCAAATCTCTTTGTTTCTGGGTGGCATACCACAAGTGAGATACACAATCCAAGCCCATGGCATTGTGAACCACTCAACCATTCTCCACCAAGCAAGCCCATTCCACCCAGGGGATTCATTAACTTAGTTGTTTTATTAAACAAAACCTAAGTCCTCAGACTTAGAATATTTTTCCATAGTGTGAATATATATTCCACCCATGTTTTTCTATTAGCTAGGCTAAGCTTGATAGTAGTAGGAAATCTTAACTTAGGAAAATCCTACTAAGGATTCTTATACTAGGTTTTCTTATAGCAAGGTCTATACTTAGCAAAATTCATGCAAGTTTTACTTAGCAAAATCACTAATGCATAGTAAAAGTAATGGGACAAAAAGTATGAAGCATCACTTGCCTTTTTGGTAGGGAATGGTAGTTCACTCCTTGATCTTGTTAGTCTCACACTTCACTACAAGTCAATCAAGCAAACACTAATTCAATTTACATTCCAAACCAATAATCACTCAAACAATTTCACACACACAAGACAATGGAAACCAATTCATGCATGGGAGCATGCACAAGATAGTTTTATTTTGCAAAGGGGTCTCTATGGGGTTTCTAAACTTTGTAAGATCCAAATTGGTCATTTACCAAAGTGGCCAAGTCATTAGCAAGAGGGTTTTGTCCAAAAACTATTTTTAAATCCATTCATCATTTCATGTGGTGAAAAATGTTTTTATTAAGGCAAAACTCTTAAGTTGTTCACCAAATGAGTTGCTATTTGCAAAGCTTGGTGTTTTTGGGTCAGTAGGTTTGGTCCAAACTATTTCCTTAAAGTTTTCTTTCCATAAACATTTTTATAACAAAAACCATTCTTTTTATTTGGCTAGAAAATGACTAAGTCAAGTAATCCAACCTAAATCTTACAAAAATCATTTTTAATACCAAGGGTTGGTTCCTAGGGTCAGTAAGGTCACAACAATCCAATTTGCAAAGGTTTTATCTTTAAATTCAATTTTAAACAATTTTTATACTCTAAACAAGCATACAAAAGTTTCTGCAAATTCAACCAGGATAACAGATACTATTTGCTAAACTAAGGGCATGGTTGGCTAGGTCTTGTTCTCCTGAATTCATTGATATAAAATTTGCCAAATTTGGACGTGTGGTTTGAAAGTTATAGGGTTTTCAAATTGCTACTTAAATCTGTTTTTCAAATTCTGTTTTAAAACAGATCCTGCCACGCGTCGTTATTCTACTGGATGATACCGGTTCGGCCGGATCGGGCGACGCTGGCCGTTGGATTTAATTATCATCGCGTGGCTCATATCATTCGATACCCCTTCGGTTAAGTGAGTCTATCATGCTCGTTGGATCTAGATCGCACGGTGCTCAGCTCGCTTGCCAGGGATGGGCGGCGCTGGCGGCGGCGCCTGGTGGCGGAGCGGCCAGACGGTGGCGAAGTCGACGCTACAGGAAGCGAGGAAGGAGGAGAGGGGGCTCACTGAATTCGCCAAGGCGTGGGGGTGCTCGAGGTGCTTCCCGTTTGCCGAGGGGCGCGCTGGAGTTACGGGAATTCCTCGCCGGAGTTTCTACTGGCGCCAGGAGCTTCTGCTCGCCGACGGGGACGAGGTTGCAGGCCACGCGCGAGTGTTTGGCGAGCACCTGGAGATACAGAGGACAAAGACTAATAAAATGGCATGTCTCACTGATCAAGGCGCGCACGGAGTCGAGTGCTGGAGCTCACCGGAGTTGCGGGGTCGTCGGTGGCGTACAGGTGGAGATGTTGCTGACGTTTTGGAGCGCTCGGGGGCGAGCTGGCGCTACGGTGATGATCGCCAGGAGGTGGGGATCACAGGAGCATGGTCGGGGAGGCAAGGGGTGATGAGGGGCTGCCGGATTCGGCGTCAGAGCGTCGTCGGAGACAGGGCAGTCGAGGAGAAATTGGGATGGCCTGGAGGCGTGCTCGGGGGAGGAAACAGAGGGGAAAGGAGGCGGAGACACTGGCGATTAAATGGGTGAGGTTACCAGGAGAATTCACTCAGTCATTTACTCGAATTGATGCGAGTAATTTAGAGGCAGCAACGGCGACGTGGGGGAGGAAGAACCAGTCGCGGGGTGGGGAAGGAGAATAGTAGAAAGGGGTCCGCTGGTCAGTGGGAAAAGAAGAAAGAACGGGGTCCACTTGTCAGCTGCTTAGCGGGTCACAATATGGGTGCAAATCGTTTTCCTTCGGGGAGGGAGGAATCTGGGCTGGATTGGGCTGTGTTGGGCTAGTTGGGCCAGATTGGTGGGCTGTTCTATTTTTTTCTGTCTAAATTCTTTTTCCTTTTCTATTTCTATTTTCTGATTTGTTATTTCAAACAATTCTCAAGCATTCAAAACAATTCAAACCTTCACCAAACATTGTAACTAAGAATTTGGTTCTGTTTAGTAACATGAACCAAAATCCAAAATAAAAATAATATTTTAAATCTTTTTAGGTTCTATTTATTAATTAAGTAAAATGGTCCATGGTTTATTTAATAAAATCTTCATTTGAACTCCAAATATTTTCAAAACCAATCAGTAGATTTTATTTGGAAATAAAGAATATTTGGAAAATTTGTTTAAAACAAAATAACCTTTTATTTTAGGGTCCATTAATAATTAAATAAAATGGGCCTTAGTTATTAAATCAAATAGAGTTTGATTTTATTAATAAAATCTTTATTTGAAACCTAAATATTTTCAAAACCAAATCAGTAGGTTTTATTTGGGAAATATTGAATACTTGGAAACTTGTTTTAAATAACATTTTATTTTAGAGTCCATTATTAATTAAATATAATAGACTTCTTTATTAAAATAGGATTTGTTTTATTGAGATATTTATTTTGAAATCTAAAATAAAACCAAAACACTTTAGTAAGTTTTATTTGAGAATATCAAATATTTAGAAAACTTATTTTAAATAGTTTTTAATAAGTTTTGATGTTTCAATTATATTCGTAAAACCTTTTATTTAAATAAAGTTTGGATATTAATTCCTTATTATTTTATTTAAGCAATCCTTTATTATTTTTAAATAAACCTTTGCTAAACATAAAATGTTTTAATTCCCAAAGCTTGGCCAAGGCTTAATTTGGCTTTTTAAAATAATCTTTATTTATGAAACTTCTATTTCATTTGAAAACAAATCTTTTCATTTAATAGTTTCAAAATAGTATTTCCAAATGTTTTTATTTCTCCTTTTAAATGTTTATTTTTTTAAATCCCTTTAGGTTTTATTTAATTCAAATGAGTTTGAAGTTCCAATTGAATTCAAAAAGTTTCTTCTGGCTCTGAAAATCAAACAAAGTTTTATTTTTATTCATTTATTTTCACATTACAAGATTTGGAAAATCTTGGGATGTGACAGTTCATGATAGGGAAACCACAATCATTTATCAACCAACAAGCTAGTGATGTATAGAGGCTATACTAGGGACTTCAAATTAAGTTTACAAATCATACAAGTATCAATGTTTCCTTGTTAATACTATTATAGCATGAATGTAAACATTTATCATAAACACAAAGATATAATAATAACCACATTTATTATTGCCTCTAGGGCATATCTCCAACAGTCTCCCACTTGCACTAGAGTCATCTAATCTAGATTACATGGTAATATACCGAACACCCATGGCAGTTTGGTGTTGGTCATGTTTTGCCCTCGGGAGAGGTTTAGTCAACGGATCCGCCACATTCAGATCTGTGTGTACTTTGCAAATCTTTATATCCCCATCTTGGATATGTTCTCGAATAGCGTGAAAACGTAGCTTGATGTGCTTCAGCTTCTTGTGTGACCTTGGTTCTTGCGCATTGGCTATGGCGCCCATGTTATCACAGTAGATAGACATTGGGTCCAGCGCACTAGGAACCACACCCAGCTCTGTAATGAACTCTTTCATCCATATCGCTTCTTGTGAAGCCTCCGAAGCAGCCATGTATTCCGATTCAGTTGAAGATCTCGCCACAACGCTTTGCTTTGCACTCCTCCAGCTAACTGCTGCACCATTCAAAATAAATACGTATCCAGATTGTGATTTAGAATCATCCGGATCGGTGTTCCAACTAGCATCGGTATAACCATTAACAACGAGCTGTTCATCACCTCCATAAGAAAGAACCATATCCTTAGTTCTTCTCAAGTACTTAAGGATGTTTTTGACCGCTGTCCAATGATCCACTCCTGGATCACTTTGATATCTGCTAGTCAAACTAACAGCATATGCAATGTCGGGTCTAGTACATAGCATGGCATACATTAGAGATCCTATGGCTGAGGCATAGGGGGTCTTACTCATCCTTTCTCTATCTTCTGCCGATGTCGGACTTTGAGTTTTACTCAAGGTCGTATTGGGCAACATGGGCAAGAACCCTTTCTTGCTATCTTCCATTCCAAACCTCTTTAGAACTTTGTCCAAATATGTACTCTGTGACAATGATATTTGGCGTTTCGATCTATCTCTATAAATCCTTATGCCTAATATGTAAGCTGCTTCGCCAAGATCCTTCATTTAAAAACTATTATTCAAATATTCCTTGACACTATTAAGAAGGTCTACATCATTCACAATCAATAATATGTCATCCACATATAGTATTAAGAATGCTACAGAGCTCCCACTCACTTTCTTGTAAATACAAGATTCTCCATAAGTTTGTATAAAACCAAAACTTTTGATCACCTTATCAAAACGTTGATTCCAACTTCGGGATGCTTGCTTCAATCCATAGATGGACCGTTGAAGTTTGCATACCTTGTTAGCACCTTTAGGATCGACAAAACCTTTGGGTTGCATCATATACAACTCTTCATCAATGTCTCCATTGAGGAATGCTGTTTTGACATCCATCTGCCATATCTCATAATCATAATATGCAGCGATTGCTAACATAATCCTCACAGACTTTAGCTTCGCTACTGGTGAGAAAGTCTCATCGTAGTCAACTCCTTGAATTTGTCGAAACCCTTTTGCGACAAGTCGAGCTTTATAGACAGTAACATTACCATCAGCATCTGTTTTCTTCTTGAAGATCCATTTGTTCTCGACAGCCTTCCGGCCATCCGGTAAGTCCACCAAAGTCCATACTTGGTTTTCGTACATGGATCCAATCTCGGATTTCATGGCTTCTTGCCATTTATTGGAATCTGGGCTCATCATCGCTTCCTCATATGTCTCGGGGTCATCGGTGTTATCCACCAACATGACACTCATAACGGGATCATACCAATCTGGAGTGGTACGAGTTCTCGTTGACCTTCGAGGCTCTGTAGCAACTTCAACCGAAGTTTCATGATCACCATCATTAGCTTCCTCTCTTATTGGTGCAGACACCACAGGAACTTCTTCCGGTGCTGCGCTACTCGCAATTTCGAGAGAAGGTTCAACAACCTCGTCGAGTTCTACTTTCCTTCCAGTCACTTCTTTCGAGAGAAATTCCTTCTCTAGAAAGGATCCATTCTTGGCAACGAAGATTTTGCCTTCGGATCTATGATAGAAGGTATACCCAATAGTTTCCTTTGGGTATCCTATGAAGACGCATTTTTCCGCTTTGGGTTCAAGCTTGTCCGGCTGTAACTTCTTTACATAGGCTTCGCATCCCCAAACTTTAAGGAACGACAATCTAGGTTTCTTCTAATTCATACGGTGTCGTTTCAACGGATTTAGACGGTGCCCTATTTAAAGTGAATGCGGCTGTTTCTAATGCATAACCCCAAAATGATAGCGGTAAATATGTAAGTGACATCATAGAACGAACCATATCTAAGAGAGTTCGATTACGACGTTCGGACACACCATTACGCTGTGGTGTTCCCGGCGGTGTCAATTGTGAAAGTATTCCGCATTTCTTCAAATGCTCGCCAAACTCGTAACTTAGATATTCACCTCCACGATCAGAACGCAGAAATTTAATCTTCTTGTTACGTTGATTCTCTACCTCACTTTGAAACTCCTTAAACTTCTCGAAAGTTTTGGACTTATGTTTCATGAAATAGATATACCCATATCTACTCAAGTCATCCATGAAGGTAAGAACATAACGATAACCACCGCGCGATGCTACACTCATTGGACCACACACATCGGTATGTATGATTTCCAATAAGTCCGTAGCTCGCTCCATCATACCAGAAAATGCAGTCTTAGTCATTTTTCCCATCAGACATGCTTCGCATCTTTCAAGTGATTCGAAATCAAGTGATTCAAGAAGTCCATCGGAATGGAGTTTCTTCATACGCTTCACTCCAATGTGACCAAGACGACAGTGCCACATATAGGTCGAGTTATCGTTCAATTTCAAACGTTTAGCCTCAATGTTGTTGATATGTGTATTTCCACTATCGAGATTCAATAAGAATAGACCATCTATCAAAGGTGCATGTGCATAAAACATATTACTCATATAAATCGAACAACCATTATTCTCGGACTTAAACAAGTAACCGTCTCGCAATAAACAAGATCCCGATATAATGTTCATGCTCAACGCAGGCACCAAATAACAATTATTTAAGTATAAAACTAATCCCGATGGTAGATGAAGGGGTAGCGTGCCGACCGCGATCACATCAACCTTTGATCCGTTTCCCACGCGCATCGTCACCTCATTCTTCGCTAGCTTTCGTTTATTCTGCAGCACCTGTTTCGAGTTACAAATATGAGCAACCGAACCAGTATCAAATACCCAGGCACAACTACGAGTACTGGTGAGATACACATCAATAACATGTATATCAGATATACCTTCCTTCTTGATGTTGCCGTTCTTCAAATCCGCCAAGTACTTTGGGCAATTCCGCTTCCAGTGACCTTCTCCCTTGCAGTAAAAGCACTCAGTTTCAGGCTTAGGTCCAGCCTTGGTCTTCTTCGCCGGCGTGGTAACTTTCTTACCACCCTTCTTGAAGTGTCCCTTCTGCTTAGACTTGCCTTTCTTGAATTTGGTGGTCTTGTTGACCAACAACACTTGGTGCTCTTTCTTGATCTCCACTTCTGCAGACTTTAACATAGCAAACAGTTCTGGCAACTGCTTGTTCATGTTCTGCATGTTGTAGTTCATCACAAAGTTCTTGTAACTTGGTGGTAGTGATTGGAGGACACGGTAAATCCCCAAAGCATTAGGAATCACTATACCCAAGCTTTGAAGTTTGTTTGCGTGCCCAGACATCTTAAGCACATGCTCACTGACGGAGCTGCCCTCTTCCATCTTGCAGTTAAATAACTTTCCAGAAGCCTCATAACTTTCAATTGCCGCATGAGTCTCAAAAATCAATTGGAGATCCTCGACAATATCATATGGGTCTGAATTCTCAAACCTTTTCTGAAGCTCCGATTCCAAACCATACAAGATAGCACACTGAACTATGGAGTACTGATTCTTCCGAGCGAGGTAAACATTCTTTACTTCATCGGAAGCATCAGCTGCAGGTGGGTCACCCAGCGGTGCATCCAGCACATAGGTCAAATTACCAGCTGTGAGGACAATCCTCAAATTGCGGAACCAATCCGCGAAGTTGCTTCCATTGTTTTTTCAACTTTTCTTTCTCTAGGAACGCATTAAAATTGATGGTAGGGGCTGCCATTGATCTACAACATATTTGCAATAGTTTAGACTAAGTTTATGACAAATTGAGTTCAAATTAATAATAAAGTTAATCTAGGTGAACTCCCACTCAAAACAACATCCCTCACATTGTTTTAGTGATCACACGAACCAAATCCACCACATCAACACCGATCATCACGAGAGTTGATATAGTTTCAATGGCGAACAATCGTCATGTTCATCATATCTACTATATGATTCATGCTTTACCTTTCGGTGATCCGTGTTCCGAGACCATGTCTGTACATGCTAGGCTCGTCAAGATCAAACCTTAGTTTCCGCATGAGCAAATCTGGCTTGCTCACATTGTATACACTTGCAGAATCTAACACACCCGATCATCACGTGGTGCTTCAAAACAACAAGCTTTAGCAACGGTGCTAACTAAGGGTGAACATGTTATGACTTGAAATTCATGTGCATGAGGGATCATCTTATAATGCTACCGTCGTCTACTAAGCAATACAAGATGCATAAAGGATTAACATCACATGCAATTCAAAATATGTGATATGATATGGCCTTTCTTCTTTGTGCTTCCGATCTCCATCTTCAAGCACGAACATGATCTCCAGCATCACCGGCATTGCATCAAGGTCAATGACGCTTCTCCATGGTTGTCGTCCACCGGCTTCAACTATTACAAATACTTTGAATAGACACGCGGGTCTTAACATAAATTAAAGACAACCATATGGCTCCTGCCGGTTGCCAACTTACAATAAGGAACATTGCATACATCAAATATAATCACAATCATGGCCATATCACATCACTGCACACCCCTGCAAAACAAAGTTAGACGCCTCTACTTTCTTTGCATATTTTACGTGGTTTTGGGGCTTTCGATAAGTGTCGTTCTAACTTACGAACATGAACCACAACATTGATACTAGTATTGTTAATCACCTGTTGTAAATTGGATCTTAACTAAGCTAGGAGAAACAGGCACCCGCAAAGCAACTTATGCAATACAAGTTGCATTTCAAGCATGGAGCAAGTCTCATGAATGATGTCATGTAAGGTTAGCCCGGGCCGCTTCATCCCAACATACCGCAAGATGCAAAGTACACAAGAAGCAATCGACAATAAAATCATCAACGCCCACAATGACCATTGTGTTCTACTCGTGCAACAGATCTACATATAGACACGGCTCTGATACCACTGTAGGGTTTCGTAGCATGGAAAACAAAAAATTTCTATCGCATACAAACAAACAAGCCAAGATCTATCTACTAGATTGTAGCAACGAGTCGATGGAATAACTTACCCTCGAAGATTCCAAAGTGTTTAACGAGAGTGGATTCTCGTGGGTGATGTAGTCGTACTCTTCCCGATCTCAAGATCGCGTAGACGATCCTTCCGGCGCTGCGTTCCGGCAGCGCTCCCGCAGTCGATCACACGTTCGGTACTCGACGAAGACCTTCCTCTCCCTTGTTCCAGCAGGCAGCGGAGGTTGTAGCACTCTCCTCGCGATTCCGGCAGCACAACGGCGTGGTACCGGAAGTAGAGGGGAGATCTCGCAGGGCTTCGCCTTAAGCCGGAGCGAGTATGGTGGAGTATGAGAGAGCTCCTCGGCGATCTAGGTTTTAGACACACCAAGGAGGAGGGGCTAGAGCCGGCGGCTAGGGTTCCGGGGACCCCCAAGTCGGCGGCTAGGGCAAAACCCTAGGGTGCGGCGGCGGCTATGGTGGGCTGCAGCTTCTAGGGTTTGAGGTGAGGGACTTGTGTGTCCTAGGAGGGGTCCCTGCCCCTCCTTATATAGGTGGAGGGGGGCCGGCGGCCAAGGGGAGGGAGAGGAGTCCCTCCCCAACTCGGCTTGGAGGGTTGCCGCCGGTTGGAGGAGGGAACTCCTCCCCAACTCGGATTCCCCCCCTCCTCCTCTTTTCCACTTTCCAATTTTAGCTATTTGACTTTTCAATTTAGCTATTTGACTTTTTCAAACTAGGATTCAATTTAATCCTTTATTTGGAACAGCGAGGACACTTAGTACATGATGCAATCATACCAACTTGATACAACACATTCATGTACCCTTCCCCTCCGGAGTGCCGGACATTCCGGAACCTTCTAGAACATTCCCGATGAAAACACCGGAATCATTCCCCAACTCCGAAACGGGACTTTCCTTATATGAATCTTATTCTCCGGACCATTCCGGATCACCTCGTGATATCCCGGATCTCATCCGAGACTCCGAACAACATTCGGTCTCTTTCTCATAATACCATAACTACTCAAACAATGTCGAATCCTTAAGTGTGTCTCCCTACGGTTCGTGAATTATGCGGACATGATCGAGACACTTCTCCGAACAATAACCAATAGAGGAATCTGGAAATTCATATGGCTCCCACATATTTCTACGATTACTTTGCGATCGAATGAACCACTTACATACGATACCAATTTCCCTTTGTCTCACAATAGTTTACTTATCCGAGGTTATGATCGTCGGTATCTCTGCATACCTAGTTCAACCTCGTTACCGATAAGTACTCTTTTCTCGTTCCCGTGATATGTGATCCCTTGTGAGCCAGTCACATGCTTGCAAGCTAATTGGATGACATTCCACCGAGAGGGCCCAGAGTATATCTATCCGTCATATGGATGGACAAATCCCACTCTTGATCCATGTGTCTCAACCAATACTTTCCGAACACTCAATGCCACCTTTATAGCCACCCAGTTACAGTGTGGTGTTTGATGTCATCAAAGCATCCATCCGGTAAAGGTGATATGCATGATCTCATGGTCGAAGGAATTAGGTTACTATGTATCAGAAAGCATATAGCAATTGAACTAATGAAATGACTTGATCTTTATGCTATGCTTATCTATAGGAGTATGTCCATCATATCATTCTCCTAACGATATGATCTTGTTGTTGATAACATCTCAATGTTCATGATAGGGAAACCATAATCATTTATCAACCAACAAGCTAGTGATGTATAGAGGCTATACTAGGGACTTCAAATTAAGTTTACAAATCACACAAGTATCAATGTTTCCTTGTTAATACTATTATAGCATGAATGTAAACATTTATCATAAACACAAAGATATAATAATAACCACATTTATTATTGCCTCTAGGGCATATCTCCAACACGTTGTGGCTTTCCGTAGGTAAGAATCGTTCTTAGCATCTACTCCCATAAGCCACGTAAAACATGCAACAACAAAGTAGAGGCGTCTAACTTGTTTTTGCAGGGAGTGTTTTCTGTGATATGGTATGGCCCAAGATGTGATGTGTATAATGTATGTGATGATCATGTTTTGTAATGTTTCACGACTTGCATGTCGATGAGTACACAACCGGAAGGAGCCATATGGTTGTCTTTATAATTGTGTATGACCTGTGTGTCAACTTCTTATACGCCATGTAATAGTTTCACTTTATCGCTAAGTAGTTAGCAATAGTTGTAGTTGCTATTCATGGTGGAGGCAATCATGGTGGAGTGATGGAGATCATGCCGGCACGCACAAGATGGAGATCATTGCGCGAAGATTGGCTATACCATGTCACATAAAGTTATATGCATGTTATGTTTATCCTTTTTATGTATCTTATTATGCTTAGATCGCGATGGTAGCATTATAAGATGATTCCTCACTTAAAGATCAAGATAAAAACTGTGTTCTCCCCAAGTATGCACCGTTGCGAAAGTTCGTCGTGTCCAAGCATCACGTGATGATCGGGTGCTATAGACTCTACGCTCACATACAACGGGTGCAAGCTAGTTTTGCACACGCGGAAATACTTGGGTCTAACTTGACGAGCCTAGCATGTACAGACATGGCCTCGGAACACATGAACCGAAAGGTTAAGCATGAGTCATATGAATGATATGATCGACACTTTGTTGTCCACCATTGAAACCACATCTCTTCCCGTGAAGATCGGATTAGGTGTGGTGAATTTGGATCGTGTTCACTAAACAACTTGAGGGATGTTGAATTTAGTGGGAGTTCATCTAGTAATTTGATTAAAAGTTGAACTAGTTATCATGAACATAGTCTAATTTGTACTTGCAAATATTGTAGATCAAATGGCTAAGTCCAACTTCAACTTCAACGTTTTTGCTGAGAAGGAAAAGCTTAAAAACAATGGGTCTAACTTCACCAATTGGTTCCACAATCTGAGAATCATTCTCGCTGGTGGTCAAAAGGACTATGTCCTTGAGAATGCGTTAGGTGACACCCCTGCTGCTACTGCGCCGGCTGATGAGAAAGCTGTCTATCAGTCACGCAAAGATGATTATGGTGTGATTAAGAGCACCATGTTGTTTGCTATGGAATCGGACCTTCAAAATCGTTTTGAAGACTATCCCGGGCCCTTTGAGATTCTCGAGGAGCTGAAAACCATGTTTCAGACTCAAGCCCGTTCTGAGAGATATGAGATCTCTGAGAAGTTCTTTAACTGCAAGATGGAGGAAGGGAGTTCCGTTAGTGAGCACGCCATTAAGATGTCGGGCTACACTCAACGCCTTGAGCAACTGGACTGCAAGATTCCAGAGGAGCTCAAGATTGACAGGGTTCTGCAATCACTCCCTCCCAGCTACAAAAGTTTTGTAGTGACTCACAATCAGATTGGTTCCACTGATACGATCACCGAGCTCTTCGCAAAGCTAAAGGCTGCGGAGGTGGACATCAAAAAGGATAATCATGTGTTGATGGTCAACAAGCCCCCCACCTTCAAGAAAGGTAAGGGTGCAAAGAAGCCCTTCAAGAAGGGTGGCGGCAAGCGCACTGCCCCTGCTGAGAAGAAGCTCAAGTCTGGTCCTAAGCCGGACACTGAGTGCTTCTATTGCAAGGACAAGGGTCATTGGAAGCGCAACTGTCCGAAGTACTTAGCGGAAAAGAAGGCTGGCACCATCAAAGGTATATTTGATATACATTTTATTGATGTTTTCCTTACTAGCCCTCGTTGTAGTGCATGGGTATTTGATACTGGTTCAGTTGCTAATATTTGTAACTCGAAACAGGAGCTACGGAATAGACGGCGGCTTGCGAGGGATGAGGTGACTATGCGTGTTGGCAACGGATCAAGAGTTGATGTGATGGCCGTCGGCACGCTCTCCTTAGTCTTACCTTCGGGATTAGTTTTAAACCTCAATAAATTTTATTATGTGCCTGCGTTGAGCATGAACATTATTTCTGGATCTTGTTTATTGCAAGACGGTTATTCATTTAAATCGGAGAATAATGGTTGTTCTATTTATATGAGTAACATCTTTTATGGTCATGCACCTATTGTGAATGGTTTATTTCTTCTAAATCTCGAAAGGGGTGAAACACACATCCATAACATTGAGGCTAAGAGATGCAAAGTAGATAGTGATAATACTACTTATTTGTGGCACTGTCGTCTAGGTCATATTGGTGTAAACCGCATGAAGAAACTCCATTCTGATGGACTTTTGGAGTCTCTTGATTTTGAATCATTTGACACATGTGAACCATGACTCATGGGCAAGATGATCAAAACCCCGTTCTCCGGTATGATGGAGCGAGCAACGGACTTGTTGGAAATCATACATACCGATGTATGCGGACCGATGAGTGTTTCGACGCGCGGTGGATATCGCTATTTTCTCACTTTTACCGATGACTTAAGTAGATATGGGTATATCTATTTAATGAAACATAAATCTGAAACATTTGAAAAGTTCAAAGAATTTCAGAATGAAGTGGAGAACCATCGTAACAGAAAGATTAAGTTTCTACGATCCGATCGTGGAGGTGAATATTTGAGTTATGATTATCTCACGCATCTTAAAGCAAGAGGAATCGTTTCGCAACTCACGCCACCCGGAACACCACAGCGTAATGGTGTGTCTGAATGCCGGAATAGAACCTTATTAGATATGGTCCGATCAATGATGTCTCTTACTGATTTGCCGTTATCATTTTGGGGTTATGCATTAGAAACCGTTGCATTCACTTTAAATAGGGCACCATCTAAATCCGTTGAGACGACACCGTATGAACTATGGTTTGGCACTAAACCTAAGTTGTCGTTTCTCAAAGTTTGGGGATGTGAAGCTTACGTCAAGAAGTTGATGCCGGACAAGCTCGAACCCAAAGCGGAGAAATGCGTCTTCATAGGATACCCTAAGGAAACTATTGGGTATACCTTCTATCACAGAACCGAAGGCAAAGTGTTTGTCGCAAAGAACGGTTCCTTTCTTGAGAAGGAGTTTCTCTCGAAAGAAGTGAGTGGGAGGAAAGTAGAGCTAGACGAGGTTATTGAACCTTCTCTTGAATTGGAGAGTAGCGCAGCACCTGAAATTGTTCCAGTGCCGCTTGCACCAACAATAGAGGAAGCCAATGACAAGGATCATGAAGCTTCGGACGATGCTGCTACTGAACATCGCAGGTCGACAAGGTCGCGTGCCCCTCCTGAGTGGTACGGCAACCCTGTCTTGACTGTCTTGTTGGTAGAAGACAGTGAACCTATGAACTATGAGGAAGCGATGATGAGCCCAGACTCTGAGAAATGGCTAAAAGCCATGAAATCCGAATTGGGATCCATGAGCGAAAACCAAGTATGGACTTTGGTGGACCCTCCTAGCGACCGAAAGGCCGTTGAGTGCAAATGGATCTTCAAGGAGAAAACGGACGCGGATGGTAATGTTACCGTCTATAAAGCACGGCTTGTCGCGAAAGGTTTTCGACAAGTTCAAGGTGTTGACTACAATGAGACTTTCTCTCCCGTAGCGATGTTTAAGTCCATTCGGGTTTTATTAGCAATTGTTGCGTTTCATGATTATGAAATATGGCAGATGGATGTTAAGACTGCGTTCCTCAATGGCAACATTGATGAAGAGTTGTATATGATGCAACCCGAAGGTTTTGTCGATCCTAAGGATGCTGATAAAGTATGCAAACTTCAGCGTTCCATTTATGGACTGAAGCAAGCATCTCGGAGTTGGAACCTTCGTTTTGATCAAGTGATCAAGAGCTTTGGATTTGTTCCAAATTGCTACGAAGCTTGCATCTACAAGAAAGTGAGTGGGAGCTCGGTGACATTTCTGGTACTATATGTGGATGACATATTGATTATTGGAAATGACATTAACATGCTTAACGATGTGAAGAGTTATTTGAACAAGTGTTTTCCAATGAAAGGCCTAAGTGAAGCTGCTTATATATTGGGCATCAAAATCTATAGAGATAGACAAAGACGCCTGATAGCTTTAAGCCAGAGTACATACCTAGACAAAGTTCTGAAAAGGTTCAGAATGGATAAGGAAAAGAAAGGTTCAGTGCCTATGTTGTCAGGTAAGATATTGAGCAAGGCTCAGTGTCCAGCTACGGTAAATGATAGGGAAGCTATGAGCAAAGTGCCTTATGCCTCGGCCATAGGTTCTATCATGTATGCCATGATGTGTACTAGACCGGATGTGTCCAATGCTCTTAGTTTGACGAGCAGATATCAAAGTGATCCAGGAGTGGAACACTGGACAGCCGTGAAGAACATCCTAAAGTACCTAAATAGGACTAAAGAAATGTTCTTAGTCTATGGGGGTGATGAACAGCTCGTCGTAAAAGGTTACGTCGATGCTAGTTTTGACACCGAAAAGGATGATTCTAAATCTCAGACAGGATACGTGTATATTTTGAATGGAGGAGCTGTGAGCTGGAGAAGCTGCAAGCAAAGCGTGATCGCGGGATCTACAGTAGAAGCGGAATACATGGCTGCTGCAGAAGCATCAAGTGAAGGAGTTTGGATCAGGAACTTCATCACTGAGCTTGGCGTGGTTCCAAGTGCATTGGACCCACTGGAGATATTGTGTGACAACACTGGCGCCATAGCACTCGCTAAGGAACCAAGATATCATCCAAAGACCAAGCATATCAACCGCAAGTTTCATATAATCTGAGATTATATAGCAGATGGAGATCTGAAGATTAGCAAAGTACATACAGATCTGAATGTCGCAGATCCATTGACTAAACCTCTTCCACGTGTAAAACATGATCAGCACCTCAGTGCCATGGGTGTGAGATTGTTGCCAAATGTAAACTAGATTATTGACTCTAGTGCAAGTGGGAGACTGTTGGAATTATGCCCTAGAGGCAATAATAAAGATGTTATTATTATAATTCTTGTTCATGATAATGTTTATATTCCATGCTAGAATTGTATTAAGCGGAAACTTTAATACTTGTGTGGTTTGTGAACAACACCGTGTCCCTAGTACGCCTCTATGGACTAGCTCATTGATTAATGATGGTTAAGGTTTCCTAACCATGGACATGAGTTGTCAATTAATAATGAGATCATATCATTGGGAGAATGATATGATGGACAGACCCAAACTAAGCGAAGCAATTAGATCGTGTCATAGTGTTCATCTTTGCGAAGCTTTTATTATGTCAAATATTGTATTCCTTAGACCATGAGATAATACAACTCCCTGGTATCGGAAGAAAGCTCTGAGGTCATCAAACGTCATCCTATGAAAGGGTGATCATAAAGGTGTCTCTCAGGTGATCGGAAAGTATCTGTTGGGTTGTATGTATCGAGATGGAATTTGTCCCTCCTAAGTCGGAGAGATATACTTCGGGCCCACTCGGTAATCAATATCAACACCGCTTGCAAGCATGTGGTTAAGGAGTTAATCACAAAGTGATATCGGATTACGGAACGAGTAAAGTACTTGCTCTGAACGAGATTGAACTAGGTATGACGGTACCGACGATCAAATCTCGGGCAAGTAAAATATCGCGAGACGAAGGGAATATATATATGGGATTGATTGAATCCTGGCATCGTGGTTCATCCGATATGATCATCGATGAATGTGTGGGAGTCAATATGGGTTTCTAGACCCCGCTGTTGATTATTGATAGAAGATCATGTCCGCATATTCTCGAACCCACAGGGTCACACAATTAACGTGTCTCGACCCTAGGATAGATTGAATGATTGGTTTATGAGTTTTTGTTCGGAGTCTCGGATGGGATCCGGGACATCACGAGAGGTTCCGGAATGGTCCGGAGAATAAGATTCATAAAAGGCAGTGCAGTTTTTGGAGTTCGGAATTGTTCCAGGTTAATCGGTATTGTACCGGAAGCTTCTAGAACCTTCCGGAAGGGGACCAGCGTGGCCCCACCTTCCGGGAGGGGGCTTGGGCCTATGAGGGAGTGCCCCGGCCGCATTGGGCCAGGGGCACAAGGCCCCATAGGGCCCAGCCGGCCAAGAGGGGATAAACCCTAGCTTGGAGCTTCTAGAAGGGGGGGTTTCCTTGCCCCCCACTCCTCCTCCTTTGGCCGCCGGTTTGGGCTTGGGGGAGGGGCTAGGGCTGTCGCCCACCCCTCTATATAAAGAGGGCTGGGGGTGCACCCCCCCCCCCCCCACACACACACACACACTTTCCCCTCAAGCCAGTCGCCCTGCTGCCCTCCTCTCTCTCTCCCTCCCGACTGCGTGTAGGCGAAGCCCTGCTGCAGAAACTCTCCACCAATTGCACCGCGCCGTCACGTTGTAGATCCAATCCATCTCTCCACCATACTTGTTGGACCAAGGAAGGAGGAGACGTCGAGGTGCTGCACGTGTGCATCTCACGGAGGCATCGCCACTTGTGGTGCTAGATCGGATCGGATCGCGAGGAGGAGAAGCGAGTACGACTACATCACCCACGTTCCGACGAACGTTCCACTGTGCGAATCTTCAAGGGTATGAAGATCTAATCCAATCTCTCTCGTTGTTTGCATCTCCTAGATTAGATCTTGGCTTCCCTCTGTTCGCATCCGTAGAAAATTTTGATTTACTATGCTGCGAATCCCTTCACATGTCACCTCAAAAATTATTCTTTTATCACTTACCTACTCGAGGACGAGCAGGAGTTAAGCTTGGGGATGCTTGATACGTCAGAAACGTATCTATAATTTTTTATGTTCCATGCTTGTTTAGTATGTACTTTTCTTTGCTTTGTCTACACTTTGAGGTGTTTTTATTTGTTTCCCGGTACTAACCTATTAACAAGATGCCACAGTGTTAGTTGCCTGTTTTCTTTTGTTTTTGGTTCCAGAAAAGGTAGAAAATCAACATTCTCATAATTGGACGGGACAAAAGCCAAAGTCAATATATTATTATGGGGAACACGGAGCTAGAAGACGAGACGGAGAAGAGCCACCAGGGGGCCACACCCCCTGGCCGCGCGGCCTAGCCTGGCCCGCCTCTGGGGGTGCGGCCATCCTGAGTGCCCCTCGTCTCTTCGCCTATAAGAATCCCCCGATACCAAAACCCTAAGGACCCGATCAATCTTCCACGAAATAGTCTATAGCCGCCGCCACCATCGTTCCGAAACCGGGGGTCTGAAGTTCTTCCCGCCACCCTGCCAGAGGGGAGATCATCCCGGAGGCCTTCTCCATCATCATGACAGCCTCCGATATGAAGCGTGAGTAGTTCCACCTTGGACTATGGGTCCATGTGGTAGCTAGATGGTTGTCTCTCCTCCTTTGTGCTACCATGTTTAGATCTTGTGAGCTCCGTTCATGATCAAGATCATCTATTCGTAATCATGCATGTTGTGTTTGCGGGGATCCGATGGATATTGAGATTACTATGTCTGATTGATTAATGGTTCTATCTTATTGATTCTATCATGTCTGTGTTGTTTATGATCTTGCATGTTCTCCATTTCTAGTAGCTATCTTGGCCAAGTAGATGCTAGTGACTCCAAGTGAGAGTATTTATGCTCGATAGTGGGTTCATGCCTCTAGATGTGATACTTCTACTAGGGGAAAACAATGGTCTCTTGTTCATGGAACAAGTGGATTGTTTACCATACATACTTTGCTTAAAGTAGTTATCCGTTGCTTGCAACTTAATACTGGAGGGGTTTGGATGATAACCTGAAGGTGGATTACTAGTCATAGATGCAATGGGATGGCGGTCTATGTATCTTGTTGTATTGCCCAATCAAATCTCATAGAATCATGAATGTCTAGTATTGCATTTTTATGCCTTGCTCTATCCTGTCAAATGCCCCGCTGTAATTTGTTTACCCAGCATGCCATGTTTGTTTATCTGAAGGAGAGCACCTCTAGTGAACTATGGACCCCGGTCCAATCTTTATCATTGATTCATCTTCCACTGTTCATGTTTACTTTCTACAAACCATCATAACCTTCCACACCATACAGCTAATCCTTTGTTTTCAGCAAACCGGTGAGATTAACAACCTCATTGTTCATTGGGGCAATGTCAACACCCAGATTTTTAATCCCAGATGCATGTATGCCGTACATCGCAATCCCAGGATTACCATTTCTGCGAGACATAACAGATTGGTACCATAGTTCATCATCCATTACAAACCATAATGGTATTACAAATATTTGATCTCATGATCAAGTCTGATTACAATCAAAGCAGCGGAATAATAATAAGGGTAGCGTAGTCAAGGCTCAATCTTCATGGTCACAGGCAATGCTGACGATGGGTGATGATCCTAGTTATCGTAAGCGTCATGTTGTCCTTCTTCATTGTAGTATCCTTCATAGTCCGACCATGGGAATAGCTAGGGACAAAGCCATGAGTACTTCGATGTACTCGCAAACATTCACTAAAGCAGTAAGGCCATTCTATGGGATTCTTAAGCTCTAGGTTTGTTTGTCATAAGCCAATTTTATTTCAACCAGTGTCTAGTAGTAAAAGTCTAACTTTAGTTCTCTAGGTTTCTTAGATGGAACCTAACTCCTTTTCCACAACTTGTGGGTTCAAGTCAAGGTCATCTTTCAAGTCAGTGGTCATTTGGAAAACATTTGACAACGGAACAGTATGGCCATCCAACTGTCCATAACCGTGGACGCGGCTATTCGAATAGTTTGACACTCTTCAGAGGTGGCACACTTTCACCATGACATTCGATACATCCGTCAGGAACAATCCTGAATCATCATACTTAGTATGCGGATAATCAATCTTAACCTTTCAATTACACAATCTAGTATAGGCACCTCTCCTATGAGTTTGGCCTCCCAACCATGATCATCTGTCATCTTGGGCACTGCATAGGTGGACAATCACATTCACAAGGTAGCCTCAACTCACCTCGTTCCGTGAGGGAACCCATACTAAGACATATAAACTTCCAGTCAAGCCCTACCCAAATTCGGGTATTGTGGTTGTACGGTAAATGTTGGAATGGTATCGCATCCGAACCCAACTATCAGTTTTTATTAAAGTCACGCCACATCCTTTCATTCGCCGTCATATTCAAAGTCATTGTGTCCATAACACATGTCAAAGCATTTAGTAGAATGACTCATCATTCCAAGGTTTTCATAATCATTTGTTCCCAACTAGCGATCAAGTTTAATTTAGCACTAGCATCTATCAAATGGGGATGTCCCTAGTTGTAGGGTACTAAGCTGGTGTATCTATTCTTAAGAAATTCCAATCTCTTGGGACACCTTCCTCATTATCCACTAATCATCCAATTAATTAGCTATGGAACAAACTTTGTGAAAGATAAAGCTTGCAAGTAAAACTGGGATTTGATATAGTAAAAAGGGTATCATAAAGGCTTGCATAATAAGGCTTGCATAATGTAGTGTAACACCCTCGGAATCGGCCCTATGCAAGTTTTAGCGAAATTCGCCAAACCCGCATAGAAACGATTCAAAGGTGCCCACCAGGCACTTTCGTGCGGGTGGAAAACAAAGTAATAACATTACACAACAGTCCTCGATGGGACCCACAGAACAGATATATACAACAGCGACTCAAAGAGTCAAGAATACAGATATAATATACAAAGATCCAAATCACCTTGTAAATGATAGAGCGTCCGACTACGGACAAGATGCAAATGGGGCTAAGAGCCCTGAAGAATAACCAATGGCGTCCATAACCCTGCCCAGGCCAAGCCGGAAGGGTAACCCTGCTAACGGCGTCGATCTCAAAACCTGCTTAAACAAAAGGGGTGCCAACAAAGGGCAAAGGAAAAGAGGAGCGTCAGTACTGAGGCCAGTACACGGCGAGACTAGAATTCGGTGGTCCTCGCCTACATAGGTATGGTGGACTGAGCGGCAGCGGCAGCATGCACTAAACAACCTATAGAGACTCGATACAACTGGCGGCTATCAGAGAGGGGTGAGAAAGACCTATTCGGAACCAGCCTGATACTACCAACAAACAAACCCATCCTGGTGTTTCCCCCTCGAGACCAAAACGAGGAAGGCAACCGAGGAACTCACACAGTTGGCAGTTTTACTTATTCAGTTATAGTTGCTGCACTTTACTAGTCAGGTTTAGATAATCATCCTGATAAAGTAAGCAGTGGGCACTTTTAGTTAACCATTCCGTTATAGTGGCAACACTTACTAGTCAGATACAATTAGCATGAGATAACCCAAAACCCAGCAGTTGTTGGTACTTTTATTTAGCCATTTCGTTGTAGTGAAGCTTATTACTAGTCAAATCGGATACAAGTCAATTTATAACAGTAAACTTTAGTTATAGTTGTCTATGATCAAGCACTGTGCTCCAAGTCGTCCATAATCGCGGACACGGCTTCTCGAAAAGATTTAACCCTGCAGGGGTGCACCAAAGTATCCACAAGCACTTCGACCCTTTTTGCCAGATCAGTTAACATACACCCATCGGTATGTCGGCGGGGCCTAAGTCACGACGTTCCCAGACCCAAAGCAAGCACGTGGGGGCCACCCCACCAAGTCGACACCCGCAACGAAGTCGGCCGGTCTCCGAGACGGACTTAGGGTTTGCGACAGTGGCTGTAAACGACAGCAAATCCCCAAACGGGGACTGTCGATACAGCGAAAACACTCCGCTTCCAAAACAGTACAGCGTGCTCCTCACACAATCGTAAATAAAGCAGTAAAGCATGGCATAGGTACAGGATAGTAAATAAATCCTCAAACTAGTTGTGGCCCCCAGTACAATACTTTGAAATCAGGTAATAATCAATGGGGGGCCCATATCTCCCCACCTGTGGTTAGCGCGCTCGATCTCGGAACAGGTGTCAAGAACTCGGGGTCCTACGGGACACAAGTGGGCGGTCGGAAACCAAATCTTACCTATCACCCACCGATGCCTCTGCTTAATTCAATTTTAGTTGTTAAACAGTAATTAAAGTGAACGATAAGTAAACCATGATCATCTCCAACATTGGACATGCGGCACTTCTCCAACAACTGTGGTACTTGACGACACGCAACAACACTTGAGCAAGCGACTACGACGCGCGGGTCCAACTATCTACCAAACAACAGGTAATAGGATGTGTCCAAGGCAATATAGGGATGCACAGGATATCACGGGTACGGAACTAGAGCATCGCAACACAGATAGCAATCGATCAACAGGAGGGAATAAATACTATAAAAGTAAGATAGGTAGAAAGGGGGAGATGCTCGCCGGAAAACATTGTCGAAGGTTCAACCGAAGATCGGGGCGAAGCTCACATCAACTCAACGACCTTATCCGCGAAGAAGCAAATCACTAGAATAAACACCGGATGCACTATTTAATTCAACGGCAGAAGATCGGCATGATGCATGTATGATGTATGGCATGGCAAAGATGCGATGCAATTAGGTCATATTAAGCGGAACCAGGGTCCCGACATTTAATTAAATGGTTCATGTTATTTAGATACCCCGCAATTTAAATGTTGTATTAGCAGGGCAAAAGATAGCACCGGGTTCGCTACACAAATTTAAAGGAGGCCAATATAAGGCTAGATTTGTCCGCATATGGGCCCCATATTTAATTATTAGGTGAATCGGCATAAGGCCCCCAAACCACAAGACAAGGATGCATGCAAGTATGACAAGTTAATATGCAACAAGTTATATTATGTCATAAAATAGGGTTTCGGGAAGGGTTCACACATTAGGGTTCGGCGAACTTGAGGTTCCGGGGTTCGGGGTCCGGTCTCAGGGTTCAGGGTCTGGGGTTCGATCTTGGCGTAACATTCTTGACCAACGGGGGTAGATCTTGTCGCGTCCGGGAAGGAGGACTTGGTTCGGTGTCGGGGGCACATCGGACTCGCCCTGGTCGGTGGCGATCTTATCGGGCCCGCGTATCTGGTCGGTCTTGGCGTCCGCGATGAAGTACTTGACGTATCCGGGATGGAGAGCTTGCCGTTCCGTGGCGAACTTAGCGGTCTTCGGATCCGGGTCTTGATGTCCATGTAGAAGTACTTGGTGCTCCGTGACGGTTTTCTCGAAGTACGACCACCGGGTACCGGGTGGGAGAGCTCGGGGTGTCGTGACGAAGATCTTGGTGGTTCCTTGAAGGAGCTCCTGAGGTTTTCGGCTTGCTTACCGATGGCGCGCTTGAGGTTACGGGGTGTTCAGGTGAGGTCTTCGGCAGGATCGGTCTTCGGATCCACGGTCTGGGGTCTTCAGATATCGTGTCGAAAGACTTGCGTTCTGAGAGGTTCACGATCCGCGGGTTCTCGAGGCAGTCGCTCTTTTGCTATATGGATCCTTCATGTTCCATTTTTCCCTATTCACGAGCGTCGGCAACACTCTCGAAGGAGCTTCTCGGGCAGCTTGTGGCGGACTTGCTTGCAGGCTTGGGCTGCTGCTACTCCCTCCGATGCTTGCGAAGAGGTGGACCCCAGGGACGCGGAGGCCGGGCTTGGGGAGGCTCGAGGCGGCACTGCGCTGGCCGGAGGCGGACGCGACGCGCACGGGGGACGGCGAGGAGGACGCCGGCAGAGGGAGGGATACGGCGAGGCGCGGGGACCGGGCGGCGCTGGTGAGGCGAGGCCGCGGCCGCTGAGGGGCATAGGGACCGACGGGGAGAGGCAGAGCAGCGGCAGAGGTCGGCGAGGCGCTTGCAGGCGGCGCGGGAGACGGCTCGCGGAGGGGACGGTGGTGAAGCGAGGCGGCGCAGGGAGCTCGGAGGGGCGCGGGCGGCCGGAGAGGGAGGAGGCGGTGGCCGAGGGGAGGAGCTGGGCGCCGCGGCGAGGACGGCCCGGGGCAGGGCGGCCGGCGACGAGGCGAGCGGAGGAGGGGGGACCGACGGTGGCCGTCTCAGGAAGAGGGAGAGGGTCTGGCGGCGCGGGGAGGCCAGGTGGGAGCGTGCGGGGCTGCGACGGGTGAGGGATGGTGGAGGAAGAGGAACAGAGGAAAGGGAGGCGCGGTGGGGCCCAGGACGTGGGGACAGGGGGCTGGCGTGGGGATCTGGGCAGGGTGGTTGAGTGTGAGGTGGAGGGGAGTGGGGGTGAGGGGAGAGAGGGGCTGCTGAGGTGGCAGTTTAGGATTGGGTAGAGGGGGAGAGAGGGTGAGGTGTCAGGAGGGGGTTGGTTGTGATGAGGTGGAGGGGGTGTGGGTAGGATAGGTTGGGTGGGTTTAGGAATAAGGGGTGGACCGTTTTATTTTCTGGGGGTGGTCGTTCGGGTCATTCGGCCCGTTCGACTGTCCCACTAAAAATAATGCAATATTTTATGTATTTAAACGGACCGTTTGCAAAACATATTTAGTCAAAACAAAATATTCCGGCGACCCGGGTTTGCGTTTGAATAAAGACGGGGCGTTTGGAAAACAAGAACCGGTTTTTCCGAAAATAGTTTTATACAAGCACATGCAAGATGATGACGATGCCCAAATGCAATGTGGCACGATGACATGAGCATGCGGTCATGATGATGCAATGCACAAAAACGACGCGATTTTCTAGTAGTGGTTTTGCGGGATGCCACATGTAGCTTGCAAGTAAGACTTGCTTGGTTTAGCTTAGCTTGCCTTGGTTGGTAAGGTGGTCGAAGTTCTCTTCTTCATCTTTGTAGAATTCCTCATCGTCATAGCCCGGATTTATATTAGCGTCTATAAATAAATACGAGGTACACAATCACCAAACAATACTTATCTACTTCTATTTATCACATAAGGGTCAAACTAGATGATCTAGCATCATCTCTATCATTACAAGAAAAGGTAGATAAGATTTTATTTATCTTATTTTTAGGAAAGTAATTTCTACTCATTATATTGAAAAGTTGCTTAGGATTTAATGTTCTTCAAAAAAATATGGGATCATATTGACACATGTCATCACCACATATTCTAAAACTTGAGAATGTGATTTAAAAATGTTGGCATAATTTATAAAGTTTAACCCTATTATTTAATAATATTTAAGTGGCTAAAAATGACTAGAAAGTCATTCTTTTAGTTTTGGTCCAGGACTACTGTATGTAAGTATGTAGATTTTTATATATTTAGAAAGGTCTTGTCAAATGTATTTTTTGAGAGTTGGAATCAACTCAAAATCACTTATGGTTGATTTTAGAAAAATGTTTGAAGTTGCAAAATCTACTGGCTTGTTTTTTTACTGCGGGTGATCCATAGTTTCAAACTGTTTGAATCCAATAGGAGTGATTAGAGATTTTCATATACTTCCAAACAAATTTGGATTCATTCAATTTGGTGTAGTGAATCTCTCTGAATTAATTTTTAAAATTCACTATAGAAAAGGTTTTTGAATAAAAAGAAAAAGACTAGGTTTGAATTACTGGGCTCGCGTGGGAAACGTTACTGGGCTGGCCCAACTACACATCACGCACGCAGCGGGCTCACTTAGGTTGGTCCTACGCGTCAGCGGGTCATCTAACGTGAAGCGGTATCGATCAATATTTGCCCTATGATTACAACACGATCTACGGTCTAGGTCCATCGTCTACATCATGGAGCTCCGGCGAGATTCTGACCTAGCGGCATGGCGGGGGTGGCTATGGGCTTGATACGCCCAATTTGCATCACCATTCTATATCATAATTTATCTCTATTCATTGATATTTGTCTTATTATGAGGTATTATTCATGGATTTTCATCTGTTTATGCATATTGGATGATTCTTGGAGGATGGACTGCCGGAATCTGGATTCTGATGGAAAAGAAGGCGTTTTGGTGCAATTTTGCGAAGATCATAAAAATACCAGAAAAATATGGAAACATATTATTTTACCAGAAGACGAAGGAAGCCAGAAGGAGGGACAAAGTGGGGCCTCAGGGGGCCCACGCCCCCCTAGGCACGGGCCCACCTGACCCCGCGCCTAGGGCAGGTGTGTCCCACCTGCCCGGCCTCCGACTCCGCCCCTTCGCATATATCTTCCCTTCGAAACCCTAAGGCTCGAGGAGCGACCACAGATAGATTTTCGCCGCCTCTGGGGGCGGAAAACACCGAGAGAGAAAGATCTCTCCAGCATACAAATTTCTGTCGGGGGAATTCCTTCCCGGAGAGGGGAGACCGTCGCCATCAACACTGTCATCAAGCTAGGCTTCATCGGGATCATCATCATCATCCACACCATCATCTCCACCAGCACCATCATCATCACCACTCCGTTCTGTTGTAACAATTGTGTTGGATATTGCTTTAGTTCTTAGGGGAAACTTTCCCGGTGTTGATTACTATTGTAGTTGATGCTTGTGAGTGGAACCATTGGATTATTGTTTATGTTTAGATTGTTATCCATTACCATACCATCTTTGATCTTGATCCATATGATGTCTTGTGAGTAGTTCGTTTAGTTCTTGAGGACATTGGAGAAGTCATGTTGTTAGTAGTGAATCTGTGATGAGTTATTATTCAATGGTTTAGTATTTAAGTTGTGGCGCTATTCTTCTAGTGGTTTCATGTGAACATCGACTACATGATACTTCACCATTTATGGGCCTAGGGGAATGCATTGTGTATTTGACTACTAATTGTGGGGTTGTCGGAGTGACAGAAACCTGAACCCCCGTTAGGACACCTTTGCACAAGGGAGTGTAGGATCTCAGAGTTTAAGGCTGTTGTTAGATTTATATCTTAATTACTTTCCTATAGCTACGGATGTTTGCAGGGGGTTTAATCATAAGTATATATTAGTCCTAGGAAGGGCGGTATGTTAGCACTGGTTCACCCATGCAACACTTACAAACACCATAGAAGAGTACTCAGCTATTTGAAGCGGAAGCACTTGACAGAATTCCCATGTGTCCTCGAGAACGTTTGGTCCTTATAATTATTTCCACCAGCTTGTCCTTTGTTAAGAAAGGATTGGGCCACTTGCTCCATTTGTTCGTTACTTCTGTTACTTTCTCCTTGTTTTGTTGCCTTGTCAGAAAATCACTAAAAATCTGTTTGCTAAGTATTCACAGGGATTTCCTGCTCCTTGTTGGGATCGACACTCCTATTTATCGAAAGTACTATGATACATCCCCTATACTTGTGGGTCATCAGCGCCTAGGGATGCCCCCCTAGTCGGCGGCTAGGGTTAGGGTTTGGGGCGCACTAGGGCTGCTCCTCACCTCTTTGGCCGCCACTTGGTGCCTTGGGGCAGGGGCAAGCCTGCCCCCCTCCCCCCTATATAAAGAGCTTTCCCCTGGAGGAGGAGACACACACCAAGGCCACGAGTTGGGAGCCCTCCTCCCTTCTCTATGCGCCTCCTCCGTCCCTCTCCTCTCTCTCTCTCTCTCTCTCTCTCTCTCTCTCTCTCTCTCTCTCTCTAGTTGTCTCCTTGTGCTAGCATGGTCCCATGATAGGACTGCTCGCGCAAGAGACGACGCACCGCAGAACACCGTTGCGCTGCGGGGATTCCAAGCCGGAGATCTACTTCCGCACTCCTGACAGGGATCGGGGAGCCGGAGGTCGTCATCATACACCGTATGTGTACGAAACCATGAGGGGACACACTTGGGGAACCTTGGATGTCATGACCCGGACCGTTGCACGATTATGGAGCAAGGGGTGACCTGCGAGGAGCTTCGCGACCTTGAGGTCGGCTACGAGCATGACTACTTCAACCACGTTCCCCTCAGAATGTTAACTGCTTCCGGACTACAAGGGTATATATCCGAAACCATCGGTCGTTACTGCATTACTAATAGATAGATCTTGGGCATTAGGGCGGTCTGACGTAGAAATTTTTTGTTTTCTACACCGGAACCCCAACAACCTCAAGAACAAATCATGAACACCATGGACAACATATGAATGGCAAATTAGTAGCACTAATCAAACTATTGTTTAGCCATATCCTAAGCAAAGTCCTCATGTTAATCACTAGCATCTTAGCATAGGATTTGCCTTCATCTGTGTTGTACGAAACGAAGTTGATAGCCCTGATCATCAGTTTCAGATCCTAGAGCTGACATTTATCAACAAACCTGGCATGAATATGGTCTTCATCTAAGCATAGTTTGTTATTGGCTTGTTCAAAACCTCATTGTTCTTTAGGTAGGCCTTCGATTGAGATGATAGTGGGTTAGTTAAATGCTACGAAAAAGTGAAACGAATAATGATTGCATGTGATTGACATGAAAGTGGGTTACTGCCTTGCTAACTTACCACAAGGTATTGCATCATCTTGTCCTCATCATCGAATATGAAGTACGTTCTCTCTGAACACTATTTAATGTCTTGAACCATTTTATGGTGAACTATGTGATTCCACTTCATCCTCCACTTCCTGATGTGGTTGTACACCTAATTATAGGTCATTGTGATCCTAGTGAAGTTAAGAACATCATTGACAACTTTTTCCATGTCAGCTTCTCTAAACCCATTTATTGTGTATCTTGCTTATCACGAGATCAACAGTCCTATTCAGGATGAACCCAGATAGAGCAGGTTCCCATAACATTGAAGGTTTGTGGGCATACATAGTTGGATAGTTAAAAATATTGATAGGCTGCATCCAAGTTAAGTCAATTTTTATCTTTAAGAGAGAAGACAAATTGGGTGAGCCAGAAGAAATTTTTTCCTACAGTACAATAAGACCGTATGAATGAACCTGAATCACACATAGCTAAGTATGATACAGTTGCACATGTTTTACAAACACCCTATGGCCAAGCATCAATCTGAAATCATACAACGCTAAGTATGAATCAGTTGCACATGTCTTACAAACACCCTATGGCCAAGGAATCACGAACACACTTATAGTTCTAAGCTACTACATCAAGGCTTAGAGGTATCTTATAGTCGTAGGATTTATCATAGAGGTTGGGGAAGGGGTGGTGACGGTAGTACACCGTTGACAACGGTCATCATGCTAGAGGAAGAACCCGATAGTACAAGCTTTGCCATGCTGGAGGGAGAACCCATCAGGACCATCGTCTTCATGCGCGACGTGGAAGCTGGCAAGACCACCTACAGCACAACATCCACCACCTAGGTTGGGGAAGAAGGCAACATCGTTAGGTCGATGCCGATTGCCACAGTCATGCACGTGGGTGCAACCTCAGATCCAAATGCTCCTGCCATGGACATTGATTTTGAAGCGTGGAGGAGCTCAAAGGGGGGTGGAATGGTGGATTTCGATTTGGCAGTGACGGTGGCATTCCTAAATAGGAGGAAAATTGTTCGCGGGCGATGACCAAACCACCCCCTCCCCCTCCCCCCATGACGCATTTTCGCTGCAACTCGCGAGGTCGCGCTATCTGCCTTGACTGCATCTGTAGGAGAAACAACGTTCTCAATTTTGGCGAGGCGATGGTGGCTTACTGAAAATGGAGAAATCGATAGTGTACTGCCGGTCTGGCTAGAGACTGTTTTGGAACGCACACTAAAAGCATCACCAGCAGTGACTATACCTTGACGCGCTAAAATTGTTTTGTAGCGCTAAAATGCCGCGCGCTATGCCAGCGCGATCTCCACAGGAAACGCTAAAATGCCACGCGTGCAAATTAGCAAAAACTCCCCTCCCCATTGGAAGCGCTATTTTGCAGCGCCACAAACATCTTTTTGACGGGAATAGCACATCGAAAAGATCTAAAAATAGGCTAAAATAGAACTGAAAATATAGATATTGCATATATTATTTGGAATTGAAAATATAATGCATATATTACATAGAAGTAGTGTAGATTACGAACTAAACTATCTAGAACTCGAAATCGAAGGAGTCAGGTGTTGTGGACGACACCGGAGTCGATGACCAGTAATCATTCCGACGGGGTCATCATCGGAGATGGTCGATGGACTGGTCATTTGCACTTCGATGAAGGCCCACTTCACCGCCTTGGCGGCCCTCCGCGCGAGGCGGTCCTCCTTCTTCGCGTCCTTCCGCTCTTGCTTCTTATCGGCATAGAACTTGTGTTTGGTGGCAACGTCTTCCGAGAATTATTGCGCCCACTCGGTACGGATGCGCTCGTCTCGCTTGATGAGGAGGAGGTGGCGCTCCAGCGCGCGCTGGCGACGTTGTTCCTCATGTGTAACGATGCGAGGCGGCGGCACGTGTGCCTTGACTTGCTCGCACGTCCACACGTCGTGGAAGTTTATGGAGTTGCGCGAGCGTCCGAGCCGCCATGCCACCGCGTCGTACGCGCGCTGTCTTGTGCGCCGTCTTGAACGTGTCGAGGTCGAGAGTGATGCTCGTCGCTCGTTCGTATCTCGGCGTAGTAGGTGCCCGTCGGGCGCAAGCGCACCCCGCAGTACTCGGAGCTTGGGCGGTGGGGCGGCATCTCATCGTCGGCAGAGTGGCGGCATGGGCACGCTGTAGGCGGCGAGTCGAATTGGGCGTGCGGTGGGCAGAGGGGAGCAAAATATGGATATGAATAGGTGCGTACAAAAGTTTCACACGCGATTAACTGCGCCCGTGTGGCTCTGTTTATAGAGTGCGCTACAAACGACGCAACAAATTGATTTTTATAGTGGTTCACGTGTAAAAAAAATTACACAACTCACATTTTCCCACGCTTGCTAGACGGACACGCCGCATGCTCCCACGCTATAACAATTTTTTTTCTAGCGCAGCATCGTTTTGCCACCGCCCGCTAAAGATGCTCTAAGGTCAGCAAGAAATCCTGTTACTCCTCCGGGCCAGGTTGACCTCCCCGCGGCCTACCAAACGCGGCCCTAGAGACGTTCAGTCCTGACCCTGGCCCTGAGGACGCCCGCCGTCTCCTCCCAATTCCGACTCTAGCACAGCGGAACGAAAGCCCAGCTGCGAGCCTCCCCTTTCTTCTCGGCGGCGGATGGCTCCGGCCATCAGTATCCGCGGAACACAGGCTCGGCGGCCACCCTCCATGGCACACTCCTTCTCAGGTTACCCTCAAACCGCTGCCCTCTTTGAATTTAGACCTGCTTAGGATCTGTATGTGTGCTAGAAACCGAGTTGAACTTGTTATTAGAAAATGGAGTAGCCTCGTTTTTCTCAGTTTACTGTGTCCTCCTGTTGCTCTGTTGCTAATTGCGTTGCTTTGGCGTCTCTTGACGTGCCGAGGTGACTCGTGAGTCGTGAGCTTATGTTCTTCGGGTTACTAGTTACAGTAACGCCACCTCGCGACAGAACCTGCATTTCAGAGAAAAAAGTTGATCTAGTCTCAAGATACAAAGCTTTCATATCACTGCACCAGCACATTATTCAGACAACTTTAAATATTTTGCAGAACTCTTTTAACAGGGTATCAGATGGTTACTTATCAAGTTGACTGCCTCTGGCTCCGGAATAGATGTTTTGTTATCAAACAATCGGACAACATCTGAAGGCAGTGTAATGCTGTCCCTTTTTTTGTAGCCACTAGGCCTTCTTAGATGTTCAGAGTTTCAGTCGATCATCAGTTCTCTCCACAACTTCAGTCAATATCTGCAATTCAGCTTGCATTGTAAATACTGCAACTACTCAATGTTGTGAGTTGGATAACATGCTGTTTCTTTCTCTTCTCTACATATGGGTGGTGTATCATAGTACATCACTGGAGTAAAATTCCGCTGGAGGAGTTATAAGTAAAATAACACTAGGTGAAGGAGGGCCGCATGAATCTAAAATTTGTTGCCAAGAAAGAGACCAAAGCTGGACGTTGTGATTTGGGAATACTAGTTAACCACTAAGAATTTATCTGTAAATTCCGTAAAAAATAATTAATCTGTAAATCTAAGGAAACATATATCAGATAGAGAGAAACTTGTTGGATCATACTACCTCCTAAATGTATAGTAACATTTCAAATTAGATAAGGTCCTAATCCCTAATCTATTTTCAGGTTCCATCTTTGCTGCCGTAACCCGGTACTTTTCATGCACGCGGGTAGTGGATCCGAACTCTATTTTCAGCACATTACAACGGCAAATCCTTCTAGTAAAGTGAAAACCATTCAGACATTCCAAAACTATGAACTTTCACACTGAACTTGAACTCTTATATTTCTACAACAGTTAAGATTATCTAAGTATCTAATAATACACAGTTGGGGTATTTGCATAGGTAAAATAGATGCGCAGCTTCTGAAATATCTTGTGAACTTGACTAAGTGCATACTGAGCAGCTCTTCTATCTTTGAATTGGAAATATCATCTGTTCCAATTCATGAACATGGACAGTTCCGGGCAGTAAGTGGCCTGCAAAACACATCAATATCATTTCTTATTTAAGCATGCATATGGCTTGGTGTGCTCACAGGAAGAATAAAGCAAATGATAGACATATGGTGAGTTGACAGAACCCGTACATATGGAAAACATATGCTGAGAACTCAAGACAATAATAAAAGTAACACTAACAGTACAACAACACATATA
Organism: Avena sativa; assembly: GCA_916181665.1. NCBI lineage: Eukaryota > Viridiplantae > Streptophyta > Magnoliopsida > Poales > Poaceae > Avena > Avena sativa. Next base: position 366,486,219 of record OV702283.1, on the reverse strand, counting down.
ACAACCTTAAATAAGCAAGAAATAAAAAAAAACACCAAGGATGAGTTCAGTCCATAATTAGTTCTCAACTATTATTACAGTATATTTTGTAGATTGAATTGTAGTACTAAGTACTAACTGCAAGCACCAAGAATGAGTTCAGTATACGCCATTGATGGTAACCTGCTACACGAGCCCATCGACTAGGCTGCTCCAGATGTCAGACACGTTGTTATTCGGCAAGCGGTACCTCCATGGCATGCCAGGCGTAGGTGGACAGCCCGCCAGAGACAAATTACCAGGATGTAACTGGCATACCGAGGAGGAGATGTGAAAAATCTCATCTTGCGTATGTGGGTACCACCAAGTGACATCTTCGTGGGCTTAGAGTGGAGTGTCTGTGACATGGAGAAGCGTCCCCATGTTAACGATATGCGAGTTTGCAGATCTAGGCAAAGAGGCTGAGGTGGCTGTCAAATCAGTTAGACAAAGGTCCACCTGAGATCAAAACTACCCTTCTATTTAGGCATGGGGTACATTTATGGAGTCGCTCCCACCCCTGCCATGCTCTTGCCATCTGGGTCCTAAGGAGATGCACACGTTGTGCCTTTTGTGCCACTCACTGTTGTCATCCTATCCCAGGAGCTGCTAGATGCCCTGATCCAGATGCCACCACTTCTGGTGCTAGTGGGCGCTAGGACTCTGCGGAAATGGTTTTCTGGAGGGGAAAGGCATGACCATCATGTTCTTTTTAGAGCATTGCTGCCCTTTGGCGAGGAAGTCTGAAGGGAGAGATGATTGATTGGGAAGGGTTGGGGTATTAGAGTGAAATGTGGCCCCAGTGCCTGCAACACTTCATTTCTTTATATGGTTATTATGGTATTATCACTTGATTATTCCACGAGGGATATGGTGATTTACTGTACCACGTTTCTTTATTCTATATATATCCAGTCATGGTTATGGTCGTGTGTAATGATTCGACACAGCAAAAAACGGTCATGCAGTAAATTTTCTGTGTATTACATTGATAAATATTCAGGAATAATCTCAATAAGACATCTCAACAAAGAATGAAATTACCTTTTGCAATTAGCATCAACACTCGTATCCATGTCGACAGCATCAAGTCCTATGTTAAGTACAAGCTCACGTGTACTTTATGTGCTCTAATATATTATGCAGCTTCGAAGGCTGCCTTCGAAACAAAGGTTCAAGACGGAAAGAAGAACTACCATTTTTCAACTTTTTAGCATCATACATTTCGTTCCATGCTTGAACTATCTCATCAATCTTGAAGCTCAATCCTGAATAAGAAAGAAAAAATTCTTAACAACTTATTATATGTCCTTGTATGTACTTAAGAGGATCTAAAATTTTAATGTCTAGTATAGCAGATTGGTAAAGTTGTAGTTTAACAATTAACAGTTAGCACCAAGACTAATAGTAATTTTGCTACTTGTCAAGCATAACATGACTAAGAAATTTTCATAAAATCTTGTTTTTTTATCATAAACAGTTCTCAACTAATACTGAAGTTGCTTCCAGAATCTAACGCTGCAGAATGTAGCACAACGGATGTTTTGGTGGTTGCTTACTATCCGCTGATGAAACTGATTGTCTTTGGATATTGACAAGCTACAATCTGAATAGGAAACATCCTAATGTTTCTGTTTTTATAGCGCATAAATCCATATATGTTGGATAAATGGAAATGCATCATGCTAATGATTCACTTGCGAGGATACAGAGCCATTTTTTCCTTTACTAATACCAATGGCCATATACAGATTTTAGTTAACACTAGTGGGCCATTAAAGAATAATCAAAGATGGGCTCCCAATGAATGAAGTAATAAAACTAGGACTGCAAAAGTGTCACATTTCCCAGAATCATCATTATAAGAAGGCTGATTATTAGCAGACATGGCTTACATATACAAGTCTTGGTTTTGATGATTTAGCAACAATTAACAAAGAAATTACAGAAAATAAGGACAAATGCTTACATCTTACCTTCTTGAGTTTTCTCGTTCGCACAATGGTTCTTTATCATTACACTGATATCTGCCAGGGAAGCTCCACCAGTCTTAAATTTTTCGATTGCTTCGGTGAGACTTTCCTCCCAGCTAGAAAGACCTAACTTGAATTCTACTACTGAACGCTCATAAAGAATGGTACCCCATGAAATGTTTAGCTGTGATCGCATATTTGAAGCTTGTTCAAACGCTTCATCTGATGTTAAATCTTTTTGGTGCCCATCCAAGCCCAACTTATCCAGTAGGATTTTCTCCTTTTTTGATTTAGACATCCCCTTTAGTCGCAAATATTCTATTCCCTCCCACATCTCCATTCCCTTCTCCATATTATCCTCGGCACGGTTGAATAGCTCTAGTACTTCAGTTCCCATGTCTATCTTACATGCATCTGCATACCGCCAAGAAAGCTTTGCTTGCTCAAACTGCTGATGTCCAAGTGCAATAAGACCTTCATAAAAGTCTGGTTTTACGTCCACCGTATCTTCAAACTTCTTTCCAGCTTTGAAATATTCAGCACATGCCAATTCATATGCACGTTTGACCTGGGAAAGTATAGATTCTTTTGTAGCTTCTTCAGATAAACATAATCTCTTCTTTGCACGAGACATGTGTATGTTGCCCCAGTTAAACAATGCTAAAGCAGCCATTTCCTGAAATTTTGCCTCTGCTGCATGAAATATTTCCTGAGCTTCTTCGCTTGTGATGGTGTCTTCCATTGCTTCATAGTACAGCCGCGTACCAAGGTCACGGAGATCCACATATGCATCAGAATCAAAACCAACATGGTTCTTGAATAGACGAGAAAACTGCACCATCCAGTCATCAGCATATGACGAGTTCTTTTCTTCTGCAATCTTAGAACTTCCACACTCAGAGGTGCTATGCTTTCTTTCTAACGTTGCAATAGGAGTACTGGGCATAACGATGTCCCTAGTGATCTCACGGTCAGGACTTACTTCTTTTATGTACAATCGAGCTGGTCCTTGCTTCAGGTCTTCTACCCACCTTAGTTCTTCAGTTGATGTAATTGTCACCAAGTCACCCTCTATGTCCTGAAATTTAAGAAGCATCGCCTTCAGGTGGGGACTGTACTTACACCGAGCTATGTTAATCATTTGTTGTAGACTACAATTTTCTGGAACTAGTGCAATCCTTATGTCATCTCCCAAAACAAACTTTACAGTCTTTGTTTCTCCATCACTAGCATATGTGCGCTTCTCCCTCGTGGGTTTTTGGTGCTCATCTCTACCATGACTTGCTGGTTTGATTGCAGTTGGCTTTTCCTGCTTGTCCTCGCTACGACTAGTATGCGGCTCTAAGGAGTGTTTTTCTTGGTTGCCATGGATAAACCTTTCATACACGTCAGTGTGAGTTTCTTGCTTGCTTTGACTAGTGGTATGTACCTCCTCGATGTGCTTTTGACGCTTTTCCACATCACCAACCTGATTCTGCGCTATATCCATTTCCTGCTGATGCTGACCACTTCTCACCTTTATCTCCTTGAGGGGATTTTCATGCTTGTTTTGATTCTGCTTTTCTTTGCGGTGCATTTCTTCCATGTCCCAAGAAGCATGCTGCAGTTGTTGGTGTTCATCTTTTGCTCCTTGTTTGTGCTGATCATCCTTCACATGGTTCTGTTCTGTGGAAGTCTTGTTTTCATCATGATTATGCCTCGGATGCATCTCTTTGGTGTCATTTTCTTCATTGCTTGAATCTCTCATCATATGGTTTTCTTCATTGCACTCTTCTTCATCGTCAACTTCATCATTCTCTTGTATATCGTCATCATGAATCAACCACACCTCTTCCTGGACTATGGAATTTCTAAATCTTCGAGATACTTTCCTCTTGATCTTCTCTTTTCCAAATACGGTCTTATGCTCCACTGCCTTAGGTGACACCAGCTGATCCTCCAAAATATCTTCTTTCTCCTCCATCATCTCCTTAATACTCTCAAGGAGCTCCAACGCAGTAACATTGTTCGGTTCCAAGCTCAGCACCTTTTCCACATCACTACAAGCTAGATCCAGCCTATCCAATGCTTCAAAGCATCGCGCCCTTTTCAGTAATGCATTTGTATATTTCGGTGATGCCTCCAGTGCTGCATTGCACTCATCAACCGCGCGTTCATAATCCTCAGGGTGCATGTGCATGTAACATGCAGCAGCGTTGCAGTGGAGGAAGGCGATATCGCCATGCTCCTTTGGCAGGAGATTTATTGCCTTGCCAAATGTTGAGGCCGCCCCTTCATAGTCCCGCCTCTGGAATAGCCTTGTCCCATCTCCCTTCAATTCGATAGCCTTCTCATAATCCCTCTTCTGGGATAACCTTGTCTCTTCGTCCAATTCGATCGTTGCCTCCTCTTCCTTCAAACTGATGGCGGCCCCCTCCTCCTTCGAGTCGGTGGCAGCACGCTCCTCCTTCAGTTCAGTGGCTGTTCCGTCCTCCTTCAAGTCAATAGCCACCCCCTCCTTCGTTTTGGTAGATGCCCCCTCCACCATCAGTTCGATAGACACCCCCTCGTCCTTCAATTCGATAGTCACTGCCCCTTCCTCCTTCAGCTCAATGGCCACTCCCTCCTTCAACTCGATAGCCACCCCCTCCTTCAACTCGACAGCCATCCCCTCTTCCTTTAATTCGTTTACCACCCCAATAACGAGGTCTGTGTCTTTATGCACCAATGAATTTTGAGTGTCCTGGCTGTTGCTTGAACTACTTGCACAATTAATTGATCCAGATTCGCTTAGCTTCTCACCTGGTATCTCCTCCATACTTCAAATTTTGCAAGCCTTCCTTTTTCTCAAAATCAAGGAATCATTGGAACGGCACGAGATGTTGTGCCACCTTTTTCTCTTCTACCTGAATCAACAAATTAAAGGATCTTCTCCTCCTCCTTTCAGATGAAGTTGCGATGACAACAAGAATGAAACCGAGGAATACGGGAAAGAGAGATTGAGCAACAAGGATTCGCTCCTCCCTCTTCCCCGGGCAAATGGAAATCTTACCCTACCCTGGTAACTCCATTGAGAATACACACGATGGAATGATGCATCAACAGGAGGGGGGATTTCGTGGGAGTTTTCCTAAATTTGTCAACAGAGTAAACCTAAGGAGAAAGCGAAAATGCTTGAAGAAGGAACGGGGCAAATGGGAAAGCAAAGCATGAGGAAGCATGCTACGAGCAGGGAGCAAGGGTTGGACGGGGCGCGAGTGGATGGGAAGCCACACAGTTTTTGGGTACTATCAGGGTGCCACCCGACGATGGCCATGCATGGCTCCTTTTTTTGGGTTGTCTCCGAGGGGTACGAAGTTCATCAGCTGGTTTGGAACTGCTATTTTTGACATATTGACACTGCGGCGCATGAAGGCGATTTTAACTAATTTTAGTGCTCTACTTTATCTAAGAATAGCTGTAAACAAATTTTCTTGACCAGAACCATGTACATCAGTTTCTTCAATTCGTTCCGGTTTCTGCTGCAGATATTATACTGGAGCCACATAAGCATGCAAGAAGGGGTTGGGGTCAAAATTTGGTTCTCACTTCAGAGTCTGTACAACATGGGCATGGATGCATGATCCACATCGCCTAAAGATGTCTCAACATCTGAGAAGACAGAGGTGTTGATTCTCTATCACAACGCCGGTCCACATTTGCTTAGGCCCTAACAATTCATATGTTGATTATTTCGCCTCCTAGAAAGCAAGGTTGTGTTACATGTAGAGGATGCACGCCACATCTATCTAGCTCCTGGATCCTAGCCAAGTGCATCAGATGAGGATGGATGTGGTGTTTGACTAGCTGCAGAGAAACTCTGTAACATGCACAAGGACTGAGTCATGTACACTAACAAGGTGGATGAGGAGGAAGATGAAGTGGGTATAATGAGCTAACTGAAGAAAAGGTTAACTGACGAACTACACACCTAACTCTGAAATGAACTGACGAAACTGAATTTGTCTGAAGAAACTGAGAGCAACTTGATAGCCTCAAGCTAACACTGACGTGGTGCATCAAGAAGCAGGGCCTGTTGTTCGTCGCCGCTTTCATCCCGGTGGTCCAGATCATCATCTATGTCTGCATGAATCGCTCTGTCTTGGAAGGTACACTTACATTCTCAGTACGTACATCCAGTGTTCAGAGTTTCAGACACAGATCATATGTTCATGACGATTGACACCTCAAGACTAAGTAGTACAATTTTGGTGGCCATATATATATATATATATATATATATATATATCATTCGCCATGATTACATTCCAACCAACCACCGGCTATAACTGTAGCAAGCAATCTACGAGCCTTGCATGTTCCTCCTCGTCCTGAACCCCCTCATCTTGCTCGCAGCATTCCGCGACGAGAAATGCAGCAAACGTCGCGGGGCAGACTGCAATAAACACCCATAGCATGATGTAACAGAGGTTGGTCTCTTCTCGTTCCAACGGCATACAGATGGCAGTGAGAAAGAGGGAAAATGCGCCGACGGCCACGAGCGAGATGAGGATCCACCTGGTATGCTCCTGCGGCTCCGCCGCCACCGCCACGGCCATGACGTCGTCCTCCTCGCCGGCGGTGCTATGGTTGGCAGTCTTGTATCTGTCGAGGATATCCCTGACCTTCTCTTCCCACACCCAAAACATGGGCCGGCGTCGCGGCAGGGCCGGCTCCGGCTCCGCCATGGCCTCGCTCTCTATGTCGGACATGCCCTGCAGCCGCCACACCAAAATCCTGGTCTCCAGGAAATTAAGATATGAGATTGATGATGTGTAAGTAGGCACGTCTGATTTTCAGTTAAAGATCCGTATTTATCTCATCCAATCTGAAAAATAAGGGTCCGTATTTATCTGGATCAGTCGGCCAGCCAACACGTACAGAGGACATGCACACGTTTCATACGCAACACGATCTAAAGATTCCCTCAAAAAAAAAACACGATCTAAAGATTCCCTCAAAAAAAAAAAAAACACGATCTAAAGATACTAGTACGTACTACTATCCATCAACAGTGGAAAACACTCATTTAGGACGTGCCAGAAACCGGTTAAAGGAGCAAAAGTTATCTCTTTGCTTTTCTAATATGGATCTAACCAAACATGTATAACCGTTAGAGGAGTATAACTCCTAAGTATAAGAGTCGTCGACCACTTTAGAGAAAAAAAAAACCGATCTTCCATCCCGCCACCTCCATTCACGCTGGCGTCGCCTTCGGTTTGACCACCAAAATCTGCCGCCGGCACCCCGGACCTTGCGCCGTCCTCGAGTCCACCTCTCCGTCACTCATCGCTCCTCGCCATCGCTGCTAGGAGATCGATATTTCGCTGGCTGCCGCCCCGGTTTGTTGCAAATCAGCCACCGTCAGGCTTGATTCTTTGCAAAATGGAGAGGCCGGAGGATGGGAAGGTGGTAGAAGTCCAGCCACCATTGATGTCGTGTGGAAGCTCTCCCCCCTTCTCCTCGCCCACCACAAATCCTTCGCGGCCTAGGGTTGACTCTGTTGGTACCACCGCTCGTGCGGGATCTCTGGCCGGAGTTGGAGTATGCAATGCGGTCTCTGTGGAAGCTCTAGCCGGAGATGAATCGTCGGCACCACCGCCCACAACCAACGCATTTGGGGGGGAAAGGTGTTTTTCGGTTCCTCCTTTTCTTTTTGTAAAATGAAGTAGAGTAAGTCATGAGTTACTTGTTTTTTTTGTTACAATGAAGTACTCCGTAAAAGAAATTCTAAATGGACTGAGGACGAGGACAACGTGTTGTACTTTGCATGGTACCATCAAAGTCTTGTAGATGATGCATTATACGAAGAGAGTAGTGTTCGCCAACTATTTCAACAATTTTGGAAAAAATTCATGAGAATTTTAATGAAAAGACAAGAGGAGAAGTTAGATAGCTTTCATCGATCTTGAATAGATGGCATATTCTTGTTATGTGTTCTAATGCCGTCCAGATGGCATAGCTCGAACACTTTGGTTTGTGTCGGTATGTATTCTCTATGTATCGACTATATTGGGTTGTATCAATATGTATTTTGTGTATCAGGTTGTATCGGTATACATACACTACTAATTTTATATATGTGTGTGTATGGATCAATTGTATTGTAAATAAGAAAAAAACATTTTACTCCTCTAAATATAGGCTATATACTCTTTTAAGGGCATGTACAATAGTACACGTCAGCTGTTTGTAAAACAAGTGCCACCTAGGAATCTTGAGGATGTGGAAGAGAGAGAAGAAGTAAAAAAGAATGAGGTTGTCTGTACAAATTGTTGGACCATGTCCCTTCACATGGAGGTGTGTTGGCAGCCCAATATCAGTCAGTGAAAGTTCAATATATTTCAACCGTTGATCGATGTTATATCCAACTGTTGAGGTGCTCCTTGGGAGAGGAGTAGAAAAAACCTAGCCATCCTTGGTGGTTGTGTGTGTGAGACACTCAATCAGAGTGTGAGTCAAACAAAAGAAAGGGAGAGATAACACACAGAACACCACAACCTAGTGAAAAGAAAGGAGGAAGAAGGATAGGTGATTTCTGTCCAGATTTTTGAGATCTGATCAGTCTGTCTTCAAGCTGATGTTTGGAGGCTCAAACGTGCTTGGATTGGCTCCGAACTTGGTGAGTTTGTTCCTTTCTTTGAGTACTTCGATATGGTTAGCTGGTTTGATATTTGGATCAGTGTCGCATGAGATTTGGAGGCAGTTTAGTCAGTTCGGACTGCTGCAGTTTCAGCACAGAGCAGTTTTGGTAAACGAACAGTTTGGGCAGGCAAACGGTGTCTGATTGGCCTGAAATTTGGCATGTATGTTGGGTACTCGTATTTTAGCTTTTCTACCAATTTTGGTGTTGATTGGATCTGCGGTTTAATAGCAGTTTGCTGATTATCGAAGGGGATAGAAACTGAGATACTCTGCTCTGCTGTAATCTTTCTCTCAAGTGGTTGTTGTTGTTGCCGGTTGGCAACATGCTGAGTGTGTTGTATATCTTTAGATATGAAGGGTTTCGCGGCATAGTAAATCAAAATTTTCTACGGATGCGAACAGAGGGAAAGCCAAGATCTAATCTAGGAGATGCAAACAACGAGAGAGATTGGATTAGATCTTCATACCCTTGAAGATTCGCAGTGGAACGTTCGTCGGAACGTGGGTGATGTAGTCGTACTCGCTTCTCCTCCTCGCGATCCGATCCGATCTAGCACCACAAGTGGCGATGCCTCCGTGAGATGCACACGTGCGGCACCTCGATGTATTCTCCTTCCTTGGTCCAGCAAGTATGGTGGAGAGATGGGTTGGATCTACAACGCGACGGTGCGGTGCAATTGGTGGAGAATTTCTGCAGCAGGGCTTCGCCTACAAGCAGTCGGGAGGGAGAGAGGAGGGAAGCAGGGCGGCTAGGGTTGGAGGGGAAGGTGTCGGGGGTTGGTGCGCCCCCACCCCTCTTTATATAGAGGGGGGCGCAGCCCTAGCCCCTCCCCCAAGCCCAAACCGGTGGCCCCAAAGGATAAGGAGTGGGGGCAAGGAAACCCCCCCCCCTTCTAGAAGGTCTATCTCGAGTTTAAACCTCTCTTGGCCGGCTGGGCCCTATGGGGCCTTGTGCCCCTGGCCCAAAGCGGCCAGGGCACTCCCTCATAGGCCCATTCCCCCTCCCAGAAGGTGGGGCCACATTGGTCCCCTTCCGGAATGTTCTAGAAGCTTCCAGTACAATACCGATTAACCCGGAACAATTCCGAACTCCAAAAACTGCACTGCCTTATATGAATCTTATTCTCCGGACCACTCCGGAACCTCTCGTGATGTCCCGGATCCCATCCGAGACTCCAAACAAAAACTCATAAACCAATTATCCAATCTATCCTAGCGTCGAGACACGTTAAGTGTGTGACCCTGCGGGTTCGAGAATATGCAGACATGATCTTCTATCAATAATCAACAGCGGGGTCTGGAAACCCATATTGACTCCCACACATTCATCGATGATCATATCGGATGAACCACGATGCCAGGATTCAATCAATTCCATATATATATTCCCTTTGTCTCGCGATATTTTACTTGCCCGAGATTCGATCGTCGGTACCGTCATACCTAGTTCAATCTCGTTCACAGCAAGTACTTTACTCGTTCCGTAATCCGATATCACTTTGTGATTAACTCCTTAACCACATGCTTGCAAGCGGTGTTGATATCGATTACCGAGTGGGCCCGAAGTATATCTCTCCAACTTGGGAGGGACAAATCCCATCTCGATACATACAACCCAACAGATACTTTCCGATCACCTGAGAGACACCTTTATGATCACCCTCTCATAGGATGACGTTTGATGACCTCAAAGCTTTCTTCCGATACCAGGGAGTTGTATTATCTCATGGTCTAAGGAATACAATATTTGACATAAGAAAATCTTCGCAAAGACGAACACGATGACACGATCTAATTGCTTCGCTTAGTTTGGGTCTGTCCACCATATCATTCTCCCAATGATATGATCTCATTATCAATTGACAACTCATGTCTATGGTTAGGAAACCTTAACCATCATTGATCAATGAGCTAGTCCATAGAGGCGTACTAGGGACACGGTGTTGTTTACAAACCACACAAGTATTAAAGTTTCCGCTTAATACAATTCTAGCATGGAATATAAACATTATCATAAACAAGAATTATAATAATAACATCTTTATTATTGCCTCTAGGGCATAATTCCAACAAGATATTCAATGTTAAGGAAATCGGTAATCGTTAGCTGCTCGGTTGGCTTGTGAGTAGCGATTAATCGGAATTCGGACGATTAACTGATTTAATCAGTCGGCTATTAATCGGTGCAGTCTACAAAAATTAGCACCTAAAACACATATGAATCCTTAGCCTTAAGCTCCCGGATGATATCCTCAAGGCGTTCGAGCTCTTGTATTTGAGGTCTGGTCGGCAACTACGAGGAATTGCTCAACAACGATAAGGAACTAGTTGGTGATGGCTGAAATCAAGCTCCTGGAGGCAGGGATTAAACGGGAGTTTCACAAAACCTACTTCGGGCGGGCTAGCGGATGGATGGGCGATATGTGTTGATAATTTTACAACTTTTTTGACCAAGTGTAGTGGTTAATCGAGAACATACCTGGTAATCGGAGTGTTAAACCTATTAATCGGGCTAAACGATTAACACAAAGGATTAGTGGTAATCGACACGGTCAGGTCCCTAGTAGCGATTAATCGGCCTATTAATCGCTGATTCGGCCTATTTTTTGAATAATAGATATTCTATAGAAGACTTTATACCCAGGTTTCTCATAGTGAAGCTCGCGTGGACCGATTGGTCCGCACCCGTGGGTTTTTTCCTCCTCGCCTTGAGGAGGTTCTATGACAATCGGTTAGAGATACCATTAGAGATACCGTTAGGTAGCGCAGCAGCGTGTTGCTCTAAAAAAACAAGGTAGCGCAGCAGCGTGTTGCTCTAAAAAAAACAAGGTAGCGCAGCAGTGTCCACCGTCGCCCGCTTCGCCGAACAGAGAAATCAAAAGACCATGACATGAAACGTCGTTGTGCTCGTCAAGTCATCAGAAACAACCTACTCCCTTCGATCCAAATTAATTGACTCGAGTTTGTCTAGATTTAGATAAATGTACTAATAAAACATGTTTAGATACATCTAAATCTAGATCTAGACAAACTCAAGTCAATTAATTTGGATCGGAAAGAGTAACAAAGACAGATCCGAGACCCCACGACCGTCGATGCACTTGCATCGCCAGAACAAGCACATGACGGGAGACCACACCCGCACCGCCGATGACGCCTTCACTTCGCCACCGCGAGGAACCCTTTCTGTTCTGGCGGGAGTTCCCGTCTTGCGTCTCAGCATTCTTGGTTTCATTTACGTCCTTGTTCCTATCGATGAATTCAATCAGCTTCTAAAGACGGGGGTATAAATATGTGAGGTCTTATTATAAGAAGTGTTCACCGAGTCGGTCGTCTGTCACATCGAGAGAGGTGCCCCACCCCTCTAAACTTAATTAGCATGGGATTGTTTTTCGAAACCCATATCCAAGCCATATATTTTTCCATATACGTGTACTCATTCGAAGCCATATATTTTTTCGTGTACTCATTCGAGCTGGATATACCCTGTATATACTCCATGTCTCCACATGTTTATCCACATCCCCTTATCGTGATCTACGTCTTTACATGTTATGTTTTTAAATTTTGTTGCTGCTGCTATATACCTCCCGATTTCCGTCTCCCATAAACATGTGAGTATACGTGTGTGGAAGTATATATCTTGGAATATATAGTCTAAAAGGATCATACGTTCTTTAGGTGGGTTCGTACTGTCTTTAAAACGAATCGGTATCGAGTTTCTGCTTATTAAAAATTGAAGAAGAGAGGGAAACACCAAAGCAAAAGTGACATCGAGATACTACTCAATTACCAAAAAGAATGAGGTTCTCATTTCCAAGTGAATTCTTTTTACTTCTTTCATGGAAACTGCGAGCTTTATTAATTCAAAACCATAGTGTTACAATCAGTCCTAAGACTGTATAATAAACAAGCTGGTGGCTCAGCATTCTAGGCAAAAGACTTCTCTTGAGCGATTGCATATGTAGCACAAGAGTGAGCTGCCTGGTTAGCCTCGCGATGAGCAAAACACACACTAAAAGAAATAAAAGAAACACTAAGATCGCTAATCTCATCTAGGACACTCTGATCGTAGAACGATCAGCCCTCCGATCATGCCAATGTCGAACCAACTCCAAACAGTCCACCTCCAAGATGATTTTTCTGAAACCTCGCTCCACCGCATAAGCAGCTACATCACGTAATGCCAAAGCCTCGGCAACCAGAGGATCAGAAATCCTTTCATAAATTTTGCACATGGCTCCCCGAAAATGTCCATCATCTCGGGCCACCACTCCCGACGCAGACCAGCGTGGTTCCGTCTAAACCGCCGCATCTGAATTCACCTTAATAACACCTTCAGAAGGTATACTCCATTTATCAGTTGGACGAGGAGGTTTTTGAGCCTGTCTAACGCCAGGCAATTCCAGTAGCTGCAAGGTCTCCTAGATATTCTGCGCAGAGAGAATCGGGTCCAGGCCCTTCTCACCATGAGTCAGATTATTTCCCGACATCCATATCGAGTACATTACCGAGATAATTAACTCCCTGTCCTTCCGCTTGAACATTGGATCACATAGAATATCCTCCGCCCAAGTACTAGGATGTAGTCCCGGTATTTTTGTAACATCCCAAAAATATTAAACTAGAATCATCAAACTCTAATCATCAAAATTAGGGTTAACAAAAAACTTTTCCAATTAAAATATGAAAGCATTCATATGTGTGTGCATTAAAATTTGGATTCTTTTGAATTTCCATGATTATGTGTTTCTTTACTTGTAAAATGATTCTTAGGTGAAATAAACATCATCTAAACAATCCCCAAACTTTTCCCAAAGACAAACAAATCAAAACTAACAAATTAAGTGAATGATCACTTTGGCCAATTTAACTCCCATGCCTACTTTGGTTATCCCTAACTTTCAGAACTTAACAGAAACATGTATGAATCTTTGCACCCCTTTATAGTACTCATAACAAGGTACCAAGGCCCACTTTGTGATCATCCAAAAATATTCAAATGCTTAGTTTAAATGACAGTTTAAAATTGAATCTATTTCATATGGGAAGATCCCACTATTTCAAAAACCACTCAAACAAGCTCAATTTTCAAAACTCAAGAATCCACAGTATCACCAGCACATGCCTAGCACACCCACCAAAAATCTTTTCAAAATTCAAAACTTAAGTTCATGCGGCCATTTCATCAAACAGGTTGCAGATGCAAATCAAACAAAATGAAAACACTATGTTGAGCAGTGTTTTGGGCCTAACTTGTTCCCTCTCTGGACACCACTAGCCTTAGTAGATCATCTAAAAACCTTTACTAATCACTAGCACTACTGTAAGCTGGCCATTGTCATCAATGGTGAGCAGGCCGAGAGCACCATTGCCACCCCATAGTCGACAGCAAGCTACGAGCAACACTAGCCTCGCCAACCTTGTCTGGGAGCAAGCTAGCACCCCACCGCCACTCCCTGTCCCAGCCGCGAGCAATGCCAGCCCCTGGACCACACGCCCAGGCCATGCCAACCTTCTCTGTAACCATGCCGAGAGCGCGCCCCGTGTGCCACGCTCGACACACGCCCACAGACTGCACGCCGCCCTCGCCGCGTGCACGCGTGATCGCCAACACCCCAGCAACCCCGCAGACACGCCCGTTCGCCGCCGCGCGGACCACGCGCGCTGTGCGCCATCAAAACTTCCGTCAGACCAGCGCAGAGCACCGCAGCGTTCCGACCGATCAGCACCGCCCCACGCCTCGCCACCACGCTGTTGAGCTCCGCCAGGGAGCACAGCACTGCCCCATACCGTCGCCCACGCCGATAGCCCTCTGTGCCGTCGACCACGACGAGCTCAGCCCGCGCCCGTCGGTCCCCTCTCACCACTATAAATAGAGGCATCGCCCGCTTGAATTCTTCACACCATTCTACTCCCCTATCACCCAGAACCACCCCACCTCATTCCCGGAGCAAGGCGAGCAACGCATCGCCGGAATTTCACCGGAGTCCGCCGCCGCTGGAGAAGAAGGAAGCCATCGATTGGAGCCGCCCCAGGAGAAGCTGCCGGTACCAGTAGGATCGCCGTCGTCGACTTCGTCGTTCGCCCGCATCACCGACCCTCGCCTGAGCCCCGGTGAGCCTCCCACGACCCCCACTGAGTCGCTAGGGTTCGAGCTCGCCGGTGACTTGTTCATCGTCGACGACGACCCTCAGCCGTCGACATTCATTCTAATCCAACGCACCACATCGCCTCGTACCGCTTCGCGTTTAAAGAGTCACTGACCAGTAGAACCCCCCCTGTCAGTTGCGCCCCACGCTGCGGAGTAACACTGGGCCGACCCATTATCCCTTCCCGCGCAGCCCAATCGTTTGAATTTATCTTTTTCTATTTATATTCAAACTCAGTTCTGTACCTAGTTTCAAAAATCAACCTAGCTCGATTCAGTGAACCAAATTGAATGAAACCAATTTTTTTAGAAATATATTGAAATGCTTAATCCAAGCCTGTTGGATTCAAATCATTTGGATCTATAGATAAACCTTGGTAAAAATAACAAGGCAGAAGCTTTTCTGCATTCAAATATTTTTCAAATTTAAACCATAATAGCTTTTGAGTTGATTCCAATTCTCAAAAATCACATTTGATCATACCTTTCAGAATATATAAAAACATATGGGTTTACTTACAGAAATAATGTTCAAGTAATAAAAGAATGCCACATAGGCCTTTCTAGTCATTTATTTTTATTTGAAATAAAAGGTTAAATCTTATTAACTTGTGACACCACTTTAAATCACATTCCCATGCACTGAAATGTGTGGTGATGACATGTGTCAACATGATCCCATGTTTGAGTTGGAGAATATTAAATCTTAAGTAGTTTTTCAAAGAGTAGAAATTACTTTTCTAAAACTAAAATAAATAAGACAAATGCTTTAATCTTGTAATATTAGTGATGATGTTATATCATCTATAGAACCCTTGTGTGTGATGATTGAAAATAGTTCAGTATTATTTGGTGATTGCGTACCTCGTATTTATTCATAGATGCTAGTACCGACCAAGGATACGAGGAGGAAGGAGGATACTATGAAGAAGAAGCCGAGGAGAACTTCAACCACTGCTCTGCTCAAGGCAAGCTATTAACCTTGCAAGCTAACACTTGCAATTATGAAAGTTAAATAACCTATGCAATGCACTAAGCATGCTTGGTTAGACACATTTGATGATACCCAGTCCTAGTTTTACTTGCAAGCTTTCTACTTTATTTCTTTATCAAAGCTATTACTTAGAGCTTACTTAAGTGAATTGTAGATTATATAAAGATAATTGAAGGTTGCATAAAGAGCATAAAATTTGGCCTAAGCTAGATAATCTTGATGTCATCCTAAGGCATGAGATTGAACTTAGCTAAACTCCACTAGTTTACCACCCCTCATTAGTACTTACCCCCACTTGTAGATGCTAGTGCTAAGCATAAAACTGGATCAACTTTAGATGGGAATACTTGGTGGAAAATGGTTATGAAAACCTTGGAATGATGGATCATTCTATTGAGATGTTTTGACATGTGTTTCCGAACACCAGATGATTTGGATGATGAAAATGTTAAGGCATGAGCCTTAGCCCTTTATAAAACTGATGGTTGTCTGCATGCGATACCATTCCAATTTTACCGTACAACCACAATACCCGAGAATTGGGTAGGGCTTGACTGGAAACTTATATACCTTAGTATGGGTTCCCTCATGGCCAAGGTCTGAGCTAAGGCTACCTTGTGAAGATTGTCCACCTGTGCAGTACCCAAGATGACAGTTGGTCATGGTTGGGAGGCCAAACTCACAGGAGAGGTGCTTATACTAGGGCGTGTAATTGAAAGGTTAGGATTGATTATCCGCATACTGAGTATGGTGAATTCAGGATTTGTTCCTGACGGATGTATCGAATGTTGTGGTGAAAGTGTACAATCTCTGTAGAGTATCAAACTATTCGAATAGCCGCGTCCGCGGTTATGGACAGTTGGAGTGGCCATACTGTTCCCCCGTCAGATGTTTTCAAAATGACTTATGAAATGAATTGAGATTTTGACTTGACCACAACAGAGTTGTGATATGAAATACAAGTTCCCAGTTAGGTGTTATAAAATTTCAACTAGTTTTTCTTTGCTTTTGAACTTAGTAGAGGTAAATCTGGCTTTTTGCACAACAACCATAGAGCTTAGTGTCCTATTACAAAAACCCCTTCACATGTTAGTATTAGTTTGCGAGTACTTAAAGAGTACTCATGGCTTTGTTCCTGGCTATTCCCGTGGCCAGACTATGAAGAGGAGTACCAGGAGGATGGACCGCAGGAAGGTTACGACAACTAGGATCATCTCCCATCGTCAGCATTGCCTGTGACCCCGAAGATGGAGCTTCGCCTATGCTACCTTTATTATTACGTATTTCCCCTGCTTGAGTTGTATTAAGAACTGGATCATGATATCCTTATTTGTGTAAGACCTTATGTATGGTTTGTAATGGATGATGTACTGTGGTATCCAATTCTGTTATGTTTCGCAAAAATGGTAATCCTGGGATTGCGATGTATGGCATAACAGGCATCTAGGATTAAAAATCCGGGTGTTGACAATTTTAATCAGCAGCATTTCCTTTGCAACTTTTTAAAACATTTTTGCATGACTACAATCAATCAGCGCATGCTTTATAGTTTTAGACTCCGATTTGCATATACCACAGGTGCTGTTAGTCATGACATGCCTCCGTTCAGAGTCCTGTAATCCGGTAATATACCTCGAAGAACTCTTCACCGAAAAACTCGCACCTTAGGAGCAACCGACAACTTCCACAAAAGTTTCCATTTGTCTCTGTAATTGGAGGACGATGGATCAGGCTCCCCTACCGTCCCCTCCTCATTTTGTTTCGCTAGCACTAACGCTCGGTAGGCCGAGCGCACCGAGTAGCTTCCTGACTTTTCCTTTACCCATGCCACCATGTCTTCACCCGCATATCGACGGGGCGGAATTCTCAGAATTGCATCAGCATCTGGGGCGAAAAGTATGGTGAATTCAGGATTTGTTCCTGACGGATGTATCGAATGTTGTTGTGAAAGTGTACAATCTCTGTAGAGTAACAAACTATTCGAATAGCCGCGTCCGCGGTTATGGACAGTTGGAGTGGCCATACTGTTCCCCCGTCAGATGTTTTCAAAATGACTTATGAAATGAATTGAGATTTTGACTTGACCATAACAGAGTTGTGATATGAAATACAAGTTCCCACTTAGGTGTTATAAAATTTGAACTAGTTTTTCTTTGCTTCTGAACTTAGTAGAGGTAGGCTTTTTGCACAACAACCATAGAGCTTAGTGTCCTATTACAAAAACCCCCTTCACTTGTTAGTATTAGTTTGCGAGTACTTAAAGAGTACTCATGGCTTTGTCCCTGGCTATTACCGTGGCCAGACTATGAAGAGGAGTACCAGGAGGATGGACCCTAGGAAGGTTACGACAACTAGGATCATCTCCCATCGTCAGCATTGCCTGTGACCCCGAAGATGCAGCTTCGCCTATGCTACCTTTATTATTACGTATTTCCGCTGCTTGAGTTGTATTAATAACTGGCTCATGAGATCCTTATTTGTGTAAGACCTTATGTATGGTTTGTAATGGATGATGTACTGTGGTATCCAATTCTGTTATGTCTCGCAAAAATGGTAATCCTGGGATTGCAATGTATGGCATAACAGGCATCTAGGATTAAAAATCCGGGTGTTGACAAGTTGTTATCGGAGCCATCCTGACCATAGGAGACCCTAGTTAGACTAGGCGTTTGAATCAAAAACTTAGTTTCAAAACCAAAGGAAGTAAATATTTACAAAAACTTATTCCCATTCTTATCACCTTGATTCTTTCCTAAAAATTCATGTTCCTCAAAAACTCTTGCAAAATACCTAAAATTTGACACACTTGATCACTCTACTAATCTACTCATCCTATATTCTTATAGATGGACGTGAAGTACAACAAGTTTGATCAGTTGGGGAATGGAGGAGACCTTATCTTTGAGCGGGATTTGGACCAGCTTTCGAAACTTCTGGAGCGTTCGCACCCCGAGTTCTTTGGAGCTCAGCTCAATGATCAAGGAGAAGATATGCAGTGGCTAATTGTTGCAAGTCTCCGAGGAAAGATTAAACCTCCCACTGCCGAGGGAATTCAGTTCACCTTAAGAGACAACAACTGGCTCGATGGACTTGCCAGGGCCATGCAGGAAGCTCTTGCCCGTCTGTGTGGGCAGAGTATCAACTAGATCAAGGGTACCCGCTTTGAGTTTTTTCCAACGTGTGATGCTATGGGACAGCCACTGGAAGCCCCATACCACCACGAGCTGAAGACTCAGTTGGACCACCTTAGCTTCATGATGTATGATCGTCAGCAGGAATTGGACAATTGTCGTGACTACTCCAACCACAAGTCCGCCATCATCAAGACGAAGTATCAGACCATAGCCATGCTAGCGAAGGATCGCAAGTCTCGCCGCCGTCAACTCGACAAGAAGGAGCGCATCATTGCCCGTCTTCGCCACCGTATCTCGGATTTGGAAGAGACCATCCATGAGAGAGACATGCAGTTGGAGGAAAGGGAGAATGCCGGAGAGGATCTTCGTGGAGACCCCTACTCCTATCTCAGCGATGATGATGATTTTCTGGAGGATCGGGCTATGGATTTATTCACCGACGAGGATGACTTCGCCTTCATCGATGACGATGAGGATGATGAGGATGACGACTACACCGACTCTAAGGAGTAGTAGCACTTGAGCACTAGCGTAGTGAGTTGTATTCGGTCCCACTGTATCGTAGTTTCCAGAATGGTTCTTAAAACCATCTGTTTACCTTTGTTGTGGTGTGTGTTTGTATCGTGTGCTATGAATGAATGAATGAAAAGCAAGTTGCAAAAAAAATCTGAGTCAAAATTTGAAAACTTTTCAAAGTCCCTGAACCTTAGAAATTTCCCTCTTTTCTCATGATCTATCTCAATCTTCAGATGCCACGCGGAGGAAGTGGTTCATCCCCGGAACCGATGTTGCAGATCCTACAAATGTTGGTTTCTGACCGCGAAGCTGAAAGAGACGAACGTCAAGCTAACCTAGCCACCCTTCAGCAGATAGCTCAGCTAGCCCACAACAATCAAGGCCAAGGAAATCTGGACAACCATGGATCTAAGCTCAAGAATTTCCAGAACACCAACCCACCTGTTTTCACTAAGTCGGAAGAGCCCTTAGACGCCGATGATTGGCTGCAAACCATGGAAAATAACCTAGAAGTCGCCGGAGTGGAAGCTAACGAGAAAGTTCTGTTCGCCACCCACTATCTAGCCGGAGATGCAAGTGCATGGTGGAACAGCGTTCGTGCAATGACCGGAGGACAGATGATGACCTGGGAGGAATTCAAGGTCAAGTTCAGCAGAACCCATGTGCCACCGGGTTTGATCAAGAGAATGAGAGACGAGTTCAGAGAACTAAAGCAAGGAAGGATGACCGTAGTGGAATACCGTGACAAATTCTTGTCATTAGCTAGGTATGCCCCGGATGAGATCGACACCGAAGCCAAGAAGAAAGAGAGATTCTTGAATGGTTTGCATGATGAGATGCAGACTATGTTGGTCAATATCCCCTTTGCTGATATTGAAGCCATTGTCGACTCTGCCATCCAGATGGAAGGAAAGATCAACCAAGCCAATGAGAACCGCAAGCGTCGCATGATGCATCAGCCAGGAACCCATCAGACCCCAAAGTATCGCCCTAACCCATCTCCAGGATTTGCCCCGAGGACTGGAAGCAATTTTGTGCCTGTTGCAGCAAAGGACAAGTCGCAAGTGACTTGTTATGACTGTGGAAATAAGGGTCACTACTCCAACGAGTGCCCCAACAAGAAGAATGCCGCAGCCCCCAATGCCAATGCCCCAGCTCAGCAGTAGCGTCGTGTTCAGCCTGGAAGAAGATTTGCCCCAGGGAATTCGCTCAACCGCAACAGCCGTCTTTTTCTCATGCATGCTGAAGAAGCCCAGGAAGCGCCAGATGTCGTGCTGGGTATGTTTTCTATTAATTCAGTACTCGCTAGAGTGTTGTTTGATTCTGGTGCATCGCACTCATTTGTCACCGAAGAATTTGCATGCACTAGTAAGATTCAACCAACAAAACTGAAGCATGTTATGATTGTTCAAATCCCCGGTTCAACCACCAAATCTAGGAAAATTTGCAAAGCCGTCCCTATCCGAATCCATGGCATAGATTTTTATGCTAATCTGATAGTACTCGGAACTAAAGGTTTGGAAGTAGTAATAGGAATGGATTGGATGTCCAAACATAAAGGATTAATTGACCGTGCCAAGAAAGCCATAACCATGACCAGTACAGCCGGAATATCAGTCGAGCATATATCTGAAACCTTACCTCTTCAATTCAAGTGCAACAAGAGTATAGCCCAACCTACCATTGACCAAGTCCGGATAGTCTATGCATACCCCGATGTATTTCCAGATGTTTTGCTCGGTATGCCCCCAGATCGGGATATCGAGTTTATCATTGAACTAATCCCCGGAACCGGACCCATAGCCCAGAGACCCTATAGTATGGACCCGTCTGAACTAGCAGAACTGAAGAAGCAACTGGAGTCCATGTTGGAAATTGGATTGATTCAACCAAGTGCGTCACCATGGAGATCACCTGTCTTATTTGTGGACAAGAAGGATGGAGGTAACCGTTTGTGTACGGATTATCGAAAGTTACATGATGTCACTATCAAGAACAAATACCCATTGCCCAAGATAGAAGATTTGTTTGATCAGTTGACCGGTGCCAAAGTGTTTTCTAAGATTGATCTTAGAACAGGCTATCATCAACTCAAGATTCGTGTAGAGGATATTCCAAAGACTTCCTTTACCACCAGATATGGATTATACGAGTATACGGTCATGTCTTTTGGGTTAACCAATGCCCCCGCTTATTTCATGAATCTCATGAATAAGATTTTTATGGACTTCCTGGATAATTTTGTCATTGTTTTCATCGATGACATTCTGATTTATTCCAAATCAGAATAAGAACATGAGCTAAACCTAAGGACCATTCTTGGAACCCTTAGAGAGCATCAGTTGTATGCCAAGTTTAGCAAATCTGAATTCTGGTTACAGGAGGTAGGATTCCTCGGCCACATTGTATCAGCCGGAGGAAATTTCCGTTGACCCTGCCAAAGTGAAAGATGTCGAAGATTGGCAAGCCCCAACCACTCAAACCCAAGTTCGTGCATTTCTCGGATTGGCAGATTCTCGAGTATCGCCAGACCCATGACCCAATTGCTGAAGAAGGACAAGAAGTTTGGATGGACGGACAAATGTGAAGCAAGTTTTCAAGAACTCAAGAGAAGATTGATTTCAGCCCCAATCTTAATCATGCCGGATATCACGAAGCCCTTCGACATGTATTGTGACGCATCCAAGATCGTTCTTGGATGTGTGCTAATGCAAGAAGGCAAAGTTATATCTTATCTATCTCGACAACTGAAATAACATGAGCAGATTACCCAACCCATGACCTCGAACTCGCAGTCGTAGTTCTAGCCCTGAAGACATGGAGGCACTACCTGATGGGAAACCGTTGTGAGATCTATTCGGATCACAAGAGCCTGAAGTATATATTCACTCAGAAGGAGCTGAATATGATATAGAGAAGATGGATTGAGCTAATCAAGGATTATGATCTGGACATTCACTATCACCCCGGTAAATCCAACGTGGTATCAGATGCCCTTAGCAGATTGCCGTGCCGCTTGAACTCTATGATTTTGAAGGAGCAACCAAGCTTGCACAAAGAGATGGAAGATTTTCGAATGGAATTAGTGAGTGAAGGATTTTTGGCTAGCATAGGACTTCAACCCACTTTGATCAGCCAGATCAAAGAGGTGCAGAAAGGAAATGCTAGTATCGATGGAATCAAGCGTCGTATCGGTACAGGCAAAGTACCCAGATTCACCGAAGACGAAGAAGGAGTTGTGTGGTACAAAGGACGCCTTTGTGTACCAGCAGATTCTGAGTTGAAGGAAGTTATTCTGAAGGAAGCTCATGATACTCTTTATTCTATCCACCCCGGAGGAACGAAGATGTATCAAGATTTGAAGGAACAATTTTGGTGGCATAAGATGAAGAGAGAAATCGGAAGCTATATTGCCAAGTGTGATATAGGTCAGCGAGTCAAGGCAGGACATCAAAGACCCGCTGGATTGTTGCAACCATTGCAGATTCCGGAATAGAAATGGGATTCCGTTGGAATGGACTTTATCAACGGATTGCCTACTTCTAGTAGGGGAAATGACTCTATCTGGGTCACAGTGGACAAATTGTCCAAAGTCGCCCATTTTTTACCCGTCAAGACCACATATCAGAGTTTGAAGCTAGCAGAGTTATACATCGCTAGAATCGTCAGTTTGCATGGAGTCCCTAAGAACATCGTATCGGATCGAGGAACTCAGTTTACCTCGAGATTCTGGAAGAAAGTCCAAGAAGGTTTAGGAACCCGCCTAGATTTCAGCACCACGTACCACCCTCAGACCGATGGACAAACGGAGCGAGTGAATCAAATACTCGAAGATATGTTGAGAGCATGTGTGTTAGAATATGGATCTAAGTGGGAAGACTGTCTGCCATTCGCAGAATTTTCATACAACAATAGTTATCAAGCTAGTTTGCAAATGGCCCCATTTGAATTCATGTACGGAAGAAAGTGTCGCACCCCTTTTGAACTGGTTGGAAGTAGGAGAGAGTCGGATTTTCGGACCTGACATCCTATGAGAAGCAGAAGAGAAGGTTCACAAGATTCGTGAGCACCTCAAGACAGCCCAGTCCAGACAGAAGAGTTATGCCAACAAGAGACGTCGAGACCTCGCCTTCAACATAGGAGATTTTGTGTATCTGAAAGTGTCGCCATTGAAGGGAATGCAGCGTTTCCAGCTGAAAGGAAAGTTAGCCCCCACATATATCGGACCCTTCAAAATTCTGAACCGTCGAGGAGAAGTGTCGTATCAATTGGAACTGCCCGAGGAGATGTTAGCCGTGCACAATGTGTTCCATATCTCATTACTTGGCAAGTGTCTCGAAGTCCCGGAGAAGACTGAAGTGTTCAAGAATATTGACCACCGGGCCATAGAAATCAACGATGACCTGACCTACCCCGAAGTACCCATCCGTATTTTGGAAGAAGCTTTCAGAACTACCAGAACCCGAAGCATGAAGTTTCTCAATGTTCAGTGGAGCAACCACACAGAAGAGGAAGCTACCTGGGAGCGCGAAGATCACATCAGGACGGAGTTTCTCGATCTCTTCAAATCCTAGGTAATCTTTTTCATCCTTTTTCAAATCTTGGGACGAGATTTTGTTTAAGGGGGGAAGGTTTGTAACATCCCAAAAATATTAAACTAGAATCATCAAACTCTAATCATCAAAATTAGGGTTAACAAAAAACTTTTCCAATTAAAATATGAAAGCATTCATATGTGTGTGCATTAAAATTTGGATTCTTTTGAATTGCCATGATTATGTGTTTCTTTGCTTGTAAATTGATTCTTAGGTGAAATAAACATCATCTAAACAATCCCCAAACTTTTCCCAAAGACAAACAAATCAAAACAAACAAATTAAGTGAATGATCACTTTGGCCAATTTAACTCCCATGCCTACTTTGGCTATCCCTAACTTTCAGAACTTAACAGAAACATGTATGGATATTTGCACCCCTTGATAGTACTCATAACAAGGTACCAAGGCCCACTTTGTGATCATCCAAAAACATTCAAATGCTTAGTTTAAATGACAGTTTAAAATTGAATCTATTTCATATGGGAAGATCCCACTATTTCAAAAACCACTCAAACAAGCTCAATTTTCAAAACCCAAGCATCCACAGTATCACCAGCACATGTCTAGCACACCCACCAAAAATCTTTTCAAAATTCAAAACTTAAGTTCATGCGGACATTTCATCAAACAGGTTGCAGATGCAAATCAAACAAAATGAAAACACTATGTTGAGCAGTGTTTTGGGCCTAACTTGTTCCCTCTCTGGACACCACTAGCCTTAGTAGATCATCTAACAACCTTAACTAATCACTAGCACTACTGTAAGCTGGCCATTTTCATCAATGGTGAGCAGGCCGAGAGCACCATTGCCACCCCATAGTCGACAGCAAGCTATGAGCAACACTAGCCTCGCCAACCTTGTCTGGGAGCAAGCTAGCACCCCACCGCCACTCCCTGTCCCAGCCGCAAGCAATGCCATCCCCTGGACCACACGCCCAGGCCATGCCAACCTTCTCTGCAACCATGCCGAGAGAGCTCCCCGTGCGCCACGCTCGACACACGCCCACAGACCGCGTGCCGACCTCGCCGCGTGCACGCGTGATCGCCAACACCCCAGCAACCCCGCAGACACGCCCGTTCACCGCCGCGCGGACCACGCGCGCTGTGCGCCATCAAAACTTCCGTCGGACCAGCGCAGAGCACCGCAGCGTTCCGACCGATCAGCACCGCCCCACGCCTCGCCACCACGCCGTTGAGCTTCACCAGGGAGCACAACACCGCCCTCTACCTCGCCCACGCCGATAGCCCTCTATGCCGTCGACCACGACGAGCTCAGCCCGCGCCCGTCGGTCCCCTCTCGCCACTATAAATAGAGGCATCCCCCGCTTGAATTCTTCACACCATTCTACTCCCCTCTCACCCAGAACCACCCCACCTCATTCCCGGAGCAAGGCGAGCAGCGCATCGTCGGAATTTCACCGGAGTTCGCCGCTGCTGGAGAAGAAGGAAGCCATCGATTAGAGCCGCCCCAGGAGAAGCTGCCGGTACCAGTAGGATCGCCGTCGTCGACTTTGTCGTTCGCCCGCATCGCCGACCCTCGCCTGAGCCCCGGTGAGCCTCCCACGACCCCCAATGAACCGCTAGGGTTCGAGCTCGCCGGTGACTTGTTCATCGTCGACGATGACCCTCAGCCGTCGATCTTCATTCTAATCCAACGCACCACATCGCCCCATACCGCTTCGCGTTTAAAGAGTCACTGACCAGTAGAACCCCCCAGTCAGTTGCGCTCCGCGCTGCGGAGTGACACTGGGCCGGCCCATTATCCCTTCCCGCGCAGCCCAATCGTTTGAATTTATCTTTTTCTATTTATATTCAAACTCAGTTCTGTACCTAGTTTCAAAAATCAACCCAGCTCGATTCAGTGAACCAAATTGAATGAAACCAATTTTTTTAGAAAGATATTGAAATGCTTAATCCAAGTCCGTTGGATTCAAATCATTTGGATCTATAGATAAACCTTGGTAAAAATAACAAGGCAGAAGCTTTTTTGCATTCAAACATTTTTTAAATTTAAACCATAATAGCTTTTGAGTTGATTCTAATTCTCAAAAATCACATTTGATCATACCTTTCAGAATATATAAAAACATATGGGTTTACTTACAGAAATAATGTTCAAGTAATAAAAGAATGCCACATAGGCCTTTCTAGTCATTTATTTTTATTTGAAATAAAAGGTTAAATCTTATTAACTTGTGACACCACTTTAAATCACATTCCCATGTACTGAAATGTGTGGTGATGACATGTGTCAACATGATCCCATGTTTGAGTTGGAGAATATAAAATCTTAAGTAGTTTTTCAATGAGTAGAAATTACTTTTCTAAAACTAAAATAAATAAGACAAATGCTTTAATCTTGTAATATTAGTGATGATGCTATATCATCTATAGAACCCTTGTGTGTGCTGATTGAAAATACTTCAGTATTATTTGGTGATTGCGTACCTCGTATTTATTCATAGATGCTAGTACCGACCAAGGATACGAGGAGGAAGGAGGATACTACGAAGAAGAAGCCGAGGAGAACTTCAACCACTGCTCTGCTCAAGGCAAGCTATTACCCTTGCAAGCTAACACTTGCAATTATGAAAGTTAAATAACCTATGCAATGCACTAAGCATGCTTGGTTAGACACATTTGATGATACCCAGTCTTAGTTTTACTTGCAAGCTTTCTACTTTATTTCTTTATCAAAGCTATTACTTAGAGATTACTTAAGTGAATTATAGATTCTAGAAAGATAATTGAAGGTTGCATAAAGAGCATAAAATTTGGTCTAAGCTAGATAATCTTGATGTCATCCTAAGGCATGAGATTGAACTTAGTTAAACTCCACTAGTTTACCACCCCTCATTAGTACTTACCCCCACTTGTAGATGCTAGTGCTAAGCATAAAACTGGATCAACTTTAGATGGGAATACTTGGTGGAAAATGGTTATGAAAACCTTGGAATGATGGATCATTCTATTGAGATGTTTTGACATGTGTTTCCGAACACCAGATGATTTGGATGATGAAAATGTTAAGGCATGAGCCTTAGCCCTTTATAAAACTGATGGTTGTCTGCATGCGATACCATTCCAATTTTACCGTACAACCACAATACCCGAGAATTGGGTAGGGCTTGACTGGAAACTTATATACCTTAGTATGGGTTCCCTCATGGCCAAGGTCTGAGCTGAGGCTACCTTGTGAAGATTGTCCACCTGTGCAGTACCCAAGATGACAGTTGGTCATGGTTGGGAGGCCAAACTCACAGGAGAGGTTCTTATACTAGGGCGTGTAATTGAAAGGTTAGGATTGATTATCCGCATACTGAGTATGGTGAATTCAGGATTTGTTCCTGACGGATGTATCGAATGTTGTGGTGAAAGTGTACAATCTCTGTAGAGTATCAAACTATTCGAATAGCCGCGTCCGCGGTTATGGACAGTTGGAGTGGCCATACTGTTCCCCCGTCAGATGTTTTCAAAATGACTTATGAAATGAATTGAGATTTTGACTTGACCACAACAGAGTTGTGATATGAAATACAAGTTCCCACTTAGGTGTTATAAAATTTCAACTAGTTTTTCTTTGCTTCTGAACTTAGTAGAGGTAAATCTGGCTTTTTGCACAACAACCATAGAGCTTAGTGTCCTATTACAAAAAACCCTTCACATGTTAGTATTAGTTTGCGAGTACTTAAAGAGTACTCATGGCTTTGTTCCTGGCTATTCCCGTGGCCAGACTATGAAGAGGAGTACCAGGAGGATGGACCGCAGGAAGGTTACGACAACTAGGATCATCTCCCATCGTCAGCATTGCCTGTGACCCCGAAGATGGAGCTTCGCCTATGCTACCTTTATTATTACGTATTTCCCCTGCTTGAGTTGTATTAAGAACTGGATCATGATATCCTTATTTGTGTAAGACCTTATGTATGGTTTGTAATGGATGATGTACTGTGGTATCCAATTCTGTTATGTTTCGCAAAAATGGTAATCCTGGGATTGCGATGTATGGCATAACAGGCATCTAGGATTAAAAATCCGGGTGTTGACAATTTTAATCAGCAGCATTTCCTTTGCAAC
The DNA here is from genome assembly GCA_916181665.1 of Avena sativa. Classification (NCBI taxonomy): domain Eukaryota; kingdom Viridiplantae; phylum Streptophyta; class Magnoliopsida; order Poales; family Poaceae; genus Avena; species Avena sativa. Next base: position 366,458,095 of record OV702283.1, on the reverse strand, counting down.
TTTTTAAAACATTTTTGCATGACTACAATCAATCAGCGCATGCTTTATAGTTTTAGACTCCGATTTGCATATACCACAGGTGCTGTTAGTCATGACATGCCTCCGTTCAGAGTCCTGTAATCCGGTAATATACCTCGAAGAACTCTTCACCGAAAAACTCGCACCTTAGGAGCAACCGACAACTTCCACAAAAGTTTCCATTTGTCTCTGTAATTGGAGGACGATGGATCAGGCTCCCCTACCGTCCCCTCCTCATTTTGTTTCGCTAGCACTAACGCTCGGTAGGCCGAGCGCACCGAGTAGCTTCCTGACTTTTCCTTTACCCATGCCACCATGTCTTCACCCGCATATCGACGGAGCGGAATTCTCAGAATTGCATCAGCATCTGGGGCGAAAAATATGTGGCGAACCATTGGCACATTTCACTGTTTTTATGGAGTCATAAGCTCACTGACCATGGTGAGATCAGTAGCATTCAAACAGCCCATAGGCTTCAAAGTAGTCGTATCCAGGAGCCAGCTATCAGACCAGATCGATATGGACTCGTCCGAGCCCACACGCTTGACTAGACCAAGTTTTAAAGCATCCCTTCCTGCCAAGATCGACCTCCATGTCCTCGAGGCTGCTCTAGGCGCTGTAGCTTCCATTAAATTCTGTTTGTGTAAATATCTGCTCCGAAGCACCTGGGAGCACAAAGAGTTAGGATTCATAACTATCATCCACGCCTGCTTCCCAAGAAGTGCAATATTGAAAGTATGCATATCTCGGAAGCTCGTTCCTCCCTGACTTTTTGGGATAGCCAGTTTGTCCCAAGAAATCCAGTGCATTGATCTCTTGTCCAAGTTTCCACTCCACCAAAAATGACCTAACATAGATGTTAGTTTTTTGCAAGATCCTTTTGATAGAAGGAAACAACTCATGATGTATGTTGATTTGGCCTGAATTACCGACTTGATCAAAGCTTCCTTTTCTGGATAGGAAAGATTTTTCTCAGCCCAACCATTCATATAGACTCTTCTACTTTCTGCAATATATTCAAAGGCCTCATCAGTGAGCCTACCTATAGCGTAGGCAGACCTAAGTATTTCTCCCAAAAGGCTTCAGTTTGAATATTTAAACGATGTTTTACAGCCGCACGGTCATCATCAGGTGTACAGGGACTGAAAAATATTGCACTATTGTCCTTGTTCACCCTTTGGCCTGACGCCTCATCATAGATGTGAAGTATGTCCTCCAATCTCCTAACACTTGCCCCATTATCATTAATGAAAATTAGACAATCATCTGCAAAAAGCAAATGTGATATCCATGGCGACCTGTTACAGACTCGAACTCCTCTGTCAATAAACCCCATATTATAATGATGTAGTAATACAGTCAATCCTTCTGCACAATAAAGAAACAAATACGGTGACATAGGGTCACCCTGCCTGATTCCTCGAGTTGGCACAAAGGACTCAAGCAGTCCCCATTCACCTTGACTAAAAAACTTACCGTGGACACACATCTCATAATTGGCTGAACTAGTCTCGGAGGATACCCAAGTTTCAACATCATGGCTTCAATAAAAGGCCACTCAACTCGGTCATAAGCTTTCATCATATCCAGCTTAACCGCACACTGTCCCTTTTTACCTTTCTTTTTCCTCTTCATGGAGTGAATGCACTCAAAGGCAACAAGGGCATTATCAGAGATAAGCCTTCCAGGTACAAAAGTGCTTTGCTCCTGTCCAATAGTATCTTCAAGCGATGGCCTTAATCTGTTTGCAACAGTTTTAGTAGCTATCTTGTATAACACCATGCAGAAAGAAATAGGCCTATATTGTTTAATGGATTGAGGATTCCGGACCTTGGGTATCAATATCAACGTAATAGCTGTTTTGTTCATAGAAACTGGCATATCCCCACCATTCAAGAAACCCAGCACCGCCTTACACAGGTCTGGGCCAAATAAATCCCAGTGCCTCTGATAAAAACCAGCCGTAAAGCCATCGACACCAGGTGCCTTCGATGGATGCATATAGAAGAGGGCTTGCCTGACCTCGTCTTCAGTGAAATCCGAGGAGAGTGCATTCCTATCCTCCTGCCCAATCTTCTCCTCCACAAGATTAAGGAGACCACCAGAATTTGGGGCTCCTTCGGATGCATACAATTTTTTGTAAAACTCTTGAATTTCCACTTTAACCTCCTCCGAGCCATTGCACCATGATCCGTCCTCACGTTGAAGTGTCACAATGGTATTTATCCTCCGATGCTGTGATGCATATGCATGGAAATACGCAGTATTGCGGTCTCCCGATTTTAACCAATTAACCCTTGATCTTTGCTTGATCCAAATTCTTCTTGGAAAAGAACTTTATTTATTCTTTCCATCAATTTCTTCTCCTCTCCAGACGGCCCACGGCCTACTGATTTCCGGCGTACTCGGTCGAGTTCTCTTCGTAGATTAACCAACTTCCTTTTAAAGTTTCCGAATTGGGCTATACCCTACGGCTGCAAACCAACTTGCAGCTTTTTTTAAGAGAGTTAGCAAAGCGCATCTAGATCATTTCCTTTTTTAGCCCTTTGCCATATATCTCTCACCGCTCTGTCATAATCACCATGGGTTTGCCAGACGTTCTCATAGAGAAAAGATCGTCTACCCGGTAGGTTGTTCTGAGAAACATTCTTCAACTCAGTGACTACCAAACAGTGATCAGACTGAACTGCACTAAGGATGTGTTTGGTTGAGCCGTAGATTCTTAAAAATCGGCTATGGGGAATCTGTGGTGAAATAACTGCCGTGGACTGTCAACTGTAAAAAAAGCTGAAAATTATTTAGTTAGAACAACGGCTACCCGTAAATTTGGTTGGAAATATCTGTAATGTCCTCTAGGTCCTGAGAAATTATTTGTACGATAACATGCAATGGACATATGGAAAGTAATTTTCTTGTATACGAAGGCCATCATCATAAATTTAATATTTCTTCTAACTCATATTAGTTGATTCAAATTTGTCTAGATACGAATGTATCTAGCATAAAATTTGACTAAATATATTTATATCTCAATAAATCTAAGTCAACTAATATGGGTCGAAGAAAGTAGTACAAAATAATCATGCATATCGATTGCACATTGGATGAACCAATAGTTATGTAGACCGATATCGATTGCACATTGGATGAACCAATAGTTATGTAGACCGATATCGATTGCACATTGGATGAACCAATAGTTATGTAGACCGATCAACAGAGAGAGCACGTGGCAGGGAGTGTCTAGGAATCAGCAGCGTTCAGAAATCTGGTGGTCCGCCTAAAAGTGTTTGGTTCAGATTTCAACTTTGAGTACGTGAATCTGCCCATAAAATCTCAACCAAACACAAGCTAATATGCCTTACATTGATCGCTTGGAATATATGCAGCAAATCATTATTACCAAAAGCTCGATCAATACGGGCCTTGACATTTGTCCTTCCCTCTTGTCTGTTATCCACGTATACGAAAGACCCGAGAAACCAAGGTCCTACAGCTCACAATCCTCGGCCATCTCCCGAAACGCTCTCATTTGCCACTCATCCCCTTGCATGCTCACTAAAGTGTTCCGTGCTATACATAGTTTCATTAAAATCGCCACTGCAGAGCCACGGCATACTTAGGAGCTGGTGTAATCTTCTCATAAGAGTCCAAGTTTGGTGTCTATTCTCCATCGGAGGCTCACCATAGACACCCGTAAACCTCCACGAGGGGAGAGACCCATCTTTAACTGTAATAATCACATCAATATGGTGAACATTATGACTTTTGATGTCCACTGCAACTGCCGAGGACCAGAAAAGACCAATACCCCCACTTAAACCCTCACTATCAATAGCATAACCTCCTGAAAAGCCAAAGGTGCTAGTCAATTTCTCCACTCGCTTACCACTGATTTTCGTCTCCATCACGAACATCAGAGCGGGATCAAAGTGCGAACTGTCGAGGGCTCAGGGACCCTAGGGCAGTTCGAGAGCTTCGCGGTTTTGTGAAGCGAATTCTTTTTACTTAGGGCGCAGTGCATTACACTGGCTCAACTAGAGACAACTTTTATTTCAATTACTATCTAAACCAATATAAATTCAGAGAAAGTTTTCAGACACAAAAAAACGCACAGTCAGCAAAATGGGCCATAGCTCCGAGGAGAAAGTGGTCAGGAAGGAAGACAAAAGAATACATATCCCGGTTAAAGAGCAGCTCCTGTCCTCCATGGTCTCACACCCGCCTGACGCTCTTCGAGTACTCTTTCCTGATCTCCCACAGCTGCTCCCCGACTTCCTTCATGGTCGGACGGTCCTCCCGTGTGGGGGCGGCGCACTGGAACGCCAAACTGAGAAGCTTCTCCAGAACCTCCTCGTCCACGCGGTCCTCCAGCAGCGGGTCCAGTATCTCTCTCATGTTGCCTTCGTTGAATTTCTTGAAAGTCTGCAGAAAAAATACAAAGTTATATATATGCCCTTCATTTTATCATGATGGTAACACGCAAATTGGCTGCACACATCTTAATAGACATTTTAACAAGAATGATGAGAGACTTAAGAGTACTAGCAGACCACACTTTCACATACGTAGAAGTGGCTGCAGTGAACTGGAGATGGGAAAAAAAGTAATCCAACAACGTACCCATCTGATAGTGATCCTCTCTTCAGCGGCGCGCTTCAGCTCTACTGGCCGTCGAGCAGAAATAATTTCTACAAGAAGGATGCCAAAGGAAAAGACATCACTTTTAGGAGTCAGCTGGTATGTTCTCAGGTACTCAGGGTCCAGGTAGCCAGCAGTTCCTTTCACTTTCGTCGAGATGTGCGTCTTCTCTGTGTCATTAGGGCCACTTCTAGCAAATCCAAAATCGGACACCTTGGCTCGGTAGCTGTCTGTCAGAAGTATGTTTGATGACTTCACATCGCGATGGATTATCGTCTTCTCTGTTCACAGTATAGAATTCTCAGTCCCTTTAACATTATTTCCAAATACAAAAATTTCTAAAAATAGTTTTTCAAAATTGGCATAGCTAAAATAGCTAATAACGAATAATACCCAGGTACGGAAGCTTTTACTTAACGCAATTTAATCATATTATTCATCGAGTTCAAAATTTTGCATTTAACATATTGAAGCTGCAGAACATCAATATTCACATAAGTATGATGCCTACCTGCATACAGATGGAGGTAAGTGAGTGCATGAGCAACATCAATCGCAATTTCTAGGCGTTGATTAAAATCCAGAGTTCTGCCATGTTGGCCTGCAGAATAAAGAAAAATACATATAAACGTTGAAGCTAAAACCAAAGGAATAGGGCAGGAAATGCTATTTACCGTCCAAGTGTTCTCTCAAAGTGCCATTTGGAACATATTCTGTGATAATAATACGCTCATTTCCTTTATCAGTATAACCCAGTAATCTCACCAAATTTCGGTGGTCAATCTTAGCAAGCAATTCTACTTCATTGCTGAACTCATCTCTAGGACCTGCAAATTGATCCTGCAAAAATAGTAGATCTCATTATGTGCCGCTTGCAGAAAATCAAAGAACTTAATTCACAGTTGTCGCATAAAAAGGTGCTCCCAGGAACTGTAGAAGTTGTGCTACTTTCATCCATTAAATATCAAAACATAATGAAAAAAATCAACAACTGAAAGAGTTTGATGGAGTATCAATAATAACACCAAAAGATAAAAAGAAATAATAGGCATGACACTACCTTTTTAGCTCTCTTGACTGCAACAACCTGTCCATCTGACAATACAGCTCTGTATACAGTCCCAAATCCTCCTTCCCCCAACTTAAACGAATGTGAGAAATTCTGAGTCGCCCTGAGAATCTGTTGGACGCTTAAGTCAACAGATCCGGCTCGAGCTATATGTGGCGATGGCGCGAACCTAGATGGGCTTGGAGGTATTCGATGTGGAGTGGGTGGGATCTTCTCAGATGATGTGCTCACTTCAAAGGATGAAATAGAGTCAACTGTGAAGAAACACAAAAAATTTCAGACATGATTCCAAGAAAGATTAACAGTGGGTCACATCTGTAATAAACTGCAGCAAACAGTGAGCAATGCAAACCACTTAATGGTCAGAGGCAGAACTGAGAGAGTTCACGCACAATGAAAGTATTCAAATACTTGCCAGAGTGGTTGTTTTGTTTTTTCTAGGCAACATTTACTCCAAATTACCTTACCCATTGCTTATTTACTTTCATATCAGCTAGTCAAACCCACAAAAAGTATAGGCCTAACTCTTTCACTTTCTGTTTGCAATGAGATGAAAGTACCTCTAAATGGAACAAACAAGATGCAAAACCATGACGAGAGCAACATAACTAAGCTAATTAAACTTGATAGGGATATTACACTGAAGAGCTTAACAGGAGTCATGAACGCATGCCCTCATAAGTTCACATGGCGGATTGGGAAATGGTATAGCTTATCTACTATGGTAATGGACATAGTAGTCAGGGTAGCTAGACTGGTATGTAGCAGGTAGATTACAAATTTACAAATGCATACAACATTGAATCAACTTCATTTCTCAACATCTTAACTCCAGCAGATACAGAAGTTGATGGCCCATTTGTTATCTTACCTCCTCATCACCAAACCAGAGTTGCTGACATCTGGGGTCATCTGTTCACTATCCCACTGTCTTTTGGGGGCTCTTTTTGTAAATGTAATATGCTTAGGTTTGCAGTTTTATTTGTAAGTTGCCTCGTTTTTCTGAAGTTCAGTCAATTTTGTGACCATTAGTTTGTATGGGCTTTTATTTCCACATATTGGATATATCATTATAACTTCCATAACAACACACAGGCATTAAAAAAAATAACTCGACAAAATTAATCTTGTGTGTTTCGAGGAAGATAAACATTACCCAACGTCAACATCTTTATAATCAAACTCTCATGCATGCATTATTATTGACCAACCATACTCAGTAAAGTGCTTGAACTAGGTAGACAATTGGAAGACGTTTATCCCAAAATAGCATGCTTCAATTTTGAGTCCAAACAGCTAATATTTTGGTGTATTTAGTATTTTAGTTCTGATCCCAGCATAAATATGACAGCAAAAACTAGCTTTCCACAATATCAAAGAACATTAACACATGTTGCATTAACTCACCAGCATTGCGCTGAATGGATGTAGTATTGTGTCTGCTTCCTTCTTTCCTTTCAGCATGAAAACATGGAAGCATAAGACCACAACATAGAAGGAGTACACCTGGCACAGCCAAGAGAGTATCATCTTTTTCCAAAGAATCATTGGCGCCCTGCTTATTTTCGTTGAGTCTCATGTTTCCACATGGGTCATCTTCAGTATTTGCACTATTCTCTGACGGCTGCTTCAAAAGCTTCCTTGGCGTATTTGGAGCTGAACATGTGGAAATAGAACTTAGAAAACAATATTTTTCATTTGTAAGTTGCAATACTTAGAATAGAAATTTTAACTAGATTACCTAGGAGGAACCAGGTTTTTTATAATATCAGATATAGGTACCCAGATTCGAGTGGAAGAGACAGAGCATGAGTGGTGGGTCTGTGCACCCATAGCTCCCACTAAACTGAGGTAGGCTCAGTTCCTAACTTCCTATGACAGTAGAATATAAGTGGGATTCCCATAGAAGAATCAACTAATGAATAAATCAAAAGGAGAACAATAATATGATGTCCTTTTGAACAATAATAAATCAAAAGGAGAACAATAATCCAAAACTACTTGCCAATGATTAGTCAAAGAAGAAATACTGAAAGCAGCTATACATTGCCGATGTCCCTTCTTATCTTATTACAAATTTATTTACAATCTGATAGCATGTGCAACTAAAGGTAACCCTCGAATTCTAAAGGAATTAGCAAAAATGATAGAAATAATGATCTGAATCACTACCAAAAAGAAGAACACTACACAAAATGTGCAGATAAACTAAACCAACCGAGATTTTAGTGATTTTACTAAGTGGCATTGCCATGGGCGCAATTCAAGCTCTTACCCAAACATAAACATGCCAAACAGAACAGAGAGCACATTTGAAGCTGAGATATCTGTAACTGATGAACAGGGTCATACTGTAGAAGACACTCACCATAGCTCGACTGAGTCCCATCGCTGCAGTAATGCGTCCACGCACCCCTCCACGCCTCGGACCGCTCGTCGCAGCGGAGGCAACCGCTCCCGAAGTAGGAGCGGAGCCTCTTGCAGCCTTCAGCACGGTCCTGCACCAAAACCCCGTTGATGGACAGGTTCTGGCGGCCATCAGAGGTCTCCAGGATGGCAACTTGATCATCTCCACAGGTCCATGGAAGAAGGGTTGGCCTCCCGGAAGCCAAAACCAGAGACGAACAGAGGAGGACGAGCAGAGCAGGGATAAGAGCCGGAGGAGACATTGACAGGACGAAATTGGTACGTATAGCTCACAAATATCTCGTGATTGGCAACCCCGAGGCGAGCACGCTAAGAGAAAAATGGGGATGCAAGATTGGCAGCCGCAAATTTTGCCTCCAAGAAGGCAACTTGATTAGTTCAATAACAAGGAGGTATAACTTGGAGTAAAGAATCGGGCTACTCCGCACGGAATGAACTAGACGCCAAGAGAGGGCAGCAAATCAAGCAAAGACCAGCGAGTACAAAATCTTGACCAGTTGGAGCGAGCACCCGAGCACAAGAAGAAGAGGACAAGCGAATCTAATCTGGACTGGGCAGGAAGCAGAAGCAGAAGCAGAGCACCGACTAATCTATCCAGCACTCAAGGATCGGGGTTACGGGGCTCAATCGAGCGACGATTTAGGTGGTGTGCTCAGATCGGAGAGAAGCTCGAGCGTGACGAGGAAAGAGAGAAGGAAAGTGCGGAGCAGTTGGGAGAGAGAAAGAAAAAAAGGAAATATCTATGCAGCGAGACGGGAGAGGTGGGAAGAAGAGAGCGCTGGAGGGTCAAGGTGGAGATGCGGACTGGGAACCGGCGGCGCGGGTAACTTCTGGGTGCCAAGTTGCTGGGTGCTCTGCTCTACACGCTGAGCACGAAACTTCTGGATGGCAGCGTCACTGGCTGATGGCAGGGACTGCTCTGCTCTGCTCCAGAGAGCACGAACGAAAATGTTTCGTCATTGTATTTATCTCGTCATTCGTATAAAATAAAAGTTATATATAAGTTGACTGAGAATTTAATGAGTACTGATAATTAGTACAGATCTTATGAGTTACAACTAGATTACAACTAAAAATTAGCACAAATGGCATTATGCCAGAGGATGTCAATGATACAGCTATTGTTTTGATTCCGAAGAAGACTAACCCGGAGGAGCTCAAGGATTATCGTCCCATAAGCCTTTGCAATGTGATCTATAAGGTGGTTTCTAAATGCCTAGTGAACAGACTAAGGCCTCTACTTCAGGATATCATATCACCAACGCAAAGTGCCTTTATCCCGGGTCGGTTAATTACGGATAATGCTTTCATTGCCTTTGAGTGTATTCACGCTATCCAGAACGGGACTCAGGCTCGGAAGAAATTTTGTGCTTATAAATTGGATATGGCCAAGGCATATGACCGCGTGGATTGGAGTCTTTTGGAAGGGGTTTTAGCGAAGTTGGGCTTTCACAGTCAATAGATACAATGGTGATGGCGTGTGACACCACGGTGCGCTATTCGATTCGCTTTAACGGATATCTGTTGGACTCCTTCACACCAACTCGTGGGCTGCGCCAAGGTGATCTTCTTTCACCTTACCTATTCTTATTTGTTGCTGATGGTCTTTCGTCCTTAATCAGGAAAGAAGTGGATTCTGGAGCTTTGCGTGAGCTTCATATATGCAGGCGTGGCCCGGGGGTTTCCCATTTATTATTTGCAGATGACTGCCTCCTCTTTTTTGAAGGAAATGTTAAGCAGGCCGCCGTGGTAAAATCAATCTTGGATAATTATGAGAAGAGTACGGGACAATTGGTTAGTCTTGGCAAGTGTTCAGTTCTTTATGGGGATCAATGTTCTCCTCAAATACAGGATGAGATAAAAATTATCCTACATTATGAGACGGTCTGTTTCGAAGAGAAATATCTTGGTCTACCAGTCCCTGAAGGAAAGGTGAAAAACGCTAGACTTAAATCAGTAAAAGAGAAGTTCGCCAAGAGAGCGAATGATTGGTACGAGAAGTATATGTCGGGTGCAGCTAAGGAGATTCTTATTAAGGCTGTTCTCTAGTCCCTTCCTACATATGCTATGGGTATTTTTAAGTTTCCAGCTTCTGGTGGGGCGATGAGGAAAATCGACGCCGTATTCATTGGATGTCTTGGGAGAAAATGACCAGACCAAAATCACAAGGAGGAATTGGTTTTCATGATCTTCGGGTTTTTAATCAAGCACTGCTAGCGCGACAATCATGGCGACTCATTCATAATCCAGATAGCTTGTGCGCTCGCCTTTTGAAAGCAAAATACTACCCTGTAGGTAATCTCCTTGATACGGCTTTTGTTCAGAATATATCGCAGTCTTGGCAGGGTATTATGCATGGTCTTGATTTGCTGAAAAAGGTATTATTTGGAGGATCGGTTCGGGCACACAGGTTCGCATTTTCAGAGAAACTGGCTTCCCCGTCCTGATGCTCCCAAATTTGAGGTTCGAATTGGTAGATCAAGGCATTGTTGGGTATCGGAATTAATTGATCATGACTCACACTCCTGGAATGAAGAGGCTGTCCGTTCCTGATGTTCTACTTGGGATGCGTCAACCATCTTGGCAATCACCCTCCCCCAACGGCAATGTGATGACTTTGTTGCATGGCTACATGAGAAGAATGGCATTTTTTCCGTAAAATCTGCGTATAGATTGGGCATGCAACCATATGTAGCGGCTCTCAGTCCTGGGCAGTCGAGTTCAGAACCTACAGGTGACAGAGGTGTGTGGAACCTTGTGTGGAAAGCCAAAGTTCCCAACAAGCTACGTGTGTTTGCATGGAAGGCGGCTACTGCTACACTCGCAGTCCGTGTTGGATTGAACCGCAGGATGAACGATGTGGATCCTACATGCACGATCTGCGGCACTGAGGCTGAAGACGATCACCACGCACTAGTCCGCTGCACTATGGATCGGGCACTATGTGCAGAGATGAGGCACGCGTGGCACTTACCCTCGGAGGAAACGTTTCTTGCTGGGGGACGCGAGTGGCTTCTTAATCTCCTACATCATGCATCGCCTGGTACCAGATCAAAAATCATTTTCTTGTTATGGAGAGTCTGGCACCACCGAAACAATATCGTTCATGGTGACGGTAAGGCGTCAATTGTGGCTTCGTCGAGTTTTATTGCTAACTACCTACAAACCTTCTCTGAGTCTCCACAGAACAAGTCGAAGGAGGCGGGGGTACAACTAGTGTCACCGGAATAGAAAGGAAAAGCACCTATTCTCTCTGACCCGCAACCAAATGGGTCCGATGCTCCTTCCGGGTGGTCAGCACCTACTGATGGACTTGTAAAGATCAATGTAGATGCTGGCTGGGACCCAAGTACAAAAAGAACTGGAATTGGTGTTATTGCGAGAGATCATAAAGGACAAGTGTTATTGTCAGAATGGAAATTCATACCATCATGTGCGAGTGCAGAAGAAGCGGAGGTTTTAGCCTGCCTGGAGGGCTCGGGAATCTAACTAGGAATTTTGGGGGGAAAGGTGTTCTTGAGTCTGACTGCTTACGGGCTGTTCAGGCTATTAATGATCCAGGGAAGGAGAGATATAGCTGCTGGAGCCTATATCTAGAGGCACAGGACATCCTTAGGGTTTATGGTGGTATCACAGTAGTTAAAGTTGGTCGTTCGTGCAATGCCGCTGCGCATGGCTTAGCTCAATTAGGCAAGTCAGGTGATAGTGATTCTCTGTGTAATGCAGCCCCGTCCTGTGTGGCAGCGATCGTTGCAAACGATGTAACCAAACTTTGATTGCGACAACAAGTTATCAAACTAGGTGTATTTCACAGCAGGCTAGTACGGTGAAGATATATTGTGCAACAATTCTCGATATTGTTTAATCCCAATGCAACTAAAGGTCTCACCAAAGGACCAAATTTATACAATGCCATCTCATTAGAGAATGAGTGATGCGTAGAGACGCAAATACATGCAATTACACACAGACCTGAAAGTGTCGGATCCGAAGATCTGTTGACCACTAGCAATCATGTAATTACACTAGAAAGCCATAGGTGTTGAATGCACAAAGGTTTGAAACTATATTATTGTCTCTAGTGCAAGTGGGAGACTGATGGAGATATGCCCAAGAGGCAATAATAAAGTGGTTATTATCATATCTTTATGTTTATGATAAAAGTTTACATCCCATGCTATAATTGTATTAACCGGAAACATTAATACTTGTGTGATTTGTAAACATGTAAGAGTCCCTAGTAAAGCCTCTTGTTAAACTAGCTTGTTGGTTAATAGATGATCATGGTTTCCTGAGCACGAACATTGAGATGTTATTAACAACAATGTCATAACATTATGAGAATGATGTGATGGACATACTCCTATAGTTAAGTGTAGCATGATATCAAGTCATTCAAATAGTTCACTTGCTATAAACTTTTAGATACATAGTAACCTAAATCCTTCTACCATGAGATCATGTTAATCACCATAACCGGATGGATGCTTTGATGACATCAAACACCACTTCATAATTGGGTGGTTATAAAGGTGGCATTGAGTATTCAGAAAGTATGTGTTGAGGCACATGGATCAAGAGTGGGATTTTTACATCCATATGACGAATAGATATACTATGGGCCCTCTCGGTGGAATGTCATCCAATTGGCTTACAAGCATGTGACTGGCTCACAAGGGATCACATATCACACGAACGAGTAAATAGTACTTATCGGTAACGAGGTTGAACTAGGTATGTAGAGATACCGACGATCAAACCTAGGATAAGTAAAGTATCACGAGACAAAGGGAAATTGTTATCGTATGTAAATGGTTTATTTGATCACAAAGTAATCATAAAAATATGTGGGATCCATATGAATTTTCATATTCCTCTATTGGTTATTGATCGAAGAAGAGTCTCGGTCATGTCTGCATAATTCAGGAACCGTAGGGAGACACACTTAAGGATTCGATGTTGTTTAGGAGATATGGAAAGTGAGTAAAGATACCGAATATTTTTCGGAGTCTCGGATTGATCCGGGATATCACGAGGAGATCCGGAATGGTCCGGAGAATAAGATTCATATAAGGAAAGTCCAATTCCAGAGTTCGGGAATGGTTTCGGTGTTTCACTGGAATGTTCTAGAAGGGTCTAGAAAGTCCACCGATCCGGAGTGGGAAGGGTACATGGATGTGTCATGACAAAGTGGAATGGTTTCATCATGTCCTAGGTCACTTGGTTGGGCAATGGGAAGAGAGAAATCAAACTCTAGTTTCAAAAGTCAAACGCCAATTTGAAAAGTCAAATCCCAACATTGGTTGCCTAGTGGAGGGAGGGAAGGAATCTTACCTAAGGGAGGATTCCTCCCTATCCCTTGCCGCCAGCCACAAGGAGGAGTTGGGGGAGGACTCCCCCAAACCGCCTCTCCCTCTCATAAATAGAGGGTAGGGGCGCTCCCTTGCACCCACTTGAAACCCTAGGTCGGCCGCCGCCCCCCTCTCTAGTTGCAGCCGCCCTAGATCTCCTCTAAACAGCCGCCGTCTATCTAATCCCTAGGCACCTTCTACCTCCACCCCTCGGCCCTCTAAACTCTAGATTGCTGAGGCTCTCTCTACTCCACCATACTCGCTTCGACTTAGGCGAAGCCCTACGGGATTTCCTCTCTACTTCCGACACCATGCCGTTGTGCTGACGGAATCGCAAGGAGATATCTACAACATCTGCTGCCTGTTGGAACAAGGAAGAGGAAGGTCTTCATCGAGTACTGAACATGTGACCGAATGCGGGAGCACTGCCGGAACGCGACGCCAGAAGGATCATCTACGCGATCTTGAGATCGGCAAGTGAATGACTACATCACCCACGAGAATCCGATCTCGTTAACCGCTTTGGAATCTTCAAGGGTTAGTACTCTATCGACTTGTTGCTACATTCTAGTAGATAGATCTTGGCTTGTGTGTGTTCATATGTGTCACATCCCAAAATTTTCCAAATTTTGAAATGTGAAAAATAAATAAACAAAATTAAATAATTGTTGAAATTTAGGGTGAAAAGAAACTTTTTGCTTCTAAATGGAAACATCAAAACCCTTCTTGAACAAACTTTGAATGAAAAGGGAATCCAACAAAATTTTAATCAAGTGAAATGCATTCATCAATGAATGTATCTTGAAATTTGAACATTTGGAAAAGTAAACCAAAACCCTAAAACCCTAATGGAATAAATCATTCCAAGATCTCTCTAAGACTATGGATTTGATCCATATAAAATCTATCAACAAACATTTATAAATGATCAAAATGATAAACAAAATTATTATAAAACCATGGAAATTGGTTTCATTTAATTTGGAGCCATGGGTAAAAACGTATGATTTCAGTAAGATAAAAAGGAATTAATTTCCAAAGCTAATAAATCTCCTAGCTAAAATCCATGCCAAATTGAGAGCAAAGTAATCCAAAAAGGATTTAAAAAGATAAAAAATATTAAATAAAATTATACAAATTGGAATCACCAAGTTTGGATCTATAAATAAAAAGATATGGTTTTTATTAGATAAAGAAAGAAATAAATAAATAAGGAATATTAAAAGGAGAAATTAAATCTTGGCCAAATCCATAAACAAATGAAAGTTATTGAATAATAAAAAGGAATAAAAGATTTTTTAAATAAAGATTGATCAATAATCAATTTTATTTAAATAAGGAAAAATTGCTTGAACTAAATAATAAATCCCAAGAAAACTATTTAGAAGATAATTTAAATCTTGAATTAAATCCATAAGCAAATGGAACAAAGATAATCCAAATCCAAATAAAATAAAGGGATAAAGAACATTCAAATAAAAGCATATGGGATTAAACCATATTCTAATTATATTTAAATGGAGACAAAATCCCTAATGTAAATGATTAATTAAATCATGATAAAATAATAAATTGGAATTTGCCCAAGTGTAATAAAAGTTATTTAATTAACTTAAAAGGAATAAAAGAATTATTTGAATAAAATTTATATGGGTTTAAAACCATATTTGATTTTATTTGAATAAAGACAAATGCCCAATTTAAATGAACATTAAATCATATTAAAATATTTTAATTCAAAGTGAATTATTTACACTAATGAATAAATAAAACCTACTGAAAAAGGTTTGGTAAAAATTGGAATTCAAATAGAAGTTTGAAAACATATTTAAACCCTTATTTAAATAAAGACAAAATGTCTAATTTAATTAAATACTAAACCATAAAATAATATTTGAAATATTCTAAAAATGGAGTTTCAAACACATAAATAAGCAGTACTAAACTACTGAAAGGGTTTGATAAATATTTGAATTCAAACTGAAACATAAATCAAAAGTTTTAAAATAAAATAGAAATCAAAAAAGAAAAAGATTCAGAAAAAAATAGAAAAGGGTAACCCAGCAGACCCCAGCCCAACTAACAGGCCCAACAAGCACAGCCCACTCGGCAGCCCCTCTCGCGAAACATTTTTCTCACTCACACTCTTACCCACTCATCTCACCGACGCGTCGGCCCCATGACACATCAGCTTCGTCGTTCTCACCCACCCCACGCGACCAGTTCTTCCTCATTCTCCCTCGCCCGTTTCTGCCTTAATTTCGCTTCCTTAATTCGCCTAAATGCCACAAGTAATTTATGTCAGCAATCACGCACGATTTAGCGCCCCTATATCCTCTCTCCTTCCCCTCACTTTCCACCTCTTCTCCGCCCCTAGGCTGCACCAATTGCTCCATGCAACGCCACTGCCTCCGGCAAGCCTCAACATCGATTCTGGCGAGCACAACCACCCCCACTGCCCCTGGTTTCCACTAGTATTCTCCCCCATCGACTCACGCACCTTCCCGCAGTCTCCGTTCGCCCGCGCGTGCCCCACAGCCTCGGCAACCACGATGTCTGAGCGCCACCATGAACTGTTCTGACTCCGGCGACCTTCCCCGGTAAACCCTGAGCGCCCCCTCCTCTCTGGTTGCTACCCCTACAACCTCCTCTCTCGCGCATCTGACCCACACTTTCTCTTGTCTTGGCGTGCACTGAAGCCTCGCCAACGTCGACGAGCAGCCGCACCCGATGCCAGTGACGACTCCGGCGAGCAATCACCAGTGACTCCGTGCGCCCCCTACCCTACTGCAACTACCTCGAGAATCAGCACCCCACGGAGAATCTGGTGAGCATCTTCCCCCTCTCTGTTGCTTCTTGTTTCATCGGAACCACCGCGAGCAGAGCGCCGCCGTCGCGCTTCAGTCGCCAGCGCCGCCAGTTCTTGGCTGTGTGCTGTGAGCCGTTAGATTTTGATCTTGTGGATGCGATAGATTGACTTATCGAAATGGTATGGATCAATCTGATCCGTGCGATGCACTTTAGATCCAACAGCCCACGATGCCCGATCTAGACGAAGCGGTACAGACCAATAGAAACATTCCACGTGGCCTGTTCTGTTTGATTAAAATCCAGAATATGATTTTGATTGTTTAAACTTGCAAAAATCATAACTATTGATCTGCTTGGCCAAAATTTGAAAATTTTATATCAATGGATTCACAAAAATGTGAAATTTGCAACCATGCCCTTAGTTTAGCATTTTGCTTCTGGAAAATAGGGTGTTTTTGCAGAAACATTTCTATGCTTATTTTGTGTATAAAATTTATTCTAAAAATTATTTTAGGGTAAAATCTTTTGTAAATGTTTTTTTTAACCTATTGACCATAAAAACCAACTTTTGGATTTCAAAGTATATTTTGTGACAGTAAGGAATTATTCCTTGAATAAAAGCATTTCTAGTAAAACAAAAATTGTGGATTATGTTTTAAAAATAATTTTTGAGTAAAACCTTTTGCAAATGGTTTGATTTAAACTCTCTGATCCTAAACACTAAATTTTGGATTTAAAAATGTTTTTGATTAACCCTATAAAATTATTACTTTGATTAAAGGCATTTCTGGTAAAATAAAATGTTACTTTGATTAAAAAATGATTTTTGGGTGAAACCTTTTGTAAATGGATTTATTTTAAACACTTTGATCATAAACACTAACTTTTGTGTTTAAAAATATATTTGGCTAACACTAGAAATTATTACTTTGATTTAAATCATTTCTAGCAAAACAAAAATGATTTAAAATAGCCATTTTCACTAACTTGAATTTAAAAGGCTTTGCCACTTTTATAAATGACCAATAGGTGTTTTAAAATGTTTATAGCCTTAGTAGAAACCACTTTTCCAATAAAACAATATTTTGCATGCTTGCATGCATTGTTTTGTTTTCTTTATTTTATGTGGTGAATTGTTTGAATGCTAGATTGAATTTGTGCCTTGATTGAATTGTAGTGAACCTTGAAGAGTGTGACCATTGCAAGATCAATGAGTGAACCTATATTCTCTACTAAAAGTCAAGTGGTGCTTCGTACATTTTGTCCTATTATTTTCACTATGCATTAGTGATGTTTCGAGTAGGACTTGCATGGAATTTTCTAAGTATAAACTATGCCTTGGGAAATCCTATTACATGATGTCTTAGTAGAATTTTCCCTAAGTTAAGATTATTGCTACTATCATGCTTAGCCTATCTATTAGAAAACAAGGGTGGATTATTCATGCTATGAAATATTTCTAAATCTATGACTTGTGTTTTTGCTTAATAAAACAACTATGTGAATGAATCACCTGGGTGGAATGGTGAGAATGGGTTATGTTGAGTGGTTACACAAGGCCAAGTGTATGGCTACCTTGTGTATCACACTTGTGGAAAGCCACCCAGGAACAAAGAGAATTGAGATGTTAAAGGGTTGAGAAGCTTCTTGTGCAGCCACATGGCAATATGGGCTCTGCCTGGATCATATAGGTTGCAATAACTTAGCTAGATGGACAGAAGGTGGTAGGGTGATAGGATGGAACGCGTCCATTTGGTCTAAGGGAAGGCTTCTGAAAGATCTTGTCTCGATGCATATCGAGTCTTGTGGGTAAAGTGCACCACCTCTCGAGAGAGTAAAATCTAAGTACTTAGCCGTGTCCCCGGCAATGGACAATTTGAGCATCAAGACATGGAAGCTATCAAGGATCTCCTCATCCCAATTTCTAAGTTAAAAACTTGTGGTTGAACAAGGGTAAAGGATCACCAATATCTATTGGTAGATGCCTTGGGTGATTTGACAAATAAAAACTTAGTGTTTTCAAATGATAAGGAAAATCTATTTTAAGCAAAGCAAGCCTAAGCTCCACTTAGCCAAATGCATATAGATGATAGATACCACTATTCTACCATAGTATCACTTGCCAATACAATTCAAATGTATTGACCCTTGTGGCTATAACTCATTATGTTGCAGGTTTGTTTGATGTTAGGAAAGTATGTTGAATAGGATTACAAGACTACAACTAACATGATTGCCTGTGGCACTTTGAAGATGAAGGACTCCATGCTACTTAGTTATATTTGCTGCATTGTAATGATATAGCCAAATGAGCTATGTAAGATGTAATGGATTATTTTATTCCTGGTTATAAAGTTGTATTATGACATGTGTTTCTTGATATTACATCTTAAACTATGGATGCTAGCTATTGATCCAGGGACTAGCATTGTAAACACAGAGATCTTTACCTTTACAAAGGTGGGGTCTTACAATATGGTAGAATTTTTTGTTTTCCATGCTACGAACCCCTACATGATCCATATTGAGATACAACGAGTAAGTCGTTATTTGTATGTATCAATCAATGTAATCCTTAGACCTGAGGTTGTCACACAATCCGAGTTGTGGATCAACCGACTTAATTTCTATCAAATGTTGTTCCATCATAGGGCAGTCATAAAGGCAGAGTTCGAGCAGGCTGAGAATCAAGCTATGTGATGTGGATAACTAAGATGGATTTTTGCCCCTCCGATTGGGGAGATATTCTCTAGTCCCTCTTGGGTGATATGATTCAGGAAGCATGGTCATGCGCGACTCGGTTAAGTGTTAACCCGGGCGATCGACTAAGAGTTAGTCAGATGAATCACATATCATGAATCAAAAAGAGAGTGGGCTATTAAAGGGATAACGATAATTCGCCTATAGCTCGATAAGGTATATCATAAGGAAAAAGGGACTCGGACGTGAGTCGCATCAAAAAGGTATGTCGCCATGACTCTATGGCACTTAGGAGTCGTCATGTTCTGCTAGGAGTCACTACCGATTGATCAATTGTGAGTCGAAATCTAATCATGTCCAAGTCGCCATGAGCCTACGGGGTTGTAACACCCTCAGAATCGGACCTATGCAAGTTTCAGCGATTCCCGCCAAACCCGCATAGAAACGATTCAAAGGTGCCCACCAGGCACTTTCGTGCGGGTGGAAAACGAAGTAATAACATTACACAACAGTCCTCGATGGGACCCACAGAACAGATATATATACAACAGCGACTCAAAGAGTCAAGAATACAAATATAATATACAGAGATCCAAATCACCTTAAAAATGATAGAGTGTCCGACTACGGACAAGATGCAAATGGGGCTAAGAGCCCTGAAGAATAACCAATGGCGTCCATAACCCTGCCCAGGCCAAGCCGGAAGGGTAACCCTGCTAACGACGTCGATCTCAAAACCTGCTTAAACAAAAGGGGTGCCGACAAAGGGCAAAGGAAAAAGAGGAGCGTCAGTACTGAGGCCAGTACACGGCGAGACTAGAATTCGGCGGTCCTCGCCTACATAGGTATGGTGGACTGAAGCAGTAGCGGCAGCATGCACTAATCAACCTATAGAGACTCGATACAACTGTCGGCTATCAGAGAGGGGTAAGAAAGACCTATCCGGATCCAACCTGAATCTTACACCAAACAATCCCATCCTGGTATTTCCCCCTCGAGACCAATCGAGGAAGTCCACCGAGGAACTCACACAGTTGGCAGTTTTATTTATTCAGTTATCGTTGCAGCAATTACTAGTCAGGTATAGATAATCATCCTGATAAAGTAAGCAGTGGGCCATTTTAGTTAACCATTCCGTGATAGTTGCGACACTTACTAGTCAGGTCCAATTAGCATGAGATAACCCAAAAAAAAACCAGCAGTTATTAGTACTTTTATTTAGCCATTCTGTTGTAGTTGCAATACTTACTAGTCAGATACAATGGTCGCAAGCGACACCCAAACAAGCAATTGTTGGCAGTTTTATTTAGCCATTCCGTTGTAGTTGAAGCTGAATACTAGTCATTATAAAGTCAAATTTATAGCACTACTTTAGTTATAGTTGTCTATGATCGAGATACTGTGCTCCAAGTCGTCCATAACTGCGGACACGGCTTTCAGAAAGTTTTAACCCGGTCGGGGTGCACAAATAGCCACACACACACGATCAACCTCGGAAAAACCAAATCAAAACCCAACGAGGCTTTCACGACAAAGCAATCACAGGATTCAGAAATATTTCAGGGGGCCACCCCATTGAGTAGACCCGCAACGAAGTAAGCTAGCTCCGAGACGGACTCAAGGTTTGCGTCAATGGCTGTAAACGACTGGGAACCCCAAAACGGGGCTTGTCGATACCGCGAAAACACTCCACTTACCTAAACAGTACAGTGTGCTCCTCGCACAATCGTAAATAAAGCAGTAAAACATGGCATAAGTACAGGATCGTAAATAAAACCTCAAACTAGTTTGTGGCCCCAAGAAATAAGAATGAATCAAGCTCTGGCTCAGGGGGGCCCATAATTCCCCGTATGTGGATAGCGCGAATATTCAAGGAACAGGTATCAAGTACTCGGGGTCCTACGGGACACAAGTGGGCGGTCGGAAACCAAATATTATCTATCACCCACCGATGCCTCTGCTTACTTACTTCAATTTTAGTTGTTAAACAGGAATTAAAGTGAACGATAAGTAAAACCATGATCATCAACATGCGGCCATACACCAACAACTGTGGCACTTGACGACACGCAACAGCACTTGAGCAAACGACTACGACGCGCAAGTCCAGCTATCTACCAAACAACCGGTAATAGGATGTGTCCAAGGCAATATACGGCTGCAAGGGATTTCACGGGTACGGAAACTAGAGCATCGCAGCACAGATAGCAATAGATCAACAGGAGGGAATAAATACTATAAAAGTAAGATAGGTAGAAAGGGGGAGATGCTCGCCTGAAAACATTGCCGAAGGGTCAACCGGAGATCGGGTCGACACTCGCATCAACTCAACAGCTTTATCCGCGAAGAAGCAAAACACTAGAAGAAACACCGGATGCAATATTTAATGCAACGGCAGAAGATCGGGCATGATGCATGTATGATGTATGACATGGCAAGGTGCGATGCAATTATGCAGGATTAAGTGGAACCGGGGTCCCGACAATTAATTAAACGGTTCAAGTTATTTAGAACCCCCGCAATTAAATGTGGTTTTAGCATGGCAAAAGATAGCACCGGTTCGCTACACAAATTTAAATGAGGCCAATATGAGACTAGATTTGCCCGCATATGGGCCCCATATTTAATTATATGGTGAATCGGCCTAAGGCCCCCAAACCACACAAATTTGCATGCAAGTATGACAGTTTTATATGCAACAATTAATATCATTTTAATATAGGGTTCGAGAAAAGGGGTCACACATTAGGGGGTCTCGACGAACTTGGGGCTCCGGGGGTCTGGGGTCGGTCTCAGGGTCCAGGGTTCGACGGGATTGGTCTCGGCAGGAACATTCTCGAACAACGGGGCAGATCTTGTCGCATCCGGGTTCTCGGCGGACTCGGCGTCCGGAAAGGGGTACTTGGTTCGGTGTCAGGGCGCATCGGACTCTTTCGGGTCGGTGTCGATCTTGTCGCATTCGTGGTCTTCGGGGCCGCATAGACGGACATGGCGTTCAAAGTGGAGAACTTGGCGTTCCGGTGGCGATCTTGGCGTCAGGGTTCGCGGGCATCGGATCCGGGGAGAAGTAATTGTCGCATCTGCCGTCTTCGGGTTTGCTTCCATCGGGTCCATGACAGAGTACTTGTCGCCCCATGTGGAATCCTTGTCGATCTGTGGCGATGATCTCAGGTTCGGGTCTCCGGGGTTCAGGGGTCTCGGCGTCCGTGACGAAGATCATGGCATCCGTGAGGGAGAACATGGCATGTCGAGCTCGGTCTTCGGGGTCCTGCGGGAGAGCTTGGCGTTCTGCGGTCTTCGGTTCCGCGTGGCAGATCTTGTGGATCCGAGGTGGAGGCCTCAGCGTTCCGTGTAGAAGATCTGGTCCGGTTCTCTGTCGTTGGCGTTGTGGTACTGGGTTCGTTATCTGATGGTGGCTTGGATTGGCACCGAGCTGGCACTGACACATCTAGCGTGCCTCTTCGATGGAACCTGAGCAGCAACTCCTCATGGAGCCCAAGGCATGCAGGGACACGGTCGGCATGCAACAAAGGCACCCGACGCAGAGACAAAAGAGGTGGCAGACAAGGCGATCGGCGACAGGCGCAGAGGGGCGCCGGCGGGCGGGCGACGCAGAGAGGCAGCTGACGGAGGGCGCGAGGCGGTCTCGATGCGAGCGGCGGGCCGGCGAGCTCGGAGCAGAGGGCGCCCGGGACCGCGGCCGGGGCGGCGCGGCAGAGGAGGCCGACGGCGGCGTCGGGCTTGGCGGCCGGGGGGGCCTGGAGGCGAAGGAGGGAGCACGGCGGTCGGCGGCCGCGGGGACGAGGACGGCGGCCCGAGGAGGAAGACGACGACGGGCTCGGCTGCGCAGGAACCCGGGGAGGTCGCGGACGGCCGGGCGGGCGGAGCGGAGCTCGGCGGCGGCGGATGCGGGACGGAGGCGAGGCGGAGGGCCAGGGCACAGCGGCGCGCGAGCGGCGGAGAAGAGGGGGAGGCGCGGGCCGGCGAGCGGCGGATGCGGGCCGGAGGCGAGGCGGAGGGCCGGGGCGCAGCGGCGCGCGAGCGGCGGAGAAGAGGGGAGGCGCGGGCCGACGAGCGGCGGATGCGGGCCGGAGGCGAGGCGGAGGGCCGGGGCGCAGCGGCGCGCGAGCGGCGGAGAAGAGGGGGAGGCGCGGGCCGGAGAGCGGCGGAGAAGAAGGGGAGGGAGGAGCCGGTCGGGCGGCACGCGCGAGAGGAGGGTGCCGGGCGAGCGGTGAGAAAGAGAGGCAGGGAGCGTGAGGGAGGGGAGAGAGGGAGTGGGACCGGTGGGACCGGGGCCAGCGGCAGGTGGGGGTAGACCGGGTCCAGGGGGTGGCTAAGTGGGGGTGGGGGTTGGCTGTGTGGGAGGTGAGGTGGCGCTGGGGCAGTGGGGTGGGGCGAGGTGGCAGAAGGTGGTTGGTGGGGATTTGGGGAGGGGTGAGGTGGCGACATAGGATAGGTTGGGGTGAGGTGGAGGAGGGGTGGGTAGATTAGGATGGGGTGAACTAGGGTTTTTGGGGTGAACCGATTTTATTTCTGGGGGTGGTCGTTCGGGTCGAATCGGCCCGTTCGACTGCCCCCCTAAAATAATTTAATATTTTATTTGTTTAGAACAAAGCTTCTGCAAACCGATAGCGGACAAAACAAAATAATCCGGAGACCCGGGTTTTGCGTTTGAATAAAGATGGGGCGTTTAGAAAACAAGAACAGGTTTTTCCGAAATAGTTTTATGCAAGCTAATGCAAGATGATGACGATGCTCAAATGCAATGTGGCATGATGACATGAGCATGCGGTCATGATGATGCAATGCACAAAAACAACGCGATTTTCTAGTAGTGGTTTTTGCGGGATGCCACAGGGGTTACGTACACACTTAAGAGTGGGAGCTAGTCGGATGTGAATCCGATTGAGAAGTATGTCGTTTGGGTTGGACCCAAAACAAACACAGACTGGGTTACTGAGTTGGACTCACGGTGACCAGAATATGCATTTAGTGTATGGGCCAGACAAGTGTTGTGTAGCCCACTGCCACTCCCTGTATATAATGGAGTGTGGGATGCCCAAGGGAAACGGTTAGACACTTCCATTCATTGGAACCCCTAGCCCAATTCAGTCCAGTGCCATACTGGACCTAGCAGTTCACCATCGGTTCTCCTAGCTCCTCATACATGTGTATACTAGCAGGGGTGATGTACTTTAGCACTTTGACGATCATGTGATTGGATCAGATCGTGCGACCGCACTATTTCTATGTGCTTCATTGATGATACATACTTGAGCGTCTAGCGGTACTCGTGGCCTTCTACCTCAGCTAGTTCTTGGGAGCACCACGCAGAAAAGTTTTTGTTTAATCTACGAGACCCAATAGTGGTATCATAGTGATAGCTTCTGGTTTTAGGCCCTTGATCATGCATATGTGAAATGCAGTTAGCATTAGATTGGATCTAGTTGTTGTTTTGGTGGTCGTTCTATGAGATAAATCAGTTTTATACAAAGGTTGATTATATCAACTATACTCGGAGAAATGGATGATCTAGTTTTCGTGATCATACTACTTCTGAGGTCGTGGAATAACATACCCCTACCAGTCGGATTCTGCCATCGGGGTAGATTTTGACACGTAAATTCAGATGTGGAGATCAAAGATCGAATGAGTTTGATCGAATTGGAACACTAATTGGATTTGGGTAAAATTGTTTTATCCGATGAAGAAATCCATGATCGGAATGCAGATTGGATCTGCATTTTCAAAAAAAAATCGGGCACACTGTCCCTTCGAGGAAAGTTGGCTTCTCCCTATCGTAGCGCCTTAGATGTCATTTCAAGTTCAACGCCGATACATATCATTTCTATGCATAATTTGTTTTTGCAGGATGTTGTGAATGGTATGTATTATGTGCATGTTATGCGTGTAATCCATATGTGATATGTGTATTATGGTTTTATCAGCCGGTTGGAGACTAGGTGTTGTCATTTTATTGTATAACGACATGCATATTGGATTCTCTATGTAATTTTTATTTACTAGCTAGTTTAGCTATTTGGAGAACCCGGATGACATAAAAGTCAATGTACAAGTCAGCGACATGTAGTAAGGTGGCACATGAAAACAATTGGCACAAGTCGACTTATAGGCCTTGTGGAGATGGAGATCGCCATTAAGAGAGCCATACCATTTCACATTATAATTTCTTTATTTATGTTATTTTTATGTCTCTGTTTTTACCTCTATTAGATAGTTGGTAGAAATTAACCCCTCAAAGAAGGCTTAGTCAGTTGCCCCGCTGGTGCTGCACCATCACAAGATGAACATTCTTGGTAGTGGGCTCATAAAATTGAGGTGCTACCAATTCTTTTTTGGCTAGGTGGATTCATGTCAGACTCTTACAGCGGAAGCACTTGGTAAGTTAGACATGTCTATTACAACGGTTGTGGGACGCAGGGCAAGGTCAATCGGAATCAAGGGCATGTCATGACACTCGACTAACAATAGTCGTATGAGATGGGATTGACAAGGAGTTGCCTACCTAGATCACTTGACGGCTAGCGGTGATGCTAAAGCTCACTAGTGGGCTTTCTTATTTTGGATCCTGAATAACTAAGTAACCATTGTAGGGGTGTTGGTTATAGTGGAATCATATGTATTAAAATGTTTAATATGCTTTCTCTTTTATGGATATATGTTTTAAGTATTTTGCATGTTTTTTTGTATATCAATGCCACCAAGTAACAGCCTTCCTTAGTTATCTAGTTTTGCATTGAGGTTAATCTTAGAGAAAGGCAATCTTAATAGAACTAATTTCACTAACTGGTATCGTAATATGAGAATAGTTCTCAAACATGAAAAGAGGTACCATGTTCTACATAATCCACTACGAGATGAGCCGGATGATAATGCGTTAGTCACTGTCACTAGCGCCTACCGTAGGACTAGAGACTAGCGATACTTCTGAAACGTATCTATAATTTTTTATGTTCCATGATTGTTTAGTATCTACTTTTCTTTGCTTTGTCCACACTTTGAGGTGCTTTTCATATGTTTTTTGGTACTAACCTATTAACAAGTTGCCACAGTGCCAGTTGCCTGTTTTCTGTTGTTTTTGGTTCCAGAAAAGCTAGTAAGGAAATATTCTCGGAATTGGACGGGACAAAAGCCAAAGCCAATATTTCACCGAGGAGAACACGGAGTCCAGAGGAGAGACGGAGGGGCGCCACAGGGTGGCCACACCCCCCAGGCGCGGCCTAGGGTGGGCCCGCACCTAGGCAGGGTGTGGGCCCCATGGCCGCCTTCTAGCCTCGCCTCTTCGCCTATAAGAAGCCCCCGATGCAGAAACCCTAAGTACCCGATCAAAATTGTACGAAACCGTCTGTAGCCGCCACCACCACCGTCCCTAGATCGGGGGGATCTGAAGCTCTTCCCGGCACCCTACCGGAGGAGAGATCATCCCGGAGGCCTTCTTCTTCATCTTGCTAGCCTCCGGTATGAAGCGTGAGTAGTTCCACCTTGGACTACGGGTCCATGTAGTAGCTAGATGGTTGTATCTCCTCCTTGTGCTTTCATGTATAGATCTTGTGAGCTCCGTTCATGATCAAGATCTAATCTATTTGTAATCATGCATGTTGTGTTTGCAGGGATCCGATGGATATTGAGATTACTATGTCAGATTGATTAATTGTTTTGTCTTATTGATTCTATCATGTATGTGTTGTTTGTGATCTTGCATGCTCTCCGTTGTTAGTAGCTATCTTGGCCAAGTAGTTGCTAGTGACTCCAAGAGGGGGTATTTATGCTCGATAGTGGGTTCATGCCTCTAGTTTCCAAGGGAAGTGACAGAAATCTCTTCGGTTGTAGATGTGATGTTGCCACTAGGGAGAAAACAACGGTCTCTTGTTCATGGAACAAGTGGATTTTTTACCTTACACATTTTTCTTAAAGCAGTTGTCGGTTGCTTGCAACTTAATACTGGAGAGGGTTCGGATGATAACCTGAAGGTGGACTTCTAGTCATAGATGCAGTTGGATGGCGGTCTATGTATATTGTTGTATTGCCCAATCGAATCTCATAGGATCTTTTTTGTCTAGTATTGCATTGTTATGCCTTGCTCAGTTCCTGTCAGTTTCCCTGCTGTAATTTGTTTACCCTTCATGCGATGTTTGTTTATCTAAGGAGAACACCTCTAGTAAACTATGGACCCTGGTCCAATCTTTAACATTAGTACATCCTCCACTGTTACTGTTTACTTGCTGCAAACCATCATCACCTTCCATACCATATAGTTAATCCTTTGTTACAGCAACCGGTGAGATTGACAACCTCACTGTTCATTGGGGCAAAGCCTTGAGTTTGTGTTGTGTAGGTTTCCATGTTGCTTGCAACACCTTTGAGACGTTTCCTTCCTCCTACTGGTTCGATAACCTTGGTTTCTTACTGAGGGAAGACCTGCTGCTGTGCTGCTTCACACCTTCCTCTTGGGGTTTACTGACGAAGTGCTCCACGTCAACAAGGAGTCATCAACAAGTTTTCTGGCGCCATTGTCGGGGAATAAATAAAGAAGCTCCCACGTCAACTAAGCGCCAACAATAAGTTTTTTGGCGCTATTGCCGGGGAGTCTAAGGACGTCTTCACAAGGGGAGTCCTCCTCAACCTTTCTCTTTACTTTGTTTTTAGTTTCTTAGTTTCTTTTTCTTGGTTTTGTTTTCCTTTTTTATCAAAAACTCGAAAAAAAATTAGTTTAGTTTACATTGCTTTCTTTATTCAAAAACACAAAAAAATTAGTTCCCACTCTAGTTGTCACCTTACCCTTGATCACCATGTTGTTCCCCAAGTTTTCCGTGAAGGACCTTTCGATAGGTGGTGGCTCTATAATTGGGAAAGAAAATATTGAAGAATTCTTCAATCATGTTAGCAAACATGAGGATTTTGAGGATCGATCTATAATAGAACTTGCTCCTAATTATGAAATTTTTGCAGCTTCTTTAGTTCATATGTTGGAGTCTAGGTTTGTTATCCTTAACCCCATGATGCAAATTTTGTTCCTAAAACTAAAAGAAGAAAAGAATGCTGATAAGAGAGAATTTATTCTTGAAACTTTGCTCAGAGAGTTTCATGATGTTGCTAAGGAAGCCAAAAAGGTATTTGAGCATTTTGATATGCTAGGATCTTGTGTAGATGTTGTGGGTACTTCTGATAAAACTAAGCCTAGAGAGGAATTTAAGATACCCATACCCTTTAAGCTTGTTGGGATGCATGAGGCCTTTGAAAACAATTTTGATTGCATTGTTCCTGAAAATCCTTTTGATGAAAGTAGTAAACCAAAGAGAGATGAGGAGGGATCCTCCAAAAATCATTTGTATGAGATACCTTTCATAGTTGAAGATTTTGCAAGTATTTATGTTAATGCTTCCTCATTTGAAAATACTTGATTTTTTGCTTCTTGTGCCTAACTTAAAGGCGTTAAAGAAAAGTACATGTTGGGAGATAACCCAAGAGTTTCCTTGAGTCTTGGAAGTTATTACTTCAGTAATGACCTCTCCTTATACTTTTTGTTTGCTTTTTGTGCCAAGAATGACCTCTAATGAGAGGGAAGTAAGATTTGGGGAGTTGCTGTCCCGAAACAGATTTCTGTCCTCCACCATAAAAATCCGTGATGAGTCTCTGTAAGTCATATTGATCTGAACATTTACGAATAAATCCCCCAGTATGTTAGCTAAGTTTCGTTAGTTCAACACTTTTTTATTTGAGCAACAACAGATTTTCCAAAAAATCGGTTTCTACCTGTTGGTCTGTTTTGAAAGATTTCTGCCATTATTTGCATTTGCTTCTTATTGATTCCTTTTTGACTTCTCTTTTGGGGAATTGAGCTTTTTGAAGGAGTTGCTACAGTATCTTGTGTTTTAGTGAAAAGTTTTGCTGTTCCAAAGCTAAACCCAAGGGTCTATTATCTTTTGAATACACTAATGTTGCTAATGAAGATTGTGTGAAGTTTTGTATGAAGGAAAAATTTCAGGTGTAGAGAAAGAATGATGTAATGAGATGAAGAATGGACAAAAGCTCAAGCTTGGGGATGCCACCCCGGTGTCACCCCAAGAAATATCTAAGAGGTACAAGCGTCAAATCTTGGGGATGCCCAAGGCATCCCCTTCTTCATCAATAAAAATCTCAAGTCTTTCTAGACACTTTGTTTTTATTGTTTCATGCACTGTTGTGTTGTTCTTGGAGCGTCTTAGTTTTTGTTTGCTTTGCTTAGTTTGTTTAGTTTTCTTTAATAAAGTAGTTCAGACCCCCGTTCTTGATGTTTTGTTTCAAATAAGTCGATTGGTTTTGGAAAGGAGTAGGAAGTTCCTGCTTGAAAGTGCAAGAGGAGCTTGCATTGACTGTGACTTAGACTTTAGCATGACATGCTAGGTGTTGTTTTGACCTTATGATTAGTGATTATTGTTGTCTCATGTCTTGTTCCAAACAATTGAAATGCTTAGTGTGCCTTGAAAAAAATCATGCGTTGTTTTAGCATAGAAAAGCATAGTATTGTGGTTTTCCCCTATGATGCTTTGTTTGGGTTGACTTGGCACATGCTCACACCATGTTATGACTATGAACAAGTCACCATAGCCTCTATGATCATTTATTCCTTGACTTGTACTACCACTCTATGCTTTGGTTAGTAATGTTTTGTCGCTCTGCATGATTATGGCCATTATTGTCTCTTAGTTGGTTGCTCCCAGTCTTTTGCTAGCCTCCACTTGTATGAGTAATCTCTATTCATGCTTCCAACTCCCAAGAAACCAAGTTATTCCAAAGTGTCCACTATAAAATCCGATGCATGGTGTGTTACACCATTCCAAGAATATTCTTGTTTTCAGCTATCTTCCAATTAAAAGTATTTTGTTATATGAAAACTTAGTGATTAAAGCCCTCACAAACTTGATGGCACACTTTATATTCCTTGCCCCTAATAAACTTGAACCATTGTGTCATTATGTTTTATATGCTTGCACTTATACGTTGGAATTAGCAGAACCGTGCTGTCATGGGGAACTTTTTAACCATTGCACTTGTACTTTGTACACAGTTGATATCATGCTCTTTTGTCTATGGATCTCTCCGGTGTGAAATAAAGAGGGAGCTTGTAAGTCCATGGAGTTATGTATTTTGTGTTAGAGAAACGCTTGGGCCGCTAGCCTGAGCCATGCCTAATCATGGTGGAAACTTACATCATCACCATAATGAGCATTCTGTGAAGCATCCTCAATAAAAAGATATGCACATAGTAAATAAAAAGATCGCTGAGATGTGATACACCCAATTTGCATCACCTTTATATATCATAATTTACCTCTATTCATTGATATTTGTCTTATTATGAGGTATTACTTATGGATTTTTCATCTGTTTATGCATGTTGGATGATTCTTGGAGGATGGACTGCTGGAGTCTGGATTCTAATGGAAAAGAAGGCGTTTCAGTGCAATTTTGCAAAGATCAGAAAAATACCAGAAAAATATGGAAACATATTATTTCTCCAGAAGAATGAGGGAGCCAGAAGGAGGGACGAAGAAGGGCCTTAGGGGGCCCACACCCCCCTAGGCGCGGGCCCACCTGACCCCGTGCCTAGGGCAGGTGTGGCCCACCTTCTCGGCCTCCGACTCCTCCCCTTCGCCTATATCTTCCCTACAGAACCCTAAGCCTCGGGGAGGGACCACAAATAGATTTCCGCCGCCTCTAGGGGCGGAAAACACCGAAAGAGAAACATCTCTCCGACAGAGAGATTTCTGCCGGGGGAATTCCCTCCCGGAGAGGGGAGACCGTCGCCATCAACACCGTCATCAAGCTAGGCTTCATCGGGATCATCATCATCATCATCCACACCATCATCTCCACCAGCACCAGCACCACCACTTCGTCCCGCTGTAACAGTTGTGTTGGATATTGCTTAGTTCATTAGGGGAAACTTTCCCGGTGTTGATTACTATTGTAGTTGATGCTTGTGAGTGGAACCATTGGATTATTTTTTATGTTCAGATTGTTATCCATTACCATATCATCTTTGATATTGATCCATATGATGTATTGTGAGTAGTTCGTTTAGTTCTTGAGGACATGGGAGAAGTCATGTTGTTAGTAGTGAATCTGTGATGAGTTATTATTTAATGGTTTAGTATTTAAGTTATGGTGCTATTCTTCTAGTGGTGTCATGTGAACGTCGACTACATGACACTTCACCATTTATGGGCCTAGGGGAATGCATTGTGTATTTGGCTACTAACTGTGGGGTTGCCAGAGTGACAGAAACCTGAACCCCCGTTAGGACACCTTTGCACAAGGGAGCGTAGGATCTCAGAGTATAAGGCTATGGTTAGATTTATATCTTAATTACTTTCCTGTAGTTACGGATGTTTGCAGGGGGTTTAATCACAAGTATGTATTAGTCCAAGTACGGTCTGTACGTTAGCACAGGTTCACCCACACAACACTTACAACACCAGAGAAGAGTACTCAGCTATTTGAATTGAAAGCACTTGACAGAATTTCCATGTGTCCTTGAGAACGTTTGGTCCTTATAAGTATTTCCACCGGCTTGTCCATTGCTAAGAAAGGATTGGGCCACTTGCTCCGTTTGTTCGTTACCTTTGTTACTTGCTCCTTGTTTTGTTGCCTTGTCAGAAAACCACTAAAAATCCGTTTGCTAAGTATTCACAGGGATTTCCTACTCCATACCACTATTTAGCACCTTCTGCTCCTCGTTGGGATCGACACTCCTATTTATCGAAAGTACTACGATACACCCCCTATACTTGTGGGTCATCAATACTATTTTATGGCGCCGTTGCCAGGGAGTGAAGCGCTATGGAAGAGTGGAACTGGTAAAGGAAACTTTTACTGTGAGTATTGCTTTTGTTACTGCTTGTTACTTTGTTTCCAATATGGATAACCCACTTGGTTTCCTGTTTGGGAAAACTACTACCACTGCTAGGGTAGTAGATGAACCACCTCCTGTTGAGATAGATCCTTTTAAGATACCTACAAGTATTGTTAATCGTGTTATGGATAATTATTATTTTGGGGATGGAACTGTCCATCCTGGTGATCATTTGCTCTTTATCCATGAATTATGCAGGTTGTTTAAGTGTGCAGGTATCAGAACTGAACAGGTGAAGAAGAAGTTACTCTCTATATCCTTGAAAGGGAGAGAGAAATAATGGTATAAGTTGTTGAAGAATGAACAATCCATGGAATGGGAGGAGATGGCATCTCTCTTTTACTCTAAATTTTATCCTCCCAGTGAAATTCATAAGGATAGAAATCTAATATATAACTTTTGGCCTCTTGATGGAGAGAGTACATCTCAAGCTTGGGGAGATTGAAGTTACTAATGCTTAAATGTCCTATTCATGAACTCCCTAACAATATTATTCTCAATAACTTTTATGCTAGACTTCCTCTTCATGATAAAGATTTACTAGATGCTTCCTGTGCTGGATCATTCACACGTATGAAGGAAGAAGCTAAATGGGATCTCTTAGACCGTATTCAAGATAACACTTAAGCTTGGGAGAATGAAAAACTATGATTATGAATGCATTAAATCTTTTATGGGAACTGATGACTTCCGTGATATTAGTAATGTATTTGGTCTTGATTCCCAAAGTATTGCCAACTGTTTTAAGGCCTTTGCCTCTTACATTGAAATTCCCAAGAAGAAGTGGAATAAGTACCATGCTCCTTATAAAGATGTTGTTAGTCATGTTCCAGTTAGAAGTACTCAGGTTTGTACTACTAATCATATTGTGCCTGAACCTCATGTTGAGAAAATGCCTTTTCCAGCTAAGGTAAAGGAGTATTCTATGATTATTATTGCAAATAACAAAGGTACCATGAAAACTGTGGAGCCTGGTAAGCAATTGAATGTTGAACCTGTGGTAGCTATTGTGAAAGATCTTGTCACTAAAAATATAGAGGATGAGCATATTGTCTTCTGTGAAGACGCTTCTAATATTATTTCTCATCCTAGTAAGGTTAGAAAAGCTAGTGTTCCTGTGCTTTCTGTTAAAATTGGCGATCATTGCTACTAGGGTTTATGTGATATTGGTGCTAGTTCTAGTGCTATTCCTTATGAGCTTTACAGGGAAATTATTCATGAGATTGGTCCTTGTGATCTTAAGGACATTGATGTTGTTATCCACCTTGCTAATAAGGAAACCATTTGCCCCATTGGCATTGTAAGAGATGTGGAGGTTCTGTGTGGTAAGATTAAGTATCCTGCTGATTTTCTAGTGCTTAATTTAGCAGCTAGCAAGACTTGTCCTATCATTTTTGGTAGACCTTTCTTGAACACTTGTGGAGCTATTATTGATTGTAAGAAGGAGAAAGTTTTAACTAAGTTTGATGGAGATTCTTATGAGTTTAACTATTCCAAATTTTCTAAAGCTCCTTGTGAAAATAGCTTGCCTAATAAAGATTTCAGGATGGAACAACTTGCTTCTATTGATCCAGTCTATGACCTTGGGCCTCTTTTTGATGACTGTAAGTATGCTTATTATGATGATAAAGTTGTTGCCAGTGATAGTTATATTGTCAACTTTATTCAAAGTGCTACTGAAAGTTATTATGAGAGAGGGAAACATGGTTTTATGCATCTCAATGATGTTAAGTTTCCCCGTTTTATGCTGAAAGCTTTGAAGTTGCATTTGTTTTGTCTTCCTATGCTAGTGGATTTTTGTTTCAACAATTTGTTTTCCCATGATACCCCCATGCATAGGAAGTGGGTTAGACTCAAGTGTGTTGGTTATTTGCTTCTTGATGCTCTCTTTCACTTCAAATATATATCTCCTTTGTGAGCATCTTTGGAAGTTTTAAGCCTAACTTAAAGGCATTAAAGAAAAGTACTGGGAGATAACCCAAGAGTTTTGTCGAGTCTTGGAAGTTCTTACCTCTGTAATAAATGCTCCTTATCCTTTTTATTTTGGTTTTTGTGTCAAGTTCAACTACTTTTGTGAAGTAGAGGAGTTTTGAAAAGTAGCTGTCCTGGGACAGATTTTTGTGCTGCATTGTAAAAATTCGTGAGGAAGCTTAGTACTTCGGATGGAGCTGCATTTTTCTTTGCTTGTTCTCCAAGTTGTTACCCAACTTTCATCAATTCTGCACTTTTTGATTTGAGCAATAGAAGGTCTTCGAAAAAATCAATCTTTACCTGCTGGTCTGTTTTGATAGATTTCTGCCATTATTTGCATTTGCCTCTTACAGAAGATTTTGTTTTGATGGGTTTTCAGTTGAAGTGTTTACCAAAGGTTTATTGTTTTTTCTTACACTAATGTTGTCATTGAGTTTGTGTAAGGGTTTTGTAAGAAGGAAATTTTCAGGAGAAAGAGAAAAGGAATCTGCAGAGTTCGTCTTTGAATAGATAAAAGTGGTGAAAACAGGAGGTTCGTGAAACTCCAATCTTTTTATATTTTTCATGTTTGTAATACATAAAGGAAGTTACAAGACGAAACTGAAGAGGAAACGAAGCCCGGGGTGGACAAACCCACCCCAGGCGCGGGCCTAGCCTGGCCGCGCCTGAGGGGGTGTTTCCCCCTCGAGCTCCGACTCTGCCTCGTTTCCGTGTCAAAACCTTCCTTATGCATTGAAACTTTGTAATATATAACCCCTGGATCCCCCGAGGTTCGTGCATCGTGTTATCGTCGTGTTTTCATTTCAATATGTTTCTATCAGGAAATCTTCTCAAGTTTAGAGCACCATGGCCTCCGCCAACGACAAAGGCAAGAAGCCTGAGGAAGAAGAACCTCAAGTCCCCAAGGAGGAGGAGATTTCGGTAGGGTATGAAGGTGACATGGAGGAGGACAAGCAACCGGACACTCGCGCTACCGTCACAAGCATTGGTTTGGTGGCACGACCAACCAAGCTTAAGAGGACAGCACAGATGTCTACAGGAGGGAAAACTCCGCGTCATATCCTCGCTCCACGCACACTTCCTCCTAGTACCCCTTGTTCTAACTGTGCAGGGAAGAAACACTCTAATTTGGAAGAATGGAGAAAGGAATAACAAGGACTAGGATCCTCGGTCCGAGTTGATCATGGGCTGCGTTGAGCATAATTCAGAGTTAATTCGTACTCTGACCTTTGGTATGGAGGATTTGAAGAAACTTATTGAAGAGCTTATCAAAAGAACACCACCACCACGAAGGAGTAATTCATCATCAGGTTTGGCATCCCCTTGGCTTGTTCCAAGCTTGGGGGAGTGTCGCGGTATCACCACCATTATCTTTTATCTTTTACCATTTTAGTGGATTCATATCTGTGGTGGAGGGGTTATCTTATAGTTTGGTTTTCATGTGGAAGTATCTCTCCTTTAGTTGATTATCTATGTATCCCTTGGTGTCAGTGCCTTTATTGGAATATTAATGAGAATTCTCATCTTTTACTTTTTGCACTTCTTATTTTAGTGTATAATCTCTATTATATGATGGATCTTGTTGATCAGTATTGGCACCAATTTGGGATCATCAAGTGGATCTAAATTGGTTTTGGCAAACCGAGTTCTAGTCAGTAGCATTACTATGAAAGAGAAAAAGAAAGAAAAAAGGCTTATAGGTATTTTGTATCATTTGTTTTCTTTGTTGTTGGCTCATAAGCTTAGTATTCTTTATTTAAGATTCTTTTGTGTCTTCAAGGAAGATTGCATGTTTTGATTTATTACTTGTATGTTTGCTTGTTTCTTTCAACTCTCTTGCTTGCTACCCAGCCTTGCTAGACAAAAACCTGTTTTGAGAAGGCATACTTCTCATGTTTTCAAAATCCTTTGAACCAAAACTTTTGCCACTTGTGTCCACCATATCTACCTAGTAGCTTTTTCTATTCCAAGAAAATTCTCAAGCTTCATCTACCTTTCGAATTAAAAATTATTTTGTTATGTGAAAACTAGTTAGTAAAGCTCTCACAAACTTGATGGCACACCTTATTTACTTGCCCCTAATAGACTTGAACCATTGTGAACATTGAAATTGTATATGCTTGCATCTATACGTTGGAATTAGCAGAACCGTGCTGTCACGGGGAACGTTTTCAACATTGCACTTGTACTCTGTACACAGTTAATATCGTGTTCTTTTGTCTATGGATGTCAACGGTGTGAAATAAAGAGGGAACTTGTAAGTCCATGGAGTTTGTATCCTGTGTTAGAGAAACGCCTGGGCCGCTAGCCTAAGCCATGCTTAATCATGGTGGAAACTTGCAGCATCACCATAGTGAGTCATCTATGACGCATCCTCAATAAAAAGCTATGCACATAGTAAATAAAAAGATCGCTGAGATGCTCTGTCTGCTTGCCTTGTCATTTTGGTTATGGGAAAGCTCCTGTACCATGTGCAAGGGGTGCCCCGTTGGCGGTTCTCAATGATATGCAAATACTTACAATGACAAGAACTTACCTATGACCAAAGTTGAGTAGCATGAGGAGTGGCCCTCATATTCAAGGGACATGAGATTGCCAACTTATATTTCGTCAAGCATATACTCCATCTTTGTTCACTTTAACCTTAATCATCTCAAGATGCTTATGATAGGGGCAATGAGGGATCAAAGCTAGTAAGTACCATAATCTTTTGGAAGCTCTTTATGACTTGTAATCCCTGATACCCTCTATGAAGGGACCTTTCTCCCACTTCCAAAGTTGAGTCAGTAAACCTACTTCCTCTCTATCTCCAACAAGCATTTGAGTTGTTGTGTTTCAAGCATTCATATGGTGATTTATTCAATCATGTTCTTCATCTTCCTTGTTTGCACAAAAATCTTATCTATTGAGTATTACTTTGAAAGCCTTCACTTGTGAAAAACCTTTTTGAGCAAAGAGTGCTCCTGTTTTGAAACTTCTACAAAAAGCTTTTGTGAAACTGTTTGCCAGGTGTTCTCTGACCACGAACAAGTTTGCCAATTCCAATTATGATTTATCTTTATGCATCTCTATTGTGACTTCTATACTTGGTTGCAAGCTAAGTTATATAATGGTGAGTTGCTTTCTTCTCTGAGTTGCGCAATGGTAAGCGTGATGCTTCTTGTATTCTTTTATCGACACTTCACTCCATAAACCCGTGGACATGTTTACTGAGCTTAGTATTCGCTTAGGGACAAGCGAAGTCTAAGCTTGGGGGAGTTGGTACGGCCAATTTGCATCACCTTTCTATATCATAATTTACCTCTATTCATTGATATTTGTCTTATTATGAGGTATTACTTATGGCTTTTTCATCTGTTTATGCATTTTGGATGATTCTTGGAGGATGGATTGCCGGAGTCTGGATTCTGATGGAAAAGAAGGCATTTCGGTGCAATTTCGCAAAGATCAGAAAAATACCAGAAAAATATGGAAACATATTATTTCTCCAGAAGAATGAGGGAGACAGAAGGAGGGACGAAGAAGGGCCTCAGGGGGCCCACACCCCCTAGGCGCGGGCCCACCTGACCCCACGCCTAGGGCAGGTTTAGCCCACCTGCCCGGCCTCCAACTCTGCCCCTTCGCCTATATCTTCCCTACGAAAACCTAAGCCTCTGGGAGCGACCACAGATAGATTTCCGCCGCCTCTGGGGGGCAGAAAACACCAAGAGAGAAATATCTCTCCGGCAGAGAGATTTCTGCCGGGGGAATTCCCTCCCGGAGAGGGGAGACCGTCGCCATCAACACCGTCATCAAGCTAGGATTCATCGGGATCATCATCATCATCCACACCATCATCTCCACCGGCACCATCACCACCACTCCGTCCCGCTTTAACAATTGTGTTGGATATTGCTTAGTTCATTAGGGGAAACTTTCCCAGTGTTGATTACTATTGTAGTTGATGCTTGTGAGTGGAACCATTGGATTATTGTTTATGTTTAGATTGTTATCCATTACCATATCATCTTTGATATTGATCCATATGATGTCTTGTGAGTAGTTCGTTTAGTCCTTGAGGACATGGGAGAAGTCATGTCGTTAGTAGTGTATCTGTGATGAGTTATTATTCAATGGTTTAGTATTTAAGTTGTGGTGTTATTCTTCTAGTGGTGTCATGTGAACGTCGACTACATGACACTTCACCATTTATGGGACTAGGGGGATGCATTGTGTATTTGGCTACTAATTGTGGGGTTGACGGAGTGACAGAAACCTGAACCCCCATTAGGACACCTTTGCACAAGGGAGCGTAGGATCTCAGAGTATAAGGCTATGGTTAGATTTATATCTTAATTACTTTCCTGTAGTTACGGATGTTTGCAGGGGGTTTAATCACAAGTATGTATTAGTACAAGTACGGTCGGTACGTTAGCACAAGTTCACCCACACAACACTTACAACACCAGAGAAGAGTACACAACTATTTGAAGCGAAAGCACTTGACAGAATTCCCATGTGTCCTCGAGAACGTTTGGTCCTTATAAGTATTTCCACCGGCTTGTCCTTTGCTAAGAAAGGATTGGGTCACTTGCTCCGTTTGTTCGTTACCTTTGTTACTTGCTCCTTGTTTTGTTGCCTTGTCAGAAAACCACTAAAAATCTGTTTGCTAAGTATTCACAAAGATTTCTTGCTCCATACCATTGTTCAGCACCTTCTGCTCCTCGTTGGGATCGACACTCCTATTTATCAAAAGTACTACGATACACTCCCTATACTTGTGGGTCATCAAGATTCTCATTGTCTGCTTGCCTTGTCATTTTGGTTTTGGGCTAGCTCATGTACCATATGCAAGGCGTACCCCGTTGGTGGTTCTCTATGATACACATGTACTTACTATCACAAGAAATTACAGGTGACTCAAGTTGAGTAGCATGAGGTGTGGCCCTCGTATACAAGGGACATGAGATTTCCAACTTATACTTTGTCAAGCATATACTCTATAGTTTGTTCACTTTAACCTTAATCACTTCAAGATGCTTATGATAGGAGCAATGAGGGCTGAAAGCTAACAAGTACCATAATTTTTGGAAGCTCCTTTTGAAACTTGAAATCCCTACTTCCCTTTATGAAGGGCCTTTCTTCCACTATTATATTGAGTCTCCACCTTCTACCTTTAGGCACTAGTTAAGAGAGCATAGTTGTCATTCTTAGTTCTATGTGTAGTGTCCCGAAACTTATTGATTGATGCATATTGTTGATATTTCTTGTTCTTGTGCTATTTGTATCTAGTCACTCTTATGAACTTTGAAGGTGTCCTATGCATCTATTTGCTACTCTATGAGGGACAAGCTGAATGCCACTATGCTATATTTTCTGTATGTGAAACAAACAAACGTTTTTCAAGGCATGTTATTCATGATCTTTGTTTGTAGCCTTTCATGTCGCATGCATAGTTACTTTGTATTATTGTTAGAACTCCATCTTTCATGCACATGTTTAGAGTTCTTTGATCCCAGCTTTCAATGCTTGCAAATGGTTTGATCTTGGTTTTGATGGTGCATGTCACCTCAAAAAGTATTCTTTTATCACTTACCTACTCGAGGACGAGCAGGAGTTAAGCTTGGGATGCTTGATACGTCAGAAACATATCTATAATTTTTTATGTTCCATGCTTGTTTAGTATCGACTTTGCTTTGCTTTGTCCACACTTTGAGGTTCTTTTCATATGTTTTCTGGTACTAACCTATTAACAAGTTGCCACAGTGCCAGTTGCCTGTTTTCTGCTATTTTTGGTTCCAGAAAAGCTAGTAAGGAAATATTCTCGGAATTGGAAGGGACAAATGCTAAAGTCAATATTTCACCAAGGAGAACACGGAGTCTAGAGGAGAGACGGAGGGGTGCCACAGGGGGGCCACACCCCCTAGGCGCGGCCTAGGGTGGGCCCGCGCCTGGGCAGGGGGTGGTCCCCCTGGCCGACTCCCAGCCTCGCATCTTTGCCTATAAGAAGCCCCCGATGCAGAAACCGTAAGTACACGATCAAAATTCTACGAAACCGTCTGTAGCCGCCGCCACCATCATCCCTAGATAGGGGGTATCTGAAGCTCTTCCCGGCACCCTGCCGGAGGGGAGATCATCCCGGAGGCCTTCTTCTTCATCATGCCGGCCTCCAGTATGAAGTGTGAGTAGTTCCACCTTGGACTACGGGTCCATGTAGTAGCTAGATGGCTGTTTCTCCTCCTTGTGCTTTCATGTCTAGATCTTGTGAGCTCCGTTCATGATCAATCTATTTGTAATCATGCATGTTGTGTTTAAGGGTATCCGATAGATATTGAGATTACTATATCATATTGATTAATGGTTTTGTCTTATTGATTCTATCATGTCTGTGTTGTTTGTGATTTTGCATGCTCTCTATTGTTAGTAGCTATCTTGGCCAAGTAGTTGCTAGTGAATCCAAGAGGGGGTATTTATGCTCGATAGTGGGTTCATGCCTCTAGTTTCCAAGGGAAGTGACAGAAATCTCTTCGGTTGTACATGTATCATTTCCACTAGGGAGAAAACAACGGTCTCTTGTTCATGGAACAATTGGATTGTTTACCTTACACACTTTGCTTAAAGCAGTTGTTTGTTGCTTGCAACTTAATACTGGAGGGGGTTTGGATAATAACCTGAAGGTGGACTTCTAGTCATAGATGCAGTTGGATGTCAGTCTATGTATATTGTTGTATTGCCCAATCGAATCTCATAGGATCTTTTTGTCTAGTATTGCATTGTTATGCCTTGCTCAGTTCCTGTCAATTGCCCTACTGTAATTTGTTTACCCTTCATGCCATGTTTGTTTATCTAAGGAGAACACCTCTAGTGAACTATGGACCCTAGTCCAATCTTTACCATTGATACATCCTCCAATGTTACTGTTTACTTGCTGTAAACCATCATCACCTTCCACACCATAAAGTTAATCCTTTGATACAGCAACCGGTGAGATTGACAACCTCACTGTTCGTTGGGGCAAAGTCTTGAGTTTGTGTTGTGTAGGTTTCCATGTTGCTTGCAACACCTTTGAGATGTTGCCTTCCTCCTACTGGTTTGATAACCTTGGTTTCTTACTGAGGGAAGACTTGCTGCTGTGCTGCTTCACACCTTGCTCTTGGGGTTTACCGATGAAGTGCTCCATGTCAACAAGGAGTCATCAACAAGTCCATGGAAATTAGCTTTCTTATGCTTGCTCACATGAAACTGGACTTGCAGCAGGTCGAGGATGTTGAGGCCTACGATATGATCGAAAGCCTCAAAAGTATGTTCCAATCTTAGGTAGAGACCGAGAGGTATCATGTCTCCTAGGCTTTGCTGGGGTGCAAGCTCAAAGATGGTGATCCATTGACTCCACATGTGATCAGGATGGTTGGTTGCATACAATCTCTGGGTAGCCTGGCTTACCCTATTAACGAAGAGTTTGCTAAAGATATAATTCTGAACTCTCTTCCTAGCGCATATGGTATGTTCATCTCGAACTACCACATGCATGGTATCGACAAGAAGCTCATTGAATTACATGGTATGCTCAAGCAAGCAGAGGCTAATCTCAAGAAAGGTGCCAGCCAAGTGTTGATAGTGCAGAATAAGGCTAACTTCAAGAAGAGTTCTTG
This sequence comes from Avena sativa, assembly GCA_916181665.1. Lineage (NCBI taxonomy): Eukaryota > Viridiplantae > Streptophyta > Magnoliopsida > Poales > Poaceae > Avena > Avena sativa. Next base: position 366,416,560 of record OV702283.1, on the reverse strand, counting down.
GACTAAGAATAATAAGAAGGCTAAGTCGGATGTCAAGGCTCAGGACCCATTCCTGAGCACTTTCACAAGGACTAAGTCATCTCCTTCAGCCGGATCCACTTCCTTCTATTGCAAGACGGATGGCCATTGGAAGAGGAATTGCAGCAAGTATTTGGACAACAAAGCCAACACTGGAGGTGTGACTTCCAACTTAGGTACGCTTGTGTAATATCCCGAAGAATAGGAAAGGGCTAAGGATTGATATTGAAATTGTGCATTTCATTTTAGGACAAGAAATTGAGGGCTAATTTGAACTTTTGTCGATTGAAATGTTGTTTAGTGGAAAATTTGAATCTAGGAACTTTGACCAAAGTCAAACCCTAGGAATTGAAGTTCAAATTTCTACTTAGTTGTTTTAGAACTTATGAAATTCAAGAAGAATTTAAATAACAATAACACATAGCCAAAAAGATCTAAATCAATACAAACAAGTCACGAAACACTTTAAATTCAAAATAGAAGCTTGAACTAAGTCAAACTTGAGTTGATAGATTCATATATACAAAGAAATATGAAGGAATTCATAAGTGAATATAATCACACATGTAAACTTGAGAAGTTTTATTTCAAACCAATGTATACAAGGATTCCTTACATGGTACAATAGGGCAAACAAGAAAATCATAAGAAAGAACAGAAAACCTAAGAACTAAACCAAAACTACATCTACTCTATCTTATTATCTCCATACCTCTTATCCCACTTCACATCAGCAACCTTTTGTCTTGCTGAACCTGCAAAACAAACACTAAAACTAAAGGGAAACCCACATTAGGTTAAAATGTTGGATTCACCAAAGGTGAATCCATTTTCTTTGGAATCCAAAATGAGTTCTAGGAACTAGTCCTGAAACCATGCCTAGCAGTATAGCAAACAAAGACCAAATATAAATAACAGGAGGAAAACCCAAAGAACTTTAGCATCACCAAGACTAGACCAATAAACAACCTGTAGAAACCAATGTAGCAAAGTAGGAAGTACCAGAACCATTTCACAATAAAGCACCACCAGAAAACAAGTACTAAGAACCTCTGAGAATACGGAACTAAGAACAAAACCACAACTAAATCAGAAACTTTCCAAGCCTTGGATTCATTATAAAGAACAATACAATTGGAGGGATGAATACTTAACAGTTCATCACACCAACACATAAGCCAAAGGAAAAATAGTAATTATCAAGCCATCCTAAAATTTTAACTAGAGCAACTTACAAATCTAAACTAGTAGAAGTAACTGTCATCTTGTTGCTTGTATGCGTACCATCTCGTATCATTATGTTTATCAATACAAGCAATGTATGCCTATGGGCATACATCATAAAAAATGAGTGACACGAGGCAATCTGCGAAAAAAAACTGTCATGAAATATAAGTTCACGTGTAGAGGGGTGTATGTTTTGGATGGCTAAGTTGACATCATCTCATTACTTACTTTTAGAGCATATCATATTCCTTATGCCAGAAAAAGAAGACCTCTTATTTATTCTCTCTCCATTTCAGTGAATAATATGCACACGGTTTTCAAGATTACTGTTTGACCAAAAATTTGAGTGGCTTTATCTTGGTTATGTTAAAAGAAATTGATATCATTAGATACATATTAAAATACACTTTCTATTAAAACTAAATGTTTATCGAATAATTATCATATACTTAGACAAATTTTTCATCAAAGTTAAATATTGAGAAGTGTGTCACATCATCAGATACTCGAAAGCCACTAGGAGAAGGCAATTTGTCATGCAATGTCGGAGTGCACGCTCTCACACCTAGGTTCGAATCTTAGAGCATCTCCAGCCGCGAGCCCGAAAGGGCTCCCCAAGCAACTATTGGGCGTGCTGGACAGAAATCCCGCCTAGTCATGCCTTAAAGGCCACCATGCATTCGATGTGGCCCAATAGGTTGTCCAACACGCTTAAGCCATCCCTACACCACATGTAGCCTTCTAGGCGCATCGTGGGATACCCCTGTCAGTGACCGAATGTTGCAGATGTCTCTCCTGAAGCAGGCGAGACGTCTTGTCGCCGCGTTGCGCACGTGATGTAGTCGGGCCTACCACACATTGTGGTGTTAATACGCACCACCGCTCTTCCCGCCCTTTCTCGCCGCTATAATACTAGAGCGTCGCAGCTCGCCGTGCCTCACAAACATTTCTAGATGTGCTCAACATGTTGTGCCACCTACCCACCACCTACCCAATGTCGGTACCCTGTCCCGCAGTCAGCAGAGTCAAACCCAAGCTCACCGCCTTACGACGACAAGGACGCGAAGTAGTCGGAGGACGACACGGAGGAGGAGGACCCAGAGCAAGAGGCGCTCCTCTACTCCTACAAGATGACGTGCCAGCTGCCGCTCGATCTCCATGAGAAGGCAGCTGCACTCCTCTGTTGGCGCCCTCTCACGCGAGATCTCCATGGCACGGGCCAAGAGGGCCTTGTCCGCATCCTCCAAAGCTTGAACATATAGAGGGAGGCAGATGCCATGGCTTGCGAAGCTGCTTATATTTCCTTGGTGGAATAGACCCGCTAGGTGCGTGAAACAACAAAGGCAATGAGGAATTATTGATGATGCGCAAACAATCGGCGGAGCACCATCTAATGGTCAAAACACGAATGGCTAGGCGGTTCCAGTAGAAGGCCTAGATGGATGCGAAGAAGCGGGGCGCGGATGATGCTGCTTAGATTTAGGGTTTAGGTTTAAACTTAGTTAAGTTTCTTTCAGTTTGTAAGATTTCATTCTAATATGAATGGGATTTAAATTTTCAAGTTTGAAATCAAAATCCTGTTGGGACCGGGCTGGAGAGAGGCATCCCCAAACACGACAATATGCTATGGTACTCGCGAAATGATTGATTGATGTTGTCGGACATTGTTTGGGGCTCGCGGCTAGAGATGCTCCTAAGTGGAGGGGTGCTCAATACTTAAAGCATCTCCACTAGCTTTCCCAAGTGATCATTTTTGGCGGACTTTTTCATCCTTATGAACGAATTTCTTCCCACTCGCATTCCCAGAACATCGGTTTTATCCGAATTTAGCCTTTTTTATTCAGCGATATAGGCTGAACCCAGCATGGTGAGAACCGCTTGGAAATACCGTATGTAAATTTTGCATGCAACAAACCCACTGTTAGCCACTCTCTTTCCTACTCTTCTCCCTCACCAGCCAGCTTTTTCTCTCCTTCTTTTCCCCCATCAACCGCCCATCTCTCTCCTCTTGTCCATGCACGCACGAGGACGGAGAGCTGGGTGGGAACACGGCTGGGAAAAAGCCTATTGTTATGAGCGCTCTAGTCTCACAGATCAATTAAGCAGCAATTAAGCAGCAACTGGCATTACAAAGCATGGATTTAGAGAGTTCCAGCCATTAGAGGAAGAGGAACAGGAACATAGGAGGAAGGAGGAGACAGAAGCTGTGGAGGCCGAAGCCGTCCAGTTCCAAGTCGAGTCCTTCTACAGATGTTCAGCTCGTATATATTGCCTCCTCCTCGTCTAGTGTTTGAGTGGCCCAGCCCAAGAGTGGCGCCATCTGCTGGTAGAAGGGTCGCTAACATTCCCCCTCCTTAGATTTTGGCTTGACAGGAATAAGGAAAAAAAATCCCTATGCTCCTCTCGCCCCCCGAGGGAGACGGGAGCACCCCTCCCTCCCCGGCGCCTAGCTACCCCCCTCACCTCCTCACCTCTGCCGTCGTCGGCGTGGGCCGCCTGGCAAAGTCCCTGCGGAGCCGGCGGCGGCAGACTCGCCCTTCCCTGCACACGAGGCGAGGAGATCGGGGCTTCCTCGGGCCGGCGGCGGTGCTCCATGGCGGTGCTCGAGCTCGGGTGGCGGGGTCCGATCCTAGCGGTGATGAGCGGGCATGTGGCACGGCGGCGCCTCCTCCCCTCTCAGCGGCAGGGGCGGCTCTGGTGGCGCGGGATTGGGGCGAGCTCGGCCCAAGATCTGATGGCGGCCATGGCGTTTTGCTAGCGTAGGCGGCCGGATCCAGGGCTGCTCGGGGCGCAGGTGTCTGACGGCGGCGGCGGCATGGTTGCAGCAGCGCGGCGGTGGAGCGGATGGGGCCGATCTAGGCCTGATCTGGGCCTGTTCCAGCCCTATTTGGCACTGCTGCGTCCGGATGGCTCTCACCGTGAGTGATGGAGGGAAGTTCCCCTCCCCCAAGCCGCCTGGTGCCTCGGTGCCTACAAGACTGTGAGCCCTACATGGCCTTCTCGTCGGTGGCGCGATATGGCAGTGGTCGGAGCTTTGTCTAGAGCTCGTGGATGCCGGGGCGGCGGCCCTGGAAGGTGGTCTGCGCGGGCGTCTCTTTGGCGAGCGTCGTGGTAGTGGTGGTGGCTCCTTCCCTCGGTCATGTGGATGGAGAGGAGAGGGCGATGTGAGGCTTTGGTGTTGGTGGCGCTTCGGCTTCGGCAACCCTCGGATCGTGTGTCGGCAACCTATCTTGGGGTCAATGGGCGTGGCGGACGCCGGGGAGCGATGAAGGTTTTTCCGGGCGAAAGCTCAGTGCCTCGGCACCATCGGCGACGATGCCTGCGGGTATCGTTACCTTCTTGGGAGCGTCGATAAGGCTACCTTTAGCGCGACAGGGCTTTAGGTGAAAACCCTTGACCTTTGGTCTCGGCGGCGGCGGCGTGGTGTGTCGTTACCCTCTTGGGGGCGTCGTCGTGGAGCCCCGGGTCACCCCGGTATCGGCTCGTTGTCCTCGGTGGCAAGTTTAGGTTCCGTGTTTTTCTTGTTTATTTTGATCTGCTTGTATAAGGGGTCTCCCCTCCACCTTGTACCTGTTCGGCCGATGTGCCTTTATTTATAAAGCGGGGCGAAAGCCTAGTTCAAGAAAGATTTCGGCAGATTTCGGCTTGAGCTCAACCGATGGCCTTGACGAACCACCCAGATCCCACGGAACTTGAAGGTTCATGATTTCAACGAGGTCGAGGCTAGTGTCGTAGTCTAGGCAGACCTTGTTGAAGTAATAAGCAGGGTCGACGCAGTGGGCACCCAAGCCAGGTGGACTGAAGTTACCACCTTGGTAAATGATTTTAAAGAGTCCCAGGAGCAGGACTGACCATACCACTGCCGTGGTAGCACTGTGATGACACCAGGTTGTTATGTTCCTCCACATTATGGCATGATGCGATGAGCTCGTCTTTTTTGAGTAACTGAACAGATTCAATTACGGCCCACATACATGTATAATGCTTCTGTACTTTTGATCGCTCATGCAGAATAGCAAGGAACGAACTGGAGTTAGTACACCCTGTTACTGTAAAAAGTACAGTCACAGATTGCTCAAAGATTAGCAACAAAAGAACATCAGCCTCAAGACCATATTGCCGAAGAAACCTGACAATCATCAGTCTCCAATAGAATGTATAGGCCAGAATCAGAGAAAAGTATCCACGAGAAGCAACCAATTCTAGAGATGTCGTAGAGTTGAATTCTTCAGCCATTTGAGATCTTCTATATAACATAAAATGTATCCTTGCAAACTGGCACTTAACTGGGAGTGATGAACATTGCGGCACACTCTTGCAATCCACACGTACCACCAGCCATGGGAAAATCCAAGAATGAAATTGAATACCTCCAGCTCCAGGATCCCATAGCTTCTCACGATGAAACCCATTGATCATCTCACGGCTGTGCACATAATTTGTATCATCTCTATGAATTAGCCCTCCAAACTCACTCACGCAAGTTCCACCGATAGAGCAGCCAAACTAAGATTCTAGAGAGTAGTCAAAATTGACTAGCAATGTTGACGGTGCTTGGTGTGGTGGCAGTTCCTGATGCCACCCATCTCGATTATGCTGGAATGACTGCCATGGCATCCATGCAATTTCCCATAGAAAATATTCAGGACCCAAACGAATGGCACCTTCTGACGTGAGTATGATACTAGGAAAGTACTGCCTTTTTTTCCACTGAACTTGAATTCAAACATGATTCCTGAGTGCTCCAAAAAAATGCAACTTTAGAAGCAGTTGAGAATATGGATGCTCCACTGTACCTTTACTCTTGTGTTAGGATGGATGTAGTTGCTCTTATCAGGAGGTTTAGCCGGTGGAGGTTGATAGTACACTATAATCAACAAAGAATTCTCCCAGGAAGGCCAAGGTTGCAGCTGTACTAATTTTACCATCCATGTTTTCATCGTCTCAACCTCAAAACTACAGCCAAACGACTCATGCAATGAATGTCCTTGAAACAGATAACTCCAGTAGCAGTAGTCAACTTGGTACCCATGCCATAGAATGGTTGGCCTGGATCCCATGGCAGCAATTGAATCATGTGGCCTGTAGTAAACTGGAGAAATGGCCAGAGCACTGCGTCATTACACATGACTACAATGATCAGTGATACCACTGCAGTCACTCTGTACCTCGACTACGGATGGTGGTGGTAATTGTCTGAGAATTCTGCACTCAATTGCTTAACACATGAGCCCCAAGCAATATCTGTACTATGGACATAATTTCTCGACAACCTTGTTTTCTGTCTTGGATCCCATGGCAACAAGCAACGTGAGTGGCAAGAGACACATACCACACTCACTGATCCTGGACAATCGCATCACGAGCTTGAGTGGCAAGAGGACCTTGTGCTTGTTGGCGACACGACAGTTGTCGACAATGAGTGCGGCCAGAGTTTGTGGCAGTGCAGACATGTCGGTGACGAAGCTGTGATCATCCGCCACATCCCTCGCAGCAACGAGTGCGACTGGCTGTTTCACGCTAGAACCATCCAACAGCCGCTCATTCTCATCTGTCACGGCAGTACCAGCGCCTTCAAGTGTGTCAAATTGCACTGACATGGTCACCAACGCAGCAGAGCTGCTGCCTTTGGAGTCCATGGTATCAAGCGTGGCCTGAGTGAGCACAGCCGCTGGCGCAACATGGATAGGGTCAGGGAACACCACACAGCTAGTTGTTGGCGACACTGTGAAGAGGTCGGGCTCGAGCGGTGCTGATACCCGGGGGCCCCAAACATCCAGTGTGGCGATCAGAGTTGAGGCCGCGGCTGCTGGCTCGAGGTTAAGCGTTGACACCGATACGATGCCATCGCGGCTTGGACATTGCGTCGAATAGGTGATAGTCTGATAGATGCCATGAGAGCAACCTCAGAGTTGTTGCAGATGGATGTTGCTCCCACGAAGGAGTCAGTTGCCGCCATCATCTGGATGGACCTCGTGGAGGTGTCGCTCGCTGCCGGGGCATTCTGATTGGACCACGAGCAGGTCGGAGTCTAGGCTGTGGCCAATGGCTCGAGGTCGTAGTAGCAGCCCTCAAGGACGATGCCACCACTGCTCATCGACGATGTTGGTGATGCGGTCGTTGTGAGTGCAGACACAGATGAGGCGACAACGCGGCTTGGGCAACTCGTCGAATGGGTCGTGGGCGTCGGACTAACGTGGTTGCCATCGCTCACCACGCACACAGTAAGGATGGTGGCAGGCGCAGTAGATGTTGAGGTCTCCATCGCCACCTTCTCCGCAGCGGAGATAGAGTCATGTAATGCAGCATGACGTCTAGCCAACTTCTCCGCATACACCGAGTCACACCTCACCCTGTCTTCTACGAGCTGGATGCGAAGCCACCTCTTATGGCGTTGTGCCGTCTCTTCCAAACTCCTCGACGCCTTTCCACTCCGTGGGACTGAGAGGAGAAGGGTGGTGGAGGTAGGAATTGGGGGGAGGGGGGGTGGATTTGGTGGGATTATTTGGGACTATAGTATCAAGAAACCGATTGGCTCATTACTCCCTCCGTCACGGTTTGGACGGCGTCTTATAAAAGCCATGCGTTTTCAAAACTCCTCTCCTCCTAGGCACGTTAGACTTAATTACAGAATTAATGTCTCATTGCGTCGAATAGGTGATAGATGCCATGAGAGCAACCTCAGAGTTGTTGCAGATGGATGTTGCTCCCACGATGGAGTCAGTTGCCGCCATCATCTGAATGGACCTCGTGGAGGTGTCGCTCGCTGCCGGGGCATGCAGATTGGACCACGAGCAGGTCGGAGTCTAGGTTGTGGCCAATGGCTCGAGATCGTAGTAGCAGCCCTCAGGGACGATGCCACCACTGCTCATGGACGATGTTGGTGATGCGGTCGTTGTGAGTGCAGACACAGATGAGGCGACAACGCGGCTTGGGAAAATCGTCGAACGAGTCGTGGGCGTCGGACTAACGTGGTTGCCATCGCTCACCACGCACACAGTAAGGATGGTGGCAGGCGCAGTAGATGTTGATGTCTCCATCGCCACCTTCTCCGCAGCGGAGATAGAGTCATGTAATGCAGCATGACGCCTAGCCAACTTCTCCGCATACACCGGGTCACACCTCACCCTGTCTTCTACGAGCTGGATGCGAAGCCACCTCTTATGGCGTTGTGCCGTCTCTTCCGAACTCCTCGACGGTCACACACATCGATCTCTCGATGACCGCCTCGATTGAGGAGATGAGTGTGTGTGGATTTGGTGGGATTATTTGGGACTATAGTATATATGAAGGAACCGATTGGCTCATTACTCCCTCCATCACGGTTTGGACGGCGTCTTATAAAAGCCATGCGTTTTCAAAACTCCTCTCCTAGGCACGTTAGACTTAATTACAAAATTAATGCCTCATTTTTTCTCCCCACTTCCTACTCCATGCAACCAAGGAATTAATTCTTGCATAAAACTCCACCAATGCATGCGTCTAAACTCCTCGTTTTCATTGAGTAATTATGTTTAATAGGGCGCCGAATATTTAATGGGCACATGTTTTTGACCCCAATCAGCACCCACCTAGGTTCCAACAATCTCTCTAAAACGCCCTCCAAACCGTGACAGAGGGAGTACAAAACATGGATTCAGATAGTTCCAGCCATTAAAGAAAGAGGAACATGAACAAAAGAGGAAGGAGGAGGCCGAAGCTGTGGAGGCCGAAGGCGTCCAGTTCCAAGCCTAGTCCTTCTATAGATGTTCAGCTCGTATATATTGCCTTCTCCTCGTCTAGTGTTTGAGTGGCCCAGCCCAAGAGGAGGTAGAAGCTGTGGAGGCCGATGTAACACCCCAATTTTAGTTAATCTATATTAGGGTTTATTTTATGCATCATTAGCATCATAATTTAAATTGTGCACTAAAGAAAATAATGCAAACCCTAAACCCTAGTTTTACCTCTCTCTTTGAAATCCCAACAAAGTGGTTTTGAATATTTTGAAAATTACCCAAATGTATGAAACCAAATTGTTATAAGGGTCCCTGCAATATTTTAACATTTGCAAATGTTCTGGTAAGTCCAGCTGGCCCAACTCCCTCCTCTTACTTCCTTCTGCCCACGCACGCAGCAGCCAGCATAGCCCGCGGCCCAACTCAGCCCAATACCGCTTCATTCCCTTCCTGTCGTCTTCCTCAGCGGAGGCAAGCAGCTCATTGTCCGCTCCACCGCCGTCGATCGGCGCCGCGCCAAGATCCTTGCCCCGCCGCCCCTGGAGCTGAGGATAAGACCCCCTACGCTGCCCTCTCTCGCCTTATCCTCTTTTCCCTCTCCCTCTCCCTCTCTGGAGCTCGTTCTTGCAGAGCTCTGTAACCCTAGCCAACGAATCGTCGCCGCTCTGACCGTCTCCGAGCTTCCCTGAGCACGCTAGAAGGACCGCCTCGTCCACCTCGTCCTTTAGCCCCTACTCGCGTGAGCCGGCATGCCCCGAGGCGTCCCAATCGGAAGCTCCTTCCCGAACTCCAGCCATCATCCCAGTCGTCTATTCCGGTCGCGTCCGACCTCGCCCGGCCTTGCCGACCCCTCCTCTGCGCTCACGGTGAGCTGGTGGTCCCCTAGGACCCTACCCTTCTTTCCATCCCTCTCTGGTTTGCTCCAGCCCCGAGCGCCGCCGTGCGGCTTCCGCTTTGGTCACCACCGACGAGGTTTCCGGCCACCCCAGGACCCCGCGTGACGAGGTTTAATCTCGTCAATGCCCATTGTTATGGACTTGGGTTTTGGAGAAGATGGGGATGCTGGAGATCGTGGCATGGTTAACAGACAAGCAACCAGGGGACACGAGATTTACCCAGGTTCAGGCCCCCGGAGGGAAAACCCTACTCCTGCTTGTCTGCTCTTTGATTACGGCGGAACTGAAGGTTACAGGGTGCGCAGAATCGATCTGGCGTGGATGCGTGTGCGAAAGTATGAGTCGAGTTGCCCTAGGACGTGCCCTCCTGGCCTTTATATAGACTTAGGCAGGTCCCGGGCATAGTCCTAGTCGGTTACAAGTTCTAGGGTTTTATCCCTTTGAATTTCCTATCTCCTCTAGTCTTGCTCTCCAAGGATCCGAAGACGTCATGGGCCTTGGTCACCCGAAAATCTTCATGGGCCAGCGTATGTCTGCCGTGGGCCTTCCTTGGGCTGGACTAGGTATGCTGAAGTTACGTACCCGTAGGGTATAACCATGTCAGTAGCCCCCGAGTGATCAGTCGAATCGTAGATTCGGCTGAGGACTCTTCAATCCTTCGTGTGTAACTCTGTCTTTCAAGAGAATGTGTAGGGATTGTTGATACGTGTGCCTGACTCACCCGACGGATCAGGGTCAGTTAACTGTCTTAGGACGAAACAACACGATCTTCTTCAGGTTCGGGTCCCTTAACCTGGGCCTGGAACATATGCTGGCGTAATTCAACTCAGGCCGCGGGGGACTTATAGGAGTGGAATTCCAGTGATTTTAATTGGTGTACCTAACGCGTCCGTCGGGATTTTTCATCGTACCTGCTGGTACGGATTCATACTAGCAGAGCGCAGTCAGGTGCGTTGCCAGGCCATCAGATGATATCTGTGGGTCTTATCTTTGCGTCGCAGACGCAGCATCCGAACATTTATCACCTCAGAGGTGTTTCGGGTGGCCAAGGAGATTGTCGCTCACTCAGCATTTTGTTGGGGCAGAGTTGCCAAAAAGTTTTTGCGTGCTGATCCAAAAGATCGCAGTCAAAGATTTCATAGGGTGCGCGACCAGCGCTCCCTATGGGAGTAGCCCCCGAGTGTTTGTTCGAGTCGTAGACTCGAACGGAGACTTTTAGTTCAAGCATTGTTTCAATCATTTGGTCCTCAGGACTCGAAAATTTTCGGATGCTTAAATCCATCCTCCCTATGGGAGTAGCCCTCGAGTCCGTAGTGGAGTCGTAGACTCGACGTAGGACTCAGAGAAGTAGTTTTGTCTTCATTTGTCTGTCGGGTGCGCGGCCAGCGCTCCTGATAGGAGTAGCCCCCGAGTATTTAGTCGAATCATAGATTCGAGTGAGTACTCTTAGCTGTGGAGCCGAAGTGGTGCTAGTATAGCTTTTGATGACGTCAGTGCTTACGATCGATGACCTCAAGCGTCTGCTACGCCAGAGATGACTTGACGGGACGAAGCGTGGGTCCCACTTGCTGACTTTGAATTGACCGGTCACGCGGGGCGTGGAGATGATTACGGCGCCTCCTCGATTTCCGCGCGTAGTGGACGGCGTGGTAACGACGGTTCGTTGTGGTGTTGACACGTGTACGGCCAGATCTACGGTTGGCGTTAGGTCTTCTTGATGGACGGCCAGCGTGCGTCGTCTTCGCTGTTATAATCCTGGGTGAATTCGTGGTTTGTTTTTCACCGCACCAGTTCATCTGTTCACTGTCTCCTTGTTCTTGAGCGATTCTTGTTGTGCGCTGAGCTTTCCTTCCACATTTCCTTCGTTCTTTCTGCGTTGTCATCGCCACCACCGCTGCAGCGCCATGGGGAAAACAAAGAAATCCTCATCTGCGGTTGGGACCAGCGCCGCCGGAGGCAAGAAGGGCACCGCCGCTGCTCGCGTCACCGATGGTGGCTGGCGGCGATCAGAGACGCGGGAGAGCGATCTCCGCAAACTGCGCGAGCGGGGCCTGATCCCGCAGGATACGACGGCCGTCAAACTCCCCGGCAATGAGGTAATCCCCCGTCCCCCATCTGGGTACCGGGTTATGTTTCTTGCCTTCGTCTTGCATGGGTTTTCGTATCCAGTCCATGACTTCCTTCGTGGACTGCTCTTCTTCTATGGGGTTCAGTTGCATCATCTGTCTCCCAACTCTCTTCTCCACATTGCTTGTTTTATCACCCTTTGCGAGTGCTGGCTGGGAATTGAGCCGCACTTTGGCCTCTTCCGGAAGCTTTATTCCGTGAAGAGGCAGTCTGGTTCGGATGGTGTGTATCCCATTGGGGGTTTCATCATCTCCCTCAGTCCCAATGTGCAATTCTTTTCCTTTTCCATGTCCGAATCTATCCAGTACTGGCGGAGGAAATGGTTTTACATCCGTGACTCCGTACTGCCTGGGCAAGATTTTGGTCTCGTTCCTTTTGACCCCTCCCAGTTGATTGAGAAGAAAAGATCCTGGAAAAACCAAATCTTAGACGGTGAGGTGGCGGAGATAGAGGCTCTGTACCGTCGGGTGGAGGATCTCCAACTGATTCCTGAGAAGGAGGTGAACGGTGTCGACATCATCCGGACGTTTCTTGAGCGTCGGGTGCATCCTCTCCAAGCGAGGGCGCATCCGATGTTTCTTTACTCTGGGCGCCGTGATCCGACGAGGGTTTCGAGTGAGAAAATCTCCAAGGTGGAACTTGACAAGGCTCTTCGCGCGCTGTTGAAGTTCAAGGCCGACGAAGAAATCCCGGAGAAGTCGCTGACTCCTCCCTTTTCTTCGACGTTGGTCGTACCGAAGGTGTAGATTTGCGCACGTAGTGCTCCCCTTTTGTTTTTGCCAGCTATGTATTTTTTCCTTTGTTTGCTAACAAAGTTCCTTTTCCTTTTGCAGAGCTTCAAAGTGCCGGGCATGGCACCACCGTTGCCCGAAAGGTATCCGAATGCCCCGGATAATGAAGTGGTGGATTCCGTGTCCGAGCTACCATCAGCGCGATCCCCAGTGGAGGATGCCGACGAGTCGAGTGAGGACCATTCGCGCAAGCGATCACGGAGCTCCAGCGAGTCTTCGGATGCCTCGACTCCTCCGACTCCCAGAAATCCTCTGGGCCTTGAGCGTCATGATGATGTTCATGGGGGTTCTTCCTCTCCCCTTCCTGCCATTCCTGTGCGGGCTGTTGCCCCGCACCCGCCAGCAAAGCGGGAGAAGGAAGAAAAGAAGGAGGAGAAGAAGGAAGAAAAGAAGGAAGAGAAGAGGGCCCGAAGGGCTTCTCCTATCTTCGACCTGAGCGCGTTGGGCTCGTAAGTTTTCTTGCTGTACTGTTACCTTTTTTCCTTGATGGTGTTTGCACCTGTGTTGATTGGCTTCGTATGCAGGCAATCCTCCGACGGCTCTAGTGATGGTGGGCAGGAGATGATGGGGGAGTCGAACATTGCGTCGCCTCCTCCTCAGACGGTCGCGACTTCGGGTGACGCTGCGCCAGTTCCTCCTGTGCAGGAGAGGCTGGTGGTTGCGCCCCAGAATTTCGCAGGCGGGCCTGCGAGTTCGCCTTCGGAGCACGTAACATTCCTGCTTGATGTTACGGGGGGAGCCCCCTAGTGTCTTCGTGTGCTGATGTTGTTTTTTGCTTCTTTGTGTTGGGCGTAGCCCCCAAGTCCTGTTGTTACTGCTATTGCCTTTTTCTGCAGCCTTTTGTCCAAGAGGCCAAGCGGCTGGTGGAGGAGCGCCTGACGCTGGAGGCGAAACTGCGGCAGCTCCAAGGTATTCGTCTGCCTTGTAGTACTCTTACGGTCGTCAATATCTCCTGCCATGTCGCTATCACTGTAGCCAAGTAGCTTCACCTCCTCCTTCTCTTTCGAATAGACAATACCAAAGTTTGTAGTACCTTTGATATACCTGAGTATATGCTTCACGGCTGTCCAATGCTCCATTGTGGGTGCTTCCATGAAGCGACTCACATAGCCAACGGAATAGGCCAAGTCGGGTCTTGTGTTAATGAGATACCTCAAACTTCCGACCACACTCCTATACTCCGTTGCATCAACCGCAGGTGCTTCACTCCTTTTGCTCAGTTTAAGACGAGGTTCCATCGGAACATGAGTTGGATTGCACTCTTTCATGCCACATTTCTCGAGTATCTTCTTTGCATATGCCTCTTGGCATAGCGTGATCTCACCCAGCTTTTGATGTACTTCGACCCCAAGGTAGTAGCTCAACAAGCCTAGATCACTCATCTTGAATAACTCCTTCATCTGTAGCTTGAACTTTGCAATCTCCTTCTCATCCGCTCCTGTTATCAATAGATCATCAACATAGATGCCAACTAGTAGATGATCCCTTCCTTTACCTCGCTTATACATCGCATGCTCCAGTGGGCTCTTCTCGAATCCGAGAGAGATCAATGTACGATCAAGCTTGATGTTCCACGCCCGAGGGGATTACCGTAGCCCATACAACGCCTTGTGTAGCTTCAAAACCTTGTGTTCTTCTCCCTCTTTGATGTATCCTGGTGGTTGCTTCACATAAACTTCTTCTAACTCCCCATTCAAAAACGCGGATTTCACATCCATGTGATGCAATTTCCAAGATTCTTGAGTTGCGAGAGCAATAAGTAATCTCACCGATTCCATCCTTGCAACGGGAGCAAACACTTCTTCGAAATCCACACCTTGCTCTTGCACGTATCCCTTGGCCACTAGTCGAGCTTTGTGTTTCACCAACTTCCCTTCGGCATCCTTCTTGATCTTGTACACCCACTTGAGCCCTATGGCCTTGTGATTGTTGGGTAGATTGACAAGCTCCCATGTATCGTTGTCGCGGATCGACCCCAACTCCTCATCGATAGCCCGACGCCAACACTCCTCCGTATTAGCATCCTCGAATTTCGTCGGCTCCTTGGTGAGTAAACACCGACCTTGTCCTCTCCCTCGCGCACGCGCTGTACGAAGGGTCTCCGGCGGATACAACTCCAGTACACTTCGGAATTTTTCTGGAGTAGGTGGCCGTCTCCTTTCTTCTCGTGCACTTGGAGGAGACGTGGAAGCTGACGTAGTACTTGTTTCAGCGTCTACTGAATTTCCTGCAGTTTCTGTTGGTGTACTGCATGTTGGCGACGTGACATCGTCGCCCGCGTCCACTTCTGGACTGCCGCAAGTCCCTCCTGGATGGGAGTGTGCAGCTGATGGGCCACTTGCGCCAGGGATCTCGTCCGCGCGTGGAATGGATGGCGACGCCGAGCCTCCAGGTGCAGCGCGTGAGCTGCTGCTCGTGCCGGGACTCCCACGCGGAGATACCTCTCCAGGCGTAGCGCTGCTGCTGCTCACTTCCAGACTTCCATCTTCTGAACTAGCGCCTAAATCCATAACGCCACGGGACGCCGTTTCTTGATCATCTGCATGCGAATCACTGTAGACTACAGTAAATATTTCATCAGAAATTGATTGTACCGGTTCCACAGAGCCCCAATTCCATGATTTATCCTCCTCAAAGACGACGCCGCATGTCACCACCACCTGCTTTTTCACTGGATTGTACGCGCGATACGCCTTCGAACCGAATTCATAGCCGATCATGACCATTGGAGTACTTCGATATGCCAACTTGCTAGTATGCCCGGTCACCGTCTTCACATGCGCCACGCACCCGAAAGTGCAAAGATGATCAACTGAGGGCTTGCGCCCGTACCATGCTTCGTACGGCGTCATACCAACAACACTCTTAGTTGGCGCCCTGTTCAGCAAATAGACAGCTGTACTAACTGCCTCACCCCAAAACCTGCCTGGCATGCCTTTGCTCTTCATCATGCTGCGTGCCATGGCCACCACGGTTTGGTTCCTTCTTTCCACAATACCGTTTTGCTGCGGTGAATATGGTGCGGTGAGATACCGCCGGATCCCATTAGCTTCACAAAACGCCTTGAATTCATTGGATTTGAACTCCCCACCCCGATCTGTGCGGAGGGCCTTCAACTTTGCCTCGGACTCCACCTCGGCTGCCATCTTCACAATCCTGAACGCTTGCAAAGCTTGATCCTTACTCTTCAGCAACACAACCCACATGTATCTACTGAAGTCGTCGACAATGAGAAAAAAGTACTTGTTCCCGGCGGGGGTCGCTGGCGTGATTGGTCCGCATAAGTCTCCATGCACCAACTCAAGAACCTTACTTGCTCGATATTGTCCCTCCCTTGGAAACGGGGCTCGCCTTTGCTTCCCAATGAGACAACCGTCGCACACTTGCTCAACATGATCAACACACGGTAAGCCACGTACCATCTCCTTCTGTCCAAGTTGTCGTAGAGCTTGGAAATTTAGATGTTCGTAGCGTGCATGCCACTTCCACGCTGAGTCTTCCATGCTTGTCATCAAACATATTGGATCCGCCCGATTGAGATTGAGGATGTAGAGTCTATTCTTCGACCTCTCCACCTTCATGATGAGCTGCCTTTGGCGGTCATATCCCCTCAGGAACTCGTCCTCCAACACGATCTTGCATCCACGCTCCGCGAGCTGACCAAGACTGATAATGTTGGTCTTAAGCTTGGGAATATAGTACACGTCAGTGAGTACCTTGTGACCTCCATCCTTCAACTCAAACAGGACAGTGCCTCGTCCTGCAATCTCCACCTTCGATCCATCGCCGAATCGAACGGAGCCTCCAACCGTGAGGTTCAACTCAGAAAACTGAGCCTTGTCGATCTCTTCCACGAGCGTGACGATATCCGTAGCGGACTCCTGAGAAGTTGATTCCTTGGAGGTCATTATCTCGCAAGCTTCGAGCATGAGCATCATCGGTCCATCATCTCCTTCCTTCGCCATGAGAGCTTTCTCCTTTGAACGGTTGGGACACTCCGGTTTGAAGTGCCCGAGCTGATTGCACTTATGGCAGCGAAGATTCTTCTTATCGAATTTCTTCTTTGGCTTCTTCGGCTTGCTGTCCGACTTCTTCGCCGGGACCGAACCATCGACACTGCCAGATGCCTTATCGCTCCTCTCCTTGGTGACCATTGCCTGCCACTGGGCTCGTGTAAGCATGAGGTGCTCATCTTGATTCGCGTCGCCATAGGTGATCTTCATCCGCTCGTCATGCGCCTTGAACCGTCCAACCAGGTCATCCATCGTGAGGGTGGTGAGATCAACGCATTGCTCGATTGCCGACACCACAGATATGTACCGCGGCGGCGCTGCATGTAGGAAACGCATTACGACTGAGATATCTTCCAGCTTCTCACCTTGCGCGCGAATCCCGTTGACAATTGTGGCTACCCTCGAGGCAAAAGCATCCAGCGTCTCATCTCCTCCCATCTCCAGGTTCTCGTACTTCTTCTGCAAGATTTGTAGGGCCGCCCTGCGGACGCGCTCGTGCCCAATATTCAACGTCTTGAGTGTCTCCCACGCCTCCTTTGCAGAAACCTTCGAGATCAGGTGCTGCATCACGTCCGCCGGCACCACGGAGCCGATGGCCGTGAGTGCCTGTCGGTCCTTGCGGTACTTCAACGCGCCCTTCTTGAACTCGTCGCCGCCGGGATCGACAGCCTCCCAGATGTCGTTGCCCTCCATGGCCCACTCCATCCGTTTCGCCCATGTCGTGTAGTTGCCGCGATCATACCGCGGGTACTGCGACGACACCGATGCACCCGCAGCTGCACCGGAGTACTCGCCTTGCTCCTTGCCCGTCATGACCTCCCGTTACTAGGAGATCCTCCGCGAGGCTCTGATACCAATTGTTGGCCCAGCCCCAAATGCCGAGTGCAGTCCGGCGTGACGACAACGAAGTATTCCGGCGAGTTGCGCGCACGTATAAGAACCAGCTAATAACGATCAGCAAGCTAGCTATCTAGCCTGATCAAAATAACTAGCTCTCTCAACTCACACGAGTACGTACGGAAAAAACAATGTTGATGACTACAGGGCCCTCTCGGTCATGTTGTTTGTATTGAATCTCACGGTTGTCTTATAAGGCTATTATATAGGTGTATATATACCCGATAAGACGCATCGTCAATACGAATATGTGTTGGACTACTAGTCCTATTCGGAACACACTAACAGTGCCGAGTAGGCCATGGCGAGCGCGGAACAGCGCGAGGCCGACGCTGATGCGCTGCGGCTGCGAGATGCCGCGGTCCTCGCCAGTGGCCCGCCGGGCCAGGGGCACCAGCGCGGCGTTGTAGACGGGGATGAGCACGAGCATGGCCAGCACGTCGAAGGCGTCCATGGAGGCCGGCGGCACGGCGAAACGCCCCACGCGGTTGTCCATCGCCATGCCCTGCTCCATCAAGGTGGACGACATCTGCGCCGTGGCCATGTAGAAGACCACCAAGGACGCCCACACGGGGCACAGACGCAGCAGCTTCTTCACCTCCTCCACCTGGGACACCGTGCATAGCCTCCACTGGCCTTCCTTGCCCGACGTCGGTGCCGGCACAATGGCAGCCTTGTCCAAAAATCTGAACTGAGCGGTATGGTGGACCTTGAAGCCGGCAGCCTCTGAAGGGGGAGGCAGGTGATGCAGTGCAGAGCAATCGTGAGGCAGCTCCAGCCGGCGATTCCTGGCAGCCGCGACAACAACCTGGGAGACCCTTGTCATGGGGCTCCTCTCCCCTGGCCTCCTGTACCTGTACGCCCTCCTACCGGCGAGGAACACCCCGAAGCCGAGGCTCATGAGGAGCAGCGGGACCGCGAAGCCGACACCCCAACCGACGTTGTCCTGCACCCACACCAGCACCGTGGTCGACAGCAGGGAGCCACGTTGATGGAGAAGTAGTACCAGTTGAAGAAGGACCCCTTCCTCACGCGCTCCGCGGGGTCCGAGACGTCGAACTGGTCGGCGCCGAAGGCAGAGGTGTAGGGCTTGATGCCGCCATTGCCAAGCGCCGTGAGGTAGAGTCCTAGGTAGACGGGGACGCGGCCGTGGTTGGAGGATCGCAGCATCCATGGAAGCGTCGCAGAAACCGTCAGCACAAGCATCCCCTGAATATTCATGAAAATGATGCTCGATCAGGAATCACATTTTCCTTTCCTTTTAGATTACAAAAGGGAGCGAGGAGGTGTGTCGTAAATGTGAACCACTTACGGCGGCGTAGATCGAGAGAAAAATCACTATCGTCTTGTATTTTCCCCAGTATGTGTCTGCCAAGAAAGCTCCAAGAAGTGGTGTGAAGAATGTTGTGCCGATCCAGGTAGCTAGACACGTTCCTCGCAGCGTCGACCTTGCTTTCATGGAGCACGCTGGTAAGGTAGGTGACCAGGTTCTTGGATATTGCGAAGAAGGCCAAGCATTCGCTGAACTCGATACCTAGATAGAGCAAACAGAATAATGATGATCATCTTGATTTTAGAGGAGAAAAAAAAGGATGAACAACTGCATACAGTATATGAGATGTTTGTTTCAACTTTCAACTCTGCTCTTGCGCAGCAACATTACCTAAAACGAAGAAGCACGCTCTCCAGTTCCCTGTACTCATCTTAACAGCAGGCTGTCCATTAGCATCGACTGTTCCATCGCTAGTGTACCTTGAATCCCCATCCTGTGTCTGTGTGAGTGTGATGATACGGTAAACAAAGCTATGATTAATTGAGTGAGTGCACATATACAGCTGTATGAAATCGAATAATTCTAGTTTACACTTGCCAGATACATCTCAGGAGGTATGGGACGCAACAGGGGTCTCTCCTCATCGCCTGCTTCCATAGCTGAGCAATTTTAGGTATCTGCAACAGCAGTACGTAGGAGTAGGAGGGAGGATTAGCAACAGAAATAATCCTTTCGTCCCTACAGAGCTTCCAAGACGACTCTGGAAAAAAAAACTCGAACCGCCGAACAAGGAAGTGCTTGGTAATCTGAATGATTCAAGTCTATTTGGTACCAAATTTGCAAACGAATCAACTATTCGGAAGAAGGAAAATCTGAAGCGGAGAGAGAGAAAGAGAGAGAGAGAGAGAGAGAGAGAGAGAGAGAGAGAGAGAGAGAGAGAGAGAGAGAGAGAGAGAGAGAGAGAGAGAGAGAGAGAGAGAGAGAGAGAGAGAGAGAGAGAGAGAGAGAGAGAGAGAGAGACCTCGTGCGCTGGATGATCATTGATATCAGAAGAGAGGAACCCAAGGAAGCAGATGGGATGCCTCTCTCGGTGGGAATCACTTTCAGTGTAGGAGGAATCTATCGGATGCCTGTAATAGCGTACATTTCCGTATTTTATTTTATTTTTGAATAACACTAAGAAAACTGCTATATTCATTGCATGGAAAAGCATATAGACCCAAACTGCTCGGTGTATTGAAGGGAAACCGGGTAAAAACTTACATCAACAAGAGCAATATACACTATACAAAGTGGCACTACAGAAAATTTTGAAGACGCCAACTACCAGTGCGCTACGCCGACGGACAAATTCGGAGCCGTCGGCGTAGCTTCCTCCCCAGGCCAGCACGACACCAGGCCGTTGGCATAGCATTTTGTGCCGACGGTGGCCCTCGGCACAGCGCAGCCGTCGGCGTAGTGGATCGAGCGGCGCCGACGGTGACCCTCGGCGCAATCTTGGCCCTCGGCGTATCCCCAGCTCGAACACGGCGCCGCAAACGCCGTTTGCTGGCTACGCTGTGCCGACGGCGGGGCCATCGGTGTAGACCCTATGCGCCACGTCCTCCTCCACATGCGTGTATGGCGTGGGTTATGCCGACAGCTTAGCCGTCGACGTAGCCTTTCAGAAAAAAAAAATCTTCTGATTTTCAGATTATTTGTATACTACCGGGTTTGGTTGGGCTTATCCTTTAGATTATTTTTTCCATTTAATTTTAGCCATATATTTTATACTAATTTATTAATTACTCCCAATATATTTTGTACTCCGATTGTAGTCGTTTGTAATGTTTGGATGGCAGTCTCCATCGTCGCGATTCTCTTCGCTCGGGTGCATGTGTCCCCCTTTGCATGCGTGCGATGTAACCTAAAGCGAAGGTTCTGGACTTATATAAGGGGGAAACTCTCCATTCCGACGAAACCGGGTAGGATGGTGTCCTCCCCTTGTGAACCATGCATGTGGCCCTAGCACATGCATGGAAGTGTGGTGCTATGTTGAAACATGCAAACCCTAGTGCCCGAGTGCATGTGTCCCCCTTTTCACGTGTGCGCTGAAACCTAAAGCGAAGGTTCTGGACTTATATAAGGGGGAAACTCCCTGTTCCGTTGAAACCTGGTAGGATGGTGTCCTCCCCTTGTGAACCAACATGGTTTTACATCATCATATGAACTAAACAAACACAAAACAAGAGAGTGTTATGCCAGGCTACCCCTGTCAGAGGAACGTCTAGGGGGGTAGACGATCCGATGCCCATAGATAAGGGTTGCGCAGCAGACCACGCTCTAGGGCGTCGGAATACCTCAAGGACTTGCATGTGGCCCTAGCACATGCATGGAAGTGTGGTGCTATGTTGAAACATGCAAAACGTAGTCCCCGGGTGCATGTGTCCACCTTTGCATGCGTGCGCTGTAACCTAAAGCGAAGGTTCTGGACTTATATAAGGGGGAATCTCCCTGCTCTGGTGAAACCGGGTAGGACGGTGCCCTCCCCTTGTGAACCAACATGGTTTTACATCATCATATGACCTAAACAAACGCAAAAAAAGAGAGTGCTACGCCGGGCTACCCCTGTCAGAGGAACGTCTAGGGGGTAGACGATCTGATGCCCACAAATCAGGGTTCCGCAGTAGACCACGCTCCGGGGCATCGGAATACCTCAAGGACTTGCATGTGTCCCTAGAACATGCATGAAAGTGTGGTGCTATGTCGAAACATTCAAAACCTAGTCCACGGGTGCATGTGTCCCCCTTTGCATGCGTGTGTTGTAACCTAAAGCGAAGGTTCTGGACTAATATAAGGGGGAAACTCCCTGTTCCGGTGAAACCGGGTAGGATGGTGCCCTCCCTTGTGAACCAAGATGGTTTTACATCATCATATGACCTAAACAAACACAAAACAAGAGAGTGCTACGCCAGCCTACCCCTGTCAGAGGAACGTCTAAGGGGGTAGATGATCCGATGCCCACAGATCAGGGTTCCGCAGCAAACCATGCTCCGGGGCGTCGGAATACCTCAAGGACTTGCATGTGTCCCTCGAACATGCATGGAAGTGTGTTGCTATGTTGAAACATGCAAAACCTAGTCCCCGGGTGCATGTGTCCCCCTTTGCATGCGTGTGCGCTGAAACCTAAAGCGAAGGTTCTGGACTTATATAAGGGGGAAACTCTGTGTTCCGTTGAAACCTGGTAGGATGGTGTCCTCCCCTTCTGAACCAACATGGTTTTACATCATCATATGAACTAAACAAACACAAAACAAGAGAGTGTTATGCCAGGCTACCCCTGTCAGAGGAACGTCTAGGGGGGTAGACGATCCGATGCCCATAGATAAGGGTTGCGCAGCAGACCACGCTCTAGGGCGTCGGAATACCTCAAGGACTTGCATGTGGCCCTAGCACATGCATGGAAGTGTGGTGCTATGTTGAAACATGCAAAACGTAGTCCCCGGGTGCATGTGTCCACCTTTGCATGCGTGCGCTGTAACCTAAAGCGAAGGTTCTGGACTTATATAAGGGGGAATCTCCCTGTTCTGGTGAAACCGGGTAGGACGGTGCCCTCCCCTTGTGAACCAACATGGTTTTACATCATCATATGACCTAAACAAACGGAAAAAAAGAGAGTGCTACGCCGGGCTACCCCTGTTAGAGGAACGTCTAGGGGGTAGACGATCGGATGCCACAAATCAGGGTTCCGCAGTAGACCACGCTCCGGGGCGTCGGAATACCTCAAGGACTTGCATGTGTCCCTAGCACATGCATGAAAGTGTGGTGCTATGTTGAAACATTCAACACCTAGTCCCCGGGTGCATGTGTCCCCCTTTGCATGCGTGCGTTGTAACCTAAAGCGAAGGTTCTGGACTAATATAAGGGGGAAACTCCCTGTTCCGGTGAAACCGGGTAGGATGTTGCCCTCCCTTGTGAACCAAGATGGTTTTAAATCATCATATGACCAAACCAAACACAAAACAAGAGAGTGCTACGCCAGGCTACCCCTGTCAGAGGAACGTCTAAGGGGGTAGATGATCCGATGCCCACAGATCAGGGTTCCGCAGCAAACCATGCTCCGGGGCGTCGGAGTACCTCAAGGACTTGCATGTGTCCCTAGAACATGCATGGAAGTGTGTTGCTATGTTGAAACATGCAAAACCTAGTCTCCGGGTGCATGTGTCCCCCTTTGCATGCGTGTGCACTGAAACCTAAAGCGAAGGTTCTGGACTTATATAAGGGGGAAACTCCGTGTTCCGTTGAAACCTGGTAGGATGGTGTCCTCCCCTTGTGAACCAACATGGTTTCACATCATCATATGACCTAAACAAACACAAAACAAGAGAGTGTTATGCCAGGCTACCCCTGTCAGAGGAACGTCTAGGGGGGTAGACGATCCGATGCCCACAGATCAGGGTTGCGCAGCAGACCACGCTCTAGGGCGTCGGAATACCTCAAGGAATTGCATGTGGCCCTAGCACATGCATGGAAGTGTGGTGCTATGTTGAAACATGCAAAACCTAGTCCCCGGGTGCATGTGTCCACCTTTGCATGCGTGCGCTGTAACCTAAACCGAAGGTTCTGGACTTATATAAGGGGGAATCTCCCTGTTCTGGTGAAACCGGGTAGGACGGTGCCCTCCCCTTGTGAACCAACATGGTTTTACATCATCATATGACCTAAACAAACGCAAAAAAAGAGAGTGCTATGCCGGGCTACCCCTGTCAGAGGAACGTCTAGGGGGTAGACGATCTGATGCCCACAAATCAGGGTTCCGCAGTAGACCATGCTCCGGGGCGTCGGAATACCTCAAGGACTTGCATGTGTCCCTAGCACATGCATGAAAGTGTGGTGCTATGTTGACACATTCAATACCTAGTCCCCGGGTGCATGTGTCCCCCTTTGCATGCGTGCGTTGTAACCTAAGGCGAAGGTTCTGGACTAATATAAGGGGGAAACTCCCTATTCCGGTGAAACCGGGTAGGATGGTGCCCTCCCTTGTGAACCAAGATGGTTTTACATCATCATATGATCTAAACAAACACAAAACAAGAGAGTGCTACGCCAGGCTACCCCTGTCAGAGGAACGTCTAAGGAGGTAGATGATCCGATGCCCACAGATCAGGGTTCCGCAGCAAACCATGCTCCGGGGCGTTGGAATACCTCAAGGACTTGCATGTGTCCCTAGAACATGCATGGAAGTGTGTTGCTATGTTGAAACATGCAAAACCTAGTCCCCGGGTGCATGTGTCCCCCTTTGCATGCGTGCGTTGTAACCTAAAGCGAAGGTTCTGGACTAATATAAGGGGGAAACTCCCTGTTCCGGTGAAACCGGGTAGGATGGTGCCCTCCCCTTGTGAACCAACATGGTTTTACATCATCATATGACCTAAACAAACACAAAACAAGAGAGTGCTACGCCAGGCTACCCCTGTCAGAGGAACGTCTAAGGGGGTAGATGATCCGATGCCCACAGATCAGGGTTCCACAGCAAACCATGCTCCGGGGCGTCGGAATACCTCAAGGACTTGCATGTGTCCCTAGCACATGCATGGAAGTGTGGTGCTATGTTGAAAAATGCAAAACCTAGTCCCCGGGTGCATGTGTCCCCCTTTGCATGCGTGTGTTGTAACCTAAAGCTAATTTTCTAGACTTATATAAGGGGGAAACTGCCTGTTCCGGTGAAACCGGGTAGGATGGTGCCCTCCCCTTGTGAACCAGCATGGTTTTACATCATCATATGACCTAAACAAACACAAAACAAGAGAGTGCTACGTTGGGCTACCCCTGTCAGAGGAACGTCTAGGGGGGTAGACGATCTGATGCCCACAGATCAGGGTTCCGCAGCAGACCACGCTCCGGGGCGTCGGAATACCTCAAGGACTTGCATGTGGCCGTATCACATGCATGTAAGTGTGGTGCTATGTTGAAACATGCAAAACCTAGTCCCCGGGTGCATGTGTGCCCCTTTGCGTGCGTGCGTTGTAACCTAAAGCTAAGGTTCTGGACTTATATAAGGGGGAAACTCCCTGTTCCGTTGAAACCGGGTAGGATGGTGCCCTCCCCTTGTGAACCAGCATGGTTTTACATCATCATATGACCTAAACAAACACAAAAACAAGAGAGTGCTACGCTGGGCTACCCCTGTCAGAGGAACGTCTAGGGGGGTAGACGATCTGATGCCCACAGATCAAGGTTCCGCAGTAGACCACGCTCCAGTGCGTCGGAATACCTCAAGGACTTGAATGTGGCCCTAGCACATGCATGGAAGTGAGGTGCTATGTTGAAACATGCAAAACCTAGTCCCCGGGTGCATGTGTCCCCCATTGCATGCGTGCGATGTTACCTAAAGCGAAGGTTCTGGACTTATATAACGGGGAAACTCCCTATTCCGGTGAAACCGGGTAGGATGGTGACCTCCCCTTGTGAACCAACATGGTTTACATCATAATATGACCGAAAAAACACAAAACAATAGAGTGCTACGCCAGGCTACCCCTGTCAGAGGAACGTCTAAGGGGGTAGACGATCCGACGCCCACAGATCAGGGTTCCGTAGCAGACCATGCTCTAGGGCGTCGAAATACCTCAAGGACTTGCATGTGGCCCTAGCACATGCATGGAAGTGTGGTGCTATGTTGAAACATGCAAAACCTAGTGCCCGAGTGCATGTGTCCCCCTTTTCATGTGTGCGATGAAACCTAAAGCGAAGGTTCTGGAATTATATAAGGGGGAAACTCCCTGTTCCGTTGAAACCTGGTAGGATGGTGCCCTCCCCTTGTGAACCAACATGGTTTTACATCATCATATGACCTAAACAAACACAAAACAAGAGAATGTTATGCCAGGCTACCCCTGTTAGAGGAACGTCTAGGTGGGTAGACCATCCGATGCCCACAGATCAGGGTTCCACAGCAGACCACGCTCTGGGGCGTCGGAATACCTCAAGGACTTGCATGTCGCCCTAGAACATGCATGGAAGTGTGATTCTATGTTGAAACATGCAAAACCTAGTCCCCGGGTGCATGTGTCCACCTTTGCATGCGTGCGCTGTAACCTAAAGTGAAGGTTCTGGACTTATATAAGGGGGAATCTCCCTGTTCCGGTGAAAGCGGGTTGGATGGTGCCCTCCCCTTGTGAACCAACATGGTTTTACATCATCATATGACCTAAAAAAACACAAAACAAGAGAGTGCTACGCCGGGCTACCCCTGTCAGAGGAACGTCTAGGGGGTAGACGATCTGATGCCCACAAATCAGGGTTCCGCAGCAGACCACGCTCCGGGGCGTCGGAATACCTCAAGGACTTGCATCTGGCCCTAGCACATGCATGGAAGTGCGGTGCTATGTTGAAACGTGCAAAACCTAGTCCTCAGGTGCATGTGTCCCCCTTTGCATGCGTGCGATGTAACCTAAAGCGAAGTTTCTGGACTTATATAACGGGGAAACTCCCTGTTCCGGTGAAACCGGGTAGGATGGTGACCTCCCCTTGTGAACCAACATGGATTTACATCATCATATGACCTAAAAAAACACAAAACAAGAGAGTGCTACGCCGGGCTACCCCTGTCAGAGGAACGTCTAGGGGGGTAGACGATCTGATGCCCACAGATTAGGGTTCCTCAGCAGACCACGCTCCGGGGCGTCGGAATACCTCAAGGACTTGCATGTGGCCCTATCAAATGCATGGAAGTGTGGTGCTATGTTGAAACATGCAAAACCTAGTCCCCGGGTGCATGTGTCCCCCTTTGCATGCGTGCGCTGTAACCTAAAGCGAAGGTTCTGGACTTATATAAGGGGGAAACTCCCCGTTCCGGTGAAACCGGGTAGGATGGTGACCTCCCTTGTGAACCAACATGGTTTTCATCATAACTTGACCTAAAAAAACACAAAACAAGAGAGTGCTACGCCAGGCTACCCCTATCAGAGGAACGTCTAAGGGGGTAGACGATTAGATGCCCACAGATTAGGGTTCCGCAGCAGACCATGCTCCGGGGCGTCGGAATACCTCAAGGACTTGCTTGTAGCCCTTGCACATGCATGGAAGTGTGGTGCTATGTTGAAACATGCAAAACCTAGTCCCCGGGTGCATGTGTCCACCTTTGCATGCGTGCGCTATAACCTAAAGCGAAGGTTCTAGACTTATATAAGGGGGAATCTCCCTGTTCCGGTGAAACCGGGTTGGATGGTGCCCTCCCCTTGTGAACCAACATGGTTTTACATCATCATATGACCTAAACAAACAAAAAACAATAGAGTGCTACGTCGGGCTACCCCTGTCAGAGGAACGTCTAGGGGGGTAGACGATTGGATGCCCACAGATCAGAGTTCCGCAACAGACCACGCTCCGGGGCGTCGGAATACCTCAAGGACTTGCATGTGCCCCTATCACATGCATGGAAGTGTGGTGCTATGTTGAAACATGCAAAACCTATTCCCCGGGTGCATGTGTCCCCCTTTGTGTGCGTGCGTTGTAACCTAAAGCTAAGGTTCTGGACTTATATAAGGGGGAATCTCCCTGTTCCGGTGAAACCGGGTAGGATGGTGCCCTTCCCTTGTGAACCAGCATGGTTTTACATCATCATATGACCTAAACAAACACAAAACAAGTGAGTGCTATGCCGGGATACCCCTGTCAGAGGAACATCTAAGGGGGTAGATGATCCGATGCCCACAGATCAAGGTTCCGCAGCAGGCCACGCTCTGGGGCGTCGGAATAACTCAAGGAATTGCATGTGGCCCTATCACATGCATGGAAGTGTGGTGCTATGTTGAAACATGCAAAACCTAGTCCCCGGGTGCATGTGTCCCCCTTTGCATGTGTGCGATGTAACCTAAAGCGAAGGTTCTGGACTTATATAACGGGGAAACTCCCAGTTCCGGTGAAACCGGGTAGGATGGTGACCTCCCCTTGTGAACCAGCATGGATTTACATCATCATATGACCTCAAAAAACACAAAACAAGTGAGTGCTACGCTGGGCTACCCCTGTCAGAGGAACGTCTAGGGGGGTAGACGATCGGATGCCCACAGATCAGGGTTCCGCAGCAGACCACACTCCGGGGCATCGGAATACCTCAAGGACTTGCATGTGGCCCTATCACATGCATGGAAGTGTGGTGCTATGTTGAAACATGCAAAACCTAGTCCCCGGGTACATGTGTGCCCCTTTGCGTGCGTTGGTTGTAACCTAAAGCTAAGGTTCTGGACTTATATAAGGGGGAAACTCCCCGTTCCGTTGAAACCGGGTAGGATGGTGCCCTCCCCTTGTGAACCAGCATGGTTTTACATCATCATATGACCTAAACAAAAACAAAACAAGAAGTGCTACGCTGGGCTACCCCTGTCAGAGGAACGTCTAGGGGGGTAGACGATCCGATGCCCACAGATCAAGGTTCCGCAGTAGACCACGCTCCGGGGCGTCTGAATACCTCAAGGACTTGAATGTGGCCCTAGCACATGCATGGAAGTGTGGTGCTATGTTGAACCATGCAAAACCTAGTCCCCGGGTGCATGTGTCCCCCTTTGCATGCGTGCGATGTAACCTAAAGCGAAGGTTCTAGACTTATATAACGGGGAAACTCCCTGTTCCGGTGAAACCGGGTAGGATGGTGACCTCCCCTTGTGAACCAACATGGATTTACATCATCATATGACCTAAAAAACACAAAACAAGAGAGTGCTACGCCAGGCTACCCCTGTCAGAGGAACGTCTAAGGGGGTAGACGATCCGACGCCCACACATCAGGGTTCCGCAGCAGACCATGCTCTGGGGCGTCGGAATACCTCAAGGACTTGCATATGGCCCTAGCACATGCATGGAAGTGTGGTGCTATGTTGAAACATGCAAAACCTAGTCCCCGGGTGCATGTTTCCCCCTTTGCATGCGTGCGTTGCAACCTAAAGCTAAGGTTCTGTACCAATATAAGAGGGAAACTCCCTGTTCCGGTGAAACCGGGTAGGATGGTGCCCTCCCCTTGTGAACCAGCATGGTTTTACATCATCATATGACCTAAACAAACACAAAACAAGAGAGTGCTACGTCGGGCTACCCCTGTCAGAGAAACATCTAGGGGGGGTAGACGAGCTGATGCCCACAGATCAGGGTTCCGCAGCAGACCACGCTCTGGGCATCGGAATACATCAAGGATTTGCATGTGGCCCTATCACATGCATGGAATTGTGGTGCTATGTTGAAACATGCAAAACCTATTCCTCGGGTGCATGTGTCCCCCTTTGCATGCGTGCGTTGTAACCTAAAGCGAAGGTTCTGGACTTATATAAGGGGGAAACTCCCTGTTCTGGTGAAACCGGGTAGGATTGTGCCCTCTCCTTGTGAACCAACATGGTTTTACATCATCATATGACCTAAACATTCACAAAACAAGAGAGTTGTACACCGGGCTACCCCTGTCAGAGGAACGTCTAGGGGGGTAGACGATCTGATGCCCACAGATCAGGGTTCCGCAGCAGACCACGCTCCGGGGCGTCGGAATACCTCAAGAACTTGCATGTGGCCCTAGCACATGCATGGAAGTGTGGTGCTATGTTGAAACATGCAAAACCTAGTCCCCGGGTGCATGTGTCCCCCTTTGCATGGGTGCGATGTAACCTGAAGTGAAGGTTCTGGACTTATATAACGGGGAAACTCTCTGTTCCGGTGAAACCGGGTAGGATGGTGACCTTCCCTTGTGAACCAACATGGATTTACATCATCATATGACCTAAAAAAACACAAAACAAGAGAGTGCTACGCCGGGATACCCCTGTCAGAGGAACGTCTAGGGGGGTAGATGATCTGATGCCCACAGATCAGGGTTCCGCAGCAGACCACGCTCCGGGGCATCGGAATACCTCAAGGACTTGCATATGGCCCTATGACATGCATGGAAGTGTGGTGCTATGTTGAAACATGCAAAACCTAGTACCCGGGAGCATCTGTCCCCCTTTGCATGCGTGCGCTGTAACCTAAAGCGAAGGTTCTGGACTTATATAAGGTGGGAACTCCCTGTTCCGGTGAAACCGGGTAGGATGGTGCCCTCCCCTTGTGAACAAACATGGTTTTACATCATAAGATGACCTAAAAAACACAAAACAAGAGAGTGCTACGCCGGGCTACCCCTGTCAGAGTAACGTCTAAGCGGGTAGACGACATGATGCCCACAGATCAGGTTTTCGCAGCAGACCACGCTCCGGGGCGTCGGAATACCTCAAGGACTTGCTTGTGGCCCTTGCACATGCATGTAAGTGTGGTGCTATGTTGAAACATGCAAAACCTAGTCCCCGGGTGCATGTGTCCCCCTTTGCATTCGTGTGTTGTAACCTAAAGCTAAGTTTCTAGACTTATATAAGGGGGAAACTGCCTGTTCCGGTGAAACCGGGTAGGATGGTGCCCTCCCCTTGTGAACCAGCATGGTTTTACATCATCATATGACCTAAACAAACACAAAACAAGACAGTTCTACGTCGGGCTACCCCTGTCAGAGGAACGTCTAGCGGGGTAGACGATCTGATGACCACAGATCAGGGTTCCACAGCAGACCACGCTCCGGGGCGTCGGAATACCTCAAGGACTTGCATGTGGCCCTATCAAATGCATGGAAGTGTGGTGCAATGTTGAAACATGCAAAACCTAGTCCCCGGGTGCATGTGTGCCCCTTTGCGTGCGTGCGTTTTAACCTAAAGCTAAGGTTCTGGACTTATATAAGGGGGAAACTCCCTGTTCCGTTGAAACGGGCTAGGATGGTGCCCTCCCCTTGTGAACCAGAATGGTTTTACATCATCATATGACCTAAACAAACACAAAACAAGAGAGTGCTACGCTGGGCTACCCCTGTCAGAGGAACGTCTAGGGGGGTAGACGATCCGATGCCCACATATCAAGGTTCCACAGTAGACCACGCTCCGGGGAGTCGGAATACCTCAAGGACTTGAATGTGGCCCTAGCACATGCATTGAAGTGAGGTGCTATGTTGAAACATGCAAAACCTAGTCCCCGGGTGCATGTGTCCTCCTTTCCATGCGTGCGATGTAACCTAAAGCGAAGGTTCTGGACTTATAGAACGGGGAAACTCCCTGTTCCGGTGAAACCGGGTAGGATGGTGACCTCCCCTTGTGAACCAACATGGTTTTACATCATCATATGACCTAAAAAAACACAAAACAAGAGAGTGCTACGCCAGGCTACCCCTATCAGAGGAACGTCTAAGGGGGTAGACGATCCGACGCCACAGATCAGGGTTCCATAGCAGACCATGCTCTGGGGCGTCGGAATACCTCAAGGACTTGCATGTGGCCCTAGCACATGCATGGAAGTGTGGTGCTATGTTGAAACATGCAAAACCTAGTGCCCAAGTGCATGTGTCCCCCTTTTCATGA
The DNA here is from genome assembly GCA_916181665.1 of Avena sativa. Classification (NCBI taxonomy): domain Eukaryota; kingdom Viridiplantae; phylum Streptophyta; class Magnoliopsida; order Poales; family Poaceae; genus Avena; species Avena sativa. The sequence goes on along the minus strand of OV702283.1, from coordinate 366,385,205 downwards.
GTGCGCTGAAACTTCAAGCGAAGGTTCTGGACTTATATAAGGGGGAAACTCCCTGTTCCGTTGAAACCTGGTAGGATGGTTCCCTCCCCTTGTGAACCAACATGGTTTTACATCATCATATGACCTAAAAAAACACAAAACAAGAGAGTGTTATGCCAGGCTACCCCTGTCAGAGGAACGTCTAAGGGGGTAGACGATCCGACGCCCACAGATCAGGGTTCCGCAGCAGACCATGCTCTGGGCGTCCAAATACCTCAAGGACTTGCATGTGGCCCTATCACATGCATGGAAGTGTGGTGCTATGTTGAAACATGCAAAACCTAGGCCCCGGGTGCATGTTTCCCCCTTTGCATGCGTGCGTTGCAACCTAAAGCTAAGGTTCTGGACTTATATAAGGGGGAAACTCCCTATTCTGGTGAAACCGGGTAGGATGGTGCCCTCCCCTTGTGAACCTGCATGGTTTTACATCATCATATGACCTAAACAAGAACAAAACAAGAGAGTTCTACGTCGGGCTACCCCTGTCAGAGGAAAGTCTAGGGGGGTAGACGATCTGATGCCCATAGATCAGGGTTCCGTAGCAGACCACGCTCTGGGGCGTCGGAATACATCAAGGACTTGCAAGTGGCCCTATCACATGCATGGAAGTGTGGTGCTATGTTGAAACATGGAAAACCTATTCCCGGGTGCATGTGTCCCCCTTTGCATGCGTGCGTTGTAACCTAAAGCGAAGGTTCTGGACTTATATAAGGGGGAACTCCCTGTTCTGGTGAAACCGGGTAGGATTGTGCCCTCCCCTTGTGAACCAACATGGATTTACATCATCATATGACCTAAACAATCACAAAACAAGAGAGTGCTACGCCGGGCTACCCCTGTCAGAGGAACGTCTAGGGGGGTAGACGATCTGATGCCCACAGATCACGGTTCCGCAGCAGACCACGCTTCGGGGCATCGGAATACCTCAAGCACTTGATTGTGGCCCTATCACATGCATGGAAGTGTGGTGCTATATTGAAACATGCAAAACCTAGTCCCCGGGTGCATGTGTCCCCCTTTGTATGCGTGCGCTGTAACCTAAAGCGAAGGTTCTAGACTTATATAAGGGGGAAACCACCCGTTTCGGTGAAACCGGGTAGGATGGTGCCCTACCCTTGTGAACTAACATGGTTTTACATCATAAGATGACCTAAAAAACACAAAACAAGAGAGTGCTACGCCAGGCTACCCCTATCAGAGGAACGTCTAAGGGGGTAGACGATCCGATGCCCACAGATCAGGGTTCCGTAGCAGACCACACTCCGGGGCGTCGGAATACCTCAAGGACTTGCTTGTGGCCCTAGCACATGCATGGAAGTGTGGTGCTATGTTGAAACATGCAAAACCAAGTCCCCGGGTGCATGTGTCCCCCTTTGCATGCGTGTGTTGTAACCTAAAGCTAAGTTTCTAGACTTATATAAGGGGGAAACTGCCTATTCCGGTGAAACCGGGTAGGATGGTGCCCTCCCCTTGTGAACCAGCATGGTTTTACATCATCATATGACCTAAACAAACACAAAACAAGAGAGTGCTACGCCGGGCTACCCCTGTCAGAGGAACGTCTAGGGGGGGGTAGACGATTGGATGCCCATAGATCATGGTTGCGCAGCAGACCACGCTCCGAGGCGTCGGAATACCTCAAGGACTTGCATGTGGCTCTATCACATGCATGGAAGTGTGGTGCTATGTTGAAACATGCAAAACCTAGTCCCCGGGTGCATGTGTCTCCCTTTGCGTGCGTGCGTTGTAACCTAAAGCTAAGGTTCTGGAGTTATATAAGGGGGAAACTCCCCGTTCCGTTGAAACCAGGTAGGATGGTGCCCTTCCCTTGCGAACAAGCATCGTTTTACATCATCATATGACCTAAACAAACACAAAACAAGTGAGTGCTACGCCGGGCTACCCCTGTCAGAGGAACATCTAAGGGGGTAGACGATCCGATGCCCACAGATCAAGGTTCCGTAGCAGATCTCTAGGGCGTCGGAATACCTCAAGGAATTGCTTGTGGCCCTAGCACATGCATGGAAGTGTGGTGCTATGTTGAAACATGCAAAACCAGTCCCCGGGTGCATGTGTCCCCCTTTGCATGCGTGCGATGTATCCTAAAGCGAAGGTTCTGGACTTATATAACGGGGAAACTCCCTGTTCCGGTGAAACCGGGTAGGATGGTGACCTCCCCTTGTGAACCAGCATGGATTTACATCATCATATGACCTAAAAACACAAAACAAGACAGTGCTACGCCGGGATACCCCTCTCAGAGGAACGTCTAGGGGGGTAGACGATCTGATGCCCATAGATCAGGGTTCCGCAGCAGACCACGCTCCGGGGCGTCAGAATACCTCAAGGACTTGCATGTGGCCCTGTCACATGCATGAAAGTGTGGTGCTATGTTGAAACATGCAAAACCTAGTCCCCGGGTGCATGTGTCTCCCTTTGCGTGCGTGCGTTGTAACCTAAAGCTAAGGTTCTAGAGTTATATAAGGGGGAAACTCCCCGTTCCGTTGAAACCAGGTAGGATGGTGCCCTTCCCTTGCGAACAAGCATGGTTTTACATCATCATATGACCTAAACAAACACAAAACAAGTGAGTGCTACGCCGGGCTACCCCTGTCAGAGGAACATCTAAGGGGGTAGACGATCCGATGCCCACAGATCAAGGTTCCGCAGCAGATCTCTAGGGCGTCGGAATACCTCAAGGAATTGCTTGTGGCCCTAGCACATGCATGGAAGTGTGGTGCTATGTTGAAACATGCAAAACCTCGTCCCCGGGTGCATGTGTCCCCCTTTGCATGCGTGCGATGTATCCTAAAGCGAAGGTTCTGGACTTATATAACGGGGAAACTCCCTGTTCCGGTGAAACCGGGTAGGATGGTGACCTCCCCTTGTGAACCAGCATGGATTTACATCATCATATGACCTAAAAAACACAAAACAAGAGAGTGCTACGCCGGACTACCCTTGTCAGAGGAACGTCTAGGGGGGTAGACGATCTGATGCCCATAGATCAGGGTTCCGCAGCAGACCACGCTCCGGGGCGTCAGAATACCTCAAGGACTTGCATGTGGCCCTATCACATGCATGGAAGTGTGGTGCTATGTTGAAACATGCAAAACCTAGTCCCCGGGTGCATGTGTGCCCCTTTGCGTGCGTGTGTTGTAACCTAAAGCTAAGGTTCTGGACTTATATAAGGGGGAAACTCCCCGTTCCGTTGAAACCGGGTAGGATGGTGCCCTCCCCTTGTGAACCAGCATGGTTTTACAGCATCATATGACCTAAACAAACACAAAACAAGAGAGTGCTACGCTGGGCTATCCCTGTCAGAGGAACGTCTAGGGGGGTAGACGATCTGATGCCCACAGATCAAGGTTCCGCAGTAGACCACGCTTCGGGGCGTCGGAATACCTCAAGGACTTGAATGTGGCCCTAGCACATGCATGGAAGTGTGGTGCTATGTTGACACATGCAAAACCTAGTCCCCGGGTGCATGTGTCCCCCTTTGCATGCGTGCGATGTAACCTAAAGCGAAGGTTCCAGACTTATATAACGGGGGACTCCCTGTTCTGGTGAAACCGAGTAGGATGGTGACCTCCCCTTGTGAACCAACATGGTTTTACATCATCATATGACCTAAAAAACGCAAAACAAGAGAGTGCTACGCAGGCTACCCCTGTCAGAGGAACGTCTAAGGGGGTAGGCGATCCGATGCCCACAGATCAGGGTTCCGCAGCAGACCATGCTCTGGGGCGTCGAAATACCTCAAGGACTTGAATGTGGCCCTAGCACATGCATGGAAGTGTGGTGCTATGTTGAAACATGCAAAACCTAGTCCCCGGGTGCATGTTTCCCCCTTTGCATGCGTGTGTTGCAACCTAAAGCTAAGGTTCTGGACTTATATAAGGGGGAAACTCCCTATTCTGGTGAAACCGGGTAGGATGGTGCCCTCCCCTTGTGAACCAGCATGGTTTTACATCATCATATGACCTAAACAAACACAAAACAAGAGAGTGCTACGTCGGGCTACCCCTGTCAGAGGAAAGTCTAGGGGGGTAGACGATCTGATGCCCATAGATCAGGGTTCCGTAGCAGACCACGCTCTGGGACGTCGGAATACATCAAGGACTTGCAAGTGGCCCTATCACATGCATGCAAGTGTGGTGCTATATTGAAACATGCAAAACCTATTCCCGGGTGCATGTGTCCCCCTTTGCATGCGTGTGTTGTAACCTAAAGCGAAGGTTCTGGACTTATATAAGGGGGAACTCCCTGTTCTGGTGAAATCGGGTAGGATTGTGCCCTCCCCTTGTGAACCAACATGGTTTTACATCATCATATGACCTAAAAAACACAAAACAAGAGAGTGCTACGCCGGGATACCCCTGTCAGAGGAACGTCTAGGGGGGTAGATGATCTGATGCCCACAGATGAGGGTTCCGCAGAAGACCACGCTCCGGGGAGTCGGAATACCTCAAGGACATGCATGTGGCCCTAGCACATGCATGGAAGTGTGGTGCTATGTTGAAACATGCAAAACCTAGTCCCCGGGTGCATGTTTCCCCTTTGCATGCGTGCGATGTAACCTAAAGTGAAGGTTCTAGACTTATATAACGGGGAAACTCCCTGTTCGGTGAAACCAGGTAGGATGGTGACCTCCCCTTGTGAACCAACATGGATTTACATCATCATATGTCCTAAAAAACACAAAACAAGCGACTGCTATGCCGGGCTACCCCTGTGAGAGGAACGTCTAGGGGGTAGACGATCTGATGCCCACATCTCAGGGTTCCGCAGCAGACCACGCTCCGGGGCGTCGGAATACCTCAAGGACTTGCATGTGGCCCTATCACATGCATGGAAGTGTGGTGCTATGTTGAAACATGCAAAACCTAGTCCCCGGGTGCATGTGTCCCCCTTTGCATGCGTGCGCTGTAACCTAAAGCGAAGGTTCAGGACTTATATAAGGGGGAACTCCCCGTTCCGGTGTAACCGGGTAGGATCGTGCCCTCCCCTTATGAACAAACATGGTTTTACATCATAGTATGACCTAAAAAACACAAAAAAAGAGAGTGATACGCCGGGCTACCCCTGTCAGAGGAACGTCTAAGGGGGTAGACGATCCGATGCCGACAGATCACGGTTCCGCAGCAGACCACGCTCCGGGGCGTCGGAATACCTCAAGGACTTGCTTGTGGCCCTAGCACATGCATGGAAGTGTGGTGCTATGTTGAAACATGCAAAACCTAGTCCCCGGGTGCATGTGTGCCCCTTTTTGTGCGTGCGTTGTAACCTAAAGCTAAGGTTCTGGACTTATATAAGGGGGAAACTCCCCGTTCTGTTGAAACCGGGTAGGATGGTGCCCTCCCCTTGTGAACCAGCATGGTTTTACATCATCATATGACCTAAACAAACACAAAACAAGAGAGTGCTACGCTGGGCTACCCCTGTCAGAGGAACGTCTAGGGGGGGTAGACGATCCGATGCCCACAGATCAAGGTTCCGCAGTAGACCATGCTCCGGGGCGTCGGAATACCTCAAGGACTTGAATGAGGCCCTAGCACATGCATGGAAGTGTGGTGCTATGTTGAAACATGCAACACCTAGTCCCCGGGTGCATGTGTCCCCCTTTGCATGCATGCGATGTAACCTAAAGCGAAGGTTCTGGACTTATATAACGGGGAAACTCCCTGTTCCGGTGAAACCGGGTAGGATGGTGACCTCCCCTTGTGAACCAACATGGTTTTACATCATCATATGACCTAAAAACATAAAACAAGAGAGTGGTACGCCAGGCTACCCCTGTGAGAAGAAAGTCTAGGGGGTAGACGATCCGACGCCCACAGATCAGGGTTCCGCAGCAGACCATGCTCTCGGGCGTTGGAATACCTCAAGGAATTGCATGTGGCCCTAGCACATGCATGGAAGTGTGGTTCTATGTTGAAACATGCAAAACCTAGTCCCCGGGTGCATGTTTCCCCCTTTGCATGCGTGCGTTGCAACCTAAATCTAAGGTTCTGGACTTATATAAGGGGGAAACTCCCTGTTCTGGTGAAACCGGGTAGGATGTTGCCCTCCCCTTGTGAACCGGCATGGTTTTACATCATAATATGACCTAAACAAACACAAAACAAGAGAGTGCTACGTCGGGCTACCCCTGTCAGACGAACGTCTAGGGGGGTAGACGATCTGATGCCCACAGATCAGGGTTCCGCAGCAGACCACGCTCTGGGGCGTCGGAGTACATCAAGGACTTGCATGTGGCCCTATCACATGCATGTAAGTGTGGTGCTATGTTGAAACATGCAAAACCTCTTCCCCGGGTGCATGCGTCCCCCTTTGCATGCGTGCGTTGTAACCTAAAGCGAAGGTTCTGGATATATATAACAGGGAAACTCCCTGTTCCGGTGAAATTGGGTAGGATGGTGACCTCCCCTTGTGAACCAACATGGTTTTACATCATCATATGACCTAAACAAAAACAAAACAAGAAGTGCTACGCTGGGCTACCCCTGTCAGAGGAACGTCTAGGGGGGTAGACGATCCGATGCCCACAGATCAAGGTTCCGCAGTAGACCACGCTCCGGGGCGTCTGAATACCTCAAGGACTTGAATGTGGCCCCTGAACATGCATGGAAGTGTGGTGCTATGTTGAAACATGCAAAACCTAGTCCCAGGGTGCATGTGTCCCCCTTTGCATGCGTGCGCTGTAACCTAAAGCGAAGGTTCTAGACTTATATAAGGGGGGAACTCCCTGTTCCGGTGAAACCGGGTAGGATGGTGCCCTCCCCTTGTGAACCAACATGGTTTTACATCATAATATGATCTAAAAAACACAAAACAAGAGAGTGCTACGCCGGGCTACCCCTGTCAGAGGAACGTATAAGGGGGTAGACGATCCGATGCCCACAAATCAGGGTTCCGCAGCAGACCACGCTCCGGGGCGTCGGAATACCTCAAGGACTTGCTTGTGGCCCTAGCACATGCATGGAAGTGTGGTGCTATGTTGAAACATGCAAAACCAAGTCCCCGGGTGCATGTGTCCCCCTTTGCATGCGTGTGTTCTAACCTAAAGCTAACTTTCTAGACTTATATAAGGGGGAAACTGCCTATTCCGGTGAAACCGGGTAGGATGGTGCCCTCCCCTTGTGAACCAGCATGGTTTTACATCATCATATGACCTAAACAAACAGAAAACAAGAGAGTTCTACGTCGGGCTACCCCTGTCAGAGGAACGTCTAGGGGGGTAAACGATTTGATGCCCACAGATCAGGGTTCCGCAGCAGACCACGCTCCGGGGCGTCGGAATACCTCAAGGACTTGCATGTGGCCCTATCACATGCATGTAAGTGTGGTGCTATGTTGAAACATGCAAAACCTAGTCCCCGGGTGCATGTGTCCCCCTTTGCGTGCGTGCGTTGTAACCTAAAGCTAAGGTTCTGGACTTATATTAGGGGGAAACTCCCCATTCCGTTGAAACCGAGTAGGATGGTTCCCTTCCCTTGTGAACCAGCATGGTTTTACATCATCATATGACCTAAACAAACACAAAACAAGTGAGTGCTACGCTGGGCTACCCTTGTCAGAGGAACGTCTAGGGGGTAGACGATCTGATGCCCACAGATCAAGGTTCTGCAGTAGACCACGCTCCGGGGCGTCGGAATACCTCAAGGACTTGAATGTGGCCCTAGCACATGCATGGAAGTGTGGTGCTATGTTGAAACATGCAAAACCTAGTCCTCGGGTGCATGTGTCTCCCTTTGCATGCGTGCGATGTAACCTAAAGCGAAGGTTCTGGACTTATATAACGGGGAAACTCCCTGTTCCGGTGAAACCGGGTAGGATGGTGACCTCCCCTTGTGAACCAACATGGTTTTACATCATCATATGACCTAAAAAACACAAAACAAGAGAGCGCTACGCCAGGCTACCCCTATCAGACGAACTTCTAAGGGGGTAGACGATCCGATGTCCACAGATCAGGGTTCCGTAGCAGACCATACTCCGGGGCGTCAGAATACCTCAAGGACTTGCATGTGTCCCTATCACATGCATGGAAGTGTGGTGCTATGTTGAAACATGCAAAACCTAGTCCCCGGGTGCATGTGTGCCCCTTTACATTAGTGCGTTGTAACCTAAAGCTAAGGTTGTGGACTTATATAAGGGGGAAACTCCCCGTTCCGGTGAAACCGGGTAGGATTGTGCCCTCCCCTTGTGAACCAGCATGGTTTTACAGCATCATATGACCTAAACAAACACAAAACAATAGAGTGCTACGTCGGGCTACCCGTGTCAGAGGAACGTCTAGGGGGTAGACGATCTAATGCCCACAGATCAGGGTTCCGCAGCAGACCACGCTCTGGGGCGTCGGAATACATCAAGGACTTGCATGTGGCCCTATCACATGCATGGAAGTGTGGTGCTATGTTGAAACATGCAAAACCTATTCCCCGGGTGCATGTGTCCCCCTTTGCATGCGTGCGTTGTAAGTGGTCATCGGACGAAGACCGTCGGAGGGTCGGAATCATATGACAACATCATGTGTCCTTAGAGAGTGGTGCAAGGTTGTTAGGTGCGTTGTGTGCCCCCTTCTCGGACATTCTAGGCCCCGGAGCTCTGGCGGTCTTTTTCCAGCGAAACCCTAGGACCTGGGTATACCGGGGGCTACAATATGTTTCATGGTCCCAACCTTGGTATAATATGTAGGAATAGACTAAACAAACCTAAACAAAGAAAAAACTATATTGGTCAACACTCATCCGGGGCCGGTCAACGGGGTAGATCTACAGGTCCCTCGGACTAGGGTCTATATTTTATACGAAATAAATGAAAAGGAGGAAGAACAAAATAAAATAAAATATATCAAGTAGAACCCGATATAAAATGAAATATATTAAGTAGGAGCAAATAAAAAAGGAACTAAATAAATCTATGTGATCAAATAAAAAAGAAAATAAATAAATCAGAGGGCTGTGCCGATGGCTATACCGTCGGCGTAGGGCCTTTTGTTGGCCCAAACCAGCTGAGGGCTGTGCCGACTGCTATGTCGTGGCGTGGGGCCTTTTTGGCCTTAGCCCAAACTGGCCAACCAGCGCCCGAGCCGGTCCTCACTTTCTCAAACACGCGCCGAGCTCCCTCTCATCTCCAACCCTGCGCCGCCACCACAGTGCCAACCCTGCGTTGCCACCGCCGTCGACCTCCCCCCATCCCGAGCAACCCCTGAATCACTGCCGCCACCCTCGAATCGCCACCGCCACCACTCCAACCCCGCGCCGTCGTCGACCATCCCATCCTCCCCCCATCGCTGACCCGCCACCGCGAGCCGCCTTCCCTAATCCCCTCCTCCCCCCCAACCCGTCACTGACCAGCCACCTCCTCTGGTTCGACTCGCCCCTGGGCCTCCCCTGTCCGACTCGCCCCCTCAGGGCCTCCCCCTGGTCCGACTCGCCCTGGGGGCCTCCCCGTTCCCTGATCTGACCCGGCCCGAGCTGGAGCTCGTGGCTCGTGGCTCCTCTACAGGTCGAGTCGGGTCGGCCCCTGCCTTGTCCCGCTCGCGCGCCTCCTCGCCGGAGCTCCCAGGTAATTCCACCACACTTCTCTGTTTTAGGTAGTTATTAAGGTAGTATACATGGACGGATCTTCCATTGATCATGGGTGTTCAGATGAACACCCAAATGTTTCTGAAAAAAAAAATCTTTTGCATAATGTCTACTGTCCATGTTGCACATTTTCTCTTGCAAATCAAGACCAAACCTTGAATTAGCAAATAGTCCATATGGTGGCCACATACGACCCATCTAGCATGCCCTGCCACTAGCCGAGAGCAACCAGCCCTGACCTACGGATTGTTGTGAAAACAGTCTGGCAATGTTTAAAAGGCTTGAAAATATATTTGGGCTCTCTATTATTCTTACTAAAACAAACAAAAAATATGATCGTGTTTAGGTTATTTTTTAGTGACTTTTGTGGTGGTTAAATTTATCAGTCTTATTCGTAAAAAAAATTATTAAGAGGGAATTGTTCCTAATGTCTCATCATATCTCGCTTCCAAGCTATGACATATTCATATGGTCGTATTGCAATATTTTTATTAATTATTTTGTAGATTTCTTACCCTTATAGGTATTTTTGCCACAATGGCTAATTTGTACTTTTATTTGTCTTTGCAATCTATAGAATTTTAGGTGGACACTAGGCCCCGTCGGAGAGGTCACCGTCCCGGAGGTCATGACCGGAGGTCGCCGTTCGAGAGGTCGCCCTTCTGCTACCCGATCTTCCTCGACTATTCGATCATGCTTCGAGGGTATAAATCTTGCACCCATCTTGTAATGTACCTAGGTATTTATTTTTTGTGTCTAGATCACCAAGTCAGCTGTGAAACCTAGGCGTCTCCCGTTCGAAAGGGTTACAAGAATAAATATGCATTCCATTGCATATTTAAAAATGTAACTCTTTTGAATTGTCCATGATTTTTGACAGCCGGAGGATGTGTAGATTGGGTACGCTCTCCACGGTCTACCCCGAACCGAGACAGGATTTCGGTGGCGCCTCCCTGTTGTTCTCCGGATGCACAATTCTCTCGGCATTTTTGGCGGGACGTGTATCGAGAGAATAGCGGGGAGGTGCTGCCGAAATTTTGTCTCGGTCTGGTGTTGATCGTGGAGAACGTATCCAATCTACACATCCTCGGGTGGGATTAGAACATATCTTATCATATTAGACATGTTAGGTGTATGCATGGAATAACAACGGTAAAATTTGTGTATTTAGTTTTATGCCATTAATTAATATGAAATGTTGAATTTGTATTGTGGCTCCCGATGAAGCAGATGATGGCTGGTAATGGTTGGATGCACAGTGGTCGTATTAGTGCGCTTGAAAGAACAGATGAGTGGGTATGGAAGACCAATTTTCTGGTGAAGGAGTTAGCGCGTGGTTCAAAGGTAGTTCGTCCAAGGTGTCCTTACGCTCATTGCATGAGGCTTCGTCGTCAGACAAAGGATGATATGAGTAAACACCTTTGGCAGTATGGGTATATGCTTGACTACGAGCCTTTGGTTCACTTTTCTCAGTACGAACGTAATAGAGCTGAGGTGATGAGACAGCGGATCGATGGCATTGAGCACGATGGGATTATAAACTTGCTAGAGGATTTTTGGAATGCCGACATTCCAGATTCGCCACCTCCACCGGAGGAACCAGGTGAACCGGAGGAACCAGAGGCAACCGCGAAGGCCTTCCTTGATATGATGGCCTCGGCTAAGAGGCCTCTATATCCGGGTGCGAAAGTGTCTCGGCTCGATGCCATCTCGCAAATACTAGCCGAAAAGTCCCAGTACGCCACCACCCGAGCAAGCTTTGAACGTAATTTGTTTACGTATGGTAACATGTTGCCCGAAGGGCATTTTCTACCTAAAAGCATGTACGAATGCCGGAAAATCATGAAAGCGCTCACCATGGATTATGTAAAGATAGATTTTTGTCGAGTAGGTTGTCTTTTGTTTTAGAAACAGTTTGAGGATGACAAGTACTCCGGGGCATCTGAATACCTCAAGGACTTGAATGTGGCCCTAGCACATGCATGGAAGTGTGGTGCTATGTTGAAACATGCAAAACCTAGTCCCCGGGTGCATGTGTCCCCCTTTGCATGCGTGCGATGTAACCTAAAGCGAAGGTTCTGGACTTATATAACGGGGAAACTCCCTGTTCCGGTGAAACCGGGTAGGATGGTGACCTCCCCTTGTGAACCAACATGGTTTTACATCATCATATGACCTAAAAAAACACAAAACAAGAGAGTGCTACGCCAGGCTACCCCTGTCAGAGGAACGTCTAAGGGGGTAGACGATCCGACGCCCACACATCAGGGTTCCGCCGCAGACCATGCTCTAGGGCGTCGGAATACCTCAAGGACTTGCATGTGGCCCTAGCACATTCATGGAAGTGTGGTGCTATGTTGAAACATGCAAAACCTAGTCCCCGGGTGCATGTTTCCCCCTTTGCATGCGTGCGTTGCAACCAAAAGCTAAGGTTCTGGACCTATATAAGAGGGAAACTCCCTGTTCCGGTGAAACCGGGTAGGATGGTGCCCTCCCCTTGTGAACCAGCATGGTTTTACATCATCATATGACCTAAACAAACACAAAACAAGAGAGTGCTACGTCAGGCTACCCCTGTCAGAGAAACATCTAGGGGGGTAGACGAGCTGATGCCCACAGATCAGGGTTCCGCAGCAGACCACGCTCTGGGCATCGGAATACATCAAGGATTTGCATGTGGCCCTATCACATGCATGGAATTGTGGTGCTATGTTGAAACATGCAAATCCTATTCCCCGGGTGCATTTGTCCCCCTTTGCATGCGTGCGTTGTAACCTAAAGCGAAGGTTCTGGACTTATATAAGGGGGAAACTCCCTGTTCTGGTGAAACCGGGTAGGATTGTGCCCTCTCCTTGTGAACCAACATGGTTTTACATCATCATATGACCTAAGCATTCACAAAACAAGAGAGTGCTACGCCGGGCTACCCCTCTCAGAGGAACGTCTAGGGGGGTAGACGATCTGATGCCCACAGATCAGGGTTCCGCAGCTGACCACGCTCCGGGGCGTCGGAATACCTCAAGGACTTTCATGTGGCCCTAGCACATGCATGGAAGTGTGGTGCTATGTTGAAACATGCAAAACCTAGTCCCCGGGTGCATGTGTCCCCCTTTGCATGCGTGTGATGTAACCTAAAGTGAAGGTTCTGGACTTATATAACGGGGAAACTCTCTGTTCCGGTGAAACCGGGTAGGATGGTGACCTTCCCTTGTGAACCAACATGGATTTACATCATCATATGACCTAAAAAACACAAAACAAGAGAGTGCTACGCCGGGATACCCCTGTCAGAGGAACGTCTAGGGGGGTAGACGATCCGATGCCCACAGATCAGGGTTCCGCAGCAGACCACGCTCCGGGGCATCGGAATACCTCAAGGACTTGCATGTGGCCCTATGACATGCATGGAAGTGTGGTGCTATGTTGAAACATGCAAAACCTAGTCCCCGGGTGCATGTGTCCCCCTTTGCATGCGTGCGCTGTAACCTAAAGCTAAGGTTCTGGACTTATATAAGGTGGGAACTCCCCGTTCCGGTGAAACCGGGTAGGATGGTGACCTCCCCTTTTGAACCAACATGGTTTTACATCATCACATGATCTAAACAAACACAAAACAAGAGAGTGCTACGCCGGGCTACCCCTGTCAGAGGAACGTCTAAGGGGGTAGGCGATCCGACGCCCACAGATCAGGGTTCCGCAGCAGACCATGCTCTGGGGCGTCGAAATACCTCAAGGACTTGCATGTGGCCCTAGCACATGCATGGAAGTGTGGTGCTATGTTGAAACATGCAAAACCTAGTCCCCGGGTGCATGTTTCCCCCTTTGCATGCGTGTGTTGCAACCTAAAGCTAAGGTTCTGGACTTATATAAGGGGGAAACTCCCTATTCTGGTGAAACCGGGTAGGATGGTGCCCTCCCCTTGTGAACCAGCATGGTTTTACATCATCATATGACCTAAACAAACACAAAACAAGAGAGTGCTACGTCGGGCTACCCCTGTCAGAGGAAAGTCTAGGGGGGTAGACGATCTGATGCCCATAGATCAGGGTTCCGTAGCAGACCACGCTCTGGGACGTCGGAATACATCAAGGACTTGCAAGTGGCCCTATCACATGCATGCAAGTGTGGTGCTATGTTGAAACATGCAAAACCTATTCCCGGGTGCATGTGTCCCCCTTTGCATGCGTGTGTTGTAACCTAAAGCGAAGGTTCTGGACTTATATAAGGGGGAACTCCCTATTCTGGTGAAACCGGGTAGGATTGTGCCCTCCCCTTGTGAACCAACATGGTTTTACATCATCATATGACCTAAACGATCACAAAACAAGAGAGTGCTACCCCGGGATACCCCTGTCAGAGGAACGTCTAGGGGGGTAGACGATCTGATGCCCACAGATCAGGGTTCCGCAGCAGACCACGCTCCGGGGAGTCGGAATACCTCAAGGACGTGCATGTGGCCCTAGCACATGCATGGAAGTGTGGTGCTATGTTGAAACATGCAAAACCTAGTCCCTGGGTGCATGTTTCCCCTTTGCATGCGTGCGATGTAACCTAAAGTGAAGATTCTAGACTTATATAACGGGGAAACTCCCTGTTCGGTGAAACCAGGTAGGATGGTGACCTCCCCTTGTGAACCAACATGGATTTACATCATCATATGTCCTAAAAAAACACAAAACAAGAGAGTGCTATGCCGGGCTACCCCTGTGAGAGGAACGTCTAGGGGGTAGACGGTCTGATGCCCACATATCAGGGTTCCGCAGCAGACCACGCTCCGGGGCGTCGGAATACCTCAAGGACTTGCATGTGGCCCTATCACATGCATGGAAGTGTGGTGCTATGTTGAAACATGCAAAACCTAGTCCCCGGGTGCATGTGTCCCCCTTTGCATGTGTGCGCTGTAACCTAAAGCGAAGGTTCAGGACTTATATAAGGGGGAACTCCCCGTTCCGGCGTAACCGGGTAGGATCGTGCCCTCCCCTTGTGAACAAACATGGTTTTACATCATAGTATGACCTAAAAAACACAAAACAAGAGAGTGATACGCCGGGCTACCCCTGTCAGAGGAACGTCTAAGGGGGTAGACGATCCGATGCCGACAGATCAGGGTTCCGCAGCAGACCACGCTCCGGGGCGTCGGAATACCTCAAGGACTTGCTTGTGGCCCTAGCACATGCATGGAAGTGTGGTGCTATGTTGAAACATGCAAAACCTAGTCCCCGGGTGCATGTGTGCCCCTTTGCGTGCGTGCGTTGTAACCTAAAGCTAAGGTTCTGGACTTATATAAGGGGGAAACTCCCCGTTTCGTTGAAACCGAGTAGGATGGTGCCCTCCCCTTGTGAACCAGCATGGTTTTACATCATCATATGACCTAAACAAACACAAAACAAGAGAGTGATACGCTGGGCTACCCCTGTCAGAGGAACGTCTAGGGGGGGTAGACGATCCGATGCCCACAGATCAAGGTTCCGCAGTAGACCATGCTCCGGGGCGTCGGAATACCTCAAGGACTTGAATGAGGCCCTAGCACATGCATGGAAGTGTGGTGCTATGTTGAAACATGCAACACCTAGTCCCCGGGTGCATGTGTCCCCCTTTGCATGCATGCGATGTAACCTAAAGCGAAGGTTCTGGACTTATATAACGGGGAAACTCCCTGTTCCGGTGAAACCGGGTAGGATGGTGACCTCCCCTTGTGAACCAACATGGTTTTACATCATCATATGACCTAAAAAAACACAAAACAAGAGAGTGCTACGCCAGGCTACCCCTGTGACAAGAACGTCTAGGTGGTAGGCGATCAGACGCCCACAGATCAGGGTTCCGCAGCAGACCATGCTCTCGGGCGTCGGAATACCTCAAGGAATTGCATGTGGCCCTAGCACATGCATGGAAGTGTGGTGCTATGTTGAAACATGCAAAACCTAGTCCCCGGGTGCATGTTCCCCCTTTACATTAGTGCGTTGTAACCTAAAGCTAAGGTTCTGGACTTATATAAGGGGGAAACTCCCCGTTCCTGTGAAACCGGGTAGGATTGTGTCCTCCCCTTGTGAACCAGCATGGTTTTATATCATCATATGACCTAAACAAACACAAAACAAGAGAGTGCTACGTCGGGCTACCCGTGTAAGAGGAACGTCTAGGGGGGTAGACGATCTGATGGCCACAGATCAGGGTTCCGCAGCGGACCACACTCTGGGGCGTCGGAATACATCAAGGACTTGCATGTGGCCCTATCACATGCATGGAAGTGTGGTGCTATGTTGAAACATGCAAAACCTATTCCCCGGGTGCATGTGTCCCCCTTTGCATGCGTGCGTTGTAACCTAAAGCGAAGGTTCTGGATATATATAACAGGGAAACTCCCTATTCCGATGAAACCGGGTAGGATGGTGACCTCCCCTTGTGAACCAATATGGATTTACATCATCGTATGACCTAAAAAAACACAAAACAAGAGAGTGCTACGCCGGACTACCCCTGTCAGAGGAACGTCTAGGGGGTAGACGATCTGATGCCCACAGAACAGGGTCCCGCAGCAGACCACGCTCCAGGGCGTCGGAATACCTCAACGACTTGCATGTGGCCCTATCACATGCATGGAAGTGTGGTGCTATGTTGAAACATGCAAAACCTAGTCCTAGGGTGCATGTGTCCCCCTTTGCATGCGTGCGCTGTAACCTAAAGCGAAGGTTCTAGACTTATATAAGGGGGGAACTCCGCGTTCCGGTGAAACAGGGTAGGATGGTGCCCTCCCCTTGTGAACCAACATGGTTTTACATCATAAGATGATCTAAAAAAACAAAACAAGAGAGTGCTATGCCGGGCTACCCCTGTCAGAGGAACGTATAAGGGGGTAGATGATCCGATGCCCACAAATCAGGGTTCCATAGCAGACCACGCTCCGGGGCATCGGAATACCTCAAGGACTTGCTTGTGGCCCTAGCACATGCATGGAAGTGTGGTGCTATGTTGAAACATGCAAAACCAAGTCCCTAGGTGCATGTGTCCCCCTTTGCATGCGTGTGTTCTAACCTAAAGCTAACTTTCTATTACTTATATAAGGGGGAAACTGCCTATTCGGGTGAAACCGGGTAGGATGGTGCCCTCCCCTTGTGAACCAGCATGGTTTTACATCATCATATGACCTAAAAAACAGAAAACAAGAGAGTTCTACGCCGGGCTACCCCTCTCAGAGGAACGTCTAGGGGGGTAGACGATCTGATGCCCACAGATCAGGGTTCCGCAGCAGACCATGCTCCGGGGCGTCGGAATACCTCAAGGACTTGCATGTGGCCCTATCACATGCATGTAAGTGTGGTGCTATGTTGAAACATGCAAAACCTAGTCCCCGGGTGCATGTGTCCCCCTTTGCGTGCGTGCGTTGTAACCTAAAGCTAAGGTTCTGGAGTTATATAAGGGGGAAACTCCCCATTCCATTGAAACCGAGTAGGATGGTTCCCTTCCCTTGTGAACCAGCATGGTTTTACATCATCATATGACCTAAACAAACACAAAACAAGTGAGTGCTACGCTGGGCTACCCTTGTCAGAGGAACGTCTAGGGGGTAGACGATCGGATGCCCATAGATCAAGGTTCTGCAGTAGACCACGCTCCGGGGCGTCGGAATACCTCAAGGACTTGAATGTGGCCGTAGCACATGCATGGAAGTGTGGTGCTATGTTGAAACATGCAAAACCTAGTCCTCGGGTGCATGTGTCTCCCTTTGCATGCGTGCGATGTAACCTAAAGCGAAGGTTCTGGACTTACATAACGGGGAAACTCCCTGTTCCGGTGAAACCGGGTAGGATGGTGACCTCCCCTTGTGAACCAACATGGTTTTACATCATCATATGACCTAAAAAAACACAAAACAAGAGAGCGCTACGCCAGGCTACCCCTGTCAGACGAACTTCTAAGGGGGTAGACGATCCGATGTCCACAGATCAGGGTTCCGTAGCAGACCATACTCTGGGGCGTCGGAATACCTCAAGGACTTGCAGGCCCTAGCTCATGCATGGAAGTGTGGTGCTATGTTGAAACATGCAAAACCTAGTCCCCGGGTGCATGTTCCCCCTTTACATTAGTGCGTTGTAACCTAAAGCTAAGGTTCTGGACTTATATAAGGGGGAAACTCCCCGTTCCTGTGAAACCGGGTAGGATTGTGTCCTCCCCTTGTGAACCAGCATGGTTTTATATCATCATATGACCTAAACAAACACAAAACAAGAGAGTGCTACGTCGGGCTACCCGTGTAAGAGGAACGTCTAGGGGGGTAGACGATCTGATGGCCACAGATCAGGGTTCCGCAGCGGACCACACTCTGGGGCGTCGGAATACATCAAGGACTTGCATGTGGCCCTATCACATGCATGGAAGTGTGGTGCTATGTTGAAACATGCAAAACCTATTCCCCGGGTGCATGTGTCCCCCTTTGCATGCGTGCGTTGTAACCTAAAGCGAAGGTTCTGGACTTATATAAGGGGGAAACTCTCTGTTCTGGTGAAACCGGGTAGGATTGTGCCCTCCCCTTTTGAACCAACATGGTTTTACATCATCATATGATCTAAACAAACACAAAACAAGAGAGTGCTATGTCGGGCTACCCCTGTCAGAGGAACGTCTAGGGGGGTAGACGATCTCATGCCCACAGATTAGGGTTCCGCAGCAGACCACGCTCCGGGGCGTCGGAATACCTCAAGGACTTGCATGTGGCCCTAGAACATGCATGGAATTGTGGTTCTATGTTGAAACATGCAAAACCTAGTCCCCGGGTGCATGTGTCCCCCTTTGCATGCATGCGCTGTAACCTAAAGCGAAGGTTCTGGACTTATATAAGGGGGAAACTCCCCGTTCCGGTGAAATCGGGTAGGATGGTGCCCTCCCCTTGTGAACCAACATGGTTTTACATCATTAGATGAGCTAAAAAAACACAAAACAAGAGAGTGCTACGTCAGGCTACCCCTGTCAGAGGAACGTCTAAGGGGGTAGACGATCTGATGCCCACAGATCAGGGTTCCGCAGCACACCACGCTCCAGGGCGTCGGAATACCTCAAGGACTTGCTTGTGGCCCTAGCACATGCATGGAAGTGTGGTGCTATGTTGAAACATGCAAAACCTAGTCCCCGGGTGCATGTGTCCCCCTTTGCATGCGTGTGTTGTAACCTAAAGCTAAGTTTCTAGACTTATATAAGGGGGAAACTGCATGTTCCGGTGAAACCAGGTAGGATGGTGCCCGCCCCTTGTGAACCAGCATGGTTTTACATCATCATATGACCTAAACAAACACAAAACAAGAGAGTGCTACGTCGGGCTACCCCTGTCATAGGAACGTCTAGGGGGTAGACGATCTGATGCCCACATATCAGGGTTCCGCACTAGACCACACTCTGGGGCGTCGGAATACCTCAAGGACTTGCATGTGTCCCTAGCACATGCATGGAAGTGTGGTGGTATGTTGAGACTTGCAAAACCTAGTCCCCGGGTGCATGTGTCCCCTGTTGCATGCGTGCGATGTAACCTAAAGCAAAGGTTCTGGACTTATATAAGGGAAAACTCCCCATTCCGGTGAAACCGGGTAGGATGGTGCCCTCCCCTTGTGAACCAACACGGTTTTACATCATAATATGACCTAAACAAACACAAAACAAGAGAGTGCTACGCCGGGCAACCCGTGTCATAGGTACGTCTAGGGGGTAGATGATCTGATGCCCACAGATCAGTGTTCCGCAGCAGACCACGCTCTGGGGCATCGGAATACCTCAAGGACTTGCATGTGGCCTTACCACATGCATGGAAGTGTGGTGGTATGTTGAAACATGCAAAACCTAGTCCCCGGGTGCATGTGTCCCCCTTTGCATGCGTGCGCTGTAACCTAAAGCGAAGGTTCTGGACTTATATAAGGGGGAAATTCCCCGTTCCGATGAAACCAGGTAGGATGGTTCCCTCCCCTTGTTAACCAATATGGTTTTACATCATCATATGACCTAAACAAACACAAAACAATAGAGTGCTACGCCGGGCTACCCCTGCTAGAGGAACGTCTAGGGGGTAGACCATCTGATTCCCACAGATCAGGGTTCCGCAGCAGACCATGCTCCGGGGCGTCGGAATACCTCAAGGACTTGCATGTGGCCCTAGAACATGCATGGAAGTGTGGTGCTATGTTGAAACATGCAAAACCTAGTCCCCGGGTGCATGTGTGCCCCTTTGCATGCGTGCGCTGTAACCTAAAGCGACGGTTCTGGACTTAAATAAGGGGGAAACTCCCTGTTCCGGTTAAACCGGGTAGGATGGTGTCCTCCCCTTGTGAACCAACATGTTTTTACATCATCATATGACCTAAACAAACACAAAACAAGAGAGTGCTACGCCGGGCTACCCCTGTCAGAGGAACGTCTAGGGGGTAGACGATCCGATGCCCACAGATCAGGGTTCATCGGACGAAGACCGTCGGAGGGTCGGAATCATATGACAACATCATGTGTCCTTAGAGAGTGGTGCAAGGTTGGTAGGTGTCTTGTGTGCCCCCTTCTCGGACATTCTAGGCCCCGGAGCTCTGGCCGTCCTTTTCCAGCGAAACCCTAGGACCTGGGTATACCGGGGGCTACAATATGTTTCATGGTCCCAACCTTGGTATAATATGTAGGAATAGACTAAACAAACCTAAACAAAGAAAAAACTATATTGGTCAACACTCATCCGGGGCCGGTCAACGGGGTAGATCTACGGGTCCCTCGGACTAGGGTCTATATTTTATACGAAATAAATGAAAAGGAGGAAGAACAAAATAAAATAAAATATATCAAGTAGAACCCGATATAAAATTAAATATATTAAGTAGGAGCAAATAAAAAAGGAACTAAATAAATCTATGTGAGCAAATAAAAAAGAAAATAAATAAATCAGAGGGTTGTGCCGATGGCTATACCGTCGGCGTAGGGCCTTTTGTTGGCCCAAACCAGCTGAGGGCTGTGCCGACTGCTATGTCGTGGCGTGGGGCCTTTTTGGCCTTAGCCCAAACTGGCCAACCAGCGCCCGAGCCGGTCCTCACTTTCTCAAACACGCGCCGAGCTCCCTCTCATCTCCAACCCTGCGCCGCCACCACAGTGCCAACCCTGCGTTGCCGCCGCCGTCGACCTCCCCCCATCCCGAGCAACCCCTGAATCGCTGCCGCCACCCTCGAATCGCCACCGCCACCACTCCAACCCCGCGCCGTCGTCGACCATCCCATCCTCCCCCCATCGCTGACCCGCCACCGCGAGCCGCCTTCGCTAATCCCCTCCTCCCCCCCGTCACTGACCAGCCACCTCCTCTGGTTCGACTCGCCCCTGGGCCTCCCCTGTCCGACTCGCCCCCTCAGGGCCTCCCCCTGGTCCGACTCGCCATGGGGGCCTCCCCGTTCCCTGATCTGACCCGGCCCGAGCTGGAGCTCGTGGCTCGTGGCTCCTCTACAGGTCGAGTCGGGTCGGCCCCTGCCTTGTCCCGCTCGCGCGCCTCCTCGCCGGAGCTCCCAGGTAATTCCACCACACTTCTCTGTTTTAGGTAGTTATTAAGGTAGTATACATGGACGGATCTTCCATTGATCATGGGTGTTCAGATGAACACCCAAATGTTTCTGAAAAAAAAATCTTTTGCATAATGTCTACTGTCCATGTCGCACATTTTCTCTTGCAAATCAAGACCAAACCTTGAATTAGCAAATAGTCCATATGGTGGCCACATACGACCCATCTAGCATGCCCTGCCACTAGCCGAGAGCAACCAGCCCTGACCTACGGATTGTTGTGAAAACTGTCTGGCAATGTTTAAAAGGCTTGAAAATATATTTGGGCTCTCTATTATTCTTACTAAAACAAACAAAAAATATGATCGTGTTTAGGTTATTTTTTAGTGACTTTTGTGGTGGTTAAATTTATCAGTCTTATTCGTAAAAAAAATTATTAAGAGGGAATTGTTCCTAATGTCTCATCATATCTCGCTTCCAAGCTATGACATATTCATATGGTCGTATTGCAATATTTTTATTAATTATTTTGTAGATTTCTTACCCTTATAGGTATTTTTGCCACAATGGCTAATTTGTACTTTTATTTGTCTTTGCAATCTATAGACTTTTAGGTGGACACTAGGCCCCGTCGGAGAGGTCACCGTCCCGGAGGTCGTGACCGGAGGTCGCCGTTCGAGAGGTCGCCCTTCTGCTGCCCGATCTTCCTCGACTATTCGATCATGCTTCGAGGGTATAAATCTTGCACCCATCTTGTAATGTACCTAGGTATTTATTTTTTGTGTCTAGATCACCAAGTCAGCTGTGAAACCTAGGCGTCTCCCGTTCGAAAGGGTTACAAGAATAAATATGCATTCCATTGCATATTTAAAAATGTAACTCTTTTGGATTGTCCATGATTTTTGGACAGCCGGAGGATGTGTAGATTGGGTACGCTCTCCACGGTCTACCCCGAACCGAGACAGGATTTCGGTGGCGCCTCCCTGTTGTTCTCCGGATGCACAATTCTCTCGGCATTTTTGGCGGGACGTGTATCGAGAGAATAGCGGGGAGGTGCTGCCGAAATTTTGTCTCGGTCTGGTGTTGATCGTGGAGAACGTATCCAATCTACACATCCTCGGGTGGGATTAGAACATATCTTATCATACTAGACATGGTAGGTGTATGCATGGAATAACAACGGTAAAATTTGTGTATTTAGTTTTATGCCATTAATTAATATGAAATGTTGAATTTGTATTGTGGCTCCCGATGAAGCAGATGATGGCTGGTAATGGTTGGATGCACAGTGGTCGTATTAGTGCGCTTGAAAGAACAGATGAGTGGGTATGGAAGACCAATTTTCTGGTGAAGGAGTTAGCGCGTGGTTCAAAGGTAGTTCGTCCAAGGTGTCCTTGCGCTCATTGCATGAGTCTTCGTCGTCAGACAAAGGATGATATGAGTAAACACCTTTGGCAGTATGGGTATATGCTTGACTGCGAGCCTTTGGTTCACTTTTCTCAGTACGAACGTAATAGAGCTGAGGTGATGAGACAGCGGATCGATGGCATTGAGCACGATGGGATTATAAACTTGCTAGAGGAACCAGAGGCAACCGCGAAGGCCTTCCTTGATATGATGGCCTCGGCTAAGAGGCCTCTATATCCGGGTGCGAAAGTGTCTCAGCTCGATGCCATCTCCCAAATACTAGCCGACAAGTCCCAGTACGCCACCACCCGAGCAAGCTTTGAACGTAATTTGTTTACGTATGGTAACATGTTGCCCGAAGGGCATTTTCTACCTAAAAGCATGTACGAATGCCGGAAAATCATGAAAGCGCTCACCATGGATTATGTAAAGATAGATTTTTGTCCAGTAGGTTGTCTTTTGTTTTAGAAACAGTTTGAGGATGACAAGTACTGCAGCAAGTGTGGGGCCTCTAGGTATCATGAGAGAAAGGGGCGTGATGGTCAGATGACACAGAAAAATGTCGCCGTGAAGATTCTTCGTTATCTCCCATTCATAAAATAATCCAGCGACTTTACATGATCGAAGAGACTGCCACACAGATGAAGTGGCACAAGACAGGGAAGAGATGCCATGACGAGCACGGACAGGAAATGATGGGACACCCATCTGATGGTAAGACATGGAAGAACTTTGATGCAAACACAAGGCATTCGCAAGTGAGGCTCGGAATGTCAGAATTGCGATAGCAACCGATGGATTCAATCCATATGGTATGTCGACCGCCTCTTGCAGCTGCTGTCCCGTGTTTGTTATTCCGCTCAATCTCCCTCCCGGAGTCCTAATGCAAGGGAATACCATATTCTTGTCGCTTGTCATTCCAGGGCCTGGATACGCAGGGAAGAATTTGAGTGTCTACATGCAGCCGCTTAGTGATGACTTGAACCACTCTTGGCACCACGGGACGTTGACATATGACCGAGCATCTAAGAAAAACTTCCTCATGAGAGTTTGGTACCAGTATTCCATGCATGAAATGCCCGGATACGCCCTATTTTGTGGATGGTGTACATCCGGTAAGTGGCCTTGCCCAGTTTGCAGGCTCCAACTTGAGTTCTTTTGGCTAGGCGCGGATGGCAAGTATGTCGCCTTTGACAAAAATCGACCTTTCCTCAAAAGAGGGCACCGGTTCAGACGAGACAAAAAGAACTTCATGAAGGCATAGTTTTGAATGAAGAAAAAGCGATACCAATGTTTGATGGTGCAGCTGTTAAAGCCGAGCTACTTGCTCTGAAGCGTACTGAGATTCCTGGCCCACAATTTGAGGGATATGGTAAAACGCACAACTCGACTCACGAGGCAGCCATAACGAAGCTCGAGTATTACAAGGACCTCGAACTTCCCCATAACATCGATGTGATGCACACTGAAAAGAATGTAGGAGAGTCCCTCTTTCACACAATTTGCAACATTCCTGGAAAGTCAAAGGATAATGCCAAGGCTAGGGTCGATGTTGAGAAGCTATGTGATAGGAATAAATAACACATGCAGCCTCCTGACCGCAATCGAAGAAATTGGTTCAAGCCGCATGACATCTTATGCCTTGATAGTGACCAAAAGGAGTCATTCAGGTGGCTCAAGTACGTCGTGTTGTTCCCTGATGGTTATTGTTCGGGGAGATAGCATGCATAGTTGAGGCAAAAGATTGAAGCATGCATAGCTGAGGCAACTCTGATCGGGGAGATAGCAGACGTCACGAAAAAGTACTATGCCAATGATGTTCCCACTCTGCATAACCCAATCACTTGGTACAATGTCGACAAGCTGGAGGAAGACCCCAAGATCGCACCCTTTCAATCTCCCGGTGGCAAGTCTGGTGCTGGAAAAGAGTACATATTGAAGCCGGAAGAAAAGGAGGGCATAATGTTCTATGTGCTCATGAACATGAAGCATGAACTTATCGTTTTCATGAGGTAAACTGATGAACAAATTACCTATTGCAACTAGTAACTCGGTTTTGGTCTAATACGTGTTTTCTCCTTTTAGCCAATTCAAGGATGAACGGTGGTCGGAAACGAGGGATCCTAGTGTCGCGGAGCTGGACACTCTTCTAAAAGATGGTGCCCCTAGAAAGAAAAAATTTGTGGCTTGGTTCAGGGCCAAAGTAATTTCTAACTTGTCCATCTTTCCTTGCAATCCGTGACTTGTCCCTATTATTATACATATCCCTCTTACCTTGCAATCCGTGACTTGTAGGGAGCTGATCGCAACGTTGAGATGACGAATGAGATTCGATGTGTTTCATAGGGTTGTATTTGTAGAGTCATGAGGTATCAGAAGTACGATGTTAATGGTACCGCTTCCATACAGAGTTTCACCAGAACAATCGGCCTAATGCAAAAACTATAAATATTGGGGTCTTCACTAGAGGAACCGATGGAGTTGATTACTACGGGATATTAGAGGACGTATATGAGCTGACGTTTGAGACAAACATAAAACTCAAGCTCGTTGTGTTCAAATGCCACTGGTTCGACCCCATCGATGGACAGAGAAGTACCCCTTCCATTGGGTTAGTTGAAGTTAGGCCTTCAACCACCTATTGCGGAGCCGATGTCTATATAGTGGCTCACCAAGCCAAGCAAGTTTATTACTTGCCCTACCCATGCAAGAAAGAGGAACTTTTGGGTTGGGAAGTCGTCTTCCAGGTATCGCCACATGGTAAGCTACCTAGTCCCAACGCCAACGATTACCTCAACACTGACCCTGTGACATACGAGGGAATTTTCTATCAAGAGGAAGAGAAATTCGGGGGTTTTGACATACAAGTGGGTCATGAGGACCTCAAGAACGATGCACAAACTCGTGGTGAGACAGTGGTGGATTTAAAGGACATTGATATGCTCAACAAGTTTCATGAGGCGAATTTCAACAATGACGAGCCTCCACCGTGCGACGAGCCTTACTACTCACATGATAGTGATAGTGAAAATGAGAACGTGATGCACCACAACCAAGTACTTTATGATAGTGATGACTAGAGGTGAGGGTCTTTTATGTCTTTATGCTTAGTATTTATTTCTTAAGATGCTTTTTAATTGCATTATGTCTTTATGCTTAGTATTTATTTCTTAGCATGCTTCTTAATTGCATTATGTCTTTATGCTTAGTATTTATTTCTTAACATGCTTATTAATTGCATTATGTCTTTATGCTTATTAATTTCAACATGTCTATAATGCAGGTGATTGACCAATGCCTCGGGGGAGCAAGGAATCAACGGCCTCCCTTCTCAAGATGATGAGCCAAGAGAAGATTACCCAAAGGAGAAGAGTGCCTCATCCCAACCCGCGCTACGGTGGAGCTCGAGGAAGGGGATTGGAGGACCCACCTCCCTCGCAGGGAGAACTTCCCCCAGCAGGAGGACGAGGACGAGGAGGTGCACCACAAGGACGACCAGGTGCACCACGAGGATGACCAGGTGCAGCACGAGGAAGAGGAGGTGCAGCCTCAGGTACATACTCATCTCCCCCATTGTTTATTAATTACGTCTATATTTTTTATGTCTTCATGCTAAATTATTTACTCTTTATCAATGCAGGTGCATGACTCAATTCAGAGGATCCAGACTCGTCTCCCCCGCGGCGTCTTGCCCATTTGTCTGACTTACCCTCCGCTTCTGGCACCGTGGCTTCACAATCAAAGTCAGACGAGAAGTTGGGGGTGTAGGATGGGGAGGCGGAGGTTGAGGCATCGCCGGAGGGTGAGGTGCCGCCGGAGGGTGAGGCGCCGCCGGAGGGTGAGGCGCCGCCGAAGAAGTTTTTGGTTCGTGGGGAGGATCGTGTCCCTAAGAAGGAGCCTCGCCCAGAAGAGAGACCTACGATTGAGCCCTACGGAAAATAGTAAGTGACTAACTCATACTTTTGGTCATAACAATTTGGCACGTACTAATCTTTGTTTATTGTGCAGCAATTGGTTAAAACCGGTGGGGGTTCGCCACTCTACTAGCGTGCTTGGATCTTTGATTAGGAAGTATTGGCCGGGCTTGTACACTACAGTCCCCAACGGCCAGAGGAAGCTAGCCTAGTTTTGGGCGGACTATGAGGCCTCCACCGATTGCCCGGGCTTCGAGAGTGTTGCTGATCCTGTGATTAGCAGCTTTTGGGTAAGGCATACTTTTGCTCACTATCGTGCTAACTCATGACTCCCATAAATTTTTTTGCTCACCATCGTGTTATCTCATGACTCCCATAATTTTTTGCATGATTGAAGGTCTTCTATCAGGTGAGACCGGAGCATCAGGAGGCGGCGAATGCGACTTTGCTTGAGGCGTGTCAGAAGTTGACAACACAGCAATGGTACAACACCAAGAATACGTTGATCAATCACTTTCAAGCTGAGCATGGCCTTAAGATACGGAAGGATGAGATTGCAAGGGGTCACAAGCCAAAGATGTCGATGGCTGATTTCATGACGGTAAGTAAATTGTTAATGAGAAGGTCCATAGATGCTAAGTTGTTATTGCATTATCTGTTAGTGAAATGAGTATTGTGGTTTCAGGTTATGCCAATGTGGTGTGAACACAAAGAAGACGCTTTTGAGGTGCTGGCTAGTAGGTGGATCGGGGAAGATCCTGACTTTGAGGCCATGAGCAGGCGGAAAAAGAAAAACCGCGGCAACATGGGAACACAGGGAAGCCGCGACCATGGTCTCTTAAAGAAGCACTTGGGTATATATATATACATGGAACAACCTGCATTTATTTCCCATAATGTTATTAGTTGACACACATAATTAACATTTCTTTGCCGATGCAGGAGGAGATGGAGGGGAAGGTTAATAGCCCTATTACCGACCTGGTCGTGTGGGAGAAGATGAAGACGAAGAAGCCTGACCTAGAGCAGCCTCAGCCCCAGCTTCCCCAGTACTTCGGTAACGCCAAGGAGAAGCTCGACCTCTACTGCAAGAATCTCAAGGGTTTGCATCCGGAGGTGGATGAGCCCATGCACCATGAGGTCGATGAGACTGCCTTGATCATGGCGAGCCACGGCAAGCCACATGGCCATTTCAACATTCTTGATGGGATGGTCCAGCCTACCATGACCCTCACACGAGTCAAGGCTACCCTCACCCCCGATCACCCCTCTATCGCGCCTCGTCCTCGGCCTGCTGCCTCCACCGCCGATGTGAGTGTTTATCATTTCCATCTTCTTTCCGCAATTTGATCCTAAATGGCTAAGATGACGAGATTCATTATTTTTGCAATTGTAGCGTGATTTTGATGATGCCTACAAGGCCCTTCGGGCAGATTATAACAAGGAGTATGATGCATGGATTGCGCTGAGGGCAGAGTGCGATGCGTACACTAGGAAAGTGACGGCTGGAAGTTTCAAACTTTACTTTTGCAAATGATGATAAGTCCCACTTCCTCTAGTTTGAACCTTTGTTCCTGCAATGACTGGCATATAACTATCCTGTAGGCGATGAATCACTACTTTATCATTGGACAGCGGGTTCCGGTGGAAGGTGACCAGCCACCTGATCCTGGGATGCCGCCTCGCTTCATATCGAGGGAAGATTTCGCTGCCACATAATATGGAGGGACCCCGGTAAGTTCTTTGCCAAACCACTTGTTACCGCTTTCATATGCCTCGCAAGTTGCTAAGTTTTTGCTCAAACATGTAGGGCACAGGATTCTCCATGAATGTTGGACCCTTTGGTTGTGCCTCGGCCTCGCCTAGTCCGTTGCATGTTGATGCACAACTTAGCATCATGGCGCCCGATGGTGGTTCCGCTAGTGGTTCTACTTCCCAGATGGCCCGACAACTGCAAAGGTCTCCCGAGGTCGGAATGGGAAGCCTCGGGCTCCTTGACACACCGGCACATACACCGAGTTTGGGACCATGATCATGGACATGGTTAGAGCTAGAGCTAGAGCTTGTGTATGCACTTGTCATATCTTCTATGTGTATGCATTTGTCATATCTTCTATGTGTATGCACTTGTGATGAGTTTGTATGGAAAACGAATATGTTTTGTGGATGATCATGTTGTTGTTTGGATGACGATGGATATTGCAATGTCATGTTGATTGGTTTGATACTTTATTTGAAATTATTTTGCTGGTATTTTGGATGCTAAAATTGAATTAGAAATGAAAACAGAAAAAAATTGGCAGTAGCCACGCCGACGGTAGTGCCGACGACAATGCCGTCGGCGTAGCTGGCGACGTGGCGCCTCTGGGGATGGCATGTTCCGACGGCTTGCGGCCCTCGGCGTAGCTGGCGTCGTGGCGCATCTGGGGTGGGACTGTACCGACGGCTCGGCCGTCAGTGTAGACGGGCACGTGGCGGACCAGGGTGATGCCTGGGCTAGGACTGTGAAGACGGCCAGGCCATCGGCGTATCTGCTCAGCGGCCGTTACCCTCAACAGTGTCGCCTACATGCGGGGCCTGCTGGGAGGATGCTACACCAAGGGGAAGGACCTGTGTCGACGGTCGTGGTCCTATGCCGACCAGGACCTGCGCCGAGGGGATACGCCGACGGTTACCGTCAGCACAGCCTGTGCCGATGGCATTGTCTGGCTGTGCCGATGGCTTCCAGCCCTCGGCATAGTTAGTGTTTCCTGTAGTGTGGCGGGAAGACCGATTAAACGACATAAACATAAAAGCACGCCACTAGAGCAAGCGTCGTCATCATACATCAGCCATGCGTCGTCATCATACATCAGCCATCTTGCTTGCAATTAGACGACTTCTACGAGGCCAGAGGGCGAGAAGCCATGTCCCGCTGATGATCCCTCGAGCCGCACCAAAGAGATCGATGCGCTTCGCCAAATCCACAAAACCCTAATCGCCTCACCAGGAAGCTCTAAGAGTTACAGGAAAAAAACCTAATCTAGGTTGTGTTATTAATGTCCACGGATCTGCCCATCTCTAATCTAATCGATCGATGAAAGGGAGTGCAGTAGCAATACTTGGACGATTATTGGGCGTACGATGTTTGTACCCACCGACAGGCATATACATAGCAAAAACAGACTTTCATTCTTCCTTTGTTTTAAAATATAAGATGTTTTAGGTTTGTGAAGAAAATATATCTAAACCTAGTATATAGGAAGAAGTGCTGCCAGAGGGCGAGAAGCTGAGTCTCATAATGTTAGAGATGGAGAAACAGTCTTAGAGCATCTCCACTCGCCTACCCAGGACGCTGACCCGGATGCCAAATTTAGGTCCGGACACCGAAAATCGGTCCAGTCGCGTACCCAGGGACCTGTTTTCGTCCGAATTTGGGCCAACTTTGGTCCGGACTCCCCAGGCCATTCCCAGGATCCTAGGTACGCCCTGGAAATGCCAGACGCAGCGAACTCGGCGGAAAAAAAATGAAGCGACGTGTGGACCCGCCGAGTCAGCGACGGTAGCCGAGTCGTCGTCATCCTCGGAACCACGTGGCGACTGCCAGGCAATAACTGACCGTCGCTTCGGCCACGCGTCATCGAACTGCTGCGCCACCACCGCCGCCTCGGCTTATGCGACGGACCGACGGGCACTAACTTCCCGCCGTTTCCCCTTTTACCGCCCTCATCGCTACACCGCTCCATCCTTCGCCGCCCCTCTCGGCCTATAAAATCAGGCGTCATCGGCGGCTCATTTCACTCACCTCTGACACTCCTCCACTTCCCTTCCTCCAGAGCTCCCCAACTCCGGCGAACTTCGAGTTCTCCTTTCCCGCAAACCATGGGCGAAAGGTACCGCGGCGAATGGCTTCGGCCGCCGCACCCTCTAGCCTTGGGAGGCGCGCATGTTGTACGAGGCAGGCTACATGGCGCCGCCGGACATCTGCCTCCTAGGCGGCTGGAGGGTCAACGCCGATGGGATTCCTATTCCGCCGGAGCCGAAGCCCGAGGAGCTCGACGACGAGATAACGGCGGCCATCGCCGCCATGGATGACCCCGACCTCGCCGAGGATCTGGGCAACCATGTGTTCTGGGAACAGTACCTCGCCGACCGACGGTAGCAGGCACTCACCCGCCACGAGGGTCGTCGGGCTCGCCGCCGAAGAGGAACAATGCGGCTGGGCGCCGCCGCTTTTGGAGTGCTCCCGTGCTAGAGCACATACATGCCGGCAACGAGCACCGCCTCACCTTTCCCCGCAACCCCACGCCGACGGTCAGGTTGGGGGGACACCCTCCGGCAACCTGGATGCCGAGGAGAATGGACAGCCTCTCCTCGTTGTCCTCCCACTCGGTCGGCTCAGCGCCGGTGGCTTCGCCGCCCCTCCGGCCCGTTAAGCGGGAGCCGGTGATGCTCGTCTGTTCGCCCCCGAGGACTAGGTCCCGCGGCATCGTCATCAACGAGGGGGCGCTCTGACGCCACCCATCGGCCGTCTCCGCCTTCGCAGGCCGAAGCCGGAGCCGCAGGACTGGGCGGTGCCGGTCGACGAGGACGTGTTCATCGCCAAGATGGCGGTGGAGGAGTCCCTCCGGGAGGTGGCGCCGCAGCCGCCGGTGGAGCCGTCCTTGCCGTGGACTGGGAGGATACGGAGCGGCGGCGCGTCCACCGCCTGCAGCAGGAGGCCGAACGCTAGGCCTGGTCTGGCCGCGTCCTCGCCTACCAGGGCGCGCCGCTCGTCGTGCTCAACGACGACGACGAAGCCGGCCCCTCCTACCAGCCATGGAGGTGCGGCGACGCCGGTGTAACACCCCCAGAATCGGCCCTAGGCAAGTTTCAGCGATTCCCGTCAAACCTGCATAGAAGCGATTCAAAGGTGCCCTCTAGGCACTTGCGTGCAGGTGGAAAACGAAGTAATACCATTACACAATAGTCCACGATGGAACCCACAGAACAGATATATACAACAATGACTCAAAGAGTCAAGAATACAGAGATACAATACAACAATCCAAAACACCTTTAAAATGATACAGCGTCCGAGTACGGATAGGATGCAAATTGGGATAAGAGCCCTGAAGGATAAGCAATGGCGTCCATAACCCTGCCCAGGCCAAGCCGGAAGGGTAACCCTGCTAACGACGTCGATCTCAAAACCTGCATAAACAAAAGGGGTGCCGACAAAGGGCAAAGGAAAAAGAGAGCGGTCAGTACTGAGGCCAGTACATGGCGAGACTAGAATTCGGCGGTCCTCGCCTACATAGGTATGGTGGACTGAAGCGGCAGCGCAGCATGCACTAAACAACCTATAGAGACTCAATACAACTGGCGGCTATCAGATAGGGATAAGAAAGACCTATTCGGATCCAACCTGAAATTATCACCAAGCATACCCATCCTGGTATTTCCCCCTCGAGACCAAACGAGGAAGTCAACCGAGGAACTCACACAGTTGGCAGTTTTATTTATTCCGTTATAGTTGCGGCAATTACTAGTCAGATATAGATAGCATGAGTCATCCTGATATAATAAGCAGTGGGCAGTTTTAGTTAACCATTCTGTTGTAGTTGTAGTACTTACTAGTCAGATACACATAGCATGAGGCATCCTAAAACCCAGCAGTTGTTGATACTTTTATTTATCCATTCCGTTTTAGTTGCAATACTTACTAGTCAGATACAATGGTAACAGGTGACAACCCAAACCAGCAATTGTGGGCACTTTTATTTAGCCATTCCATTATAGTGAAGCTGATTACTAGTCATTATAAAGTCAAATTTATAGCACTACTTTAGTTATAGTTGTCTATGATCGAGATACTGTGCTCCAAGTCGTCCATAACCGCGGACACGGCTTTCAGAAAGTTTTACCCTACAGGGGGCACAAATAGCAACACACGCACGATCAACCTCGAGAAAAACCAAATGAAAACCCAACGAGGCATCACGACAGAACATTCGCAAGATTCATATTTGATTTCAGGGCGCCACCCCACTAAGCTACCCGCGACGAAGTTGGCCGGCTCCGAGACGGACCCAGAGGTTTGTGACAATGGTTGTAAACGATTGGGAACCCGAAAGTGTGACTGGGCCTGTCGATACCGCGAAAACATTCCACGTTGGTTCCAAAACAGTACAGGCGCTCCACGCACAATCGTAAATAAAGCAGTAAAGCATGGCATAAGTACAGGATAGTAATAAAGCCCCAAACTACTTGAGGACCCAAGGAATTAAATATGACTCAAGCTAGGGTTAGGGGGATTCATGGTCCCACATGCGGATAGTGCGAATATTCAAAGAACAGGTATCAAGTACTCGGGGTCCTACGGGACACAAGTGGACGGTTAAAAACCAAATAACATCTATTGCCCACCTGTGCCTCTGCATTATTTACCTACTTCAATTTTAGTTATTAAACGATAATTAAAGCCATGATCATCTCCAACATAAAGCATATGACAGTCTTCCAACAACTGTGGTACTTGACGACACGCAACAGCACTTGAGCAAGCGACTACGACACGCAAGTCCAACTATCTACCAAACAACAGGTAATAGGATGTGTCCATGGCAATATAAGGGCTGCAGGGAAGGATAACGGGATACAGAATCTATAGCATCGCAACACAGATAGAAGTAGATCAACAGGAGGAAGTAAAGACTAGAAATATAAAATAGGTAGAAAGAGAGAGAATGCTCGCATGAAAACATTGTCGAAGGTTCATCCGAAGATCGGGTCAACACTCGCATCAACTCATCGGCCTAGTCCGTGAAGAAGCAAAGCACTAGAAGAAACATCGGATGCACTATTTAATACTACGGCAGAAGATCGGGCATGATGCATGTATGATGTATTACATGGCAAAGATGCGATGCAACTAGGCAATATTAAGCGGAACCGGGGTCCCGACATTTAATTAGATGGTTTATGTTATTTTGATACCCCACAATTTAAATGTTGTCTTAACATGACAAAATATGGCATTGGTTCGCTACACATATTTAAATGGAGCCCAATATTAGACTAGCTTCGCCCGCATATGGCCTCCATATTAATTATTAGGTGA
Source organism: Avena sativa (assembly GCA_916181665.1). NCBI lineage: Eukaryota > Viridiplantae > Streptophyta > Magnoliopsida > Poales > Poaceae > Avena > Avena sativa. Next base: position 366,351,664 of record OV702283.1, on the reverse strand, counting down.
ATCGGCAAAACCCCGAAACCGTATGATATGTGTGCAAGCATGACAATTTAAATGCAACAAAGTATATATTTCAATTTATAAAATAGGGCTTGGAAAAGGGGTCACATTTTGAGGGGTTCGGCGATCTTGGTTACAAAAGGGGCTTCGGACTCCGGGAACGGGTCTTCGGGGTCTCGGCATCCGAGTGCGTCAGATCCATGAGGAAGGTCTTGATGTTCCGGCTTCTACGTTCGGCGGGAATCTTGGCATTGTTTGATCTTCGTAGCATGATCATCGGGATTGCGGCATCGGATAGGTCTTTTCGACGAGATGATCTTGTCGTCCTTGGCGTCGATTCCACTTCGGTAGAGCTTGGCGATGGTCTCCGTGTTTCCATAGGACACGTCCACCAAGACAACACCTCCACAACACAAGCATCACCCGAACTACATTAACATTACTTGTCACCTCCCTGAAGGATTTCTTCACATCATCGACACACCACCTCGCTGCAACAGCTTCACAACAGAAACACACTGAAGGTAAATAGGGAACCGGGAGCCAGCGGCAACAGCAAGCACACACGTGCTAGGCACCAACAGCGCGCAGGACGAGGACGATGGGGCGGCTCCCTGGCACAGAGGATGGGCCGACGGCAAACATAGGCTACCGCAGAGGAGGGCAGTGGCTCGGGCAGGCGCGAGACGAGCCTGGGCAGCGAGGAACACCAGCGGAGTGGCGGGGTCACAGGGCCAGAGCGGAGGCTGGAAGGGGAGCGTCGGGGCAGCAAGCTCGAGGGACCGGACAGGGAGGCGGTCGGGGCTTGATGGCGCGACCGGGGCGAGCCGAGGAGGACGACGGTGAAGGGACGAGGGGAACCAGCGCGGGCGGCGGCGCTCGTCTAGATGAAGAAAGCAAAGTGGCGATGGGCTACCGGCGCTGCTGCAGAGCAGCGGCTGCTGGCGGCGGAGATCACGAGACATGAGCGAGGATGGCGGCTGTCGAGAGGGAGCAGGGTTGGGTGCGGCTGTAGCGAGCGAGAGGCGTGCATGCGTGGGTGGTTGCAGGGTGCTATGGCGACCGGAGATAGAGGAGGCGGGCCAGGCGATGGGATCGAGGACACGGGGGCGAGGGAGAGGTCGCGGGACGAGCGGCGGCTGCGGACGGGCACTGGCGGCGGTGGGAGCGAGCGATGGGAGGGGATGAAGGTGTGCATGAAGCGGGGTTGGTGGGCGACGGGGTGGGCCGAGGGAGGGGATCGAGGCCACGGGGTCAAAGCGAGGAACGGTCAAGGGAGTGGGCATGCATCGCTGTGGGTGGGACCAGGCAGCGGGACTGCGGGGGTTGCAGGGTTGGTCGCGAGGCCGAGGGGAAGACGTGCGGGGTGGGGTTCGATTGTGGCTGTGCGGCGGCGGGGTGGAGGAATTGGGGTGGTTGGCGACAGGGAGAGGGTAGGTAGGGATTTGGGGGATGGTTTAGGGTTAGGGTTTGCTAGATGTTTGGGGTGATTGGTTTATACTGGGCCGGGCCTGCCGGGGTGGTAGGTGGTCTGGCCTACGAGTTGGGCTGCCTCCCCTGGAGTTTTAAAATAGTTTTATTTTATTTTATTTATATATAGTTGACTGCTAAATTTTATACAAGACTTTTATAAATATCTTTGAGACAAAATGACATACCCGAAAGAGGCCGGGGTTTTGGTTAGAATTAGAGATGGGGAATAATTAGAAAACAAATCTAGGCTTTTAGAAAATTAGTTTTAGACGAACTTATGCATGATGATGTTATGATGATACAACTATACAAACAACATGCGATATTCTAGTAGTGGTTTTAACCGGGGTGCTACAGTTCGACACCACTAACAATGGATCTCGCCCTCGAGATCCGCCTCATGGTACAGGAAAGAAGGCCGACGATCAAAGTCTTCTCGCTTCATGTGTATCTTCGCGACATCACTAACAAGGATTGATGCTCCCGTTCGTCAAGAGAACACTCCGGACAAACAAAGGTAGAAGGTAGAGATATCAAAAGTTAAGGCCACCTCTAACTTCGGCGAACGGAGTAGAATTGCTTGATACACCGATTCAATGTACTAAAGCGTATGATAAGGGTAGTCGGATGGTGATCAGTCCATCGCGCACCCAAAGCATTACTCTGCACATGAATAGGAGAATTATGCAACCAACTCTCGGAATTCAGACTGAAGATCTCGACAAGCAAGGTTCGAAAACAAAGGAGGGATGGAGATTCTCATCAGATCTGATGTAGATGAACGTCGTATCGAAAAACACCGGAGGATAGAAAGAAAAAAATTAGTGAATTTTTGGTCCATTGAAAAGTACAACAGATGAAAGATTCATCTGATAGCATGAATGTCAGATGTTGAAGCACCATTACAAGAGGATGGAAGCGAAACCCTGAAGGTACGACGGAAACCCAACCACGAGAAATCCTGGACTCGAAGAAAAGATAAGAGAGCAGATTCAAAACACGTCGAGATAAGAGGAGAATAGCAGAGGGGTAAGAAGTAAAAGCAGACCTAATCAGATATATCCAACCGATTTGCCAAAATAGTTTTGACACTCTACAACGACCGTTAGCTAGGTTATCCTACAGGCTGGACCAGTGGGGTATCATAACTGCTGAGCTCTGATACCACTCTGTAACATCCCCAGAATCGGCCCTAGGCAAGTTTCAGCGATTCCCGCCAAACCCGCATAGAAGCAATTCAAAGGTGCCCACCAGGCACTTGCGTGCGGGTGGAAAACGAATTAATACCATTACACAATAGTCCATTATGGAACCCACAGAACAGATATATACAACAATGACTCAAAGAGTCAAGAATACAGAGATACAATACAAAGATCCAAAACACCTTTAAAACGATACAGCGTCTGATTATGGACAAGATGCAAATTGGGCTAAGAGCCCTGAAGGATAACCAATGGCATCCATAACCCTGCCCAGGACAAGCCGGAAGGATAACCCTGCTAACGACGTCGATCTCAAAACCTGCTTAAACAAAAGGGGTGCCGACAAAGGGCAAAGGAAAAAAGAGAGCGGTCAGTACTGAGGCCAGTACACGGCGAGACTAGAATTCGGCGGTCCTCGCCTACATAGGTATGGTGGACTGAAGCGGCAGCGCATCATGCACTAAACAACCTATAGAGACTCAATAAAACTGGCGGCTACCAGATAGGGATAAGAAAGACCTATTCGGATCCAACCTGAAACTATCACCAAGCATACCCATCCTGGTATTTCCCCCTCGAGACCAAACAAGGAAGTCAATCGAGGAACTCACACAGTTGGCAGTTTTATTCATTCCGTTATAGTTGCGGCAATTACTAGTCAGATATAGATAGCATAAGTCATCATGATATAATAAGCAGTGGGCAGTTTTAGTTAACCATTTCGTTGTAGTTGTAGTACTTACTAGTCAGATACACATAGCATGAGGCATCCTAAAACCCAGTAGTTGTTGGTACTTTTATTTAGCCATTCCATTGTAGTTGCAATACTTACTAGTCATATACAATGGTAACAGGTGACAACCCAAACCAGCAATTGTGGGCACTTTTATTTAGCCATTCCATTATAGTGAAGTTGATTACTAGTCATTATAAAGTCAAATTTATAGCACTACGTTAGTTATAGTTGTCTATGATCGAGATACTGTGCTCCAAGTCGTCCATAACCGTGTACACGGCTTTCAGAAAGTTTTACCCTGCAGGGGGGCACAAATAGCAACACAGGCACGATCAACCTCGAGAAAAATCAAATGAAAACCCAACGAGGCATCACGACAGAACATTCGCAAGATTCATATTTGATTTCAGGGGGCGACCCCACTAAGCTACCCGCGACGAAGTTGGCCGGCTCCGAGACGGACCCAGAGGTTTCTGACAATGGCTGTAAACGACTGGGAACCCGAAAGTGTGACTGGGCTTGTCGATACCGCGAAAACATTCCACGTTGGTTCCAAAACAGTACAGACGCTCCACGCGCAATCGTAAATAAAGCAGTAAAGCATGGCATAAGTACAGGATAGTAATAAAGCCCCAAACTACTTGTGGCCCCAAGGAATTAAATATGACTCAAGCTAGGATTATGGGGATTCATGGTCCCACATGCGGATAGTGCGAATATTCAAAGAACAGGTATCAAGTACTCGGGGTCCTACGGGACACAGGTGGACGGTTAAAAACCAAATAACATCTATTGCCCACCTGTGCCTCTGCATTATTTACCTACTTCAATTTTAGTTATTAAACGATAATTAAAGCCATGATCATCTCCAACATAAAGCATATGACAGTCTTCCAACAACTGTGGTACTTGACGACACGCAACAGCACTTGAGCAAGCGACTACGACACGCAAGTCCAACTATCTACCAAACAACAGGTAATAGGATGTGTCCATGACAATATAAGGGCTGCAGGGAAGGATAACAGGATATAGAATCTATAGCATCGCAACACAGATAGAAGTAGATCAACAGGAGGAAGTAAAGACTAGAAATATAAAATAGGTAGAAAGAGAGAGAATGCTCTCCTGAAAACATTGTCGAAGGTTCATCCGAAGATCGGGTCAACACTCGCATCAACTCATCGGCCTAATCCGTGAAGAAGCAAAGCACTAGAAGAAACATCGGATGCACTATTTAATACTACGGCAGAAGATCGGGCATGATGCATGTATGATGTATGACATGGCAAAGATGCGATGCAACTAGGCAATATTAAGCGGAACCGGGGTCCCGACATTTAATTAGATGGTTTATGTTATTTTGATACCCCATAATTTAAATGTTGTCTTAACATGACAAAATATGGCATTGGTTCGCTACACAAATTTAAATGGATCCCAATATTAGACTAGCTTCGCCCGCATATGGCCTCCATATTAATTATTAGGTGAATCGACGAAACCCCCAAACCGTATGATATGTGTGCAAGCATGACAATTTAAATGCAACAAAGTATATATTTCAATTTACAAAATAGGGCTTGGAAAAGGGGTCACATTTTGAGGGGTTCGGCGATCTTGGTTACAAAAGGGGCTTCGGACTCCGGGAACGGGGCTTCGGGGTCTCGGCGTTCGAGTGCGTCAGATCCGTGAGGAAGGTCTTGATGTTCCGGCTTCTATGTTCGGCGGGAATCTTGGCATTGTTCGATCTTCGTAGCATGATCATCGGGATTGCGGCATCGGATAGGTCTTTTCGACGAGATGATCATGTCGTCCTTGGCATCGATTCCACTTCGGTAGATCTTGGCAATGGTCTCCGTGTTTCCATAGGACACGTCCACCAAGACAACACCTCCACAACACAAGCATCACCCGAACTACAGTAACATTCCTTGTCACCTCCCTGAAGGATTTCTTCACATCATCGACACACCACCTCGCTGCAACAGCTTCACAACAGAAACACACTGAAGGTAAATAGGGAACCGGGAGCCAGCGGCAACAGCAAGCACACACACGTGCAAGGCACCAACAGCGCGCAGGACGAGGACGATGGGGCGGCTCCCTGGCACAGAGGACGGGCCGACGACAAACATCGGCTACCGCAGAGGAGGGCAGTGGCTCGGGCAGGCGCGAGACGAGCCTGGGCAGCGAGGAACACCAGTGGAGTGGCGGGGTCACAGGGCCAGAGCGGAGGCTGGAAGGGGAGCGTCGGGGCAGCGAGCTCGGGGGACCGGACAGGGAGGCGGTCGGGGCTTGCTGGCGCGACCGGGGCGAGCAGAGGCGCTCGAGCCGAGGAGGACGACGATGAAGGGACGAGGGGAACCAGCGCGGGAGGCGGCGCTCGTCTAGATGAAGAAGGCGAAGTGGCGACGGGCTACCGGCGCTGCTGCAGAGCAGCGGCTGCTGGCGGCGGGGATCACGGGACATGAGCGAGGATGGCGGCTGTCGAGAGGGAGCAGGGTTGGGTGCGGCTGTAGCGAGCGAGAGGCGTGCGTGCGTGGGTGGTTGCAGGGTGCGATGGCGACCGGAGATAGAGGAGGCGGGCCAGGCGATGGGATCGAGGACGCGGGGGCGAGGGAGAGGTCGCGAGACGAGCGGCGGCTGCGGACGGGCACTGGCGGCGGCGGGAGCGAGCGATGGAGGGGAGGAAGGTGTGCACGAAGCGGGGTTGGTGGCGACGGGGTGGGCCGAGGGAGGGGATCGAGGCCACAGGGTCAAAGCGCGGAACGGTCAAGGGAGCGGGCAGACATCGCTGTTGGTGGGACCAGGCAGCGGGACTGCGAGGGTTGCGGGGTTGGTCGCGAGGCCGAGGGGAAGACGTGCGGGGTGGGGTTCGATTGTGGCTGTGCGGCGGCGGGGTGGAGGAATTGGGGTGGTTGGCGGCAGGGAGAGGGTAGGTAGGGATTTGGGGGATGGTTTAGGGTTAGGGTTTGCTAGATGTTTGGGGTGATTGGTTTATACTGGGCCGGGCCTGCCGGGGTGGTAGGTGGCCTGGCCTACGAGCTGGGCTGCCTCCCCTAGAGTTTTAAAATAGTTTTATTTTATTTTATTTATATATAGTTGACTGCTAAATTTTATACAAGACTTTTATAAATAGCTTTGAGACAAAATGACATACCCGAAAGAGGCCGGGGTTTTGGTTAGAATTAGAGATGGGGAATAATTAGAAAACAAATCTAGGCTTTTAGAAAATTAGTTTTAGACGAACTTATGCATGATGATGTTATGATGATACAACAATACAAACAACATGCGATATTCTAGTAGTGGTTTTACCCAGGGTGCTACAGCCGGCCAAGGGAGCTCCCGTCCGCCATAGCTGCCGAGCGACGACGACGATGACGGCGGCGAGGATGATGGCAGGGCCGATCCCGGCTACACGGCGTTCTACAGCAACTTCGTCATGTAGAAGCGGCGCGGCATCGGCGAAGGCGACGGCGGCTGCCTTTTTAATGTTTTTTTAGTTTATTATCTACTACTTTAGTTTAAATTCGATGTAATCCGTCTATATTCGCTCATCTTTAATAAAATCCGCCTGAATTTGCTAAACTCGGCTGAAATTTAGCTGAACGCGGGAACTCGGTCTGGGAACGCGAGTGGGAAACTCGGCGTTTTTAGGCCAAAATCAAGTTCCGTCCGGCCAAAATTTGGTCGGCATTTTGGCCTGGGTTCGCCCAACGAGTGGAGATGCTCTTAGGCCTAGGTGTTCGGTCTTTCATTTTTGTCGGTCCGGTGTTCCAAAAATGGCAGTCATATTATCTTCATTCTTTCCTTATTCGATTGTCAGTCTTTTCAGAGAAAAATGTCGTTCATCACATCGCCGGTCCACACTATCAAGTGGAGGTAGGGCTGGGCGTTCGGCCTAACCGATTCAGTTCGGTTTCTCGGATCATTGGGAATTCGGTTTCTAAAAATTCATGACCGACCAGTCATTTCAGCAACTTGTGACCGAGGCTTCAGTGAACCGAATATTCAGTTCAGTCATCGGTCTATCCAAACGAAACCGATCTTGTTTGACATCAAGTGCCATAGTTCACGATGAGACATACAAGAACATATATACAAGAACATATATATACAATAACAACTCAGAAGCCCGCTGGTCTCACTGGAAGCTACAGCCTGGACTCCTGCTGGCTAGAGAAGGAGCAGCGATTGGCTAGTGCATCGTGTAGGCGTGGCGATCTCACGGGACGGGGCATGCATGGCTAGTGGTGGAAGAGAGCAGAGGGAAATATACTCGCCAGTCGCCACTGAGCAAGACTTGCTTATCAAGGGGATTAGTGGAGGTCTTCCGAAGAAAAAAAAAAGTATACAACTCAGGTTTCAGCAGCACACAGCGCCAACATGACAGGTGGAAAAACATCAATGTAAATGAGACGGGCACATCGTGCCATATACAGTATAAAAGAGAGAACGCAGATACAAGGGTGATACTCTAATAAACAATGTTACAGTGATACAAGGCCTAGACTGCATATATTTTACACAGATGAGATCTACGATCTAGGCTGCAATCTAAGCTAAATCCACAGTTACAACGGACCGCAAGAGCCAGCATCCTCACAGATAGGAGTGGCAGGCTTGGCTGGAGCTCATTCCTGAGCTTTGAGTCTTGACTGACACTTCATCATGTATATTCACCTAAAAAGGTACAAAATCAGTGAAAGATGTAAATGCCTGAGGGTGCAAATAACTGCTACAGCACAATGTTCTCTCAATAACACAACTCGGAAACTGGAATATAAAACCTAGGATCCCTCCAGTTCTATACTTTTTTCTCATGAATGGAAACATACCAAAATTCATTGTAAATTTCGGTTAAAAGAAGATTCATTGTAAATCCCCACTTTACATGACCGCCAATTACTTTGAACAGCAGTACATTTCAAATGGCAGAACATCAAAGTATAGTTAAGAAAAAATATCAGCTAGCTTACCACGTGAATGTATTAGGAGTTCCAAACTAGGGTACAGTCATAAACATATTTATTGCTCACCTGCAGTCTCAACTTTTCCAAGAACGCTCTTGAGTAGCTTGAATACCCTATATATGAAGCCAGAAAAAAAATGATGTCAAGTGAAATTTTTAATCCATCCGAAGATATTGTGAGGTCTAAGTATCACAAAAGATACCTGCGGAATCCTATTGGGGTCAATACTGCCAGTTGCCTGTAACTGATTATAGTTTAATTCCTGGACAGAGTATTCAAATTTTGAAATTTAGATCCCATAAATAAAGGTTCAACTGTAGTAACAATTAGAAAGGCCAAAGATGGGAGATTGCAGCATTGACATACTAAGATCATATTTCCTTCATTGTTATCATAAAAGTACTCTGAGACATGAATGCAATGCACCAGAGATTTTTACATATTGGCCGAGAAGTTCACATTATACGGATATCAAGTCTCCAGAAATTGAAATTGCAACTAAAGAAACTGAATGGGCACCTGCTGTTTCATCTGCATCTGGTTATGTCCTTGATGTGACTGAGGATGTTGTTGGATAGATTGCATAGATTGAATTGTTTGAGCCTGAGGTGGTGACTGAAGTTGTTGCGCAACAAGCTTTTGCTGGTGCTGTTGGAGTAAAATAAGTTTCTGCTGCTGCTGCTGCTGTTGCTCGTACAGTACATACTCTTCAGGCTTCTCCCACTACAACACAATAGCTCATAAGAATGAAAATCCCAATATCTCAAACTTCCAGATGATAAGTGATGCGAGGAGTATTAATTCTTCACCTTGCTCTCTCTAGTAATGCTATTGTAGTAGTATTTAAAACCTTCGGGGGATGTATGTTCGGTCCAATTGCAAGTAAAAGAAACTGCCGGTGAATTGACCTGCTGTGGAATTGCATTAATGTTTGTCGGCATCATGGCAGCTGGAGCACCAGGGGTAGTGGATTGATTTGGCTGTCCCTGCACAGTGCACAAAAACTTTGAATTTATGTCGAATATAAACACATAATACAAAGGACAAACAGAGAACACAAGTGGTGGTAAGGAAACGAAGTAAAACAGAGCCATGCAGAAGTGGTTCTGGATTCTGATATTAAAAGAAGCATCTTCTCATGGGGTTAGTTGCTAGGAATTACCTGTTGCTTCGAAACCTGTGTATGTGGCTGCTGATTGAGGTTAGGTTGCTGCTGGTGTTGCTGCTGGTGCTGCTGATGGATTAGCTGCAGCTGTTGCTGAAGCTGAAAAATCGCCTGCTGTGAAGATTGATAACTGGACTGCAAAGCGGCCTGCTGTTGGAGTAGCAACTGTGGTGCTTGTGATGGCATCTGCTGGATTGGTTGTTGCATCATTTGGGGTGTCACATTGGATGGAAGTTGCTGTTGTCCAGGAACAGGTTGCATGGGATTGGACTGTACAGCCGAAGGTGCCTGTAGAGCACCTGCGGAGGCATTTTGCTGTGTCAATGGCTGTGACACAGGAAGCTGGCCAGGTAATTGCATTGATGCTACATTCTGGCCAAAAGAACCAGGCCCCAAGGAGTGCTGCCCCTGCTGATTCTGCAACTGTACAGGGAAATTATGTGGTGGCCCAGTTGGCTTTTGCAAGGGTGGGATCTGCTGGGCCCCTAGATGATGCCCTTGTAACAGGTTTATGCCCTACAAAGTAAAAGGTGTCATGACCACGGGCACGGAACAAGTTACATCAAAGGCAACTGAACAAACATCAGAAGTAATATGCCAGTACCATATGAGATGATGTCGACACAGCTGTCTGACCATTCCCAGGAAACATCTGAGGTCGAAAAGCACCCTATGATGATTAAAGGTATAAGTGAACAGGCAAAGAAAAGGTAGTACTGTAGTAAAGGCTTGGGTTGTACCGTACATTATCTACTGCTGATGTAACAGTTCCACCCATTGGGCCTATAGGATTGTCTGACCCATAGTTATTAAACTGATGAGATGCCACTGAGCTTGGGCTTGAAGGGCGCCAAGCATCAGGAGGCATATGCCTACCTCTTGGCTCATCAAGATTGGCAGTCGTCCTAAGGATGAAAAATGATTAGCAATGAATGGAATGATTTAATGACTTCAAGTAGGATTATGCTAGTCTAATAGACTATACTAGTGTCAGCTAAATGGAGAGAAAACATGAAATCACGATTCTATAGCATCCAACAGTACGTTATTCATAGCATTACATTTTATCTTCTGATACATCATCTGATTCTTGCAATTCTTACTGGAATTACTGCATGTACTATTTTTTAATGCTTTTGGTAATTTGGAAGTACAACTAGCCCCTAAGTGTGGTATCAGTAATTAATGACAGTTACAGTAGACTAACGGTTTTTATTAAGTTGTATATGTGAAGCCATATTTCGTAGGTGTGCATGCAGGATACTGGATTGATTCAGCGGTTAGTGTCATCAAATCAAAATATGCATCAAATTATGAATTAGAACATGCAAAATGCAGCCCAAGTCAGAAACACAAACTCAGCTCGTGCGGAGTCAGGTAAAACCACATGCAATTATTTTTACTTAAAATCTACCAATCAGTTCTTCTGCTGTAAGATAATTGAACTGTTCAAATAAGAGGAAATCAAACCTGATAACAAGTGCTGCGTCAGATCGAGGACTGACACCAGGACCTCCAAATGCAGGGCCACCCCTAACCAAACAAGATAGTTCAGATGATGGGAGTGACAGTGTTTGTCAATAAATAGTGCAGAGTTAGAATATAAGCAAAGCAAATACATGTTCTAACCACCTTGATTCTCCAGGTCTAGGCCGCTTAGGATCAGCAAACCGAACTATTAGTGGTTGTTCGCACCCCTATCAGCACAATGGATACAGTAAGTTCACAAGGCAAAATGCACAACTAGTCAGCTTGGCACAAATATTTACCCTCATTATGTAAGTCCCGCTAAGAGAATTCATGGCCGCAAGTGCAGGTTCTTTTGATGAGAATTTGACAAAGCCACAACCTGCAAGTTATCACATATGTGACAACTGAAGTTGGAATAGAAGAGTAGATTAAAGAAATGAAGCGAGAAAAGGAATCCAACAAACCTCGGCTCTGCCTCATGCCATCTTTCATAATGTAAACATCTTCCACATGACCAAAAGGAGAAAAAATCTATAATAAGAATGAGCATGGATTCAATTCAGTATGCAATTGTTAAAACATCAATGGTTACACATAGATGAGAAGCTCCCCACACCACAATAGTTTTTCAACCAAGAAAACTCCTGTCAAGTAAAAAAGCAACTGTCCCTTACCTCTTCAATCTCCTTTGCAGTTGCCTGCTTATTCAGTGATGCAACAAACAGTTTGTGCTCAATGGATCCTAGCAAATTAGTGGAAGAAAAAATTAATCATTTACTCAATATACATCAAGGAAAAGATCTGAAGAAAATGGATTTCTTTATTATATAAGACAAGCATAACTTAGTTCTCACAATATTTTTATTTAGCTGAACTTGGAAAAAAATAATTAAGAATCTTAGCAGTCAGTACTAGTAGAATAGGACAAATGTGTGGATGTTGAACGAATGGTAAAGAAAAGAATATGAGATTTCTGCTGCTGTAAAAAAAGACATGTATATCATTGTATCCAGTGCATCTGAATCTAGATGGCAAAGCTGCGTTTTGTTAATAGCTTTTTGAACTGCCAGTCAAAAGGAATTATGTTGAAAAATCAAAGCAAACAAACTCCATAACATTGGCAAGAAAATAACAGGGGAAATGATACAATTGCAACTAATAGGCAAGCTAATATTTATCAAATGTACTTTGAATTATTACCATGGCGTTCCTTCTCACCATCAGCATATCTAACCTGAACAGGACCCATCGCCTGACAGAAACAGATACACAGTCAATAAATTGCAGACAAAAGATTAACATTGAACAGATAGCCAAAAAAAATTAGTTACCCCAGGTATAGTGTACTGGTTATGAAGAGCTCTTATGGCTCTCTCAGCCTCTTCAGAAGTCGCATATTTAACAAAGCAACAGCCTGCAAATGCGAAAATATGGATTTCATCACAAGGCATTACAATTTTCTGCATTTCTCAATTTGACATAATATGCAATAAGAAACCTAGTGGAGTTGGCGAAGAGAAGGAAATAAGGAGTAAGTTGATTTCAAAAGGTTAATAAAGTGCAAGAACACATTGATCAAGAAAAAAAAACTTCAACCACTTCGTCTAGAAGCAGAAGTCAATCAACAAGACAAGCACAGAAACCTTGAATAGGAAACAACACACAATGAGATGTAGCCATGTCAAAGTATCGATTGGGCTGCACTTCGCAACACCAAGCAAAATTTCAGATGTAGCTAATGTACACAACATGAAGTAATATTTTTACGATGGTCCAGCTGACCGCAAGATGCACTAGGATTTCGAGAGACAAACTGGATCCCATGATGAAACATTACAGTCACAAACAGAATACAAGAACAAAACATACAGCAAACTCAGCAATAAAAGAGACAGGTGCTTCACATAAAGCGCCATGTATACAATCCACCCTAATTATAGCATGTGCACAGAAATTGTGCATGGTCGTGTAGACAGTAGCAGAAAAAAAGAACCTCAAGTTCTCATGTAAGACATGCCATTAACAAAACCAGACAAACTTCTAAGGTTGGTCCATATAAATACAGTGAACACGCATGCACAACTGTACAAGCCATTCCTTATGCTGTACCAAGTTGATACATGAAAAGATAGTAAGAACCTGTCACAACAGAACGCCTCAAATATATCACTATGTGCTTAACACTAAAGCACAGTCGACCAAAGCTATGCTTCAGTACGTCAATTACATGAGCAATAGTTGTGTTCTCAACTGTCAGGGGACACATTCAAGATGGCAACCGAATCATACACAGTAATCAAATATGTCAACAATATCATTGCTCAGGCTGGAAATTTTGCTCAGCCATACAGCTCAATAGCTCGAGTGTTGATATAACCCTATACCCACATATGACATGATAAGGACATATAATCATTTCAAAGAAGAACACAACCACAGGTCAGGTGCAAGGACTTTCACATAGGCTGTAGCATTCGTATCGTCTGCATGGCTGATTCAGAATGTAACAGTTACATGAGCATGAACCTGTGAATCCAACAGTTCGGGGTGGAAGACTCCACGGGAATGGCATACATAAATTATGCCTGGGTGCACAATCGTATACAGCATCATGTGGTGGTGCAAAAGAAAATCAAGTAAATAACCAAGATTTCTGTTGTGCAACAAATTAAGGTTGAAAGAACAAGAACAGCAGAACCATCAGATGATATGCCAGACTTCAGTAGTATCAGATAATACTACCAACAGCACCATCAACTCTGAAGTACATGACCAAAACCACAGCATTTAACCCTACTAGAACAAGATGATCATACAGCAGGGAACATTACTATGGATATAATGTGTTTCATATTCAAATTGGTGCAAAGAGCCACCACGAGGGTCATCAAGACCAGTAATGCCATTCTGTCTCAGAATATATGATTTCCACTAAGTGGTCGAGAACTTTCCACTGTCACACACAAACATCCAAAACTGGATAGGGTCACAGCATAGCACAACCAAACAATCAAAACTCATGCCTTTTGAGGGCAACCAAGCGGTCGGCGTCACTCGCATGGCTATCAAGTATAGTTGAACTGAACAAAGTCATAATATTGTCCATCAAAGCACAGCTCCAGATTTGACATGCAACCACAATATCCCAACACAAAACGAATAATATCACATAAAAATTTAGATCAGCCAGGACAACACCACACAGCATCATCCAACCAGGCAACCACTTATGCATTGAGGGATTCAACCAGGGATTCCATACAGTGCAACTCATGATAACAAGTATATTAAAGAAAGAATCTGGAACCATGAAAGGAAAAGAATAACAGGTGGACCTTAATTCATGAGAATGTTATCTGGCCTTCTGCATCACATTCAAAGCAAATAGATGAAAATTGAAACAGCGACATTAGTTAATTCTGGTCAAACTACATTGAACATGCAAGAGATTGCTATAACCTGAACAAACGTGTTTGTCCAAATCTGCTGCCTTATCTAGCAGCACGATGGAGTCTAGTTAGGTTACAGTAATCAGCATACAGTTTGTCGATTCCTTTCTTGTCTTCTACTAACCCAGAGGAGGTATACAGAACGGAAGCTCATGAAACAAAAATCAACAACCGCCAAATCTAACTGAGAGAAGATGCAACCTTGTTGCTTCTAATACTCTCAGAACCTGAAAAGAAAGAGATGCTGGTATATTGATATCATAAGAAAAAAATACTTTTGCCTCACCTTGTTGTTCACCAGTTTTCCTATCCCTGATCAAAGCAACTTCGAGAACATCTCCATGATTCTCAAATAAAGGTCGAACCTGAAGACAAGAGAAGGGTCTTTCACAAACAAAATAATACAAACAAATGTTGATCCTCATGGGAAACACAATCATATGCGCAACAAGAGAAATATTAACATAGCCAAAGAATGCCAATGAGCAAACACAGAAAAGTAAATAAACGGCTCAACTACATTCATCTTCAACTTTGTGACATGTGACCAAATAACATTAAGGCTAAACACAATGCTCCAAGTGGAGCTGAGATAAAAAAAAAAAGATGAGTTATGCAGATACACCATAACTGGATAAAGGAGACTTTAGCTAAATTTAAAATTTTACACTATCTTCCATAAAAAACTGTAGATAGTTTATTATCAGATTTTCCTAGCAAAAAAAAAGAATGTTGCCCCTTTTATCTCCTAAGCTACATTACAGGACTTATGTTATAAATCTTTACGTTGTTTCATGAATATATGGCAAAACCTCAAATAATTGCACAACCAAGCAATCTTCTTATCCTGAGATTATGTAAAGTACATCAAAGGGTGACAAACAGTAGAGGTATTAAAAAATCTACAGGTAAGGACAGGCAGATACTAATAAGTGTGAAATTTAACTCACATCATCTTCACTTGCTGTTCTCGGAACTGATCCAACAAAAAGTTTAACATGGCCACTTTTGTTGCCATGATCTGCAGGAAATGTTCCACACAAAAATCAATCAACTCGCTGGTGAAAGGTTGTAAGCCTAAGTTCAAATATTTCTCCACTGAGGTTCAATGAGATAAGATAGTACAATCAGAAGCTATCTGTAAAAAACATAGGTTCTACTAGAATTGCTTACTGACAGCAATATAAATAACTGATGGCTTAAAATCGGAAAATAAACAGCATAGTAGGAGGGAACATTTAGCTCAACGGGTTATAACTGAAGGCCAACATCTTTAGTCAACAGATATGACCAAGGTGAAGTTGATTTTATTACAATAGCTTGTCTGAAGCTTCAGAATGATAAGCTCGTAGGCCATGTCATTCTATTGTTTAACCAACATAAATAACATACATACATCTAAACCAATATAAGTTCATCCTTCACGAACAAGGTTGGGTAGTTTTGCCATCTTGGTATATATGCTACCGGCAGCACCACATTATGCAGCTGCATACTTGGACGCCCAATTTGTCGAATCCCAACCTTGACTGATCAGCTACGCCAAATTGACGCAGCTGATTGAATCTGAGGTAAAATCTTCCAGAAGACCCAATGTCATCGCCTATTAAACAGAGGTCCAAAAGCCTAATACATTTGGTCGTGCGTAAACAAGCTACAGTTCCAAACTTAGGGACAGCACAGCACCGGCAATACCTAGAAAAACACCAAAGCGCCGAATCCAAGATTCGGGACAAACCTGAGTAGTCTCCACGGCCTCCGCCGCCGCCTCCGTAGCGGTTCCTCTGTCCACCATCCGTCTCACGGAAGTCGCCGCCGCCCCCGCTTCTGTAGCCTCCAGTTCCACCACCGCCAACAGCATACTCAGACGGCGCCCGGTACGGATGGAACCTCCCGCCTCCGCCTCCGCCGCCGTCTCGGGAGGAGGAGCGGTGGGGCGAGCTGCCCCCGCCGCCGCTGCCGCCAGACCAGCGTGAGGGTCCGCGCGCGAATCTGCCGTCCCCGCCGCTGCGAGCGCCGGCCGCGGGGCCGGACGGGTCACCGGAGCGGTCGCTGGCGCGGTGCATGTGGTGGGCAGAGGGTGGCTAGGGTTTTGACGCGGCTCGCGAGCACGAGAGGAGGCAAAGGCGAAGAGGGGGGGGGGGGGGGGTGTGGAATTTCAACTCCGCCTCGTCAAGAGCCAATGGCCGTGAGTACTCCACAGATTGGATCCGATGGGCGAGGAAACCGTCAGGCAATCTGCCCCGGCGTACCCCTTCCGTTTATTCCAACGGACAAGATAATTTCGGGACGTCCTTATTTACTACAGTAATCCCTCTGTTCAGTTTTACTCTGCGCATGACATAGGGCTTGAACCGCATATATACCAAGGAAAAGGTACCAGAGGGTGGCAGAGGGCTGTTTTCTTTTGTTCTCCCGATTGTTTGGGATGTGGCTGCTGGTTGTGGCTTTTGTATAGTGAAAGCTACTTTTCTGATTTTAACTGTTTAATAATTTGGCTGGATGTCTGACTGTGTGTTAAGAAATTGTCTGTAATATCTCTATAATTCATATAACATGCATACTTTACTATTCAAGTGCAGCAATCGTATATGTCATTATTAAAATATCATATGTCACATAGTAGTTCATTGATACGTTGTAAACGTATCTATAATTTTTTTATGTTCCATGCTTGTTTAATATCAATTTTGCTATGCTTTGTCTACACTTTGAGGTGTTTTTATACATTTTTTGGGACTAACCTATTAACAAGATGCGGCAGTGTCAGTTGCGTGTTTTCTGCTGTTTTTGGTTCAGAAAAGCTAGTAAGGAAATATCCTCGAAATTGGACATGACAAAAACCAAAGTCAATATTTTACCGAAGAGAACACAGGGACCGAAGGGCAACCGAAGGAGGGCCACGAGGCCGCCACACCCTAGGGTGCCCCCCCCCCCCCACTAGGGCGCGCCGCCACCTGGTGTGGGCCCCTGGCCGCCCTCCTGCCTTGCCTCTTCGCTTATAAAAACCCTCTGATGCAGAAACCGTAAGCACCCGATCAGATCTCCACGAAACAGTTTGTAGCCGTCGTCACCATCGTCCCTAGATCGATGGGGATCTGAAGCTCTTCCCGATACCCTGCCGGAGGGGAGAGATCATCCCGGAGGCCTTCTTCATCATCATGCCAGCCTCTGGTATGATGTGTGAGTAGTTCACCCTTGGACTATTGGTACATACAGTAGCTAGATGGTTGTTTCTCCTCCTTTGTGCTATCATGTTTAGATCTTGTGAGCTCCGTTCATGATTAAGATTATCTATTTGTAATTATGCATGTTGTGTTTACGGGGATCCGATGGATATTGAGATACTATGTCAGATTGATTATTGATTCTATCATGTCTTATTGATTATTTTTCTGAATGGTGTCTTATTGATTATTGATTCTAGGGATTTCTATTTTTGTGCCTTTGGTTCGTTAGTTGTACTCACTTTTCCCCAGCCGCTTAACTTTTCCTCACTTTTCCCCTCGCCATGTTAAGAAACCCTCGCAGGCGCTCGGACGGAGGGATGCCGTCAGGTCAAAGGCTTGACCGTTACATGCTGACTGGTGGGACCGCGTTGGGGCGGGTCGGGAGTTGAGCGTTACGTTACGAGGCCTCGGCCGTTACATGCCTGACCGGTAGGACCGTGTGTGGGTCAGGTCCTGCATACGTGGTGAAGGGTGGGGCCGCGTTGGGATGGGTCTTGCATACGTGGTGAAAGGTGGGGCCGCATGGAGACACGTCGGACCGGTCAATCTCGCTCACCCAAAGCATTCGCTTCCCCCCGAGCCTAGAACAACTCCCACACCGCCCCTCCACTGCCCCGTCGTCATGCCCTCCTACCTTATGTCGTCCTCGGCCCCAGAGTCACCCCCTCCCCCTAGCCGTGGAGCCTACTCCACCTCCGGCTCCGCTCTTGCCCCCGCTAGATCTACCCCTTTCGTGGAACAGTATGCAACGCCGGCTGGTGCACCGTCCATCCATGTTGAGCAAGGAGAAGATTGGGTGGAATCGCAAGGATCCAACGCATGGATTCCATCTGGGTAAGCATCGTTTCCATTTTGTGGGTTGATTATTGGCAGTATTTGAGCGCGAAACGCTGGTTCTCAACTAACGGCCTTGATTTTTGAATAGGATTGATCCAGTGCTGGCATTTTGGCTGGCGATTAGACTAGATACTAGCGTAATTCGTGATTGTGAATAATATCGCTCATAAAAAAAGTTTCTGAAAATTTTACTATTACAGTACCCTACATGAGGATGTTCTATGCAGAGGAAATGGCTCTTGAGAGGATCAATGGTCCATGGAATGAAAGTTTTCAGTTGCTTTACAGCTTCAAAGCTGAAGTGGAGATGGCTAGTCTAGGTAGTGTTATACAGATAGAAAGGCATAAAGTTCAGTACAAAATAAGAGGGAAGACAATGGAGAAGGAGTGCTAGGACTTACTATCCACACAGACGCTTGCAAAGGTTTGGACAAAGCTGTAGAAGCAGTATTCCTCGGAGTGGAGCATAGGGAATGTATGCGACACTTGGTGCGAAATTTTACAAAAAAAATCAAGGGTAAAGTTTATACTGACAACCTATGGCCAGCTTCATACACATGCAGTTTGAGGAAGCATTTGTATCATTTGGAAGTGTTGTGTAAACAAAAACATGTGGTGAAGGAGTACTTGGATGCACATCATGGAATGGTGTGGTCAAGAAGCCGATTCAATGAAATTTGTAAGGTAGACTATGTAACAAGTAACCTTGTAGAGAGTTTCAATGCAAAGGTCAAGTCATTGAAAGGGCTTATGTTGTGGCAAATATTTGATAAGATTAGGCAGATGATCATGATAAAGATCGATTTGCGCCAAAGAATTGCATCAACGGTATATGTTGGCCATCTCATCCTCCCATCTTTGATTAAGGCTTTGCATGCCAGGATAAAATAATTGAAGATGAAATACATTAGAAGAGGAGTGGAGGCTGAGGTAATGTACACTGATAGTAAAGATAGGCAATGGAGGTATCCAATGAGTTTGTTTGGTAGGACATGCCATTGCAGGCAATGGCAGCTCCGGGGGAAACCCTGCATACATGCATTATTTTTCATGAGTGTTCTAGAAGGTGAAGAGGGTGAAGTTAATCAGTACGTATCGGAGTATTTTTCTATTACCAAATTTAGGACAGCATATGCTCAGAATATTCTAGCCTTGTTGGGAAAATACCAATGGATGGAAGTGGATCCAGGATTTAAGTTATACCCTCTAGTTTTTACTAGACCAGTAGGTAGGCCAAGGAAGAATAGGATAAGAGCTAGTGCAGAGGGTGGTGCACCACATCGATGATGTAAGTGCAAACTTTGTGGGATCCTAGGGCACATTTCTAGGCTTTGTAAAAATGCAGTGGAATCAGCTTATGGAATGGATGATCAGGCGACAGCAGCAAGAATGAATCATTTAAATAAGAGGAGAATGAAGTAATGGATACATTGCAGATTAAACCAATGGATCGAGAGGAGATTGAACCAAATGTAGAGGAGATTGAACCAAATGTAGAGGAGATTGAACCAAATGTAGAGGAGATTGAACCAAATGCAGGGGAGATTGAACCAGTCGATCGAGTGGAGATTGAACCAAATACAGAAGAGATTGAACCAAATGCGGGGGAGGTTGAACCAGTCAATCAAGAGGGGATTGAACCAAATGCAGGGGAGATTGAACCAGTCTATCGAGAGGAGATTGAACCAAATGCAGCGGAGATTGAACCAGTCGATCGAGATGATATTACATCAACTTCGTGGGAGATTGTAGCAGAGTTCAAGTGTAAAGGAATTACACCAGCGGATATGGCAGAAATGGGGACAATGCTTTTTCATCCGTATGAACCAGTGGAACGAAACGTGATTGAACCAATTGTACGACAGACTGAATCACTTGATTCATTGGATGTAGAAAAAAGAACAAAGGGAAAAAACGGAAGAAGCTGATGGTGGACTCCGTGAATATTCCAGTCAGGATCATCAGGAGCAAGGTGGTGAACCCAGCAAAAAACACTAGAAGCAAGAAAAAATGGATTTGAATTATTAATTTAAATTTGTATGATAAATTTTAACTACTATCAATGTTTGTATTTAATTCGAACTAGTGTGACGCTCCCAAGTTTGTATGTTGGATAATCCCATAATGTATGTTTTATTGCAAGTTTCTATGGCCATGCACCTAGTTGCTTAGCACTACTCAGTTTTGCCCTCTACATGTAGTCAACACATGGGGTTTAGCTAGTTCATGGCTTAAACGTTGACCAATTGATCCAAAATTTGGCACACTTGTGTATCTTGGATTGATTTACCATGTGAAATTGGAAATTTTGGATTAACTTGTAATCAGCCACATTTTTCTTTTTCTAAGTGATTAAATTCAAAAAATTAGTTTTAGGGTTAGTTTAATTCAAAAAAAATCAAAACATAGTGCAACCTTCAAATGGAGTCTTATTATGTTGCCTATAACCTAGCATGAATAATAAAGGAAAAGGAAATAAAGTGTAACATCCCAAAAATACTAAACTTAGATCATCAAACTCTAATCACCAAAATTAGGGTTAACAAAAACTTTTCTAAATAAAAATATGAAAGCATGCATGTGTGTATGCATCCCATTTTTGAATTCTTTTGAATTGCCTTGTTTATATGTTTCTTTGCTTGTAAAAGGATTCTTAGGTGAAATAAACATCATCTAAACAATTCCAAAACTTTTCTCAAAGAAAAATAAATCAAAACAAACAAAATGAGTGAATGGTCATTTTGACCAATTTAACTCCCATGCCTACTTTGGCTGTCTCAGACTTTCAGAACTTAACAGAAACTTATTTGGACCTTTACACCCCTTGATAGTACTCATAACAAAGTATCAAGGCCCACCTTGTGATCATCCAGAAACTTTCAAATGCATAGTTTAAATGACAATTCAAAATTGAATCTTTATCATATGGGAAGATCCCACTTTTTCAAAAACCACCCAAACAAGTTCAACTTTCAAAACCCAAGCATCTGCAGACTCACCAGCACCAACCTAGCACACACACCAAAAATCTTTTCAAAATTCAAAACTTGAATTCTTGCGGCCATTTCATCAAACACCTTGCAGATACAAATCAAACAAAATCCAAACACTATTCTGAGCAGTGATTCTTGTCTAACTTGTTCCCTCTCTAGCTCACAACAACCTCAATAGATCATATAGCTAACTAAACCAAGCACTAGCCCTACTGTAAGCTTGGCAATGCCATCAATGGTGAACAGTCGAAGCTCACCATGCCACCCTAGTGTAGACAGCAAGTTAGGAGAGAAACTAGCCGTGCCAACCTTGTCTGGAAGATCACCCATGCCTCACCGCCCCCTCTCGACCAGCCCTGCCTCGAAGACACCGACCAGAGCACCCAGGAACGCCGCGCCCGTGCCTTTGTCAACCATGTCGAGCATGCGCCAGAGCGCCACCCTCGACCGAAGCCCACAGACCGTGCGCCGCCCTCGCCGCGTGCATACATGATCACCACCAACCCAGGAGCCGCCAGACATCCCCGTTTGCCGCCCCATGCCTCACAGCCACCGCTCGCCGTCGAAGACGCCGCCTCTGCCGCGCAGAGCATCGCGCGTTCCAGACCAAACCGCACCGCCCCTACACGCGCATTAAAGCCGTAGAGCATCGCCAGGAGACCACCAAGCGATTGCCACCGCCGGCCATGCCTCTAGCAGCCCGTAGCCATGTCGCCACTGTCGCCTGCCCATCCCGTTCGGTCTCATCGTCGCGACTATAAATAGAGGCCACCCCCAGCCGAATTGAGCACACCATCTCACTCCCCTCTCCTCACTGATCGTCCCACCCCGTTCCCGGAGCAATACGAGCAGCACTTCTCCGGAATTTCACCGGAGCCTGCCGCTGCTGGAGAAGAAGGGAGCCAGCGATTGGAGCCGCCCTAGGAGAAGCTGCCGGTACGAGGAGGTTCGTCGTCGTCGACTTCGTCGTTCGCCCGCCTCGCCAACCCTCGCCTGAACCCCAGTGAGCCCCCAACGACCCCCACTGGCCGCGCTAGGTTTCTGTCACGCCGGCGTTGCCCAACGTCGACGATGACCCTCAGCCGTTGGATTAGAACCAGATCGAACGCACCACATCGCCCATACCGCTCCGCACCCCCTCGTCTCATTGACGTGTGGGGACAACGACTTAACCAGCCCGCGTAAGCGCTGTGCTTAGCAGGCCGGCCCAGTATCACTTCCCGCGCAGCCCAGTTATTTGAATTTATCCTTTTCCATTTTATTTCAAACACACTTCTGTACCCAATTTTAAAAATCAACCCAGGTCGATTCAGTGAACCAAATTGAATGAAACCAATTTTGTTAGAAAGGTCTGGAAATGCTGAATCCAAGCCCGTTGGATTCAAGTCATTTGGATCTGTAGATCATCATTGGTAAAAATAACAAGGCAGAAGCTTTTCTGCATTCAAACATTTTTCAAATTAAAACCATAATAGCTTTTGAGTTAATTCCAACTCTCAAAAATCACATTTAACCATACCTTTCAGAATATATAAAAATATATAGGTTTACTTACAGAAATAATGTTCAAGTAATAAAAGAATGCTACATAGGCATTTCTAGTCACTTTATTTAATTAAAATAAAAGGGTAAAACCTTATTAAATTGTGACACCACTTTAAATCACATTCCCATGGACTAAAATATGTGGTGATGACATGTGTCAACATGATCCCATGTTTGGTTTGGAGAATATTAAATCTTAAGTAGTTTTTCAATGAGTAGAAATTACTTTTCTAAAAATAAAAAGATTTAAACCAAGCTTTAATCTTGTAATGTTAGTGATGATGCTAGATCATCTATAGGACCCTTTTGTGTGATGATTGCAAGTAGTTAAGTATTGTTTGGTGATTGTGTACCTCGTATTTATTCATAGACGCTAGTACCGACCAAGGATACGAGGAGGAAGGAGGATTCTACGAAGAAGCCGAGGAGAACTTCAACCACTGCTCTGCACAAGGCAAACCTAATGCTACTAGTTGAATGTGCAAGCTAACACTTGTAATTTAGCAAGCTTATACTGATACTGTGCAAGCCAATACTTGCTTGTCACCATGCCAACTATATGCCTTAAGCATAGATGATCCTACCCCTTGATAAACCAATCCTAGTTTTACCTACAAGCTTTATACTTTATTTCTTTATCAAAGCTAGTACTTAGAGCTTACTTAAGTGAATTGTAGATACTAGAAAGATATGTGAAGGTTGCATAAAAATCATAAAATTTGGCCTAAGCTAGATAATCTTGATGTCATCCTAAGGCATGAGATTGAACTTAGTTGAAACTCCACTTAGTTACCACCCCTCATTAGTGCTTACCCCCACTTGTAGATGCTAGTGCTAAGCATAAAACTTGATCAACATTAGATGGGAATACTTGGTGAAAATGGTTATGAAAACCTTGGAATGATGGATCATTCTATCGAAATGTTTTGGACATGTGTTTCTGAACACCAGATGATTTATGGTGATAAAAATGTTGAGGCATGAGTCTTAGCCCTTTATAAAACTTATGGTTGTCTGGATGCGATACCATTCCAATTTTATTGTACAACCACAATACCTGAAGATTGGGTAGGGCTTGACTGAAAACTTATATACCTTAGTATTAGTTCCCTCACGGCCAAGGTCTGAGCTGAGGCTACCTTGTGAAGATTGTCCACCTGTGAAGTACCCAAGATGACAGTTGGTCATGGTTGGGAGGCCAAACTCACAGGAGAGGTGTGAAAGAATATGTTGGGCACCCATGTGTGGTTTTGGTAATTAATGACAATCTTTATGGACTAATGTGTGTACTAAGTTATACTTGTAGGATTTGTCCATTGGCATCGCTTGGAGTATGTGTTGGCTTCAAGGTCGATAAAATGCATAGAAGATATGTTGGGCAAGCTCAATATGTGAGGTCGATGATGAGGAATTAAGAAAGGCGTTCCATCTTGAGAAGGGCAAGATCGTCTACATCGAGCTCAAGTGGAATGCTCAAGGAAAAGGTATAATCTTGATAGGTTTTCCCTTTTGTCGGTCTCACGTTGTGTGTGTGAGACCGGTTTAGGATAGATAACCGTACTATCAAGAGGGGCTCTCGTAAGAGTAATTCGGTCACATCGTTTGGAGAGAGCTCAAACCTTTGCATACTTGCATCATCGTATTTGGTTGTTATTTGGTATTATCCATGTGAGGATATAGAGCTCGTGGTAATCTCCATAACAAGCTCTTTTTCATCAAAATCGGATCTCCCATTTGTATCTCGTTGCGATTTTGATTTATGCGGCTTTTCGGTTTCTCACCAAGTGAGGTATATCACATTATTCTACTTGATACTTTCTCACTTGGTGGTAATCAAAAGTTATTGCCAACAGTCAAAATTGGAATCGTGTCTCCAGTCAAAAGTTATTGCCGTTTGAATATTTGCCTGATGCGGTACCAAAAAGCGGTAGTACCGCTTTTTGCTACCGGATGCGACAGAAGGTTTTGACTAACTGTCAAAAAGCCTCTACTGGGCTAGGTACTAAAAAGGGGTAGTACCGCATTTTAGTACCTAGCGCGACAGTAGCTTTTTGACCACTTGTCAAAAGCTTCTGCCTGCTCCGGTACCAAAATGCGGTAGTACCGCATTTTAGTACCACACAGGGCAGAGACTTTCTTCGTCTAAACTACTGATTCCACTTCACGTCAGGTAGTACCGGTTGCCATTTGCGGTACTGCCGCTTTACGGTAGCACCAATGGTACTACCGTTGTGGCCAGGGCTTATGAAGTTTGAATATTGGTCTTCCGGTACCAAGTCCGGTACCTGATCCAGTAGTACCGGAGTTCTCTGGTAGTACCGCTTGAACTTCCGGTACTACCGCTACATTAAGGCTCCAACGGCCATATTTTGCCTTGCCCTATAAATAGCTTTGCCCCTTTGACTTTTAGGGTAACTTCTTTCTCCTCTTTGGATCTAAAGCTTTGCCCCTATTTTCCTTACTCCTTAAGCTTGATTTCTACTCACCCCTCCATTGATTCTTGCATATATTTGAGGGGGATCTAGATCTACGTTTTGACCAAACCAAAACATCTCTTTGTGAGTGTATCTTTGGGGATCTAGATTTTGGGGGATTTTGTGTCTCTCTTTGATTCCTCCTCTCTTGTTCCCCCAATAGCCTTAGTAGCTTTGTTGGAACTTGAGAGTGAGGGATTTAAGCATCTTTGTGGTGTTCTTGCCATTTGCATTTGGTGCATCGGTTTGAGTTCTCCTCGGAGATTTGGTTTGAATTGCTCATTGGAGCTTGTCCCTCTTGGGTTCTTGGAACCCTAGACGGTTTTGTGGCCTTGGTGGCATTGTGGCCTTGGTGGCATTTGTTGAGGCCTTTTGTGGCGTTTGCTGGGAGCCTCCAATTAAGTTGTGGAGTTGTGCCCCAACCTTGTGAGAGGTTCCGGTTGCCACCGACAAGTGCACCGATAGTGGAGGCGTGGATCGATCCCATTGGGGTGAGATTCACCGGAGAATAAGGGAGGCCTTTTGTGGCGTTGGTGGGTTGATACCACCCCCTCTCCAAACGAGACGTACTCCATGTTGGGAGGAACTCGGTAAAATATCGGTGTCCCCACGTGCCTCGGTTATCTCTATACCCGAGCTCTTTACTTATGCACTTTACATTGTGATAGCCTTCGTGCTTGAAGTAATATATATCTTGCTATCACTTTGTTGCTTGTATTGCTTAGCATAAGTTGTTGGTACACATAGGTGAACCTTAGTTGTTCTAGGTTGTGCTTAACAAAGTAAACACTAGTTTTATTCCGCCTTTGTTGAGCCACTCTAGGAAAAGTTTTAATCGCCTATTCACCCCCCTCTAGGCGACATCCGTATCCTTTCAAGGTGCTTATACTAGGGCGTGTAATTGAAAGGTTAGGATTGATTATCCGCATACTGAGTATGGTGAATTCAGGATTTGTTCCTGACGGATGTATCGAATGTTGTGGTGAAAGTGTACAATCTCTGCAGAGTGTCAAACTATTCGAATAGCCGCGTCCGCGGTTATGGACAGTTGGAGTGGCCATACTGTTCCCCCGTCAGATGTTTTCAAGAGACTTGTGAAATGAATCAAGACTTTGACTTGACCACAACAAGGTTGTGATATGAAATACAAGTTCCCACTTAGGTGTTATAAAACTTCAACTAGCATTCGTTGCTTCTAAACTTAGTAGAGATAAATCTGGCTTTTGCAAAACAACCCTAGAGCCGAGGGTCCTATTATCAAAAAACCCTTTCACTTGTTAGTATTAGTTTGCGAGTACTTAAAGAGTACTCATGGCTTTGTCCCTGGCTATTCCCATGGCCAGACTATGAAGAGGAGTACCTGGAAGATGGACCCCAGGAAGGTTACGACAACTAGGATCATCTCCCATCGTCAGCATTGCATGTGACCCCGAAGATAGAGCTTCGCCTACGCTACCGTTATTATTACGTATTCTGCTGCTTGAAGTTGTATTAAGAACTGGATCATGAGATCCCTATTTGTGTAAGACCTTATGTACGGTTTGCAATGGATGATGTACTATGGTATCCAATTCTGTTATGTCTCGCAAAAATGGTAATCCTGGGATTGCGATGTATGGCATAACAGGCATCTGGGATTAAAAATCCGGGTGTTGACAAGTTGGTATCAGAGCCATCCTGACCATAGGAGACCCTAGTTAGATTGGACGTTTGAATCAAAAACTTAGTTTCCAAAACCAAAGAAAGCAAATATTTACAAAAACTTACTCTCATTCTTATCCCTTTGATTCTTTCATGAAAATTCATGTTCCTCAAAAACTCTTACAACATACATAAAATTTGACACACTTGATCACTCTACTAACTTACTCATCCTATATTCTTATAGATGGACGTGAAGTACAGCAAGTTTTATCAGTTGGGGAATGGAGGAGACCTTATCTTTGAGAGGGATTTGGACCAGCTTTCGGAACTTCTGGAGCGTCCGCACCCCGAGTTCTTCGGAGCTCAGCTCAATGATCAAGGAGGAGAAGATCTGCAGTGGATAATTGTTGCAAGTCTCCGAGGAAAGATTGAACCTCCCACTGTTGAGGGAATTCAGTTTACCTTAAGAGAGAACAACTGGCTCGACGGACTTGCCAGGGCCATGCAGGAAGCTCTTTCTCGACTGTGTGGGCAAAATATCAACCAAATCAAGGGTACTCGCTTTGAGTTTTGCCCAAGGCATGATGCTAATGGACAACCACTGGAAGCCCCATACCACCCCGAGCTGAAGACCCAATTGGACCACCTCAGCTTCATGATGTACGATCGTCAGCAGGAGTTGGATAACTGTCGTGACTACTCCAACCACAAGTCTGCCATCATCAATACGAAGGACCAAACCATCGCCATGCTGGCAAAGGATCGCAAGTCTCGCCTCCGTCAGCTCGACAAGAAGGAGCGCATTATTGCCCGTCTTCGCCACCGTATCTCATCTTTGGAGGAGACCATCCACGAGAGAGACATGCAGTTGGAGGAAAGGGAGAATGCCGGAGAGGATCTTCGTGGAGACCCCTACTCCTATCTCAGCGATGACGATGATTTTCTGGAGGATCAGGTTATGGACTTCTTCACCGATCAGGACGATTTCGCCTTCATCGATGATGATGAGGATGATGAAGCCACAGATTCCGAGGAGTAGTACCACTTGAGCACTAGCGTAGTGAGTAGTATTCGGTCCCACTGTATCGTAGTTTTCAGAATGGTTCTTAAAACCATCTGTTTTTCTTTGTTGTGGTGTGTGTTGTACTGTGTCCTATGAATGAATGAAAAGCAAGTTACTAGAAAATCTGAGTCAAACTCTAAAAACTTTTCAAAATCCCAGAACCTTAGGAATTCCCCTCTTTTCTCATGATCTATCTCAATCTTCAGATGCCACGTGGAGGAAGTGGTTCATCCCCGGACCCGATGTTGCAGATCCTGCAAATGTTGACCTCTGACCGTGAAGCTGAAAGAGCGGAACGTCAAGCCAACCTAGCCACCCTGCAACAGATAGCTCAGCTAGCCCACAACAACCAAGGCCACGGAAATCAGGACAACCATGGATCTAAGCTCAAGAACTTCCAGAATACCAACCCACCTGTTTACACTAAGTCGGAAGAACCCCTAGACGCCGATGATTGGCTGCAGACCATGGAAAATAACCTAGAAGTCGCCGGAGTGGAAGCCAACGAGAAAGTTCTGTTCGCCACCCACTATCTAGCCGGAGATGCCAGGGCATGGTGGAACAGTGTGCGCGCAATGACCGGAGGCCAGATGATGACCTGGGAGGAATTCAAGGTCAAGTTCACCAGAACCCATGTGCCCCCGGGTTTGATCAAGAGAATGAGAGACGAGTTCAGAGAACTGAAGCAAGGAAGGATGACCGTAGTAGAATATCGTGACAACTTTTTGTCATTAGCTAGGTATGCCCGGATGAGATCGACACCGAAGCCAAGAAGAAAGAAAGATTCCTGAATGGTCTGCATGATGAGATGCAGACAGTGTTAGTCAATATCCCCTTTGCTGATATTGAGGCCCTTGTCGACTCTGCCATCCATATGGAAGGAAAGATCAACCAAGCCAATGAGAACCGCAAGCGTCGCATGATGCATCAACCAGGAACCCATCAGACCCCAAAGTATCGCCCTAACCCATCTCCAGGATTTGCCCCAAGAACCAACAGACCCCCGATGAACCGTCCGACCTATCCCAATCGTGGAAACCCTAGGCCCGGAGGAAATCACAACAACCCCGGCAACTCTAGCAATTTCAACCGTGACTCACCCAAATTCAACAACAACAATGCTACCGCCAACAACAACACTGCCCCGAGGACTGGAAGCAATGTTGTGCATGTAGCAACAAAGGACAAGTCGCAGGTGACTTGTTATGACTGTGGAAATAAGGGTCACTACTCCAACGAGTGCCCCAACAAGAAGAATGCCGCATCACCCAATGCCAATGTCCCAGCTCAGCAACAACGTCGTGTTCAGCCAGGAAGAAGGTTTGCCCCAGGGAATTCGCTCAACCGCAATGGCCGTCTTTTTCTCATGCATGCTGAAGAAGCTCAGGAAGAGCCAGACGTCGTGCTGGGTATGTTTTCTGTTAATTCAGTACTTGCAAGAGTGTTGTTTGATTCTAGTGCATTGCATTCATTTGTCACCGAAGAATTTGCATGCACTAGTAAAATTCAACCAACAAAACTGAAGCATGTCATGATTGTTCAAATTCCCGGTTCAACCACCAAGGCTAGGCAAATTTGCAAAGCCGTCCCTATCCGAATCCATGGCATAGATTTTTATGCAAATCTGATAGTACTCGTAACTAAAGGTTTGGAAGTAGTACTAGGAATGGATTGGATGTCCAAACATAAAGGATTAATTGACTGTGCCAAGAAAGCCATAACCATGACCAGTACAGCTGGAATATCAGTCGAGCATATATCTGAAACCTTACCTCGTCAATTCAAGTGCAACAAGAGTATAGCCCAACCTACCATTGACCAAGTCTGGATAGTCTGTAAATACCCCGATGTATTTCCAGATGTTTTGCCCGGTATGCCCCCAGATCGGGATATCGAGTTTATCATCGAACTAATCCCCGGAACCGGACCCATGGCCCAGAGACCATATAGTATGAACCCGTCTGAGCTAGCAGAACTGCATAAGCAACTGGATGCCATGCTGGAAATTGGATTGATTCAACCAAGTGCGTCACCATGGAGACCACCTGTCTTGTTTGTGGACAAGAAAGATGGAGGTAACCGTTTGTGTACAGATTATCGGAAGTTGAATGATGTCAGCATCAAGAACAAATACCCCTTGCCCAAGATAGAAGATTTGTTTGATCACTTGACCGGTGCCAAAGTGTTTTCTAAGATTGATCTTAGAACTGGCTATTATCAACTCAAGATTCGTGCAGAAGATATTCCCAAGACTGCCTTCACCACCAGATATGGATTGTACGAGTATACAGTATACAGTCATGTCTTTTGGATTAACCAATGCCCCCGCTTATTTCATGAATCTCATGAATAAGATTTTTATGGACTTCCTGGATAAGTTTGTCGTTGTTTTCATTGATGACATTCTGATTTATTCCAAATCAGAAGAAGAACATGAGCTACACCTAAGGACCATTCTTGGAACCCTTAGAGAGCATCAGTTGTATGCCAAGTTTAGCAAATGTGAATTCTGGTTACAGGAGGTAGGATTGCTCGGTCACATTGTATCAGCCGGAGGAATTGCCGTTGACCCTGCCAAAGTGAAAGATGTAGAGGATTGGCAAGCCCCAACCACTCAAACCCAAGTTCGTGCATTTCTCGGATTGGCGGGATATTACCGCAAGTTCATAGAAGGATTCTCGAGTATCGCCAGACCCTTGACCCAATTGCTGAAGAAGGACAAGAAGTTTGAATGGACCGACAAATGTGAAGCGAGTTTTCAAGAACTCAAGAGGAGATTGATTTCAGCCCCAATCTTGATCATGCCGGATATCACGAAGCCCTTCAATGTGTATTGTGACGCATCCAAGATCGGTCTCGGATGTGTGCTAATGCAAGAAGGCAAAGTTATATCTTATCTATCTCGACAACTGAAGCAAGATGAGCAAAATTACCCCACCCATGACCTCGAACTCGCAGCCGTAGTTCTAGCCTTAAAGACATGGAGGCATTACCTGATGGGAAACCGTTGTGAGATTTACTCGGATCACAAGAGCCTGAAGTATATATTCACTCAGAAGGAGCTAAATATGAGACAGAGAAGGTGGATTGAGCTAATCAAGGATTACGACCTGGACATTCACTATCACCCTGGTAAAGCCAATGTGGTAGCCGATGCCCTTAGCAGATTGCCGTGCCGCTTGAACTCCATGATTTTAAAGGAGCAACCAAGCTTGCACAAAGAGATGGAAGATTTTTGAATGGAATTAGTAAATGAAGGATTTTTGGCTAGTATAGAACTCCAGCCCACTTTGATCAGTCAGATTAAAGAGGCGCAGAAGGGAAATGCTAGTATCGACGGAATCAAGCGTCGTATCGGTACAGGCAAAGTACCCGGATTCACCGAGGACGAAGAAGGAGTTCTGTGGTATAAAGGACGCCTTTGTGTACCATCAGATTCTGAGTTGAAAGAAGTTATTTTGAAGGAGGCTCATGATACTCTTTATTCTATCCATCCCGGAGGAACTAAGATGTATCAAGATTTAAAAGAGCAATTTTGGTGGAATAAGATGAAGAGAGAAATCGGAAGCTATATCGCCAAGTGTGATATATGTCAGCGAGTCAAGGCAGGACATCAAAGACCCGCTGGATTGTTGCAACCATTGCAGATTCCAGAATGGAAATGGGATTCCGTTGGAATGGACTTTATCACTGGACTGCCTACTTCTAGTAGGGGAAATGACTCTATCTGGGTCATAGTGGACCGATTGTCCAAAGTCGCCCATTTCTTGCCCGTCAACACCACATATCAGAGTTCGAAGCTAGCGGAGTTGTACATCGCTAGAATAGTTAGTTTGCATGGAGTCCCCAAGAACATAGTATTGGATCGAGGAACTCAGTTTACCTCGAGATTCTGGAAGAAAGTCCAAGAAGGTTTAGGAACCCGCCTAGATTTCAGTACCGTGTATCACCCTCAGACCGATGGACAAACGGAGAGAGTAAACCAAATACTCGAAGATATGCTGAGAGCATGTGTGCTAGAATATGGATCCAAGTGGGAAGACTGTCCGCCGTTTGCAGAATTCTCATACAATAACAGTTATCAAGCCAGTTTGCAAATGGCCCCATTTGAATTCATGTACGGAAGGAAGTGTCGCACCCCTTTGAACTGGTCGGAAGTAGGAGAGAGTCAGATTTTTGGACCCGGCATCCTACGAGAAGCAGAAGAGAAGGTTCACAAGATTCGTGAGCACCTCAAGACTGCCCAGTCCAGACAGAAGAGTTACGCCGACAAGAGACGTCGAGACCTCGCCTTCAACATAGGAGATTTTGTTTATCTGAAAGTGTCGCCATTGAAGGGAATGCAGGGTTTCCAACTCAAAGGAAAGTTAGCCCCTAGATATATCAGACCTTCCAAAATTCTAAACCGTCAAGGAGAAGTGTCATATCAATTGGAACTACCCGAAGAGATGTCAGTTGTGCACAATGTGTTCCATATCTCGTTACTTCGCAAGTGTCACGAAGTCCCAGAGAAGACCGAAGTGTTCAAAAACATCGATCACCGGACCATAGAGATCAACGATGACCTGACCTATCCTGAAGTACCCATCCGTATTTTGGAGTAATCTTTCAGAACTACCCGAAACCGAAGCATCAAGTTTCTTAAGATTCAGTGGAGCAACCACAAAGAAGAGGAAGCTACCTGGGAGCGTGAAGATCACATCAGGACGGAGTTTCCCGATCTCTTCAAATCTTAGGTAATCTTTTCGTCCTTTTTCAAATCTCGGGACGAGATTTTGTTTAAGGGGGGAAGGTTTGTAACATCCCAAAAATACTAAACTTAGATCATCAAACTCTAATCACCAAAATTAGGGTTAACAAAAACTTTTCTAAACAAAATATGAAAGCATGCATGTGTGTATGCATCCCATTTTTGAATTCTTTTGAATTGCCTTGTTTATATGTTTCTTTGCTTGTAAAAGGATTCTTAGGTGAAATAAACATCATCTAAACAATTCCCAAACTTTTCCCAAAGACAAATAAATCAAAACAAACAAAATGAGTGAATGGTCATTTTGACCAATTTAACTCCCATGCCTACTTTGGCTGTCTCAAACTTTCAGAACTTAACAGAAACTTATTTGGACCTTTACACCCCTTGATAGTACTCATAACAAAGTATCAAGGCCCACCTTGTGATCATCCAAAAACTTTCAAATGCATAGTTTAAATGACAATTCAAAATTGAATCTTTATCATATGGGAAGATCCCACTTTTTCAAAAAACACCCAAACAAGTTCAACTTTCAAAACCCAAGCATCTGCAGACTCACCAGCACCAACCTAGCACACACACCAAAAATCTTTTCAAAATTTAAAACTTGAATTCTTGCGGCCATTTCATCAAACACCTTGCAGATACAAATCAAACAAAATCCAAACACTATTGTGAGTAGTGATTCTTGCCTAACTTGTTCCCTCTCTAGCTCACAGCAACCTCAGTAGATCATCTAGCTAACTAAACCAAGCACTAGCCCTACTGTAAGCTTGGCAATGCCATCAATGGTGAACAACCGAAGCTCACCATGCCACCCTAGTGTAGACAGCAAGCTAGGAGAGAAACTAGTCGTGCCAACCTTGTCGGGAAGATCACCCATGCTTCACCGCCCCCTCTCGACCAGCCCTGCCTCGAAGACACCGACCAGAGCACCCAGGAACGCTGCACCCGTGCCTCTGTCAACCATGCCGAGCATGCGCCAGAGCGCCACCCTCGACCGAAGCCCACAGACCGCGTGCCGCCCTCGCCGCGTGCATACATGATCACCACTAACCCAGGAGACCGCCAAACATCCCCGTTTGCCGCCCCATGCCTCATAGCCACCGCTCGTCGTCGAAGACGCCGCCTCTGCCGCGCAGAGCATCGCGCGTTCCAGACCAAACCGCACCGCCCCTACACGCGCATTAAAGCCGTAGAGCATCGCTAGGAGACCACCAAGCGATCGCCACCGCTGGCCATGCCTCTAGCAGCCCGTAGCCATGTCGCCACCGTCGCCTGCCCATCCCGTTCGGTCTCATCATCGCAACTATAAATAGAGGCCACCCCTAGCCGAATTGAGCACACCATCTCACTCCCCTCTCCTCAGTGATCGTCCCACCCCGTTCCCGGAGCAAGACGAGCAGCACTTCTCCGGAATTTCACCGGAGCCTACCGCTACTGGAGAAGAAGGGAGCTTATACTAGGGCGTGTAATTGAAAGGTTAGGATTGATTATCCGCATACTGAGTATGGTGAATTCAGGATTTGTTCCTGACGGATGTATCGAATGTTGTGGTGAAAGTGTACAATCTCTGCAGAGTGTCAAACTATTCGAATAGCCGCGTCCGTGGTTATGGACAGTTGGAGTGGCCATACTGTTCCCCCGTCAGATGTTTTCAAAAGACTTGTGAAATGAATCTGAGACTTTGACTTGACCACAACAAGGTTGTGATATGAAATAAAAGTTCCCACTTAGGTGTTATAAAACTTCAACTAGCATTCGTTGCTTCTAAACTTAGTAGAGATAAATCTGGCTTTTGCAAAACAACCCTAGAGCCGAGGGTCCTATTATCAAAAACCCCTTTCACTTGTTAGTATTAGTTTGCGAGTACTTAAAGAGTACTCATGGCTTTGTCCCTGGCTATTCCCATGGCCAGACTATGAAGAGGAGTACCTGGAAGATGGACCCCAGGAAGGTTACGACAACTAGGATCATCTCCCATCGTCAGCATTGCATGTGACCCCGAAGATGGAGCTTCGCCTACGCTACCGTTATTATTACGTATTCCGCTGCTTGAAGTTGTATTAAGAACTGGATCATGAGATCCCTATTTGTGTAAGACCTTATGTACGGTTTGTAATGGATGATGTACTATGGTATCCAATTCTGTTATGTATCGCAAAAATGGTAATCCTGGGATTGCGATGTATGGCATAACATGCATCTGGGATTAAAAATCCGGGTGTTGACATAAAGAGAAATGGACTTATCCCCTAAACCACTTCTTAAACCCTTGTTGGAATGAGCTACTAGCTATGAAGATGCATGGCTTTCTACTCGATCAACCTCCAGAATAACACATCCCAAAACATAATTTGTCTAAATGAGGCCAAATTTGGAACACTTGTGTATATCTGAGCTGCAAATAATATAATGTTGGCCAAGATGAATTATTTTGTTCAAATAACACATTTTTCCATTTTTATGCCAAAAGCTTGAATTTTCCTTACTCTTTTTTTTATTTGAGTGCCCTTGTTTTCGTTAGCTCTACTTAGTTTTCCCCTCCCTCTAAAGTTTTCCTCACTTTTCCCGTCCCGCTAAAGTTTTCCTCACTTTTCCACTCTCTCCTGACTCAAACCCTCACAACAGCTGTTGCGCTCTGATTGGTCGAGATGTATGTCACACGGATCTTGGCTAACCACCATTCGATACATCATGATCCGACGGGCTGGAGGTCTCTCTCTCCCGATGGGCGCACCTACCTTGTACAGAGAGGAGAGCCCGATAGGCTGGAGGTCTCTCTCTCCCGATGGGCGCACCTACCTTGTATGGAGAGGAGAGCTCGACGGGCTGGATGTCTCTCCCTTTGTTTCCCTGTCGCACGTATACCAGCCGCATCTTCCTCCCCTCCTATCAAGGTACATCGGCGCAGTTCTAAGCGTGGCAGGCCGAACGGCGTGCGACAGCGTGGACCTAAGTCTGGCGGTCCGAACGGCGTGCGACGATGCGGACCTAAGCGTGTGGGTCGGAACAGCGTGCAGCGGCACAGATCTAAGCCTGGCGGTCAGAACAACATGCGGCGGCGCTGACCTAAGTGTGGGGGTCGGAACGGCGTGCGGCAGCGCAGATCCAAGCGTGGCGGCTGGAACAGCATGTGGCGGTGAGGATCTAAGCGTCTGAAATTTTTGTCTCTGTCCGTCTCACTCCTGTTCACCTCCTTAGATCTGTTGCTGATTAAAGACACCGAGGCGGCGGCGGTGCCGACAGTGCTCATCGATGCAACGAGGATTGAAGCCATCATCCGCAACATCACCGCGACGGCGCAGGTCAAGCCCCCGTGAACCGATTTGAATAAATTTGATACTCCCTACGACCCATAAAAACCTGTGGGAGTAGTACTTTCTTTGACATCCGTGGGTCGGAGGGAGTATGTATTTGAGTCATAAGACCGGTGGATATGCTGATTCATAAGTAGCAATACTTGCTTTGATAATCTCCGGTGGGCTTGTATTAGTTGATTTAGATTTGTCTAGTTTCGATTGTACCTAGACATAAATTAGTATTAGATTCATCCGTATCTTGACGAATTTGAGTCAACTAAATTGGATCAGAGGGAGTAGTACTTTCTTTGACAGATCGCCTCTCTGGAGAAGAATGGGGCGTCAGGAAGAACGGGGAATGGATGTTGCCGTCAATGCTGCAAGTCTACATGGCATTTGACACGCCAACTATGGGCAGCTAGATCCAATGGCAAGAAACTCGGGCCCCGCAATGCATTCTCATGACAACTTTGGGACCCCAAAGTGACTAAATTTGCAGAAACTCGCAACCATCCATCGAATAACAATTATACCATCTAAATTATCTATCAATTCAACTAATTATTACATGTGCCACCTTCACCACAACCCCATAGTATAACTGTTAGGATGGGGATGACAACTACTAAAACTGCCCACATGAATCTACTATTCTCCTCCCCCTTCACTTGAAGTTCATGTTTTAGATTTTCTGCCACTTGATCAGATACAGCAAGATCAGCCTCAAGTGTCAACTTCTCTTTGTGAATAAGCTCTGAGTTCTTCTTTTCTTCCTCGATAGTATGCGTCAACTCTAATATCAACAGGTTTTTACGGGCCAATTCATCACCTAAATTGGCAACCATCTCCTCCAAATCCATCCTATGGCTAGACCACTGGGTTGATTCATATTGGTATACAATGTACCATGGATCATCCGCCTGCATAGCACATTGTAACAATCTCAAAACAAACCCAATTAAAATCAGTCTGATAAGCCATGTCGGCACTTCAAATTCAACGGTAGTACAAAGAGAAGGAGCTACCTGCACTTCCGACATGGTAGGAGAAGGAGAACGTGGCCACGACATGATCGAATCCCCACCCTCGCTGGTGTACCCGCTACGACCAGACATTGAAGACTAATTTACCCCTGCAATATCGAGGAAATTATGGGAATCGAATCGATTAGGGTGGGCGGAGCAGGAGCAAAGGTCTTACCAAGCACTGCTAGAAATTGCTGCGACCGTGCGTCGAGCTATGGTGGCAGAACAAAATCCCGGTCGTCGTAGGCGTCGGACCTGCCTGCGGTCGGTACTGCCTCAACATACAATGTGTGTGGACGAAGCAGGTGCTGGAGCCATGGTTGAGGTGCAGCGCGAAAGTCCGTCCGACGCCACCGTAGGACAGAGCCGCCGACATGCCGATGATGGCTGCTCTGACCGCTGGTGGGGTAGGAGCTACTCGGGGCTGGGGGCTGGGAGCGGATGAGAGAGAGATCCGACCTCACGTGTGTCATACATGACCCCACCTGTCAATGTTTGGGGGAGTAGAGGCTCCGGGATTTTTGCATATTTGCCAATTTTGCATATCTGCCGAACTTTTTTTTTTGAAATTTGCATATTTGCTACATGACCACCACATGTCAGCGACACACAAAATGGCAAATATGCAAGTTGCAATCTAAAACGTGGAAAATATGCAAAGCCCCCCTCCAGCCACACATCACGGCCTCATCGGTCATTGGCTTTGACGACCCCACATGACGGCCCCATCGTTCATTGGCTTTAATGGCCCCACAGAACGAACCTTTTCTTTGAAATTTGCATATTTTCCACATGACCACCACATGTCAGCGACACACAAAATGGAAAATATGCAAGTTGCAATCTAAAATGTGGCAAATATGCAAATCCCCCTCCAGCCACACATCACGGCCCCATCAGTAATTGGCTTCAATGACCCCACATGACGGCCCCATCTTTCATTGGCTTTGGTGGCCCCACGAAACGAACATTTTCTTTCAAATTTGCATATTTGCCACATGACCACCACATGTCAGCGACACACAAAATGGCAAATATGCAAGTTGCAACGTAAAACGTGGTGATATGAAAATCCCTCCTCCAGCCCCACATCACGGCCCCATTGGTTATTAGCTTCGACCACATGACGGCCCCATCGTTCATTGGCTTTGATGGCCCACAAAACAAACCTTTTCTTTGAAATTTTCATATTTGCAACATGACCACCACATGTCAGCGACACACAAAATGGCAAATATGCAAGTTGGAATGTAAAACGTGGTGAATATGCAAATCCCCCCTCCAGCTCCACATCACGGCCCCATCAGTCATTGGCTTCGAGGCCCCACCCCACATGATGACCCCATCGTTCGTTTCGATGGCCCCACAAAACAAACATTTTCTTTCAAATTTGCATATTTGCCACATGACCACCACATGTCAGTGACACACAAACATGGCATATATGCAAGTTGCAACGTAAAACGTGGCGAATATGCAAACCCCCCTCTAGCTCCACATCACGGGCCCATCAGTCATTGGCTTCGAGGCCCCACCCCACATGATGGC
This sequence comes from Avena sativa, assembly GCA_916181665.1. Classification (NCBI taxonomy): domain Eukaryota; kingdom Viridiplantae; phylum Streptophyta; class Magnoliopsida; order Poales; family Poaceae; genus Avena; species Avena sativa. Next base: position 366,312,776 of record OV702283.1, on the reverse strand, counting down.
CCCATCGTGCATTGGCTTCGATGGCCCCACGGAATGGCCCCATTTTTTATTGCCTGCACCGACCACTCAATTAGGAAAAAAGCGGCCCACAAGGCAGCGAGAGAAGGATGGCGGGTCCGAAGTGTATCCTGGCCCCCACCCGTCAGCACGTATTGGCCACGGAAGGACCCGCACCAAAACGGCCCCACCGGTCAGGCATATAACGGTCGAGGCCTCATAACATAACGCTCAAGCCTTTGACCTGACGACATCCCTCTGTCCGAGCGCCCACGAGCGCCCGTGAGGGTTTCTTAACATGGCAATGGTAAAAGTGAGGAAAAGTTAAGCGGCTGGGTAAAAGTGAGTACAACTAACAAACCAAGGGCACGAAAATAGAAATCCCTTGATTCTATCATGTCTGTGTTGTTTGTGATCTTGCATGCTCTTCGTTGCTAGTAGCTATCTTGGCCAAGTAGATGCTAGTGACTCCAAGAGGGAGTATCTATGCTCGATGGTGGGTTCATGCCTCTATTAAATCTGGGGAAGTGACAGGAATCTCTAAGGTTGTATATATGTTGTTGCCAGTAGGGAGAAAACAACAATCTTTTGTTCATGGAACAATTGTATTGTTTACTTTACACACATTGCTTAATGAAGGTATCCGTTGCTTGCAACTTAATACTGGAGGGGGTTCGGATGATAACCTAAAGGTGGATTATTAGTCATAGATGCAGTTGGATGGAGGTCTATGTATATTGTTGTAATGCCCAATCAAATCTTATAGGAATCATGAAGTCTAATATTTTCATTGTTATGCCTTGCTCAGTCCTGTCAATTGTCCCGCTGTAATTTGTTCACCCAGCATGTTATGTTATTTATCTTAAGAAGAACACCTCTAGTGAACTGTGGACCCCAGTCCAATATTTACCATTGTTACATCATCTACTATTACCGTTTACTTTTTATAAGAAACCATTACCTTCCACAATATACATTTAATCCTTTGTTTTCAGCAAACCAGTGAGATTGACAACCTCACTGTAAGTTAGGGCAAAGTCTTGAGTTGTGTTGTGCAGGATTCTGATATGTCGGGAACGTATCTATAATTTTTTATGTTCCATGCTTGTTTAGTATCTACTTTGCTTTGCTTTTTCTACATTTTTAGGTGTTTTTATATCTTTTCTGGAACTAACCTATTAACAAGTTGCCATAGTGCCAGTTGCCTGTTTTCTTCTGTTTTTGGTTCCAGAAAGGCAGAAAATCAATATTCTCATAATTGGACGGGACAAAAGCCAAAGTCAATATTTTACCGTGGGCGACACGAAGTCCAGAGGAGAGACGGAGAGGCGATCCAGGGCCGCCACACCCCCCTAGGCGTGGCCAGGGTGGGCCCGCACCTAGGAGGGGTGCGGGGCCCCTGGTCGCCTCCCAGCCTCGCCTCTTCGCCTATAAGAATCCGCCGATGCAGAAACCCTAGGCCCCCGATCAAAACTCCACGAAACCGTCTATAGCCGCCGCCACCATCGTCCCTAGATCGGGGGGGTCTGAAGTTCTTCCCGGCACCCTGCCGGAGGGGAGATCATTCTGGAGGCCTTCTTCTCCGGTATGATGCGTGAGTAGTTCCACCTTGGACTACGGGTCCATGTAGTAGCTAGATGGTTGTATCTCCTCCTTGTGCTTTCATGTATAGATCTTGTGAGCTCCGTTCATGATCAAGATCTAATCTATTTGTAATCATGCATGTTGTGTTTGCAGGGATCCGATGGATATTGATATTACTATGTCAGATTGATTAATGGTTTTGTCTTATGATATTATCATGTTTGTGTTGTTTGTGATCTTGCATGCTCTCCGTTGTTAGTAGCTATCTTAGCCAAGTAGTTGCTAGTGACTCCAAGAGGGGGTATTTATGCTCGATAGTGGGTTCATGCCTCTAGTTTCCAAGGGAAGTGACATAAATCTCTTCGGTTGTAGATGTGTTGTTGCTACTAGGGAGAAATCAACGGTCTCTTGTTCATGGAACAAGTGGATTGTTTACCTTACACACTTTGCTTAAAGCAGTTGTCTGTTGCTTGCAACTTAATACTGGAGGGGGTTCGGATGATAACCTGAAGGTGGACTTGTAGTCATAGATGCAGTTGGATGGCGGTCTATGTATATTGTTATATTGCCCAATCGAATCTCATAGGATCTTTTTGTCTGGTATTGCATTGTTATGCCTAGCTCAGTTCCTGTCAATTGCCCTGCTGTAATTTGTTTACCCTTCATGCCATGTTGTTTATCTAAGGAGAGCACCTCTAGTGAACTATGGACCCCGGTCCAATTTTTACCATTGATACATCTTCCACTGTTACTGTTTACTTGCTGCAAACCACCATTACCTTCCACACCATACAATTAATCCTTTGTTACAGCAAACCAGTGAGCTTGACAACCTCACTGTTTGTTGGGACAAAGTCTTGAGTTTGTGTTGTTTATGTTTTCATGTTGCAACACCTTTGAGACGTTTCCTTCCTCCTACTGGTTCGATAACCTCATTTCTACTGAGGGAAAACTTGATGTTGTGCTCATCACACCTTGCTCTTGGGCTTTTCCAATGAAGTGTACCAAGCACAGCCAACAAGACTTTTCTGGCGCTGTTGCCGGGGAGGCTAAGGACGTCTTCACAAGGGGAGTCCTCCACTTCCTTTCTCTTTACTTTGTTTTTAGTTTGCTTAGTTTCTTTTGCTTGGTTTTGTTTGCCTCTTTTCAAAAACTCCAAAAAAATAGTTTAGTTTGGTTTGCTTTCCCGATTCAAAAACACAAAAAAAATTAGTTCCTGCTCTAGCTGTTGCAGTTGTTTTTGGCTTGCCCACCTTTGCCAAAATGAACTATGCTGAGAACACCAAGTTGTGTGACTTCACTAGCACAAACAACAATGATTTTCTTAGAACTCCTAGTGATCCACCTGCTCCTGATGCTACCTTTTATAAAATTAAGCCTACTTTGTTGAATCTTGTGATGAAAGAGCAATTTTCTGGTGCTAGTTCTGATGCTGCTGCTGCCCATCTCAATAAATTTGTTGAACTTTGTGAGATGCAAAAGTATAAGGATGTATATGGAGATATTATTAAGCTCAAGCTTTTTCCTTTCTCCTTGAAAGGAAAAGCTAAAGAATGGTTGCTATCCTTGCCTAGAAATAGTATTGATTCTTGGTTAAGCGCAAAGATGCTTTTATTGGAAAGTACTATCTTCGTGCTAATATTATATCTATGAGAAGTGACATTATGAAATTTAAACAACTTGATAATGAACATGTTGCTCAAGCTTGGGAAAGAATGAAATCTTTGGTTAAGAATTGTCCCACTCATGGACTCGCCGCTTGGATGATTATCCAGACTTTTTATGCAGGTTTGAACTTCTCTTCAAGAAACCTGTTGGATTCAGCTGCTGGAGGTACCTTTATGGGCATCACTTTGGGGGCTGCAACAAAGCTCATTGATAATATGATGGTTAACTACTCTAAATGGCACACTAAGAGAGCTTCACATGGTAAGAATTTAAATTTTGTTGAAGAGACCTCCTCTTTGAGTGATAAGATTGATGTTATTATGGCTTATGCTTGTTAATGGGAAAACTCCTTTAGATCCAAACAATGTTACTTTAGCCTCTTTGGTTGCTCAAGAAGAGCAAGTTGATGTGAACTTCATTAGAAACAACAATTTTGGCAACAATACTTATGGTAATAACTATAGGCCTTACCCTCCTAATAATGGAAATACTTATCATGGTAGGTCTAGAATGCCTAGTGAAGATAGGATTCTAGAAGTTGAAAGATCCACTAAGAACTTTATGCAGATGCAATATGAGCAAAACAAGATATTCACTAAAACTATGGAAGAACAATCTATTATCTTGAAAATATTAGTCATCAGCTTGAGAATCTGGATAGAGAAATTCCTAGTTTATAGTAAAAAAAATTGAGTGCTGAGAAAAACATATCCTCTTTGTCTGAAGCATAGTGCTCCTTGATTAATAAAATGGCTGCTAAACCTGAAACCATGGAAAGTACCTTTGCTGCCACTCATGCCTTTCAAGTTACTATTGATGAAAATGTTGGACTGTTAGCCCAACTTTTCATTCTAAGTGGGAAAGGGAAGCTAAAATTGATAGAAATAATAGTGTGTGCACCATCACCACTAAACCACAAGAAGTCCATATTCCTCCTCCTACAATGCCTAAGCCTATTGAGTCTACTACAAGTGATGCTAAGTTTGATTTTGATATATATGGTTGCAATATTTCCGAAGTGATTATGTTCTTGCAAAAGCTTGCTAGAAGTCCTGATGCTAGTGATATGCATGTTGCTTTCACTAAACACATTACAGATGCTCTTGTTAAGATTAAGGAAGAGAAGTTAAAACACAAAGCTTCTATTCCTAGGAAAGTAAAAGATAGTTGGGAACCCATTATTAATATGCAAGTGAATGACTTTGATCTCAAAGCTTCATGTGATCTTGGTTCTAGTGTCTCTATTATGCCTAGGAAGATTTATGAAATGCTTGATTTGCCACCTTTGGAAGATTGTTATTTGGATGTCCCACTTAATGATAATTCTAAGAAGAAACTCATGGGGAGTATTAATGATGTTCTCATTATGGTTAACAATGCTTATGTCCCTGTTGATTTCTATGTTTTAGATGTTGAATACAATGCTTCTTCTCCTATTACTTTGGGAAGACCTTTTCTTAGAACTGTTGGTGCCATCATTGATATGAAAGAAGGCACCATTAAATATAATTTTCCATTCAAGAAAGGTATTGAACACTTACCTATGAGGAGAGAGAAGTTGCTTTTTGCTCCTCCTTTGAAAGCAAGGTTTGATGTTAATGCTTCTTCATTTGAAAATACTTGATTTCTTGCTTCTTATGCCTAACTTAAAGACGTTAAAGAAAAGTACTTGTTGGGAGATAACCCAAGAGTTTCCTTGAGTCTTGGAAGTTATTACTTCAGTAATGACCTCTCATTATCCTTTTTGTTTGCTTTTTGTGCCAAGAATGACCTCTAATGAGAGGGAAGTAAGATTTGGGGAGTTGCTGTCCCGAAACAGATTTCTGTCCTCCACCATAAAAATCGTGAGGAGTCTATGTAAGTCGGGTTGAGCTAAAAATTTACAAATAAATCCCCCAGTATGTTAGATAACTTTCGTTAGTTCAACACTTTTTGATTTGAGCAATAGAAGATTTTTTAAAATATCGGTTTCTACCTGCTGGTCTGTTTTGACAGATTTCTGCCATTATTTGCATTTGCTTCTTATTGATTCCTTTTTGAGTTCTATTTTGGGGAATCGAGCTTTTTGAAGGAGTTGCTATAGTAGCTTGTGTTTTTAGTGAAAATTTTTGCTGTTCCAAATCTGCGGTGACCCAGCATACCACTGCATGATGTAGTACACTATAGTCGTTGACATAACACCAATGAAACACCGTTCACTAGTATTACATCCCTCAGAGTAGTACAACAGAAACACATCAGGTCCAATACATGACTATAGGTTACAACTCACTCTTTACACAAGATCCAGAGAACACTCTAGGTTAAAGAGAGAGAAAGAAACTTCTTACAAAGAAGAATCAGAAATAAACAACTCATAAACTATCATACTATTAAGACTAGTATCTTAACTAATTATCTGGCATTGCTGCTATCGCAATATACCACAAAAATAGGTTCTATGGCTAGAGATTCTATTCTTATCTAATCAGCAACTTCGTCTTCACTTGAGTTGATGTATATGTTAACTTTCTTGACTTCATTGAAGAGCTTTAGCTTTTGATGATGATTCCTGGAGCATGACTTGATGTAGTCATCGTCTGTACTGACTTTGGAACCTAGCAAGGGTTAAGAAGATACTTTGAGTATGAGCGTACTCAGCAAGTTCACTAGAAAAGGAGTGTTTGATGCAATATATCTACAACCACAAACCGTAGGTCGTAGGCAATGCAAGTTTTTTATCAACATTTCTTCAAAGGTTTCTTTTATTCTGAAAAGCTATGTTCGTCAGCCTTCGCGGGTTTACCAGAACTTTCATGGAGTTCCTTTCCCGCAGCGTTCGCAGCTCCTTCCCGGAACAGGGAGTAACAAGTTACAGTTCTTATACTCTGCAGAAGTGTGTTACTTTACCCATGAGAGACCTTAGCCTTGTTGCACAACCAAGTCATGACCTTGTCCATACTTCCTTGGTATGGGGCCCATTCTAAGATCCAAGCCAATCACTGCCCCCTTCGCGACCCCGCATGCCTCCTTGGTGTACACCATGCCCACATATTGAATTACGGCAATGGTTTGTACAGACCGTTAGATGCCAGAACTATCGTGGGACGTTGAGGGTTCCCACCCATATGCTGCATATCCTCTACGAATTACCAATTAATATGCACGCTACGAGTGATAACAGCCACGACCTGCCCATCCGGCTACATGCGAGAGGAAGAAGATACAACTGACTTCTCTGTCCCATTCCAAATCTCATGGTTAACGCGTGATATACGGCGCAAGAATCACTGGCGACATTGGTTGTTAAGTCCTAGGTAATATGTTCCTTTACCACCGGAACTTTCATAGTAGGTTATTACCTCATGATAAATAACCTATAATCACATTATTATGAAAATAGTGTTTTCGGACCTTTTTCAAATGCAGGTGATGACAAAACTGGATTTGTAAAATACTTACAGAAAATAATCAAAGGACATGAGCAAGTGTGAACTTGCCTTTTGTGATTGCAAGATTATGCACTCACGGTCTTCGAGACGACGTAAGATCCAATATTTGAAATCTGCATCATTGGTCCGGTAAGGACTAATGTTTAAAGAAGCAATATGCTATTGTGCATAAGTAATGCTATGCATTTTTGTAAAAACTCCCAAAGTGAATCCTCAATGCTTTGAATTAAGTGAATTTAGGTGATTCTTTTAAGAGTTAGTTTATCTTTAAATTTTACTTTATAAGTGATGACCTTTATAAGGAACTCAAGGGTTAACAATTCAACATATACAAGTAAAGTATAAAATAATGTGATTATGGTTAATGGTCATTTGGTGACTATTGATAAATATCTTTGGGTTTGAGTTGTGAATCATTGAAGAACTTACTATAAGATTTTTGTTTGAAGTGGCAAAAAGAATAACATTTGAAGAAAATATTTCCTTTCTAAGGTTTAAACAATCTTCATTGTTAATAGGACATGATCAATGTATTTTGGTGTTTGATTTATTAGTTTGGACTTGAGATGATTTATGTCTTAATTTAAATAGACCAAAGTTAACTATAAAAACATAAATAGTTTATTAGACATGATGTTTATAAGCTTTTGAGACTAGAGTTAACTTTAAAAGGTTAAGTAAACTTAAGATGTAATATATTTTACTTATTCCCAAGTTTTAGATTTATGATAGGTATAACTAAGGTGTGGAATTATTCATTTTATATTTAAGTGAATGCTTATAAAGTTATTTTGAAGGTTGTGGTTTTAAATCTTTATTTAAGGTTTCAAAATATATTAATAAGTTAAATTTTACACTTAAGTTTTATTATAAATCTTAGTTCTAGTTTAGAACTTTAGTAATTTGATTTTTTAGGGTATTAATATTTCTTGAAGAAATATAATTATTTCTTACTTAAAAATGTTATTAAAGAATTTTCAAAAATATATAATGGATAAGGATTTATTATTTTAAAATATTAAAAACTTTTCTACTAATATATTTAGTATTTTTGTAGTGTAATATATTTATTCAAGACTTTGAAAATTATTTTTATTTTATTTTTAAGTATTATCTTTATATTTATAAAATTTCATAAAGGATTAAATGTCTTTAAATATTTATTCAAATTTTATTTATAAAAGAGTTAAGTTAGTACTTTTATAAAATAGTATATTTATTTTTACACACAAAAATGAGTTTTATTCATTTTTAGGATTTTTCCTTATTTTATGACATTTCACTTAGGATGTAATGTTGTTAATATTTAATAATATTTTTATCTATCTTGAACAAGTAATATTATATTTTTACTAGGTATATATCATTTTTGTGGTTATTTTGATATATCATATGTATTTTTAAGATTTTTCTATATTTTTCTAGAGATGAAACAAGTTTAGAGTAAATCATTTATTTATCCTTTTCCTTTTTATGTTAAATTTTTATTTACTTATTTTGGGGCTAGGCTCAGCCTGGGATCCAGCCTAGTATAACAGCCGGGTCGGCCCATTAGACATGGGTCAACCTAGACCCGGACATAACCCTCTCTCTCACACCTCACGCACTCGACGCTCACCTTCTCCCCTCTCGTTCCTCTCTGGTTGTCGTCGCCATCGTTACCCATCGATTCCGGCGATGTGGGCGGTTCTGGTTACTACCGCTGGTCAACGGAGCTCCGCCTCCTCCTAGTCAACCTGGTCCGATTTGTTTCTCATGCCTTAACCAGCTCGCCCCCTTCCATTTCTTTGGTTCTAGGGTTCCCGGCGATGTGCCTCCGCCGCTCACAGGTCACTCTGGTGTCTACTGGTTCGGTGTGATTGTCGTCCTAGGGCAGGCGCAGGATGTTGTGCCCCTCGTGGGCTGCTCCCGATGCCGCCCTGGTGACATGACGCGTCTGCGAGGAACGTGTGGTTGCAAGTACCGCCACTGCCACGCCGACGCCGCCCTTTTGAGGTCACCGTCGACTCCCTGGTACACCTTCCTCTACCTCTCTTTCTTCTTTCCCCTTTTGCCAAACATTCTTACTAGTGACACATTATCTGTACCCTAAGTAAGATGCTATCCTTTGTTGTTGTCACTCAAAACTTGCTAAGATTTGTCCAATCATGATTGGTTATATTTAGATTCAGTTCACTGGTTATACTTATTTCTCTAATGGGATATACTGAAACTTGGTTTGTGGCTTAACTGGTCTTTGCCTGATGGTACTGTTATTTGATTATGTATGTTGTAAGTGAGGTGGATATAGATCCAGTTTTCTGAATTTTTGGGATAATGGCTTCCTGTGGTGCTACTCATGTATTGGCAATGGAAGATTGCAAAAAGGTTATTTATACTGGAGCTATTTGCTAAGGTAACTTAGGTTGTCATGATGTAATATTGTCATTAAATGATACAGTTCATTGATCTTACTGGATGATCCTTAAATTGATGGTTAGGCCAATTCCTATATGACATATAGTTGATGCCCTGAATCTGATTCATTGATGATCTTGGTTTCCCTTGAATATAGTTGCATCATTTCTTTAAATGATTCCTAGCAAAAAATAGCTAGGAAAGTGATTTAGATTATTGTTTGGGTTGCTTGCAGATGGTTGTGAATAAGTTGGTGTGGATCAGATCATGTATAGGCATGATCTTGGGGTTAGAAAAGAATTGGAATATGCAGAGTAGATCTTCTTTGACTACTTAATGTCTTGCTAATCTGGACAATGATTCCTAGATATTTACTAAGGAAGATGATAAGATTGTTGGGTTAGTAAGTGTAACTAAGTGGCTAATATATGTATACTGCCTATATGATAACAACCATTTCAACTGATTCCTGAATCTTTTTAGGAAAATGATTTGTGGATTTAAGAAAATGGACTTGAGCTTATGCTCAAGACATTCTGAATCTGCTAGGTGCAGAGGTGCTACCCTGTGGGAATGTGCCCTGTAGCCTAGCAGCTGTGGTATGTTTTATCTAGTAAAACTAGCTAATAAGCTAATGATGCTGGTCTGAAGCTGAATAGTGCATGGATGTTATTTACCTATGCAAGCTTTTGTTGGTGCTTGGATGAATTGCTTAGCATGAGGTGGGAATGTTTTATGATGAATTCAGCTAGGGATGCTTTGATTTCTTGTGGCAAATGATTTGGACAACTTGATTAGCTATATAGCCTCTAATGGGTAATTTGTTGTTGTGGTGCCTCACAGGAGTGTGCACAGCAGTGAATTATCACTTTATGTCTGGCTGTGTAGTTCTATCATTTTGTTCCAGTGATATTCATCTATCTGGATTATTTGCAATATAAAATAAATATGATGTCAAGACCCCTCTTGCCAATGATGCAAAGGCTGAGGCCAAATTTCTAGAATAAGAATGGATATTATGCTGGCATGTGCATAACCCTAGGATGTAACTTGTATACCAATTGTATACAGTTCTGAGGGTTTTCCCTTCCACCAAACTATTGTGCAAGCCCGTCTACTACCTAGAGCAGGTATGATGTGGATCTGATGTCTACCTGTTTGCAGAGTAGACAAGTATGCATGTGTGGTGATGTAGGTTTGTGGTTGATCTTGTGCTGAACTTGCTTGCTCCTCTGATTCTAGTTGCTCTTGTAAGCACCTGGCCTGCTCCTCCTATTTGTGGTGTTGTCCTATTCCTCCTAGCTGTTGGCTTGGCCTTGATTTCCTCCTTGTACTAGCTCCTGGATGGCTCCAGGGAGCAACCAGAGCTAAGGGTGTGATGGAATCTGGATAGTGGTTTGGTTGGTGGTGTAAGGATATGCTAATATGAATCTGATGAGAACTAATGGTAAGATGGTGATGGTTTCTTGCTGTTCTGAGTGTTGTAGCAAGTGTTCAGCAAAGTGCCCTCTTTTTGCTTCGGCTGATACTTATCTCCTGTCCTGGTTTCCTCCTGTGTTGACAGTACCACATACTTGCATGTATGTGTGAGCTGCTTGCACTGTTCTAGATCAGTGCAAGGCAAAATATCTTGATTGTTACTCTTCTACTTCTACTTCTATGGTGAAACTTGCCCCATAATTTTAATGCCAATGATGTAGGACTGAGGCAATAAACTGATAAAGATTAGATACTACCTTGGTGGAAATTGTTCCCTTCTTCTATTAGTTCAGTGATGATAATAACAGTGCACTAAACTGTTTGTCTGAGAACAATACTTTACCCAAGTCTCCATTCTGTTTCTTCCTTGTCTTTTTGTTTTGTTTTGCAGGGTGAAGAATAAGGAGAGTTGAAGAACATAAGACATAGGACCAATTAGGAAAATAGTTTAGGTTTTATTTTTTATTCTTTTACAACCTTATTTGATTCTTAAATATTGTAAATAATATTGTATTCTTTTATTAATGTAATAAAGTTCATTTTTCTCTTTGTTAGTTGAAACTTGTAAGGGTTTGTATCTTATTTAATAAAGTTTACTTATTTCCTTTTTCTTTTACAATTCTTTTGTAAAGACAATGTCATATTTATTTTGTTTGTAATAAAGAGCTCTTTTATTTATTTCAGTAATGTAATTCCTTTTTCAGCTTATTTGATTCCTGATACTTAACTTTTATTCATTTATTGTAAAAGACTAATGTAATACTATATGTATATATATTAATAAAGAAATCTTTTTATATCATTTTCTTCTGTAATCATTTCAATTCAAGTTATTAAGTGTTTCAAATTTCCATTTGTGAATTTTATAAATTCATTTGAATTTCATATTTGAAATTCAAATAAATGTTTGAGCAACTTTTCCCCTAAATAAGGAATTCTATAAAGGTCATGTCAAAATCTATCGCACTTGCTCCGAAGTTTCCATCAGTACAAGAGAGATATCGATCCCTCTATAGCTCTTTTAGTTTTGCGCGAAAACTTCCCGGATTTTCTTATGCATGAATGTAATGCACAAAACTGTGTCCTCTATAATTCTAGGTGCTAATTCTGGGATGTTACAAAATCTTTGCCTAAAGGTCTATTATCTTTTGAATAAACTAATGTTGCTAATGAAGATTGTGTGAAGTTTTGTATGAAGGAAAAATTTCAGGTGTAGAGAGAGAATGATGTAATGATATGAAGAATGGACAAAAGATCAAGCTTGGGGATGCCACCACGGTGTCACCCCAAGAAATATCCAAGAGGTACAAGCGTCAAAGCTTGGGGATGCCCAAGGAAGCCCCTTCTTCATCAATAAAAAAGCCCAGGTCTGTCTAAACACTTTGTTTTTATTGTTTCATGCACAGTTGTGTTGTTCTTGGAGCGTCTTAGTTTTCGTTTGCTTTGCTTAGTTGTTTAGTTTGCTTGAATAAAGTAGTTTGGACCACCGTTCTCGCTATGGTGTTTTAAATAAGTCAATTGGTGTTGGAAAGGAGTAGGAAGTTCCTGCTTGAAAGTGCAAGAGGATCTTGCATTGAATGTGATTTAGACTTTAGCATGACATGCTAGGTGTTGTTTGACCTTATGCTTAGTGATTATTGCCGTAGCATGTCTTGTTCCAAACAATTGGGATTGCTTAGTGTGCCTTGAAGAAATTATGCGTTGTTTTAGCATACAAAAGCATAGTATTGTGGTATTCTCCTTTGATGCTTTGTTTGGGTTGACTTGGCACATGCTCACACTATGTTATGACTATGAACAAGTCACCATAGCCTCTATGATCATTTAGTCCTTGACTTGTAGTACCACTCTATGCTTTGATTAGTAATGTTTTGTCGCTCTGCATGATTATGGCCATTATTGCTCTCTTAGTTAGTTGCTCCCAGTCTTTTTCTAGCCTCCACTTGTATGAGTAAGTTCTACTCATACTTCCAACTCCCAAAAACCCAATTATTCCAAAGTGTCCACTATAAATTCCTATGCATGGTGTGTCACGCCATTCCAAGTATATTCTTGTTTTCAGCTATCTTCCAATTAAAAAACTATTTTGTTATGTGAAAACTTAGTGATTAAATCCCTCACACACTTGATGGCACACTTTATATTCTTTGCCCCTAATAAACTTGAACCATTGTGTCGTCTATGTTGTATATGCTTGCACTTAAACATTGGAATTAGCAGAACCATGTTGTCATGGGGAACATTTTCAACATTGCACTTGTACTTTGTACATAGTTGATATCATGCTATTTTGTCTATGGATGTCACCGGTGTGAAATAAAAGGGATCTTGTAAGTCCATGGAGTTATGTATTTTGTGTTAGAGAAATGTCTGGGCCGCTAGCCTAATCCATGCCTAATCATGGTGGAAACTTGCAGCATCACCATAGTGAGCTATCTGTGAAGCATCCTCAATAAAAAGCTATGCACATAGTAAATAAAAAGATTGCTGAGATGCTCATTGTCTGCTTGTCTTGTCATCTTGGTTATGGGATAGCTCATGTACTATGTGCAAGGGGTTCCCTGTTGGCGGTTCTCTATGATACGCATGTACTTACAATGACAAGAACTTATAGGTGACTGAAGTTGAGTAGCATGAGGTGTGGCCCTCGTATTCAAGGGACTTGAGACTGCCAACTTATACTTTGCCAAGCATATAATCCATAGTTGTTGGAATTATGCCCTAGAGGCAATAATAAAGATGTTATTATTATAATTCTTGTTCATGATAATGTTTATATTCCATGCTAGAATTGTATTAAGCGGAAACTTTAATACTTGTGTGGTTTGTGAACAACACCGTGTCCCTAGTACGCCTCTATGGACTAGCTCATTGATCAATGATGGTTAAGGTTTCCTAACCATAGACATGAGTTGTCAATTGATAATGAGATCATATCATTGGGGAATGATATGGTGGACAGACCCAAACTAAGCGAAGCAATTAGATCGTGTCATCGTGTTCGTCTTTGCGAAGCTTTTCTTATGTCAAATATTGTATTCCTTAGACCATGAGATAATACAACTCCCTGGTATCGGAAGAAATCTTTGAGGTCATCAAACGTCATCCTATGAGAGGGTGATCATAAAGGTGTCTCTCAGGTGATCGGAAAGTATCTGTTGGGTTGTATGTATCGAGATGGAATTTGTCCCTCCCAAGTCGGAGAGATATACTTCGGGCCCACCCGGTAATCGATATCAACACCACTTGCAAGCATGTGGTTAAGGAGTTAATCACAAAGTGATATCGGATTACGGAACGAGTAAATTACTTGCTGTGAACGAGATTGAACTAGGTATGACGGTACCGACGATCGAATCTCGGGCAAGTAAAATATCGCGAGACGAAGGGAATATATATATGGGATTGATTGAATCCTGGCATCGTGGTTCATCCGATATGATCATCGATGAATGTGTGGGAGTCAATATGGGTTTCCAGACCCCGCTGTTGATTATTGATAGAAGATCATGTCTGCATATTCTCGAACCCGCAGGATCACACACTTAATGTCTCTCGACGCTAGGATAGATTGGATAATTGGTTTATGAGTTTTTGTTCGGAGTCTCGGATGGGATCCGGGACATCACGAGAGGTTCCGGAGTGGTCCAGAGAATAAGATTCATATAAGGCAGTGCAGTTTTTGGAGTTTGGAATTGTTCCGGGTTAATCGGTATTGTACCGGAAGCTTCTAGAACCTTACGGAAGGGGACCAACGTGGCCCCACCTTCCGGGAGGGGGCATGGGCCTATGAGGGAGTTCCCTGGCCGCATTGGTCCAGGGGCACAAGGCCCCATAGGGCCCAGCCGGCCAAGGGGGTTTTAAACTCGAGATAGACCTTCTAGAAGGGGGGGTTTCCTTGCCCCCCCACTCCTTCTCCTTGGGGCCGCCGGTTTGGCTTGGGGGAGGGGGCTAGGGTTGCAGCCGCCCACCCCTCTATATAAAGAGGGCTGGGGGCGCACCACCCCCTCACACCTTCCCCTCCAAGAGCTAGCCGTCCTGCTGCCCTCCTCTCTCTCTCCCTCCCGACTGCGTGTAGGCGAAGCCCTGGTACAGAAACTCTCCACCATATACACCGCGCCATCGTGTTGTAGATCCAACCCATCTCTCCACCATACTCGCTGGACCGAGGAAGGAGGAGACGTCGAGGTGCTGCACGTGTGCATCTCACGGAGGCACCGCCACTTGTGGTGCTAGATCGGATCGGATCACGAGGAGGAGAAGCGAGTACGACTACATCATCCACGTTCCGACGAATGTTCCGCTGTGCGAATCTTCAAGGGTATGAAGATCTAATCCAATCTCTCTCGTTTTTTGCATCTCCTAGATTAGATCTTGGGTTTCCCTCTGTTCGCATCCGTAGAAAATTTTGATTTACTATGCCGCGAATCCCTTCAATAGTTTGTTCACTTTAACCTTAATCACTTCAAGATGCTTATGGTAGGGGCAATGAGGGCTGAAAGCTAACAAGTACCATAATTTTTGGAAGCTCTTTTTGAAACTTGAAATCCTTGCTTCCCTTTATGAAGGGCCTTTCTCCCACTTATATTGAGTCTCCACCTTCTACCTTTAGGCACCATTAAGAGAGCATAGTTGTCATTCTGTGTGCAGTGTGCCAAAACTTATTGATTGATGCATATTGTGATATTAGTTGTTCTTGTGCTACTTGTATCTAGTCACTCTTATAAACTTTGAAGGTGTCATATGCATCTATTTGCTACTCTATGAGGGACAAGTTGATTGCCACTATGCCATGTTTTCTATATGTAAAACAAACAAACGTTTTCAATGCATGTTATTCATGATCTTTGTTTGTAGCCTTTCATGTTGCATGCATAGTTACTTTTTCTTATTGTCAGAACTCCATCTTTCATGCACATGTTTAGAGTTCTTTGATCCCCGCTTTCAATGCTTGCAAATGATTTAATCTTGGTTTTGATGGTGCATGTCACCTCAAAAATTATTATTTTTATCACTTACCTACTCGAGGACGAGCAGGAGTTAAGCTTGGGATGCTTGATACGTCGGGAACGTATCTATAATTTTTGATTTTCCATGCTTGTTTAGTATCTACTTTGCTTTTCTTTGTCTACACTTTGAGGTGTTTTTATATCTTTTCTGGAACTAACCTATTAACAAGTTGCCACACTGCCAGTTGCCTGTTTTCTTCTGTTTTTGGTTCCAGAAAGGCAGAAAATCCAATATTCTCGGAATTGGATGGGACAAAAGCCAAAGTTAATATTTTACCGTGGGCGACATGAAGTCTAGAGGAGAGACGGAGAGGCGAGCCAGGGCCGCCACACCCCCCTAGGCACGACCAGGGTGGGCCCGTGCCTAGGCAGGGTGTGGGCCCCCTGGTCGCCTCCCATCCTCGCCTCTTTGCCTATAAGAAGCCCCTGATGCAGAAACCCTAGGCACCCAATCAAAACTCCACGAAACCGTCTGTAGTAGCTGCCGCCACCATC
Organism: Avena sativa; assembly: GCA_916181665.1. NCBI lineage: Eukaryota > Viridiplantae > Streptophyta > Magnoliopsida > Poales > Poaceae > Avena > Avena sativa. The sequence continues at coordinate 366,296,716 of OV702283.1, read as the reverse complement.
GTCCCTAGATCGGGGGGATCTAAAGTTCTTCCTGGCACCCTGCCGGAGGGGAGATCATCCCGGAGACATTCTTCTCCGGTATGATGCGTGAGTAGTTCCACCTTGGACTACGGGTCCATGTAGTAGCTAGATGGTTGTATCTCCTCCTTGTGCTTTCATGTATAGATCTTGTGAGCTCCATTTATGATCAAGATCTAATCTATTTGTAATCATGCATGTTGTGTTTGCAGGGATCCGATGGATATTGATATTACTATGTCAGATTGATTAATGGTTTTGTCTTATGATACTATCATCTCTGTGTTTTTTGTGATCTTGCATGGTCTCCGTTGTTAGTAGCTATCTTGGCCAAGTAGTTGCTAGTGACTCCAAGAGGGGGTATTTATGCTTGATAGTGGGTCCATGCCTCTAGTTTCCAAGGGAAGTGACAGAAATCTCTTCGGTTGTAGATGTGTTGTTGCTACTAGGGAGAAAACAACGGTCTCTTGTTCATGGAACAAGTGGATTGTTTACCTTACACACTTTGCTTAAAGAAGTTGTCTATTGCTTGCAACTTGATACCGGAGGGGGTTCGGATGATAACCTGAAGGTGGACTTATAGTCATAGATGCAGTTGGATGGTGGTATATGTATATTATTGTATTGCCCAATCGAATCTCATAGGATCTTTTTGTCTGGTATTGCATTGTTATGCCCAGCTCAGTTCCTATCAATTGCCATGATGTAATTTGTTTACCCTTCATGCCATGTTGTTTATCTAAGGAGAGCACCTCTAGTGAACTATGGACCCTGGTCCAATCTTTACCATTGATACATCTTCCACTGTTACTGTTTACTTGCTGCAAACCACCATTACCTTCCACACCATACAATTAATCCTTTGTTACAGAAAACCAGTGAGCTTGACAACCTCACTGTTCGTTGGGACAAAGTCTTGAGTTTGTGTTGTGCAGGTTTCCATGTTGCTTGTAACACCTTTGAGACGTTTCCTTCCTCCTACCGGTTCGATAACCTCAGTTTCTACTGAGGGAAAACTTGCTGCTATGCTCATCACACCTTGCTCTTGGGGTTTCCAACGAAGTGCACCAAGCACAGCCAACAGATTCCAAGTTGCTAGCAACACCTTGGAGTTGTTTCCTTGCTCCTACTGGTTCGATAACCTTGGTTTCATAACTGAGGGAAAATTTGCTGTTGTGCTCATCATACCTTCCTCTTGGGGTCTCCCTGTAGGGGTTCGTAGCATGGAAAACAAAAATTTTCTATCGCATACAAACAAACAAGCCAAGATCTATCTACTAGATTGTAGCAACGAGTCGATGGAATAACTCACCCTCGAAGATTCCAAAGTGTTTAACGAGAGCAGATTCTCGTGGGTGATGTAGTCGTACTCTTTCCGATCTCAAGATCGCGTAGACGATCCTTCCGGCGCCGTGTTCCCGCAGCGCTCCCGCAGTCGGTCACACGTTCGGTACTCGACGAAGACCTTCCTCTCCCTTGTTCCAGCAGGCAGCGGAGGTTGTAGCACTCTCCTCGCGATTCCGGCAGCACAACGGCGTGGTACCGGAGGTAGAGGGGAAATCCCGCAGGGCTTCGCCTTAAGCCGGTGCGAGTATGGTGGAGCTTATGAGAGAGGCTATTAGTGGTCTAGTAATTAGACACACCAATTAGAAGGCTCTAAACCAATTAGAAGGCTCTAAACCGAATAGCTCTAAACCGGGGTCTAGATCTAGGGTTTAGTTTAGAGGATAGGAAACTTGTGTGTCTAGGAGGGGAGCCCTGCCCCTCCTTATATAGGTGGGAGGGCTGGCCGGACAAGGGGAGGAGTTCCTCCCCAACTCGGCCTAGGGAGGTGCGCCGGCCAAGGGGAGGAACCCTCCTCCAACTCGGCCTCCACCTTTCCTCCTCTTTTCCCACTTCCCAAAACTGCCGTTTGACTTTCAAACTAGCCGTTTGACTTTTCAATTTAGGATTTAAATAAATCCTTTATTTGGGACAGCAAGAACACTTAGTACATGATGCAATCATTCCAATATGCAATGACACACTCATGTACCCTTCCCCTTCCGGAGTGCCGGACATTCCGGGACCTTCTAGAATGTTCCCGATGAAAACACCGGAACCATTCCCCAACTCCAAAACGAGACTTTCCTTATATGAATCTTATTCTCCGGACCATTCCGGATCACCTCGTGATATCCCGGATCCCATCCGAGACTCCGAACAACATTCGGTCTCTTTCTCATAATACCATAACTACTCAAACAACGTCGAATCCTTAAGTGTGTCTCCCTACGGTTCGTGAATTATGCGGACATGATCGAGACACTTCTCCGAACAATAACCAATAGAGGAATCTGGAAATTCATATGGCTCCCACATATTTCTACGATTACTTTGCGATCGAATGAACCACTTACATACGATACCAATTTCCCTTTGTCTCACGATATGTTACTTATCCGAGGTTATGATCGTCGGTATCTCTGCATACCTAGTTCATCCTCGTTACTGATAAGTACTCTTTTCTCGTTCCCGTGATATGTGATCCCTTGTGACCAAGTCACATGCTTGCAAGCTAATTGGATGACATTTCACCGAGAGGGCCCAGAGAATATCTATCCGTCATGTGGATGGACAAATCCCACTCTTGATCCATGTGTTTCAACCAATACTTTCCGAACACTCAATGCCACCTTTATAGCCACCCTGTTACGGTGTGGTGTTTGATGACATCAAAGCATCCATCCAGTAAAGGTGATATGCATGATCTCATGGTCGAAGGAATTAGGTTACTATGTATCAGAAAGCATATAGCAATTGAACTATTGAAATGACTTGATCTTTATGCTACGCTTGTCTATAGGAGTATGTCCACCATATCATTCTCCTAACGATATGATCTTGTTGTTGATAACATCTCAATGTTCATGACAAAGAAACCACATCATCAATCAACCAACAAGCTAGTGAAGTATAGAGGCTATACTAGGGACTTCAAATTAAGTTTACAAATCACACAAGTATTAATGGTTTCCTTGTTAATACTATTATAGCATGAATGCAAACATTTATCATAAACACAAAGATATATAATAATAACTACATTTATTATTACCTCTAGGGCATATCTCCAACAGTCTCCCACTTGCACTAGAGTCATCTAATCTAGATTACATGGTAATATACCGAACACCCATGGCAGTTTGGTGTTGGTCATGTTTTGCCCTCGGGAGAGGTTTAGTCAACGGATCCGCCACATTCAGATCTGTGTGTACTTTGCAAATCTTTATATCCCCATCCTGGATATGTTCTCGAATAGCGTGAAAACGCAGCTTGATATGCTTCAGCTTCTTGTGTGACCTTGGTTCTTGCGCATTAGCTATGGCGCCCATGTTATCACAGTAGATAGACATTGGGTCCAGCGCACTTGGAACCACACCCAGCTCTGTAATGAACTCTTTCATCCATATCGCTTCTTGTGAAGCCTCCGAAGCAGCCATGTATTCCGATTCAGTTGAAGATCTCGCCACAACGCTTTGCTTTGCACTCCTCCAGCTAACTGCTGCACCATTCAAAATAAATACGTATCCAGATTGTGATTTAGAATCATCCGGATCAGTGTTCCAACTAGCATCGGTGTAACCATTAACAACGAGCTGTTCATCACCTCCATAAGAAAGAACCATATCCTTAGTTCTTCTCAAGTACTTAAGGATGTTTTTGACCGCTGTCCAATGATCCACTCCTGGATCACTTTGATATCTGCTAGTTAAACTAACAGCATATGCAATGTCGGGTCTAGTACATAGCATGGCATACATTAGAGATCCTATGGCTGAGGCATAGGGAGTCTTACTCATTCTTTCTCTATCTTCTGCCGATGTCGGACTTTGAGTTTTACTCAAGGTCGTATTGGGCAACATGGGCAAGAACCCTTTCTTGCTATCTTCCATTCCAAACCTCTTTAGAACTTTGTCCAAATATGTACTTTGTGACAATGATATTTGGCGTTTCGATCTATCTCTATAAATCTTTATGCCTAATATGTAAGCTGCTTCGCCAAGATCCTTCATTGAAAAACTATTATTCAAATACTCTTTGACACTATTAAGAAGGTCTACATCATTCCCAATCAACAATATGTCATCCACATACAGTATTAAGAATGCTACAGAGCTCCCACTCACTTTCTTGTAAATACAAGCTTCTCCATAAGTTTGTACAAAACCAAAACTTTTGATTACCTTATCAAAACGTTGATTCCAACTTCGTGATGATTGCTTCAATCCATAGATGGACCGTTGAAGCTTGCATACCTTGTTAGCATCTTTAGGATCGACAAAACCTTTGGGTTGCATCATATACAACTCTTCATCAATGTCTCCATTGAGGAATGCTGTTTTGACATCCATCTGCCATATCTCATAATCATAATATGCAGCGATTGCTAACATAATCCTCACAGACTTTAGCTTCGCTACCGGTGAGAAAGTCTCATCGTAGTCAACTCCTTGAATTTGTCGAAACCCTTTTGCGACAAGTCGAGCTTTATAGACAGTAACATTACCATCAGCATCTGTTTTCTTCTTGAAAATCCATTTGTTCTCGACAGCCTTCCGGCCATCCGGTAAGTCCACCAAAGTCCATACTTGGTTTTCGTACATGGATCCAATCTCGGATTTCATGGCTTCTTGCCATTTATTGGAATCTGGGCTCATCATCGCTTCCTCATATGTCTCGGGGTCATCGGTGTTGTCCACCAACATGACATTCATAACGGAATCATACCAATCTGGAGTGGTACGAGTTCTCGTTGACCTTCGAGGCTCTGTAGTAACTTCAACCGAAGTTTCATGATCACCATCATTAGCTTCCTCTCTTATTGGTGCAGGCACCACAGGAACTTCTTCCGGTGCTGCGCTACTCGCAATTTCGAGAGAAGGTTCGACAACCTCGTCAAGTTCTACTTTCCTTCCAGTCACTTCTTTAGAGAGAAATTCCTTCTCTAGAAAGGATCCATTCTTGGCAACGAAGATTTTGCCTTCGGATCTATGATAGAAGGTATACCCAATAGTTTCCTTCGGGTATCCTATGAAGACGCATTTTTCCGCTTTGGGTTCAAGCTTGTCCGGCTGTAACTTCTTTACATAGGCCTCGCATCCCCAAACTTTAAGGAACGACAATTTAGGTTTCTTCCCAAACCATAATTCATACGGTGTCGTTTCAACGGATTTAGACGGTGCCCTATTTAAAGTGAATGCGGCTGTTTCTAATGCATAACCCCAAAATGATAGTGGTAAATCTGTAAGTGACATCATAGAACGAACCATATCTAAGAGAGTTCGATTACGACGTTCAGACACACCATTACGCTGTGGTGTTCCCGGCGGTGTCAATTGTGAAAGTATTCCGCATTTCTTCAAATGCTCGCCAAACTCGTAACTTAGATATTCACCTCCACGATCAGAACGTAGAAATTTAATCTTCTTGTTACGTTGATTCTCTACCTCACTTTGAAACTCCTTAAACTTCTCGAAAGTTTCGGACTTATGTTTCATGAAATAGATATACCCATATCTACTCAAATCATCCGTGAAGGTAAGAACATAACGATAACCACTGCGCGATGCTACACTCATTGGACCACACACATCGGTATGTATGATTTCCAATAAGTCTGTAGCTCGCTCCATCATACCAGAAAATGGAGTCTTAGTCATTTTACCCATCAGACATGCCTCGCATCTTTCAAGTGATTCAAAATCAAGTGATTCAAGAAGTCCATCGGAATGGAGTTTCTTCATACGCTTCACTCCAATGTGACCAAGACGACAGTGCCACATATAGGTCAAATTATCGCTTGATTTCAAACGTTTAGCTTCAATGTTATTAATATGTGTATTTCCACTATCGAGATTCAATATGAATAGACCATCTATCAAAGGTGCATGTGCATGAAACATGTTACTCATATAAATCGAACAACCATTATTCTCGGATTTAAACAAGTAACCGTCTCGCAATAAACAAGATCCTGATATAATGTTCATGCTTAACGCAGGCACCAAATAACAATTATTTAAGTATAAAACTAATCCCGATGGTAGATGAAGAGGTAGCGTGCCGACCGCGATCACATCAACCTTTGATCCGTTTCCTACGCGCATCGTCACCTCGTTCTTCGCTAGCTTCCGTTTATTCTGCAGCTCCTGTTTCGAGTTACAAATATGAGCAACCGAACCAGTATCAAATACCCAGGCACTACTACGAATACTAGTGAGATACACATCAATAACATGTATATCAGATATACCTTTCTTCTTGATGTTGCCGTTCTTCAAATCCGCCAAGTACCTTGGGCAATTCCGCTTCCAGTGACCTTCTCCCTTGCAGTAAAAGCACTCAGTTTCAGGTTTAGGTCCAGCCTTGGTCTTCTTCGTCGGCGTGGTAACTTTCTTACCACCCTTCTTGAAGTGTCCCTTTTGCTTAGACTTGCCTTTCTTGAATTTGGTGGTCTTATTGACCATCAACACTTGGTGCTCTTTCTTGATCTCCACTTCTGCAGATTTTAACATAGCAAATAGTTCTGGCAACTCTTTGTTCATGTTCTGCATGTTGTAGTTCATCACAAAGTTCTTGTAACTTGGTGGTAGTGATTGGAGGATGCGGTAAACTCCCAAAGTATTAGGAATCACTATACCCAAACTTTGAAGTTTATTTGCGTGCCCAGACATCTTTAAGCACATGCTCACTGACGGAGCTACCCTCTTCCATCTTGCAGTTAAAGAACTTTTCAGAAGCTTCATAACTTTCAATTGCCGCATGAGTCTCAAAGATTAATTTGAGATCCTCGACAATATCATATGGATCTGACTCTTCAAACCTTTTCTGAAGCTCCGATTCTAAACCATACAAGATAGCACACTGAACTATGGAGTACTGATTCTTCCGAGCGAGGTAAACATTCTTTACTTCATCGGTAGCATCAGCTGCAGGTGGGTCACCTAGCGGTGCATCCAGCACATAGGTCAAATTACCAGCTGTGAGGACAATCCTCAAATTGCGGAACCAATCCGCGAAGTTGCTTCCATTGTTTTTCAACTTTTCTTTCTCTAGGAACGCATTAAAATTGATGGTAGGGGCTGCCATTGATCTACAACATATTTGCAATAGTTTAGACTAAGTTTATGACAAATTGAGTTCAAATTAATTAATGAAATTAAACTAGGTGAACTCCCACTCAAAACAACATCCCTCACATTGTTTTAGTGATCACACGAACCAAATCCACTACATCAACACCGATCATCACGAGAGCTGATATAGTTTTAATGGCGAACAATCATCATGTTCATCATATCTACTATATGATTCATGCTTTGCCTTTCGGCGATCCGTGTTCCTGAGGCCATGTCTGTACATGCTAGGCTCGTCAAGATCAAACCTTAGCTACCGCATAAGCAAATCTGGCTTGCTTACGTTGTATTCACCCGCGGAATCAAAGACACCCGATCATCACGTGGTGCTTCGAAGCAGCAAGCTTTGGCAACGGTGCATACTAAGGGTGAACACTTTAGAACTTGAAATTTATGTGCATGAGGGATCATCTTATAATGCTACCGTCGTCTACTAAGCAATACAAGATGCATAAAGGATTAACATCACATGCAATTCATAATATGTGATATGATATGGCCTTTCTTCTTTGTGCTTCCGATCTCCATCTTCAAGCACGAATATGATCTCCATCATCACCGGCATAGCATCAAGGTCAATGACGCTTCTCCATGGTTGTCGTCCACCAGCTTCAACTATTACAACTATTTTGAATAGACACGCAGGTCTTAACAGAAATTAAAGACAACCATATGGCTCCTGCCGGTTGCCAACTTACAATAAGGAACATTGCATACATCAAATATAATCACAATCATGGCCATATCACATCACTGCACACCCCTGCAAAACAAAGTTAGACGCTTCTACTTTCTTTGCATATTTTACGTGGTTTGGGGCTTTCCATAAGTGTCGTTCTAACTTACGAACAATAACCACAACATTGATACTAGCATTGTTGATCACCCGTTGTAAATTGGATCTTTACTATGCTAGGAGAAACAGGCACCCGCAAAGCCACTTATGCAAAACGAGTTGCATGTCAAGCGTGGAGCAAGTCTCATGAACGATGTCATGTAAGGTTAGCCCGGGCCGCTTCATCCCAACATACCGCAAGATGCAAAGCACACAAAAGGCAATCTACAATAAAAGCATCAATGCCCACAATGACCATTGTGTTCTACTCGTGCAACAGATCTACATATAGACACGGCTCTGATACCACTGTAGGGGTTCGTAGCATGGAAAACAAAAATTTTCTATCGCATACAAACAAACAAGCCAAGATCTATCTACTAGATTGTAGCAACGAGTCGATGGAATAACTCACCCTCGAAGATTCCAAAGTGTTTAACGAGAGCAGATTCTCGTGGGTGATGTAGTCGTACTCTTTCCGATCTCAAGATCGCGTAGACGATCCTTCCGGCGCCGCGTTCCCGCAGCGCTCCCTCAGTCGGTCACACGTTCGGTACTCGACGAAGACCTTCCTCTCCCTTGTTCCAGCAGGCAGCGGAGGTTGTAGCACTCTCCTCGCGATTCCGGCAGCACAACGGCGTGGTACCGGAGGTAGAGGGGAAATCCCGCAGGGCTTCGCCTTAAGCCGGTGCGAGTATGGTGGAGCTTATGAGAGAGGCTATTAGTGGTCTAGTAATTAGACACACCAATTAGAAGGCTCTAAACCAATTAGAAGGCTCTAAACCGAATAGCTCTAAACCGGGGTCTAGATCTAGGGTTTAGTTTAGAGGATAGGAAACTTGTGTGTCTAGGAGGGGAGCCCTGCCCCTCCTTATATAGGTGGGAGGGATGGCCGGCCAAGGGGAGGAGTTCCTCCCCAACTCGGCCTAGGGAGGTGCGCCGGCCAAGGGGAGGAACCCTCCTCCAACTCGGCCTCCACCTTTCCTCCTCTTTTCCCACTTCCCAAAACTGCCGTTTGACTTTCAAACTAGCCGTTTGACTTTTCAATTTAGGATTTAAATAAATCCTTTATTTGGGACAGCAAGAACACTTAGTACATGATGCAATCATTCCAATATGCAATGACACACTCATGTACCCTTCCCCTTCCGGAGTGCCGGACATTCCGGGACCTTCTAGAATGTTCCCGATGAAAACACCGGAACCATTCCCCAACTCCAAAACGAGACTTTCCTTATATGAATCTTATTCTCCGGACCATTCCGGATCACCTCGTGATATCCCGGATCCCATCCGAGACTCCGAACAACATTCGGTCTCTTTCTCATAATACCATAACTACTCAAACAACGTCGAATCCTTAAGTGTGTCTCCCTACGGTTCGTGAATTATGCGGACATGATCGAGACACTTCTCCGAACAATAACCAATAGAGGAATCTGGAAATTCATATGGCTCCCACATATTTCTACGATTACTTTGCGATCGAATGAACCACTTACATACGATACCAATTTCCCTTTGTCTCACGATATGTTACTTATCCGAGGTTATGATCGTCGGTATCTCTGCATACCTAGTTCATCCTCGTTACTGATAAGTACTCTTTTCTCGTTCCCGTGATATGTGATCCCTTGTGACCAAGTCACATGCTTGCAAGCTAATTGGATGACATTTCACCGAGAGGGCCCAGAGAATATCTATCCGTCATGTGGATGGACAAATCCCACTCTTGATCCATGTGTTTCAACCAATACTTTCCGAACACTCAATGCCACCTTTATAGCCACCCTGTTACGGTGTGGTGTTTGATGACATCAAAGCATCCATCCAGTAAAGGTGATATGCATGATCTCATGGTCGAAGGAATTAGGTTACTATGTATCAGAAAGCATATAGCAATTGAACTATTGAAATGACTTGATCTTTATGCTACGCTTGTCTATAGGAGTATGTCCACCATATCATTCTCCTAACGATATGATCTTGTTGTTGATAACATCTCAATGTTCATGACAAAGAAACCACATCATCAATCAACCAACAAGCTAGTGAAGTATAGAGGCTATACTAGGGACTTCAAATTAAGTTTACAAATCACACAAGTATTAATGGTTTCCTTGTTAATACTATTATAGCATGAATGCAAACATTTATCATAAACACAAAGATATATAATAATAACTACATTTATTATTACCTCTAGGGCATATCTCCAACACTCCCAACGAAGCTCTACAACTGAGCCACGTCAAGATATTTTCTGGCGCCGTTGCCAGGGAGTTAAGGACATCTTCACAAGGGGAGTCTTTCACAACCATTCTATTTACTTTGTTTTTGTTTTGCTTAGTTCCTTTTGCCTTGTTTTGCTTGCTTCTATTTACCAAAAAATACAAAAAAAAATATTTTCGTTTGGTTTGACTTTTCTTATCAAAAACACAAAAAATAGTTCCTGCTCTAGTTGTTGCTGTTGTTGGCTTGCTTCACCTTTGCAAAAATGAATTTTGCTGAGAACACCAAGTTGTGTGACTTGACTAGCACAAACATCAATGATTTCTTTTGCACTCCTATTGCTCCACCTCCTCCTGATGCTACCTTTTATGAAATTAAGGCTGCCTTGTTGAATCTTGTTATGAAATAGCAATTTTCTGGTGCTAGTTCTGATGATGCTGCTGCCCACCTTAATAACTTTGTTGAACTTTGTGAGATGCAAAAATGTAAGGATGTAGATGGAGATATTATTAAGCTCAAATTGTTTCCTTTCTCCTTGAGAGGAAAAGCTAAAGAATGGTTGTTATCCTTGCCTAGAAATAGTATTGATTCTTGGATTAAATATAAAGATGCTTTTATTGGAAAATACTATCCTCCTGCTAAGATTATATCTATGAGAAGTGAAATAATGAAATTTAAACTACTTGATAATGAACATGTTGCTCAAGCTTGGGAAAGAATGAAATCATTGATAAAGAATTTCCCCACTCATGGATTGAATGCTTGGATGATTATACAAACTTTTTATGCAGGGTTAAATTTCTCTTCAAGAAATCTGTTGAATTCTGCTGCTGGAGGTAACTTTATGACCATTACTTTGGGTGCTGCAACAAAGCTCCTTGATAATATGATGGTTAATTATTCTGGATAGCACACTGAGAGAGATCCACATGGTAAGAAGGTAAATTCTGTTGAAGAAACCTCCTGCTTGAGTGATAAAATTGATGTCATTATGTCTATGCTTGTTAATGGAAAAGCTCATATTGATCCAAATAATGTTCATTTAGCCTCTTTGGTTGCTCAAGAAGACAAGTTGATGTGAACTTCATTATAAATAACAATTTCAACAACAATGCCTATAGGAACAATTTTGGTAATAATAATTATAGGCCTTATCCTCCTAATAATGGTAATACTTATGGAAATTCCTACAACAACAATAGAAGTGATACCTCTGAACTTGAAGACATGCTTAAAGACTTTATTAGTAAACAAATTACTTTCAACAAGACTGTGGAGGAAAAGCTTTTGAATGTTGAGAAAAATATTTCATCTTTGTCTGAAGCACAATCCTCCTTGATTAATAAAATGGCTGCTAAACCTGAAATCTTGGAAAGTATCTTTGCTTCTACTCATGCCATACAAGTTAAAATTGATGAAAATGTTAGACTGTTAGCTAAATTGCATGCTAAGTGGGAAAGAGATGATAAAATTGCTAGAAACAATAGTATTTGTACTATTACTACCACCAATGTTGATGCTACTAAATCACAAGAAGTCCCCAATCCTCCTACAACAATGCCTAAACCCAATAAGTCTACTACCTGTGATGCTAAGTTTGATTTTGATCTTGATGGTTGCAATATTTCTGAAGTGATTATGTTCCTACAAAAACTTGCTAGAAGTCCTACTGCTAGTGCTATGAATATGACTTTTACAAAACACATTACAGATGCTCTCATTAAAATTAAGGAAGAAAAATTGAAACATAAAGCTTCTATTCCTAGGAAAGTAGAATATAGTTGGGAACCCATCATTAATATGCAAGTGAATGACTTTGATCTCAAAGCTTCATGTGACCTTGGTTCTAGTGTCTCCATTATGCCTAGAAAGATTATGAAATGCTTGATTTGCCACCTTTGAAAGATTGCTATTTAGATGTCCCACTTGATGATAATGCTAAAAAGAAACTCATGGGGAGTGTTAATGATGTTCTTATTATGGTTAACAATGTCTATGTCCCTGTTGATTTCTATGTTTTGGATGTTGAATGCAATGCTTCTTGTCCTATTACTTTGGGAAGACCTTTTCTTAGAACTGTTGGCGCCATCATTGATATGAAAGAAGGCACCATTAAATATCAATTTCCATTCAACAAAGGCACTGAACACTTCCCTATGAGGAGAGAGTAGTTACCTTTTGCTCCTCCTTTTAAAGCAAAATTTGATGTTAATGCTTCTTCATTTGAAAATACTTGATTCTTGCTTCTTGTGCCTAACTTAAAGGCGTTAAAGAAAAGTACTACTTGGGAGATAACCCAATAGTTTTCTTGAGTCTTGGAAGTTATTACTTCTGTAATAACATCTAATTATCCTTTTTGTTTGATTTTTGTGCCAAGAATAACCCCTAATGAGAGAGAAGTAAGATTTGGGAAAGTTGTTGTCCCGAAACAGATTTTTGTGCTTCACTGTAAAAAATCGTGAAAAATATCCGTATGTCGGATTGAGCTGTAACATTCTTAGTAAATGCCCTAGGTTATTAGCTAACTTTTGTTAGTTCAACACTTTTCGATTTGAGAAACAAAAGGTCTTCGAAAAAAATTGGTGTTTACCCGCTAATCTGTTTTGATAAATTTCTGTCTTTATTTGTATTTGTCTCTTATCGTTTTCTTTTTTAGTTCTCTTTGATAAATTGAGTTTTCTAAAGGAATTGCTACAGTAACTAGTGTTTTTAATGAAAGTTTTGCTGTGTTGAAACTAAAACCAAAGGTTTATTATCTTGAATGCACTAATGTTGCTAATGAAGATTGTGTGAAGTTTTGTATGAAGGAAAATTTTCAAGTGTAAGGGAAGAATGATGTAACGAGATGAAGAATGGAAAAAATCTCAAGCTTGGGGATGCCAACCCGTGTCACACCAAGAAATATTCAAGAGGTACAAGCGTCAAAGCTTGGGGATGCCCAAGGCATCCCCTTCTTCATCAATAAAAATCTCAGGTCTCTTTCTAGACACTTCGTTTTTATTGTTCCATGCACAGTTGTGTTGTTCTTGGAGCGTCTTAGTTTTCATTTTTGGTTTTCGTTTGCTTAGTTTTCTTGAATAAAGTAGTTGGACCCCCATTTTCGTTGTGTTGTTTTCAAATAAGTTGTTTGGCGTTGGAAAAGAGTAGAGAGTTTCATGCTTATAGTGATACAAAAGGGAGCTTGTTTTGACTGTGGCTTAGATTTTATCATGTCATGCTAGATGTTGTTTTGACCTTATGCTTAGTGATTATTGTTGTAGCATGACTTGTTCCAAACAATTGAGATTGCTTAATGTGCCTTGCAAGAATCATGCGTTGTTTTAGCATACAAAAGCATAATATTGTGGTATTCTCCTTCGATGCTTTGTTTGGGTTGACTTGGCACATGCTCACACCATGTTATGACTATGAACCAGTCATCTTAGTGTAACATCCCAAAAATATTAAACTAGAATCATCAAACTCTAATCACCAAAATTAGGGTTAACAAAAACTTTTCTAATTAAAAATATGAAAGCATTCATATGTGTGTGTATTGAAATTTGGATTCTTTTGAATTGCCATGATTATGCGTTTCTTTGCTTGTAAAATGATTCTTAGGTGAAATAAACATCATCTAAACAATCCCCACACTTTTCCCAAAGAAAAATAAATCAAAACAAACAAATTAAGTGAATGGTCACTTTGGCCAAATTAACTCCCATGCCTACTTTAGCTATCTCTAACTTTCAGAACTTAACAGAAACATGTTTGGATCTTTGCACCCCTTGATAGTACTCATAACAAAGTACCAAGGCCCACCTTGTGATCATCCGCTCAATTAACTCCCATGCCTACTTTAGCTATCTGTACCCTGTAGCCACCGCTCGCCGTCGAAGATTCCGCCTCTGCCTCGCGGAGCACCGTGCATTCCCGACCATTTGCCACCGCCCCTACAAACGCATTTAAACCTTATATCATCACCAGGAGACCACCGATCGATCGCTACCCTCAGTCATGCCTCTAGCAACCCGTAGCCATGTTGCCACCGTCGTCTGCCCATCCCTCTCGGTCTCGCCGTCGAGCCTATAAAAGGAGGCCACCCCCAGCCGATTGAAGCACACCATTTCACTCCCCTCACCTCACTGATCATTCCACCCCTTAGCCGGAGCAAGGCGAGCAACACATCGCTGGAACTTGGCCGGAGCTCGCCGCTGCAGAGGAGAAGAGGAGCCGTTGATTTCATCCACCCCAGGAGGAGCTGTCGGTACCAGGAGGATCACCGTCGTCGACTTCGTCGTTCGCCCACATCGCCAACCCTCGCCTGAGCCCCGATGAGCCTCCCACGACCCCCACCTGCCGCGTTAGGTTTCTGTCTCGCTGGCGCCGCCCGACGTGGACGATGACTAGCAGCCGTTCGATTAGACTTAGATCATGCGGATGAGATTGCCCCGTACCGCTTCGCGTTTAAAGAGTCACTGACCAGTAGACCCGCCCTGTCAGTCGCGCCCCGCGCCGTGGAGTGACACTGTGCCGGCCCAATAACCCTTCCCGCGCAGCCCAATCGTTTGAATTTAACTTTTTCCATTTTAGTTCAAACATAGTTCTGTACCTACTTTCAAAAATCAACTCAGCTCGATTCACCGAACCAAATTGAATGAAACCAATTTTGTTAGAAAGGTTTGAAATGCTTAATCCAAGCCCGTTGGATTCAAATCATTTGAATCTATAGATCAACCTTGGTAAAAATAACAAGGCAGAACCTTTTCTGCATTCAAACATTTTTCAAATTTAAACCATAATAGCTTTTGAGTTGATTCCAACTCTCAAAAATCACATTTGATCATACCTTTCAGAATATATAAAAACATATGGGTTTACTTACAGAAATAATGTTCAAGTAATAAAAGAATGCCACATAGGCATTTCTAGTCATTTATTTTTATTTAAAATAAAAGGTTAAATCTTATTAAATTGTGACACCACTTTAAATCACATTCCCATGTACTGAAATATGTGGTGATGACATGTGTCAACATGATCCCATGTTTGGTTTGGAGAATATTAAATCTTAAGTAGTTTTTCAATGAGTAGAAATTACTTTTCTAAAAAAAAATCAATAAGACAAATGCTTTAATATTGTAATATTAGTGATGATGCTAGATCATTTGTAGAACCCTTTTGTGTGATGATTGAAAGTAGTTAAGTATTGTTTGGTGATAGTGTACCTCGTATGTATTCATAGACGCTAGTATCGACCAAGGATACGAGGAGGAAGAAGGATACTACGAAGAAGAAGCCGAGGAGAACTTCAACCACTGCTCTACACAAGGCAAGCCTAATACTACTAGTTGATTGAGCAAGCTAACACTTGCAATATATTCTACTTATGCAAGCCTATACTGATACCTATGCAAGCAAATACTTGCTTGTTACCATGCTAACCATATGCCTTAAGCATATGTGATCATACCCACTTGATACCCCTCCTAGTTTTACTTGCAAGCTTCTACTTTATTTCTTTATCCAAGCTTTCTCTTAGAGTTTACTTAAGTGACTTGTAGAGTCTAGGAAGATAATTGAAGGTTGCATAAAGAGCATAAAATTTGGCCTAAGCTGGATAATCTTTATGTCATCCTAAGGCATGAGATTGAACTTAGTTAAACTCCACTAGTTTACTACCCCTCATTAGTACTTACCCCACTTGTATATGCTAGTGCTAAGCATAAACCTTGATCAACTTTAGATGGGAATACTTGGTGAAAATGGTTATGAAAACCTTGGAATGATGGATCATTCTATTGATATGTTTTGACATGTGTTCTCGAACACCAGATGATTTTGATGATGAAAATGTTGAGGCATGAGCCTTAGCCCTTTATAAAACTGATGGTTGTCTGGATGCGATACCATTCCAATTTTACCGTACAACCACAATACCCGAGATTTGGGTAGGGCTTGACTAGAAACTTATATACCTTAGTATTGGTTCCCTCACGGCCAAGGTCTGAGCTGAGGCTACCTTGTGAAGATTGTCCACCTGTGTAGTACCCAAGATGACAGTTGGTCATGGTTGGGAGGCCAAACTCACAGGAGAGGTGCCTATACTAGGGAGTGTAATCGAAAGGTTAGGATTGATTATCCGCATACTGAGTATGGTGAATTCAGGATTTGTTCCTGACGGATGTATCGAATGTTGTGGTGAAAGTGTATAATCTCTGCAGAGTGTCAAACTATTCGAATAGCCGCATCCGCGGTTATGGACAGTTGGAGTGTCCATACTGTTCCCCTGCCAGATGTTTTCAAAATGACTTGTGAAATGAATTGAGACTTTGACAGTTGGAGTGGCCATACAACAGAGTGTGATATGAAATTTAAGTTCCCACTTAGGTGTTATAAAACTTCAACTAGATTTCTTCGTTTCTAAACTTAGTAGAGGTAAATCTGGCTTTTTGCAAAACAACCCTAGAGCCTAGTGTCCTATTACAAAAAAAAACCTTCACTTGTTTGTATTAGTTTGCGAGTACTTAAAGAGTACTCATGGCTTTGTCCCTGGCTATTCCCATGGCCAGACTATGAAGAGGAGTACCAGGAGGATGGACCCCAGGAAGGTTACGATAACTAGGATCATCTCCCATCGTCAGCATTGCCTGTGACCTCGAAGATGGAGCTTCGCCTACGCTACCGTTATTATTACGTATTTCTGCTGCTTGAGTTGTATTAATAACTGGATCATGAGATCCTTATTTGTGTAAGACCTTATGTATGGTTTGTAATGGATGATGTACTGTGGTATCCAAATCTGTTATGTCTCGAAAAAATGGTAATCCTGGGATTGCGATGTATGGCATAACAGGCATCTGGGATTAAAAATCCGGTTGTTGACACTTAGCCTCTATGATCATTTAGTTTTTGACTTTTGGTACCACTTATGCTTTTATTGATAATGTTTTGTTGCTCTGCATGATTATGGCCATTATTGCTCTCTTAGTTGGTCGCTCCTAGTCTTTTGCTAGCCTCCACTTGTATTGAGTAAGCTCTACTCATGCATCCAACTCCCAAGAAACCAAGTTATTCCAATGAGTCCACTATAAATTCCTATGCATGGTGTATTGCACCATTCCAAGTATATTCTTGTTTTATCTATCTTCCAAATTAAACTTGTTATGTTAAAATTAGTGATTAAAGCTCTCACAAACTTGATTGCACACTTTAATTTTCTTTCCCCTAATAAACTTGAACCATTGTGTCATCTATGTTGTATATGCTTGTACTTATAAGTTGCGAATTATCAGAACCGTGTTGTCACGGGGAACGTTTTCAACACATATAAATATCTACCCAGTTGATATCATGCTCTTTTTTTTATGTCGGCGGTGTGAAATAAAAGGGAGCTTGTAAGTCCATGGAGTTATGTATATGTGTTAGATAAACGTCTGGGCCGCTAGCCTAAGCCATGCCTAATCATGGTGGAAACTTGCAGCATTACCATAGTGAGCAATCCATGAAGCATCCTCAGAAAAATATAGAAAAAAGAGAGAGAGAAAAAGAAAAAATATGCACCATGATCATGGTAAATAAAGGATTGCTGAGATGCTCACTGTCTGTTGCCTTGTCATTTTGACAGGGGATAGCTCCCGTGTCATGGGGCAAGGGGTACCCCATTGGTAGTTCTCTATGATACACATATACTTACAATGACAAGAACTTACTGATAACTAAAGTTGAGTAGCATGAGGAATGACCCTCGTACTCAAGAGACATGAGATTACCAACTTATGATTTTGTCAAACTTTAACCTTAATCACTTCAAGATGCTTATGATAGGGGCAATGAGAGCTGAAAGCTAACAAGTACCATAATTTTTGGAAGCTATTTATGAAACTTGAAATCATTGCTTCCCTGTGAAGGGCCTTTCTTCCCACTTTTATATTGAGTCTCCACCTTCTATCCTTAGGCACCAATTAAGAGAGCATAGTTGTCATTCTTAGTTCTATGTACATTGTCCCAAAACTTATTGATTGATTCATAATGTTTATATTTCTTGTTCTTGAAGGTGTCATATGCATTTATGTTTTGCTATTCAATGAGGGGCAAGCTGAATATCACTATGCTATGTTTTATATATGTGAAACAAACAAACGTCTTTCAATGCATTGTTATTCATGATCTTTGTTTGTATCCTTTCATGTTGCAACATAGTTGCTATGTTTTATTGTTAGAACTTCATCTTTCATGCTCATGTTTAGAGTACTTTGATCCAAGATTTCAATGCTTAACAAATGGTTTGATCAAGATTGTGATGGTGCATGTCACCTCAAAAATTATTATTTTTATCACTTACCTACTTGAGGACAAGCAGGAGTTAAGCTTGGGGATGCTTGATACGTCGTAAACGTATCTATAATTTTTGATGTTCCATGCTTGTTTAGTATCAACTTTGATATGCTTTGTCTACACTTTGAGGTGTTCTTATACATTTTCTGGTACTAACCTATTAACAAGATGTCGAAGTGCCAGTTGTTTGTTTTCTGCTGTTTTTGGTTTCAGAAAAAGCTAGTAAGGAAATATTCTCGAAATTGGACGGGACAAAAGCAAAAGTCAATATTTCACCAAAAAGAACATAGAGACCAAAGGGAAACTGAAGGAGGTCCACGAGGCCGCCACACTAGGGTGCGCCGCCACCTGGTGTGGGCCCCCTTGCCGCCCTCCTTCCTTGCCTCTTCGCTTATAACCCCCCCCCCCCCCCGATGCAAAAACCCTAAGTAACCGATAAGATATCCACAAAACAGTCTGTAGCCGCCGCCACCATCGTCCCTAGATCGGTGGGATCTAAAGCTCTTCCCGAAACCCTGCCGGAGGGGAGAGATCATCCCGGAGGCCTTCTTCATCACCATGCCAGCATCCGGTATGATGCGTGAGTAGTTCAGCCTTGGATTATGGGTCCATATAGTAGCTAGATGGTTATTTCTCCTCCTTTGTGCTATCATGTTTAGATCTTGTGAGCTCCGTTCATGATCAAGATCATCTATTTGTAATCATACATGTGTTTGCGAGTATCCGATGGATATTGAGATACGATGTCAAAGTGATTATTGATTCTATCATGTCTTATTGATTACTGATTCTATCATGTCTGTGTTGTTTGTGATCTTGCATGCTCTCCCTTGCTAGTAGCTATCTTGGCCAAGTAGATGCTAGTGATCCAAGAGGGAGTATTTATGCTTGATAGTGGGTTCATGCCTCTATTAAATCTGGGGAAGTGACAGGAATCTCTAAGGTTGTATATGTGTTATTGCCAGTAGGGAGAAAACAACAGTCTTTTGTTCATGAAACAATTTTATTATTTACCTTACACGCATTGCTTAATGCAGTTATCCGTTGCTTGCAACTTAATACTAGAGGGGTTCGGATCATAACCTGAAGGTGGATTATTAGTCATATATGCAGTTGGATGGCAGTCTATGTATATTATTGTAATGCCCAATCAAATATCATAGGAATCAAGAAGTCTAGTATTCGCATTTTTATGCCTTGCTCATTCTTGTCAATTGCCCCGCTGTAATTTGTTCACCCAGCATGTTATATTATTTATCTTAAGGATAACACCTCTAATGAACTGTGGACCCCAGTCCAATCTTTACCATTGTTATATCATCTATTGTTACCGTTTACTTTCTACAAGCAACCATTACCTTCCACACTATACGTTTAATCCTTTGTTTTCAGCAAACCAGTGAGATTGACAACCTCACTGTAAGTTGGGGAAAAGTCTTGAGTTTTGTTGTGTAGGATTCCAAGTTGCTAGCAACACCTTGGAGTTGTTTCCTTGTTCCTACTAGTTCGATAACCTTGGTTTCATAACTGAGGGAAAATTTGCCGTTGTGGTCATTATAGCTTCCTATTGGGGTCTCCCAACGAAGCTCTACAAAATACACATTCGACCATTACACAAAATAAGATAGCATCATAATGAACATAGATACATCTGCATCAATCAATCCGATCATATTCTTCTAGCGTTGTACAATGCGGTAGCGATACGATCACGTGTTGAGTTCATGTATACCGTGTGTAGTCCATTCGGAGCGGTATCACCGGATGATGTTACTAATGTCCACAAAGTAGTACCTACCATGTCCACACATCAAAACAACATCATCGAATTGAAGGGCAGTAGCAGATCCTCACCTCTGGGACAAAATCGGTCGGGGAGGAGGACAGACGGCAACGAGGTCGCACAAGGTGGGAGCGACGGGGAAGGTAAGGCGCCGACGGGGAAAGGTATGGCACCAGCGGGGAGGAGAACAACGACCGTCGGGATAGAGAACCTCGGCAGCGAGGAAAGGTTTGACGGCGGGGACGAGGCCGAGCAGGGAAGGTAGAGCAGAGGGGAAGGTAAGGCACCAGCGGGGGAAGGTCTGTCAGCGGCGGGGGAGGTCTGGCAGCGGGTATCTCTCGAACCCTAGCACAGGCGGTGGGCGTCAGGGTCGTTTGGGGATAATAGACGGGGTGGGCGTCGGGGTCGGGTTGGGGGCGATGGGATTTTTTCTTTTCTGTTCTTTCTTTTCACCATTGAGTCGCTAGCGTTGGGTGGCATTCGGGTTGTAATTCTGATGAAGGACATGTCCAAATAAATGTGATCGATTCGCTGCTCCGCGGAAAGCTGCGGGAAGCAGGTCCGGACGTGCAACCTGCTTCCCGGGATGGCCTATTTCGGGCACCACTTCGGCCAAAGACCACCGCACAGCTGTGCCGTTTGGCTAGTTTTTCTAGCTTTTTCAGTGGAAAGCCACCAAAAGCCCAAACAAACACCCTCTTAGTAACATGCATGTACATGTAATGTCAACTAGGCAAATTGATGATATGGCATGATAATTAATGTAGAAAGAGAGGGAGGTAGTAACTTAGCTAGTTACCATAACATCACACATACCAAGACCATATGAGTCTACAACCTAATTAATTAGGTCTTGCCTTACACCATACACATATTATCACCCACTATGAAGGTAGTAACATCAACTAGTAATATGTGCAAGTTACTAGTCTTACTTACTTAGCACTATGACCGGTCTTACTAATTTGCCCTTGCACTTTCGTGGGATGTGTAGCTCTCATTGGTACCAGTATGCATGCAGGCAGCAGTGGAGGGCCATTTGTGGAAACGACTAGACCGCGCAAAGTAATATGAAAAATTAGCAAAAAAGTTATGCGTATGATAAAATGAAATAGAGGGAGTACTACTTGACTTTTTTTTGAACACAAAAGGCCTCGAAGGGCCTGGAGCTTTCATTTCAACGGCGGTGGGTGAATAATTACATAAAAGGGCTTACAGAAAAGGAAAGATACAACTAGGCCCTTGCAAATTACACTGAACACCCTAGAAAGAGACTCGAAAAAGCAATCGAGTCCATGGAACACGCCGGCGACGAAACAACCACCAAACGCCACCACCGCTGCACCTGCCGGGGACGAAACCACTTGGCAGGGTAGCGGCTTGGGAGGGAGCGTCGAGGTTGAAGAAGAGCCTCACGCAGAGGTTGATATAGCCCATGCAGACATCGCTGCAGGGCATGGCGGGGCCAGGCCTCTAGCCAAGAAAAACGGCGGCGAAGAACGGTCGCCGTTCAGGAACTGCCATGGGGAGCAGAAGCTCCAAAAGCTCCCTAGCGCCACACCTGCGAGCAGAAAAGGTGGACTTTGTCTGTTCCTCTCCCACGCCGCCATGGCAGGCCAAGAGGAACCAGAGCCGATGAAGACCATTCGCGAGGTGAAGACGACGCTCCCGTCGCACTCCCCACAGCAGCAGCGCGATTCCGTCCTCCCCCCCGCCGCCACGGCCGGCCAGGAGTCCAAGAACCTCAAGCAGCTTGCAGATTGAAACGGGAGAACACATCTTGCACTTATTGAGAGGGATCCCGTACCTGGCTTCCAACTCACCGCCCTCCCACCTTAGGAGCTCGCGAGAAGAACGCCAGGACGACCCTTCAGCGTCGTGCAGCAACGCCGGAGGGAAGAAACCCACCAGGAAACAGAACCGAAACAGCCAGACTCGCATCTCTCTTCCCTCGCCACCACGGCCGGCCGAAGAGAAACACATCAACCAGCAACTGGAACGCCACCCGGTCAAGGCCTTATTGAGGGAGACACCGGCAGACCCCATCTCCATCACCACCACGAGGACGGCGACGACGAGGCATACCCGCAACCGCCAGATTTGGCCCAGAAAACATGGCGGCGACCTCCCGGCACGAAGCCAACTACCGGCACACGGCCAAACACTAGTCCTAAAATCTATAGAAGAAGTGCCCGCGCCTCTCCTCAGCCTCGCTCGACCGGCAGCGCCGGCGAGGTTGGCCTTGGATCGGCCGGGCACCCACGGGGTGTTTTTGGAGAACTGTAGCAGAGGGGAAGGAGAGGGGAAGGAGTTGGTGTGTCGTGGTGTCTTCGCGAGTACTACTTTACTTACAATACTCTTTACTCGTAGTCCAGAAATAAGCAAATTTTATTTATCTGGATTTTTATTTATCTATATCCTAAAATATGTCCGTATAGATACAAATCTGTATATTCAAGTCACTTATTTTTGAACAAGGGAGTATACTTTATTTTATCTAATAGAAAACAATAACTATGTATCTATATATTTATCGCGTCACCAGCGGCGCGTTTGGTAGGTTGCACGAAGTCCAGCTAGCCCCTGGAAAAAGGAAAACAGGCAGATTGGATGCTTGAGCCACCTCCACATTGTGGCCAGCGCGCGCCACACAAATCACTCCCTAGTCAGGTTGCTAGGAACTGCCAAATCGACAATTTCTGTGGAGCCAGACTCGGTAGAGCGCAAAATGGGCTTTCCCCTGCATGCGTCGAGAAAGAGTGACAGACTTCCCCCAATATAATCCCCCCACCGCTCACTCTCCCTCATGTTAGTCTCGTCCACCACCGTCTCGCTAGCGGCAAATCTCCGGCGCATATCTCTCAGGGCCGAGTTCAAAAACGTCATGCCCAACAGGAATGACGGCGAGAGCTCGACCTTGTCGTATCTAGGGGTAAGTTCAATTTCCCCTAATTCCTTCAAAGGTTTAGGGTTTGCTACCAATTTGTGAATTT
The DNA here is from genome assembly GCA_916181665.1 of Avena sativa. NCBI lineage: Eukaryota > Viridiplantae > Streptophyta > Magnoliopsida > Poales > Poaceae > Avena > Avena sativa. The sequence continues at coordinate 366,273,361 of OV702283.1, read as the reverse complement.
CCGGTTTGGCCTCGGTGAAACTCAATTTCGTTGCAATGTTATGGTGGTTAGGACCTCATGGACATGGACTATGCTCCAGACTGCAATGAAGACCCCACATTCTGTGGCAGGGCAGTGGATTGTCCCCATGTGTGTCGCGTGCATAAACTTGAACCTGTAAAACGTGTTGCATTTGAAGTAAGCAACACTGTCTGCAAATTCTATACGTGACAAGTGCAAAATGTAAGTATTTAGCTTGTGGTATTTTTGTTACTAGCTCATCCACTAGCTTTGAGCATGTAATTCTGCTCTGTAGGAAGTTTCAAACTATGGGTTTGAGGCTTGGTTGGATAAGGAATGTACAAAACTAGCGAAAATGCATTAGGATGACTATGGACATGTATCATGAGAGCAATAGTGCAAAAATTGACGAGAGGATTGATAATGCAAATGTGGTAAAGAAGCTAGCTGATGAGAAGAACAAGATTGAGAAAAAGTACTCAAATTTGTTATTTGATGTGAACAAATTCATGAATGAAACCAAGAAAAGGATGTTGAGGAGAACTTGTCCATGATTAGGGGCACCGCTGCGAGATATGGGGACGAATCATTGCAGAAGAACAAGAATATGAATTTCAAGTAGACAAAAGCATTGAAGAATGAAGTGGATATGTTGAAGTAGATGTAGAAACCTAAGCAGAGACGATGAAAGTCAAGGAGAAGAAATGGGATAAGGAAATGCAGAGTTTGAAGGAGGAAAAGAAGAAGCTTGAGTACATCGTCTTTGATATGCTTACAACTAGTGAGGCTAACAACGATAGGTTGAAGAAGATCAAGGGAATATGTGATGGTTGACTTCTACTTGCATTGATGTTCTAACTATGTCTTAAAAACTTACAATGATTGAATCTTGTCATGAGGTGGTATATAGTAACCCCTCATGTGATGGTGAACCGGTAGTGATGGTAAGTGAAACCCGCATTTTATAAATAAGAGTGTAAAAAGAAGCAAGAACGAATTGGCTTCTAGTTAAGTCTATATTTAATTGTTTTAGAAACACGTTTTACTAATACTTCAAAGTTACAAATATTGTAAACGACTATTTTAGAAGGTTATCTAAGCCTAGACTAATTCAATGACGTTAAAGTGTACACACGAATGAATTCCATATTGAACCATCGATTTATGTTCTATATGCCCCCCAATGTTCCCCTTTGCCATGAATCAATATTTGAGAAATAATTTCATGACGCTCTTGTAGTATTTCCTATGAATCAAGTATTTGGGGAAAGGTTTCCTGACGCTTTAGTCTTTCCTGCTCAGTTTGTCGTTACATAGTGCCCTAACCCCGCTAGCTAGGTCTCCCATGTTCTCAAAAACTACATGAGCACTATCCACACAAGAGTATGAGCATGGGAACAAGTATGTGGAATGAAAAACTAAAGATATTAATATTCCATCAGTAGAACACGGTATCAACAACCAATAATGTGATAAATTAATTACAACCTTATATCAACAAGATTTAATTATGGAGACATCGTCCATGTAGATAACAAGATTGTATGGAGACATCATCATCCATGTGACTGATTCATAGAGGTTCGAGACTTCGGGTTGACTTCACTTAGCCACTATATTCACCCTAGGTTACTTCAGGTTGACTTTGCATGGCCACCATATTCACTCCCTCAATCCATCTCCCACACTTAGGGCTCCTTTTATTCATAAGGTTTCTATAAAGTATTTGGATAGGATTGAAATTCCATAGAAATTTCCCTACAAAGGCGTTTGATTCATACGATCAAAATTCATATAAAATAATTCTTCTTGTAGCATAAAGTCTTGCATTCAAAAAGGAGAACCACGCAGACCCTACTTATTCCTTTTATGCTAAAACAAGCCCTTGTGAAGTACTCCCTCTGTTCAGAAATATAAGACATTTTAGCTTTATAAAATAAATGTATACATACACCTTTTAGTGCCTAGGTTCACTCCGAACCTCTACGAACCTATACACTAAAAGATGTCTAGATACATTCGATTCACAAAACTAAAATGTCTTATATTTCTGAATAAAGGGAGTAGGTCATAAGAGATAGTGGCCAGCTTGAACTATTAACCGTGGCCACCATCGAAGAGAATTTATCTTCCCATAGGATTCAAGAGAATTTCTCTTTTCATAGGATTGAAAAAGAAAATGCTCTTCCATAGAATTCAAGGAGGCATGACATTCAAAACCTATGCACTTCCTATTCCTACACTTCTCCTTTTTGCTATCCTAAGAATCAAAGGGGCCCTCATAGGTTACCGTTCATAGGTTTTATAACAAATTTAAAAGATATATATATATATATATTCAACAATTTAGCACAACATCAAGATCAAGGCCAGATAATTTGGTAGCAGTGAAAAATATATTTCTATTCCGTTGAAATAAATCGAGAGAGAACGAGAGACAAATAGAAAATGATTCAACTATTATCTTATTATATTGATGAACTCGATATATATACAAGAGGAAGAGACGTGAGCGAAGAGTTGCATCGGTACAGAGGGGGTGTGAGATAGTCGGTTACCATATTGCAACCGACATAGGAAAATCACATGGTAGGATTATCCCTTTAATTAATTTAATCTATTAGTTAAATCCTAACACTCCCCCTAATCCTTCCTTGTCTTTGTGATCGAGCATCTTCGGAATCATCTCCTCCAAAAACCCTATGGGAAAAAATACGAGTAGTGTGTATGATATGTTGCTAAAACTCCTTTAAACCTAGTGGGAAAATAAGAAGAAAATGGTGCAACATATAATGGTTGGATATGCTGTTAAAACTCCTTCAAACCCAGTGGGAAAATAAGAAGAAAATAACACAACATATAATAATCATTGCCTCTGTTAACTCAATATGAAGTTAATCCATAGAATATAGAGGTCAATAAATATGTCGTGCATACTTTTCTAAAAAAAGTGGGGGGAAACGGATAGTATGACATATTATCTTATGTTGATATTACCTCATTAAAACATTCATGAGAACCTGGATAGTGAACTCATAAAGGGAAAAGGAGTGTAATATGATGCTTTGAACATGACTAGTTCAGGAGGATACCCCCTTGACTCTTGCATATCTTGAAGCCGTCGAATACCAATTTCAGGAATATCAAAGTTGGTAGAGACCTCATGAACATACCAGCAAGGTTTTTACATGGTTAGGATTTGCACGATGCTTATTTCCCAACTCTTTTGGAGTTCATAAGGATAAAACAAATGAGGGGCAATGCACTTAGTGATATTGCTCTTGATGTATCATGTTTGCATCCTTGCAACACAAAGCAATATTATCTGTCTAGATAATGGTTTATGATTCAAGAGAACCAATGCCACATGACTAATGTATGTGGTTTATCATTCTGAAACCACACATGTTAACATGAAGCCTTGTATTTCAGAATAATCGGTAGGTTTAGTCTCTAGAGTCTGTTTAGAAGACGTCAATGGAGTGACAGTTCTACCATGTAGGTACACATTGTGGGATCATTCATACATGTAACCAGTGTTAGTGCCTAATGATATTGGAATTCGGATTTCTTTAAAATTGAAACAATAGGTCAAGATATTCAGTGCGTTGGAGATATCGAAAGATATTCTTGATTCCAAACCAGTTGTATTGGTGGGTACAATGGCATTTGAGATATGAAAATCTAGGTCCCAACTTCTCTTCTACATCTTCCCATGGTTGAGTGAATCTTTATCTACGTCTAGAGATCGAACAACCGGCATGGGAGATGGATATGACTTGTCCATATTAAGTTTATCCAATATTTTCTGACACAGCCACCTTGGTGTACCATAATACTTGAATGAAGGTGCACGAGTATTAGTCACAAGAACTAATTGGTTTTATCCAAATCCTTCATCTCAAATTTTGTCTTTTAGATGATTGCATGCTTTATCATTGTAGGAGTAATCCTTGAGCATGACAAACACGCATGTGTAACCATCATTGTAGGAGTACTATTTGTATAGAAGGACCTCACTATGTCGGTTGTACCAATATGTACCAACAATAATAATTCATGTAGTGACTCGTTGATTTTACACAATCATGTTGCATTTATATTTCAATTCGGATTGAGATTCCTTTGAGAACCATACATATCTGAATCTAGTGATATACATGGATATGTACCCACAACATCTACCAACCGCATAGATAGATGATTTGTACTGCCAATGATATAGATATCAAAAAATGAGGATTCCACTCATGTCTGGAGAGTAGGTCTCGGATCTCTGCGGAAACCCGACCTTGTGCTACAAGCCTTGCTTTCTCACCACCTTGTTATCATTCTGTTTCCCGAAGAAAACATATTGAATCCCATATAGAGAATTCATTCGAAAGAGCGAGGCTATTTTCTGTTTGGATTGCACCCTTCGATTGTTTCAGTCTGAGCGAGTGGTTTACACTCTTCCATGGCCATGGTATTTGGATCTGAATCATTGTAAAGGTTGTTTGCAATCATGCAAGAGAATGTTTGTCGACAATTGTAGTCATGGTTATATGATTCTCCAGAATCGATATTGTTTGAGGAAATCTCATGCACCCATGACGACTCTTCGTGATTTCCCAATACGCGTGTCCGGGTGTTCCGATGTCCCAGCCAATGTGTGCAAACTGAAGCTGGGGTTGTGGAGGTTTCCCTTCCACTGGGTGTAAGGTGTTTATCAACGCAAGGTTGACATGCATTTACTGATTTAGGGGATATCTTCTTGATTTCCTTTGTTGCTTGCAGAAAGCTAGATCCTGGTTAGAGGCCGTACTACTCTCCCCCTTTTCAGTTACGGGGAGTTGAGTTGTTTTTATGGGTACCTCCACTCTTTTGGTCGCATTTCTAGCCGACTAAAGGATTTTGTAACACCTTTGAGATCAGTAAATATCTAGCAAGTTATTTGCAATGTGTTGCAAGTATGTGAATTCCGGACGTAGAGGCCAAATTCTTGAATACATGGATATGAGGTGGAACATGGAGTCCCGATTGATTTCTTGGCATTCTGTGTGGCATATGAAATCTCCCCCTAATGCATAGAAATAATCCATCTTTTAATATAAGCAATTAATATACCGAACTATGAATAGATCCCCAATAAGGAATTTTCAATGGTACATGTTAATCGACGGAGATCTATACCCCACATAGATCCCTAGTTCGTGGGCCTAATTCTGGACAGGCAGGCATTGTGGAGGTTCGTGCGGGGCCTGCCGTCACCCCCACTCTGCCTGAGGCGGCCACAGCCGGGAGGCCGCAGCGTGGAGGTCGTAGTCACGAGCGTCACCACGCCACGAAAGTGCAGGCCAGGGCCACGTCAATCGCCGCTGCCAGTCCTTGAGAGGGGGTCATCCTATTCTTACCGAAGGAGTTGAAGAATCAACAATTGGTAACCTCGAGCAATTTTTCTCCTTACCGATGATCTTCCAATCTCCGTTCTTCCTCTCAATCGAACTCAAGGTTCAATCAGCGTACTAAAAACATGTTGAAAGAAATCATGAGAGAAAGAGACAAATAGCAAATGATTCAACTGTTATCTTATTCCATTAATTATTTCATTAATGAACTCAATATATATATAAGGGAAAGAGACGCAAGCGAAGAGTCGGTACAGAGGGGGTGCGAGATAGTCAGTTGGCAACCAACATAGGAACATAGGAAAATCACATGGGAGTATTGTCCATTTAATCAATTTAATCTATTAGTTAAATCCTAACATATTCAAAGGATCAGACAATGCAACTCAATCCCGTCAGATAGACAGGGAATACTGAAATAAAATGCCCTTCAATCTGAAGGAGTTCAATCTAACCCGAGATTGTGGAAACAGAAAAGAACGATGTAGCACACAACAGGCTCATTATTAAACCATATATCGGTATTCAGTATAATATTGCATATGGCAAGGTAATTAGGAACTTATTGCACAAAAGTTCAGTACCAGAGAAATATCAAACAAATTGTTCAAAACATAGCAAATGGTATGGAAGTGAACTTCCTCACAAAGCAACGACTATAACACAGCTGTTGCCGACAGGCACAACCGATGCAACATAAGTAGATGCAGTATACTTCAAGAGCCAATTTTCCAGCAAGCTAACTGTTCCTCGAACTTAATTCACAGTAGAGCCATAGATGAGCATGAGCAACACCAAATGGCTTTTTAGTTCCCATCATAGCAGCCACACTCTGGCCAGTCTCACGGTACGGTAGGTAGTTAATCCAATGGGAGACGAAGCACGGAGTGTGCCTACAATGACTGGATTTGAGTTCCTTCGATCAAACACTCATGCCTGAGCATCCAAGGGTTCTGCGTACAATTCATCCCCATCAGTCCGTCCACAGATCAATCATCCCCCACCCTTCCACTGGCCCAGAAGACCTGGCACACCCTGTAATTGCCAAATCAAACGATGAGAGTCCACACAACTGTTAAGAAATCATAAGCAATAAATCTCACTGTATCTACTAATAGAAAGAAATTGGGCAAGTCCAGAAGACAACAAAGGTTCACCCAAGAGAAACTATTCATCAGTCGCAAAAGCAGCAAAAAGTGGAACCTATTTGAAATAGTTATGGCAAGTTCAGTATTCCTTTTTGCAGATTTTATCAAGGGAAAGGGGAGACATAAGTAGAAAGCATCTTAAAATGCAAGAAACCAAGACATTAGAAAAAGATCTAAGGAGGTGAAATGCTGGAGAGCATATAGAACTTACCAAACCTAACAGCGGCACTCGCTATGCTTCCAAGACCACCATTCTCCAAAAGAAATTTAATGCTATGAAAGGGCTGCAGGTATGGGTCCGAATCGAATAGGTATCAAGCGTGCCACTTACTCCAACAGATCCTCAGCAACTCCTATGCACATAGAAAAACATGTAACTGAGTACTACTTTAGATATATAAATTAGTTCCAGCAGAAGATAACACGACATACAGACTAACATGGGAAGCACTGAAATCAAAATCTCATGTCTAGTGTCCAGTTTCTCAATCTACAGGAAGAAAGATATTTACCAGTAACCATCCTGGTACAAGCTATTCAGTCACACAAGATAACGACCAGATCCGATTGGTTTTGCTGGCTGCTTTTCAGCCACATGACCACTTTGCTGATTGATGAATTGGTGGTTTTGAACCATATTCTGTTTTGCAGGGTCAAACAGGTGGAAATCATGCCATGTTTTCTCATTGACGCTTTGGGCATGCACCCCAGAGACCTGCTGTTTCCCTGGGAAAGGGAAGGGAGTGGTGAATGCACTGCTAGAAGTGGAAACATTAGGATAAATAGCTCTTGCGTTGTGAACATTGTCCATTGATGACTGGTAGCCATCCAGCCAACTGTAATCATCAATCTGTTGGTGCTGCAGCTTCTCAGATGACATGAAATCATCATGACGCTTTGGGGTGATGTGGTTAAATCCCGGAGGAGGACCAACAGGCCTTGATGGACGACTAACAGGATTCTTTTTCGATACAGCTTCAGGTGCATCAGTGAGCTTCATTGTCACCCCACCAGATGCTGCTACCGACGGTACAACTGTATCAGAAGTAGATGGGATAGTCTCTTCATTAGCCTTCACCTGATTATGCATCGAAATTGTATTGTTACGACCAGATTCAACAGATACATGTGGTGCATATCCCATCGACTGTAATCCACTCAATCCACCCTGAAACCTCTGCTCAAGAAATCCATTTCCAGCCAAATTAACATTGTTCAGTCCCATCATTAAGAGTTTTTCTTGTTCAAAGAGTGACTTTAAATAATCCGGGCCATTGATTTGTGGAGCCATTGATGCAGATACGCGCGGATCAGAGACGACACCTGAGAAAGTTGGTATTGTGTTCAAAGGACTAACAAGTGGTGCACCACTATTTGCCCAGCTGGAATTAGGAATCCCAACAGGCTGCACAAATTCGTAAGGAGCTGAAATTGGAACATTACTAGGAATAACCTCTTGACCACCATTGGGAGCCCAACCAACAGAAGACATGGGAAGTGGCCCATTAACATCACAGTTACCAGGAGCTGATACCGATGCAGTACTCTGGATAGCAATTGGTCCACCAATAGTTGGCCAACCAGCAGTAGACATTTGTACAGGCTGGATGTATCCATTAACGGGTTGTTCGGTGAGTACTTTCGGGAACTTCTCAGAAGCTGTAGGCTTAAAAACAATTTCTTCATCGTCTTCTCCTTCAGAACACAACTGTACTCCCGCCTGCATTGGTCCAAGATTAGCTGCCACTGCATCAAATCTGCTAACGGTTTCATGTTCCAGATCAACAGCATTCACCTCAGGTGCATTGGAAGATCTACGAGTAGTGATAGCAGCTTCTAAAACAGGAGGTTCCTTGGCCAGAACAAACTTCCTTGAAGATGGATCAAAAAAGATTCTCAGTTGATCAATCTGAACAAAATTTAGTAGAGCCTTCCCTGCAGAAAGTATCCGTTGAGCCCGTGCTTTCTTCTCCTTGGTGCTTCCATCATTTCCAAATGTGTGCTTGCTTGAGAAATCCAATATAAGCTGTGCAGGCACCAAGGGCAAAAAACCCCTTAATTCAAAATCTTCCCACAATGCAAGTCGATTGCCAGTTTCACCCTCTTCATACACGCCCATATCAAAAAAGCAAGCCTCATCATCATCACAATCGATGGAAGCAAGGTTTGTGAGGATGAGCTTATTCATAAGTGAGACACACTGATTCCAGAAGAAAGAACGAGCATTCGCATGCTTCTCGTCCATCTCCGAGTCAGCGGCTAACTCCGGATGGCATGCCAGCCATTCGATGTACACCACAATGGCTGGAAGATAGAAACTTGATGCAATGTCACGAAGCTCCGAGCATCTTTTGAGAATACGTCCAACAAACTCAAAAGCAGCTGTGAATGCATTTTGAAGCAGTACCCTGCGTTGCACAATTTCAGCATATGATTGGCTATCTGGTTCCTTTCTCACATTGTGCACTGTGAATATAAGGATTGCAACGAGTCGAACAATAGCTAATGCATTCTCTGCAGCATCAGAACCAAAATTAAGCTCTTCACTGGGACCAGAAGAGAGGAGAATTTTCAGATCATTGCGGACCACATCAAACAATTCCTCAAATGTTTCCAAACTGCCAAAGGGAAGAAAAAATTAGCTTGAGAGAGAGAGAGAGGGGGTTGGGGGAGGGGAGGGGGGGGGAGCAACAGAAAGTACCTAGTCCTTGTGAAAAGAATTCCATTCAGTCTAACAAACCGTACAAAGAAGGACTTCAGTGTATCAGGTATACTTTGCTCTCGCTCTTTTGAAGTTGCTTCAGTACTGACATCTTTGGGTTGAAACCTTATTTCGCCCCGTCCTCTGCCCCTCCCAGCTGATCGTGGGGGCAGTGTCCTAGCAGTGGCAGCTTTGTTGTTGCTTGGCAGCTGCGCATAGCTTTGGCGATTCTGCACAAGTAATGCTGTGAGAAATAGAACCTGAAGGCATAGTGCAGATCTGAGAAGTAAGTTCTGTGAATATAATGAAACTAGTCCCTGATAAAACACCCACAGCCACGATTCTGCACAAGTACAACTGTCAGAAGCAGAACATAAAAGGATAGTGCCCCTCTGAGAATTGTAACGCTTGGTTTCAGAATTTTGGATTCTTTTTTTCTTTTTAAGAAGTGACCAGGCCAGATTACTTATGGTAACAGCCCTAGGATGAAGCTAGAGGCTGGAGCTGGGCTCTGTAACAGAAAAAAATGATCAAGCAAGACCAAGGTTGAAGCTAGACTCCATGTCAATGCTCAACAAGCAAAGTTAGCTTTCATAGAGTGAGAGGAACAAGCATTGACATAGACCCATCGGTAAGCAACAAAATTAAGAACATGAAATGCTATGACAAAGAAAAAACCAGCAACCCTAGGTTGAAGCTAGAGCCTGGAGCTGGGCTCTGTAACAGAAAAAACGATCATCAAGCAAGACACAATAAATCCTTCATAGTCCTTAAGATGATCGCACCAACTGTTCTATACAAGCAACAAAGACGCATTTTCCCCAACTATTGTGGCTAAAATAAAGATAGATGACAGGGAAGATAAATAAAAGGAAGAAGAGACAAGGGAAATACACACTTCATTTATTGCTCAATACTACATATACACACACATAAACTTGAGGGGGAATCACTTAGATTTGGAACATCATCAACCAGCTAAAAGAAGCTGAGATTGACCAACATGTGCAGCACAAACAGAAACACCATGAAGAGCAGCAGGAGGAGGTCCTATTGGGTGGGTGGAGACTGGAGAGGCATGGAGTAGTCTTTGCAGGTGACAGCAATGGAGAGCTAAAGGGGAATCTGGAAGTGGCTAGTGTTCAGAGATTTTTTTTGTGTGGGGTTGGGCCGGACTTGGACCTTTAAAGGTAGTAATCAATGAAATGAGGGCATGGCATGTCATGTTCTTTTACCCGTGCAATGCGTTAGGCTAAATTTATTTTCCAGAGTCTCGACCTCGTGAGATGTAACAATGGCTTAACATGATCAGTTGAATTTATTATTCAGTAGCGAAGCAAAGCTAGTATTAAAATCAAAACGTACAACTCACTGGACTCACAGCAAGAACATAAAGATACGCAACAGAGTTTGGATAATCCGATCATTTATATCAGAAAAGTGTGATGTGAATACTAGCTTTCAGTACTAAAGAATCTGATCATTTATATCAGATAGATGGGGAGCCGCTTTCAGTACTCGTGACTCACATATAACCGAACATACTTTCTTCCATGTGAATTATACAAATGTACTATTGAATAAGTTAGTGAAGAACATAGCAACAATACCTTCTCAAAAGCAAGAATCAGGTTGTCCCGTGCTGTAGAGAAGGGAGTATCTACAGCTAGGCTTCGAAAGTATCTGTAGACAGCCACTACCTCATTGCCTGAGTAAGAAGCTAATATTGCAAGCTGACAAGTGCAATCAGAGTCATCATTAGAGAACTGAACAGAGAATATATGAACATTTGACAGAAGTGAGATTATACCTGATGGTGCGGATTGCCGCTGGAAGGGCAGATTGAAGCTGCCTCCTTGTAGTAGCTAGAAGCCGCAGCATATTCACGAGTGGCAGAATCACCATCACCAAACATACCCTTATAACGGGCCAGATCACCCAGATATATGAGACAACGGTGGCATGATATCAGGGCTTTCTTCACATCAGCTGTTTTCTTATCATTTTTTGCAGGGTTGCTTGCATTCTCAGGAGACTCAGAGAAGTAACCGAGAGGAAGGCCATAACTTGATTTAATCTTGTACATCAAGTCATGATAGAAACCCGATGCTTCTGAAAGAAAGCTCCTGAAGGCCGACTTAATCCTCTTGATTCGATCTGTGTTGACATTGCTTTTCCCATTCTGAGATGCTGCTGAACCTGCAGAACTAATGTGGTGCCTGAACTCCTCAATTCTTTTGTAGTGCAACTGCCACAAGATATACTCAATCTCATGCTTTTCACAGAAGTCATGATCTGCCAGAATCATCTTCTCAAAATTCTCACGCATCTGAAGCCATATGTTGGGATCTGAAGGGACTTTGGACTGTGCTGACTTCTCCAGAAGACTTTTGAGTTCAGCATTCTATACAAATAGGATCATTATGTTATCCTTAAATACAAAGTCACACAAGGACTGAATTTATCTACTGACCTTAAAAAGGAGATGTAAATTATAACACAAATATAGAGGGAAATCATTAAGTCGGTCAGAATGTTTCATCTTCTCTTGCTAACAATAAACGGTTCAAACAGGTAAGTCACATTAATTTGAGGCAAAGCAGTACAGTTACCACTTCAACACCGATATGATACTAACGAGGAAGAAGAATATGTGTAAGTGTCGCATATAATGCAGATACAGCAAGAAGTTAAATGAAACACAGCCCGAGGAGAAGCAACCTAGTGTGAAGTAACTCGATGTGAAGTAATATAAGGGAAGTTCACCTTCTTAAAGAGGCGCTTTGCGAGGTCCTGCGGGGGCGGGGCTGCAGTACTATCCATCGGAACAGTCATCATTCATCAATTGAACATCAGTCTCATCACCTGCAACAGAATCACCAGCGGAATCAATCATCCAGAAAAGCACACGTACAAGAATAATGCGACCTCGCAAGCCACGGTTGTAAGGGAGACCTGGCCCAACCCTAACCTCCCACCCAGCTAAAACAAATCAAGGAAAAGTGGATAAATCCAAGCGTCTTAATTCCCCAGCAGGGACACCGGGAACTCTTCTCGGATCTGCCTTAACCCTAACCACCGACGGCGAGGGAAGGCGAGTTCTAGTCAAAATCTACTGTTCCGGGGCTGGAAAACTCGCGATCCGGGGAGTGGAGAGGACGAATCTGCAGGAATCGAGCGGGTAGGTGGTGGGAATCGGTACCTGATCGCAGCCGCCGCCGTCGTCGTGGTCGTCGTCGCGACGAGAGCGAGAGAAGGAGAGGGGAATTTCGGGGAGGTCGGGAGGAGAAGAGAGGAGGAACGGGAGGCTATTTTTCGTCTTTTTGTTTACGGGAGGGTGTGTGGTCTGGTGTGTCGCCGCCGTGCCGTGCTCGGGTTGGACTCGACCCAAGGGCGGCCGTACCGTAGGCGGTCCAGGAGGCTGCTCTGTGGGCCCGTGTGCCGCCTCGTTCATCTGTGCGAGATTGTTTCTAGATGGATGGCGCACATGTCATCGTGTGGCCGGCGGCAGCTGTTTTGGAAGATCGTTCGCAGATGGCGAAAATACATTCCCAGGATTTCCTTCGAATATGCGTCGACAGAAGCGAACGTGGCATCTCATGCATTAGTCGTAGGGATATAAACGAAGAAGAAAATTTCCATCCATTCCAAGAGAGAAGAAAGGGAAATGGAATACTCACTCGGTCTAGAAATAGCTGCATTTAAATCTAGACAACCTAAGTCTAAGTCAGTTATTTTGAGACGAAAGGTAATATAAATTAGAACAAATAAAGGCAAATTACCGAATGAACATGGAAATGGGTCGGTGAAATTTCATTACCAGCATGTATGTGAGGGCATCTCCACCAACACGACATAAACCATAAACGACCCAATTTTGTCTGTTTGATTTAGGCAGCGGTCAATTAGGGTCATGGTCTGGCCAGCCACGCTCATCTATTCGTGCTGGCCAGCGTTGTCCGTGCCTCTTCTTACTACAAGAATCTGAACGGTACATGACGATTCAATATCGTCGTGGATTAGGGACAAAACGTCATAGATCATGAATTTTGCGACAAAAAAAGTCACGAACCTCACGTCATAATATGATCTATGACATTTTTCCCGTATGTAGGTCGTCCGTCAAGTTTCTTTAATTTCATCACGCCTAAAGGAATCGGTCCAGCCTAGTTTCAATCAATCATAACATTTTCTTCGTCACGGTCGACGCCACGTAGCAGACGGCCGTTACCGACGTTAGCTAACGACACGCCGGTCGGTAGTGACGTCATCGTTATCCTGACTTTTTTTCATCACGGCTTGATTTCGTTTTTGAATCTTTCATGACATCATTCATCATGTTTCTGACATCATCCAAGCCGTTCCTGACGTTATCAAGGTTGTGACGGATTTGTTTTCGTCGCCACCTGTCTTCGGCCTGCTGACACATAGAAGAATTGGATGACATCACGTGTACCACCCGCGACTTGACACGTGGACTAATCAGAACGCAACATGTATCTCCTAACCATGATGAACTCAACATGATGACATCATCATTGGCTTTGACGTTTCTGTTTTCGTCTAGGTCGTTGACTAATAAAAGTGGGCCACGTCGGTGTTTATCTATGTCGAATATATTCCGTTATGAACTTCGGAGACGATTTCGTTTTTGTCGTGGATGTGAGTTGGCGTCAGGGGCCATTTGTGCATGTAATGCTTGCATGTAAAATTCTACTAGCCCTAATCGTTTTGGCCCATTTCACACCACATGCATCAAATGACATAATTTGATGAAAAAATTATGACAAGTTTCCACATAAATTTTCATGAGAGCTCCCAAAGCCGAAAGCCTCACAAGTTTTCACACCTGGTAACTTTCTTGGCCCAAAAACTGACAAGTTTCAATCACAACTTCACGAGTTCTCTAACTCACAAAAAGTTTCTCTACCCAAAAGCCTCACAAGTTTCCACACCAGTTAATATTTCTAGCTCATCATAAGTTTCCCTGCTCAAAAACTCACAAGTTTCAACCACCAATTCACTTACCTTGCAACAGCTGAAGCTGCTTCTGCTAAGCCATCTGAGACAACACTTGCTGAAGAAAGTGAGTTAAATGGTCTTGTTTAGTCTGTAACTCTTTTTGCTTGTTCCTCATGGCGTGCATGTATTGAAGATACTGCATCTTGTCTGTCTCGACAACTTCTTTCGCTTTTTGTAACTCCACTATGGTACAATGCGATTTGTCACTCCCTTCTCTCTCGGCCTCCAGTTCCGTGTCAAGGCTAGTCCTGCTTCGTCTTGAAGTACTTGGATAGAGGCCGATGTTCTTCGGGAATGTTAGCTTTCTCTCATTGTTCTTTGAGAGTGCAAAGTACACAACCTTAGTGGCAGAAAGTTGTTGTTTTTCGGTGCTATTTTCTGAAATAGATGGAGTCATCTTCTTCTCAATGACTGCCTATAGTTTGTGGAATAGAACTGGACATTAGGAAAAAAGCATGCAAATTACAATCGCATTGTATCCATTTTAGAGATGAAGAGGACATTGGATTTTACAAATATGAAAAGTATCCTAGATGACTTACAATTGCTTCCTTTACAACGTCAGTGTAGCCAGTTTTTGGGTTGTGATGCGTCTTTTTTTAAGAGTTCGAAGTCATTGTTCTGACCGTTGCACACAATCTCGTAGCTACGAGAACCTGTGATAGCAGGGTACAAAACTTTTCTCCTATTTTCCCTTTTTTGTAAACAAGTACTCTACATAGAAAAAAATCATACACTATAATAGGCGGTTCCAGTAAAATAATTCAAACTCGGGCAGTAGCAGTACAAGAGTAAACAAGAAGTTACCTGTTTTTTAGGGTCAGACCAAGTATCGACAAGCTTGCACCACTGTTCATATGTCATGTGTTTCACTTCATCGGGACATTTCCTTATAACTTGGTTTAGAGGGTAATTATCAAAATACTTCTTCTTCATATAATAACATTGATTTCTTGCATGACTCATAAATTGATTATCACAAGCCTTCTTCACGTCAGGAAGAGTTGTGTCCATGAAAAACTTTTGCTTAAGCAAAACATGGTGATGGGGATATGCCGAGTGGGGTATACCCAGCAGGACGTTTTCTACTGAATCATACTCCCATCGAGTGGGCCTGTAGGACGGCGACTGGACCGCGACCCGAAAGGAAACCGGACGATTGGATGCTGAAAGCCCAGAAGCGTAGTTAGGCCCAGCCGGATTAGGTTAAAATCCTCCGAGTCCTTATCCAACTCGGTTGTAGATCAGTAAACCCTAGCGAGGCGACTCTATATAAACCTCCCTAGGGCACGCATAGAACTTACGTTCCATCATACACCCCTTTGACTCGCTGCCGAGCTCGCCCATTGATACAATCTAGTAGGATAGGTCTTTACCCTCCGGGGGGCGAACTTGGGTAAAACCCTGTGTCTTTGCCCTCATCTCGCACCGCAGATGGCTGGCCGCCCTTGCCCCTCGTTCTACTACTCGCTGCCAATCGCAGCATTTGCCGTGGCCATTCCCACAACAGTGGCGCCCACCGTGGGGCCTGGCCGGTCACGCCTATATTCTATGGCAAGACCCTACTTGCCAATCAACCAGACGATTGCCATCGGCCGCATGATCTCCATCGGCGAGATCCTCCAGATCTTGCCAAACAGCTACGTCCCGGTGGCGCGTCCGGTCACGCATAGCATGATCATGCCGGTCGGCACGATCGGCCTCTTCGTCGGCTTCACCGACGTCATCGTCTCGGAGGACTCGGCACGCATCCGTGAGTCGTCACCGCGCGATCGGCTCTCTGAGAGTCAGGTCCGCACCATCCATCGCCTCGCCTCCGAGTACGGCTCGGCCAACAACAACGTCGCCGAGACCAGCGTGGTCGCGGACGACGCGACCCTCAACGACGACGCCGACTCAATGACCCCGGCCTTAGTCGCCGGATCCATCACCGCCGCGTCTCCAGCCGGCTCCATCACACAAGTCTCCAACGTCAGGGATTTCAAGGATCCATCTATCCTCTGGATCTTCGACTCCGATTTTGGATCGGAGAACTCTATGCCGGATCCGACCGCTTCGTCGTGGCTACATGGCGGGCGGCGCGAGCGCCCCGCCAGACCCCTTCTCCATACCGACCGCGACGACGGGGAAGTCGAGGAACTCCATCTGCGCCTAGAGGAGGCGGTTCGCAAGAAACAAGCCGAGCGCGAAAAGTTTTGCCTCGAGAAGGCGACGGCGCAGGAGCTCTCGCTCTATCACCAGCGCCGCATCAGGTCGCGCCTGAACCCCACCGTCCAGGGCCGCGCCCTGAACTTCGACGACGAGAATGACCCGTCCCGCATGGCCAATATCGTGATCTGCGTGAACGCACCACCAGGAGGAAGTGCCTGGCCACCGACAGGCGCAATGGCGAACGATGCTCCCCCACCACCTCCTGGTCGCACGCCCCCTCTAGACCAGCCAAGGATCATGATCTCCCCGCAAGAGCGGGACGCAAACGGCCTCCCGCTGTTCTCCACTCCGATGGACAACGTCATCGCGAGTCGAGCCGCGGTCGCCAACCTCAACGTGACGGGGGAAGGCATGCTGCAGATCCAGTACGCCAAGGCCCTACTCGCCAAGGTCGTCGAGCACCAAACCGCAGGAGCCGACTAGCGGGGGCGCATGTACTCCCGCTCCTCAGGAAGCAGGGCGGCCTCGAGCGGCCGCCCAATAATGGCAAACACTCTCAATTGCCCACCACCCGAGCCCCTGCAGCTCCAACCACGAACCGCGCACGCGGCACTCTCCACCAATGACCCCGCGACCGACGAATAACATGGTCGCTACCAACGGGCAGCCAGTCGACGTGCGGACCCACATCATCAACAACCAAGGGTGGCGCACACGCCAGCCCGACGACCTGAGGTACACCCTCACCAACCGCCGCGGCAGCGAGCCAAGGGGATCGCTCAGCCGAGTCGGCCCCAAACCAATGATCCGAGGCGGAAAATATCTGGCGAACTTCAAAGCGCCAAAGGAGATCGAAAAGTGCGATCCCTCGTACGATCCGTCCGTGTGGCTGGACACATACCTCATGGCGATGGGAATCGCCGACCACACCGACCTACTCGCCGCTCGCTACCTCTCCTGATGATGGGGGGCGCGACTCGGCAATGGATCAACACCCTTCCGGCGGATAGCATCGATTCCTGGAAGGACATGTGCGACACCTTCGTCAGGCACTTTGAGGGTTCCTACACCCGCGCCACCAGCATCGAGGACCTGGAGCGATGCGTCTAGGGGCCTCACGAGTCGACCGCCAACTAGCTCCAAAGGTGGCAAGATCTATGGTTCAACGCGGCTAGTATCCACCCGGAGACGACGATCCACTACTTCAAGACCTCATGTCGCTACGAACCATTGGTCGCCCAACTCAAGCGTGTGTACAAAACACTCGACAACATCCCAGACCTCCTCGAGATCACCAAGCGGTACGCGGAGGAGGACCTGAACCAAGAAACCGACGACGAGTCAGGCAGAAATCGTCGCCCAAGCGGCCACGACAATGGGAGGCAACCCGAGCTACGCTACAGCAACACTCGCCTCACCGGCAAGCGCCGCGATGACAAGCGAGTCGATTTTGTCGCCAACGTTTGCTACGCGCCATGCGACCCCAAGAGCTTCCACCGCGACGGAGGCCAACACCGCGACAGCGGAAACTACAAGGCGAGGCCGAAATTCGACCCCGCAGCTCTCCTTAACCAACCCTGTATGTTCCACAGCAGGGAGGGGAATCCCGCCACGCACACGACCACCGACTGCCACTCCCTGAAGGAGATCGAGAAGGCACGGCGCGCACGGGAGGACCCCAACAACCACCCGCCAAACGGTGGGGCATTCGGCAACGACATCGGGTAGCTCCACACCTTCACCGGGTTCAGCACCAAGCGCGATAAGAAGGTTATCGCTCGCGCCGTCGCCGTCAATGTGGTGTCCCAAGTCAACGTTCCCCACTTCCTCAACTGGTCCGAACAACGCATCACCTAGAGCCGCGAGGACCACTCGCCACGGATCGAATATCCGGGGCGAGTCGCCCTGGTGGTCAAGCCCAAGGTGGGAAACTACTGGCTCCCCAAGACGTTGATGGATGGCAGGAGCTTCATCAACATGCTGTACCTGGACACGTTCAGGCGGCTGCGGCTCCCGCAGTCGATGATCGAGACGACCTACACCACCTTCCACGACATCTTCCCCGGTTGGAAAGCATACCCGATCGGGAAGGTGACGATGCCAGTCACCTTCGGCACACCAGCAAATTTCCGCAGCGAGCAGATCGTCTTTGAGCTGGTGCCCTTCAACAGCCCCTACCATTGTGTCTTGGGGCGACAAGCGTTCGCCAAGTTCATGGCGACACCGCACTACGCGTACAACGCGATGAAGCTCTCAAGGCCGTGCAGAATCATCACCGTCCATGGCGACCCCGACATGGCCGCGGAGTGTGAGGCAAAGGGCGCCGAGCTCGCGGACGCCATCATCGTCGTGGAGGCTAACCACGCCGAATAGCTCACCAGATACGCGAGTGGGGTCGACAATGACGACCCCACAATACTAAAGAAGCCCAATTCGGAGAACGGTGGCTCGACCGCGTTCGAGGCTACCACGCACACACGCTCCGTCGAGCTGGTCCTAGGCGACTGAAAGGATACGGGTGTCGCCTAGAGGGGGATGAATAGGCGATTAAAACTTTTCCTAGAGTGGCTCAACAAAGGCGGAATAAAACTAGTGTTTACTTTGTTAAGCACAACCTAGAACAACTAAGGTTCACCTATGTGCACCAACAACTTATGCTAAGCAATACAAGCAACAAAGTGATAGCAAGATATATATTACTTCAAGCACGAAGGCTATCACAATGTAAAGTGCATAAGTAAAGAGCTCGGGTATAGAGATAACCGAGGCACGCAGGGACGCCGATATTTTACTGAGTTCCTCCCAACATGGAGTACGTCTCGTTTGGAGAGGGGGTGGTATCAAACTACCAACGCCACAAAAGGCCTCCCTTATTCTCCGGTGAATCTCACCCCAACGGGATCGATCCACGCTTCCACTATCGGTGCACTTGTCGGTGTCAACCGGAACCTCTCACAAGGTTGGAGCACTTCTCCACAACTTAATTGGAGGCTCCCAACAAACGCCAGAAAAGGCCTCAACAAATGCCACCAAGGCCACAATGCCACCAAGGCCACAAAACCGTCTAGGGTTCCAAGAACCCAAGAGGGACAAGCTCCAATGAGCAACTCAAACCAAATCCTCCGAGGAGAACTCAAACCGATGCACCAAATGCAAATGGCAAGAACACCACAAAGGTGCTCAAATCCCCCACTCTCAAGTTCCAACAAAGCTACTAAAGCTATTGGGGGAACAAGAGAGGAGGAATCAAAGAGAGACACAAAATCCCCCAAAATCTAGATCCCCAAAGATGCACTCACAAAGAGATGAACCGGTTAGGTCAAAACGCGGATCTAGATCTCCTCTCTCTTCCAATCAAATATGGGAAAGAATCATCGGAGGGAAAGATTAGGCAAGCATCAAGATCTAGAGCAAGTGTGGACAAAGCTTAGTCTAATAGATGAGGAAGAAGCTCACTAAACTCAAAACGGGTAAAGCCTTAAATAGGGGCCCCAAAAATCTGGCCGTTGGGGCTATTTTACAGGACGGGCCGGTACTATCGGTTTTGACCGGTACTACCACTTAGCCCACACCAGCGCTAGGAGAAAAACAAACGGGCAAAGAGAGGCAGGGGATCTGGGCACATGCGAGCAGCAGCAACAGCGTGTGCCAGCGCAGGCCGCAGCAGCTGCGCGCATGCAGCAGCGCATGCAAGCGGGGCCCAGCGTGGTAGCAGCGCGCAGCAAGCAGGCAGCAGCAGCAGCGCCCTTGCGGGTCAACGCGCAGCAGTGGGCAGGCGCGCGAGCAAGCGAGCGGCCAGCAGCCAGCGTAGCAGTGCGGGCCCAGCGGCCAGCGCATCGTAGGCGGGCGACAGGTGCGCGCGGGGCAGGGCGCGCGCACGCGCGAGTCAACGCGGCAACAGGCGATTAGCGAGCGCAGCGGCGGGATCTGGCGATGTGGCAGGCGCGCGCGGTAGCAGCGGGGCTGCGGTGGGGCCAGGCGCGGGAATCGGGGAGCGGACGCGCGCGTGGAGCGGCTACGTGCGGCGTGACGCGAGGCAGCGCGAGCTGCAGCGGGGAGAAGCTGGGCTGGGTGTTTCTGGGCAGATATTTCTGGGCCGGCTGGTACTACCGGCCCACCCGGGCGGTACTACCGGGCCAGCCGGTATTACCGGTATTGGGTACCTGGTGAGGCAGAAAGATATTATGGGGCGCCCAGGGGGGGCGGTAGTACCGGCCCGCCTGGGCGGTACTACGCTCAGCCCAGAGAGCAAACTTTCTCTTTTCTTTTCTAAATTAAATATGAGGCAGATTCAAACGGTCATAACTTTTGATTGGTGACTCCGATTGACCCAATTCCAATTGCGTTGGATAGAGGACGACAGGAGCGTTCCAATAAAAAGTGGAAATATTGGTTATCACCAAGTGAGAATGTATCAAGTAATATAATGTGAGATACCTCACTTGGTAAGACACCGGAAAACCACCAAGATCAAAATCGCAACAAGATATATACGTGAGATCCGATTTTGATGAACATGAGCTTGTTATGGAGATTACCACAAGCTCTATATCCTCACATAGATAAGACCAAATAACAACCAAATATGATGATGTAAATATGCAAAGGTTTGAGCTCTCTCCTAACGAAGTGATCGAGTTACTCATTCGAGAGCCCCTCTTGATAGTACGGCTATCTATCCTAAACCCGGTCTCCCACTAACAACGTGAGACCGGCAAAAGGGAAAACCTATCAATATTATATCTTTGCCTTGAGCATTCCACTTGAGCTCGATGTAGACGATCTTGCCCTTCTCAAGATGGAACGCCTTTCTTAATTCCTCATCATCGACCTCGCGTATTGAGCTTGCACAACATATCTTCTTTGCATTTCATCGACCTTGAAGCCAACACATGCTCCAAGCGATGCCAATGGACAAATGCTACAAGTATAACTTAATACACACATTAGTCCATAAAGATTGTCATTAATTACCAAAACCACACATGGGGGGCCAACATGTTCTTTCAATCTCCCCCATTTTGGTAATTGATGAAAATCCCTTTAAGAGGGTTTATATAAGGAATATTAATGAATAAAATGGTAATACCAATATCAAATACTACAAAAGTATGTGATATTGGTACCACCACCATATATAGAGAAAACTCCCCCACAATCTATGCATGTGTGATGAACTTGAATTTCATTGCATATATTGCCAATCATTATCATTGGTGGAGTTTCCTCTATATATACCACACGGTAAGCAACAACAAAGATGCAAGAGCATGAGAGGCAAATGCACAAGAACAAACTCAATGCATAAACCAACTTCCCTTAAACCCTCTAAAACTTCTCCCCCATTGGCATCGATTGCCGAAATGGGTGACAAGTTCTAGAAGGCAAATATAGTAATAATTCCTCCAAAGATGTGCCTTCGCACATATCCAATGATGAATACTTGGGAGGGAGTAGAACTATATAGAGGATCCGAAGATTGCCAAAATAAATTCAAATGATGCAAGCAATTTACAAGATCCGACAAACCAAATGAAAACAGCGAATGAGTCCAAATGGAAACAACAAGATGTTATGATATGGGCAAAAGAGTGCTTCAAATAACAAATAGAGAAGCTCCCCAAGATTTGGGCACAATTTTAAAATAAATGCATTGGAATACATAATGCACAAATATGGAATCCTTGCTCCCCCATAAGCATTTAAAGCACAATAAATGAGAAAGAAGACAAATGAGCATTATTAAATGAATTAGATGAGCTCCCCAAAGATAATGCACCAATTATGATAATTGCATTTGGGAACAAGGTGCATAATTATGGAATCCTCACTCATCCAAGCTCATTTAGCAATACAAGGCATGCGAGAACAAATATGAGTGCCCAAAGATGTAAACAAGAGGAACACACACTCATAGTCAATTAAATTTGGGATCCACCGAAGAATCAAAAGGAATAAAGTGTGGTATCCAAGGAATAGAATCTAACTAAAGTTATATTCTAATATGTGTATGTGTTTCTAAGTGGATAACATCACAAAGACATATGACCATAAAGAAACAAGCACACACAAGGAATATATACAATAAAGCACATGAAAGCAAAAATGAAGTCATAACATATATCAATAAGATATTTGCTTCAAAGCATGGCCAAAGGCTCAAATATATATTATTGTACATTAATGAACTTCAAACACCAACACACTACATATATTACAATTATCACCAAGGGAAAAAGGAGAAAGTTGGCATATATGGAGAAAGGTAACAAGTATCACAAGGAATAACTAACTAGCAAAAATCTCACTATTGCACATGAGAGAAGTTGAGGAAAAGATAGACAATAAAATTGCTAGATTGACATATTTGGGATTGGTGGATCATATGCATGATTTTGTATAGTCCCAATTATATGCACTCATCTCAACTTATACGCATTTACAATAGAGAGTTCTCTTAATACCATGGCTAGATATACAACAATAAATATAATACCAAAAATTCGTGCCAAGATGCAACCTACAAAAGGTTGGAAGCAATATAAATAAGCATGAGCAAGAGATACTTGTTACCGAGATATAATTGGTAGGATGTAGAGGATATGAATTCATTTATCATCCTATAGCTTGCCTCCAATTTTCATTAATGCACCACTTCTTCAAGATTTGAGAGACAAGCGTCCAATATATCTCTAATGTACCTAAAACACATTTAAGTACAAAATGGTCCCCAAACTTATTGGGTCCAAAGTAGTTAGTGCAACTACAATACATAGGAGAGACTCCACATAATTATGTGCATATTGATATGAAATTGAATTTCATGCACAACTTAGCCAATGGGATTTGGTGGAGTTTCCCCTATATATTGGATCAAAGAAAGCAAGCATGCCATAATATAAATATATAGTAAAGATGTATGCATAAAGCTTTCAAGAACCAAAATGGAGATACAATTTGAACAAAACACCAAGTAAATCGATATTGCACACACAAGAGTGTGACAAGACAAACGATTTCCAAATTGTATCAAAGAACCAATCCAACACATGAAAGGTCACAAGTTCAACAAATGAACTAGGCTAAAGCCAAAGAGCAAAAGATATATAAAAACACAAATGCTCAAGGATTTATCTCGTTCTAAAATTGGACAAAACATGAAAAAAGGAATGAGACAAAACCAACTCCTAAAAAGAGCAAGGTGTGGCATCCCGCAAAACCACTACTAGAAAATCGCGTCGTTTTTGTGCATTGCATCATCATGACCGCATGCTCATGTCATCATGCCACATTGCATTTGAGCATCGTCATCATCATGCATATTATTTTACTTGAAACTATGTTGCGAAAGTCTACTGTTTTCTGAAACTAGCCCTCCTTCTATTTCAAATTAAACCCCGGATGCTTCCGGATATTTTGTTTGTCTAAAAACTATTTAGAAAAGTTTATTGCAAATTAAATAAAAGTTATATTATTTTTAGGGGGCAGTCGAACGGGCCGATTCGACCCAGTCGACCACCCCCAGAATAAAAATCGGTCCACCAAAATCCTAAGGCTACCCAACCTAATCTACCCACCCCTCCAGCCACCTCACCCCGCCCTATAGCCGCTCGCCACATCACTCGGGCTCAAGCCCCACCCACTCTCCCGCTGCCACCTGCCCAACTCCCTCCACCCTGGACTCACACACACCGACACACACACGCACGCCTCCCCTGCGTCTGACCCACCCCGGGCCCCACATCCCACCTCCCAGGCCGTGCCCCGCTCCCCTTCCTCCCCCAAGCTTCTCCATCCCCGAGCCCGACCGCACCTCTGCCTCGCCCCTTCCCGCCTCTGCGCCTCCCCTCGCCGCTCCAACCTCGCCTCGCCGGCCCCGCGCTCGAGCACCGCCGCCGCCCCAGAGCCGCCTCCGGCCACCGCCGCTTCCCCTCTGCCTCCCCGCGCCGTCGGCCCCGCTCACCGCAGGCCCACCGCCCTCCGCCTCTCCGGCGCGCCGCCTCCCTCGTTCTCCTCCTCCCCGACGCTCCTCTCCCCGCTTCTCTGCCTCGACCGACCTCTCCCCGCGTCCTGTCGCCGCCGGCGAGCCCGCCTCCGGCCCGCGCCTCCTGTCCTCCTCCGCCCGCCGGCCTCCTCCTCCGCCCCGGCCCCACTCCTGGACCTCGCTCGCCCTGCGGCAGAGTCCCTCCTCGCCGTCCTGCACCCTCCCCTCACCTCCGGTCGCCGCCTCCCCGACCCCAAGCTCCTCCGTCGGCCTCGCCCCGCAGGTCCCCACCAGCGCTGCCCTCATCTCCCAGCGCGCCGCCGGCCGGGCACCTCTGCTCGGCAGTGACGCGCGCCCTCCCCGAGCTCCTCCTCGCCGCCTCCGTGATGCCGCCTGGCCGGGCCGCGGCCGCGTTCGCCTCCTCCGCCGTGCTACTGTACCGGGGGCCGCACGTCTTCTGCGTGTTGCCGCTGCTGCACGCTCGCAAGGTGTTGGGGACAATGCTCAGACGAGACTCGGCCTTCTGGCTTTGTTCCACCCTTTTGGTGATGTCTGCTATATTTGTGTACCCAATAAAAGATTACTGCTAGCCCTGAAGCCGACAAGTTCATCGCCAAGTTCTCCTACACGGAGACCCCGATACCAAGTTCGGCTAACGACAAGACCGACACGAGTCGAGACCCGGAAACCGAACCTAAACACGTCGAGTTCGCCAAGAACCCTGACGCCAAGTCCTTCTTCCCGGAACGCCAAGCACTTCACCCCGGATGCCGAGACCGACTCGATGGCGCGAACCCGACAAGGTCTTCACGACGACAAGAACGACAGCAACCAGGGCGAGTCCGATGCCCCGACGCCAGATCAAGTACTTCCTCCCGGAACGCCAAGATCTCCGCGTGAGACAACAAGACCGACAACATGGCCCGACCACCGCGAATGCGACAAGATCGACACCGACCAGGACGGAGCCGATGTGCCCCTCGACGCCAAACCAAGTCCTTCTTCCCGTAGCGCCAAGCTCTTCGTCTTGTATCCGACCTTCGAAGACCGATCCCGTCGAACCCTGAACCCTGAGACCGACCCTGAACCCTCGGAACCCCAAGATCTTCCGAACCCTAATGTGTGACCCTTATCTGAGAACCCTATTTTATAAATTGTCAACTACATATCTTGTTGCATATTAAATTGTTCATGCATGCATACTTGTCATGTGGTTTGGGGGCATTATGCCGATTAACCATATAATTAAATATGGGGCCCATATGCGGGCAAGTCTAGTCTAATATCGGCCCCATTTAAATTTGTGCATCGAACCGGTGATATATTTTGCCATGTTAGGACAACATTTAAATTGTGGGGTAGTTAAATAACTTGAACCGTTTAATTAAATGTCGGGACCCCGGTTCCGCTTAATATGGCCTAATTGCATCGCACCTTTGCCATGTCATACATCATACATGCATCATGCCGATCTTCTGCTGTAGTATTAAATAGTGCATCCGGTGTTTATTCTAGTGTTTTGCTTCTTCGCGGATAAGGCCGTTGAGTTGATGCGAGTGTCGACCCGATCTTCGGTTGAACCTTCAGCAATGTTTTCAGGCGAGCATCTCCCCCCTTCTACCTATCTTACTTTTATAGCATTTATTCCCTCCTGTTGATCTATTGCTATCTGTGTTGCGTTGCTCTAGTTTTCGTACCCGTGATATTCCTTGCAGCCTTATATTGCCTTGGACACCTCCTATCACCTGTTGTTTGGTAGATAGTTGGACCTGCGCGTCGTAGTCGCTTGCTCAAGTGCTGTTGCGTGTCGTCAAGTACCACAGTTGTTGGAGCCTTGCCGCCTGTTTAATGTTGGAGATGATCATGGTTTTAATTATTGTTCACTTTATTTACTGTTTAACAACTAAAATTAAAGTAGGTAAGCAGAGGCACAGGTGGGCAATAGATGTTATTTGGTTGTTAACCGTCCACTTGTGTCCCGTAGGACCCCGAGTTCTTGACACCTGTTCCGAGATCGAGCGCGCTAACCACAGGTGGGGAGATATGGGCCCCCCATTGATTAGTACCTGATTTCAAAGTATTGTACTGGGGGCCACAAAGTAGTTTGGGGCTTTATTACTATCCTGTACTTATGCCATGCTTTACTGCTTTATTTACGATTGTGCGATGGATAGCACCTGTACTGTTTTGGAAGCGGAGTGTTTTCGCGGTATCGACAGGCCCAGTTTTGGGATCCCCTGTCGTTTACAGCCACTGTCGCAAACCCTGAGTCCGTCTCGGAGACCGGCCGACTTCGTTGCGGGTGTACTTAGTGGGGTGGCCCCCCGTGCTTGCTTTGGGTCTGGGAAACGTCATGACTTAGGCCCCGCCGACATACCGATGGGTGTATGTTAATTGATCTGGCAAAAAGGGTCGAAGTGCGTGTGGATACTTTGGTGCACCCCTGCAGGGTTAAATCTTTTCGAGAAGCCGTGTCCGCGGTTATGGACGACTTGGAGCACAGTGCTTGATCATAGACAACTATAACTAAAGTTTACTGTTATAATTTGACTTGTATCCGATATGACTAGTAATCAGCTTCACTGTAACGGAATGGCTAAATAAAAGTACCAACAACTGCTGGGTTTTCGGGATATCTCATGCTAATTGTATTTGACTAGTAAGTGTCGCAACTGCAACGGAATGGTTAAATAAAACTGCCCACTGCTTATTTTGTCAGGATGACTATCTATATTTGACTAGTAATTGCTGCAACGATAACTGAATAAATAAAACTGCCAACGGTGTGAGTTCCTCGGTTGACTTCCTCGTTTGGTCTCGAGGGGGAAACACCAGGATGGGTATGTTTGGTGGTAGTATCAGGTTGGTTCCGAATAGGTCTTTCTTACCCCTCTCTGAAAGCCGCTAGTTGTATCGAGTCTCTATAGGTTGCTTAGTGCATGCCGCGCTGCCGCTCAGTCCACCATACCTATGTAGGCGAGGACCGCCGAATTCTAGCCTCGCCGTGTACTGGCCTCAGTACTGACGCTCCTCTTTTTCCTTTGCCCTTTGTCGGCACCCCTTTTGTTTAAGCAGGTTTTGAGATCGACGTCGTTAGCAGGGTTACCCTTCCGGCTTGGCCTGGGCAGGGTTATGGACGCCATTGGTTCTTCTTCAGGGCTCTTAGCCCCATTTGCATCTTGTCCGTAGCTGGACGCTCTGTCGTTTTCAAGGTGATTTGGATCTTTGTACTGTATATCTGTATTCTTGACTCATGGAGTCGTATTGTATATATATCTGTTCGGTGGGTCCCATCGAGGACTGTTGTGTAATGTTATTACTTCGTTTTCCACCCGCACGCAAGTGCCTGGTGGGCACCTTCGAATCGTTTCTATGCGGGTTTGGCGGGTTTCGCTAAAACTTGCATAGGGCCAATTCTGAGGGTGTTACAGAGTGGTATCAGAGCTCAGCAGTTGCGATACCCCACAAGTCCAGCCTGCAGGATAACCTAGCTAACGGCCGAAGTAGAGTGTAAAAACTATTTTTAAAAATCGGTTGGATAGTTCTGATTAGGTCTGATTTTACTCCTTACCCCTCTGCTATTCTCCTCTTACCTCTACGTGTTTTGAATCCGCTCTCCTCTCCCTCTTCGAGTCCAGGATTTCTCGTGGTTGGGTTCCATCGTACCTTCAGGGTTTTCGCTTCCTCCTTTGGTAACGGTGTTGCTACATCTGGTCTTCATGCTATCCGAGGATTCCTTCGTCTGTGGTACCATTCTTTGTTCCTTGTTTGTGCTCTCCGGTGTTTTCCGACGCGATGACATCATCTACGCCAGATTCGATGCAGAGTCTGCATCACTCCTTTGTTTCTGAACCTCGTTTGTCGAGATCTTCAGTCTGAATCCTGAGGGTTGGTTGCATAATTTGTCTATTCGTGTACGTAGTAATGCTTTGAGTGCGGGATGGAGTCGCGACCATACCACTACTCTTATCATTTGCTTTTGTATATTGAATGGTGGATCGATGCAATTCTTACTCCTTCCATGAAAGTTAGAGGTGGCCTTACCTTTAACTTCGTCCGTTGTTTATCCGGAGTGCTCTCTTGACGAACATGAGCAACGACTCTTGTTAGCGGTGTCGCGAGGATCTACACGATGCGAGAAGATTCAGATCGCCGACCTTCTTTCCGGTACCATGAGGCGGATCTCGAGGGCGAGATCCATTGTTAGTGGTGTCGAATTGTGGCATCCCGCAAAACCACTACTAGAAAATTGCGTCGTTTTTGTGCATTGCATCATCATGACCGCATGCTCATGTCATCATGCCACATTGCATTTGAGCATCGTCATCATCATGCATATTATTTTACTTGAAACTATGTTGCGAAAATCTACTGTTTTCTGAAACTAGCCCTCCTTCTATTTCAAATTAAACCCCGGATGCTTCTGGATATTTTGTTTGTCTAAAAACTATTTACAAAAGTTTATTGCAAATTAAATAAAAGTTATATTATTTTTAGGGGGCAGTCGAACGGGCCGATTCGACCCAGTCGACCACCCCCAGAATAAAAATCGGTCCACCAAAATCCTAAGGCTACCCAACCTAATCTACCCACCCCTCCAGCCACCTCACCCCGCCCTATAGCCGCTCGCCACATCACCCGGGCTCAAGCCCCACCCACTCTCCCGCTGCCACCTGCCCAACTCCCTCCACCCTGGACTCACACACACCGACACACACACACACGCCTCCCCTGCGTCTGACCCACCCCGGGCCCCACATCCCACCTCCCAGGCCGTGCCCCGCTCCCCTTCCTCCCCCAAGCTTCTCCATCCCCGAGCCCGACCGCACCTCTGCCTTGCCCCTTCCCGCCTCTGCGCCTCCCCTCGCCGCTCCAACCTCGCCTCGCTGGCCCCGCGCTCGAGCACCGCCGCCGCCCCAGAGCCGCCTCCGGCCACCGCCGCTTACCCTCTGCCTCCCCGCGCCGTCGGCCCCACTCACCGCAGGCCCACCGCCCTCCGCCTCTCCGGCGCGCCGCCTCCCTCGTTCTCCTCCTCCCCCGACGCTCCTCTCCCTGCCTCTCTGCCTCGACCGACCTCTCCCCGCATCCTGTCGCCGCCGGCGAGCCCGCCTCCGGCCCGCGCCTCCTGTCCTCCTCCGCCCGCCGGCCTCCTCCTCCGCCCCGGCCCCACTCCTGGACCTCGCTCGCCCTGCGGCAGAGTCCCTCCTCGCCGTCCTGCACCCTCCCCTCACCTCCGGTCGCCGCCTCCCCGACCCCAAGCTCCTCCGTCGGCCTCGCCCCGCAGGTCCCCACCAGCGCTGCCCTCATCTCCCAGCGCGCCGCCGGCCGGGCACCTCTGCTCGGCAGTGACGCGCGCCCTCCCCGAGCTCCTCCTCGCCGCCTCCGTGATGCCGCCTGGCCGGGCCGCGGCCGCGTTCGCCTCCTCCGCCGTGCTACTGTACCGGGGGCCGCACGTCTTCTGCGTGTTGCCGCTGCTGCACGCTCGCAAGGTGTTGGGGACAATGCTCAGACGAGACTCGGCCTTCTGGCTTTGTTCCACCCTTTTGGTGATGTCTGCTATATTTGTGTACCCAATAAAAGATTACTGCTAGCCCTGAAGCCGACAAGTTCATCGCCAAGTTCTCCTACACGGAGACCCCGATACCAAGTTCGGCTAACGACAAGACCGACACGAGTCGAGACCCGGAAACCCAACCTCAACACGTCGAGTTCGCCGAGAACCCTGACGCCAAGTCCTTCTTCCCGGAACGCCAAGCACTTCACCCCGGATGCCGAGACCGACTCGATGGCGCGAACCCGACAAGGTCTTCACGACGACAAGAACGACAGCAACCAGGGCGAGTCCGATGCCCCGACGCCAGATCAAGTACTTCCTCCCGGAACGCCAAGATCTCCGCGTGAGACAACAAGACCGACAACATTGCCCGACCACCGCGAATGCGACAAGATCGACACCGACCAGGACGGAGCCGATGTGCCCCTCGACGCCAAACCAAGTCCTTCTTCCCGTAGCGCCAAGCTCTTCGTCTTGTATCCGACCTTCGAAGACCGATCCCGTCGAACCCTGAACCCTGAGACCGACCCTGAACCCTCGGAACCCCAAGATCTTCCGAACCCTAATGTGTGACCCTTATCTGAGAACCCTATTTTATAAATTGTCAACTACATATCCTGTTGCATATTAAATTGTTCATGCATGCATACTTGTCATGTGGTTTGGGGGCATTATGCCGATTCACCATATAATTAAATATGGGGCCCTTAGCCCCATTTGCATCTTGTCCGTAGCTGGACGCTCTATCGTTTTCAAGGTGATTTGGATCTTTGTACTGTATATCTGTATTCTTGACTCATGGAGTCGTGTTGTATATATATCTGTTCGGTGGGTCCCATCGAGGACTGTTGTGTAATGTTATTACTTCGTTTTCCACCCGCACGCAAGTGCCTGGTGGGCACCTTCGAATCGTTTCTATGCGGGTTTGGCGGGTTTCGCTAAAACTTGCATAGGGCCGATTCTGAGGGTGTTACACAAGGTTCCAACAAGAAACCAAACTCCCCAAATTTTTCATGATGGCACAAAATACCAAAACGAAAAGATTAAGCATCCAAGCACATAAAACTCGATATGGATCAAACAAAGAAGCATAAAAGGATTGTTCTAGATAATATAGGAGAGCTCACCCATAAGTAGTACATTATATAGAATTTTTGCTTTTGAATGCAAAATGCACACAAATGAGATCATCACTACTACCTACATTAAATAAAACACAAGAGGATACCAATAAAAATAAAAGGATCCAAAAGTAGCAAGGAATACATGGGAGACAACACAAAACATTTTCTTGGCCAAAGATAGGATAAAGTTAAACAAAGGCCAAAGTGAATATGATCAATAAATTCTACCATAAATTGAGTACTCATTGTCCAAGGACAAGAAATATTGGGAATAATTTTCCCAAGGTAGCTAGCATGGATATTCAAGATCATAGTCACAACATGAAGCATATAACAAAAGATAAGAATTAAGCATGATACTTCGAACAAGATTCTTGGTAGCTTCCAATAGTCACACAATCACTAGTGATTAGAGTAACTTGAAGCAAATGGTTTCCATGAGGATATATATGTCTAAATATGAGGAAACACATACCAAGAAACACTCTCATATACAAGATCCAAATTAAGATCAATAAAGCCATTCAAGCAAATTGGAAATTGTATGAGCAAATGTGTCACATAGGTTCTAGATAATTATCAATATCAATTCTAAGTGACACAACCTCGAATATTCACATTTTCTAGGATTTGTAATATGCACTAAGCATATGACTCCCCCATAATGTGATACTACCATAAAACCAACATGAGGCAAAATAATACAAATAGAGATAATTAATGGACATTATAAAACTTACATTTATCATGAGAATTGTACCACATAGAGACTAGACAATAATCCAATATAAATACTAGGTGGTATTCCCATGTACACACAATTTTAGGATTGTGGAATGCCCAAGCATAACACTCCCCAAAAATGGGATAATCCATTAATCTCTCACAAGAGCCAAATAAGATATCAAATATAATCAAGAAAGGCTCCAATACACGAAACACACATACATGGTGTGCCACCTAATCATATACAAATATACTTGATACCTCAAGATAATTAAGTGGAAAGCACAACATGTACAAAAGCATGGAAGATACAAAACCAACACATGCACAAGGGGCGAGTAACTTTCAATGATGAGTTAAGCATATGTTACCGCAAGGAGGAATATTGGAAATATAATATAATCATGATAATACAAATGGCTTGGCTTGACAATAACAATCGATGGAGATCCCTCAATTCTTCATAATGTAGCCAAGACTCCAATGCCCTCCAAATAACACCTATTGATCAAGTTTTGGCTTGTTGTCCCCAACCAAGTTGGGTCCTAAGAGGTTAGTCACAATAGGCTTGGCAACCCAAATGGTTCTTTTCTTGAAACCACATTGAGCACCAACAAATTTGGCAAACACATTCCCAACCTCATCCTTACAAAGAGAATAAGCATCATCAATAATGATAGGGTTGGATGAGGAGATATCGATAGTGCATGAGGAAGAAATATGCCCCTTCTCACGGCATATGTAGCAAGTTCTACTCTTGACATCTTTCTTCTTAGGTGAAGCCACAACTCGAGGAAGAGATCGAGCAGTCCTCTTAGGAAGAGGCCCATTAATGACTTGAGGTGGAGCTTGAGGCCGCTTCCCTTGTTGCTTCACACTAAGAGGATTTTTCTTCAATGGGAAAGATCTAACATGGTGCCCTTCTTCCTTGCACTTGAAGCAAACAATGTTGGCCGGATTCTTGACTTGATCTTGGCCATTCTTCTTGTTGTCCTTGTGCTTCAACTTGATAGTGGACTTGTTCTTGATATTGGAGTTGAATCCAAGCCCACTCTTGTCATTGGGGGATTTTTGCACACTCAAGATTTTGTTGAGTGTGACCTTCCCTTGATGACCCTTTTTCAAGTCATTCTTCAAAGAAGTGACTTGAGCCTTAAGCCTTTTGATTTCCTCTACATGGTTAGTTTCAACAAAAAACTCTAGAGGAAGTAGATGCTACATTGTTAGAGCAACAAGGCACGGAATGTAATTCATCACGAGATATATCATGGTTGTGAGAGGATGAACTACAAGGACTAGCACATGGCAATATAACATTTGGAGTAGATGTAGTGCTAATGTCCACATGAGGCCCACTAGATGTTACCTTTGACACGATGGCCTCATGAGCTAACTTTAGCCTACCATGGGAGACTAGAAGATCCTCATGCGAGCTCGAGAGCTTAACATGACTTTCTTCTAATTTCCCATAGTTGCTAGTTAGCAAAGCAAGTTGAGCCTTTAGCTCAACATTCTCCTTAAAATTAGATGCTTCACAAGAAATAGAGTTAGTAGCACAAGCATCATTATTATTAGCAAGAGGTGAGGGAAACTTGCCAAGCTCTTTTAAATATGAAGCTTTAAGTTGCTCATATGACTCGGTGAGTTTGATGAGCT
The DNA here is from genome assembly GCA_916181665.1 of Avena sativa. Lineage (NCBI taxonomy): Eukaryota > Viridiplantae > Streptophyta > Magnoliopsida > Poales > Poaceae > Avena > Avena sativa. Next base: position 366,239,908 of record OV702283.1, on the reverse strand, counting down.
CACCCTTGATGATCCTAGAGCCATTTTTGAGGTGCTCAAAATCCTCAAGGAGTTTAGCATAAGCACCTTCAAGTTCATCATTTTTAATCTTGAAGGAGTTTGCCACCGCAAGTTCTCTATCATGGTATTCCTTTACTCTAGATAATTCTAGAGTAAAAGTCTCCTCAAGAGATTCTTTGGTGGTTTGTTCTTCCTCAAGGGAGTCCTTTAGTTGTGCAACTTCATTAGCATACTCACGCTCAAGTGCAAACTTTTCATCAATTAAGTTTTCTTGCTCCTCAATAAGATCATTGGCTTCTATGGCACAATTCAAGATTTCAAGAAAGTTGGAGGAAGCAATTTTATTTTTGAAGAGAGCGCTATAGACAACCTACAAGTACAATTCAAGATTTCAAGAAAGTATTGTTCTTTCAGTGACTCCAGCCAAACCTTGACGATCGGGACATGCATGAGCCTCGCATAGGAAAGCGCGCTCATAGAGTTCCTCCGTGAGAATCGTGACATCTTCGCATGGAAGCCATCCGACATGCCAGGTGTCCCAAGGGAACTCGCTGAGAACAAACTCAACGCCGACCCCAAAGCGCGACCTATCAAGCAGTCGTTGCGGGCCTTCAATGAAGAGCGCCGCCGAGCAATCGCCGAGGAGGTGCAGCGTCTACTCGTTGCAGGCTTCATACGGCTCATCAAATACTCCAAGTGGCTGGCAAACCCAGTACTAGTCGAAAATAAGAATGGGACCTAGAAAATGTGTATCGACTACACAAACCTCAACAGCGCCTGCCCAAAGGAGCAGTCCGTCCCCCGCGAATCAATCAAATCATCGAGTCGACCGCGGGCTTGGAGTCGCTGTGTTTCCTTGACGCCTACTCTGGTTACAACCAGATCAAAATGGCAGTCGAGGACGAGGAGAAGACGACGTTCATCACGCCATTCGGTGCCTTCTGCTACACCGCCATGAAGTTCGGCCTCAAGAATGCTGGAGCGACCTACCAGAGGTGCATGCAGGAGTGCCTTGCGAGCTAAGTTGGCCGCAACATCCATGTCTACATCGATGACGTGGTGGTGAAGTCCACTCGCCAGAGCGATCTACTCGCTGACCTGGCCGAAACCTTCACAAACCCGCGGAGGTACAAGATCAAACTCAACCCAGGAAAGTGCACCTTGGGTGTACCTACTAGACGCTGCTAGGGTATGTAGTCTCCAAGCGAGGCATCGAGGCAAACCCCACCTAGATCAACACGATCGCCCGGCTCAGCAAACCCGAGTGCCTCCGCGACGTCCAGAAGTTGGTCAGGCGAGAAGGCAATGCCTCTCTACCACCTAATGCACAAGAACCCCACGTTCCAATGGGACAAAGAGGCAGACGACGCGCTCCACGCGCTCAAAGAAGTGCTACTCGCGGCCCCGCTGCTCGTCGCCCCACCAACAAGGAGCCAATGCTCGTCTACGTCGCGGCATCCGAGCGAGTCCTCAGCGCCGTCATGGTCATAGAACGGCCAGAAGAGGGCAAGGAGCGCCCCGTGCAGCGACCTGTCTACTACATCAGCGAAGTCCTCACCAAGTCGCGACAGCGCTACCCGTAGTACCAGAAATTGGTATATGCGGTCTTCCGAGCCTAGTGGCGACTGCCGCACTACTTTCTGGAGCACCCAATCACCGTCGTATCCTCAGCGTCGTTGCAGGACATCATCCGCAACCGCGAAGCGACTGGGCGAGTCGCCAAGTGGGCCGTCGAGATCGGCGTCCACAACATCAAGTACGAGCCGCGCAAGGTAATCAAGTCGCCGGCCTTGGCTGACTTCCTCGCCGACTGGGAGGAGGCGCAGCAGCTAGAGAAGGTGTCGTACCTCCATTACTGGTCGCTCCACTTTGACGGGTCCAAGAACGCAGACGACACAGGGGCAGGGATCGTCCTCACCTCCCCCAAGGGCGACAAACTGCGCTACGTACTGTACCTCGACTTCACCCCCTGCACCAACAACATGGCCGAGTACGAGGCCCTCCTTCACGGCATGCGAGTCGCCAAGGAGATGAACATCAACCGCCTATGGTGATACGGTGACTCCGACCTCGTCGCCGTGCAAGTCACGGGCACCTGCGACGCTGTCTCCCCCACCATGGCGGCATACCGCCAAGCAGTGGACCAGCTGGGAGGCCACTTCGCCTGGTACTCCGTCGAGGGGATCGACCGACGCAAGAATGAAGAGATCGACACCCTCTCTTGCATCGGATTGGATCACCACACGCCACATGCCACCCGCCGGTGTCTTCCTTGACACCATCACCAAGCCCTTTGTCTCTCCCCTGAGGGAGATCGACCTCGGGATACCACTGCAACTAGAGCCAGCCCTGGTCGCCATGATCATGGAGCCAAGCGACTGGACCACGCCATACGTCGCCTACCTCGAGGGAGGGACCCTGCCAGCAGACGAGACGGAGGCTCGCATGATCATGCACCGCTTCAAGTCCTTCGTCATCATCAATGGAAAGCTCCACAAGCACAGCATGACCTATGTGTTCCAACGTTGCGTGCAGCCCGCGGAAGGTCGCAAGATCCTCCAAGACATCCACACCGGCGACTGTGGCCACCACGTTGGCGCCCAGTTCCTGGTCGCCAAGGCCATGCGACATGGCTTCTACTGGATCACCGCACACGCCGATGTGGTCGACATCGTCCAACGCTGCGTCGGGTGTCAAAAGTACGCCAATCAAACACACGTACCAATCTCGGCGCTCAAGACCATCCCCATCACCTGGCCATTCGCCGTGTGGGGGCATGGACATGCTGGGCCCCTTCAAGAAGGCCCCCTCCGGCTACACCCACCTCTTGGTCGCAGTCGATAAGTTCACTAAGTGGGTGGAGGCTAAGCCAGTTCGTAAGTGCGACGGGAAGACCGCCGCCAAATTCCTACGCGAGCTCATCCACCGCTACGGATTCCCGCATAGCATCATAACGGACAACGACACCAACTTCACCAAGGGAGCCATGGTCGAGTACTGCGAGGAGCACAACATAAGGCTCGACCTCGCCTCAGTCGCCCACCCGGAGTCTAACGGCCAGGTGGAGCGCGCCAACCAGAGCATCCTCCATGGCCTAAAACCGCTACTGCAAGTTCCCCTCAAGCGGACTCCGGGGTGCTGGGTCGAGGAGCTCCCCTCCGTCATATGGGGCATCCGCACCTCCATTAACAGGTCAACTGGGTTCACCCCCTTCTTCATGGTGTAGGGCGCCGAAGCCGTCATGCCGACTTACCTCGAGCACGACTCGCATCGGGTCGTCAACTACGCGAAGGCCGACAACGAGCTCGCACACCAAGACGGGGTCGACCAGATCGACAAAGCACGCGACCTAGCTCGCTCCCGCACCGCCATCTACCAGAAAGGACTCCACCGCTACCATAGCCGCCGAGTCCGGACTCGTACCTTCCAGGAAGGCGACCTGGTCCTGCGACTAATCCAGGACAAGAAGGGCATGCACAAGCTCTCTCCCCCGTGGGAGGGACCATTCACCATAGGGCGAGTTTTGGGCAACAACGCCTACTACCTCATCGACGTCCGAGGCGACGGACAACTCAACGTAAAACGGCCGTGGAATGTAAACCTCCTAAGGAAGTTCTACACCTAGAACTACGACATTTATTACCCCCGCCATGAAATAAAGATGTTCGACTCGCACAAATTGTTTCTACTCTCCAATTCTTGTGCCACTCGCACTCGTAAAAACAACATTACGCTAGTCACGGAAGTCAACCTTTGGTCGCACAACTGGCACGACTAAGTAGTGCGATACAAGGGCATCGGTAAAATTCGTGTCTTGTGTCGTCCACGAGAACGCCAACCCATAGCCCCATCGAAGTCGCCTCGCTCGACTGGCCCGCTGGGCCAAGACAACCGCATTTGCTTCTCACAGCGACCCAGTCCTCCACGTCCTTGGCGCAGCGACTCGCCAGCAGGGACCAAACCAGAATACTCCGACTGTCAAAGAACACCTGCGACGAATCAACGACGGCCTCGGGGACTACTGATGGGGATATACCGAGTGGGGTATACCCAGCAGGACGTTTCCTACTGAATCATACTCCCAGCGAGTGGGCCTGCAGGACGGCGACTGGATCGCGACCCGAAAGGAAACCAGGCGACTGAATGCTGAAAGCCCACAAGCGTAGTTAGGCCCAGTCGGATTAGGTCAAAACCCTCCGGGTCCTTATCCAACTCGGTTGTAGATCTATAAACCCTAGAGAGGTGACTCTATATAAACCTCCCTAGGGCATGCATAGAACTTACGTTCCATCATACACCCCTTCGACTCGCCGCCTAGTCGCTGAGCTCGCCCATTGTACTCTCTCATCAATACAATCTAGCAGGAGTAGGTATTTAACCTCCGAGGGGCAGAACCTGGGTAAAACCCTGTGTCTTTGCCCTTATCTCGCACCGCAGATGGCTGGCCGCCCTTGCCCCTTGTTCTACTACTCGCTGCCAATCGCAGCATCTGCCGTGGCCATTCCCACGACACGTGGAGCATCAGCATTTGCATGAACATAGAAATGGAAAGGAAAAGGAGAGCCGAGTTACAAAACATACAGAAACTGCGCCTATGAAGTTTGCTTTCACATCCCCCTCGCCTTGTACGCTTTCCAATGGGGGAAGATAGGCATGCGAGTTCTAACTGTTATTGCACACTTAGTGGCAAACTTGGCAACAACGTCTAGCTCTGCTGGTCTAGTTCTTCCTGGAGGAACAGTAAGTGAAAGCCTCTCTCCTTTGGACATCTTGTCAAGCCTCTTTCCCATGTCCCCCCTAAACACCACTTCACGATTATCACGCACAACTATATCTTCTGAATGTTGTGTTTCTGTGTCTTCAAAACAAGGTGCATCAGTGTCTTGAAACTGATTGTACCCATAATCATCTATATCAATGCAATGTGTTGATTTAGTTTTTCACGGTAATATGATGCAATTAAATGGATTGCTATAGAGCAAGCAATTTGTTTAACACATTACCTAGAGGTTGAGGCCAATCATTCCAGTCTTGACGCGAATCTTCATGGGTAGGATTAGAGTCCCCATCTTCGGTAGCTGACCCATAATATGGGTAGTTGACCCCTGACCCTCACATTGGGTACCTGACTCCTTGTTGTCAGCACCTAAAAACAAATGTTGGGTAGATGATGCATTGTCTTAGGTAGCTAACCCATCGGTTTGGGATGCTGCATGGATGCTTTGGGGAGGTGCCCGCAAACGGCTGGGAGTTGGCTGCTGGCTTTGGAGAGGTGGCAAGTCACCTTTGGGAGATGGCTCTGGACTACGGGATGGAGACTTCATGCCTTGGGAAGGTGGCTGCTTCATTTGGATAGCTGGCGGATTGGCTTTGGGAGGTGCCAGCAGACAGCGGGATGGGGGTGGTGGTTCTAGGCCTTCGGTATGTGGCAGATGGCTTTGGGAAGACACCTATCATCTATGGGTACGTGGCAGCTTGCTTTGGGTACGTGGAAGCGGGCTTTGGGTGGCTTGCTGCTGGTTTAGGGAGGTGGCGACCGACATACCAGTAGGTCGGAGGATGTGGATGGCTCGCCTTGGGAAGGTGGATGCTTTATTTAGAGAGGTGGCAGGTTGGATTTGGGAGGTGCCAGCGAACAACGGGATGGGGGTTGTGGTTCTAGGCCTTGGGTATGTGGCGCTAGATTTGGGAAGGCAGTTGTTGTCCATGGGTACGTGTGTGCTAGATTTTGGGAGGTGGCTCTTGGCTTTGGAGAGGTGGCGGTCATCATACCAGCAGGTCAGATGGAGTGGACAACTCGCCTTGGGGAGAGCGCTGCTCATGTTGGGCAGTTGACAACTTGCCTTGGGAAGGTGTCTGCTTTATTGGGAGAGGTGACAGGTTGGTATTGGGAGGTGCCTGCGGACGGCAGGATGGGGGTTGTGGTTCTAGGTCTTTGATACGTGGTAGATGGCTTTGGTGAGGCAACTGTTGTCCATGGGTACGTGGCTACTGGTTTTGGGGGTGGCTGTTGGCTTTGAGGAGATGGTGGCCGGCATACTAGTAGGTTGAAGGGAGTGGGCAACTCGCCTTGGGAAGAGTGCTGCTCATGTTGGGCAGATGCCATCTTGCCTTGGGCAGCTCATTGTTTGTCTTGGGCAGTTGCCTTCTCAGCCTGGGTAGGTGGTAGATTGTCGGCTGCTAGCTTCTCACCTTGGTGGGGATCATGAACTGCATCTTTAGCCACTTGGCCGACATCAGGAACTACAACTTTGGCCACTTGGTGACCTTCATGAACTGAAGCTTTGGCCACTTGCTCGACATTGGGAACTGAATGTTTGGTCACGTGGTTGGCATCAAGAACTGCATCCTTGGCAATTGGCATGGATAAATTAAGTGCAGCTCTAGCTGCATCCATGGCACCAGAGAGTCCAGCTATGGTTGTTTGTTGGGCATCAGGAAGTGCGGCTTTGGCAACTTTCTGTGTTGCACTCGGAGCTTCTTGCGAATGGGTCACGGGATTTGGCACTTTTGTTCACCGTGTGGAACTTGGAGGTGTGTCGTGGTGGTGGCATGACAGATGCCATGGGTAGGCTAAAGTATGGGGCCAATGGATGCTAGTGGGATATGGGAAGGGAAGATGTAGTGATTTCTACACACAACAGACTAGAACATAGATCTTTATTTCTCCTCAATCGAGTTACAAGTGCTCCTAGAGCTGTATCAGAGGGGGGGGGGGAAGAAAGCTCTTACACGAGTCCTCTAGTGTCAAATGAATCGATTCCTCTCTCAGGAAGCCTTGTCCCTCCTTATAAAGGCGTCTCTTGATCCCTCCTAGGGCTGATGTGGCAAGCATATTCTTGGAATATGCTTGTCCCAAAGTGGTAACTCAGCGGAGTTCTTTCCGTGTCCCCCTTCTATCGACGGCAAAGATCCAGAACCCCACATGTGATCCTCGGGCATGCCCACTGTCACCTCCGTGACGCCTGTCTGCCCCTCTGCGGCTCTGCTCTTTGTATTTAGCGCTTGGCCCTGCGTAGATTCCTCCTAGCCAATAGCTAAGGTTTGACTCTGGGATCCTTCTCCTTCTCCTGCAAGTTTCCCGTTACTCGGCATCGTCTCGCATAACTCGGCTCGGCCCCACCTGCATATGAGCTGATCAATCTTACTCGGCCGACTTAGTTCATATGTGTAACATCCCAGCATTTAGGAAATAACGAAGGGTAGATTTAGGAATATGGAATGTTGCATGCATTCATCTGTGAAAATGTGGGTAAAATTTTCGCCAAATAAAAACCTTAGGTGATCAATGTTTCTTTCTTACTTTGAGATTAGGTTTAGTCTTAAAGGAGGATTGCTATAGACTTTGGCATGATCTTTAAGGAATTATGTGTTTTAAAATGAATTTGAATTTTAAACTTGAGAGTATGAATTATAATTCAAATAAATTAGGGATAAGTTTTGAATCTTAATTTAATGAAGAAATGAACATTACAACTTAAATTCTATCCAAAGAAAAACAATAATGAATATGAAACTTATTTCATGTCATCAATATATAATCAAGTTACAAAATTATAACTTATTGAAATCATCCACACAATTCACAAAAGTAAATATATAAAGAATAAGAATATTCTTTATTAATAATAAGGTAATCTTTATTACAGAAGAATAAAATGAAGATTACAAAATAATAAAAAGAAAATTACAAAAATATGAAGAAGATTACATTGGACTATTTACTAACTATTCTATAAAAGAAAACCTAAACTAAATCTTCACTTCAGATCTGTACCTGCAAAACAAACCAAGACTAAATAGAAATAAAAGAAAGTTAGAGTTAGTATTATTTTATCACCTCGACACACGACGACCATGGCAGCACCTGGATCCATGCCAACCCCCAAACCCTAGGGTTCGGGACAACATCTATCCATCGTAGGAGAGCCCCAGGCTCAAATCCAATTGGATAGAACGAACAGGCATCGTCGACAACCCCCAATTGCACCACGGCGGTGGGAATCGCCGGCCACGGGGTCGGGGCCAGAGGAGGAGAGGATGAACTCAAGAGAGAGAGAGAGAGAGAGAGAGAGAGAGAGAGAGAGAGATAGAGAGAGAGAGAGTGAGTGGGCTGAGCTGGGCCAGACCCTTCGGGGTGGTTCTTTTGTCCATGACTAATGGGCTACTAGGGCCCAATAAGTATAACTAGCCCAGAAATTCTTTTAGGCCTGTTTTAATAAAAAAGGAAAAGACCAAAATACCCCTAGAGTTAATAAAATTCTAGAAATTAAAATAAAAGTCCAAAAATTATAAATAAAATATTTTTGGATTCACAAAAATCCAAACTACCCAAATAAATTAAAATATAAAATTTTAGACATTTAAATTTTATTAGGAATTTTGTAAATTATATATTCCTTATGGAATTTTACAAAATTATTGAAAGGTGATAAAATTAATGAAAATTCACTTTCATTATGTTTTAATATTGTAGTATTTTCGAAAAATACTAAATAAATATTTAATCACAATTTTTAATGTTTAATTAATAATTCCAAAAAGAATTATTAAATCAATAAAAGTCAAATAAAAGGGAAATAAAATAAAATAATTCAATATATGTTATAAATATTAAAAGATAATATTTATAAATCCTTTATTACTAAAAAGGAACTTTTGGGGGTAAATGCATATAAAATTAAATAATGCATTACATTACTTGCATAATCATTTTGCTCCTTTAAATATTGTCCTTACCGGGCAATAATGATGTTTGTGTAGAACTAGAAGCTCAAGGTCCAGTGCAAGCATCAAACTTCACTACCTTGGCATCACAAGGCAAGTTCATCACTTGCTCATGTCCTTTTGAAGAGTCTTTATTAAAGTATTTGCAAAATTTTGTGTTATCATATATATACTAAGAAAGAAAGAAACAAATATTTTCACAAATAAAGAAATTATAGGTATCATCCTAAGTGGTGATATAATGGAGCAATAGAACTTAGAGTTCTAATTGCAACAATGATGATCAAGTAGGGACTTAATAACCCCTGACATCAGTGATTCTAGCGCCGTATATTACGCGTTAGCCATGAGATTTGGAATGGGACAGAGAAGTCAGCTGTATCTTCTTCCTCTCGCATGAAGCCGGATGTGCAGGTCGTGGCTGTTATCCTCGTAGCGTGCATATTAATTGGTAATTCGTAGAGGATATGCAGCATATAGGTGGGAACCCTCATCGTCCCACGATAGTTCTGGCATCTAACGGTTTGTATAAACCATTCCCGTAATTCATTATGTGGGCATGGTGTACACCAAGGAGGCATGCGGGGTTGCGAAGAGGGCAGTGATTGGCTTGGACCAACTACTGGGCCCCACATCATGGAATTGTGGACAGTAAAGTACGCCCGGTTGTGCAACAAGGAGTTGATCTCTCATGGGTAAAGTAACGCACCTCTGCAGAGTGTAAGAATTGTAACTTGTTACTCCCCGTTCCGGGAAGGATCTACGAACGCGGCAGGAAAGGAACTCCATGAAAGTTCTGGTAAACCTGTGAAGGCTGATTGTCATAGTTTTTCAGAATAAAATCAATCTTTGAAGAAAGATTTACAAAAATTACATAGTGCCAAGGATTTATAATCCGAGGTGGTAGTTAGAGCATCAAACTTCCCACCTTTCATATAATGAACTTGTTGGGTAACGCTGTTACTTATTCTTTCCTTTGAGTCCTTGCTTAGACTCTGAGGATCCCGAAGACGTGCCAATGTATGCAGCCGAATGCCAAGAAGATGTGTTCTACGAGGAACCCGATCTGTCCGGAGGAGTTGAAGGAGTGGATTACGATATCCGCTGTGGTGTCGATGATAACAAATCCAACTAAGTATTCCTAGTTAGTAGTAACCAACGGAGCCGAGCATCATGAACTCTATAGAATAAGCTGATGAGCTCAACTCCTAGTCGGAGTTGTTACTTTTAAATTCCACTGAAACACTTTATATTTGGTTTGTAAGTTGAATCTTTTGAAGTCTTGAACTTATGGTATTGTAATAATAATAATGTGTGAATGTTTGTAATATGGACCCGCAATGTTTCCGTTGTACCACTCTGAGGGGTGTGATATTTGCGGAACGGTGTTCTTTGAGTGTAATGTCCACGACTATAGTGTACTACACATGTAGTGGTATGCTGGGTCACCGCAGTTGGTATCAAAGCAAATTGCTTTGACCTTTAGGTTTAAGGGTATTACCTGTAGGAAACATAGCAACGATAAAGAATTCTCTAAAAGCAATGTAATGGGTATTCAAATGAGAATATTCCATTATATATTTTAGTGCGATAATTCTTTGTTATGATGCAATATATTATTTGATACTAATAAAAATTATTTTCTAACATACAGAGATATGGCACCAAAGTTTCCAAAACAGACTTTGGTAAGGAAATAGAAGACTCTTGATGATTATCAAGGATCATTCACAGACCAACTTCATCCACTTTTAAAGCTCTTTAGTTATCCAACTAGAATTCCAGTGAACACTATCACTTACCTTGATGGCCGGATGTTATACAAGTATCATGTGAGTATCCAACTTCTAGATAAGCTTGGATTATATCACGATCTACCTATAGGAGAAGGTAGGAGTCACTTAGCAGCATATCATGTTGCTATTGTGGAGGCGATAGCTAATATCCGGGAGCAGAAAACCAAGGAGCTATAAGGTAGCACATTATCTGTGATACCTCATGTTTCTATAGACTCGGATCCTATACCGGATCATCTTACTTTGGTTAAGAAGCATCCTAAGCTAGCTTCCAAGTTTATGGATAGATATCGAACACTCGTTGCATATTTTTGTAAGACCCATCAAGTGATTGTTGAAGACAAAAATGACATGTTAGAGGATCTAACTGATCCGGAAAGGAGGAAGCAGTTAGCATTCCAGCTAGAGAAAGAAGCAAGTAGTAGTGCAACACCTATCTTTAAGGATATACCTATAGATCCTGAATCTTTTATACCATATCCTTACTCACCAAGACCTGAACCTATACATGATCCTACTATGGATATGCGGTATGTAGTACCACAGGGCTCAGAGGATGGTTCTAACTCAGAACTTCCTATTGAGAATTCGGATGGTTGGAGAATGGGACCATATAATGGATCTCATGAACACCAGATGTCCACAGATGGTTCCGACAGGAATGTTGGACAATCTAGCTAGATGGGTGCAAGAATGAACCCTAATAACAGTAGTAGAAATACCATGTCAATAGATGATCAGGATGAAGAAGAGGATCCTGAGGAGAGAGTGTTTGAATCATCAACATCTTCTCAAAACCCAGGGAATATACATTATCCAGTGTTTAATTATCTTGCCCAAGAGAGCACTTGGGAAGCAGCAGGATCTGCGTATCCTGTTGACAACTCAAGAAATGAAGCTTAGGAGATGCAGACTGTCGATAATGTTGAATATGTTTCTGAAGACTTTTCAGCTAAGCTGGAGGGAGTTAATGCGCTCAGGTTGAGTAATGACTCAAGTCCTGACACTTCAGATACAGAGTATGTTCCTTTTGGAAGGCCATATGTTCCACAAACTGTGCGACGAAGAACACGTCATCACGGTTGGACATCAGGCATGTACGATGAACGTAGTTACTACTAGAAGGAGGCAACTAGTTAGTAATATCAAGTACCGTGTATTGTACCTAAGTAATAAGGTAGTTTTGTGATTATACCTATATGGTATATGTTGTAATGACTTTGTATCATTATGATATTATGTAAAATATGTGAAATGCATATTTGGATTTTCTTTGGATCTTCATTGTGTGGCTAGTTCTGTGCGTAAAGTCGAGCTCAGAACACATGTGCATGATGTAATTATGAGTATTCGCTTTATGTTGCAGGACTAGAGGGTCATGGATATGGGTGTAGGAATGTAAACTGAGCAGCAGCAGATGGAGCGAGAGGACAAGGAAAAGGCCGATGCAGATACAGCAAACCAAGAAACATTACCACCACCACCAATGAGGTCGTTAATGGAGCAGAACTTTATGCAATGCATGCAAATGATGCAAGAGACCCAGAACAAGTTTATGGCAGAGTTGCCGGGGCGAGCAAATCAGAGGGCACCTGAAGGTGGAGGAGTGAGTCTATCTGATTTCCAGAATGCAAGACCGTTACCTTTTGCATCATCTCCTGAACCAATGGATGTAGAAGACTGGCTAGAAGATACTGAAAGGAAGCTGAAAACTGTAGGTTGCAATGACGAGGAGAAATTGAGGTATGCAACTCATCTTCTGACTGGACCTGCAGCATCATGGTGGGAGAATCAGTTAGCCATGCAACCACCAGGAAGAGAGTTTACCTGGGAAGAGTTCAAGTAGATATTCTGTGAATATCATGTTCCAGAAAGTGTTATGGAGTTGAAGCGGAGAGAATTTGAGGAGCTTCAGCAAGGATATACTAGTGTCATGAAGTACATCCGGGAGTTTAGCCAACTGTCTCGTTATGCTGAGGAGGATGTCAACACTGAAGAGAAGCGGAAGAAGCGTTTCCTACGTGGATTAAATCCATATGTGAAGATGCAACTAAGGTTAGCCAATAAGCAAACTTATCAGCAGTTGTTGGATGCAGCCATTACTTTTGAAGATGATTATAAGAATGTTCAAGAGGACCGAAGGAAGAGAGCCAAGAAGGAAACCAAGAGAATTCAGGCAAGAAAACCTAAACCCAACCTGGAGTTCAAACCTCGGAATAGGAATTATGGCAACAATAACAGTAACAGTAACAAGGGCAGTGGTGGAAATCAATCCAACCCGAGAAGGAATGTTATTTGTAACAATTGTGGAATTCCAGGGCATTTCTAGAGGGAATGCAAAAAGCATGTAGTGATCTGTTACGGTTGTGGTCTGAAGGGGCATATCAAGCCAGATTGTCCGAGCAAACCACCTAGAGGTTGGCCTACCAAGGGAGGAGGACAAGCCAGTGGAGGAAATGGACAACCCAATAAAGGAGGAAATAATGACAAGAACAACAATGGCAAGAGGAACCAACCTACTGGGAAACTGAATTGTGCAACCCTCGAGGAGGTGGATAATTCAGAGCATGCAATGATAGGTACGCTCAATATCCTTACCAATCCCGGCAAATTTCTATTTGATACCGGTGCAACTACTTCATTCATTTCTGAAGAATTTTGTGATAAGTTCGGGATTAGAAGGGCAACGTTAGAAAGTCCTATGACCGTAGTTACGACAGGAGGGAATGTGATTGTACGCCACATAAAACAGGATCAGGTTATCTTGATCTGTGGTTGTACATACTTCAAAGTCCTTTATGTGATTCCTTTGAAGGGAATTGCAGTAGTGCTGGGGATGGATTGGATGATGGAACACGGAGCTCAGATAAATTGTGAGGAGAAAACTGTCTCAATCAAAACTCCAAGTGGAGCAAGGATAGTTTACCAAGCAGATAAGCACAGTCATATCATGGTGGATCTGAAGTTGAACTCAATGAAAGAGGTCAAATTGGAGGAGATTCCTGTAGTAAATGAATTTCAAGATGTTTTTCCAGCAGAGCTACCGGGAATGCCACCAGACCGGGAGATAGAGTTTACTATTGACCTAATTCCTGGCACAACACCAATAGCTCAAGCACCATATAAGATGGGACCCAAAGAGTTGAAAGAACTCAAGGAGCAAATTGATGAGTTAGCTAGAAAAGGATTTATCCAGGAAAGTGTATCTCCATGGGGAACACCAGTAATCTTTGTGGATAAGAGAGATGGTGGAAGATGGATGTGTGGTGATTATAGAAACCTAAACAACATGACTATCAAGAATAAGTATCCTTTACCAAGAATTCAAGATTTGTTTGATCAAGTGAAAGGAGTTGGAGTATTTTCAAAGATCGATTTAAGATTTGGATACCATCAAATAAAAATCAAACCAGAAGATGTTCCAAAAACAGCATTTGTCTCAAGATATGGACACCATGAGTATCTGGTAGTACCATTTGGTTTGACCAATGCATCGACAATATTCATGAATCTGATGAACAAGATCTTCATGCCATATTTGGACAAGTTCGTCATAGTCTTTATTGATGATATTCTGATATATTCCAAGGATAAAGAAGAGCATGCTGATCATTTGAGAATAGCATTGCAGACTCTAAGAGAACACAAACTTTATGCTAAGTTCAATAAGTGTGAATTTTGGCTTGATGAGGTAGAATTCCTCGGACATGTGATCAGTAAATATGGAATTGCTGTGAATCCAACTAAAGTTCAGTCAGTACTAGAGTGGACTGCACCGACCAATGTGAAGCAAATTCGAGGTTTCTTAGGAATGGTTGGTTATTATCGGAGATTCATTGAACGTTTCTCCAAAATAGCCGGACCAATGACCAAACTATTAAGGAAGAATACACCATTCAAGTGGGATGAGAAATGTGAAGCAAGTTTTCAAGAGTTGAAGACTAGACTAACCATAGCTCCAATCTTAGCAGTTCCTGAAACATGGAAGGACTTCACCGTATACTGTGATGCGTCTAAAGAAGGTTTGGGTTGTGTATTAATGCAAGATTGGAAAGTGATTGCTTATGGTTCAAGACAACTGAAACCACATGAAGTCAACTATCCAACTCATGATTTAGAGTTAGCAGCAGTAGTTTTTGCGCTGTAAGGGATGGAGGCATTTTCTTTATGGAGCCAGATGTGAGTTATATACTGACCATAAAAGTCTCAAATATTTCTTTACTCAAAAGGAATTGAATATGAGACATAAGCGTTGGTTGGAACTAATCAAGGATTATGATTTAACAATCAACTACAACCTAGGGAAAGCAAATGTTGTAGCAGATGCTTTAAGCAGAAAGAGTGCAGATATTCAGCCTAGCAATAGGGAGTTACCGAACAAGTTACAAATGGACTTGGAAAGGTTAGAACTTCAATTCATTAGAACAGAGGTTCTTGGAGGATTAGCTACTATGCAGGTAGTTGCAGAGCAGGACAGTGATCTTAAGCAAGAAATTTTTAGACATCAAGAAGAAGATCCTTTCATTGCTGAGGAAATTCGGAGGATATCTATGGTTTCAAGACCGTCTTTGTGTTCCAGATGTGACTAAGATTAGAAATGTCATACTTAGAGAAGCACATGAAACACCATATTCTATACATCCAGGGAGTACTAAGATGTATATGGATTTGAAAGAACTATTCTGGTGGAATAACATGAAAAGAGATATTGCTAAATATGTATCTGAATGCCATACTTGTAAAAGGGTGAAGTCTGAACATCAAAGTCCAGCAGGACCATTACAACCCTTGGAAATTCCTGAATGAAAGTGGGAGGAAATAGGTATGGACTTCATCACAGGATTGCCCATGACACCAAAAAGGAAGGATATGATATGGGTAATTGTGAACAGACTCACTAAGAGTGCACACTTTATTTCGGTGAATCAAAAGGATAATGCCGAGAAGTTAGTTGAAGTATATGTCAAAGAGATAGTAAGTAAGCATGGAGTACCCAAAAAGATCGTAACTGATAGGGGATCAATGTTTACTTCAGCATTTTGGAAGCAATTGCATGAAGCACTTGGTTCAAAGTTAGATTTCAGCACAACATATCATCCGGAGACAGGAGGTCAAACTGAAAGAACAAATCAAATACTAGAAGACATGCTAAGAGCTTGTGCACTAGATTTTGGGGGAACATGGGAAGATCATCTACCATTGGCAGAATTTTCTTATAACAATAGCTATCAGAGTAGTCTGAAGGCAACTCCATACCAAGTTTTGTATGGAAGGAAGTGTAGATCACCAATATGTTGGTATTAACCCGAAAGCAGCAAAGAATTTGTGCCAGATTATATCAAGGAAAGACAAGATATCATTGATAAGATCAGGGATAGACTGAAAATAGCCCAGAGCAGGCAGAAAAGTTATGCGGATCAAAGTCAAAGATCATGGCATCCAGAAGTAGGAGATATGGTCTATCTGAAAGTAAGTCCAATGAAAGGAGTGAAAAGGTTCGGAGTTAAAGGAAAATTGAGTCCAAGATACATCGGACCATTCAAGATACTGAGTCAAAACAGAACTATAGCTTATGCTTTAGAGTTACCATCAAGATTAGCTCAAGTGCATAATGTTTTCCATGTATCACAACTTCGTAAATGTTTGAAAGTTCCAGAAGATGCAATCACACACCAAGAGATAGAACTACAAGCAGACCTGGCCTATATTGAAAAGCCCTGTAAGATTCTAGAAGAAAACTGGAAAAGATTAAGGAACAGAGCAATCAAATATTGCAAGGTACAGTGGGAACATAACCCTGAAAGGGAAGCCACGTGGGAGAAAGAAGAGGATTTAAGAAAAGCCTATCCAGAACTATTCAGGTATATTTCCACAAACTTCGGGACGAAGTTTAATTTTAGGGGGAAGTCTGTAACATCCCAGCATTTAGGAAATAACGAAGGGTAGATTTAGGAATATGGAATGTTGCATGCATTCATCTGTGAAAATGTGGGTAAAATTTTTGCCAAATAAAAACCTTAAGTGACCAATGTTTCTTTCTTACTTTGAGATTAGGTTTAGTCTTAAAGGAGGATTGCTATAGACTTTGATATGATATTTGAGGAATTATGTGTTTTAAAATGAATTTGAATTTTAAACTTGAGAGTTTGAAATATAATTCAAATAAATTAGGGATACGTTTTGAATCTTAATTTAATGAAGAAATGAATATTACAACTTAAATTCTATCCAAAGAAAAACAATAATGAATATGAAACTTATTTCATATCATCAATATATAATCAAGTTACAAAATTATAACTTATTGAAATCATCCACACAATTCACAAAAGTAAATATATAAAGAATAAGAATATTCTTTATTAATAATAAGGTAATCTTTATTACAGAAGAATAAAATGAAGATTACAAAATAATAAAAAGAAAATTACAAAAATATGAAGAAGATTACATTGGACTATTTACTAAATATTCTATAAAAGAAAACCTAAACTAAATCTTCACTTCAGATCTGTACATGCAAAACAAACCAAGACTGAATAGAAATAAAAGAAAGTTAGAGTTAATATTATTTTCTCTCAGATATGTCAGTGAAGTGCACTAGACAAATTCATCATTGAGAAAATTTATAAAAAGGGGCAAGTTTCACCAATATGAAAGAATCCATCTTTCATAAGTTAAAGCCAGAAGTCAAATGACAGTCAAAAGGGGCAAATCCACCAGCCAGGTGAAAGTAACCAGATAATAGTAAGTTTCAAAATTCTAAACCTATCCACAAGTGCACAACAAGCACACAGGCAGGACACACACCAACATTCATGTGGTGTGTTGTCGACCTCACAGCACAGCCCCAATCTCACAAAACCACAAGCACAGCCGTGGAGAGGCACTAGTGAATCTCTCCACTGCCTGCCATAATAACAGCCAGCTTAGATAGCAGCTTATTAAGCACAACAACCAAACCAACCACCCAAGATCAACCAAACATCACCAGGATGGTGACATAAGGAGGGGGAAGGATCAGGTGGACAACAAGTCCAAGCCCAGGAGCTAGGAGGAGAAGGCTAGCTCAAGAGCCAGCACAGGAGTCCAGCAAAACTAGATCAAGATCATCACCAACTTACTCCACAAATAGCAAGATTCTATGGTGAGTTTCTTAAAACCTTCACATGATCTAATCATATCATCCAGAGAGAAGCATGTGTTGTTTTATAAAACAAACCCTCAGAAAGCACCCAAGTGGGGTGAATCCATCATAGGGATTTTAGACTCTAAAAGCAAACAACAAAGTATCATGATCCAACCAGAGCTCAGAGCAACATCCTTGCTCTGGTTGTCAAACTATATAATACAGTTCAAGCATAAATATAGCTATGATATAATTTCTAGGCACATCCCTGAAGGAAGGGTAGCACCTTAGAAACAAATCTTTTGGATCCATAGAATAATAAAGCCTACTATCATTTTTCCCCAAGCTTTGATTCAAGAACAATAGATGGTACCACTACCAGGACTATCTATATGAATCAATTATATAAGATATGAATCCCTAAGCCTCAGACCAACATCATTGGTCTTAGGGAATTCAGAAAAGAACATTTCCATTTATCTGTCAAAGCCAAGTTTGTCTTAAGCATAAACTAACCAAATCCATGGATTATAATCAAACTTGTGTGCCATACATGATGGTGTCACAAGAACAATTCTAGACGAGACAGGATAGACATTTAATCATCATAAATTTAGACAATCAACTTATTAATCATTTTCCTTTTAACACAGGAATCATAACTAGGATATTCCTATATTAAGCTTCACTCAAACCATATGTTAATTCCCAAGCCAACAACACTAAGACACTGGTTTCATCCTATCATAATCATGACCATAAATCAAATAACAGTGGAAAGTTATCAATTCATTGGCTTTACCAAGCATGTTTCCCAAGCAACTATATCATCTGAATCAGATGCAATCCAAGCATAAAATCTTCTAATAAGCCACAAGAAACATTATAGATCATTTTAAGCAACAAGCCTCAGGCCAATAACCACTGAGCATGTTTACAAATCATCCAAACATGATCCAATTCATCCAGTACATGATCAATCACATGATAGGAACCCTAAATGGATAATCATCCTAATCTGAATCAGACAGTAGCCAGAGAGAACACTGCCAGCATCTAGCATCGAATCAGCAAACACAGAGAGCATCTGGGGGGAGGAATCGAACTCACCGCAGGTCCTCGCTGAAGACTAGAAGAGGAAGCAGAGGGGCCGACAACCATGGCGGCACGGGGAGCACCCCAGAGGGGGCGCTGCAACCCGCACGGCGCCACGACAACGACCCTAATCACGCCTGGAGGTACAGAGCATCACCTCGACACACGACGACCACGGCAGCACCTGGATCCATGCCAACCCCCAAACCCTAGGGTTCGGGACGACATCGATCCATCGCAGGAGAGCCCCAGGCTCAAATCCAATTGGATAAAACGAACGGGCATCGTCGACAACCCCCAATTGCACCACGACGGCGACCAGGACGGCCTACGGCGGCGGGAATCGCCAGTGGCGGCATCGCCTGCCACTGGGTTGGGGCCAGAGGAGGAGAGGATGAACTTGAGAGAGAGAGGCAGTGAGGAGTGGGCCGAGCTGGGCCAGACCCTTAGGGGTGGTTCTTTTGTCCATGACTAATGGGCTACTAGGGCCCGATAAGTATAACTAGCCCAGCAATTCTTTCAGGCCTGTTTTAATAAAAATGAAAAGACCAAAATACCCCTGGAATTAATATAATTCTAGAAATTAAAATAAAATTCCAAAAATTATAAATAAAATATTTTTGGATTCACAAAAATCCAAACTACCCAAATAAATTAAATATAAAATTTTAGACATTTAAATTTTATTAGGATTTTTGTAAATTATATATTCCTTACGGAATTTTAAAAAATTATTTAAAGGTGATAAAATTAATGAAAATTCACTTTCATTATGTATTAATATTGTAGTATTTTTGAAAAAAAATACTAAATAAATATTTAATCACAATTTTTATTGTTTAATTAATAATTCCAAAAAGAATTATTAAATCAATAAAAGTCAAATAAAAGGGAAATAAAATAAAATAATTCAATATATGTTATAAATATTAAAAGATAATATTTATAAATCCTTTATTACTAAAAAGGAACTTTTGGGGGTAAATGCATATAAAATTAAATAATGCATTACATTACTTGCATAATCGTTTTGCTTCTTTAAATATTGTCCTTACCGGGCAATAATAATGTTTGGGTAGAACTAGAAGCTCAAGGTCCAGTGCAAGCATCAGACTTCACTACCTTGCCATCACAAGGCAAGTTCATCACTTGCTCATGTCCTTTTGAAGAGTATTTATTAAAGTATTTGCAAAATTGTGTGTTATCATATATACTAAGAAAGAAAGAAAATAATATTTTCACAAATAAAGAAATTATAGGTATCATCCTAAGTGGTGATATAATGGCGCAATAGAACTTAGAGTTATAATTGCAACAATGATGATCAAGTAGGGACTTAATAACCCCTGACATCAGTGATTCTAGCGCCGTATATTACACGTTAGCCATGAGATTTGGAATGGGACAGAGAAGTCAGCTGTATCTTCTTCCTCTCGCATGAAGCCGGATGTGTAGGTCGTGGCTGTTATCCTCGTAGCGTTTATATTAATTGGTAATTCATAGAGGATATGCAGCATATGGGTGGGAACCCTCATCGTCCCACGATAGTTCTAGCATCTAACAGTTTGTATAAACCATTGCAGTAATTCATTATGTGGTCATGGTGTACACCTGTTGGTATGCAGTACCACAGGGCTGAGAGGATGGTTCTGACTCAGAACTTCCTATTGAGAATTCGGATGGTTGGAGAATGGGATCATATAATGGATCTCATGAACACCAGATGTCCACAGATGGAGTGTGCGGCAGCTTCAGCTTCGGGTAAGAGTCAATCTCACAATCCCTTAAAAGATTGGTCTGACGATGATGAGGATGATGATTGTACGCTCTTGGAGGTATTTGCCTTGTGAGCTTTGTCTCTTTGCTTATCCGAGTAAGCCCGTTATTTACTTATGTAGCTGGCCAGGTACATGACACTCCTCCTCTCGCTGTGGGAGGAATCGGCAAGATCCCTGTCGCCAAGCCGAAACGATGCAGAGCCTCCTCCAGCACCCAGCCGGCCAAGAAGAACAAGCCCACTCCGGCAGCTCCTGCTGCCCCTGCTGCTGCCAGCCTGGGTGCGACTCGCCAAGCTGCTGGGCGCCGAGTCACACACCGAGTCGCCCGTGACCCGGTGACGTGAATCAGGCTGCTTCTAGCATTGCCTCGCCGCTTAGGCCTGCCCCTCCTCCAGCTGACTCGGCGGCGCCGAGTCCTGTCCGGGTTGAGGCTCGCACTGTTGAGGCTCACGCTTCTCAGTGTCAGTCAGACCTGGTGGGTCATTCGGCTAGCGCCCCTGACACTGGTCGGGAACAACTTCCTGATCTTGGTGCCCACAAGTTTGGCGCCGAGAAACCCTCTGCCACCAGTTCCTCTGGCATCAGCCCTCAAGCTGATGTGAATGAACAACTTCCTGATCTTGGAGCCAACAAAACTGCTGAGCCCAGTCAGGAAGCTCCACGTTCTTCTCCAAATCCTTCCGCTCGCTCTCCAGTTCTGTCAAAGGGCCAGACCCATCCCAAGGCTTCTGGTTCTACTCGCCCCTCTTCTGGAAAATCCACCTCTTCCAAGCAAACAACTCTAGTTTGCGCTCCGGGTTCTGCTCCTCAGATCCGGCCTCCGACGTCGGCGACAAAGCTCGCTTCAACTGGTAAGGGGGACGAATCTGCAGCTGCCGGGTCAGGTGATGACTCCAGGGCTGTTATCCTCCATACTTCTGTCGCTGCAACCCGTGCCACTGTGGGAACTGCCCTGAAAACGGGTCGAGTTCTTACTCGGACGCTCAGCGGCAAGAGCCTTGGTTCGGCTGAGCCTTACGCTGTGGCATGGAATGCAGCAGGCAAGCAGGAGGGTAACACTCGTGCCGGCAAGAAGCTGAAGCTGGGCCCCAAGGCCGTCTCCGACATGACCCAGCATGCCACTGCTCTGATGGCCCGCGCCAATGAAGTGAACGAGGTAAATTAACTTCTTACTCTTTTGTGTTATTGAGTATTTCCTTTTATACATATCACCTAGTCCCCGATGTTATAGTCGAGTAAGACACTTACTTGGCTGTAAGCTCCTCAATAGTCACTTAGTCTTTAAATCCTTTACTCCAAGCTTGTATGTTAGAGCTTCAATCCTTAGCCCTCGAGGTTACTAACGAGTAAGGAACTTACTCAGCTGTAAGCTCTTAAGCTCTTTGATTTCTTTATGCCACATACATGTTAGAGCTTCAATCCCTAGCCCTCGAGGTTACTATCGAGTAAGGAACTTACTCGGTTGTAAACTCTTAAACTTTTTGATTCGGCAGGTTGTCTGTCTTGACTCTTCTTTATTTGTCTGTATTCTTTTATCATCTCACACATAATGAGCGCACCAAGGTGCATCAAGCTCTTGTCCTGGCGCATCGCAAGATCGAACTTGCGTACGAGAAGCTACAGACTGACACCCACGGCCAAGGTAATATCTTTGCTCTTCCCTTTTTCTATTCGGTTTAATTTTCCTTGGTTCATATTTTCATTTTTTTTCTTTCGCACTTGTTTCACAACCACTGCTCAGTCTACCATCAATGATCTCCACTCGCAAATCAGCGAGGCCGAGAGTAATATTTGTTCTGAATTTTTCTGTTGATACTGACAAATATTTGTTCTGAATAAGCAGAGAAGCACCAAGCCGAACTCCAGAAGGAGCGAGATGAGGTGACTCGGCTGAAGAAACTGATGGCCGATACGGAGCAGAAGCACTTGGCCGAGGAGAAAGAGCTGAAGGAAGAGCTTGCCGAGAAGAGCGAGCAACAGGCTGCCAGCGCCGAGAAGACCAAGAGGTTGCTCGATGAGGCCGAGTCATCGGTTGAGTCGGCAAACCAGAACTTTGACGCCCTTCAAGCCAAGACCAAGACTTGGCACAGCAAACTCGTTGCCATCAACTTCTTTCTCGGTAGTGAGTTCTTACTCTTTTTGCACCGTATGAGTCCTTCTTGGATTTCTTCCATCTGCCCTTGCTATTTGCTAAATTTCTCTTTTTGCTTGCAGAGAATTTTCCTGAGGCCAACATGTTTGCCATCCGAGCCATGAAGAAAGTGAGAGTCGAAGTTGGTGCTCCTGCTGATGGCGATGTGTCCATGGAGGAGCTTCTCGCAGCGGTGTCTGAACGGGTCAAGACCCTCAGATCTTGTGGTGTGGACTTGCTCAAATCGGCTATCCATGCGTTTCGCATGCTCTGGCCGGATGAAGACCTACCCGAACTCATCGAGCCACTGGCCGAGAGACTGCTCCTCACCGAAGATCGGCTGGATCAATGGCGCGAGTCGGCCGGCTGAGCTGCCGCGGACAAGGCTCTCTCCTTCGTGCTTTCATGGTACGAGGACATCAACCTTGATGTTCTTGCTCGCATAAGGGGGGATAGCAAATGGCTGAATGACCCTGAGCTGATCAAGAAACGCCAAGAGCAAGCTTATGCCATGATCGAGTACACCATGGTGCACGCTTGGTGTGAAGGGCCTAGCTTCCTCGACCTTGGCGACCCGCTCATGGAAGTTGCTGGTGAAGAGCGTGGAGACAGCAAGGCAACCGAGTCAGATGATCCGGATGACCCGGCTCCAGATGCCCCTCACCCGGCCGCTGCTCCAAGCACCACTCCTGGCTCCGAGAATGCTCCTCCGAGTTCTCCTGCTCCTTAGGCCAACAAATACTCGAACTTTTATTAGATCCCCGGTATGCCGGGTGGAGATGTAACATACATTGCACTTGAAGTTTGGTTTTGCGCTTGTCAATGGGCTTTATGTGTTTGCGTTATGCTCCAAGTGCGAATTATTCAAGGGCAAGTCCCTGAGTTTCACTTTGCCGTGTCACCTTTCCTTGCCTCTGGCCCTTGTCTACCTTTTTTGGTGTTCGACATTAGGGTCTCAAAGTACGAAGGATGTAGTTAGCGAGTATGAAACTTGGATAACTTGGCCGAGATTACTCGACACGTAGTATAACAAGACCTGCAGAGAGTTAGGCAAAAACTAAAGCCAACTCGCGTTTCTCCCTTGCACTTATCCGGCGTTCGTGTTTACCCGTCTTAGATCTTTTTCTCTTGCTTGCCATGAAGCCATGTTTTTGGACAACAGCATAGTCGAAGAGTTGATTTCTTCCGAGTAAACACTACTTGTTCCGAGATAAATTTTGGGTATCATGCCAGCCGACGTGAAATAATTGAAATGGAAGAACCTAAAGGGGTAGTCCCCGAGTCAGTTTTTCGAATCATACCATTTTATTATTAGCACATAGCCGGCAAACACGTCCGACATATGAGAGTTCGAGTGATACATGCACTACTTCTCCTAAGTATAGAAGGGACAAAGTAGTGCCACATTCCATGGCCTTTTGGTTTCATCTCCTGACATGTCCGCCTTGTTCTTTTGCGCTTCACGAGCGTCTATGAGATAGTAGGAATCATTGTGCAATGCTTTGCTTACAATGAATGGACCTTCCCAAGGAGGTGATAATTTATGCATTCCAGTTGTGCACTGCACCAGCCTTAGCACCATATCTCCTTGAAAAACACGAGGTTGCACTTTCTGGCTATGGTAGCGTCGAAGATTTTGTTGATATATAGCAGATCTGGAGAATGCCAGTTCCCTTGCTTCCTCGAGTAAATCTACTCCATCTTCTCGGGCCTATTTTACCTCGGCTTCCGAGTATTTCCTTATCCTTGGCGATTCATATTCTATGTCGGCAGGCAAAACTGCTTCAGCCCCATATATGAGGAAAAATGGCGTATAGCCAGTTGATCGATTCAGAGTTGTTCTTAGGCTCCACAATACTGAGGGTAGCTCCTCTATCCAACAACCAAGTGATCTCTGGAGTGTCCATTAAGCGGGGTTTTATCCCGGACAGAACTAAGCCATTAGCCTGTTCAATTTGTCCATTTGATTCTGGATGGGCGACTGATGCTACATTGAGCCTTATTCGGTGTTTCCCACAGAAGCGAGCAAAGGCTCCTTCGGCAAAGTTCGTGCCATTGTCAGTGATCACACCGTGTGGGTAACCGTATCTGAGGATTATATCCCTTAAGAATGTGACAACTGTTTTACCGTCCAACTTCTTGATTGGTTTCAATTCAATCCACTTAGTGAACTTATCAATCATGACCAAGATATGAGTCATGCCTCCCCTTGCTGGTTTGAATGGTCCTACCATATCTAGGCACCATACTGCAAAAGGCCAAGTGATTGGTATAGTCTTTAGTTCAGACACTGGTAAATGTGACTTGGACGCATAGTGTTGACAACCACTGCATCTTTCGACTAACTCTTGCGCTTGTGCCAATGCGCTAGGCCAGTAAAATCCATGTTGGAATGCCTTGGCTACCAATG
Source organism: Avena sativa (assembly GCA_916181665.1). Lineage (NCBI taxonomy): Eukaryota > Viridiplantae > Streptophyta > Magnoliopsida > Poales > Poaceae > Avena > Avena sativa. Next base: position 366,214,842 of record OV702283.1, on the reverse strand, counting down.
CTCTTGATGATGCATGGTGCCCACACTCTCCTTGGTGGATATCCAATAAGATTTCCTGGCCTTTCTCTGAGCTGATACAACGTTGCAGTACACTTGTCACACTTCACTTGTAGAGTTCCTTGTTGATTATGGTGTATGCTTTTGCCCTTCGTGTTGTTTGCCTTGCCAATATTTCATCACTCGGCAAGGTTCCATCTTTCAAATAACTGAATATTGGCTGCGCCCACGTTGGTATCAGTGGTTCCGGGTCTGCTTCAACATCGATGTCCATTGGTTCCGCCGACATATGCTCTGCCGACATAACCTGAGGAGTCCCCGAGTGTAATTCGGCGACCCCTGAGTTGAACGGATCAGTCCCCGAGTGACTCGAACCTACCCCTGAGTCGATGTCCATTGGTTCTGCCTCTGATTCCTGATTCGCCGGGATGACCCTCATTGATTCGGACTCCGGTGACGGCTTGATCTATGGCTTCCTGAGATGCTCCAATGCTACCCCTGGTGGTATTGCTTGCGTAGATGATCCTAATTTGGATAGTACATCCGCTGCCTCATTTTCTGCTCTAGGAATGTGATGAAATTCACAAGCGTCAAAATATCCTGAAATCTGTTGTACGTGGAAACGATACAATGCCATGTTTGCGTCCAGCGCATCCCAGTGTCCTGACACTTGCTGAATCACCAAATCCGAATCGCCAAAACACATGATCCTTTTGATACCAATTTCCTTGGCTACTTTAATGCCATGGACAAGTGCTTCGTTGTCGCCAACGTTGTTAGAAGCAGCAAAGTGAATCTGCAACACATACCTCAGTTGATCTCACTTTGGAGATGTGAGTACTATCCCGACGCCCAGACCCATTCTCGTCTTGGACCCGTCAAAATGCATTTTTCCAGTAATTCGGATCTGGCAGTAGCAGTTCATACTGCATTTCCATCCATTCTACAAATAAATCTGCAACAGCTTGAGATTTTATTGCATCTCGCCTATCATATTGTAGAGTGTATGGTGCCAATTCGATGGCCCATTTGGCGACTCGGCCGCTGGCATCTTTGCTGCCCAATATATCCGAGATAGGTGCCTCGCATATTACCCGGATTGGGTATTCTTGAAAATAATGTTTCAGCTTCTTTGCTGCCATATATACCCCATATGTCATCTTCTGATAATGCGGGTAATTTTGTTTTGAGACAGAGAGCACTTCGCTCAAGTAATATACTGGTCTTTGGACTGATTTGCCCCCTTCTTCACGTTCAACCACTATTACTCCACTTACAACTCTGTTGGTTACGACGACATAGAGCAGCATTGGATCCTTGGATAGTGGTGACGCTAATATTGGTGTTGTTGCCAATATTTTATTTAATTCATGGAAAGCGCTATCAGCTTGCTGTGTCCATGTGAATTTGTCTGATTTCTTCATCAGCTGATATAGTGGTAGGGCTTTTTCACCTAGCCGACTAACAAACCGGCTCAATGATGCCAGGCATCCAGTAAACTTCTGGACATCATTGAGGGTTTTTGGCAATTCCATTCTTTAGATGGCCCTGATCTTTGTCGGGTTAGCTTCGATTCCTCGGCTGGATACAAGGAATCCGAGTAACTTTCCAGCCGGGAAACCAAATGTACATTTTTCTGGGTTAAGTTTCATCCGGAATCTTCTCAAGTTTGCGAATGTTTGAAGCAAGTCCTCAATTAGAGTATGACTTTGTTTGGTTTTTATTACCACGTCATCGACGTATACTTGAACATTTTTGTCCAATTGATCTTGCAAGCATTTTTGCATGCATCTTTGATATGTTGCGCCTACATTTCTCAATCTGAATGGCATGGTGCGATAGCAATAAGCCCCGTACGGGGTGATAAAAGCTGTCTTTATTTGATCATTTGGATTCAGTGGAATCTAATGGAATCCTGAATACACATCCACAAACGACAACAACTCGCACCCAGCAGTAGAATCTATGACTTGATCGATCCGAGGCAGAGGAAATGGATCTTTTGGACACGCCTTATTAAGGTTCGTGTAATCAATACACATTGTGGCATCCCTCAAACCACTACTAGAAAATCGCGTTGAATTTGTGCATTGCATCGTCATAATCATGCATTGTTTGCTTAAAACTATTTTCGCAAAGCCTATTTTTGTTTTCTAAAACGCCCCGTCTTGTTTTCAAATTCAACCCGGGTCGCCGGAATAATTTGTTGTCTACTATCGGTTTGCAAACGGTGCATTTAAAATAAATAAAAAATTAAATTATTTTTAGTGGGGCAGTCGAACGGGCCGAATAGACCCGAACGACTACCCCAGAAATTAAAACGGTCCAACTAATTCCTAAGCTACCCTGTCCTAATCTACCCAGCCCCCCTCCACCTCACCCCAACCAACCCCCTCTCGCCACCTCACCTCTCCCCACACCCCCACCACTAAAAAACTGCCACCTCAGCAGCCCCTCTCTCCCCTCACCTCTCCCCAACCCCACACACGACACACCCTGCACGCACGCGCCCAACCAGCCACCCCCTGGACCCGCACCCCTCGGTCACCTGGCCCCCTGACCGCGGGACCCCCTCCCCCACCAGCCCGCACCCCTTCTCCTCTCTCCTCCCACCAGCCCCGACGCTCCCTTCCGCCGCCGTCGGCTCCTCCCTCTCTAGCGCGCTCGCGAGCATCTCCGCCACCACCGCCCCGCGCCCTGCCTGCTTCCCCACCTCTCCAAGCTCCTCCCGCCTCCTCTCCTCTCCGCCCTCTCCGGCGGGCCCCCTCGCCGCCGACGCCCGCGACCCGCGCGTCCTCCCTCCCCGCTGCTCTCGCGCCGGCCCGCCGCTCCGCCCCGCCTCAGCGCCTCTTCCTCCCTCTCTCCGGTGGCTCCCCCTCCTCGAGCCGCGCCGCCCCTGCACGACGTCGTCCGGCCGACCTCGCGCTCGTCTCCGTCGTCCGCGAAGGCCACCCTCCCCGCCAGCGCCGCCTCGGCCCTCCGCGCCCTCTGCCGGACCTCCTCCCCGCTCGAGCCAGGCCGCCCGGCGCCGCCCTGCGGGCCCCCGCCTCTCGCCGCCTCGCCTCCGCATGCTCCCAGCAGCCACCGCCATCGGAGCCGTCGCCACCCTCTCTGTCGCTGGCCGCCGCGCGGCCCCTCCGTGCCTGCCTCCTGTCGAGCCCGCCGCTGTCGCCCCCGACCCGAGCTCGCCACAGCCTGGTCCTCGTCGGAGTTTCCCCAAGCGCTGTAGCAGTCGCCGGTGAGCCTCTGCAGGAGCTCCCTCCAGCGAAGCCCGCCTCTGCCCGACGACCCCACGCCCTCGGCCTTCCCGGATCTGCTGCCTGAGAACCTGGAACACCAAGGACTACCTCATGGAGCCGTATACCGATCTTCAAACCCTCCGAAGCCGCCAAGACCGCCACCGGAACGCCAAGATCTCCACTTGGAACGTCATGATCGTCTACGCGGACCTGAGGACCACGAATGCGACAAGTTCTCCTTCCCGGATGCGATGCTCGAGAACCCGGACGGTAAGGACTCCCACGCGGCACGCCAAGTACTTCCCCGGACGTCAAGTCTGACCCGAACCCCGGACCCGACAAGGCTCTTCGCGGATCCGAAGACCCCGGTACCCGACCCACTCAAGTACGCCATCGACCCCGAGAACGCCTACCCGGAACAACAAGACCGCCACACGGACGCGAACCCCAAGACCTGAGGCCCCGAACCGAAGACCGATCCGAAGCGCCAAGACCTCCGACAGGGAACTGACCAGTTCGCCGAGAACCGCACCCGAACCTGAAGCACGACAAGATCTGCCCCGTTGTTCGAGAACGCTTCCGCCGAGACCGATCCGTCGAACACCGGATCCGAACCCTGAGACCGACCCGAACCCCCGGAACCCCAAGTTCGTCAAGACCCCCTAATGTGTGAACCCCTTCCCGAAACCCTATTTTATAATATCATAAACTTGTCGCATATTAAATTGTCATTCTCGCATGCATATCATTGGTTTGGGGCCTTATGCCGATTCACCTTATAATTAAATATGGGGCCCATATGCGGGCAAATCTAGCCTTATAATGGCCTCATTTAAACTTGTGTAGCGAACCCGTATTATCTTTTGCCATGTAATACAACATGTAAATTGCGGGGTTTTTCTAAATAACTTGAACCGTTTAATAAATTGTCGGGACCCCGGTTCCGCTTAATATTGGCCTAATTGCATCGCACCTTTGCCATGCCATACATCATGCATGCATCATGCCGATCTTCTGCCGTGGTATTAAATATTGCATCCGGTGTTCTTCTAGTGTTTTGCTTCTTCGCGGATAAGGCCGATGAGTTGATGTGAGCGTCGCCCCGATCTTCGGTTGAACCTTCGACAATGTTTTCAGGCGAGCATCTCCCCCTTTCTACCTATCTTACTTTTATAGTATTTATTCCCTCCTGTTGATCTTTGCTATCTGTGTTGCGAAGCTCTAGTTTTCGTTCCCGTGATATCCCTTGCAGCCATATATAGCCTTGGACACATCCTATTACCTGTTGTTTGGTAGATAGTTGGACCCACGCGTCGTAGTCGCTTGCTCAAGTGTTGTTGCGTGTCGTCAAGTACCATAGTTGTTGGAGAAGTGCCGCATGTTTATTGTTGAAGATGATCATGGCTTTACTTATCGTTCACTTTAATCATTGTTTAACAACTAAAATTGAATTAAGCAGAGGCATCGGTGGGTGATAGATAATATTTGGTTTCCGACCGCCCACTTGTGTCCCGTAGGACCCGAGTTCTTGACACCTGTTCCGAGATCGAGCGCGCTAACCACAGGTGGGGAGATATGGGCCCCCCATTGATTATTACCTGATTTCAAAGTATTGTACTGGGGGCCACAAACTAGTTTGAGGTTTTATTTACGATCCTGTACTTATGCCATGCTTTACTGCTTTCTTACGTTTGTGCGAGGAGCACACTGTACTGTTTAGGATCGGGACACGTTTTCGCGGTGTCGACAGTCCCGGTTTGGGGATTTGCTGTCGTTCACAGCCGTCTACCCAAACCCTAAGTCCGTCTCGGAGACCGGCCGACTTCGTTGCGAGTGTCGACTTGGTGGGGTGGCCCCCATGTACTTGCTTTGGATCTGGGAATGTCGTGACTTAGGCCCCGCCGACATACCGATGGGTGTATGTTAACTGATCTGGCAAAAAGGGTCGAAGTGCTTGTGGATACTTTGGTGCACCCCTGCAGGGTTAAATCTTTTCGAGAAGCCGTGTCCGCGGTTATGGACGACTTGGAGCACAGTGCTTGATCATAGACAACTATAACTAAAGTTTACTGTTATAAATTGACTTGTATCCGATTTGACTAGTAATCAGCTTCACTACAACGGAATGGCTAAATAAAAGTACCAACAACTGCTGGGTTTTGGGTTATCTCATGCTAATTGTATTTGACTAGTAAGTGTTGCAACTACCACGGAATGGCTAACTAAAACGGCCCACTGCTTATTTTATCAGGATGATTATCTATACGTGACTAGTAATTACTGCAACGATCACCGAATAAATAAAACTGCCAACTGTGTGAGTTCCTCGGTTGACTTCCTCGTTTGGTATCGAGGGGGAAACACCAGGATAGGTTTGTTTGCTACTAGCACCAGGTTGGGTCCGAATAGGTCTTTCGTATCCCCTTTCTGGTAGCCGCCAGTTGTATCGAGTCTCTATAGGTTGTTTAGTGCATGCTGCCGCTGCCGCTTCAGTCCACCATACCTATGTAGGCGAGGACCGCCGAATTCTAGTCTCGTCGTGTACTGGCCTCAGTACTGACGCTCCTCTTTTTCCTTTGCCCTTTGTCGGCACCCCTTTGTTTAAGCAGGTTTTGAGATCGACGCCGTTAGCAGGGTTACCCTTCCGGCTTGGCCTGGGCAGGGTTATGGACGCCATTGGTTATTCTTCAGGGCTCTTAGCCCCATTTGCATCTTGTCCGTAGTCGGACGCTGTGTCATTTTTCAAGGTGATTTGGATCTTTGTACTTTATATCTGTATTCTTGACTCATTGAGTCGCTGCTGTTGTATATATCTGTTCTGTGGGTCCCATCGAGGACTATTGTGTAATGTTATTACTTTACTTTCCACCCGCACGAAAGTGCCTGGTGGGCACCTTTGAATCGTTTCTATGCGGGTTTGGCGAGTGGTGCTAAAACTTGCATAGGGCCGATTCTGAGGGTGTTACAGAGTGGTATCAGAGCTCAGCAGTTGCGATACCCCACGAGTCCAGCCTGTAGGATAACCTAGCTAACGGCCGAAGTAGAGTGTGAAAACTATTTTTGTAAAATCGGTTGGATAGTTCCGATTAGGTCTGATTTTACTCCTTACCCCTCTGCTGCTCTCCTCTCACCTCTGCGTGTTTTGAATCCGCTCTCTTCTCTCTCTTCGAGTCCAGGAATTCTCGTGGTGGGGTTTCCCGTCGTACCTTCAGGGTTTCGCTTCCTCCTCTGTTAACGGTGTTCTACCGTCCGGTGTTCAAGCTGCCTGATGAATCCGTCTGCTGTGGTAACATTCTTTGCTCCTTGTTTGTGCCTTCCGGTGTTTTCCGACGCGACGACATCATCTACGCCAGATCCGATGCAGAGTCTGCATCACTCCTTTGTTTCCGAACCTCGCTTGTCGAGATCTTCAGTCTGAATCCTGAGGGTTGGTTGCATAATCTGTCTATTCGTGTACATAGTAATGCTTTGGGTGCGGGATGGAGTCGCGACCATACCACTACTCTTATCATTTGCTCTGTATGTTGAATAGTGGATCGATGCAATTCTACTCCTTCCGTGGAAGTTAGACGTGGCCTTACCTTTAACTTTGTCCGTTGTTTTCCGGAGTGTTCTCTTGATGAACAGGATCAACGGCCTCTTGTTAGTGGTGTCGCGAAGATCTACACGAAGCGAGAAGACGCAGATCGCTGACCTTCCTTTTCGGTACCATGAGGCGGATCTCGAGGGCGAGATCCATTGTTAGTGGTGTCGAATTGTGGCATCCCTCAAACCACTACTAGAAAATCGCGTTGAATTTGTGCATTGCATCGTCATCATCATGCATTGTTTGCTTAAAACTATTTTCGCAAAGCCTGTTTTTGTTTTCTAAAACGCCCCGTCTTGTTTTCAAATTCAACCCGGGTCGCCGGAATAATTTGTTGTCTACTATCGGTTTGCAAACGGTGCATTTAAAATAAATAAAAGATTAAATTATTTTTAGTGGGGCAGTCGAACGGGCCGAATAGACCCGAACGACTACCCCAGAAATTAAAACGGTCCAACTAATTCCTAAGCTACCCTGTCCTAATCTACCCAGCCCCCCTCCACCTCACCCCAACCAACCCCCTCTCGCCACCTCACCTCTCCCCACACCCCCACCACTAAAAAACTGCCACCTCAGCAACCCCTCTCTCCCCTCACCTCTCCCCAACCCCACACACGACACACCCTGCACGCACGCGCCCAACCAGCCACCCCCTGGACCCGCGCCCCTAGGCCACCTGGCCCCCTGACCGCGGGACCCCCTCCCCCACCAGCCCGCACCCCTTCTCCTCTCTCCTCCCACCAGCCCCGACGCTCCCTTCCGCCGCCGTCGGCTCCTCCCTCTCTAGCGCGCTCGCGAGCATCTCTGCCACCACCGCCCCGCGTCCTGCCTGCTTCCCCACCTCTCCAAGCTCCTCCCGCCTCCTCTCCTCTCCGCCCTCTCCGGCGGGCCCCCTCGCCGCCGACGCCCGCGACCCGCGCGTCCTCCCTCCCCGCTGCTCCCGCGCCGGCCCGCCGCTCCGCCCCGCCTCAGCGCCTCTTCCTCCCTCTCTCCGGTGGCTCCCCCTCCTCGAGCCGCGCCGCCCCTGCACGACGTCGTCCGGCCGACCTCGCGCTCGTCTCCGTCGTCCGCGAAGGCCACCCTCCCCGCCAGCGCCGCCTCGGCCCTCCGCGCCCTCTGCCGGACCTCCTCCCCGCTCGAGCCAGGCCGCCCGGCGCCGCCCTGCGGGCCCCCGCCTCTCGCCGCCCCGCCTCCGCGTGCTCCCAGCAGCCACCGCCATCGGAGCCGTCGCCACCCTCTCTGTCGCTGGCCGCCGCGCGGCCCCTCCGTGCCTGCCTCCTGTCGAGCCCGCCGCTGTCGCCCCCGACCCGAGCTCGCCACCGCCTGGTCCTCGTCGGAGTTTCCCCAAGCGCTATAGCAGTCGCCGGTGAGCCTCTGCAGGAGCTCCCTCCAGCGAAGCCCGCCTCTGCCCGACGACCCCACGCCCTCGGCCTTCCCGGATCTGCTGCCCGAGAACCTGGAACACCAAGGACTACCTCATGGAGCCGTATACCGATCTTCAAACCCTCCGAAGCCGCCAAGACCGCCACCGGAACGCCAAGATCTCCACTTGGAACATCATGATCGTCTACGCGGACCTGAGGACCACGAATGCGACAAGTTATCTTTCCCGGATGCGATGCTCGAGAACCCGGACGGTAAGGACTCCCACGCGGCACGCCAAGTACTTCCCCGGACGTCAAGTCTGACCCGAACCCCGGACCCGACAAGGCTCTTCGCGGATCCGAAGACCCCGGTACCCGACCCACTCAAGTACGCCATCGACCCCGAGAACACCTACCCGAAACAACAAGACCGCCACACGGACGCGAACCCCAAGACCTGAGGCCCCGAACCGAAGACCGATCCGAAGCGCCAAGACCTCCGACAGGGAACTGACCAGTTCGCCGAGAACCGCACCCGAACCTGAAGCACGACAAGATCTGCCCCGTTGTTCGAGAACGCTTCCGCCGAGACCGATCCGTCGAACACCGGATCCGAACCCTGAGACCGACCCGAACCCCCGGAACCCCAAGTTCGTCAAGACCCCCTAATGTGTGAACCCCTTCCCGAAACCCTATTTTATAATATCATAAACTTGTCGCATATTAAATTGTCATTCTCGCATGCATATCATTGGTTTGGGGCCTTATGCCGATTCACCTTATAATTAAATATGGGGCCCATATGCGGGCAAATCTAGCCTTATAATGGCCTCATTTAAACTTGTGTAGCGAACCCGTATTATCTTTTTCCATGTAATACAACATGTAAATTGCGGGGGTTTTCTAAATAACTTGAACCGTTTAATAAATTGTCGGGACCCCGGTTCCGCTTAATATTGGCCTAATTGCATCGCACCTTTGCCATGCCATACATCATGCATGCATCATGCCGATCTTCTGCCGTGGTATTAAATATTGCATCCGGTGTTCTTCTAGTGTTTTGCTTCTTCGCGGATAAGGCCGATGAGTTGATGTGAGCGTCGCCCCGATCTTCGGTTGAACCTTCGACAATGTTTTCAGGCGAGCATCTCCCCCTTTCTACCTATCTTACTTTTATAGTATTTATTCCCTCCTGTTGATCTTTGCTATCTGTGTTGCGAAGCTCTAGTTTTCGTTCCCGTGATATCCCTTGCAGCCATATATAGCCTTGGACACATCCTATTACCTGTTGTTTGGTAGATAGTTGGACCCACGCGTCGTAGTCGCTTTCTCAAGTGTTGTTGCGTGTCGTCAAGTACCATAGTTGTTGGAGAAGTGCCGCATGTTTATTGTTGAAGATGATCATGGCTTTACTTATCGTTCACTTTAATCATTGTTTAACAACTAAAATTGAATTAAGCAGAGGCATCGGTGGGTGATAGATAATATTTGGTTTCCGACCGCCCACTTGTGTCCCGTAGGACCCGAGTTCTTGACACCTGTTCCGAGATCGAGCGCGCTAACCACAGGTGGGGAGATATGGGCCCCCCATTGATTATTACCTGATTTCAAAGTATTGTACTGGGGGCCACAAACTAGTTTGAGGTTTTATTTACGATCCTGTACTTATGCCATGCTTTACTGCTTTCTTACGTTTGTGCGAGGAGCACACTGTACTGTTTAGGATCGGGATACGTTTTCGCGGTGTCGACAGTCCCCGTTTGGGGATTTGCTGTCGTTCACAGCCGTCTACCCAAACCCTAAGTCCGTCTCGGAGACCGGCCGACTTCGTTGCGGGTGTCGACTTGGTGGGGTGGCCCCCATGTACTTGCTTTGGATCTGGGAACGTCGTGACTTAGGCCCCGCCGACATACCGATGGGTGTATGTTAACTGATCTGGCAAAAAGGGTCGAAGTGCTTGTGGATACTTTGGTGCACCCCTGCAGGGTTAAATCTTTTCGAGAAGGCGTGTCCGCGGTTATGGACGACTTGGAGCACAGTGCTTGATCATAGACAACTATAACTAAAGTTTACTGTTATAAATTGACTTGTATCCGATTTGACTAGTAATCAGCTTCACTACAACGGAATGGCTAAATAAAAGTACCAACAACTGCTGGGTTTTGGGTTATCTCATGCTAATTGTATTTGACTAGTAAGTGTTGCAACTACCACGGAATGGCTAACTAAAACGGCCCACTGCTTATTTTATCAGGATGATTATCTATACGTGACTAGTAATTACTGCAACGATCACCGAATAAATAAAACTGCCAACTGTGTGAGTTCCTCGGTTGACTTCCTCGTTTGGTATCGAGGGGGAAACACCAGGATGGGTTTGTTTGCTAGTAGCACCAGGTTGGGTCCGAATAGGTCTTTCGTATCCCCTTTCTGGTAGCCGCCAGTTGTATCGAGTCTCTATAGGTTGTTTAGTGCATGCTGCCGCTGCCGCTTCAGTCCACCATACCTATGTAGGCGAGGACCGCCGAATTCTAGTCTCGCCGTGTACTGGCCTCAGTACTGACGCTCCTCTTTTTCCTTTGCCCTTTGTCGGCACCCCTTTGTTTAAGCAGGTTTTGAGATCGACGCCGTTAGCAGGGTTACCCTTCCGGCTTGGCCTGGGCAGGGTTATGGACGCCATTGGTTATTCTTTAGGGCTCTTAGCCCCATTTGCATCTTGTCCGTAGTCGGACGCTGTGTCATTTTTCAAGGTGATTTGGATCTTTGTACTTTATATCTGTATTCTTGACTCATTGAGTCGCTGCTGTTGTATATATCTGTTCTGTGGGTCCCATCGAGGACTGTTGTGTAATGTTATTACTTTGTTTTCCACCCGCACGAAAGTGCCTGGTGGGCACCTTTGAATCGTTTCTATGCGGGTTTGGCGAGTGGCGCTAAAACTTGCATAGGGCCGATTCTGAGGGTGTTACACACATGCGCCATACCACTGCCACGTTCGGGTCATCTTTTTTCTTCTCGACCAAGACTAGATTTGACAACCAGTCCGGGTGCAGTACTTCTATGATGAATCCAGCAGCTAAAAGTCTTGCAATCTCGGCAGCTATTACTTTCCTCCTATCTTCGGCGAAGCGGCGGAGGGGTTGCTTCATCGGCTTTGCATCTGGTCTTACATGAAGAGAGTGCTCAGCCAGCTCCCTCGGAACTCCTTGCAGATCTTGAGTGGACCACGCAAAGATGTCCCGATTCTCACGGAGGAAGCTGGTGAGCTCGCTTTCCTATTTATCTGTAAGGCCAGCCCCAATGGTAACTATGCGCTCTGGGAAAGTTTCATCCACCTGCACCTTCTTGGTTTCCTTGGTAGCTTGAAATGACACACTGCCATGCGGGTTGGTGAGTGCCGGCATGGACACTTGTGCTGCTTTGGCCAATGCTGCCACTTCCAACATCTGACTTTTCGCTTGTGCTATGACGAGTGACTCGGCCAGTGAAGATCCGGCCGAGGCACAAGCAATAGATATTTTGTAATATCCTTCCACTGTGATTACCCCACATGGGCCTGGCAGCTTCATCTTTATGTAAGCCATATGGGTAGTAGACATGAATCTTGCCATAGCCGGCCTGCTGAGTAAGGCGTGATATGAGCTGACCAGATCTACCACCTCGAACTCTATAGCTTCAGTGCGACAGTTTTCTCTGTTGCCGAATAAAACGTCGACCCAGATCTTACCAATTGGCTCATAGGACAATCCCGGCACAATACCGTGGAAAGTGGTCTTAGTCGGCTCCAACATGTTCATGGTAATGCCTAACTTGAGCATTGTATCCTTATACATGATGTTGATGCTACTGCCACCATCAATCAAAACTTTTGAAAACTTCACGTTAATATCTGGGCCCATGAAGGTTGGATCCAAAACCAGAGCGTATCCTCCAGGGGTTGGCATGATCTTGGGGTGATCTTTTATACTCCAAGTTATTTCTTGCTCAGACCAATGCATGTACTTGGAAATTGCTGGCATCGTGGCATTCACTTCCATCATTCGTCGCTGCTGGATCTTCTTGTCATTTGGCTCTATGACAAAGACAACATAGCTCTGGTGATGTTCTCTGTACTCATTTCTGGTTCCGTGGCCGACATGAGCGTCGTCACCTCTTGGGTTGTGAACTTAGTGCACAGCTTCTCTTCTTTCTTGATTTTGATACCTCGGCTGCCTGTTTTCATATCTGTTATCTGCTCCTACTGCTTGAGCATTTCCTCTTGTAAGTGGTGGAGGGGGAGGTGGTGGAAGCTGCTTATTTGGCGAGTCCACTCTGTCTCCTTTCTGACACCAAGTGCATTGCCTTGTTGAGTGATTTGCCGGTTTACTCGGACTAGGCGTGTGAAACTTACACGGCTGATCCAGCATCATCTCATAGGTGTATTTTTGTCGGTCCTGATACTGCTTCCTCTGATCGTATGGCCTTTTGCCGTCATTCTTTGGCACCCATTGTTGTTGACCATTTGTCCTTTGACGCTGACTGCTTCCAGCATCTGGGTGATCCTGAATCACGGCCGCAACCTGGGTCGAACCATACCTGTAATCCGCCTCTCGTCTCTTCTCTTGCTTCTATATTCGGATCTCTCCCGGCGTCTTTGCGACCCGGCAACGTCATAGATCCGAGTCTCAGTCATCCCGTCTGCCGACATGAGCAGCGGCTGAGTCGGATCTCCTAACGCATACGAGTCAGCGATTCTTATCGTCTCTGCCAAGCTTGCCGGCATATCTCTTTGTAACCTCTGCCATAGCACACTTCCATGTTTACATCCTTGTGCAAACCATGCGATCGCTTGTGACTCGATTACCCCTTCACAAGAGTTACGCATCGTACACCACCTTGTGAGGAATTCCCTGTCTGTCTCATTCGGTCTTTGCTTACACATTGCTAGTTGTTGTGGGCGATTCGGCCTATTGTAAGTGCTCATAAAATTGCTCACGAAAGCATCGTGAAAATCAATCAAACTATTGATGCTTCCGGGTTGCAAATTCTTCAACCATACCCGAGCTGGTCCTTCCAGCATCTGCGACACGTAGCGCACTGCCCATCTCAAGTTTCCCTGCGCAATCTTCACAGCGGTTCCATAATCTATGAGCCAGTCATCTGGCTTTGTGCTTCCATCATACGTTTTTGTCCCTCTGGCCAGCTGGAAATTTGGCACTGGTGGCTCCTTCATGATCCTTGGGCCAAAGCACGGTGACCCTGCGGACCTTGTGATTCAATTATATCTGCCATTTTTATACGATCAAGCTTCAGCCTTACATCATCTGGCTGAAGGTTCCTGCCTCCAAATCTTGCTCCCATCGCTTTATATGCATGATCCGGCAGCTCATACCCGTCATTTACCATAGCCGAGTAACCATCATTATATTTATTCGCGTTCGGGTCAGCAGGCTGTTGAACTACTTTTCCCGCGCTTTGCTGTCTTCTTTCCGGCTGAGCTGGTGCGTTATTCGGAGCTAGATTTCCTCCTCCTGCCGAGTGAGTTCCGCGCCTAGCATGAGGTGCAAAATTTTGCCCTTCGTTGTCATTTCTCTGCCCAATCTTTTCCTGGTTTTCATTTTCTCGGGGATTATTTCTTTTTGCCCCTTACGCATGCGCCAGATTTCCTTGAACCACTGCCGGATCATAGGCGACCATCTGCTTGTTTCTCCGAGAATCCACACTTTTTTCTTTTCTCGGCCTGGGCGCCGCTCCGGGTGAGGATGCCGTGTGCCCAGCCGATCTTGCCGGGACGGGAGTCACCGAGTGAACCAGCTGTGACCTCCCTGCTATACCCGTATTTGCTCTGTAATACGCCTCATTCAGCATGTTGGCTGCTCTCACTAACTCGTTGACTTGTTCTTGCTGCCAATTCTTTGCTTCCCCCTCCAAGTGGGGTAATTCTGTCATTGCTGCTTCTGCTGCTCGCAGATTAGCTGCTGCTGTGTTGTACGTTGGACGCATGGCCGTCTCATTGCTGTTCTGTGGTGTTATCTTCGATGTTGCATATGCCAGCTCTTCATTGAGGTTCCTTCCTCTCAATCTCGTTGCATCAAGCCGGGTCTTTGCGCCCTTGACTCGATTTGCCGAGTTAAGCTCTCGGATGGTGATATCCACATCCTGCTGCAACTGTGCTAGCTCCTTGGCTTTCTCCAGGACTTTTATCCTGGCTTCCTCCAACTCGGCTTGCACACGCGCCGGGTCAGTTGCCTGTGCCACTGGCTCTGCCAACTTGTCTATCGCTTCCTGCAGCTCCTTCACCCTTTTGCTCCTAGCTATGTTCTCTGGTTTTTCCAATGGCGCCTTAGCTGTTCTTGCAGCTCTCGGCGTTTCCTCTTGATTTCCTCCCTTTGTATTCTCATTCAACGCTGGAACTACTGGGGGAGCTGTGGGGTTCGGGGATGTCATCATTGCCTCCATGGAGACGAGTTGGTGAGCTCTCCCAGCGACAGGAGCCGTTGGAGGATCCGGCGCCAGGACGACATGCTCAGGGTATGTGCGCTCCACGCGCACCGCGACGTAGACCTGGTGCTCCCCGAACTTGATGAAGCGACCGCCCCTAGGGAACGGCTTGGTCCCAAAGAAGCCTGCGTTGTCGCTGATGAAGTTGAGCGCTCCAAACCTCTAGATGAGGCCGGAGTAGACGCGCTCGCCGGTCATGGCGATGATGTTGCCCGTCCGGATGAAGACTCCATCAAGCACCTGCTTCTGCCCCACGGTGGGTGCCAACTGTCGTGGTGGTGGCACGGCAGATGCCATGGGTAGGCTTAAGTTGGGGGCCGAATGGGTGCTTGTGGTCACCGCGGAGGGAGTACACGGTCGAGCCATGCACGAAGAACAAGAAGAACTCTCCAGACTTGGCGATTTGATTGATACCTCAAAGATTACAAGTGCTCCTTGAGCTATATTGGCTTGAGTACACAACACTAGTTCCCTACTTGGTCCAACCTCCTTCTACTACTGCTATGCCCTCCCTTATATAGGCAGTGCTAGCTAGCTAATACCCCTTTGGGTTCTAGGGTTTACTGTTTGGATCTTGGTCCTTACAATGTGGGATGGGTCATGGGCTCTCCCTAAGCCCAGATGCCCGGTCCATAAAGTTTGACAGCTAACGGTCTCCTGGTATGCTGCTTCTTGTTCTTTTTGGCGTCATGCCGTTACTTTGTACGTCAACGCATGCTTTGGGCGTCACCTGGCTCCTTTTGTGTCACCCGGCGTCGTCCTTCCCTTTTGACCATGCTTTACCATGGTCCCTCCTGAACCTTACTCAGAAAGGTGCCTCGTGTCCTTCTTGACTCGGCCCTTCCTTGGTTCACTCGGCTCATTGGTACCTGCAAGGGTTACAACTTTGTCCTATATGGGCCGAGATAGTTTGTATCTCGGCTCTCATGCTTATCTTACCCGACCATTCTTACTCGGCCTGGTTCCTTTTCTACTCTGAGCCAACCCAGTTGCGCTATGTTTCCCCTCTCGTGACCCTACCGAGGGTTATCCCCCCCGACAATGATCATTTAGTTTTTGACTTGTGATGCCACTTTATGCTTTAGTTAATAATGTTTTGTCGCTTTGCATGATTATGGCCATTATTGCTCTCTTAGTTGGTCGCTGAAGGGATACGGGTAGGCTACACTAGTGCAAATCAAAATTTTCTACCGCATAAACCAGGATTACTGTTGTTATAGATCATGGGATTACCACTAGACACGCAGTTGCGGAACTTGATGAAGCGCGTCAAGGCAGTGCAGACGATCTACGTCTCATTTTCATTCTCTTCCCACGAGCAGATCCCCTTGCGCGGCTCGTCCAAGCGCTATAGATGCAGCGCCTCCGAGGTATCCACACGTACAGGGTGGAAGCGTCAGACGCCGGACTGCTAGGTCCGCGCGTGCAACACAGGCGTGATGAGTGGCGGCTGGGATGAATGGTCTAACCCTGTTCAGCTCGCCCCACCCTCTCTTATATAGGCGTCCCTAGTGGGCTTCTACATTAGCAGCCCATTAGTAGCCTAAGCCTGGTCTAATTTGGATCCAATCCTCATTAGGCTTCTAGCCCCTTAAGTGTGTGACCCTATAGGTTCATATACGTATAGACATGACACCAATACACTTATTTTGTCAATAGTCGGTAGTGGCCTCTAGCAAGACGTGCCAACTCCTAAATGCATACAAATTTCATATCGAACGAACCATCACAAGGTTTAGTACATGTCTTTCCCTTTGCCTCACGATATTTGGTCTAGCTCCAAGCTGACCTCCCTTTCTCGATACTGTGATTCGGAATCCCTTTACTAGGTTAACTCTTAACCATATGTAGCACGACCATGCATTTCTGGATCCGATCACTCGAGGGGCCTAGAGATATCTCTCTCAAGTAGAGAGGGGCAAATCCCATCTTGATTGACCATGCCTTGCAGCATGCTTTAGGACAAACCCGAAAGCTACCTTTATAACTACCAAGTTATGGAGGAGTGTTTGATAGCCCCAAAGTAGGTCGATCCACATCTCAAGTACATGCGACAATCTCAGGTCTAAGGACAAAACGTACACGATGTGTAGAGAGAGAGAGCTGCAACTAATTGCCAGTCTCAAGTTGGGTCAGTCCAACCCCATGTTCATAACATGTGTCCACATCATTGGTTTGACATCTCCATGTATATGACTTGCGAAACATTCATCAACCAATCGATGTGCTAGTCTAATATTCACATGTGTCCTCACATGAACTCCGACTAGGGACAACTCTTAAATAACCATACAAGTAAAGAGTTTCACAAGCAATTCACATAATTGCCAATCAATACAAGTTGCCTAATATGGATATTCAAGGACATTACAATAACTCATGGATACATAAGAAATATAATCATCTCTATGATTGCCTCTAGGGCATATTTCCTTCAGTCGCTCCTAGTCTTTTGCTAGCCTCCACTTGTACTGAGTATGCTCTACTCGTGCATCCAACTCCCAAGAAACCAAGTTATTCCAAAGAGTCCACTATAAATTCCTATGCATGGTGTGTTACACCATTCCAAGTATATTCATGTTTTTATCTACCTTCCAAATTAAACTTGCTATGTGAAAATTAGTGATCAAATCTCTCACTAACTTGATGGCACACTTTACTTTCTTGCACCTAATAAGCTTGAACCATTGTGTCATCTATGTTGTATATGCTTGCACTTATAAGTTGGGAATTAGCAGAACCATGTTATCATGGGGAACGCTTTCAACACCTGTATATATTACCCAGTTGATATCATGATATTTTGTTTATGGATGTCGGCGGTGTGAAATAAAAGGGGAGCTTGTAAGTTCATGGAGTATTATATATGTGTTAGAGAAACGCTTGGGCGGCTAGCCTAAGCCATGCCTAATCATGATGGAAACTTGCAGCGTCACCATAATGAGCAATCCATGAAGCATCTTCAGAAAAAAATATATAAAAAAGAGAAAAATAAAAAAAAATATCACCATATCCATGGTAAATAAGAAGATTCCTGAGATGCTCACTGTCTGTTGCCTTGTCATTTTGATATGGGATAGCTCCTGTGTCATGGGGCAAGGGGTACCCCGTTGGCGGTTCTCTATGATACACATATACTTACAATGATAAGAACTTGCTTGTGACTAAAGTTGAGTAGCATGAGGAACGACCCTCGTACTCAAGGGACATGAGATTGCCAACTTATGATTTGTCAAGCATTGATGCGGCTCAGATCACTGTAGAGCTTCGTTGGGAAACCCCAAGAGGAGGGTATGATGAGAACAACCGTAAGTCTTCCCTCAGTAAGAAACCAAGGTTATCAAATCTGTAGGAGGAAGGAAACGACCCCAAGGTGTTGCTAACAACTTGGAACCTGCACAACACAAACTCAAGACTTTGCCCCAACGAATAGTGAGGTTGTCAATCTCACCGGTTTGGTGAAAGCAAAGGATTAAATATATGGTGTGGAAGGTAATGGTAGCTTGCAGAATGTAAACAGTAACAGTGGAGGATGTATCAATGGTAAAGATTGGACCGGGTCCATAGTTCACTAGAGGTGTTCTCCTTAAGATAAACAACATAACATGCTGGGTAAACAAATTATAGCGGAGCAATTGACAGGATAGAGAAAAGCATAACAATGCAATACTAGACATTCATGATCCTATGAGATTTGATTGGGCATTACAACAATATACATAGACCGCCATCCAACTGGCAAGTTCAAATGCACCCTTGGAAGCAATAAATTCTTCAATCTGTTCCACATCATAAAAGTCATAATTTCCTTTAACATAAGAGGAAATGTGAAACATCCCAGCATTAGAGCCTAGAAATAAGCTAAACCCAGATGTGTGCATTGCATTCATGCATAGAAAATCTGAATAATTTTCGCGCTTTTGAATTAAAACTTGTCAAAGTAATTGGAGCTTTTCTCAACTTGATGGAATTGAAGTAGATCATCAAGTTGACTGTAATAAGTTCCAATATGACCTTTGCTAAAACCTTATTTGGGTAAACATGATTTGATCTAAGGGTAGATCAAATATAATAAAATGTTACTCATAATACATTACTTAAATGATTAATATCTGATTGTTAAGGTATCCTATCATAATATTCAGCACTATAACTCATGAATGCCAAGTTAAGATTAGAACATAAGTAATAAGAATGTAATGACTAATCCTAGCCTATTTTATTCTTATCTATTCCTACTATGAATATCATGGTAATACTTAACCTTAACTCTTTAGTAAGTTTGAGTAGGAAAGAAACCAAGTCAAGATCATTCACCATATCTCTTTCTTTTCATATCAACCCTTATCATCTCTATGGAGCTATATTTCAATATCTGTTGTTCATCAATGTTGAGAAATCAACTATTGATTCACCAGTTCTCAATCTATCACCTCTTGATCATATCATAGTTTACACTTAAGTGCTTATAAATTAAGAACTAAGGAAAGGTATATGGTAATGCTAGATTCAAATATCATCTATAGGATGGGAGTGTTGGAAGTAAATTAGATCAACAGGACTAAAGGTGGAGTTAAATCACTCCTGAATGAATAGAAGAGTAATTTATAACCTATAATTATAAGGTAGTAAAGAAGATTACTAGGATGAACCCTGAAGATAGTTACCAGAAGTAATTCTATTGGATCAAGGTGGCATAGTCCATGAATAACAGCCTTAATTCAATTAAAGGTACTAAGAAGATAATTCCAATACAATTGTAAGGTTGTATTAATAAAGCCTGGCTTAGCCAAATTGGAAATTTAAGCTATAACTGATTAAAGGATTATAATGATCATGCCTTGCTCACCAAGATGGTATACTTATATCAAGTATAAGTGACATTGGTGGGTAGAACAGGAATGAAACCCTAGTATAGACAAGTTAGCCAAGAGTAGTCATTAAAAGTCACATTAAAATAATGTGAGGTTGAAGTAGGAGTATTAGAGTGAAGTAATGTAGAATAATATGCTTAAATCAAAGCTAGTATAACATAGAGTTATGGAAGTAGTGTTATTCATCTTAAAGGATAGTAAGATTTAGAGAAAGGTAGTTGGATACATACATCTGATGGAGAAATATTTGTGATGAATGATTAAGGAAGATTATGAGTGGAGTTTGAAGGAACTACTTGTTGGATGGAAGGTTATCAACAGTAGAGTAGTGGATATAACCAAGTATGGATATGAGAAAACTATAAAAGCTTTAATGTCAAGCTCATTGGATTTATCAATGGGTTTAGAAGAATAATAGGTGAATAATAATATTTTTGTGAAGTAAAGCTCATCATGTTAACCATGATGATAGATAGGAAGAAGTAGTATATCTAGGAAAGGAATTCCTTAATTAGAAGTCTAGAATTATGAATTATGGAAGATAGTAATTCTTGGTAACCAACCAACTTTAAATCTTAAACCAAGTATAATATCCATTTCATGTTATAAATTCCTCATCTTATATCTATATCACTTTCTAGGAATATTTTCTTATAGAAAATCACATAAGCATATTTCTGTCAATTCCAATTATCATAATTAAATGTGCTTAGGAGTATCTTTATCAATTCTTTTCCATAAAACATTTTAGATGTAACTTTCTGTTTTAAAAGGTGTTATCATTAAAGATCACAAACAGAAGACAATGTGCTTAGCTATTAAACCTTTACTCACATCAATAAGGGAATATAAGTAAACTAAGAATCCTAAACTCTAGGATAAGCAATTGCAATTGCAATTCAAACTCTAACTTCTATGTTAGTTATAATAAAATATATTTCTTAAATTCATGGGAATAATATTAATCATATTAATTCCCTATAAACTTTATTTATCAAACAAAAATAAAGGATCAGCATATAAAAATCCCCTAAATATTATGAGTTAATGAGAGTCAAATCTCATGAGTTCATAATAATGCATCCTATAATAAGTTTATGGATATTAGCTCAATTAAATGCATATTAAAAGCATTTTACAAAATAGTAAATAAGGAATTTATATCAAGAAAAGAAAGAATGATATAACAGGAAAACTATTTATCATTGAGATTTACAAAATAAATCTCAATCAATACTAATTGTTGCTACAAGTGATCAGCAAATAAAATTTTATAAGAAAAGTTCAAATTATAGATTAAATACAAATCTCAAAGTAAAACAGAAAATAGAAAAAGGAAAACAAATAAAAAACATTATGTGGTCGTGGCCCAACTCCTCTCTTCTTACCTATCGCCCATGTGCAGCCCACAAAATCCTAGCAGCCAGACCAGCTCGTTCTCTTCATTAACAGACAGGTGGGACCAAAGCAGGATCGCGGGTTGAGAGGAAAGAAATGCCAGGGGGTTTTCTGCTAAACCATCGTCGTCGTCTTCCTCCAGCTGGAAGCAGCTCGGTGGCGATGCCGAGGCCGTCCGCCGTCGTCCTTGTGCCAAGATCCACGCCGTCGTTGCCAGGAGTGGATAAGGAGGCCACGGCGACGTCCCTGCTCGTCCTCATCCCCATTTCCCCCTTTGAAATCCTCTCTCTCTCGAGTTCTTCTTCACCGAAAACCCTAGCTCGGAGGTGAGTCGGTGTCGGCGATTCCGTGCTCACCTCGGCCAAATAAGACCACGGTGGAGACCTCGGTGCTCTTCTCATTTGGTTGCCCCAACTCGCACTTGCGGAGGAGGCGCAAATCAACCCAATCGCACCCTCGGTTCCCGGCGCTATTTGTCGACCTCACCGTCGTCTCTGACCTTGCCTCACCTTATCGACCACACCATCGTGTTCCTGGTGAGTCACTGAATCTCCTCGCATGCGTAGATGCTTTGTTTGCTTCCTAAATACACGCCACCATGATCACCGTCAAGCGCCGCCGCATGAGATCGTCGCCGGTTGCTCTCCGATGACCAAAAAACAGCGGCGCCACCACTATCTTACTCGCCTTGTTGTTCCGGTTCGAACAAGCCCCTGCACACACGCTCACTTGCCCGCTACTGCCCTCCTCGCCGTTGTCTGCCATGCCACCGGCGAGGTGACGTCAGGGTGAGATCACCCTGGCCACATCATCGAGTTTGACCCAGTCTTTGTCTCACCTGCAAGATGACATGGCCTTGGGCCCATATGTCATTGTCTAGGAGTAGAAATAGTGTCGGTAACAAAGACATTTAATAATCTAAGAGCTGAGGTGGCCACTGGCCCACTGGTCAGTGACTAGGGCTAGGTGTGGGTGCGGTGTAAAAAGTTATTTCCTGTTTAAGAAAGAATAAAAGATATAAATCCAAATATACATATTCCATAAATTAAATAAAATGATTAAAACTTGTGAAATCTATAACTTTTGATTTATAGTTCAGAAAAATATGTATAATATATGAAAATGTTTATAAAAATAAAATCTATAACTTAAAACTATTATTAAACATTATTATGTGAACAATTTAAATAATTATTATTTAATAAAGATGTTAAAGGTAATAAAACTTTGATAATTCCTATTTTAATAATGGTAAATGTTAAGAATATAAATAAATACCAAAAATCTTGGAAAAATAAAAACAGTATTTTAAAAACTATAATCATGTATTACTATTTCACTTAATTAAATATTTATTATTTATTAAGTAATTATAAAGTAATAAGAATTGTCAAAATCATATCTTATTATTTATAAATCACAAAAATAAATGTAATATACCAAAATGATCACAAAAATAATATCTACATGTTAAAAATATAATATTCCACTTTTGAGTTAAATAAAAAAAATCAAATACTTTAATAACTCAAATTTAAACTTATTTACTTAATTGATAATTCATATAAGGGTAAATAAAAATTGCTAATATGTCTAAAATTAACCAATTGAGTCTAATAAATAGTAGTAGTCTTCAACATTAATAATATGAAGTCCAAATAGTTTAACACATTTTAATTGCAATTTTATTGAATTCTCCTCAACCATAGGTGTGTAATATTTTCTAATAAGAATCCTTATCAAATATAAAATCATTGAGAATAATTTGTAGTTAAATAAGAACTTATTTCCTTTACTTTAACCAAAAGTTTATCAACATACTAAATCACTATAGTGAACTCAAAAGCAATTAAGTAACATTACTCCATGGTTTACAAACTAAACCCACTCATCCATAAAAGGGATAAGTAATACTATTCCTTATAAAATCAAGAAAACCGTCACATCAAAGAAAAATATAACCATTCTTAAGTACCCTTAAGGCAACATTGCCAAGTACACAAAGTACAAATGTTATAAGCATTATACTTTCAAACTATTTATGTTTTAAAGTTAACTTTGGTCTACAAGACTCTAAATATAATACTATAACTATTGTTAGATATTTTATAGTTAAATTTGGTCCGATATAGTTAAGTCATAAAGCATCTCAAGCCCAAACTATTCAAGCAAGCACCAATGACATCGACCAGACTCAACTATCCAAAAAGGTTGTTTAGACCTTAGAAAATAAATCTTTTCTTCAAATGTTATTCTTTTTGCCACTTCAAAAAAAAACTCTTATATAAGCAATCTTGAGTAGCATTTCACATTTATGTGTGTCCTATTGTTCTATGATATTGTAATTATATGATTGTTTCACACACACTCACAAGCCTTAATAAGAAGCACAAGTATAAAACTCATCTAAAAGTACAACACATTTCAAAGACACCATCCCTAGTATCTAACCCTAGAACAACGTTATCCCCGGAACTCGCGTTTATAAAGTGCATCACATTACTTATGCATAAGAGCATATTGCTTCTTTAAACATTAGTCCTTACCGGACCAATGATGCTGATTTCAGATATTGGATCTTATATTATCTTGAAGACCGTGAGTGCACAATATTGCAATCACAAAAGGCAAGTTCACACTTGCTCATGTCCTTTGGTTATTTTCTGTAAAGTATTTTACGAATCCAATGTGGACATCACCTGCATTTGAAAAAGGTCCGAAAACACTATTTTCATAATAATGTGATTATAGGTTATTGCCATGAGGTAATAACTTACTATAAAAGTTCTGGTGGTAAAGGAACATATTATCTAGGACTTAACAACCAATGTCGCCAGTGATTCTTGCGCCATATATTACGCGTTAACCATGAGATTTGGAATGGGACGGAGAAGTCACCTGTATCTTTTTCCTCTCGCATGAAGCCGGATGTGCAGGTCGTGGCTGTTATCCTCGTAGCGTGCATATTAATTGGTAATTCGTAGAGGATATGCAGCATATGGGTGGGAACCCTCAACATCCCACGATAGTTCTGACATCTAATGGTTTGTACAAACCATTGCCGTAATCCAATATGTGGGCATGGTGTACACCAAGGAGGCATGCGAGGTCACGAAGGGGGCAGTGATTGGCTTGGATCATCTTCTGGGCCCCACATCATGGAATTGTGGACGGGAATAACCTGCCCGGTTGTGCAACAAAGAGTTGATCTCTCATGGGTAAAGTAACGCACCTCTGCAGAGTGTAAGAACTATAACTTGTTAATCCCTGTTCCGGAAAGGAGCGGCGAACGCGGCGGGAAAGGAACTCCATGAAAGTTCTGGTAAACCCGTGAAAGCTGACGGACATAGCTTTTCAGAATAAAAGCAACCTTTGAAGAAATGTTTTATGAAAACTTGCATTGCCTACGACCTACGGTCTGTGGCTATAGTTATAGTGCATCAAACACTCCTTTTCTAGTGAACTTGCTGAGTACGCTCGTACTCAACATATCTTCTTAACCCTTGCTAGATTATGAAGCCGGTACAGACAACATCTACATCAAGTTATGCTCCATGACTCATCATCCAAAGCTAAAGCTCTTCAATGAAATCAAGGAAGTCAACATATACATCAACTCAAGTGAAGACGAAGTTACTGATTAGATAGGAATATAATCTCTAGCCAAGCACCTAATTCTGTAGTATATTGCAATAACAACAATGCCAACCCGTTAGTTAAAATACTAGTCTTGATAGTATAATAGTTCTTGCGTTGTTTATCTTTGATTCTTCTTTGTAAGAAGTTCTTTCTCTCTCTTAAACCTAGAGTGTTCTCTAGATCTTGTGTAAAGAGTGAGTTGTAACCTTTAGCCATGTATTGGACCCGTTTTGTTTCTGTTGTGCCATTCTGAGGGATGTAATACTAGCGAACGGTGTTTCATTGGTGTTATGTCAACGACTATAGCATACTACATCATGAAGTGGTATGCTGGGTCACCGCAGTTGGTATCAGAGCATATGCTTTGACCTTAGGTTGGAAACCTAGTAAATGGGTAGAACCTGTAGGACTTATACTTGCAAGAATAAAGAGTTCTCTAGTGATATGAGGGATATTCACTTGAGAATAATCCTGTCATGTTGCTAGTGCGATAATTCTTTAGTATGATTGCAATTCCGATCATTACCCAAGAGTTTTAACTCTATGTGACTGATGATAATTTCTTATATATGGTTCCACATGGCACCTCGATATCCACCCCGGAATGTTCAAGTGATGAACATTACACTGAATGACTACGGAGGGGATTGGACAGATAATCTCCGACAACTTCTATGGAGTTTGGATTGTGAATCAAGACTTTTGGTCAAGATTTACAGTTACTATAATGGGAAGGTATTAGCTAAATACCGTGTCATGATCATGTTACCCAAGAAGTTAGGACTTAAGGGAGAAATGCCATCAGGAGAGGCAAGGTGCATGGCATCTGCATATCAGATTGCCGTAGCAGCAGCCATAACCATGATCCGTGAACAAAAATCCCAAGCTCTAGAAGGTAGTACTCACACCATTATACCCCATGAAACCTCAAACCCAGAGCATGAGTTAGATCACTCTACCCTAGTCCAAGCTGAACCTACTCTAGCTATAGAGTATATGGATCATTATCGGTCTTTGCTAAACACTTATCATAACACTCACAAAGTCTTAGTTCAGGAACTGGATATGGTCACTGAGGATTTCACTGATCCTGATAAAGCAATGGCACATAGGAAGAAGTTAGATAAAGAAGCTAGGCATCCTAAATACATACCTTCAGGAGAAGTGTATGAGGAAACTGAGTTTGATGACCCAAACTCGGAAAATTATGCCTACTACCAAAATGAATTCAAGCCACCTGAAGACCTATGGACCAAGTATAACTCAGAACAACATGAATGGAATAGAGTTATTCCAAATAACCCTGAGCAAAACCAGTATAAATGGGGAGTAGAATCTCAAGGTGGAACCATAGGAAATCCTATACCTTGTGATGCAGGTATCGGAGAAGAGACCAACTATAACCATAGAGAGTCTTATGGACCATATGGGGGTGATACTAATCCAATCAACTTAGAAGAGTATTCCAATAGCTACTATACCAATATGTACGACTGGATCCAAGAAAAGGCTAAGGAGCCAACTTACTATGAGGAAGCGTTGCCAGAAAACCAGGAATATCCTATAGAAGATTACGCCAACTCTAGTCATTTTTCAATGACTAATCTCGGTCTCGGTACTTCTAATCAAGAATACGCACCTCCTGGATGCTCTTATGCTCCAGAAGGCAGTCGTAGGACTTCATGTCATCATGGTCGGAACTCCAGGAAGCACCAGAGAAAGATGAAAGTAAGAAAGGAACGACATCCCAAGGTATGAGTGCTTGAATAATGTACATAGAGGGTAATGCGTATTGTAGTTTGAAAGGTTTGCCGAAATAAGTGAAGATGTACCCACAAGAACCGAAAGTTCTTGTAAGATAGTTGTGTAAATAGGTGTGGAGCAAACCGTTGGGACATCTAGTACATTTGTAAATTATTTAAAACCTATGTATAATACATGGTATATGTTTTGTTTCTTATTGACTTTTGGATCTTCTTGAATCTTCTTGTTTGGCTAGATCTGTACATGAAGTTTAATTAGGTGTGCAAATGCATGATGTAACACCTAGTTATGACTTGATGTTATAGACTTAGATAGGAACGGGAATTCATGTAAGGGAGTGACGAGTTTCAAAGATCAAAAGGAAGACTTACTTGAAGGATGAAGCAAAATATAAGGAGTATTAACACCATTTGTAGGATAGATAAACCATAGACTATTCTTAGCCAGATTCAGGAAAGAAGTTTAGTATAGAAGATGTAAGGAGCAACAAGAAGTAATAAACTTAAAGCTCATTCAAAGTAGGTAAGTTGCTAAGAAGTTAATAAAATAGTTGTACCAAGTTCATGGAAGTATCATGAATACATACAAAGAAGACGCCTTGGAACCAAAATGGTATTCAAGCTCTGAAAATTCAGAGAGAATACTAGTAGTATCATGAATACATACAAGGTAATACCTACCACCTAGAATGATCCGCCGTTGTTATTTAATCCATAGTCGGCATTCCGATCCACAGTTGGTATCTTGTTTACAGCCGGTGTGGTTGACATAGTTAACCAGATCATCTTAATGGTTGCATAAAATTTGGCCTAAGTTAAATAAGACCTAAGGAAGAATAAAAATTTAAAGTGATCGTCTTTCGAGATGCTTCGCAAAGTTAGACTTATCCCAACAAAAATGTCCAATAGTAAGTACGACATATAATGCTGAAAGATTTGCTTCGGAGATCCATAACTATGTGGATACACCATACAATCTTTCATCAGACCCTAATTAGGTAAAGTATACACTAAAAAGAGACCAACATTCTAGTTATAAAGCCAATAAATGCTATATATACAATTTAAAGACTATTAGTAAACCCTAAGGGGGAGAGTAAACATTATGAATGAACCTTGAAAAGGTACTATAGGTGATAATGAAAGATTATCTAAAGCCTAAAAAGGTATAAGCTTGAAGGTCATAAAAGGATAAACTTAATCGACTAATTCTAGAGAAACAACTCTTAAGTGATCCCTAAGAGGAAATAAAGCATATCCAATTGGGCATGTGCAGACAATAAGAAATTCCAATGGGTATGGACTAAATGAGTTCAAATCCAATCTTGGAAAGAGTACCAGTATCAACTATACTATGACAAGAATAGAAATATAGTCTTTTGACCACACAAAAACGGGCATAAAGAAACTTAAAACTTGTTTTAATGAGACTCTCTAGACTGTATTTAACATAGTAATAAAGTTTGATGATTAAATAAAAAGAATTGGGTTAGGATATCTAATCAGGTTATGAAATACTACAATTAATTCCATTTAAGGTCATCATGGAGTGGAGAAATGTAGCAACCACTACAAGTCAATTCCTTACTCCGAAACATGAGAGTTTGCGAACTTTGAGGATGAAGTTTATTTTAAGGGGGAGAGTCTGTAACATCCCAACATTAGAGCCTAGAAATAAGTTGAACCTAGATGTGTGCATTGCATTCATGCATAGAAAATCCGAATAAGTTTTGCACTTTTAAATTAAAACTTGTCAAAGTAATTGGAGCTTCTCTCAACTTGATGGAATGAAGTAGATCATCAAGTTGACTGTGATAAGTTTCAATATGACCTTTGCTAAAACCTTATTTGGGTAAACATGATTTTATCTAAGGGTAGATCAAATATAATAAAATGTTACTCATAACACATTACTTAAATGATTAATATCCGATCGTTAAGGGATCCTATCATAATATTCAGCACAACAACTCATGAATGCCAAGTTAAGATTAGAACTTAAGTAATAAGAATGTAATGACTAATCCTGACCTATTTTATTCTTATCTATTCCTACTATGAATATCATGGTAATACTTAGCCTTAACTCTTTAGTAAGTTTGAGTAGGAAAGAAACCAAGTCAAGATCATTCACCATATCTCTTTCTTTTCATATCAACCCTTATCATCTCTATGGAGCTATATTTCAATATCTGTTGTTCATCAATGTTGAGAAGTCAACTATTGATTCACCAGTTCTCAATCTATCACCTATTTACCATATCATAGTTTACACTTAAGTGCTTATAAATAAACAACTAAGGAAAGGTATATGGTAATGCTAGATTCAAATATCATCTATAGGATGGGAGTGTTGGAAGTAAATTAGATCAACAAGACTAAAGGTGGAGTTAAATCACTCCTGAATGAATAGAAGAGTAATTTATAACCTATAATTATATTGTAGTAAAGAAGATTACTAGGATGAACCCTTAAGATAGTTACCAGAAGTAATTCTATTGGATCAAGGGGGCATAGTCCATGAATAACAGCCTTAATTCAATTAAAGGTACTAAGAAGATAATTCCAATACAATTGTAAGGTTGTATTAATAAAGCTTGGCTTAGCCAAATTGGAAATTTAAGCTATAAATGATTAAAGGATTATAATGATCATGCCTTGCTCACCAAGATGGTATACTTATATCAAGTATAAGTGACATTGGTGGGTAGAACAGGAATGAAACCCTAGTATAGACAAGTTAGCCAGGAGTAGTCATTAAAAGTCACATTAAAATAATGTGAGGTTGAAGTAGGAGTATTAGAGTGAAGTAAATGTAGAATAATATGCTTAAATCAAAGCTAGTATAACATAGAGTTATGGAAGTAGTGTTATTCATCTTAAAGGATAATAAGCTTTAGAGAAAGGTAGTTGGATACATACATCTGATGGAGAAATATTTGTGATGAATGATTAAGGAAGATTATGAGTGGAGTTTGAAGGAACTACTTGCTGGATGGAAGGTTATCAACAGTAGAGTAGTGGATATAACCAAGTATGGATATGAGAAAACTATAAAAGCTCCAGTGTCAAGCTCATTGGATTTATCAATGGGTTTAGAAGAATAATAGGTGAATAAGAATATTTTTGTGAAATAAAACTCATCATGTTAACCATGATGATAGATAGGAAGTAGTATATCTACGAAAGGAATTCCTTAATTAGAAGTCTAGAATTATGAATTATGGAACATAGTAATTCTTGGTAAACAACCAACTTTAAATCCTAAACCAAGTATAATATCCATTTCATGTTATGAATTCCTCATATTATATCTATATCACTTTCTAGGAATATTTTCTTATAGCAAATCACATAAGCACATTTCTGTGAATTCCAATTATCATCATTATATGTCCTTAGGAGTATCTTTATCAAAAAATTTCCATAAAACATTTTAGATGTAACTTTCTGTTTTAAAAGGTGCTATCATTAAATATCACAAACAAAAGACAATATTCTTAGCTATTAAACCTTTACTCACATCAATAAGGGAATATAAGTAAATTAAGAATCATAAACTCTAGGATAAGCAATTGCAATTCAAACTCTAACTTCTATGTTAGTTATAATAAAATATATCCATTGTTATTTCTTAAATTCATGGGAATAATATTAATCATATTAATTCCCTAGAAACTTTATTTATCAAACAAAAATAAAGGATCACCATATAAAAATCTCCTAAATATTATGAGTTAATGAGAATCAAATCTCATGAGTTAATAATAATGCATCCTATAATAAGTTTATGGATATTAGATCAATTAAGTGCATATGAAAAGCGTTTTATAAAATAGTAAACAAGGAATTTATATCAAGAAAATAAAGAATGATATAACAGGAAAACTATTTATCATTAAGATTTACAAAATAAATCCCAATCAATACTAATTGTTGCTACAAGTGATCAACAAATAAACTTTGATAAGAAAAGTTCAAATTATAGATTAAATACAAATCTGAAAGTAAAACAGAAAATAAAAAAAGGAAAACAAATAAAAAACATTACCTAGACGTGGCCCAACTCCTCTCTTCTTACCTGTCGCCCATGTGCAGCCCACAAAAGCCCAGCAGCCAGAACAGCTCGTTCTCTTCAATGACAGACAGGTGGGACCAAAGCAGGATCACAGGTTGAGAGGAAAGAAATGCCAGGGGGTTTTCTGCTAAACCATCATCGTCGTCTTCCTCCAGCTGGAAGCAGCTCGGTGGCGATGCTGAGGCCGTCCGCCGTCGTCCTTGCGCCAAGATCCACGCCGCGTCGCCAAGAGTGGATAAGGAGGCCACGACAACGTGCCTTCTCGTCCTCATCCCCATTTTCCCCTCTGAAATCCTCTCTCTCTCTCTCTCGAGTTCTTCTTCTTCTTCATCAAAAACCCTAGCTCGGACGTGAGCCGATGCCGGCGATTCCGTGCTCACCTCGGCCAAATCAGACCACGGTGCAGACCGTCGTGCTCTTCTCGTTCGATTTCCCCAACTCGCACTTGCGAAGGAGGCGCAAATTGTAACATCCCAAAAATATTAAACTTAAATCATCAAACTCTAATCATCAAAATTAGGGTTAACAAAAACTTTTCCTATTAAAAATATGAAAGCATTCATATGTGTATGTATTACAATTTGGATTCTTTTGAATTGCCATGGTTCTGTGTTTCTTTGCTTGTAAAATGATTCTTAGGTGAAATAAACATCATCTAAAAAATCCCCAAACTTTTCCTAAAGACAAACAAATCAAAACAAACAAATTAAGTGAATGGTCACTTTGGCCAATTTAACTCCCATGCCTACTTTGGCTATCCCTAACTTTCAGAACTTAACAGAAACATGTATGGATATTTGCACCCCTTGATAGTACTCATAACAAGGTACCAAGGCCCACTTTGTGACATCCAGAAACATTTAAATGCTTAGTTTAAATGACAGTTTACAATTGAATCTATTTCATATGGGAAGATCCCACTATTTCAAAAACCACTCAGACAAGCTCAATTTTCAAAACCCAAGCATCCACAGAACCCTCAACACATGCCTAGCACACCACCAAAAATCTTTTCAAAATTCAAAACCTAAGTTCATGCGGCCATTTCATCAAACAGGTTGCAGATTCAAATCAACAAAATCAAAAACACTATGCTGAGCAGTGTTTTGGGCCTAACTTGTTCCCTCTCTGGATACAACTAGCCTTAGTAGATCATCTAGCAACCTTAACTAATCTCTAGCACCACTGTAAGCTGGCCATAGTCATCAATAGTGAGCAGGCCGAGAGCACCATTGCCACCCCATGGTCGACAGCAAGCTACGACCAACACTAGACTCGCCAACCTTGTCTAGGAGCTAGCCAGCACTCCACCGCCACTCCCTGTCCTAGCCTCGAGCAATGCTAGCCACTGGACCACACGCCCAAGCCATGCCAAGCTTCTCTGCGAGCATGCCAAGAGCGCGCCTGTGCGCCACCCTCGACACACGCCCACAGATCGCGCACCGCCTTCGCCGCGTGCACGCGTGATCACCACCACCCTAGCAACCCCGCAGACACGCCCGTTCGCCGCCGCGCGGACCACGCGCACTGTGCGCCATCAAAACTTCCGTCAGACACGCTCAGAGCGCCGAAGCGTTCCGACCGATCAGCACCGCCCCACGCCTCGCCACCACGTTGTTGAGCTTCGCCAGGGCGCACAGCACCGCCCCCTACCGTCGCCCACGCCTATAGCCCTCTGTGTTGTCGACCACGACGAGCTCAGCCCGCGCCCGTCGGTCCCCTCTCGCCACTATAAATAGAGGCCTCCCCCGCTCGATTTCTTCACACCATTCCACTCCCCTCTCACCCAGAACCACCCCACCTCACTTTCGGAGCAAGGCGAGCAGAGCAGCGCCGGAATTTCACCGAAGCCCGTCGGTGCTGGATAAGAAGGAAGCCATCGATTGGAGCCGCCCCGGGAGGAGATGCCGATGGCAGGAGAATCGCCGTCGTCCACTTTGTCGTTTTCCCCCATCGACGAATCTCGCCTAAGCCCCGGTGAGCCTCCCACGACCCCCACCTGCCGCGTTAGGGTTCTGTCTCGCCGGCGCTGCCTGACGTGGACGATGAGCTGTAGCCGTTCGATTAGACTTAGATCGTGCGGCCGAGATCACCCCGTACCGCTTCGCGTGTTATGAGCCACTGACGGGTGGTACCCCCTGTCAGCTGAGCCCCGCGCTGCGGAGTGACACTGGGCCGGCCCATTAACCTTTCCCGCGCAGCCCACTCGTTTGAATTTAGCTTTTTCTATTTATATTCAAACCTAGTTCTGTACCCAGTTTCAAAAATCAATCCAGCTCGATTTAGCGAACCAAATTGAATGAAACCAATTTTTTTAGAAAGTTATTGAAATGCTTAATCCAAGCCCATTGGATTCAAATCATTTGGATCTACAGATCAACCTTGGTAAAAATAACAAGTCAGAAGCTTTTCTACATTCAAACATTTTTCAAATTTCAACCATAATAGCTTTTGAGTTGATTCCAACTCTCAAAAATCACATTTGATCATACCTTTCAGAATATATAAAAACATATGGGTTTACTACAGAAATAATATTCAAGTAATAAAAGCATGCCACATAGGCATTTCTAGCCACTTTAATGATTTAAATTAAAAAGGTTAAACCTTATTAAATTGTGACACCACTTTAAATCACATTCCCATGTACTGAAATATGTGGTGATGACATGTGTCAACATGATCCCATGTTTGGTTTGGAGAATATTAAATCTTAAGTAGTTTTTCAATGAGTAGAAATTACTTTTCTAAAAATAAATAAATAAGATAAATGCTTTATTCTTGTGATATTAGTGATGATGCTAGATCATCTATAGAACACCTTTGTGTGAGTATTGAAAGTAGTTAAGTATTGTTTGGTGATTGTGTACCTCGTATTTATTCATAGACGCTAGTACCGACCAAGGATACGAGGAGGAAGGAGGATACTACGAAGAAGAAGCCGAGGAGAACTTCAACCACTGCTCTACACAAGGCAAGCTTATATTGATACTGATGCAAGCCTTACTAATAAAGTTGACCTATGCAAGCTAATACTTGCTTGTTACCATGCCAACTATATGCCTTAAGCATATGTGATCATACCCACTTGATACCCCCTCCTAGTTTTACTTGCAAGCTTTCTACTTTATTTCTTTATCAAAGCTATTACTTAGAGTCTACTTAAGTGACTTGTATATTATAGGAAGATAATTGAAGGTTGCATAAAGAGCACTAAATTTGGCCTAAGCTAGATAATCTTGATGTCATCCTAAGGCATGAGATTGAACCTAGTTAAACTACACTTGTTTACCACCCCTCATTAGTACTCACTCCCACTTGTAGATGCTAGTGCTAAGCATAAAACTTGATCAACTTTAGATGGGAATACTTGGTGGAAAATGGTTATGAAACCTTAGAATGATGAGTCATTCTACTGAGATGTTTTGACATGTGTTTCTGAACACCAGATGATTTTGATGATAAAAATGTTGAGGCATGAGCCTTAGCCCTTTATAAAACTCATGGTTGTCTGGATGCGATACCATTCCAATTTTACCGTACAACCACAATACCCGAAAATTGGGTAGGGCTTGACTGGAAACTTATATACCTTAGTATGGGTTCCCTCACGGCCAAGGTCTGAGCTGAGGCTACCTTGTGAAGATTGTCCACCCGTGCAGTACCCAAGATGACAGTTGGTCATGGTTGGGAGGCCAAACTCACAAGAGAGGTGCTTATACAAGGGCTTATAATTGAAAGGTTAGGATTGATTATCCGCATACTGAGTATGGTGAATTCAGGATTTGTTCCTGACGGATGTATCGAATGTTGTGGTGAAAGTGTACAATCTCTGCAGAGTGTCAAACTATTCGAATAGCCGCGTCCACGGTTATGGACAGTTGGAGTGGCCATACTGTTCCCTCGTCAGATGTTTTCAAAATGACTTGTGAAATGAATTGAGATTTTGATTTGACCACAACAGAGTTGTGATATGAAATACAAGTTCCCATTTAGGTGTTATAAAATTTCAACTAACCTTTCTTGCTTCTGAACTTAGTAGAAGTAAATCTGGCTTTTTGCAAAACAATCCTAGAGCTTAGTGTCCTATTACAAAAAACCCTTCACTTGTTAGTATTAGTTTGCGAGTACTTTAAGAGTACTCATGGCTTTGTCCCTGGCTATTCCTGAAGGGAATATGCCCGAGAGGCAATAATAAAGTGGTTATTATCATATTCCTTGTTTATGATAAATGTTTATTTTACATGCTATAATTGTATTAATACAGAAATGTTAATACATGTGTGTTTAATAAACAAAAAGGAAGTTCCTAGTTATGCCTCTCTTATAAACTAGCTCGTTGATTAACAAGATGATCATAGGTTTCCTGATCATG
The DNA here is from genome assembly GCA_916181665.1 of Avena sativa. NCBI lineage: Eukaryota > Viridiplantae > Streptophyta > Magnoliopsida > Poales > Poaceae > Avena > Avena sativa. Next base: position 366,180,049 of record OV702283.1, on the reverse strand, counting down.
GACATTGGATGTTGTTAATAACGAGGTCACAACATTAGTGTAATGGTGTGATGAACATTCATCCGAAGTATATCATTACGATCAAAGTCATTGAGTTTATATAGCTATAACAACTTACGAAGTGATCCTAATCCTTAGACCATGAGATCATGTCAATCACTAACACCGGAAGAGTTTCTTGATAACATCAAACGTCACACCATAACAGGGTGATTATAAAGATGGGTTCAGAATTACTAAAGTGTTATGTTGAGGCCCATGGATCGAGAGTGGAATTTGTTCATCCCGATGATGGATAGATATGCTCTGGGCCCTCTCGATGATATCACATTGATTAGCTTGCAAGCAAGTGATTTGATCACTAGAATGTTATATCACGGAAACGAGAAAAGAGTGCATGTCAGTAACGTGATCAAACTAGGTATGGAGATACCGATGATCGAATCTCGGACATGTAATATATCGCGAAACAAAGGGATTAAGATACTAGCGTAAAAGGTTCCGACGATCACAAGAAAGTCATCGTTGAATGTGTGGGAGTCAGTATGGGTCTCCAGATCCCGCTTCTGATTATTGATCCGAGAGGGGTCTTGATCATGTCCGCATTATTCGCGAACCGTAGGGTGACACACTTAAGAGACACCGACATCCATTTGGAGCAAAAGTTTCATGCTGAAAATAATAACAAGCGCAGGAATTTATTTCACTAGATACTGAAACGGGTTTTCGGGTGAAATTGCAGAAAGTGTTTCTGCATGTGAAATGAAATACTAGCAAGGGGTTATATGAGAATGTTTGTCATTAAAGTAATTGACAAAATTCTGAATAAATAAAAGGAGTTTTATTTAATGAGAGTTTGCATTAAATTTGGTGGAAATTTAATGGGAATTTGAGTGGGTTTTTTAGTGGAGGGAATTGAAAGGCATTTGAGTGAGTGGAGTGTCCACCCACATGAATGTGGAATAGGTGGGGGCAGCCCCATGTCTGGGCGCATGGCCCCTTGGGTGCCCCCCTCTCCCTATAAAAGGAGCCCCCCTCCCTCTCTCTCACTCACACCTCCTCGTGAAGGATCTCTCTCCCCCTCTAGTATTTATCCCCCATGGTCTCGGACTAGCGAGATACATGCTCCCGGTGGCTATTCGGCAAGAAAGAGTTGTGCTTCCGCTACATCGCTGGAGCGAGGAGGCGGAGGTTGCTCGGTGCCTCGAACATGTGTGCGAGCACGGATGCGCTGCTATTTTGCGGCGCTAGGACTTCCTCTCGATCTTGACATCGGCAAGAGATCGTCTACATCAACCACGAGTTTGGACTCGTTAAGCTTTGTCAGTCTTCAAGGTTATGTTCTCTACGGATATACATTCTCCCGTTGTTTGTATCTAGTAGATAGATCTTGGTACATAGTTGTTCCCATCGTAGGAAAGTTTTTGTTTTCTATGCTGCGAACCCTACAATTCCCGTGGTCAGACTATGAAGAGGAGTACCAGGACGAAGGACCCCAGGAAGGTTACGACAACTAGGATCATCTCCAATCGTCAGCATTGCCTGTGACCCCGAAGATGGATCTTCGCCTAAGCTACCTTTATCATTACGTATTTCCGCTGCTTGAGTTGTACTAAGAACTGGATCATGAGATCCTTATTTGTGTAAGACCTTATGTATGGTTTGTAATGGATGATGTACTGTGGTATCCAATTCTGTTATGTCTCGCAAAAATGGTAATCCTGGGATTGCGATGTATGGCATAACAGGCATCTGGGATTAAAAATCCGGGTGTTGACACAAATCAACCCAATCGCACCCTCGGTTCCCGGCGCTGTTCGTCGACCTCACCGTCGTCTCCGACCTCGCCTCGCCTTATCGACCACACCATCGTGTTCCTGGTGAGTCACTGAATCTCCTCGCATGCGTTCCTGGTGAGCTTCCTAAATCCACGCCACCATGATCACCCGCAAGCACCGCCGCATGAGCTTGTTGTCGGTTGCTCTCCAATGACCAAAAACCAGCGGCGCCACCACTATCTTACTTGCCTTGTTGTTCCGGTTCGAACAAGCCCCTGCACACATGCTCACTCGCCCGCTACTGCCATCCTCGTCGTCGTCTGCCATGCCACCGGCGAGCTGATGTTAGGGTGAGATCACCCTGGCCACGTCATCGAGTTTGACCCCGTCTTTGTCTCGCGTGGCAGATGACATGGCCCTGGGCCCATATGTCATTGTCTCGGAGTAGAAATAGGGTCGGTAACAAAGACATTTAATAATCTGAGAGCTGAGGTGGCCACTGGCCCACTGGTCAGTGACTAGGGCTAGGTGTGGGTGCGGTGTAAAAAGTTATTTCCTTTTAAGAAAGAATAAAAGATATAAATCCAAATATACATATTCCAGAAATTAAATAAAATTATTAAAACTTGTTAAATCTGTAACTTTTGATTTATAGTTCAGAAAAATATGTATAATATATGAAAATGTTTAGAAAAATAAAATCTATAACTTAAAACTATTATTAAACATTATTATGTTAACAATTTAAATAATTATTATTTAATAAAGATGTTAAAGGTAATAAAACTTTGATAATTCCTATTTTAATAATGGTAAATGTTAAGAATATAAATAAATACCAAAAATCTTGGAAAAATAAAAACAATATTTTAAAAACAATAATCTTGTATTACTATTTCACTTAATTAAATATTTATTATTTATTAAGTAATTATAAAGTAATAAGAATTGTCAAAATCATATCTTATTATTTATAAAGCACAAAAATAAATGTAATATACCAAAATGATCACAAAAATAATATATACATGTTAAAAATATAATATTCCACTTTTGAGTTAAATAAAAAATTCAAATACTTTAATAACTCAAATTTAAACTTATTTACTTAATTGATAATTCATATAAGGGTAAATAAAAAATTCTAATATGTCTAAAATTAACCAATTGAGTCTAATAAATAGTATTAGTCTTCAACATAAATAATATGAAGTCCAAATAGTTTAACACATTTTAATTGCAACTTTATTGAATTCTCCTCAACCATAGGTGTGTAATATTTTCTAAAAAGAATCCTTATCAAATTTAAAATCATCGAGAATAATTTGTAGTTAAATAAGAACTTATTTCCTTTACTTTAACCACAAGTTTATCAACATACTAAAACACTATAGTGAACTCATAAGAAATTAAGTAACATTACTCCATGGTTTACAAAGTAAAACCACTCATCCATAAAAGGGATAAGTAATACTATTCCCTTATAAAATCAAGAAAACCATCACATCAAAGAAAAATATAACCATTCTTAAGTACCCTTAAGGCAACATTACCAAGTACACAAAGTACAAATGTTATAAGCATTATACTTTCAAACTATCTATGTTTTAAAGTTAACTTTAGTCTACAAGACTCTAAATATAATACTATAAACATTGTTAGATATTTTATAGTTAACTTTGGTCTGATATAGTTAAGTCATAAAGCATCTCAAGCCCAAAATATTCAAGCAAGCACCAATAACATCGACCAGACTCAACTAATCACAAAGGTTGTTTAGACCTTAGAAAATAAATCTTTTCTTCAAATGTTATTCTTTTTGCCACTTCAAACAAGAACTCTTATATAAGCAATATTGAGTAGCATTTCACATTTGTGTGTGTCCTATTGTTCTATGATATTGTAATTATATGATTGTTTCACACACACTCACAAGCCTTAATAAGAAGCACAAGTATAAAACTCATCTAAAAGTACAACACATTTCAAAGACATCATCCCTAGTATCTAAACCCTAGAACAACGTTATCCCCGGGATTCGCGTTTATAAAGTGCATCACATTACTTATGCATAAGAGCATATTGCTTCTTTAAACATTAGTCCTTACCGGACCAATGATGCTGATTTCAGATATTGGATGTTATATTATCTTGAAGACCGTGAGTGCATAATCTTGCAATCAGAAAAGGCAAGTTCACACTTGCTCATGTCCTTTGGTTATTTTCTATAAAGTATTTTACGAATCCAATGTGGACATCACCTGCATTTGAAAAAGGTCCGAAAACACTATTTTCATAATAATGTGATTATAGGTTATTACAACCATGAGATTGGAATAGGACGGAGAAGTCAGCTATATCTTCTTCCTCTCGCATGAAGCTGGATGTGCAGGTCGTGGCTGTTATCCTCGTAGCGTGCATATTAATAGGTAATTCGTAGAGGATATGCATCATATGGGTGGGAACCCTCAACGTCCCATGATAATTCTGACATCTAACGGTTTGTACAAACCATTGCCGTAATTCCGGATGGCAATGGGTACCCGATACCCGCAAACCCGACGGGTACCCATCTTAAAGGGGGAGGGTTTGGTAAAGAAAAAAAACCCGTGGAGTTGCTTAGCGGTAAAAACTTAGGGTCTGGAGGGGGCGGGTACGGGGGTGCCAAACCCGTACCCGCGTACCCGTGTACCCGCATATGACAACAATCTTGCAGCCACCACCTTGCCTCTAGTCTTTTCTATTAAGATACCTGCTGCCTTCTTTATTTCCCTTCCAGTCCTCCCACCAACCGCCTCGTCTATCCACTCGTTTGTCTCCCGAGCGCCTCCTCTGTTTCTCTCCCAAGCGCATGCGCATCTTGATTCCCCAGTCCTGACTCCCTAACAAGCGCATTCGCTCGTCTCCCGTTCACGGCCGGCACGCTGCCGAGCAGCGACCCAGCTCCACCGCATCGTTTGACCAGCGCCTCACGCCCTCACCTCTTGCGGTCTTGCGTCGCCACCACTCATAATCTTGCGCCGCCACCGCTCGCGGTAGGGGAGAGCGCTGCCGTGCATGCCCCGACACCGCAGCCTCCACGGAAGCTCCACCGCCACCGTCTTGCAGGCCCCAGCACCGCCGCCGTTCAGGCCCCAGATCCTATCGCTAGTCATCTTCACGGGTCCCCATCGGGTCCCGGGTACCCGGCGGGTGGCGGGTCTGGAGGAGAACAAGACCCGATGACGGGTTCGGGGGCGGGTCGCGAGGACAGGGAGGAGGGGCGGGTGCGGGTATGGGGGGCCCGGACCCGGCCCCGAACCCGGCGGGTGCCATCCAGAGCCGTAATCCAATATGTGGGCATGGTGTACACCAAGGAGTGTTCTCTGCCATAATCAAATTGCGTTGTTTATCTTTGATTCTTCTTTGTAAGTTCTTTCTCTCTCTTAAACCTAGAGTGTTCTCTGGATCTTGTGTAAAGAGTGAGTTGTAACCTTTAGCCATGTATTGGACCCACTGTGTTTCTGTTGTGCCATTCTGAGGGATGTAATATTAGTGAACGATGTTTCATTGGTGTTATGTCAATGACTATAGTATACTACATCATGTAGTGGTATGCTGGGTCACCGCAAAATGGTAACATTATCATTATACTCACATTTAAAGGGTAGGTGTTTATACCTCCTACAGCAGCAAGCTTTATCGAAGCAATAAGTAACATTATAAGTAGAGCACACGTCTCTAGCAATAGTATTCAACCTATCAATTTGCTCCCATAAGTGTTTCCATTTTTGTGACAAACGGTGTTCCTTATAATAATACTTTTGTTCTTCTGTGAACGCACCTTGCCAATAAGAACTAGTTTCAAAGAAACCATCCATTGATAGAAATCATGACCACGCATGGAAATAACACACCAGTAACTAGAGTAGGAACTATTTTTTTGTGTTTTTGAAAGAAAGCAAACCAAACTAAACTAAATTTTTTGGAGTTTTTGAAAAGAGGCAAACAAAAACAAGCAAAAGAAACTAAGCAAACTAAAAACAACATAAAGAGAAAGGAAGTGGAGGACTCCCCTTGTGAAGACGTCCTTAGCCTCCCCGGCAACAACGCGAGAAAAAGGCTTGATGAGTGCAGCAGCACTTCGTTGGGAGACCCAAAGTGGAAGGTATGATGCAGTTCAGCAGGCAAGTTTCCCTCAGTAAGAAACCAAGGTTATCGAACCAGTAGGAGGAAGGAAACGCCGCAAAGGTGCTGCAAGCAACGTGGATACCTGCACAACACAAACTCCAGACTTTGCCCCAACTAACAGTGAAGTTGTCAATCTCACCGGTTGCTGTAACAAAGGATTAAACGTATGGTGTGGAACGTAATGGTTTGCAGCAAGTAAACAAGTAACAGTGGAAGATGTATCAATGGTAAAGATTGGACCGGGGTCTATAGTTCACTAGAGATGCTCTCCTTAGATAAACAACATGGCATGAAGGGTAAACAAATTACAACAGGGCAATTGACAGGAACTGAGCAAGGCATAACAATGCAGTACCAGACAAAAAGATCCTATGAGATTCGATTGGGAAATACAACAATATACATAGACAGCCATCCAACTGAATCTATGACTAGAAGTCCACCTTCAGGTTATCATCCGAACCCCCTCCAGTATTAAGTTGCAAGCAACAGACAACTGCTTTAAGCAAAGTGTCTAAGGTAAACAATCCACTTATTCCATGAACACGAGACCGTTGTTTTGTCCCTAGTAGCAACAACACACCTACAACCGAAGAGATTTCTGTCACTTCCCTTGGAAACTAGAGGCATGAACCCACTATCGAGCATAAATACCCCCTCTTGGAGTCACTAGCAACTACTCGGCCAAGATAGCTACTAACAACGAAGAGCATGCAAGATCACAAACAACACAGACATGATATCAAATAGACAAAACCATTAATCAATTTCACATAGTAATCTCAATATCCATCGGATCCCTGCAAACACAACATGCATGATTACAAATAGATTAGATCTTGATCATGAACGGAGATCACAACATCTATACATGAAAGCACAAGGAGGAGATACAACCATCTAGCTACTACATGGACCCATAGTCTAAGGTGGAACTAGTCACACATCATACTAGAGAGAAGGCCTCCGGGATGATCTCCCCTCTGGCAGGGTGTCGGGAAGAACTTCAGATCCCCCTGATACGTAGGAAACGTATCTATAATTTTTGATGCTCCATGCTTGTTTAGTATCTACTTTGCTTTGCTTTGTCTACACTTTGAGGTGTTTTTATATGTTTTCTGGTACTAACCTATTAACAAGTTGCCACAGTGCCAGTTGCCTGTTTTCTGCTGTTTTTGGTTCCATAAAAGCTAGTAAAGAAATATTCTCGTAATTGGACGGGACAAACGTCAAAGTCAATAACTTTTCATGGGGAACAAGAAGTCCAGAGGGGATACGGAGAGGTGTGCCAGGGCATCTAGACCCCCTAGGCGCGAGTGGGCCCTGCCCCGTGCCTAGGCAGGGTGTGGGGCCCCTGGCCACCGCCTCGGCCTCCCCCTTCACCTATAAGAAGCCCCCGATGCAGAAACCCTAAGCACCCAATCAATATTCCATGAAACCTTCTGTAGCCGCCGCCACCGTCGTCCCTAGATTGGGGGGATCTGACTTCTTCCCGGCACCCTGCTGGATGGGAGATCATCTCGGAGGCCTTCTCTCGGGTATGATGCGTGAGTAGTTCCACCTTGGACTATGGGTCCATGTAGTAGCTAGATGGTTGTATATCCTCCTTGTGCTTTCATGTATAGATCTTGTGAGCTCCGTTCATGATCAAGATCCAATTGATTTGTAATCATGCATGTTGTGTTTGCGGGGATCCGATGGATATTGAGATTATTATGTTGGTTTGATTAATGGTTTTGTCTTTATGATTCTATCATGTATGTGTTGTTTGTGATCTTGCACGCTCTCTGTTGTTAGTAGCTATCTTAGCCAAGTAGTTGCTAGTGACTCCAAGAGGGGGTATTTATGCTCGATAGTGGGTTCATGCCTCTAGTTTCCAAGGGAAGTGACAGAAATCTCTTCGGTTGTAGATGTGTTGTTGCTACTACGTAGAAAACAATAGTCTCTTGTTCATGGAACATGTGGACTGTTTACCGTACACACTTTGCTTAGAGCAGTTGTTTGTTGCTTGCAACTTAATACTAGAGGGGGTTCGGATGATAACCTGAAGGTGGACTTCTAGTCATAGATGCAGTTGGATGGCGGTCTATGTATCTTGTTGTATTGCCCAATCGAATCTCATAGGATCTTTCTAACTAGTAATTGCATTGTTATGCCTTGCTCAGTTCCTGTCAATTGCCCTGTTGTAATTTGTTTACCCTTCATGACATGTTGTTTATCTAAGGAGAGCACCTCTAGTGAACTATGGACCCCGGTCCAATCTTTACCATTGATACATCTTCCACTATTACTTGTTTACTTGCTGCAAACCATTACCTTCCACATAGTACGTTTAATCCTTTGTTACAACAAACCGGTGAGCTTGACAACCTCACTAATTCGTTGGGGCAAAGTCTTGAGTTTGTGTTGTGCAGGTCTCCGCGTTGCTTGCAACACCTGTGTGACGTTTCCTTCCTCCTACTGGTTCGATAACCTCGGTTTCTTACTGAGGGAAAACTTGTTGTTGTGCTGCTTCACACCTTGCTCTTGGGGTTCCCAACGAAGCGCTCCTACATCAACTCAGCGCTGCATCACCCCTCGATCTAGGGACGATGGTGGCAGCGGCTACAGAAGATTTCGTGGAGTTTTGATCGGGTTCCTAGGGTTTGTGCATCGAGGGATTCTTATAGGAGAAGAGGCGAGGCTGGGAGGCAGCCAGGGGGCCCACACCCTACCCAGGCGCGAGGTGGGCCCACTCGCGCCTAGGGGGTGCGGCCGCCCTAGTTTGCCTCTCCGTCTCGTCTTCTGGCTTCGTGTCCCCCACGGTAAAATATTGACTTTGGCTTTTGTCCCGTCCAATTCCGAGAATATTAATTTTCTGCCTTTCTGGAACCAAAAACAGAAGAAAACAGGCAACTGACACTGTGGAAACTTGTTAATAGGTTAGTTCCAGAAAAGATATAAAACACCTTAAAGTGTAGACAAAGCAAAGCAGAGTGGATACTAAACAAGCATGGAGCATCAAAAATTATAGATACGTTTCCGACGTATCAAGCATCCCCAAGCTTAACTCTTGCTCGTCCTCGAGTAGGTAAGTGATAAAAATAATATTTTTTGTGGTGACATGCACCATCAGAACCAAGATCAAACCATTTGCAAGCATTGAGAATTGGGAACAAATAACTCTAAACATGTGCATGAAACATGGAGTTCTAACAATAGGACATAGTAACTATACATGCAACATGAAAGGCTACAAACAAAGATCATGAATAACATGCATTGAAAAATGTTTGTTTGTTTCACATACAGAAAACATGGCATAGTGGCATTCAGCTTGTCCCTTATAGAGTAGCAAATAGATGCATAGGACACCTTCAAAGTTCACAAGGGTGACTAGAAACAAATAGCACAAGAACAAGTAATATCACAATATGCATCAATCAATAAGTTTTGGGACACTGCACACAGAATAACCACTATGCTCTCTTAATGGTGCCTAAAAGTAGAAGGTGGAGACTCAAATAATGGTGGAAGAAAAGGCCCTTCACAAAGGTAAGCAAGGATTTCAAGTTTCAAAAAGAGCTTCCAAAAATTATGGTACTTGTTAGCTTTCATCCCTCATTGCCCCTATCATAAGCATCTTTAAGTGATTAAGGTTAAAGTGAACAAAGATGGAGTATATGCTTGACAAAGTATAAGTTGGCAATCTCAAGTCCCTTGAATACGAGGGTCACACCTCATGCTACTCAACTTCAGTCACCTATAAGTTCTTGTCATTGTAAGTACATGCGTATCATAGAGAACCGCCAACGGGTACCCCTTGCACATGGTACAAGATCTATCCCATAACCAAAATGACAAGGCAAGCAGACAATGAGCATCTCAGCGATCTTTTTATTTACTATATGCATAGCTTTTTATTGAGGATGCTTCATAGATAGCTCACTATGGTGATGTTGCAAGTTTCCACCATGATTAGGCATGGCTTAGGCTAGCGGCCAAGGCGTTTCTCTAACACAAAATACGTACTCCATGGACTTACAAGTTCCCTTTTTGTTTCACACCGGTGACATCCATAGACAAAAGAGAATCATATCAACTGAGTACAAAGTACAAGTGCAATGTTGAAAACGTTCCCCGTGACAGCACGGTTCTGCTAATTCCAATGTATAAGTGCAAGCATATACAACATAGATGACACAATGGTTCAAGTTTATTAGGGGCAAAGAATATAAAGTGTGCCATCAAGTTTGTGAGGGCTTTAATCACTAAGTTTTCACATAACAAAATACTTTTTTATTGGAAGATAGCTGAAAATAAGAATATACTTGGAATGGTGTAACACACCATGCATAAGAGTTTATAGTGGACACTTTGGAATAACTGGGTTTCTTGGGAGTTGGAAGCATGAGTAGAACTTACTCATACAAGTGGAGGCTAGCAAAATACTGGGAGCAACCAACTAAGAGAGCAATAATGGCCATAATCATGCAGAGCAACAAAACATTACTAATCAAAGCATAGGGTGGTACTACAAGTCAAGGACTAAATGATCATATAGGCTATGGTGACTTGTTCATAGTCATAACATGGTGTGAGCATGTGCCAAGTCAACCCAAATAAAGCATCAAAGGAGAATACCACAATACTATGCTTTTGCATGCTAAAACAACGCATAATTTCTTCAAGGCACACTAAGCAATCCCAATTGTATAGACCAAGACATGCTACAGCAATAATCACTAAGAATAAGGCCAAAACAACACCTAGCATGTCATGCTAAAGTCTAAGTCACAGTCAATACAAGCTCCTCTGGCACTTTCAAGCAGGAACTTCCTACTCCTTTCCAACACCAAGCAGCTTATTTGAAACAACACAGCGAGAACGGGGGTCCAAACTACTTTATTCAAGCAAACTAAACAAACTAAGCAAACCAAACAAAAACTAATATGCTCCAAGAATAACACAACTTGTGCATGAAACAATAAAAACGAAGTGTCTAGACAGACCTGAGCTTTTTTATTGATGAAGAAGGGGATGCCTTGGGCATCCCCAAGATTTGACGCTTGTACCTCTTGGATATTTCTTGGGGTGACACCGGGGTGGTATCCCCAAGCTTGAGATTTTTTCCATTCTTCATCTTATTACATCATTCTTTCTCTACACCTAAAAAATTTCCTTCATACAATCTTCATTAGCAACATTAGTGTATTCAAAAGATAATAGACCCTTGGGTAAAGCTTTGGAACAGCAAGACTTTTCACTAAAAACACATGCTACTATAGCAACTCCTTCAAAAAGCTTAATTCCCCAAAAGAGAACTCAAAAAGGAATCAATAAGGAGCAAATGCAAATAATGGCAGAAATCTGTCAAAACAGACCAGCAGGTAGAAACCTATTTTTTAGAAAATCTTATGTTGATCAAATCAAAAAGTGTTGAACTAAAAAAAGTTAGCTAACATACTGGGGGATTTATTCGTACATTTTCAGCTCAATCCGAATTACAGAGACTCCTCATGAATTTTTATGGTGGAGGACAGAAATCTGTTTAGGGACAGCAACTCCCCAAATCTTACTTCCCTCTCATTAGAGTTCATTCTTGGCACAAAAAATAAACAAAAAGGATAAGGAGAGGTCATTACAGAAGTAATAACCTCTAAGACTCAAGTAAACTCTTGGGTTATCTCCCAACAAATACTTTTCTTTAACGCCTTTAAGTTAGGCTTGTTAGCTTGAGAAGAAGCTCACATAAAAATTATGAATTGAAGTCAAAGAGAGCATCCAGAAGCAAATTCAAAACACATTAAGTCTAACCCACTTCCTATGCATAGGAACTTGTAATAAAATAAATTCACAAAGAACAAAGTGACATGCATAGGAAGGTAAATCAAGAGTAACTTCAAAACTTTCAGCACATAGGGAGGTGTTTCAGTACCATGAAAACTTCTATAACCATATTTTCCTCTCTCATAATAATTTTCAGTAGCCTCACGAATAAACTCAACAATATAACTATCACATAAATCAGGCTTTTCATGAGCTACAAACACATAATTTCCATCAAGCTCAAAAATAGTGGGATTAATACCTTCACAGGTTTTACCCAAAGTAGATATTTCAAAGGGATCCACAGGAACATAACATTCATCCTCCTTTGGTAAGCATGGGGGACAATCAAATAATGTAAGGGATAAAGAGTCATTCTCATTAGAAGGTAGGCATGGGTAGATAATCCATTCTTCCTCCTTTTGTTCATCACTCTCCTCCTCTTTTTCATCTAATAAGCTTCCAGTTTCAACAATTTTTTCTTCCATCAGCTCCTGCAAGGCATTAGTCTCTTCCATTTGTGGAAAGCATCTATTAAAATATTCAAGAATATAGCCATTTTATTCCTTGTAATTATCAAAGAAAAATTTGAGTATCTCATAAACCTCATCTTCATAAGGCGCATCATCAGTATTTTCAAGCAAACTGGCAATTTTAAATGCACCCTTGAAAGCAATAAATTCTTCAATCTGTTCCACATCATAAAAGTCATAATTTCCTTTAACATAAGAGGAAATGGTAACATTATCATTATACTCACATTGAAAGGGTAGGTTTTTATACCTCCTGTAGCAGCAAGCTTTATCAAAGCAATAAGTAACATTATAAGTAGAGCACACGTCTCTAGCAATAGTATTCAACCTATCAATTTGTTCCCATAAGTGTTTCCCTTTTTGTGGCAAACGGTGTTCCTTATAATAATACTTTTGTTCTTTCGTGAACCCACCTTGCCAATAAGAACTAGTTTCAAAGAAACCATCCATAGATAGAAAGAATGACCAATCAAGGCAATAACACACCAGTAACTAGAGTAGGAACAAAAAAATTTGTGTTTTTGAAAGAAAGCAAACCAATCTAAACTATTTTTTTGGAGTTTTTGAAAAGAGGCAAACAAAACCAAGCAAAAGAAACTAAGCAAACCAAAAACAAAGTAAAGTGAAAGGAAGTGGAGGACTCCCCTTGTGAATACGTCCTTAGCCTCCCCGGCAACGGTGCCAGAAAAAGGCTTGATGAGTGCAGCAGCACTTCGTTGGGACACCCCAAGTGGAGGGTATGATGCAGTTCAACAGGCAAGTTTCCCTCAGTAAGAAACCAAGGTTATCGAACCAGTAGGAGGAAGGAAACGCCCCAAAGGTGCTGCAAGCAACATGGAGACCTGCACAACACAAACTCAAGACTTTGCCCCAACTAACAGTGAGGTTGTTCATCTCATCGGTTGTTGTAACAAAGGATTAAACGTATGGTGTGGAAGGTAATGGTTTGCAACAAGTAAACAAGTAACAGTGGAAGATGTGTCAATGGTAAAGGTTGGACCGGGGTCCATAGTTCACTAGAGGTGCTTTCCTTAGATAAACAACATGGCATGAAGGGTAAACAAATTACAGCAGGGCAATTGACAGGAACTGAGCAAGGCATAACAATGCAATACCAGACAAAAATATCCTATGAGATTCGATTAGGCAATACAACAATATACATAGACCGCCATCCAACTGCATCTATGACTAGAAGTCCACCTTCAGGTTATCATCCGAACCCCCTCCAGTATTAAGTTGCAAGCAACAGACAACTGTTTTAAGCAAAGTGTGTAAGGTAAACAATCCACTTGTTCCATGAACAAGAGACCGTTGTTTTCTCCCTAGTAGCAACAACACATCTACAACCGAAGAGATTTCTGTCACTTCCCTTGGAAACTAGAGGCATGAACCCACTATCGAGCATAAATACCCCCTCTTGGAGTCACTAGCAACTACTCGGCCAAGATAGCTACTAACAACGGAGAGCATGCAATATCACAAACAACATAGACATGATAGTATCATAAACAAAACCATCAATCAATTGGACATAGTAATCTCAATATCCATCGGATCCCTGCAAACGCAACATGCATGATTACAAATAGATTAGATCTTGATCATAAACGGAGCTCACAAGGTCTATACATGAAAGAAAAAGGAGGAGATACAACCATCTAGCTACTACATGGACCCATAGTCCAAGGTGGAACTACTCACGCATCATACGGGAGAGAAGGCCTCCGGGATGATCTCCCCTCTGGCAGGGTGCCGGGAAGAACTTCAGATCCCCCGATCTAGGGACAACGGTGGAGGCGGCTAGAGAAGGTTTCGTGGAGTTTTGATCGGGTTCCTAGGGTTTATGCATCAGAGGCTTCTTATAGGCGAAGAGGCGAGGCTGGGAGGCCACCAGGGGGCCCACACCCTACCCAGGTGCGGGGTGGGCCCACCCGCGCCTAGGGGTGCGACCGCCCTGGGTCGCCTCTCCGTCTCGTCTTCTGGTTTCGTGTCCCCCACGGTAAAATATTGACTTTGGCTTTTGTCCTGTCCAATTCCGAGAATATTGATTTTCTGCCTTTCTAGAACAAAAAACAGAAGAAAACAGGCAACTGGCAATGTGGCAACTTGTTAATAGGTTAGTTCCAGAAAAGATATAAAAACACCTCAAAGTGTAGACAAAGCAAAACAAAGTGGATACTAAACAAGCATGTAGCATCAAAAATTATAGATATGTTTCCGATGTATCACACGTACGCCATAGGGGTATCCCAACGGCGAGTTTAGAGACGTGGAAAAATACGGAGAGCGTCTGGGATGGCTTGACACAATTTACCTAGGTTCAGATCCCACGACGGTGGCAGGATACTACTCCTGCTATAAATCACTATAATGGCAATACACCGAGTTACAGGATTGCGGGATTCGCTGTATGCGAGTAGTGCTATGCACTTGTCTATGAGATTGTTCTTGTCTCCTAAAGGCTCCCGTAGGCCGGCTTATAAGAGCGCCAGGACCTAGGGTTACATGGAGAGTCCTAGCCGGATACGGTTACAGAGTCCTAGACTAACACTAACTAGTATTCGTGTCCTCCAAGGCGCCGGCTTCCATCTTAGGCGGTGGCACGCTGCCTTCCATCTCCAGGCTGGACCTTCTTCTTGTCTATCAACAACTGGGCTGCCCGGTTATGCCATAGGCCTAACCACCAACTGTGGGCCACCCGGGCTTGTCGGTATGAGACTATGTCATATGTATACCTATTTGGTATATCCACAATAGTAGCCCCGGGAGTTCTTCAAGATCTCCGCGTTCCTCCGTATAGCCTTAAGCGTAAGTATCACGTCTTGAATTTGTAGGCGTGCTTCGTGAAGAATCTTGGAGAGCTCCCATATCATATTCTCAGACGACTAAGCCTAGTCAGATAGTTGCTTGTATGCTTCTGCGAACGATTTCAAGGCGGAGAACTCTCTAAAAAATCGTTAGTGATTCTTCCAAGCTCTAGGAAAGTCTTTAATATTATCATCCATGCAGGACGGTATGTAAGCCAGAAAAAAACACGGCTACCGGGTCACGATTGTACAGGCTGCCAAACTACCGACTTAGAGCCAGAAAAGTCACAGACATAAGAGCTTGACGAATAAAGGTCTTTTAGAGCATCTCATATCATGGACGTTTAGGCTATCGAGCCATGTAACCCAGGAAACTTACGTGAAAGCAAAGTTGATGTCAAGCCCCCAACTTTCGCTAGCCAGATTTTTCACCGTCTTGAAAGTTTTATTGACATAACCATATGTAGCCCCCAAGCATTGAGTCGGCTTCGTCGAAGATGGCTTGATACACAAAAGAACATGCATAATTGTACATCAAACGGTTGTAGCCCCCGAGCGCCAAGTCGGAGTTTCGAAAGAAAATCGTCTTGGTGCTCTCAGAGTAGCTTTAGTAAAAATGTCAATAGTGTAGCCCCCGAGCATCAAGTCGGAAATTATTTCGGCTTGGTGCTCCAAAGAGAACTTCACAAAAATTCAGTATTGGTGTAGCCCCCAAGCGTCAAGATGGAATTCACTTAAATTTTCCGGCTTGATGCTCAAAGAGAACTTTCACCATATCTTGTAGATCAACGTACTATAGCCCCCGAGGATTGTTCCGACTTGATGCTCAAAGAGGGACAAAGATCCTAATATGTCAAGCCCCCAGGCATCGAGTCGACTTGCTCAAAGACGGCTCAAGTCTTGATCAACAATTGCGATTGCAGCCCCCGAGATGTCAAGCCTAGTGAAAATCTGGCTCAAAACACCTTAATTCTGAGAAATGCGGCAATATTCAAGCGTCATGTACCTGAAACATAAACATGAAAATACAAATGTATTAAATTGTTCCTTTAATTATGTTCAACAAACAAATGTAAGGCGGAATAAATATGCCCATTGAACAAATGCATTAAAGCTGAAACAATACAGCAGTTGAACACATAAAACTATTTAGGAGAAAAAACTCAACTAATTTGAACAGTTTATGTAAAATTTTGTTTAAGCAAGTGTTGAATTATCCATTATTCTTGTTTTTATACTTGACCTTTCGTGAGACGGAAGACTCACAGCACAGAACCATGTCCTTAGGTGATGATGCCTAATGGCACCATCCAGAACCCAAGGTCAAAACGCCGGCTTTGAGTGCCGAAAAGTCACTACTCCAGAATTCACATAAAAACAACAGAAAACGTCTATCCAGAAAACTTAAGCTAACGCCTGAAGGCGTGTTTTTTTCATGGTACTGGGGCCTTTAAACGGCAAGTTATTAAAAAAAATTATACTCACGAGCGCAAGGCAAATATTGGAAAAGGTATGATAAAAACGAAAGCGGTAAAAAGACTCAGAATATGAGTGAACCAATCTTAATCTCATGATCATGAACAAAAATAATGAATATAAATATGTATAAGTACTTAGCTGTTTAAATGAAGTAGGTGGTGCCCGCGGCGAAGACAGGATGAAGCCGGAAAATCCAGGTACATCAAAAACCGGCTACAGCAAAGTCGAAAGAACCGCAGCCAAATTTGGCCACGTCGAAGGTGCATGCGTTGGAAAACCGTCATGTAGCAATTAGCTTCCTATGATCATGCATGTAGTTAGCGCTCACGCCGCTTCCATGTATGGACGGGAAGATCGCTAATTCCTTGGATACATGAGTACATGAGTGGCAATACTAGTTGTCCATGATTTTGCTTTTTTCCTGAACCTGACAATGCATGTAGATTGAACCATCGCGCCTTTGAATTAATCCTAGATGGCGTGGCCATCCAAGTTTGGCTGAATTGATGCGATCGATATGTGTGCAGCACCAACAGACCGATCACGTCTCAGCTTGCAACTCGGATCAAACCAGCACGAATACGACAATGATTCGAATCAGCCGAGTTGCTCATCTTATGAATCGTACGCACGCCCGGAGCAATGGAGCCACATGCCGGTGGAAATATCAGCAGTGCTCACGAGCCCATGCAGGGATGCGCCAAAGTTGCAGATGCGTTGATGAAGATTTCCGCGATATCGCCAACTTTGACATACGCTCGAGAGGAGAGATATAAACCCTCTTCATACTCTCAAGAGCCACGACGAAGCCAGAGCGCCGGCGGAGATGCAATTTGGCCGTCGTCGAAGACGGCGAAGGATCCCGCCCGGATCCATGTTGTAAGCGCCTCTTGCCCCACGGTGGGCGCCAACTGTCGTGGTATTGCCGACACGTACGCCATAGGGGTATCCCAACGGAGAGCGTCCGGGATGGCTTGACATAGTTTACCCAGGTTCAGATCTCATGGCGGTGGCGGGATCCTACTCCTACTATAAATCATTATAATAGCAATACGCCGAGTTACAGGATTGTGGGGTTTGCTGTGTGCGAGTAGTGATATGCACTTGTCTATGAGATTGTTCTTGTCTCCTAAACGCTCCCGTATGCCGGCTTATAAGAGCGCCAGGACCTAGGGTTACATGGAGAGTCCTAGCCGGATACGGTTACAGAGTCCTAGACTAACACTAACTAGTCTTCATGTCCTCCAAGGCGTCGGCTTCCATCTTAGACGGTGGCACGCCGCCTTCCATCTCCAGGCTGGACCTCCGTCTTGTCTATCAACAACTAGGCCACAAGGTTATGCCATAGGCCTAACCACCAACTGTGGGTCACCCGGGCTTGCCGGTATGAGACTATGCCATAAGTATACCTATTTGGTATATCCACAACATTAAGCTTAGGGATGCTTGATACGTCGTAAACGTATCTATAATTTTTGATGCTCCATGCTTGTTTTGTATAAACTTTCTTATGTTTTGTCTACACTTTGAGGTATTTTTATACATTTTCTGGAACTAACCTATTGACAAGATGCCGCAGTTCCAGTTGCCTAGTTTCCGAAAATATAGTAAGGAAATATTCTCGGAATTGGACGAAATGAAGACCGATGTTCCTATTTTTTCAGACACGAAAAAGAGTCCAAAGAAGAGATGGAGGAGGGCCAGGAGGCAGCCACACCCCCTGGTGGCGCCCCCTGTACGCGCCGGGGTGTGGTGTGGGCCCCTGGTCCACTTCCTTACATCGCCCTTCCGCCTATATAAAGCCTCCGATGCAAAAACCCTAAAGGAATTGGTCTCCATCCACGAAAGTTCCGCAGCGCCGCCGCCATCGAAGAGGAGATTTGGGGGACAAAAGTCTCTGTTCCGGCAGCCTGCTGGGACGGGGAATTTCCCCCGGAGCCATCTCCATCGATTTCCACCACCATCTCCATCGCCTTTGCTGATTCCCATGATGAGGAGGGAGTATTTCTCCCTAGAGGCTAACGGTTCTACTGGTAGCTATGTGTTCATCTCTCTCTCTATGCGTGATCTTATTTTGGTCATGAGCTTTGTAATCAAGTAGATCTACTCTGCTACTCAAGTGCTTTAATTGTAATCTCCGGTTATCCCCACGTGTGTGAAGTTGACAGTGTGCACACCGTGTGGCACTTAGGCTAAAGATTATAGAAATACTTACCATGAGTTATATTTTGAGTTGGATGTCTCTATGAAATTGTGGTGTTTGTTGGAACCATGTAGCGCTCAAGGTGACAGTGTGGGGTTACCTAGATGGGGAATGCGAACTTTAAGGAGAGTTTTTGTAGCCCTACCATGGATTAGAGTTGTCCAACCGGAGAGTAGTTCAGAGTAGCATAATGAAGAGAAGATATTTATATGAGAGTGTCCACCAGCGAAAGTATGATCCCTAGGCCTTGTTTCTAAGCATTGAAACACCGTTTACAACTAGGCCTATTACATGTTTGCTTGCTGCCATCTTTATTTCAGATTGCAATTACCACTTATAATCATCCATATTACTTGTATTTCACTACCTCTTCGCCGAACTAGTGCACCTATACACCTGATAAGTGTATTGGGTGTGTTGGGGACACAAGAGACTTCTTATATCTTGATTGCAGGTTGCTTGAGAGGGATACCTTTGACCACTTCCTCCCTGAGTTCGATAAACCTTGGGTGATCCACTTAAGGGAAACTTGCTGTTGTTCTACAAACGTCTGCACTTGGAGGCCCAACACTGTCTACAAGAATAGAAGCGTGCATAGACATTATCGGCCTAATACAAGACGGGAAAAATACAAAGCACGATATTGTACCCTAATCGACCTGGCTGGCGCAGGTTTGGAACCGCCTACCGCTATGTGTGGACGCGTCAACTAAATGCCTATACGGCCTATGTGATTTATCTAGATATTACATCAAATGCAAACTACTTAAAATTATTACATATTATCAACTTAAGGGAAAGAAAATTCAGCATTTTAGTTGACAAATCGAGTTGATAGCAGTCCTCAATTTGCTTTCTGCATCTATCACCTGCATCTCCCTTTTGAGTGACATCTACATTCGAAAACAACCTTGAGACATGATCTTGTAGCCCCCTCTTTAGTGGCGATAGTAATAATTACAATCTGAAACTAAGTAATAACAAGTTAATACATCAAACAAGGCAAACTACTCATTTAACTGATACGACATGAGCTATGAACTGGAGTTTACTACTGGTCAATGGTTCAAATATATTGACCATCACGTCAAACAAACAGGGCAAACAAACATTAAGCAATTGTGCCTACCGTGAAACGTGAAATATAACAATGTGTGTGGTTTAGAATTTCAGCAAATATAAACTAGCCAGGTCAAACCAGAAGAATAAACCAGACAATGGCATGCAATTACTATCATAGCTAAGAATAAACGAGACAAAAATTATAATAGCATCATGCGAGACCTTGTAGAGCAGGAATGCAAATCACAAATGAACTATATAGTAGAGGATAGTTATGTCGTTACTTAGGACAAACCAGAACCAGATACGAAATATAATGGTGTCGCTTGTAAACCTGTAAAACAGGACAGGCAAGCATTAGACAAGTGTGTCTACAATGAAATGAGCAATCAAACAAAGTGTTTCTTAGAATTTCAGCAATTATAAACTAGCCAGGTTATTTCAACAAATATATATGGAAACAGTTGTATATCCTAGAAAGCAAGAGGCGTTAGTTGACTCAGAATTTGCGGTGAGCTACACAATGGGATGCAGTTAGTGTTGTACCTAAGAATGAACCAGATATAAATTATAATGGCATCGTACCAGAACTTGTAGAGCAGGAATGCAAACCATAAATGAACTACACAGTATAGGATAGTTATGTCGTTGCTTAGGATGAACCAGCACCAGATTAGAAATGTAATAGCGTCTCTGGAAAACCTGTAGAAGAGGACAAGCAAGCATTAGACAAGTGTTCCTACAATGAAATGAGTAATTAATCAAAGTGTTTCTTAGAATTTCAGTAAATATAAACTAGCCAGGTCATTTTAACAAATATATATGGAAACAGTCGTTTATCCTGGAATGCAAGAGACATTGGGTGACCCAGAATTTGCGGTGAGCTACACAATGGGCATGCAGTTACTGTCATAGCTATGAACCGAATAGAAATTATAATGGCATCATAAGAGAACTAGTGGAGCAAGAATACAAACCATGAATGAACTATATATAGAGGATAGCTATGTCGCTACTTAGGACAAACCATTAGATATGAAATATAATGGCATTGCTTGTGAACATGTAGAACAAGACAAGCAAGCATTACACAAGTGTGCCTGCAATGAACCGAGCAATCACACAGAGTGTTTCCTAAAATTTTAGCAAATATAAACTATCTAGGTCATTGCAACAAATATATATGGAAGCAGTATTATATCCTGAAATGCAAGAGACGTTGGTTGACTCAGAAATTGCGGTGAGCTAAACAATGGGCATGTAGTTACTTTTGTAGCTAAGAATGAACAAGACAGAAATTATAATGGAATCAAGCGAGAACTTGCAGAGCGGAACGCAAACCACGAATGAACTACACAATGGAGGATAGTTATATTGTTGCTTAGGATAAACCAGCACCAGATTATAAATATAATGGCATCTCTTGCAAATATGTAGAAGAGGACAAGCAAGCATTAGACAAGTGTGCCTACAATGAAATGAGCAATCAATCAAAGTGTTTCTTAGAATTTCAGAACATATAAACAGGTCAGGTCATTTTCAACAAATATATATTGAAGCGGTCGTTTATCCTGGAATGCAATGCGTGATCTAGAATTTGCGGTGAGCTACACAATGGGCATGTAGTTACTGTCGTAGCTAGGAACCACATAGAAATTATAAAGGCATCATAAGAGAACTTGTTGAGCAAGAATACAAACTATGAATGAACTATATATACAGTATAGGATAGTTATGTCGCTACTTAGGATGAACCATTAGATATAAAATATAATGGCATTGCTTGTAAACCTGTAGAACAGGACAAGGAAGCATTACACAAGTGTGTCTACAAATGAATTGAGCAATCGAACAGAGTGTTTTCTATAATTCCAGCAAATATAAACTAGTCAGGTCATTTTAACAAATATATATGGAAGTAGTAGTATATCCTGGAATGCAAGAGATGTTGGGTGACTCAGAATTTGCAGTGAGTGATGAGTGCATATTTGCATCATGTTTTACATTGTTATTTTGCATTATAGATGTAGGATTTTGGTATTTTACGGCGTTTGCGTGTACTTTTTATGTTTATTTTCACCATGATCAGATCAGATGATGGATCCAAAGGACACAATTTTTGAAGCAGTTGTACTGGAGAGAAAAGGAGCGAAAAACTACGTAAATTGCTTATCTGGGGAATATTAATAATACCAGAAGAAAACCTGAAGCGAGAAGTAGAGACAGAAGAGTTGACGACCAACTATACAGCGGGCCGCCGGGCGCCACCTCCGCCTCCTCAAATAGTTTCACCCCGTGCAACTGGTTTGGAGAGACGACATACAAAACACACATAAATCGCTGAAACCTAACCTCTGGAAGGCATCTAGAGGGGGAACTTGCCCTACGGATCCATCTTCGCCCTACGTAGATCTGGGAGGCCAAGGCATCGATCTCCAACTTCATCATCCGCTGCATCTTCATCATCACCGTCATCTCCATCCATCCCATCTAGATCTTATTGTAATTCTTGCACTAGTTGTGGATTTATACAAGTACTATTTATCAATGATCGCTTCCATTACCATTACTATGATGCTGTTTGCCTCCATGTCTGAGTATATCATTAGTTCTTGGGGAGATGAAGAAACCCTAGTATGAGATTAAAATAAGATAAAGTATATTATGATATTCATCGCTGTGAGCATGTGTTAGATTGTCTAAATCTTGATGTTGGGAGAAGTCGACAAGTCCAATATTTGCCTCTTGTGGGGACTTGATGTAGGGAACTAATTGTTGATAGACGGAGGGATGTTAGCACTTATAGTGACTATAAAGCTATTGGCACCCCATACGTATCAACTTAGGAATCGAGGAAACTCACAAAACACTATCCATTCCATGGGATACGTCCTGTGGGATTACGTCCCTTAATAGCGCGGTAATTCAATTGATGTTCATTGCTGACTGTGTGGTTATGAGGATGACTTGGGCAGTGGTTGCGGCCTCTTTGTCCAAATATGGAGTTCCTCCCACACATATATAGTTGATAATTTTCATGATGATAATCTTTACCTTAGCCCTTTATAATGCTAGTGGTGTATCCGCCAATCACTGAGAATGCTTTCTCCCACTGAAGTTCCAAATCTCTTTTACATACGCGATACTTACTTTATTTATTCGGTTTTATTTACTTTACGCATTGTTCTCTTATGCCAAAACCCCAAAAACACCTTTTTACACATTACTTGCATTTTATCTTGTCACTTAGAACTTTGCTTAGCATTTCTATTTCCAGTATTTACTTCAAGAATTCTTAGAATTTAGACTCCTGCTCCCTGTGGGATCGATATCTTTATTTCGCAACTAGCTACATCCGATGTGTCCACGTGTAGTCATCAAGCTATTTTCTGGCGCCATTGTCGGGGAGCTAAGCGCTATAAGTCTTTTAGTTTTTGCTTATTTACTTTAGTTTTGTTAAGTTTTGTTTTGAGTTATAGGTTTCCACCAACATGATGGAGTTTGAGCATATGACTAGTGCTAACCCACTCAACCGTTTTGGGAAGCCCTATGATATTTATAAAAGAGACAACTCCAATGTAACACCCTCAGAATCGGACCTATGCAAGTTTTAGCGAAACCCGCCAAACCCGCATAGAAACGATTCAAAGGTGCCCACCAGGCACTTTCGTGCGGGTGGAAAACGAAGTAATAACATTACACAACAGTCCTCGATGGGACCCACAGAACAGATATATACAACAGCGACTCAAAGAGTCAAGAATACAGATATAATATACAAAGATCCAAATCACCTTGAAAATGATAGAGCGTCCGACTACGGACAAGATGCAAATGGGGCTAAGAGCCCTGAAGAATAACCAATGGCGTCCATAACCCTGCCCAGGCCAAGCCGGAAGGGTAACCCTGCTAACGACGTCGATCTCAAAACCTGCTTAAACAAAAGGGGTGCCGACAAAGGGCAAAGGAAAAAGAGGAGCGTCAGTACTGAGGCCAGTACACGGCGAGGCTAGAATTCGGCGGTCCTCGCCTACATAGGTATGGTGGACTGAAGCGGCAGCGGCAGCATGCACTAAACAACCTATAGAGACTCGATACAACTGGCGGCTATCAGAGAGGGGTAAGAAAGACCTATTCGGCTCCAACCTGATACTAGCATCAAACAAACCCCTTCTGGTGTTTCCCCCTCGATACCAACGAGGAAGTCAACCGAGGAACTCACACAGTTGGCAGTTTTATTTATTCAGTTATCGTTGCAGCAATTACTAGTCAGGTATAGATAATTGTCCTGATAAAAGAAGCAGTGGGCCCTTTTAGTTATTCATTCCGTTGTAGTTGCAGCAATTACTAATCAGATACAGATGGCATGATATAATCCCAGAACCCAGCAGTTGTTGGTACTTTTATTCAGCCATTCCGTTGTAGTTGCAATACTTACTAGTCAGGTACAATGGTCGCAAGCGACACGCCAAACAAGCAATTGTGGGCCGTATTAATTAGCCATTCCATTATAGTGAAGCTGATTACTAGTCATTATGAAGTCAAATTTATAGCAATAAACTTTAGTTATGCTTGTCTATGGTCGAGATACTGTGCTCCAAGTCGTCCATAACCGCGGACACGGCTTTCAGAAAGTTTTAACCCGGCCGGGGTGCACAAATAGCAACACACACACGATCAACCTCGGAAAAACCAAATCAAAACCCAACGAGGTCTTCACGACAGAGCAATCACAAGATTCAGAAATATTTCAGGGGGCCACCCCTTTGAGTAGATCCCGCAACGGAGTAAGCAAGCTCCGAGACGGACTCAAGGTTGCGCCAATGGCTGTAAGCGACTGGGAACCCGAAAGTGTGGCTGGGCTTGTCGATACCGCGTAATCACTCCGCTTACCTAAACAGTACAGTGTGCTCCTCGCACAATCGTAAATAAAGCAGTAAAGCATGGCATAGGTACAGGATAGTAAATAAAACCTCAAACTAGTTGTGGCCCCAAGAAATAAGACGGAATCAAGCTCTGGCTAAGGGGGGCCCATACTCCCCATATGTGGATAGCGCGATAAATCAAGGAACAGGTATCAAGTACTCGGGGTCCTACGGGACACAAGTGGGCGTTCGGAAACCAAATGTTATCTATCACCCACCGATGCCTCTGCTTACTTCAATTTTAGTTGTTAAACAGGAATTAAAGTGAACGATAAGTAAAACTAGGATCATCTCCAACATCAACATGCGGCAATACATCAACAACTGTGGCACTTGACGACACGCAACAGCACTTGAGCAAGCGACTACGACGCGCAAGTCCAACTACCTACCAAACAACAGGTAATAGGATGTGTCCAAGGCAATATAGGGCTGCACGGTATATCACAGATACGGAAACTAAAGCATCGCAACACAGATAGCAATAGATCAACAGGAGGGGAATAAATACTATAAAAGTAAGATAGGAAGAAAGGGGGAGATGCTCGCCTGAAAACATTGTCGAAGGTTCAACCGAAGGTCGGGGCGAAGCTCACATCAACTCAACGACCTTATCCGCGAAGAAGCAAAACACTAGAAGAAACACCGGATGCAATATTTAATACAACGGCAGAAGATCGGCATGATGCATGTATGATGCATGGCATGGCAAGATGCGATGCAATTAGGTCAGATTAGGCGGAACCGGGGTCCCGACATTTAATTAGATGGTTCATGTTATTTAGAAGCCCCGCAATTTAAATGTTGGATTAACATGGCAAAATAAGATACCGGTTCGCTACACAAGTTTAAATGAGGCCAATATGAGACCAGATTTGCCCGCATATGGGCCCCATATTTAATTATTAGGTGAATCGGCATAAGGCCCCCAAACCACATGAATGTATGCATGCAAGATGAATGTTTAATATGCAACAAGTTGTTATTTCATTTATAAAATAGGGCTCGAGGAAAGGGGTCACACATTTAGGGTTCGGCAGATCTTGGGGTTTCCGGGGTTCGACGGTAGCGTTCTCGGATATCGGAGGTAGGTCTTGACGCATCCGTGGTCTTCGGGTCATGTCGACGGTCATGGCGTGCAGGGGGGAAGTTCTCGGTGTCCGTGAGGTAGACCTTGTCGCGTTCGGTCCTCGGGGTAGATGAACTTGGCGTATCCGCGTTGGCGATCTTGGCGTGCTTCAGGTTCGAGTCCTGGTGCTTCGGTTCGCTCTTCGGGGTCCGGGGACGCGACCTTGGCGCTCGGGTTCGGCGATATCGGTCTCCGGACTCCGCGAACGGGGCATCGGAGTACTCAAGTCCGTGTGGCGATCTTGTCGTTCCGGGGGTCTCTCCGAGTCCGAGATGCGTCCGTGTGGTAGACCTTGGGGTTACCGGTGTCGACGGGTTCCACGGGTTCGAGCTCGAGAAAACGGAATCCGAAACGGTTCTTGGCAAACTTGGCGGGGGTTTGTCGGTCTTCGAGTTGGTCTTGGTGGTTTGACGGGTTCAGCGCGCCGGGATCGGCCTTCGGACTTCAGGATCGGGACCTTGCCGAATTGGCGTCATCGCCTCCGAGTTCCATGATGGAGGTCTTGGGGCTTGCGGCCTCGGTTTTCCGACAACGGGCTTGGCAGAGCAACACTTGTAGCGGCGCGGTTCACCAGCAGCGCCTCGCCGGACTCCGGGTCGACGATCTTGACCTCAGTATTGGGCGACAGGAGCCCGGTCGTCCCGTACCGGCGGCTCTCCTCGGCCGAGTCCGTGGACGCGCCGATGGCCGTGCTCTCCGTGAGTCCGTACCCCTGCAGGATCTCCACCTGCGGCTTCGGGTATGCGACCATGGCGACGAGGATGGGCGGCACGAGCGGCAGGATGGTGCGGGAGGGGCGCGGACGGGGCCGAGCGGGGCGCCGGAGCACGCGAGGCGGAAGGCGGTTGTCGAGGCGGTGGAAGGGCGCGGCGGCGAGGGGGTCGCGGGGTGGGGCGAGCTCGAGCCGGCGCCGCTTGGGTGGGGGGAGCGGCGGACAGAGGTGGGACGCCGGAGTTGGGGCAGAGGGCGGAGAGCGCGGAGGGTCTGCGGGTCGGTGGAGCTGCGCGCGGCGCGGAGAGAGGGAGGCGGTGGAGGCGAGCCGGCGCTGAGCCTGTCGGGGCAGGTAGCCGGAGGCGGGGCGAGCTCGTCACCGGCGAGGTGCGGAGGCGGGGTGCGGGCGGAACGGCGGTGGAAGGTGGGGGAGGCGACGGCGAGGAGGGCAGGAGGGGGAGGCACTAGGGAGCGGCGGAGGCAAGGGAACGGGGCGGCGCGGGGCGCCAGAGAGAGAACAGGGGAAGGGGAGGCGCGGCGGAAAGAGAGGAGAAGGGGGGCTGCGCAGGGAGGAAGAAGACAGGGGAGAGGGCGTCGCACGCGTGCGCGGAGAGAGGGGAGTAGGGGAGAGAGAGAGGGGTGAGTTGGCAGATTTTGATAGGCTAGGGGGAGGGGAGAGGGTGAGGTGGCACAAGGGGGTTGGTTGGGGTGATGTGGAGGGGAGGGCTGGGTAGGAAGATTGGTAGATATAGGATTAGAGGTGGACCGATTTAAAAACCTGGGGGTGGTCGTTCGGGTCGATCTGGCCTGTTCGACTGCCCCCACTAAAAATAATATAATTTTTATTTGTTTTATTAACACCGTTTGCAAACCGATAGCATTCAAACAAAAATAATCCGGAGGCCGGGCTTTGCATTTGAATTAAGATGGGGCGTTTGGAAAATAAATCGGGCTTTGTGAAAATAGTTTTATGCAAACAATGCATGATGATGACGATGCAATGCACAAATTCAACGCGATTTTCTAGTAGTGGTTTTGCGGGATGCCATCCAACGAGAAGACAAGGGGGTTTGAAATAAATCCTCTACTACTTGGTATTCTACACAAGAAGCAATTTACTAGAGATAAAGAAGATCCTGATCCATATGAGCATATTGCATGTTTCAAAGATATATGTGGCACGTTTCAATTAACGGGGTATACTGCCGATAAGGTAAGGGTTAAACTTTTTAGTCAAACTTTGGCAAGTACATCTCTATCATGGTCTCTGCCCTTACAAGCCATTACTACTTAGGATGATTTAGCTTGCAAATTTTTATCTAAATATTACTCATTATCAAAACCTTTTGGAATCAGGCGTCTTATAATGACTTGGAAGAACCGTCCCAATGAAGGACTAGTAAGAGCTTATATAAGATCTAAAGATTTTCTTATACAATGTCCTCATCATGATTTATCTGAATGGTATTTATGGCGGTTTGATTGGACCTAATAGAATTGAATTAGACTCTTGCACGAGAGGAGCTTTTATGGATTTACCTATAACTAAAGCTTGGGCTTTACTTAATAGAATCCGCGATCATAGAGTTTCATGGAATTTTGGTCTAGGAAGTGAAGGAGGCACGAAAATATATCATGAATGTATTCACGAATATAATTAAAAAGGCCATGTTAATGAATTGTCTAAAGAGCTTTATTTAGATTCAGATCTTGTATTGCAAGTTGTTAAAGCTTTTACTGAACACATCGAAGCTCCAAAGGTGGGTCCAGTCAAGTTTGAACTACCATCTGAACCTAAAAAGAAAAGAGAAGTTAAAGCAACTGTAGCCTCCCTAGAACCAATGTATGAGATACCTTTTCCTAACACTGCACGAAAGCATATTTTAGATTATGAACAGGTCAAGGCAGTACAGGAGGAGAAAGAAGAGGAAAGTGTGCCAATAATTGAAACACATCTAGATGAAACCAAAGATGAAGAGGTAACCAAGGAAGCAATCATGGCTATGTATGCACATTGTAACAAAGTTGAACTTGATGAAGAGACTTCCACATTGGTTGAAGGTACAATTAAGATAAAAGATGTGGGTAAGCCTATTCTTCCCTGCATATTTAAAGAACCCTCGCATTATGGTTTATGTGATCTTGTCACTGAAGTTAATGTTATATCTTATGGTTTTTATCTAGAAATAAAAGAAGAAATAGCACCGGGTACAATAGAAAGTACTGATATGACGATCATGTTAGCCAATAAAAGGACACAATTCTTGGAGCAGTTGTACTAGAGAGAAAAGGAGCCAAAACTACATAAATCGCTTATTTGGGGAATATTAATAATACCAGAAGAAAACTCAAAGCGAGAAGCGGAGATAGAAGAGTTGACGACCAAATATACGGTGGGCCGCCGTATAGTTCCCTCCATATAGTTGGCTCTGCCTCCGCCTCCTCAAATAGTTTCACCCCGTGCAACTGGTTCGGAGAGACGACATACAAAAAACCTAGAAATCATCGAAACCTAACCTCTAGAAGGCATCTGGAGGGGGGACTTGCCCTAGGGATCCATCTTCGCCCTATGCAGATTTGTGAGGCCATGGCATCATCCCCATCTTCATCAACCGCTGCATCTTCATCACCACCATCATATCCATCCATCTCATCTAGATCTTGTTGTAATTCTTGCACTAGTTGTGGATTTATACAAGTACTATTCATCAATGATTGCTTCCATTACCAATACTATGATGTTGTCTGCCTCCATGTCTGAGTAGATCATTAGTTCTTGGGGAGATGGAGAAACCCTAGTATGAGATTGAAATAATATAAAGTTTATTATGATATTCATCATTGTGACCATGTGTTAGATTGTCTACATCTTGATGTTGGGTGAAGTCGACCTCTCCAATATTTGCCTCTTATGAAGACTTGATGTAGGGAACTACTTGTTGGTAGACGGAGGGATGTTAGAACTTACAATGACTATAAAGCTATTGGCACCCCCGTATCAACTTGGAATCGAGGAAACTCACAAAACACTATCCATGCCATGGGATACGTCTTACGGGATTATGTCCCTTAATAGCGCGGTAATTCAATTGATGTTGATTGTTGTCTGCTGTGGTTATGAGGATGACTTAAGAAGTGGTTGATGCCTCTTTGTCCAAATACGGAGTTCCTCCCACAAATACATAGTTAAGAATACTCATGATAATAATTTTTACCTTAGCTCCTTATAATGCTAGTGGTGTATCCGCCAATCCCTGAGAACGCTTTATCCCACTAAAGTTCCAAATCTCTTTTACATACGCGATACTTACTTTCTATATTCAGTTTCATTTACTTTACACATTGTTCTCTTATACCAAAAACCCAAAAACACATTTTTACACAGTACTCACATTTTATCTTATCACTTAGAACTTTGCTTAGCATTTCTATTTTCAATATTTACTTCAAGAATTCTTAGACTTCAGACTCCTGCTCCCTGTGAGATCAATCTCTTTATTTCGAAACTAGGTACATCTGATCTGTGCACTTGCAGTCATCACATGCCCAGTGACTTATGTGTACTAGCACGATTACAAAAATACAGTTCAATGCAACTTGCTAAGCGTGCCCCGCGCTAAAGGGATACCCATTCCCAAGAGGCAAGGTGCCTCTGGAGGAGACTCGTTCAAGCGGACCTCGCGAGGGGATAGAGCCTCCAGGGAGAGTCTGCCACAACTTCGCACATTGTCTTTAACCCTCGGATATCATGGAGCACCTCTGGGGCAGGATAGTAATTTCGCCTGGCAGGGTTCAAACCCCGGTCCCAATAGGAAGTGTTGCATCCCTGCGACACTAGCTGCCTTGGTAAAGAAGTCTCGGTCCGCCACCCTTTTTGCAGGGAAAGGACAATCGACCTCGTGGCAGGGGACGCCTTTGTTGCCATTTTGGTGATAGAAGTTGAAAAGTAGAGAGCGCCAGAAGAAGACAAACTGTGTCAGGGAAGGACGCTTTACAGGAGAACGGAGCAGAGCAGGGTGGGCTAGACCAAATCCACATAAAGTAGCCTCCTAGACTGGATTTACTAGGGGCGGCACTGTGCACGCCCTTCCTGCCCAAAGTCTAGGGAAGAGGCCCGGCGCCGCCCTATATAAAGGATCCTCCTCCTACCTTAGACTGGATCGATCCTTAGCGATCTCATCTCCATTGTACCCTCACGAAGCCAAGCGAGCAATACAACAAATCAGGAGTAGGGGCTTTACCTCCTCACGAGGGTCCCAAACCTGGGTAAAAAACACCGTGTCACCTCTCTACCATTATTCTTACTTCGTCGTCGCCACCATCGCCGAGGCTTCTTGAGAACGTGTGTTCAGCCCCCTCTCGAACCTAGGGATCGTTGGACCCTAGTTCCTTCATGGGACAAATCTCCGACAATGTCGCCCGGTGGTGCACTCATGCCACCTAAGCCACCCATGCTACTGAATCCACTCCTACCACTGAATCCGCTCATCGGTGGTGCAAAGGTAGATGCCATCATTCAATTCTTTGCCAACACTTCATCACGGAAAAGGTTGATGTACTCCATTTTCCTCTCATCAAACTTGGATTTGTCCATGAAGAAGAGTGTTTTCTCTTGCTCCATTGTTCGAGCTTATTCCTCCATAGCAATCTTCTTCTCCTCCAATTCCAACCTCCTCTCCTCGTCCACTGACACCTTGGCATTCTCCAACCTCTTATCCTCAGTGTATTCCTTGCGTGCACTCACCATAGCATCCATAGCTTTCTTTATGTCATCATCTTCAGACTTCTTACCTTTCATGTCTTTTGCTTGCTTTACTCCCATTGGTCATTTGGGCCTTGCCACCGAGCTAGGCGTAGGACTTCTCTTGCCACCATCACTTGATGTGTCATCATCATCACCAACAAGGTGTGGCTCCATGGTGGCTCTCATGTGCACCTCCATATCTCGGTTCCTCCACTTCTCTTCCTTCTCAAGCATCGAGCAACAATGTGCTAAGTTAAATGGTCTACCTTTCACCATCGTTCCTTTCTTGTTCTTCTTGTCATTACCTCTAAATAGATTTTGGGCAACAATGAGCTACAAACAAAAAGAACAAAACAAATAATCCACAAACACAAGCACGGAGAACACATATTTGACATATAGAACATGTACAAAAACACAACTTACCATATCCTTGTGTGTGTGTAGCCACTTGGATTGATGGAATCCATGTTTTTCTGAACCCCCACCCATCTTTGGCAATCGACATTGATCACCGACCACCGAGAATGGAGAGATCTCTTGGTGCGATCAATGCCACTACTATTCTCACCATTAAATAACTCCTTGATGCGCACCCAATACGTATCTCTTGATTGCTCGGCGCCAACCGTTGGATCCATGCCGATATTGCACCATGCCTTGCATAAAGTTGGTGTTCTTCAAGTTTGTAATTTGCCGCTCTTCCTTTCGGTGCATCCATAAAACCTTCACCGTCCTCGTCTAACTCCTCTTGTGTTTGGGTTTGTGGTGCACCATAATGAGACCAAAATTCTTGTGAATGAGTTGAACTAGCATTCATATGTGTCATAAAGCCTCTTCATCGACACTACATTTATAGCAACACAATCACATGCCAAATTCAATTCATCTACATGGGAAAAAGTCGAATTTGGTCCATTTCATACCTATGAGGCATTTCGTCGACCACATCACACGCGTCCGACATCGAAAAAGCGTGAGGAGGTGGTGGTGGAGGCGGTGGTACCTCGAATTCCGGCAGTGGTGGCGCTCGTCGGGAGACCATGGCCTTAGCCTTGCCCGTGCCTGGCTTCACCCCCAAAACCTTCCCCTTTTTCAAAGCACCGTCGGCGCTCATGACAGCGGCCGGTCGTTTGAGCGCCTTGGGGCGGGCATCTGCGGCGCGACCGTAGCGCATTAAAGTGCCGTGGGTGGCAGCAACATTCGCGGCGGTGGCGCTAGGGTTTGTTACGGTGGAGGCAGGGTCTGCGCCTATTCTGGCGGTGCCGACACAGGCGACAGAGTAGGGAGGGGTCATGAGAGAGGCTCTGTCGCCGTCCATATCGCTGGCAGGAGCGCGATGTCGGAGGAAGGAGAGCGCGCAGGGATTTTTCAGGTGACAGTTGACATTCGCGCAGTCGTTGTGCCTTTTGCCACGTGCTGGAGTTGATGCGGCAAATATGGTGCACGCGATTGCAAAAAATGCCGGGTGCCCTAAAAAATTTGCATAGTGCGCGATTTCACAGCGTCTGCTGGAGCGGCAAAAGGCGCCAACGCGTGATAAATCGGCGGTTTTTTGTGCGCCGCGCTATTATACAGCTTCTGCTGGAGATTCTCTTACTACCTTCATTGTGGGGAGTGTCATATGTGAGATAACATAGAAAGCTTCATTAATTAATTTGTAGACTCATTTTCTATTGAAAAGTGTGATATGATGGCAGCATGTTACTCCATTTGTCTCTCTCTTTATTAATTGCTTGCCACATCACTTGTTTTGGCTAGGTGACATGCATGTTAGAGCATCTCTAACAGTACTCGAAAAAGTCGGAACCAAAAAATGTGAATTCAGTCTTCCGAAAATGTGAGGGACAAAGATTTTATAGCTGGTGTAGAACAGAACCCGTAAAACACAAACTAAAAAAAATGCATTTCAAATATCGCGGGGAAATTCGTCGATGATCATATGTATAGCTGGCATTTGATGCTCCGATTGAGCATCATAAGTTACATAATCGGATTAGCAAACCTAAATTACATACTACACCTAACCGCGCTAACTAATTTGAAGCAAAAATGCGGCCAAATTGGCCTCTGGGCGTGGCGGTGCCGGTGGTGGCGGAGCGTCGAGGCGGACGACAGCGTCGACGCGGGTGAAGAGCTTCACTCCTCGTCGTCAAGCTCGACTATCTCGAGCTTGACGCGACAGACGCGCTCCTCCCGGCGAGCCGCCTCGTACTCATGAACTTGGCGGACGGCATCCACCTCCTCCCGGCGGAAGCGCGCACGGGCCTCTGCCTCCGAGATCGCAGACACCTGCGCGACCGCGGCGTCCTCCTCGTCGGAGCCGTGCACATAATCTCCTGCGGAGAACGTGGGCTCCTGCGCGGGGACGAGCTCCTCCTCGTCGGAGTCGGGTGGCCGCGGTGGGAGACTCGAACCGCCTGACAACGAGCCCTCGCCGCGTTGTCGTACTTTGCGAGCTTCCCTGGGGGCATGAGCCCCCAGTTCGTCCACCGGCGGGCGCTGCGCTTGCGCGCGCCCTTCGACTGGTTGAACTTCCGGTGTTCCGCGTCCGTGCGAAACACGGGAGGGCGCGGAGGCGAGTCCCTTCCGTCCAATCCCGCGCCATGCCCTGTTGAGCCACCACGGGAGGCCATCGCGTCGCAGAGCTAGGGCGAATGGGGCTGCTGCGAGCTGGATTGCTCGCCGGAGAGGAAGCTAGCGGCAGCGGAGGGAGTGGAAGCGGGGAGGGGAGTAGGGTTTGGAAACCGAACTCCCCTCCGCGGCATGTTTTAATACGGGGCGGTCGCCAAGTTTTTTGGGCCTCCGGACTCGTTTTACGGGCCAGACCGCGAGTTTGGGCTCCATTCTGGCTCACTTTCGGCCTGAACCCGTATTGTCGTCCGACTTTTTCGGTTTCGGCCACTTTTTTAGTTACCGTTAGAGATGCTTTTACCACATATGTTACTTCCACCGTAAACATTCTAAGTAGTCTGAATGACATCAATAAAATACCCCCGTACGAATCCTTCAATGTTTACAAACTGGAGGGCCAATTCCATTTGTTTTTTAGATTCATCTTGAGCTTTGTTCACCATTATAGAGAACTTGCTTTTACAATCGACTTTGTGACCGAACTCTTTGAGAAAATGACTCAACAATTACTCGTTCAATGACATAGGAGGTGGACACTCTATAGAGCTTTTTCCAGGAAATCCGCATTCACCTCTTTATTATATAAGTCCCACAACTATGTCAATTCAAGAAAATTACCCTAATTTATGGATATTGTAGACTTAATGTAAGGACATGTTTGTAATGTTTAAATCAGGAAGGAAAAAAATGTTACTAGCCTCTATAGTAGAATATATAATATTCTTAGTTACTAGGACAGAAAAATATCGCTTACTTGATGGAATTAATTTTAAAGTTAAGCATTGGCAGTGTACTTAGAATCCTTTTTTTGGCGAATGCTTGTATAATTTCCCGGATTTTATTATGTATAAATATAATGCACAAACATGTGTTTTCTCTATTTCTAGCCTTTAATTCGGGTATGTTACAGGATAGAAAAATATTTTTTTTTTGAGGATAGAAAAATATTACTTACTTGATGGAATCAATTTTAACACTATGCATTAACGGTGCACCTAGAACCCTTTTTTGCCAATGCTTGTAAAATTGCCATGTCAATGCCAGTCATATAATTTTTTTAGATTATCAAAACATCAAAATTAATCGAGATGGAATCTTTACCACTTGAGTTACGAAAGAACACTCTTTTCCACCATTCACCTTGGTCCAAGTTATAAACCCTTTAACTTTGAATACACCAGGGCCATGGATTTGTTGTAAAGACGAACAAGGCAGAAAATATGCACTGACTTGTAGAAGGCGAATACTCTACCAAGGCAAATTAGTGAAATAACTATACCCGAACTTAGAAGGTGATGTTTTCCTGTTGGTACACTCTTTAGATCGAGAAAACCCACTGTGGCAGCACGGCGAAAAACGGCGAGGCTGAGGAGCTCATCAAAATCTGTCATGTGTTGATGCGTGAACGATGAGCCTAATAGGCCAAAGGTTTCATGTTGTTCTCCTTTATGGATAATTGGATTATCCGTGCACGCATCAACACGGATGATTTGATTAATCTGAATTTGTTCCACGGAAGAATATTAATTTGGATCTGTAAAGAGAAAATGTGTAATTCGTTTGAAAGATTACTTTTGCAAGATAGCACCCTTTTAAGAAAAAATTAGGATGAAACATAGGAATGAAACGGGATAAACCATTTTGATGGATGTTAGATGCAGAGCAGCGCAGACCAATATCAAAGTCCAATTCATTGGTCAGGATAAATGGAATGACAAATAACACCAGAGAAAGAGATGGGAAAAGAAAAGAGAAGACCAAGTCTAACTAGATGGGAATACTACCATAACATCATTCCAATTTAATTACATCCATCGTATTATTTCTTGGGAATTTGCATGTAGATACCAGGAATTATGACGGAAGGACTTAATTTCTCGACGTGGCTTGCTTGATTCTTTGATGCGCTTCGGAAGAGGAATGGTTGAAGAGAAAGCTGAGTTATGATCAGGAGGAAAATTCTGCAGGAAAGGATAGATAGAGGCATGGGTGTAACCGCGTAGGGACTAGGGAGTAGTTGCCGACTGATATCTTGCATGAGAATTAAATTTACTACCTAATTTATTAGTTGCTTCGGTATCCCCCCTTGAGGAAAAGTTTGAGAGGGATAAGCGGGTTATGGGTGGGTACCGGGTAAGGTTTGGACGCGTACGTGGGTGTATTTGTATACGATTTGGCGACTGTTTGTAGATGGTGCACCTAGGAAAAAAACGTGCCGGTCCCATCTCCATTATTCATGTTATACGTGCTGGCC
This sequence comes from Avena sativa, assembly GCA_916181665.1. NCBI lineage: Eukaryota > Viridiplantae > Streptophyta > Magnoliopsida > Poales > Poaceae > Avena > Avena sativa. The sequence continues at coordinate 366,143,809 of OV702283.1, read as the reverse complement.
TCCGAATCAATTCCGTTAGATAGTTGGATGCTGCTGAGACGGCCATTCCAGGCCAAGCCCAAAAAAGCGATTTATTTTAAAACTTTCTAATTTTTAGTTCTGCAAATTTTCTCCTAATTTTTAGCAAGATATTTATCTATGGTCTGTCTTCAAACAAAATTTATTTGTGGCAAATAGAACTGGTTGCTATTTTCAAACTAATTATAGTTATTTCTTCAAACAATTTTGTTACAATATAAGTCCTTTTAAAATGTACTTTGCTAATGTACAGAACAAGTATCTTCATGGCAAATTAAGCAGTCATTCCAACTGAGTACTATTGAAAATACAAAAAAGGAAAGATAACTGATCACAATATGTAATATAACTAGGCAAGTTCTTAGCATAGAAAAGAACTCCACATATTTACACAGCATATACAAGTGCAGAGGCACCAAAAGGCCACATTGTCTACTGCTAAGAACACCACCACCCGCGTTTCCAGGAGGGCATTTTCATGCCTTTTTTTATCCGGACTTTTCGCCCAGCCGCGTTTCCAGAACGAATAGCGCCGGATTTAACCCAAATTTCATCCGGCGTTTCCTGGCCGAACCCGGGGCTCTGAAAACCGCCAGGGAACGCCTAGAATCGGCGGAAAAAAACTTCTGCCCTTGGACCCGCTCTGTCAGCGTGTGAAGCCGAGTCTTCCTCATCCTGTCGCCTCGGCTCCCACGACGGACCGCCAGTCAATGACCACCCGTCGTGTCGTCCACGTGTCGCCATAATGGCGCGCCACCGCCGGCTTGCCTTCCCGCCATTTCCCCATTTCCCGCCCACGCTGCTACACCCCTCCCCTTTGCCGATATTTCCTCTTTCAGCTATAAATTCCGGCGCCCCTCACCGGTTCACAACGCACACTCTCACAGCTCCCACTCCCCAACCACACACTCCTCCTTCGGCGACAAGAAGAAGCCTTCGGTGACAGCTATGGCAGAGAGGTACCCCGATGACCAGGCGGCGGTGAACGGCTTCGGTCGGCGTTCTCTACAGCCCTAGGAGGCACAGCTGCTGCACGGCGCCGGCTACATGGCGCCATGGAACTTCCGCTGCCCGCCGACCTGGAAGCTCAGCACCGGCGGCGTGCCGGTGCCGCTGGTGCCTGAGGGCACGAATATGGTGGAGGAGATCCAGGCCGCCATCGCGGCCATGGAGGACCCGAAGCTTGCCAAAGACCCCCGGTAACCGTGTTTACTGGGAGTACTTTTTTGCCGAGCGCCGACACTAGGAACTGGAGGCGCACGACGGCGCCGGCTCGCGTCGAACAGGCTACCGAGGAGGATGTGGGGCATCATCTCCTCTTCCTCGGCATCGGCATCAAGTTCGCCTGGTTCAGCGTCGGCGCAGTCGCCACGCCCCTACTTCGGCCGGTGAAGCGGGAGGTCGATTCAGCGGTGTGCTCGCCGTCGAGGACGAGGTCGCGCGGCATCGTCATCAACGACGAGGATGAGGTGCGCTCGCCGACATGCCACCGCCTGCACACACCCTCAAGATGGCGATGGAGCAGTCGTTCTACGATGTGCTACCGATGCCGGAGTCGGACGCATGCGGCTGGTCCAGGGCCGACTAGGGGCATGAGGAGGCCAACCGCATTCGGTAGCATCAGGAGCAGGAGCGTTAGGTCAGCCACTTCGCTCGCCGGGAGTGCGCCTACCAGGACGCACCGCTAATCGTCCTCGATGACGACGACGACGCCGCTCCCTCTCCTCGCAGCCGTGGCGCTACAGCGACGCCGGCCAGGGTGGCTCGCGTCCCCGGCAGCCGCTGAGCGACGACAACGGTGATGATGACACGAGGGATGCCGACTACACGGTCTTCTACCGTAACTTCGGCATGTGAGTGGCGGCTAGCAGCATCAGCAAGCCTAGTAGTATTTTTAAGTTGTTTTAAAAAATTTATCCTAATGTAGTCAAAATTCATATGTTTGTCCGAATGTAACGTAATATATATGAACTCGTTTAAATATTAATAAAATCAGCTATATTCATCCAAATTTCGCCGAGTTCAATTGTAATTTGGCCAAAACCAGAAACTCAGCTTCGGAACACAAGTGGGAACTGGTTAAATGTTAAAATCCTTTCGGCGCTAAGCGCCGATTTCAGCCTAGAACGCCTAGCGAGTGGAGTGCTCTAACACCAGACCATATATAGAAGGAAGTTCTTACGAGCATCAGCAGCTAAACTAAGCAATTCCTGCTTGTGCAAGTACCTCCAGTAGAGCAACATGTTGGGCATTCTCACAAGCATCTTACCCTCGGCCGCGTCAGAGGCCGCAACACCATGCATCTTGTCTTCGGAAAAAAAAACACCATGCATATTGGTCGTGTCTGAAACCGTCACGTGCGCGTGCCCTAGCTGGCCGCGGCCCGCGGCTACTGCGACAACTACAATACATCCCCCAACTTCCGCCATGCCTCCATATCTGTTCGACACAGCCAGCTTATGGACGGCGGCCGCGGCAGCTTCTGAACCGCCATGCGACTTCGCCGGTCCAGATCCGCCACCGGAACGCCATCGCCGGCCACGGAATCTGCCGCATCTACCGCCTCTCCAATCCATCCTCCAACATCCTCCCGCCTACATATCCGGCCATGGTCTTCTTCTCTTCTACGGTGGATTGCGACAACGTACTTCCTTCCATCGGCTCCACCAATGGCCGGTGGCTGACTGGGAGTTTGCCGGGAGCGGTGGGGTGAGGACGGTGGGCTTCTCCAAATTGGGGATAAATAGGATGGAAACGGAGGGGACGAGGACTAATATTTCCTTTTATCCGCGGACCAGTCGGTCGCCACCGGCCTCTACGTCATCCGGGTACAATACGCCATATGAATGTACCTACAGCGTCACATTCGCGCCTGTATGGGTCAACCCAAAACAAACCCGGAACCCGGTTCCGTAGACAGAATTTGCTCTAGGGGGATACCGAAGCAAGAGTCTTCGAAAATCCTTTGGTCTTGGGGCTATGGTGTTTACAATCATGTGTACACCCATGTTCTGCAAGTTATGACTGCCGCTAGCTCCGATTTTGTTCACATGTCACTGCTGGAAGGTGAAATAGTTGGCGGCACAGCAGTGCATCCTACTTGATTAGTTGAGTGCATGACATCAAGGTGCCCCACCGAATCACTTCTTGCTGTTCAGTTCGACCGATGAAACAACCTCCTGACCATATTACACGTTAGATTGCATTAACTACAGTACTGTATCATGCATGTGGCTATATATAACGCTAGCTCCTTGCTAGTGATCGATTTTGTGATCCATAGTAGTCCAAGAAATGATCAAGGCAGTGAAATGAGTAGTGCCGACCTGAGCTGATGAGTGTAAGAGGAGTGCAAAATGTAGACATTGGCGTGGGAGGTACCGGTAAAATGTTGGGTAAGCAGGCCAACCCTTGCTTCTATCTGCAAAGTGTATACATGCTGAACCGAACGGAGGCTCTCATACGATGAAGCGGAACCTCGACGTGCATTCCAGATTCTCGTGCTTTCTTTTCCACCTTGGCTTCATCCGCACGTTAGGCATGCCGAGCCTTAATGCCATGAGCGAACGAGCAGAGGTGGATCATATGACTGGAAGCAATTTCCGGTACTATATTAGAATGTTGTAGCGTCTCTGTTGTATATTAGAAATTAGAAGTATTAAGAATAATAAATTAGCTCAGCAAAAAAAAAAAGAATAATAAATTTACTCTTGCTTCGGTATCCTCCTAGAGCAAATTCTATCTACGGAACCAGGTTCCGGGTTTCTTCAAATCAATTCAGGTGTTTATCAAGGGTGATTTGTTTGCCGTTCCTCGCAAGTTCCACGACCTCAGAGATAGAGGCAAACGATGGTACCTGCTCAACTAAATCATACTACTCCCTCCGTCCAAGAATAGATTAAATTTTAGATGAATCTATATACTAAATAGTGTCTAGATTCATCCAAATTTTGACAAATTTGAGACATTTATTTTAGGACAGAGGGAGTATGATTTTTTTCTAGAGCCATTAAGTGTGTGGGAGCCAATGGCCATAAGCACTTTGTAAGACAGATGAGGCCCCTAACGCAGCCCATGTACTCCCTCCTTACTGAAAAATGATGTCATAGATTTAATTAGGGAGTGTCTAGATCTCAGGCGCCTGAGAATTAGTTATGTCTAAGTCACTGATGTCACCTTAATATTTGTGCTAATTCTCAGTTGCAACCTAGTTGCAACTCATAAGATTTGTACTAGTTCTCAGTTACAACCTAGTTGCAACTCATTAAATTCTCAGTTACACCCAAGTTACAACTCATGTGTAGCACGAATCACGAGGTAAATCAAATGGTGAGAGAGACGACTGAGACTTAAGAAGTTCTCAGGCGTCTGAGAACTAGCGAATCCGATTTAATTAAATTCATATGTATGTAATCATATTTTAGTATATAAATATATGCAAATTTCAGACAAATATGTGACATCATTTTTAGTACAGAAGGATCAGTTCTTATCACATTATCATTTTCACCGGAATAGAAAGAGAGCGCACCAAAATCACTTTTTTTCAATCAAAAGCTCATGCACGAACAAACTTACACATGTAACTTTATTTGTTCTCATCCCCATAGTCTTTCCTAATATAAGAACATGATTACTCACTGAGATATTCCCTGCCACCGTGGCACCGTCCCTAATTCACTCATGCATGGTTTCAAGGCTCATCATACCTAGTTGACCAACAAGAAAACAAGCAGAAGACTCGACACGTCTGAATCCTAACCTGTTGTGCGCCAACTACGTCCCGTTGGAGACCCGCTTAAGAGACTTTGTTTGGTTCAGCCTATGCCGGCTTCATTATCAGGTGTAATAGTTGACCTGCGTGGTCAATGTTTTACCGGTACCTCCCATACCCATGCATACACTTGAACTTCTTTTACCCTCACCACCTCAGTTCTACTCGGCTCGACGCTACGCATCTTACTGCAATTGATCTTCTTCTGGACTACAGATCAATCACTTGCACGGAGTGTTATATATAGCCAGTACTGTTAATGCAAGCAAACAGAACATGCTAAAGAAATTACTGCACATGTCAAACTGAACGCATTAGCAGATGAGTTTGGTGAGCCACGTTGTGTCTGCACTCAACTAATCAAGCAGGGTGCAACTTTGCCACAGTTATTTCACCTTCCATGGCATTTGAACTGAAAACAACGCCATGCTCATATCTCACAAGTACACTAAGAAGTAAACGCTCCTGATTTTGTGTGATCTGTTAGCGTGTCAAGTTAGTTGTACCTGATTTGTATCAATCCTATCGTATAAAGGATATGGTTAGCCCGGATAGATGTCTTCCTATCCAATTGTAACAAACTCATGTATATCCTGCCGGTGTTGGTTAACCGTGCCTATATAACACGCAAGGTGAGCCCCGAACAAGGTATCACTTTAACCCTAAACCATTTACATGGTATCAAATCCATCTCCTCCACAAACACATCTCATCTAATCTACCACCTCGGCCATGGCCGGTTCATCGTCTTCCTCGTCCGCGGCGGTGGTCGGATCCCCGTTTAGCGGTGTCAACATCACCGAGAAGCTAGCGAAAGGGCAACTTCGTCATGTGGCAGGCACAGGTCATGCCAGCTATCCGTGGCGCGCAGCTGGAGGGGCTACTCGATGGCACCTGGCCGGCGCCGCCAAAATAGATCGTCGTCAAGGAGGGTGACAAGGAGATCAAGTCTCCAAACCCAGACTACAGCTTCTGGGTGGCCATGGACCAGCACGTCCTTGGCTTCCTCATCAGCTCCCTATAGAGGGAGGTCATGGCGCACGTCGTCACCGCCAAGACGGCGGAAGAGGCCTGGGCCATTATCCAGGACATCTACGCGGTGCAGTCTTGCGCCAACACCGTCAACACCCGCATCTCCCTCGCCAGCGCCGACAAGGGCAACAAGACGATGCCAGAATACATCACCGCCATGAAGACCCTCGAGAACGACATGATCGCTGCCGGCAAGCCTCTCGACGCTGAAGACATGGTGGCATACATCCTTGCTGGACTTGACTATCGCTATGATGGCCTCGTCGCAGCGATCGGCGCTAGGGTTGAACCCATCTCGGTGAGTGAATTATATTCACGGCTTATGTTCTATGAAAGGCGCCAGGTTCTTCGCCAAGGGTCCTCGCAGAGCTCCGCCAACGCTGCAATGCGTGGTGGTCGCGGCCGCTTTGGTGGTCGTGGTCGTGGTGATCGCGGCGGCTTCGGCCGTGGCTACAACCATGGCGGCTGTAACTCCAACGGAGGCGGCCTATACAATGGAGGCGGAGGCGTCTCAGGCCGCGGCAACAACACCAACAATGGTCGTGGTCACGGCAACTACAACTACAACAACGAGCAGCGTCCTCGCTGCCAGCTGTGCGGCGTCACGGGCCATACAGTTAAAGACTGCTGGTACCGCTACGACCCCGACTTCGTTCCCAAGGAGAAAAACGTTAACGTGGCGCACTACAACAGCAACAACAATCAAGAGCATCCTGCCTGGTTCATGGACACAGGCGCCACCGACCACATCACCGGAGAACTCGAGAGGCTCCATATAGGGCTGTCAAAAAAGTTCAGGCTTGACAAACTGTGCGAGTTCGGCGCGTTAACAGCTCGGCTTGAGCTTGATTCGTCTCTCTAACAAACCAAACTCTAGCCTGTTTTCGAGCTCGCGAGTTTAGTCGAGCCGAACTCAAACAGTTCGATAAAGCTCGTGATTTTTGTATAGCCGCAAAATTGAGACTACTATTACTATTCTATCTGTTGTAAGACCGCTAAAATAATTATGCTGGCATGTTGGCACTATATTACTATTATATGAAACTCCAAGCCATTTCTGCTATTCCGTTTTCAAGCTTTACTATTTTCTTGCTATGTAGCTGCATGTCGATGTATTAAAATTTTCTTACTGAGCTTCAGCGAACCGAGCTCAAGCCTACTCGAGCTTTGGTCGAGCCAAACTCGAGCTTAGATGTAGGCTCGAAGGTCAACCTAGGCTCGCTCGAGCTCGGCTCGAGCTTCTACCGAGCTCGAGCCGAGCCTAACAATGTTCGCTCGAGTTCGGCTTGTTGACAGCCCTAGCTCCACACCCATGACAAGTACCAAGGGACGGATCAGGTCCACACCGCAAGCGGAGTAGGTATGAACATCGATCACATTGGTCACAGTACTATTTCAACCCCTTATCGCAATCTCCACCTACAAAATATTCTTCATGTACCAGATGCAACCAAAAGCCTTATTTCTGCTCATTGTATTGCAAAAGATAATCCTGCTTTTGTTGAAATTCATCCAAATTTCTTCTGTATTAAGGATCAGGTCACGAGGAGAACTCTGGTTGATGGACCATGTAGGGATGGCCTTTACCCTCTAGCCGCATCCACCTCCAAGCAAGTTTTCAACACCACCTCCAAGCCATCACATGATCGGTGGCATCATCGCCTAGGCCATCCAGCATTTTCCCTTGTTCAACAAATAATTAGTAGGAACAGTCTTCCTTGTTCTAATGAGAAAAATAAAACCATCGTTTGTGATGCGTGCCAAAAGGCAAAGATTCATCAATTGCCTTATCCTAGGTTTTCTAGTAGTGAGTCTCATTATCCCCTTAAATTGATTTATTCCGATGTATGGGGCCCTTCCCCCGATTCGTTTGGTCGCAAGAACTATTATGTTAGCTTCATTGATGATTTCAGCAAATTACCTGGATTTATTTGATTAAACACCGTTCTGAAGTTTTCAATATCTTTCATGAATTCCAAAAACTTGTTGAACGGCGCTTTGATCGCAAGATCATCACTTTCCAATCTGATTGGGAAGGAGAGTATGAACGTTTAAACTCCTTCTTCAAGCAACTAGGCATCACTCACCACATCTCCTGCCCTCATGCCCATCAACAAAACGGCTCCGCTGAGAGAAAGCATAGGCACATAGTCGAAGTAGGATTATATCTACTCGCCCAAGCATCCATGCCCCTCAAATACTGGGATGAAGATTTCATTGTTGTTGTCTACCTTATAAATCGTCTACCAAGCAAACCATTAAATTTTGAGACTCCTCTCCAGAAACTTGAGAACATTCAACGAGATTATAACTCCCTGAGAGTTTTTGGGTGTGCTTGTTATCCCAACTTACGCCCATTCAATGCCAGGAAATTAGAGTACCGCTCCACAAAATGTGTGTTTCTTGGTTATAGCAACCTACACAAAGGCTTCAAATGTCTAGATCATCGTACTGGCAGAATCTATATTTCTCGTGATGTTATCTTCGATGAAACAATATTTCCTTTTGCATTGCTACACTCTAATGCAGGAGCTAGACTTTTCTCTGAGATTCTCCTTTTGCCACCAGATTTAATTCCTTCTAGTCAAATTGATCAAGGGGGCGAGAGTACTACTGATTCAATTGTGACTGATAGTTCTTTAAATCCTACTACTAATCCTGTTTTGGAGTGTGCAGAAAAACATGTTGAAACAGAAAATTTGCACCGTCATTTTATGTGCCCAGTCGGTTCACTGCATCTTGGCACGGAGACCAATGGTCATCCCCGACCAAATTCCCCTGGCGCGCAATCCCGAGGAAGATCGCCGTCCTCGGCTGAAGGCGAATCTGCGGGCCACCAATCCCCGCTGGCCACGTCGGGCCGGCAACGTGGGCTGGGACCACACGCGCCCACAGGCGGCGACAACTCCACCGCGTCTACCGAGGCGCTGTCCCGTGACGCGGGATCTTCTGCGGCCTCCGCACGCTCCACTAGCAGCCACACAGCCTCCACAGGATCGGCTGTGGCAGATTCATCGGCGGACGCGTCAGCCCAATCATTGGGCGCTAATCCCGAAGATGATATAGCGGATCAGGGCACAAGATCTTCTGCGCCGAGTCCGTCTGCAACACCATCCGCACCACGTCATAATACAAGACTGCAAACAGGCAAGATTACTCGGAAACGTTATAATGATGGAACAATTCGGTATGCTAATCTAGCTAGCACTGAGCTTGATAGCCTGATAGTCTGGATGAGGCTCTTAAAAACAAAAATTGGAAAATTGCCATGGATGGAGAGTATGCAGCTCTTATGCAAAATAAAACTTGGCACCTTGTCTCTCCTCAAGAGGCAGGGAAGAACATTATAGATTGTAAATGGGTCTATAAAATTAAGCATAAGGCAGATGATAGCATAGATAGATATAAAGCTAGGCTAGTTGCTAAAGGCTTTAAGCAAAGGCATGGGATTGATTATGAAAACACGTTTAGTCCTGTTGTGAAAGCTACTACTATTCGTCTTGTACTTTCAATTGCAGTCTCAAGAGGGTGGAGTCTTTTTCAGCTTGATGTGAAGAACGCGTTCCTTCATGGGGTTCTGGAGGAGAATGTGTACATGAGGCAGCCACCTGGGTTTGAAGACAAAGAAAAGTTGCACCACATCTGCAAACTTGATAAGGCACTATATGGACTCAAACAAGCCCCAAGAGCATGGTTCTCCAAGCTCAGTACAAAGTTACAGAGTTTTGGTTTCTGTCCATCAAAGGCAGACACGTCGTTGTTCTTTATACAAAAGGTCAAATAACCATTTTTGTACTCATCTATGTTGATGATATTATTGTTGCCAGTTCTTGTCAGGAGGCAACAAGGGCGCTTCTAAAAGATCTTCAAAAGGAGTTTGCGTTGAAGGATCTAGGTGACCTACATTATTTTCTAGGAATTGAAGTCAAGAGAACTAATGATGGATTGTTACTCAGTCAAGAAAAATATGCTTCGGATATAATCAAGAAAGTAGGGATGGACAAGTGCAAACCTACAAGTACGCCTATGGTAGTTAATGAAAAATTGCCAGTGCATGAAGGAGAAGCATTAGGAGCAGAAGATGCTACAAGGTACAGAAGTATTGTTGGAGCATTATAATATTTAACGCTTACTCGACCAGATATTTATTTCTCTGTGAATAAGGTGTGTCAGTTTTTACATACGCCTACAATGTTGCATTGGACAGCAGTTAAAAGAATTCTCAGATATCTACAGGACACACAAAATATAGGTTTGTGACTTAGAAAGTCTCCATCCTGTCTTGTTAGTGCTTTTTCTGATGCAGATTGGGCAGGATGTCCTGATGACAGAAGGTCAACCGGTGGCTTTGTTGTGTTTCTTGGTCCTAATCTGATTGCATGGAGTGCAAGGAAGCAAGCAACTGTTTCAAGGTCGAGTACAGAAACGGAATACAAAGCATTGGCAAATGCAACAGCTGAGATTATATGGATCCAGAGTATTCTGAAGGAGCTAAAGGTATAGTCACCACCTAGAGCTCGGCTATGGTGCGATAACATCGGAGCTACCTATCTATCAGCAAATCCGGTCTTTCATGCAAGAACTAAACACATTGAGATAGATTATCATTTTTTAAGAGAAAGAGTAGCCCAAGGGCTTTTGGAAATCAAATTCATTCCAACAGGTGATCAAGTTGCAGATGGCTTCACTAAGCCTCTAACAGTGCGACAGCTAGAAACATTTAGATACAATCTCAACTTAGACAAGTTGTGATTGAGGGGGCGTGTTAGCGTGTCAAGTTAGTTGTACCTGATTTGTATCAATCTTTGTATCAATCCTATCATATAAAGGATGGTTAGCCCGGATAGATGTGTTCCTATCCAATTGTAACAAACTCATGTATATCCTGCCGGTCTTGGTTAACCGTGCCTATATAACACACAAGGTGAGCCCCGAACAAGGTATCACTTTAACCCTAAACCATTTACATGATCTAGATAGTCCGCACAAAGAAGCGCATTTACTTTAGCTTGCTCTCAATTGGTCAGTTTACTAGTGATGGAAAACCATTGGATCAACCCCATGCGGGCAGGGGGATTTGAGCGTGGGGAGCGGGACGGGGGGAGACGATGGTCATGGATCGAACAATATATCTTCATATACCAAAAAATATATGTAGTCGGACGTAATATTGTATCTATTTTTTACAACGATGATATATTTCAATATTTTGTTTAAGTAATTTTCACATATAAACACAATGACAACTTTTCTACAACGGTCAGTTTAAATTCAGCTTATATATGATTGTTTACTAGATAGTACAAGTTAATATCTCACGGTGGAGCTGATCTAAGTCAAAGTTGAATCTGATTTTTTACAGCACAAGGGTTTCAACTTGAAGCAAGTGGCTGACAAAAATCAATATGTTACGAAAGTGTTTCTTCGCTTCATGTGTTATCTAGAGAAGTAAAGCTAAACTAAATATTTCCTCCGTTCAATAATGTAATATGTTTTAGCAATCTAAGTTAGATTGCTAAAATATTTTGTACTAGTGAACGTATGGAGTAAAAGGTGCAATTGAATCTAACTCCCATCTGTGTGTTAGACATTACCGCATCAAAGAAGAAATGCACTATGGGCATACCTTGAAAAATAATCTGGTGGCCAGTTAATTATGGGCACATGTTCTTTGGGTTGTCAGGTGCACCATTTGGCCTGTTTGGCTAACATTTACGGGTACCTCCCACACACATGTGTACACATTCCACTGCTGATACTCTCTTCCACCTAGCTCTTCTCGGCTCGACCGGTACTGCCTTGATCTTATTTTGGGGAAGAGAACGGAACATAAGGCACGACACGCCCGAGGCCTGACCTGCTGTTCCTTGTTATGCATGTCGGAGACCCTCCTCATCGTCCAGTAAGAGGCTTTGCTTGGTTCGGCCTATGTCCACTTCAATATCAGCTATAACGGTTGGCCTAAGTGGCCAACATTTTACCGGCACCTCCCACACCCATGTGTGCACTTCATTATTTCCACTGATTTTACCCTCACCATCTCAGCTCAGCTAGCTCGACGCTAGCTACTCATCTTAGTGCAACTGATCTTCTCTTGGACTACAGATGAATCACTAGCAGCTAGGTGCGTTATATAGTCACCTGCACTACAACAGTTAATGCAATCAAACATATGTTAAGGAGATTGTTGCACATGTTGAACTGAACATTAGCAGATGAGTTGGCGAGTCACGTTAAAGCTAATCAAGTAGGGTACCAGGAAAGTGGTATTATTTGAATAGAAAACAACCCCATGCTCATAAATCACGAATACACCGAACAGTAAACAGTCTGATTTTGTGTGATCTGGATAGTATGCACAAAGCCTACCAACTGCAGCAAGCTCCTAATTGGTTGTTATAAGACCCTCAGATCAATCTTATGCAAGTTTTAGCGATTCCCGCCAAACCCGCATAAAAGCGATTCAAAGACGTCCACCAGGCACTTGTGTGCGGGTAAAAAACAAAGTAATATCTTTACACAATAGTTCATGATGAAACCCACAGAATAGATATATACAACACGACTTCATGAGTCCAGAATACAAATATACAAAGATCCAAATCACCTTGAAAATGATATAACGTTCGATTACGGACAAGATACAAATGGGGCTAAGAGCCCTCAAGAATAATCAATGGCATCCATAACCCTGGCCAGGCCAAGCCGAAAGGGTAACCCTGCTAACGACATCGATCTCAAACCTGCTTACACAAAAGGGGTGCCGACAAAGGGCAAAGGAAAAAGAGAGCGATCAGTACTGAGGCCAGTACATGGAGACTCTTAGAATTCGGCGGTCCATGCCTACATAGGTATGGTGGACCGAAGCGGCAGCGCAACATGCACTAAACAACCTATAGATACTCGATACAACTGGCGACTATCAGAAAGGGATAAGGACCTATTCGGATCAAAACTGATACTATCACCAAGCATACACATCCTGATATTCCCCCTCGACACCAAACGAGAAAGTCAAACCGAGGAACTCACATAGTTGGCAATTTTATTCATTCTGTTATAATTGCAGCGATTACTAATCGGATATGGTGATCATGAGTCATCCTGATATAATAAACAGTGGACAGTTTTAGTTAACCATTTTGTTGTAGTTACAATACTTACTAGTCAGATACATATAGCATGAGGCATCCCAAAACCAGCAGTTGTTATACTTTTATTTAGCCATTCCATTGTAGTGAAGCTGATTACTAGTCATTAAAAAGTTAAATTTACAATATTATTTTAGTTATAGTTGTCTATGATCGAGATATTATGCTCCAAGTCGTCCATAACCGCGGACACGGCTTTCAGAAAGTTTTACCCTGTAGGAGGCACAAATAGCAACACATGTACGATCAACCTCAGAAAAACCAAATAAAAACCCAACGAGGCATCACGACAAAGCAATCACAAGATTCATATAATATTTCAGGGGGGCACCCCACCAAGCTACCTGCGACGAAGTTGGCCGGCTCCGGAACGGACCTAGAGATTTGCGTCAATGGTTGTAAACGACTGGGAACCTGAAAGTGTGTCTGGGCTTGTCGATACCGCGAAAACACTCCGCTTACCTATACAGTACAGGCGCTCCATGCGCAATAGTAAATAAAGCAGTAAAATATGGCATAAGTACATGATAGTAATAAAGCCACAAACTACTTTGTGGCCCCAAGAAATAAGATATGACTCAAGCTCTCTCTAAGGGGATTCATGGTCCCACATGCGGATAGTGCGAATATTTAAGGAACGGGTATCAAGTACTCGGGGTCCTACGAGACACAGGTGGACGGTTAACAACAAAATAACATCTATTTCCCACATGTGCCTCTGCATTATTTACCTACTTTCAATATTAGTTATTAAACGGTAATTAAAGCCATGATCATCTCCAACATTAAGCATGAGGCATTCCTCCAACAACTATGATACTTGTCAATATCGAAACAATACCTGAGAAAGCATCTACGACTCGCAAGACCAACTATCTACCAAACAACATGTAATGGGAGGTGTCCAAGGAAATATAATGGTTGCAAAAAATATCACGGGTACAAAAACTAGAGCATCACAGCACAGATAGCAATAGATCAACAGGAGGAAATAAATACTATAAAAGTAAGATAAGTAGAAAGGAGAGAATGCTCGCCTGGGAAACTGCCGAAGATTCACTGGTATCGGGTCAACACTCGTATCAACTCATCGGCCTAATTCGTGAAGAAGCAAAACACTAGAAGAAACACCGAATGCACTATTTAATACTACGGCAGAAGATCGAGCATGATGCATGTATGATGTATGACATGGCAAAGATGCGATGGAATTAGGCCATATTAAACAGAACTGGAGTCCCGACATTTATTTAGAAGGTTCATATTATTTAGATACCCCGCAATTTAAATGTTGTCTTAACAAGGCAAAATTATATCATCGGTTTGCTACACAAATTTATATGAGGCCAATATAAGACTAGAAAAGCCCGTATATGGTCCACATATTTAATTATGAGGTGAACCGGCATAATGCTCCCAAACCACACAAATATGTATGCAAGCATGACAATTGATATGCAACAATTCATATAGATGTCAATTTATAAAATAGGGCTCGGATAAAGGGGTCACACATCGGGTCGAAGGTCTTGGTTCGGGGTCGACGGGGTTCGGTCTCTGCGGGATCGGTATTCGGGGTCTCGGACATCGGATCAATGATGGAGGGCTTGGTGGTCTTCGGGCTCCGTGTCAAAGGCATCGACTTCCCGTGTCAAAGATCTTGTCATCGATGGTTCTCGGAAGATCTTGGCAGAAGCCGGGCTCGAAGATCTCGGTGGGGATTCTGTACTCTTCGAGTTCCATCACGCCAATTTCACATGGCCTTAATCCACACAGCACCACCACACCATCGGGGTAGATCTAGGAGTGTCGTTTGATATCATAGCTAGGACACGGTAACCAGTCCACTGTCGTTTGTACCTAGTGAATCACATCAACAACACAAGAACCCCTCCGAACCGACAAATTCAAAATAGAGCAGTTGGTCGGGAGCGAGTAATGCGGCCACGGGGGAAACAGCGATGGCCGACTTCGCTCGGGGCACGACGACGGGGCGAAGCCGAGACGGCAAGGCACAGGGGCGGCGCACACGGTGGCAGGGCGGCCACTACAGGACGGGCCACGACGATGGGGCATGGCGTGCTGGCCGACAAGGAGGGAGGGCGCGGGACCTACCGACGACGAGCCAGGCCAAAGGGGAAGAGGCGACGGCGGCCGATTGAGTCCAGGACGGAGGAAGCGGCTCGCGGCGTCCCTCTGCCACGGTGCTGGCGGTGCTCCCGTGGATCTCTGGGCGGCGGGGCTGCAGGAGAGGAGGGCCAGAGGCGGCGGGGACGGCCTCTGGAGGAGGCGCTCGGAGGAGGGCTGGCGAAGAGGGAAGGGCCGACGGTGGAGGCGCCTGGCCAGGAGAGAGGAAGGCCAGCGCGTGCAGGTGGCGGGGATGGAAGGCGGCTCGATGTGGTGGAGCGAGAGGAGCGGGCAAGGGAGAGAGGCGCGTGGGGATTGGGATCGAGGAATCGGGGTGGGGCCAGACGGTTTACGGGACAGGGAGCGGGATTACGACGGGGTGGGTGTGCGCACTGTGTGCATACATGGTGTGGGTCGTTGTGAGCGTGTCGGTGCGTGTGTCCAGGGAGCGGGGTGCGGGTATGGTCGTGTCGGTGGGTCTGAGTGCGTGCGGCACTAGGGTTGAGGGAGTAGGTGGTTTACGATTTGGGTGTCGGGGATTGGTAGGATTAGGGTTAGGGTTTGATAGAGGGGTGGTGGGTGGCTGCGGGCTGGGCTTTTGGGCCTGGCCTACGGCTGCCTCCCCCGAACAAAATAATTTTTATATTTAAAGTACTATTTTATTTTATAGACTTTTATATATAATTTTAGACAAAGCAAAAATATCCTAAAGAGACCTAGGGTTTGTATTTTGAAATAAAAAAGGGGAGTATTATAGAAAACAAAATAGGCGTTTTGTAAAATAATTTTATGATAAGGCATGCATAATAATGTCATGATGATGCACGAAATAGAAATAACTGGCGATTTTTAATAGTGATTTTATCCGGGGTGCTACAGTTGTTTACTCAGAGTGGAAAACCATAGGGTCAGTTTAATTTATGTGTGTCCTCCAGGGTTGTCAGGTGCTCTAATAAGTTGGTGTCGCTAAAATCTTGCAGGTACATCCCACACCCATGTGTACACTTTTAACTCACCGTACCCTCGTCAAGTCAGCTCAGCTCAGCTAGGCACTACTTGTCTTACCGCCTTGGTCTTCTTTTTGGCTATGGATCAATCACTAGCTCAAAGTGTTATCTAAGTCATCTTCACTGTATTAGTTAACTTTACTTTTTGAAAAGGGGAGAAATCCAACATCTACATCAATAGATACATGTTGAAATAATGAGCAGTTTTCGCTAATCCAAGTATAAATCATGACAAAACAATTTTCAAGACTAACTAGCATACGCATAGTAGACATGCACCATACAGGCAAGTGAAAATCTAGCACATCTACGCATACTGCAATACTAGTGATCATCATAGGAAATAGCAGGAGGGCAAAGAACACGTACGAGTTCGTCGATGGTATGACCAACGGCGCAACAGAAGTGGAGCCACCACCAGCAGCAGCGTCGTCAGACATGGAGATAAAGTCGAGGAAGAGCTTGAGCAGTCGCGTCTAGACGCTCCCTAAAAACCTTATTGCCTCTCTCCCGGTGCAGGATTAGAGAGACGGGGTTTCGGAGGCCTGCTCTCCCGGACGACCGTGCACGCAGCCGGCGGGATGGAGTAGTAGAGGGCAGCACAGAGAGATGGAATGGCGATGCGCAGGGTAGGCAGATGCAATCTAATTTGCTAGTAACTGCTACGGTTTGCGTCTGCCTGCTATATAGTGCGGGTCGGGTAGGACGTGGGGCAACAGTCCACGACCGAGTCAGTGCCAGCCCACGATATGGAAACGGCCGGTTAATTAACGCGTCCGTAATGACGCATTGACTCATAATTAATACACAATTAATTTTTCCAACGAGCAAAATAAAGCTCGGCTCGGCGAGATTCCCGCAACCCGCGGCGCGCGCGCATCGTGACGAGGCGAGGCGAGGCGTGGCGTGGCGTGGCGAGGCGGGCGGCATCGGAGGAGGAGTGCGCGAGGGCTTCTCTTCTTCTCGCACCTTAGTGAGTGGTGCAACACTCTACTATATAAGATGGTCCAACTCCCCTTCCACTAGCAATGTGGGACTAAACTTTGGCACCACTAGCACATACATGAGCTGCCATGATAATGGGCCAAAGAGAATTTCAGAATTTGTATTTGTTATGGGCCAAAAGCCCAACATCAAATATGCCTCAAATTCCAACAATCCCCCACAAAGTCTCATTGGCACATCACAACATTCTGTTCCAAATCACTGTTTTGATATACCAGCGTTTTTCAGTGGAGACTGTTAAGTTGAACTTCCACCTAGAGCATTAGACTACGCTCATTAACAACTGTCAATGGACTAAGCCTTGAATTGCTAGATTTGTGTAAATGAGTTTCACCTAATGTCATACTGATACTAGGCTGCCGAAGGCTACCCCTCGGGTGGAGCATATAAGTCACACTCCTGGCATTTTTCATGAGCTTCCTAGAGATTACCCTATCTCATAGACTGTGACCAGCAGTCGGGCTCACATAGGTGCATTCTTTCAAGACTGCTCTGTAGGATAGCATCTTGGCTTATACAAGCCTATGAACACATTAAGAATAAGTCAACCTGCCATACAGATCGTGAGAGTAATGCATCTTCAGCGGAGTGGGTTAATAAAAGTTACTCTCCTCCAGTTAGCCACTGGCTTGTTTCCCCAGGTCCTAATTCACGGGATCTCCGATCACATAGGTTGGGTTACTACCATGGTAACTCATGTGGGTCTCAAACCCATCTCCCTTTGATGCAATATCTATCATATTTCTTGATAGACCTTTTGTGAAAGGATCTGCTAGATTCTTAGCGGTTTGGATATAATCCAATGCTATTACTCCGGAGTTTCTTATTTTCCTAACAGATGCCAATCTTCTCTTTATATGTCTTGATGACTTCATATTATCCTTTGAACTACTCACTTTGACGATCACAGTTTGATTGTCACAGTTCATAAGAATAGCCGGCACAGGTTTATCAACAACCGGCAAGTCAATCAAGAGTTCACGAAGCCAATCTGCTTCGACAGTAGCTGTATCTAGTGCTGTGAGTTCTGCTTCCATTGTTGACCTCGTTAAGATGGTCTGCTTGCAAGACTTCCATGAAACAGCGCCACCACCATGAGTGAATACATATCCACTTGTGGCTTTCAACTCATCAGCATCAGAAATCCAATTTGAGTCACTATACCCTTCAAGTACCGCAGGATCTCCGGTATAGTGAATACCATAACTCGATGTACCCTTTAGATAGCGCATTACTCTCTCAAGAGCATGCCAATGATCATCTCCTGGATTGGAAACAAACCGGCTAAGTTTGCTCACAGCAAACGCGATGTCAGGCCTTGTTGCGCTAGCTAAATACATTAACGAGCCAATTATCTGAGAGTATCTCAGCTGATCTCTAGTTGTTCTTTTGTTCTTTCGAAGCATCTTACTAGGATCATATGGTGTCGGTGAAGGAGTACAATCTGAGTAGCCAAAGCGACTCAACACCTTATCCACATAGTGAGATTGCAGAAGTGTAATTCCGCCATTCTCATCTTTCAGCAGCTTAATGTTTAGAATAACATCAGCTTCTCCAAGGTCATTCATGTCAAAACTTTGAGACAAGAAACTCTTGACCTGTTCGATGACAATCATATTTGTCCCAAAAATCAGTATGTCATCAACATACAAACAAAATATAACTCCTTCGCCCCCACCATGGCGATAGTATACACATTTGTTGGCTTCGTTTACAACAAAGCCAGCAGATGTTAAAGTTTGATCAAACTTCTCATGTCATTGCTTAGGTGCTTGTTTCAGTCCATACAAATACTTCAATAGCTTGCACACCTTGCCTTCTTGACCATCTACTACAAAACCATCTGGCTGATCCATATAAATTTCCTCATCCAACTCTCCATTAAGGAAAGCTGTCTTGACGTCCATTTGATGAACGATAAGACCATGTGAGGCAGCCAATGAGAGTAGAACTCGAATAGTGGTCAATCTAGCCACAAGCGAATAAGTATCAAAGAAGTCTTTGCCTTCTTTTTGGGTATAACCCTTGGCAACAAGCTGAGCCTTGTACTTTTCAATCATACCATCAGGCCTAAGCTTCTTTTTGAACACCCACTTGCATCCTATAGGTTTGCACCCATAAGGAAGATCAGTTATCTCCCAAGTTTCGTTTGCCATGATGGAATCCATCTCGCTACGAACAGCCTCTTTCCAGTAGTCTGCATCAGGGGATGCATAAGCCTCTGAAATAGAGGTGGGAGTATCATCCACGAGATAGACAATGAAATCATCACCAAAGGACTTTGCAATCCTCTGTCTCTTGTTCCTTACAGGAACTTCATTGTCTACCTCCTCAGGAATTTCATCATGTGCTCGTTCATAATATTCCATGGGAATAGCAGGTTCAGGAGTTTCAACAGATTCCTGTCTAGATGTACTAGGCATATCTTTCATCGGAAAAATATCCTCAAAGAATGTAGCATTCTTAGACTCCATAATTGTACCGACCTTCATGTCAGGTACCTCAGATTTCACCACTAGAAATTTGTATCCAACGCTATGATGAGCATAGCTAAGAAAGACACAGTCTACGGTCTTTGATCCAAGTTTACGCTTTTTGGGAATTGGCAAATTCACCTTTGCCAAACAGCCCCAAGTACGTAAGTACGAGAGTGTTAGTTTTCTCTTCTCCCATAATTCATAGGGAGCAGTTTCATTGTCTTTTGTGGAAACTTTATTCGGGACATGACATGATGTCAATATCGCCTCCCCTCACCATGCCTTGGATAAACCTGAAGTACCTAACATGGCGTTAACCAAGTCTGTTAGAGTACGGTTTTTCCTTTCGGAAACTCCGTTAGATTGGGGAGAATGGGGAGGCGTCCTCTCATGAATAATTCCATGTTCCGCACAAAATAAATCAAACTCATTAGAGAAATACTCTCCACCACGATCTGACCGGACTCTCTTAATCTTTCTCTCAAGTTGATTTTCTACTTCTGTCTTATAGTTTTTAAAGTGGTGTAGAGCCTCATCTTTAGTTTTCAAAAGATATACATAGCAAAATCTAGTAGAATCATCAATCAACGTCATGAAGTATTTATTTCCACCTTTGGTCAACACACCATTCATCTCACATAGATCTGAATGTATAAGCTCTAGTGGTGCCAAGTTTCTTGCTTCCTGCACAGGCTTGTGAGGCTTGCGCGGTTGCTTATCTTGAACACACTCTTGACAATTAGAGCCTTTGGCTAAAGTGAAACTCGGAATTAAATTCATCTTAGCTAGCCGCGTCATACAACCAAAATTAATGTGACAAAGTCGTGAATGCCAAATATCGATATCATTGCCAGGGGCACAAATATGGTTCACAACCTTATTACAAAAATCTGATAGGGAAAGACGGAACAAACTGCCGCACTCATAACCTTTACCAATAAATTGTCAATACTTAGAGATGACTACTTTACTGGACTCAAATACCAACTTAAAACCTTCTTCGCAAAGAAGGGAACCACTAACGAGATTCTTATTTATTGAGGGCACATGATGCACGTTCTTCAGCTGCACGATCTTTCCCGAAGTAAACTTCAGATCCACCGTGCCAACACCACGAACAGAAGCATGCGATCCGTTTCCCATCAAGACGAATAGATCTCTTGTGATCTGATAAGAAGAAAACAAAGAGATATCAGCACACACATGAATATTAGCACCGATGTCGATCCACCAATCTGTAGATTGACAAATTGACAAAACAGTAGGTAAATTACCATACCCGGCTGCACCCTTATCATTGTTGCTCATAGTCACGTTGACAGACTTAGAGTTCTGTCTATTTGGATTCTTCCTTCCTTTGCGCTGCTTGCAGTTTGGAGCCCAATGTCCAACCTCGCCGCACACAAAGCAGGGATCCTGTGACTTGTCCTTCTTATCCTTTTTGAAGTTGGTAGTACAAACGGCCTTGGTCTTCCCCTTGAACTTGTTGTGGAAGTTCTTCTACACCACATTGGCGCTTGACTGGGGTGCCTCGGCTCCCTTTGGGTGTGCGTCTTTTGCCTTTGCCTTTTCCTCAAGGTCCAGAAACCCAATGAGATTCTCAACAGACATCTCTTGCCTCTGGTGTTTGAGGTTAGTGGCAACACTCCTCCAGGATTGAGGAAGCTTTGCAATGATGCATCCCGCAACAAATTTGCCGGGCAACGCACACTTCAGGAGATCAAGTTCTTTTGCAATGCACTGAATCTCATGAGCCTGTTCAACGACAGAACGGTTTTCAACCATCCTATAGTCATGAAACTGCTCCATGGCATACAGTTCACTCCCAGCATCAGTAGCACCGAATTTTGCTTCGAGTGCATCCCACAGTTCTTTGGCATTGCGCATATGTAAATATGCATCCACCAACTTGTCCCCAATGATTCTTATGACACAACCCACAAAGAATATGGTGGTCTCCTTGAACGTCTTCTCCTGTTCAAGGATGATCGTTCCTTCAGTATTGCCAGCCGAGACCCAGAAGGCGTCCATAGCCATCAGCCAGAGGGTACACTTGGTTTGCCAGCGCTTAAAGTGTGCACCCGTAAACGGGTTAGGTTTCAGACAAGCGGCAAAGCCTTGACGCGAAAACAGCCTAAAATAAGGTTTTTGGATTGTTGAAATAATTAGCAATTTTCGCATTAATTTAATCCAAGTATAAATCATGACAAAACAATTTCTAAGACTAACTAGCATACGCATAGTAGACATGCACCATATAGGCAAGTGAAAATCTAGCACATCTACGCATACTGCAATACTAGTGATCATCATAGGAAATAGCAGGAGGGCAAAGAACACGTACGAGTTCGTCGATGGTATGACCAACAGCGCAACAGAAGTGGAGCCACCACCAGCAGCAGCGTCGTCAGACATGGCGATGAAGTCGAGGAAGAGCTTGAGCAGTCGCGTCTAGACGCTCCCCAAAAACCGTATTGCCTCTCTCCCGGTGCAGGATCAGAGAGACGGGGTTCCAGAGGCCTGCTCCCCCGGACGACCGTGCACGCAGCCGGCGGGATGGAGTAGCAGAGGGCAGCACAGAGAGATGGAATGGCGATGCGCAGGGTAGGCAGATGCAATCTAATTTGCTAGTAACCGCTACGGTTTGCGTCTGCATGTTATATAGTGCGGGTCGGGTAGGACGTGGGGCAACAGTCCACGACCGAGTCAGTGCCAGCCCATGATATGGAAACGTCCGGTTAATTAACGCGTCCGTAATGACGCATTAATGACTCATAATTAATACACAATTAATTTTCCCAACGGGCAAAATAAAGCTCGGCTCGGCGAGATTCCCGCAACCCGCGGTGCGCGCGCGCGTCGTGACGAGGCGTGGCGAGGCGGACGGCGTCGGAGGAGGAGTGCGCGAGGGCTTCTCTTCTTCTCGCACCTTAGTGAGTGGTGCAACACTCTACTATATAAGGTGGTCCAACTCCCCTTCCACTAGCAATGTGAGACTAAACTTTGGCACCACTAGCACACACATGAGCTGCCATGATAATGGGCCAAAGAGAATTTCAGAATTTGTATTTGTTATGTGCCAAAAGCCCAACATCAAATATGCCTCAAATTCCAACAATACACGCAACACTGCATCAGTTAATTATGGCATCCAACATAGTATGGTAACAAACTTGTGGCACCTATGGAGTTGACCATTAGAAAATGAGTTACTCCCATCGCATTCATATTACTTGTTACTAAAATAAATGTATCTAGACATGTTTTAGTGCTAGATACATCTATTTCAATGACAAGTAATATGGATCGGAGGGAGTACTTAAGGGAGTTGCATGTCAAGGCTGACTCAACTAATTAAGTAGGGTGCAATGGTGCCACCAAGTCTTTCCCTTCCAGAAAGTGGAATTTGAACCAAAACAGATAAAGAAGTCATAATTCATAAACCATTAGTACACATGGTAGTATATACATCTTATTAGGTTTGGTCTGGAGTGTTCACACAAATCCTATTGCGTTAATCTCCCATGTAATGCAGCTAGCTGCTAATTGGTTGCTTAAGCGTCATGAAAAACATGGGTTTCTACTATTGTGATACATATTATTATATTTTGGTCATATGTCCTTTCTGAGGATGTGTTTCATCGTTTTACGATAAGGCGACAAACCCAATAGGTTAAAACATATAATAGGATAAAGAGAGAAAAATTAATTTGTGTGAAAGATTGTTTTTGGATAGAAGTAATTTTTTTCGGCAAAGGGGAAATCTCCAAAATTTGCATCGCTCGATGCATAAAACCCTTTCATAAGATTGATACATGGATCATCACCTCAAATGTAAATTAAAATTTGAAAACACAAGGAAGAATGAGGATAAAACATTTTTTATCGATGTTAGATGCAAATTATTGCAGCACTGACCAATCTTATAATTTGAATTCATTTCTTGGAAGAATTGGAGGAAGAAAGTTAACACCAGAGAAGTAGATGAGAAAAGAAGCGAGAACACCCGGTCTAACTAGATTAGATTAACACTGCATCATTCAACATTAGTTGCGTGCATCATATATTCCTTTGGGGAATTTGCAAGTAGTAGGAGGAAGATGGAAGCAGTACATTTTTTAGAGTGACTCGATTGATTCTTTGATGCTCCTCGAAAAAGGAATTATTAACCAACATGAGTTATGATGTGGTGGAAAATTTCCTCTTCCTCGAAACAGGCTTTCGCCTAGCTATATTAATATAAAAACCATTGAGACAGTTGCTGGGCCAGACATCATAACTCCCAAAAAACACCAAAGAAAGAAAAGAAGAAAAAAGAGAGAAAACAAAGCCGACAATAGTGGCTCGACGAAAACAAGATGACCCGCAACCGCTGTGCCCTCCGGAGAATTCCCACCATACTCCTAGCGCTCAGAAGCGTCGCGTACCAAGCGGCACCTCCAAGAAAGAAAGCGACGACAATGACGCTGCTGCTTGAACTGGTCCTAGGGTTTTCCCTGATACGCTACGGGATGTGGGAAAGAGATACACCCAAAGCCCTTCAAGAAGGACGACGACACCCGCAAGAGTCACCGCATCGGTGTCTAGACGACAAGGATTTCACCTGACCCCTCAAAAAACCACACTCCCAGACGCTTTGTATTGCTCCACCAACCTCGCCTCCCACCAGCACACGCCACCATGGTCTTGTAGTCACCACTGTCGTCTCACCATGAGCCACGTTGTGAGGCCAGTAGGACCGAAAATAAGAAACTTCAGCAAGGTTCCATGGTACAGTAGCACGCGGGAGGGAACTGCCTAGGGACAAACTAGGCCCGGACGAGCCTGAATGGGATCGTGAAGCCCCGCCGCCGCACTGCACCAAGGGTGACACTGCCATTGTGTAACATCCCAGCATTTAGAAACTAACGAAGGATAGATTTAGGAATAAGAGGAAAATTACAAAAGAATAAAAGGAAAATTACAAAAGAATAAGAAAATTACATTGGATTATTCTATAACTATTATATAACTAAACCTAAACTAAATCTTCATCTTTATATCTGTACCTGCAAAACAAAACAAAAAAATACAATAAAAAAATAAAATGTTAGTGTTAGTATTTTCTCTTAGACATGTCAGTGAAGTGCTCTAGACAAATTCATCATTGAGAAATTTAGAAAAGGGGCAAGTTTCACAAATATGAAAGAATCCATCTTTCATAAATTTAAAGCCAGAAGTCAAATGACAGCCAAGAGGGACAAATCCACCAGCCAGGTGAAAGTAACCAGGTAATAGTAAGTTTCAAAATTCTGAACATATCCACAAGTACACAGCAAACACACAGGCAGGACACACATCAACATGCATGTGATGTGTTGTCAACCTCACAGCATAGCCCCAAACTCACAAAACCACAAGCACAGCCGTGGAAAGGAACTAGTGCATCACTCCACTGTTTGCACACAAGAACAGCCAGCCTAGGCAGCAGCTTACTAAGCACATCAGCCAAACCAAACCACAAGGATCAAACAAACATCACCATGATGGTGACATAAGGAGGGAGAAGGATCAGGTGAACAGCAAGGACAAGTCCAGGAGCTAGGAGGAGCAGGCTAGCTCAAGGACAAATCCAGGAGCTAGGAGGAGCAGTCTAGCTTAATATTAAGCACAGGAGTCTAGCAAAACCAGATCAAGATCATCACCAACTTACTCCATAGTCATCAGATTTTGTGGTGAGTTTCATAAAACCTTCACATGATCTAATCATCTTATTTAGAGATAAGCATGTGTTGCTTTATAAAACAAACCCTCGGAAAGCACCCAAGTGGGGTGAATCCATCATAGGGATTTCAAACTCTAAAAGCAAATAGCCATGTACAAGGACCAGCCAGAGCTCAGAGCAACATCATTGCTCTAGTTATTAAGCTATATCTTACAATTTAAGCATAAATACATCTATGATCTATTTCTAGGCACATCCCTAAAGAAAGGGTAGCACCTTAGAAACTAATCCTTTGGATCCAGATCATGATCAAGCTTACTACCATTTTTTCCAAGCTTTGACTCAAGAAAGAATAGCGGGTACCACTACCAGCACTATCTACATGAATCGACTAGATAAAATCTGAATTCCTAAGCCTCAGACCAACATAATTGGTCTTAGGGAATTCAGAAAAGAACATCTATGTTTATCTCTCAAAGCCAAGTTTGTCATTAAGCATAAAACAACCCAATCCATGGGTTGGAATCAAACTTGTGTGCCATACCATGATGGTGTCACAAGAACAATCCATTATGAATCAGGATAGACATTTAATCATCACAAATTCAAACAATCAACTTAACTAATCATTTTCCTGTTAACACAGGAATCATAACTAGGATATTCCTATGTTACACTTCACTGTCAGCACTAGGACAGTGATTTCATCCTATCATAATCATGACCATGAATCAAATAGCAGTGGAAAGTTATCAAGTCATTGGCTTTACCAAGCATGTTCCACAAACAACTACATCATCTGAATCAGATGCAATCCAAGCATAAAATCATCTAATAAGCCACCAGGAACATTACAGATCATCTTAAGCAACAAGCCCAGGCCAATAACCACTTAGCATGTTTACAATTCATCTAAACATGATCCAATTCATCCAGTATATGATCAAACCCAGGATAAGAACCCTAAATGGATATGTCATCCTAATCAGAATCGGACAGTAGCCAGAGAGGACACTGCCAGCATCTAGCATCGAATCAGCAAGCACAGAGAGCACCAGGGAGAGGAATCAAACTCACCGTAGTTCCTCGCTTAAGACTAGAAGAGGAAGTAGAGGGGCCGACGGCCATGGCGGCACGGGGAGCACCCCAGAGGGGGCGCTGCAACCCGCACGGCGCCACGACAGCGACCTTGATCACGCCTGGAGGTGCAGAGCATCACCTCGACACACGACAGCCACGACAACACCTGGATCTATGCCAACCCTAAAACCTAGGGTTCGGGACGGCATCGATACATTGCAGGAGAGCCCCAGGCTCGAATCCAATTGGATAGAATAAACGAGCATCATCGACAACCCCCAATTGCACCACGGCGGCGACCAGAACGTCCTACGGCAGCGGGAATCGCCGGTGGCGGCATCGCCGGCCACGGGTCGGGGTCAGAGGAGGAGAGGATAAGCTCGAGGGAGAGAGAGAGAGGCAGTGAGGAGTGGGACGAGCTGGGCCAAACCCTTCGGGGTGGTTCTTTTGTCTATGACTAATGGGCCACTAGGGCCCAATAAGTATAACTAGCCCAGAAATCTTTTCAGGCATGTTTTAATAAACAGGAAAAGACCAAAATACCCCTAGACTTAACTAAATTCTACAAAATAAAATATAAGTCCAAAAAATTTAAATAAGATAATTTTGGATTCACCATAATCCATACTATACAAATAAAATAAAATATAAAATTTTAGACATTTAAATTTTTATAAGAATTTTGTAATTTATATATTCCTTATGGAATTTTACAAAATTATTGAAAGATGATAAAAATAAATAAAAATCACTTTCATTATATATTAATATTATAGTATTTTTGAAAAATACTAAATAAATATTTAATAACAATTTTTAATGTATAATTAATAATTCCTAAAAGAACTATTAAATCAATAAAAGTCAAATAAAAAGGAAATAAAATAAAATAATTCAATATATGCTATAAATATTAAAAAGTATTATTTATAAATGCTTTATTATTATTATTATTAAAAAGGACCTTATATAATAATAGGGTAAATGCATATCAAATTAAATAATGCATTACATTATTTGCATAATCATTTTGCTTCTTTAAATATTGTCCTTACCAGGCAATAATGATGTTTTTGTAGACATAGAAGCTCAAGGTCTAGTGCAAGCATCAGACTTCACTACCTTGCCATCATAAGGCAAGTTCATCACTTGCTCATGTCCTTTGAAGAGTCTTTATCAAAGTATTTGCAAATTGTGTGTTATCATATATGCTATAAAAAAAGAAAATATTATTTCACAAATAAAGAAATCATAGATATCATCCTAAGTGATGATATAATGAAGCAATAGAACTTAGGGTTCTAATTGCGAACAATGATGATCAAATAGGGACTTAATAACCCCTGACATCAGTGATTCTAGCGCCGTATATTACGCGTTAGCCATGAGATTTGGAATGGGACAGAGAAGTCAGTTGTATCTTCTTCCTCTCGCATGAAGCCGGATGTGCAGGTCGTGGCTGTTATCCTCGTAGCGTGCATATTAATTGGTAATTCGTAGAGGATATGCAGCATATGAGTGGGAACCCTCATCGTCCCATGATAGTTCTGGCATCTAACAGTTTGTACAAACCATTGCCGTAATTCATTATGTAGCCATGGTGTACACTAAGGATGCATGCGGGGTCGCGAAGGGGGCAGTGATTGGCTTCGACCAACTACTGGGCCCCACATCATGGAATTGTGGACGGGAAAGTACGCCCGGTTGTGCAACAAGGAGTTGATCTCTCGTGGGTAAAGTAACGCACCTCTGCAGAGTGTAAGAACTGTAACTTGTTATTCCCTGTTCCGGGAAGGAGCTGCGAACGCGGCAGGAAAGGAACTCCATGAAAGTTCTGATCAACCTGTGAAGGTTGATTGTCATAGATTTTCATAATAAAATCAATCTTTGAAGAAAGATTTACAAAAATTGCATAGTGCCAAGGATTTATAATCCGAGGTGGTAATTAGAGCATCAAACTTCCCACCTTGCATATAATAAACTTGTCGGGTAACGCTGTTACTCATTCTTTCCTTTGATCCCTTGCTTAGACTCTGAGGATCCCGAAGACGTGCCAATGTATGCAGCCGAATGCCAAGAAGATGTGTTCTACGAGGAACCTGATCTATCCGGAGGTGTTGAAGGAGTGGATTACGAGATCTGCTACGGTGTCGATGATAACGAGTCCAACTAAGTACTCCTAGTTAGTGGTAACCAATGGAGCCGAGCAGCATGAACTCTGTAGCATAAGCTGCTGAGCTCAACTCCTAGACGGAGTTGCTACTTTTAAATTCCGCTGAAACACTTTATATTTTGGTTTTTAAGTTGGATCTTTTGGAAGTCTTGAACTTCTGATATTGTAATAATAATAATGTGTGTACTTTTGTAATATGGACCCGCAATGTTTCTGTTGTACCACTCTGAGGGATGTGATATTTACGGAACGGTGTTCTGTGGATGTCATGTCAACGACTATAGTGTACTACACATGTAGTGGTATGCTGGGTCACCGCACATTGCCAACCCCTGCCCTAGTCCCTCCGTCCACTAGTGGATTCGCCATCACCGCAGATCCCCGCCGCCAAGCAGCAACGCCATCTCAACTGTGTTCACCCGGGCCAATCGGACCGCCGCCGGTCTAGGACGCAAAACCACGAACTCGAACCTGAAAACCGGCAAACGCCACAATGACAAGATCCGGGATGACCAGAGGAGGTCGGCGCTCGATCCAAGCCCGGATCAATCTAACATAGGGGCAGCAGGGGTGCGACAAGAACGGCACTAAGGTTGCCCCTTCAAGGGAATGGGATAGAGAGGTATGAGTGTAGGGAGTACTTGATGATGGTTATCTTGCACGAAAAACTTAGTTTACATGATAATTAGTTTATTTCTTTGTAATATCAGTTACTGCTATTAGAATGTGACCTTTTGCCATCACCAACTTTTCCCATGGTAATATACTGGCTTGATCCTAGCCGTATGATCCAAATCCACTCATACGCCCATGGGTTCAAGGCTTGATATGCCTAACACGTAACAAAAGAGAGCACGTAGCAGAAGAGACAGAAATCATGAGTCCACATTTGAGATGCTTCTTTCTGTTCAGCCTACGTGCTCTTCGGTGTTAGGTGCAATGGGAGAGTTGTGTGGCCAACACTTTACCGGTGCCTTCCAAACCTATCGCTATGTTTTTCACTGATTTTGCCCTCATCAACTCAGCTTGACGCTGCTCATTTCCTCTTGAACTATGGATCAGCCACTAGCTAGGAAACGTTATATATATACACCTGCTAGGCGTACTTATGGTAAGAACGAGTTATTGCACGAATTGAACATTAGCAAATGAGATGGTGAGTCACGTTCATGACATGCACTCAATTAATCAAGTAAGGTACAATGCTACCAACTCTTTCTGAAAGAGTTGGCTAATTGAGTGCATGTCGTTTTTAATTTCGATTTGGTTGATTGAGAAACTCATAAACTACTGAATAGAAAATCGTTGTGAAATATGTCATTAGTAAGCTTGGGGTGACCCTAGCTCAACTAGCTGGGAAAGTGGATGTAAAAACCCAATACTTAGGTTTAAATTCTAAGGTTTCCTATTTATACTTGAGGATCAGGTTATATTGATACTTTTTCTTTGTCTACTACCATCCTGATCTCTGAGATCCCTCTGAATATAAATCTACCATCGTAAAATATTTTGATATTTGGCGCGCCATGTAGTGATTGCGCGTTTCGGATCTTATATCGAGATGGCCAACGTTGTCACAAGCAGCGACACCGTCCCCACCACGGGAGCACCCTCCATCCACCTTGGTTCAGAATTGGCAGTGTTATTGCCATGATTACCAAAATGTCGACAGGGGATCATGGCGGTCATGTTTGAAGAAGACCAGATAGGCTCTGGAGTTTCCATCTCGCATGCTTGTGTCGAGTCGAGATGACTCTAGGGAGTTCTCGCATTGGCGTTTTGTAGCACTGTTCTCGATGAGTGGGGGCGGTAACACTGGACAGACTTATTTCTTGGCAGTGCTATTTGAGCTTTATGTCTTAGTTTTCGGGGTGAAAACTCTAGGTCTAACCTTTGGTGGTTGTACCTGGCAATGGTGACTCTCTAATTTTTTTGTTGAATGCATTGTCTAGAGATTGGACCTTGTCCAGGATGAAAATCCAAAACTTGACCATGCTGGTTAGACCGGACAACGACGATGGTGTGCACTATCATCTTTTCCTAGAGGCGCCGCTTTGGAGAAGCTTTTTCGGAGTCGATGTTTCTCCACCACGGTGGTGCTTTTACTGCTGCGAGTCTCTGATTGCTTCAGCGAGATCTTCGTTTCCTTTTTCTTTTTTGACGTGTGCATCCTTGATATCTAGACTTGTTTTTAAGCATTATGTTGTTACACAGGCTGGGTGTAATTGATATCATCTTGGTATTAATATATCCCTTTGATAATAAAATGTCATTAGCAAGCTGTAAAATCTTGGTAGTATCTCCAAATTATATGAAGTTGTTAAAGCCACAGAACCAAAAAATGAAAATTTATAGTTCTAAGATATATGCAAATATAAATGCCATAAGTTTGCACTTGCTCGGTTACTACGGGCGTGTTTGGTAGCCTGCGTCGATTTCCCTCACTGGTCAGACAGTGCTTGGGTGGGCACTGCCACACTCATCCGACCTCTGAGCCATCTTTTACATCTTGTTTGATAGCATGTAATGCATGAGGACGGCAATAAATGCATGTTGTTGGTTGCCTGCACCGAATTGCATGTCACACTAATATGCACATCTAAACTGTCAGTAGCAGCTCTTGTTCTTCGTGTTTGTGCCCGACGACAGAGGGCGGTGGGACAGCTATTGCGCCTGTGCCAGTGACGGAGGGTGGCAACATAACTGTTGCGACTGCGCCGATAACAGAGGTCGGCGGGACACCTACTGTGACTGCGCCGGCAACAGAGGCCAACGGGACACCTACTATGGCCGCGCTGGTGTCGCAGAACGCAAACACAGCGAGACATAATAATGTCGCCCGATGGCGTGATGGACTTGGAACTGCTTGATCTTGCTCCGTGCCAGCGCCCTTGCCTGCGGCGTCCAAGAACTCGAGTTTGAACACCGTGGACTAGACTGCCTGGAACACATATGCGGCAAAGGGGACCTCAGCACGGTCACAGGGGCGATCGACAGCGACGAAGGGGGGCTTGGCACGGCCAAGGGGATCACCGCGCGGTCACAGCCAAGGTCGACAAAGATGACGTCCTTGGTCGCCCTCTTCCTGTACTCCCCGCCTACATCTTCTTCCTCAACATCACCTTCTTATTCAACCTCACGTACAAGTTAAGAAGCTACGTGTGGATTCCTCTACCTTCACCAAAACGAAAATTGCAACATGAGAGTTGTGGGAAATAGAAAGATCAAGCTACTCCTCAAACAAGAGTTCAAAATATTAATTATGTGCAACGAATCTGAAGAAAAACTTCCAGAAAAACTCCAAATTTGACCACGAATAGGAGAATATACGGATCACTAACCTCGAAGCCGATGGTTAGAATGGAACTCCATTATTGGTGCGCATCTTTTTTATGTACAGCTCGACTTGATTTGAAGCTTGTTTGTGCTAATCACAAATGGTTTGGATGAACATGTTTAGGAGAGGAGAAAGAAAGTGGAGGAGGAGATAGAGCTGCATGAGCTGGTGCACTCATGCGATCGCCAGCCGATTCGAGCGTTCTTCTTGGGCCTGTTTCTGGACTGCTTTAAGAAGCGTGTTGGCGCAGCCCAAACGATCCATGCAGGCAACTAAAAGGCCCGATTTCTACTCTCTTAAGGCTGGCTGGACCTTATGCAGACTATCAAACGCGTCCTACAAAACACTTTAAAAGCAAAGGGAAGATATATCTGCATCAATTCTCCAGCTATTCTATCTTCTTGGTACGCGTATGAGGTTAAGTTGGAGCTTCGTCGCAGATACCCAATGCTTTCCTAGTACTTTGCATTGCTATGTGCAAGCTTTACCATATTTTACTACTCTCAATAGTAGTTACATACCCAACTAAGTGAACTTTTTATACACAATTAACTATATTGAAGTAGATCCGATAAAGTTTGGGGATTTTGAAAAATGCATACACATATTCATATTCTTTTATTTTTGTGTAGCTTAAAATACGAAGTGTTTGAAATTTCTATTTCACATCTTTGTGGAAGAAATCATTGGCTACGTCTGGATATTCTTTTCCAAAAAAATTGAAAATGTTTTTGTAAATAGCAGGACCACAAGTGTCGGAAGCCAAAAATCTCCACTCATATCTCTTAAGGCAATGATTAAGCACACCTTTTTTAAATCTTGTATACATATACCTTCCCAAAGATCCAGAGATCATCATGCGTTTGATTAAAAAAATACTTACTTTGATCCATAATAAGTGTCGATGATTTAGTAAAATTATACTAAATCAGCAATATTTATTATAGATCAGAGAGAGTAGCAAATCTACTTGGATACTACGCACTTTATCTTCATTGAATATCTTCCTTTGCTCATGGATTCAAGGCTAGGCATGCTTGACATGGGGAAGAAGAGAACTCGGAGTAGAAGTCACAACATCTAAAGATGTAATTGGTGAGACCCTGGGAGCCTCCACAAAAATCAATGAATTTCGACCATCCGATCATGCCAGCCACATAGCTCCCAGCAGATCCTGGACGTCTATTTTAGGCATGGACCACCTGTCAGCGGCTGGAGGGGGTACAGATGTTGGTGCATGTGTTCCTTCACAGCGCTTTGAGGCTGCTGGTCGTTGGATGGGGGCTTTGGGGGCATCTAGACCGTCTATTTTTTCCAGTTCTAGTCCAAGTGATGTAAAATCGGTGATGTACCCGTCTGTTGTTGTGTCGTGTCGCTGGTGCTGGGGCCGTCCAAATGGTTGGCCCGCTCTCCAGTCGAAACAGTTGGGAGAGGGCTGGTATGCGGCATTCCTGGGCGTGCGTGGTGGTGGAACATATAAAAAGGAAGCACGGAGGGAGCAGCCGTGGCCCTTGGAACCCTAGCCGCCAGCCCCAATCTGCTCCCGCCAGTTCATCCTCCCAATCCCTCGCTCCTCCTAGTCCCTTCCTCGGCTAACCCGTCCCCAATCGCCTTCCTCCTAGTGTGCGTGCTTCTTGTGTGATGGCGGCGGTCGAAGCAACCTTCATCCCTAGCTTGTTCTTCCGCATCCGTCCCTACGAGTGTCCATGTGAGCGCCTCCTCCGCCCTCCCACGGTGGGAAACCTCTTCGTCGCGCACGGAAGCCGGCCAAGCTCCGCATCCGTCCCTACGAGTGTCCCTGCGAGCGCCTCCTCCGCCCTCCCACGGTGGGAAAGCCTAGCGTCAATGGCCGCCGCGCAGAGATTCTTTGACGCCAACGCACCCAGCACCAAGGTACTTCCCCAAATTTCAATCCCTGCTCTTCATGGTTTCTTGCTTGTTTTCTATGGATGTGCTTGCCGTTGCATGTGTGTTCTTGCTTACTAGAGGGCTACGTGCAGGCTTGACTGCCTATCTGCTTACTAAGGAGGAAAGAAGATGAGGTGTGTCTTTAGTTTTTAAAGGAATGCCTTCCAGGTTGCTCCTTCTCCCTTTCATTTCTAACTTCATTTTCTGTAACATTTATAAGATTGTAAGCCAAGGTCAAGATGGTTAAGAGTATTCGGCAAAAGTAATTGAGAATTGGGTTTTCTATGCAAGATTGAAAGCTTGGGTTCATAATGACATTTGTCTTTTTAGGTCCGGACCTTTCTTTGTGATGTGCTAGCTTTTAATTTGGAAATATGGAGGATAATTAACTGGTCATGTCAGGTATGTATTTGTCATGAGCTCCACTAGCAATTTGTTCAATATTCATGTTTGTCTTTTGCATACGCAAAAAGGAGAAAGGAACCAATTTGCCTTTTTATATTGGTTCTCAATTACTCTTCTGTTTTTTGGGTGTGCAAGTATATTTTAAAATAAGGAGATAATGGTTAATAAAAGATTAGGCCCATATCTTACTCTTCAGCTATATGATCCCATGTTTTCTGGTTTTTATGCATCACAGATTTCTCATGTGCTAAAAAAGTTTGTATGGCACGAACCATGATTTGGTTATTTTTTTACAAGAAACACATTTTGTGTTCAATAATCTTTGATTTAGTTTTAAATTCTGGAACTTCCATGTATAGTGCCAGAGATATCTATTTAGTATATGCATGTTTGGTGACTCACAATTGGTCATGTTTATTAACCTGCTTTCCTCTGTCCTCTTCTTCCAGATAAATGTCGGGTGTTCAGATAGAAATTTTGCCTACAAGTTAACCGATGAGATGCATGATACATGGATCAAGAAGTTGTTTTTGGTATTTGCTCATACTTCTGAGTTCAATGGTCCTAGAGAAACGGATGTTCCTAATCCTACGATCCAACAAGTATGTACTGGTTTGCCCATCCCAACACTGCAGCTACCATAAATTGGTTTTAGTCTTGCGATATAGGTATATGCATGGAACTTTACTTAGCTGAAAGGTGATTGTCTCATCACAGTTCATTATATTCTATAGATTTGTGCTGACTTTCTACAGTTTTTTTATCTTTAATGTAGTTTACCTTATGTTGGGTACTTGGATCCCATTAAAATGTTTGTACACCCAGGAGATGGATGAGGTCACCAAGCCGAGCAGAGGCACTGCAGATTCGCCATGCGCTTACTGTAGGTGAAGGCACAAGCAAAGCGGTGTTGTAGTGGTCAATGGCAAGTCATCTCTATATGTCCACTGCCTACAGCCACAATGGTTTGGCTGATGTTTGGATGTTTGAGTACACACCAAATGTATAAGGTTAGATTTTTTAATGTATAATTAAATTTCTATTTAGCAATTGATAACCGCATGTCAAGGTACCATGGAAAGATTCACATATCTTTATAAATTACAGAGGGGGGCACTTCTAAATTTATTTTTTATGCAATGTAATACTATGAATATCCTATGCTAGAATAAGAAATAAGGGATAATGCTTGCTTGTCATGTCCTCCTGAGGTAAATATCATCATCCTAGAAAAACTACAGGCAGATAATTATTTCCTTACCATGGCTTCTATACTCTAAATCGTCCAGTGTCAGCCTCCAAAATTAATCAATCTAGGTCTTGTTAATGTGGACTTTTTGGATATCTTGCCCTTGAATCCTGAGTCAGCTCACCATCTCACATGTTGTTCAGTCTCCCTTTATGTATTGACCACAAATTGAATTTGCTTCTAATATTTTTGTAGAGGTTCATAGGTTTTGCAGCCAACTTTGGATCGGCTAGGTTGTGCCAACGGATGAGGTATGGAAATAATTTTCTTATATTTTTCTTCTTCCTACTACCATTTAGATAGGAGAAAGTTGAGTGAGGAAGGTCTTGCTCACACTTATTCCCCATGTTGATGTTCAGGCCTAACACCACACAACGTTGCTACATATGAGGGTAAGTAAATCAACGATTGCTCATCTTATTACTTTTTGTTTCTGAAACCATTATTTTTTGTCAACATATGTGGCCAAAATCTTCGATTCCAACAATGTCTGATGAGCTATAAAGGAGACTTCTCCATGGCACAATCATCTTATTTGTAGTGGTAAATACCAGAGACAGAGTACATGTCTTACTTCTTTTTAATTGTAGGTACCACTACAATATTGTTGATGACGGATTAGCGTGGCATATACTTACAAATTCAGATCCTCCTCAATTTTGGACTTTAATAGTATTTCTACATTTTAATTGCCGATACCACTACGTATTTAATTCATGCCGTGCAATCCAAATGTGAGTTGACCCTTTCATGTTATTTTTGTTTTATGCTTTTTTGGTAAATAGGGAACATGGCATTTAGGCCAGCAAGGAGAACGGTATGTGCATAATTGATGGAGCATTGACTCATCTGTATGTCCTTGGTTTGTGCAGCTAAATGTGTGTAGTGGAGGTCTAATAAATGACATTGTGGTATGTTCCAGGGCTTGTGAGGATGAGCGCGACCCTTGTGCGCCGAACTGGCACAACTACGGTCATGAGTACCAGAGTCCATAGATTGTCCTCTTCGTTTTATATTGCTCCATGAAAATATGAATTTTTGTGCTTCTTTTCCTCCCCGGATGATTCCTGCTTATCTAATTCTGCTACACAAGGTGGTGAATTTCTTGCATGGTTCCACCTATATGAGCTCTAAAATCTGAATGTGTATTTTTTGCTTACTGTAGTTAGCTAGCTGCTTAGATATTTGATTTAGTTTCGCTTTCCATCAGATTTATATTTTTCCTTACATGAGTACATTTGATGCTTCAGTTTGCCATGAGTATAGTTTACATCCTCATTTATCGAGCATGCATGTTCAAATTTTGTATCTCTTATTTGCCATGATTTGCTTGATAATTTTTTAAACCCTCATTCTTACAGTATTTCTTTTTAAGCGACTAACTTGGTCGGTCAGATGCCTAGGAATTGGCCCCAGATATGTGTTGGGAAGCGGTACCTGTGTTTTCTAAAGAAAATTCCAATCATCCTTTTCTCCTCCGAAGAAGGCTTGAAGAAAGTATGACACTTCCGTTGACATCTTGAAAAAAAATAGGACACATACAACTGAAATTCTTTTTTGGTACTACTACATATCTCCTTGCTAACATCTCATAGGTTCCCCTTACAGTTTTCTTTGTCATTCTTCATCACTGAATACATGCACGTTTGGTAGAACCATGAGTTTACCATGCATTTCATATTTGTCTACAAAACGATCTGCCCACCGAGTCACTATTAAATTGGAAGTCTTTGGTTCACACCAAACCTGATATTTAGTAGTAACCTGAGAAGGAAAATTCCATATATTTTAGTATTTTGTAAATGGGGTTTTGAATTGATCTGCTATGCTTTTTGTTAGCTGTGACTTGTGGCTTAATCTTAAACATCACAAGTTATCACTCTTACCTGAACCAAAAATATCACTTCATATCTAACCCATTCTGCGGTAAAAAAAACGTTGTCCAAAGCTTCTTTCTTCTAACTGATATTTCATTCCCGGATATGTATTTTAGGCAGTAGTACCATATTCATGTTTGTTTTTCAAGGAGAAGGCAATTTTATTTTTAGAAGTTAGCGCAAGATAATCGAACTCGCCTTTGTATGTAATTTTTGTTCACGTAAGATTGGACTCAGTCCCGAGCTTGGCTTGGCCTGGAAGGGCAGCAATGAGTGTTTGATAGTTATTATACGATTCCATTTTACATTCCTTTTAATACTATATGCTTGGTGATACAATATTGATACTATATAATTATGATTGTTCCACTGCATGGAATCTTTTTTCTTTCTGGAGTTTTGATGTCCCTCTTCTTATTTATTTTCAGGAATGCATACTTAGCACAGTTGCCTTCGCTGGCTTTCTAAAGTCTGTACTGTGATCATGCCAGCTAATAAGGTGATTGCTTCATTTTTTTGGCTTTGTAACAGGATTTTTTTACCTGACGGGGCTATATCCAAATTACTATCTTTTCTTCATTATCTTTCCTTTTTATTCTCGATGTACCTATATCTATGACTTGCATGTCTCTAGCTTAAGACTACCACTGATATGTATTTCCATGTGCTCCTGTATGTATCCTTTTGTATGTAGGAGCAATGTGCTTTGCGTAATAGGAGGAACTACAACCAACACCAGATGCCCCTTTTTCACCTACCGTTATTTTCTTCATTATATTTCCTTTTTATTCTGGATATACCTGTATCTACAATTTGCTTTGCTCTATCTTAAGACTACCACTGAGTATTCCCCTGTGCTCCTGCAAGTAACCTTTTGTATGTAGGAGAAATGTGCTTTGCTTATACTTAAGGCTAGCATTGTTATGTATTTCCTCTGTTCTTCAGAGATGGTTGTTTTTTATCTATCGTGGGTGAAAAATTCGCAAATATTTTAGCATCTACTTAACTATTTCGTGGATGCACGGCTGATTAAATAGAAGTGATTTTGTACATGGTATGTTACTGGTGCTTAACGTAAAGTTTAATAAAGAGATATATGGGGACCCATCTTTGAACAATTTTCTCAACGTTTTTATTACTTTGAATCTCTTTTGGGTTTGAGCCTCACTATTATTTTGTAAAAGCTACAGACTAATTTCACGGAATCGTGCGCCAAGGTGCACCACTACATCTAGTATACCTAAGTCATGACCCACGCTCCTATAGTGTGCATCTCAGGGATTCACTACATTATCTAAGAGGCTCATGGCTTCAAGACTGGGCGTGCTTCGTTCAATTTATCCCATGTTATGTGGGTTGTGTAAGTGCACCAGTTGGCCTGTTTGGCTAACATTTATGATTACCTCCCACCAACGTGCACTAGTAAAAAAAAAGGCTTCGGTTCGATTTAGAGTCTGACACTAATCCCGATTTATTACCGGCCGAGACTAGTATGAGCACTAGTCCCGGTTCGTACCGTTTTTAGTGGCCAGGAGACCGAGAAAACTCTAGTCCCGGGTCATTTCGGACCTTTAGTCCCGGGTCGTGATACGGTCCG
The DNA here is from genome assembly GCA_916181665.1 of Avena sativa. Taxonomy (NCBI): domain Eukaryota; kingdom Viridiplantae; phylum Streptophyta; class Magnoliopsida; order Poales; family Poaceae; genus Avena; species Avena sativa. The sequence goes on along the minus strand of OV702283.1, from coordinate 366,104,888 downwards.
GGACTAAAGGTGTGCAAGCGCGGGAAACACCCTTTAGTCCCGGGCCATGTTACAGCCCCTTTAGTCCTGGGTCGTGATTCGGCCCTGGACTAAAGGGGTGTGACGCGGGCAACTTAAAATTGCTATAACTTTTGCGTACGATGTTAAAAAAAAATGTACAACCTATCAAAATGTGTGGAATTTTTTTTTGATTTTAACAGCCTTATTTGGATTCCTCACATTTTTAGATTTTTAAAATTATAAATAATGGATTCCTCACATTTTTTTGATTCTTTTACATTTTTAAAATTTGAAAAGGGAAAAGTTATTTAATTTTTTATTATATAGCAAGTTTTTATTCCATATTTTGATTCCTCACATTTTTCTGATAATAATGAATATATTATTTGTCGAATTTCGATTTACAGATTTAAAGATATTATTTATACCATATTAAATGAATAATGGCAAAAAATGAATAAAATATTATTTTATTTAGTTTTCTACTTTCATTATATTAAAATATTATTATTACTTATTTATTGTTGTTTACTAAAATAGTTGTTTGTAGTTTCAATAAATAAAGATGTATGGCATATTGAGATGGGCTAATAGGATTGATATGATAGTGTTGACAACAAGATACAAAAGGGCTTCGCGCAGGACATCCGGATGGAACAGAGAAGTTAAGCGTGCTGAGGGTGGAGTAGTGCTAGGATGGATGACCGAATGGAAAGTTTAACCACAAGTGTAATTTGACCTAAAATTAAATATACTTAGTGCTAAAAATATTCCAAGTAAGATGATTACGAGTCAAACAATTCAAAAGTTTAAGAAAAAAATCGAAAAAAAATCGAAAAAATATAAAAAAAAATCTTTAGTCCAGGGCCGTATTACGACCCGGAACTAAAGTTTTTTCATCCCCTGCAGCAAAAAAACGCCCATATGGTGGCCCTCTTGTCCCGGGTTGTAACAAACCGGGACTAGAAATAGGGGCCTTTAGTCCCGGGTGCAAAACCGGAACTAAAGGCCCTTGCAAACCGGGACTATAAGCCCTTTTTCCACTAGTGGCGGCAATTCTATGTAGTCATGGGCGTTTCAACTACCCATGAGCAGGGATGGAGCGTGACCAAAAGCATAGCAGGGGCTAAATTGATGCTTTTCAGATTTATTTTTAACCAATGTACCCAATTTTTTTTGCAATTTCAGGTTCTATTTATAACAACTAGAGATATTTTCAAGCTTGAAAATGCACTTAACTTTTTAACTTATGTAGGAGTTGACCAAGCAAGCGGGTGGAGAAATATTAGGAACTGGTATAGTGAGAGAGTTCTTTGTCGAAAAAATAGTACTCACTTGGATTCATATTAGTTAACTCAAGTTTGTCTATATTAATATGTATCTAGTTAAGTATATAGTCTACATGTATCTGTATCTAGACAAAGTTGAGTCAAATAATATGGATCAAAGGGAGTAAGGCTGCTCATAATGCATAGTAACTTAGACTAGTAACATGCACATATTACTAGTTTAAGTTACTATCTTCATAGTGGAAGTAACTTAGTGTAGTAACATAGAGTATTGTTTTTTAGACTCATTTGTATTGAAAAGTGTGATGTGATGGTAACGTATTATGTTACTCCATTTGCCTCTCTCTTCATTAATTGCTTACCATATTATCATTTTAGTCTATGTGGCATCTATGTTACTACTCATGTTACCCTCACTATGAGAAGCCTAAAAGAGTTGTATTTATTAAAAAATGGGATCCGACGGCAAGATACATCCACATATGGGCAGTAAGAAAAATTATCAAGAATCAGACAACAATGGCTCAAGTCCCAGTCACCAACTAAAATCATCAATGCGTTGGGGCCTCTTTCTCCTTCCTCTATTCTTGATACCGAACCAGCCAACCAGAAAACAAAAGACAATCTAAAAAAATCTATGTGCGCTGTTTTTGGAAGAGAGCGCCGCGCGGGGGGGGGGGGGGGGGGGGGGAGGGGGGGATTGCCCAGGTTCGCCTCGAAGGCGCTCCGCCGGTGTCCGTGAGGTTTCAAGATTCGTGTATGTCTATTTTGACTTCAATACCATATGTTTTGTCCATCTTCCTCTTCCTATAGAAACTAAATTGTACTGTACATATCCATATAACTATAACTATATATATAAAAGGAATGCAGTTCATCGATCGATTTGTGTGTCCACGTCATCTATGCAACTGTAGAAACACGGGTTAGGAACTTCTACAGTGTTGTACGTTTTTGTTTCCCGTCGCTTCTTTTTTTTCTTGGGTTCAACTCGTGCTGCCACGTTGTTGTTTTTTTTTTTGCTCTGTACGTGTCCTCTTCTCTCTTTTTTCCTTTTCTGGGTCGTCTCTTCTCTATGAATTGGTCTCGGGAAATTCGGCGCGTCCGACACAGGCGTTTTCGACGGAGATTTCTCCCCCATTTGATCGATCCCCAATGGTTCTTCTCTCCTCCCTACCCCCATTCTTGCCTACAGGAGTAGAGCAGCAAAGGAGGAGAGGCGCCTGCGCCCGGTGGGACTGGAGGAAGACCCGGCGGCGTCACCGGTACAGGTGGTCGGCGGCCTGACCACGTCAATCCACCACGACCACGTCCCCCACCCCCGTCCCTGTTGCCGTCTGCCTCCCAAGGCTCCGGCGCTGCGACACCATGGGCCTGCTCCACCACTCAGCGTCGCCACAGGCCGCCTCAATCCCCAGGCCAGCGGCGCCCATCCACTGCTTCCGACGACCTATGCCGGTGGACTCCCAGGAGGACCTACAGCCGGAGATGGAGATGGATGGGAAGGAATTGTGGGAGGGGGTGAAAAGAGGTGGATATGGAGGATGTCAGGAGGACGGCAAGGCCGAGGGGTGGTGCCGCTAAGGAGGTCAGGTGATCTGGCTGGCCAATGATTTTGCGATTTTGGATGTCAGAGATTCCAATTTTCATGTCAATTTGCTCATATGTTTTGAGTTTGTTAGTTGCAGATGATGGTTGTGTTGGAGTTTATGATCAGGGCTTGAGGTAGTTGGTCTGGTAATTACTCTACTGGCTGATTGCAAGGAGATGAGTAGTATGGACTGAAGAACATGGCTTTGGCTTTTCAAAAATTTGACGTATCCTACAATTGGCAGTTTCAAGTACCGTATCTCATTTTACATAGGTTCCACCATGTTCGTGTCCTTTTTTCCTTCCTTGTTCCTCTGTTCCTTCTGTTCATCTTCTGCCTTCTAGAGATACATGGTGGCGTCAGGTATGTTCAACCTAGGCGTGGCCAACCTCTTAGCATTGATCGAGGAAGACATACCATGTTAATGGTATGTCCGTGTCTCCTCCGCCTTTGCGTAGGTGGCGCGTTGATGGATGGATGGACGATAGTGTCTGTCGTGGTTGCGGTAGGCACGTCAGGCCATCAAGCCCTGGGCTAGAGGGCGTGGCAGGTTCATCCATGTCGTCCAACATGTGGCTTCCTCTCCGGTGCCTCTTCGCGGTCGCCGTCCTTGCTCTCTTTTCAGTCCTGCTCGCCCTCTCTGTTAATCCTGCAATCGTACCAGATAATCTCTTCTTTGTTTTTTGTTGGCCCGTATAGTAAGCATGAGAAACGATACATCTGTTTAGAAAATATTAGACTTCTGAACTTTTATCTAATTTATTTCCATTTTGATGCGAGAGATAGCTAACAAGGTTAGCTAATCCAATAAACTTTATCTACCCTTCCTTTAATGGTATTCCACGCAAACATAAAATGAGCTAATCCAGTGTACTTTGTTCAGATTAGAGTAGCTAAGTTTCCAGGAGGTTTCTTTACTTGTGTGATTTCTTTTTCTATGATTTAATTGATTGTAGATGCTATTTTCCCCACTTCTGGATATACCTAATTTTCATGTCCATTTTTTATTTCATGGTGAGATTGCTTCAATGGGATTCGACATAGTCATTATTGTCAGAAAATATCAGCACCTCTCTTTTGATGGGGAGTGTTGCAACCCTCACAATTTCCATTCTAATGTTTTTAGTTTCTGTGTTCGTTGATTTGTATCAGGCTTGCTCCTTGGTCCTTCAATCTATGGTTGTTGGGTTTGCTTCTGTTCCTGTTAGCAAGGAATAAAACTGTCACTTTATAAATTAGTGTTTTATTTGCATGCTTACATGTGTAAAGTGTACAAAAAATAGACCGAGCCATTCTCAACCTAAAAAAATACTCTGATGTATACATGACCAGTTGTAAACTAAATACCTGATGTTTTACATTCAAACTTCAGGATACAACTGGAACACCATGTCCAGGCTCTATAGCAGAGACCTATTTACGTACTCTGGCTTTGGCTGTTAGCTGCACAGTGTAGACTGTCAAATAACCAATTTCCAATTCTAACACGTTTAAACCAAAACCTTTACTGCTTATTTAGCTATAATATTTGAATATGTACTTCAAGATTTTCTTTTAGCATGTGTAATTGCCTGTAGCAGCTGCGAGCAGAAATAGTAGCATGCCATGACAATCTTAACCTTTGCACCTCCAACTATATAAAATTTGAGTTCATTCTGAACAAAGGGGATGTAAAGAGTAGATAAACATAGAAATTGAATTATAATCTCCTTCATGTTGAATCATTGTAATCTACCTTTTTGTTGTCTTTCCGTGCCTCTTAATATTGGTTCTCTGTCTAGGTGACCTTCGTGCACACTTACAATTGAGTATTTTTTATGCCAAATGGATCGGACGAAGTAGCATAATATCTGCTTTAGGAGTTGTTGCCCTCAAAATTCATTGAGGAAAAAAGGTTTGTGCAGGTAGGGGTGGATGTTTTTCCTCTTATTTTCTATTCGACTTCCATTATAACACCTCTTATTAGTACTGTAACACCCCAGATATCTACCCTATCTGGCAATGCTACATAGACTTTAAAAACATTTTAAAACCAGAACAAAACTATAAATTTCATCAGAGTCTTCGTTGTTTATGGTGATATCCACGAAAATATAATAAGCATAAACTGCCAATATTATACATACACACAACTACCAGGTCAGCAAGACAAAGCTAAATCTCATAATAACCAGATAGCCTCAAATCAACTAGCTTGGTAGGTACAACAGAAAAGCCAAACCTCATAGTAAATAGTAAGTTAAAAGCCGGCTTGAGCATGTTCAGTTAATTTATGTATAAAGTGGTGTAATGTGTGAAAGTTGTGTGCCAAAACATGTAGATGTGCTACCCTTGTCCCATGCATGTCGTCCTCAATGATACCTAAAAACATAGATGCCACAAGGTTGAGTACAAAGTACTCAACAAGTACATAAAGGAATAATAAGCATTGCATAAAACATAACACCAACAATTATCTTATAACACTAGTCATGTCATGATAATGATCCTGTATGCCTACATGTTTCTTGCTTTCACTTTTCTTTTGCATATACCGGTATTGCTTGAGTGGACACCCGTCGGCATCCCACTCACTCCAAATTGTGGAGGTTGCCGACAATGTGGGACTCATCCCAGTATCGATGGTCTCAAGGTGACTATCTCAGTAGGTCACAACACTGTGCATTATCTTTAACATGGTATGCAAAATGCACGCGCAACTGTATCCTTTGATGTAATCTCTATGTCTCCCCATACATAAACAATAACCAAGCACTTGAATAAATAACATGTGCCAGAAAATAAAATTTAAGTGAGGGGAATCATGCAAGTATTATCCCACTATGAACTTGCCTCAACCGCGGGGCACAAACTGTGAATTTTGGGATTCCGAACCGGAAGTACCAACACCTGTTATTGAAACATATATCACTCAATACACATAATCCCTTCAAAAACATACAAGCGAAAATATATTATCGCTCACATGTGCAAAAGACTCCATCATTAACCTTAAATGATAAAAACTTGGAACATAGCCTAAATAGTACAAATGGTCCAACTGAACCAGAAAGAACTAGCTTCCGGTTATGACCAGGCTAATACCATTTTATTTTAACTTTAAAAGATGTTATGCGGCTGACTCGTTGGCAACAGATAAGCTAACTTGGTACATCCCAATTAAGTGTATCATCGTTTGCCCCCAACTAAGCAAGGAATAAAAGGATAAATTTTCCTATGAACTTGAGAGCAATGCATTGACTCTCGTATATATAACCAAAAGGCTGAAAATATCAAGGTAGAGTGCAGCTACCAGCTACAATATATTGGTACGTAGCACCACCAAATACTGGGTTCTATTTAAACAGGTTCAAGTGCTAATTGTTCAACGATGGTTCCTCCAGCGATCAATGGGATTCAATGGGGAGAATCCACTACAAAGCAGGGTGTGAGTACTATTCCTTCATACGTTAGAAAGTCAAAAATTCTGGAAACAGAACACTTCGGACCCTCAATTGTCACACATGGTCGATGCTGAATCTCTAATCAAACTGTAGATTTATAAGGTTTGGAAAACTACTTCTTTTCAACTTCGGCTATACTCACTAATCAAATAGTCCATATACAAGGAGAGGGACAAACATCAGGAACTAACCAAGAGGGAGCAGTTGGGTATCTGTCTAGCGACAGTAGCGACGTTCGTTGGAGAGCAGCATCTCAGCCTCTCAACCTCACAGCCTCACAGCTGCGACCCACCACGGCCTGACAGCGGCGACATCCACGATCTAGCGGACGCACTGGCGGCGGCCTCGCAGCGACGGCAACAAGACTTGGGCGAATTGGATAGCTAGGGCATGGGTGTGACGGCGACTCTTCCTAATGCCCTCAAATGGACCGTGCTCTCGATAGCCCGAACCGACCAGACTGCAAGAAGCCCAACCCAGCCCAATTATTCCTCTCCTCTCATGCTTTCATCTTAGGTAGAAGCGGACATGTATTGTACTAATAACACCACATACATCAAATGGTATGACAATTTTGTTTCCCACCATAGGTTTAGAGTTCAAGACTTGGCACTCACACTAATTTTTCTTTTTTTTTCATCCATTCTTCTGTCTCTTGCATCCTAATTTCTTATTAGCGATCATACTTAAATAGCATCATGGTATTATTATTTTTTATAAAAATTAAATAAGCACAAATGATTAGCATCAAAATATGAGGTATTACATTCTCACCCCCTTAAACAGAATTTGACCCTGAATTCTTCCCTTATTTACTATTTGCAAAACTAAACAAAATATGTTAAAACATAATCATATATCACATACCAGCCATGAGCGTCTTCGCGTGTTTCTCGCCCATGAGGGACTCGAGCTCCCAAGTCACATCATGCTCGGCCTGTTGCGACCATGGAACGAACCTTCCCTACTATAGCATCCTATGACTCATCACTCTCCCCAAACCCTTCCAATAAATTCACGAGACAAATATCGAAGGTTAAATCATGTTCAATCATAATTTACTCCATGGTAATATTTTATTTTGGATCACAAAAATTATTTCCCAACAGAGACATTGAACACACAAAACAAACCTTTCATCGTCTCGACAATTCAAGTACACACTTGCATAGCTTTCATCGACTCGGCAACTCAACTCGATAGGCTAGCTTCCCCACTCGCGACCCTATCAAGAAATGTCCAATATTTTGTGGGCAAAACTTTCCCTTGATATTAAACTTTATTTAACCTTTTGTGGTGACACACTCAAGAGTACATCCTCAACTACTTAAAACTCCATATATGGCCGCTTGGGATCAACATAACTCTTTTGCGTGCTCTGTGTTGCTAAAGATGTGTTGTTTATCACTTTAGTAGTTTGTAGAATCCAATCTGATCCCAACACTACCATCCCACCTAGGGCAGTCAGTGGAGATCTGTACTTTCTTTTCCGTCCAAACCCTTGTAAGGTGACATTTGTTTGGTAGCCTAATTGTTGTTATTATATGAAAACTTCAGAAGTGGCAAGTGATCTTCACAACTCCCTTGCCAAGATAAGAAACCACACTTCAACATATCTTTTCGAGTTTGCATCGTATGCCCTAACGGGCCATCTGTTTTCTAGATGAAATGTCGTACTAAGTCTCTACCGCGAACCAAGCACTCTGAAGCTCTCCAAGAATTTTGATACAAACTTGGCACCACCCCAATAGGAAGTAATTGTTTAGAACCCCATACAACCTTAGTATCTCACGAAGATATGTTTGTCCAAGTCACTTCCAAAGTAGGTGGTGCGGATAGTAAAAAAATTGGCTAAGCTGACCAATGATCATCTAGTTGCATCCTTTGAGGCAGGACAACAACAAACTATACAGTACTAGAACCCCCAAGGATTGCAAGAATCATGCTAGCATCTTATGCTAAGTCTTTATTCGCTGACAAACCCTAGAAGGGGACACATGGTAGGCCAACTGAACTTTCATTATTTTTCACCAAAAAATTAAAAAAAATCAGGTCTTGAAACATCTTTGACTCTCCGGGATGAACGACGTATGGTATCCGATGTCCCATCCTCAGTATGTAGGACGTGTCTCCCTCAAAATGTCATACTTCATTCGAGACTTCTATGGCACATAAATAAGGGCACTAATAGAAACATTCTAGATTCCGTCTATAGTAAACTTTAGAGTTCTTCCTTTTCAGAATGTGCTCTTGTAATTGATGTAACAGTCCATCATCATCTTGCACCTCTCTCTATATCTAGAATGGTTGGCTGAAGGATGAATTGTGTCATTTATCAAATCTAGCCACTGTATTTGCCCCAATTTGATCTCCTATGTGAAGAGAAAATTGAGATTCTTATGATGAATGAAAACATCACAAGATACCCATAAAGTGAATGCATCCATATGTTGAGTGCAAAGATCACAATTGCCAACTCTATATCATGAGCATGATAGTACTATTCATGCGTTTTGAATTTCCTAGAAGTTTAAGCAATGATCTTCCCACTGTGCATGAGCGCACACATGACTTAAAAAAGGAAATTTCGAAAAGCCAATTTTGTTTAACTTGCATAAAATTTATTCTTTCACGCTCTTATTGTCTTTCAGTATACGAGGATATCACAAAAGAATACTTCTACAAAGTTATCAAGGAACCTATGTAGCATATTATTTATCACTTCCATAAACACAATAAGGACATTGGTTAGTACAATAAACATAACTTAATGTTTATGATGCCCAACTAGAGAAAGCACTATTTTTAATATCAAGTTCTAGCCCACGAGTTTGATTATAGCCAAACCAGATATCCATCTTGGAGGACAAGACTCCATTGAATTGATAAAAAGAATTCCTCTATGTAGGGCAATGGATGATCGTTACCACACAAGAGCTTGGCGATCCACACACTTTCCCCTACTACCATCTCTATTAGTTGTAACAAAACTAGGTGTCCACTAAGTGAGACACTGTCGATGAAACCTTTGGATAACATCTCATCAAACTTTGTTAATTCTTCTTGGAATTGTCATAAAAACAATAAGGGAGATAGATAGCTTGAGTTCCCATAATAAGATCAATATAAAACTCAATGTGCCGCACTTGAAGAACTTGGAATCAAGCATGGTATCTTGGTCACAGACAACCGTCTTATCCTTGGTAAATCATGAATCCTTGATGTTACAAGACCATAACTAGCGAACTCCAAAACCTATCAAAAAAAATCTCATGGTGGTCTAGAAGGGGGTATTTATGGAAGTTACCATAAAACAATAAAGGTTTATCCTCACCGCATCTCCGACGCTTGGCAGCGGTTACCTCTATTACATGTGGAACATCATATCTAGGTTTTTGGCTGATACAATGTCGTCTCTTGACTAACTAAAGAAAAAGGTACACAGTGATTCACCACTCTAGCGTATAAGAGCGAATAATAAGGGTAATTGGTATGGGGGTCAATCCATCCCACGCCTAAATTATTACTGTATAAACTGGAATGATGAATCATGTAACACTAACACTTAGGAATCCTCACTTACATGCAAACAGATGTCATGGGCATGAACCAAGGTCGACCCCCATCTATCGTTCTTGCATAGACACTACAAAAATTCAACATATAGATCTTTCAACAACACTCAAGATTTTGTTTACTAGAGACAATTTTAAAAGAACAAAAGATCACTTCATGGATTAGCGACTTGAGTTAGAAAACTAACACTTAGATAAGATATAGGAAGGATAAGCTTCTCACCTAGACTAGCAACCAAGGAAAAGGCTTTTAGGAACATTATTTTTAAAGCACATCTAGGTTGCCTACAAGTAGAATAGCGCATTCACCATTGTTTATACTCTTAGGTGGAGGAACTGGTACTAACAAATGTCAAAGAATAATACAACATACAGAGAATAAGACAAATAGAAGGTGTTAATACCGAAAGACTAATGTTCGTGATGAAATTTTAAGTACATGATTAACAATACTTCATGATCCTTAAACAATAAATCTATATTGATATTCTAGTACTAGATGACGACCCTTTGGCAAAGACAGTGATGCACTCAGAAGGATAGGTGACTGGGAATACGGAAGACATGTGAAACTTGTGGTTTAGCAGACATTGGTAGAGGAGAGTGCATCTCATACCGATTTAGATCTAGATAAGTCGTATCATTATATTATATACTCCACTATTACTCTACTAGGTCAATCTAGCGTTACTTGTAAACCACTCATCTTATCTACTACGGGTGTGTTTGTTATCCTGGGCCAACCCAGAAAATCTAACCTTATCCCACTTTTATCAGCAGAGACTGTGTTTGTTAGACCGGGTGGACTCACAGGGCTAAGCTCACCTCATGCGAAAAACGGCTCTCGGTCTGGCCAGATTGAGAAGCAAAAAACGAGGTTCGCATGTGAGCCTGGCCGAGTTGACCCGAAAAATTGTGCCCCGCGCTCCGCGAAAAAATTCCCGCTTGGCCCCGCGGTAGGGCAACTCCCTCGCGAGTCACGACCCGTTCCCAAATCCACCCCCCAGCCGCCAATCCATCCACCGCCGCCAAGCTCCTCCCCAGCCGCCAACCCATCCACCGCTGCCCTCCTCCCCAGCCGCCACTCCTCCCTTTCTCCCCTGCTCCTTCCCAGCCGCTGCTCCTCCCTTTCCCCCTGCTCCTCCCCAGCCGCTGCTCCTCCCCAGCTCTGACCCGCGAAGCTCTGACCCGCCACCGCCGACCAGGACGACCACCGCCGCCCCGCCTAGCTCCGGCCCGCCACCAAAGGCCAGCTGCCCCACCGGACCAGGACCAGCACCGCCACCCCGCCGGACCAAGACGGCCAGCCAGCACGCCGGACCAATCTGCACGGCCTGCACGCACGGGAGGCATCTGCACGGCCACCACTTCTCCAACAGAGGCATCTGAGGTACTATCTCCCTCTGTTTTTTGCACAAAATTATGGGTTACATATGATACTTCCAAATATTAGTGATGCACTATTTGGGCTAATAGGTGGTGTCCTCAATATAGAGACAATATAAACCATTGTCAATTGTTTCTTTATTTATTCAGATAGCTGGTTCAACAGTATGTGATGTGCATACTTTTCACTCGAACAAAATACATAAGTACAGTTGAACAGAACTCAAAGTAGGGCTTAAATTGCCTGTCCTTGGCTTGGAAAAATAATTTTGGTCTGGCTGGTTGGATACGGTTAGTATTTTTATTTTTTGTTTGTTGTTTCCTATGCTTAGCCATTGGTCTGGATCAGGTTTTGTTGGTCAGCTGCTGAAAAACCTTTTTAGGTCCTACCTATGTTGCAACTATTTTCCCAGTTTGCTTCAATGTTGTGGACAGTAGGGATTTTATTCTATGCAATTGTATGCATGATGGATACTTGGTGTGTCCTATTTGTTTCATTCCAGTGTGTGAAAATGATTTTTTTGTCTCTTTAGATGGATGATTTGGCCAAAAAATGACGTCAACTAATCGTGCAAGCAGCCGGCCTTGCAGCTACATTGGGAGCTTACATGATTTTTATCTCAAGGAGAGCTAGAAACCAAACTCTGATGTTACTAGGTCGTAGGATTGATATGGATATAGCTAGGGAATCAAACTTGAGATTTATTTATCATTCTACCGAATCAAATTGCTCAAATCAGCTTAGAATGAAAAGAGCTCCCTTTTTTCGCTTGTGCAATTTGTTTAGAGAGAGAGAGTTATTGAAAGATGGTATTAATACTTCCATTGAGGAACAAGTAGCCATGTTTCTCCTGGTAGTTGGCCACAACACAAGGTTTCGAGCTCTTCAACCGATATTTAGAAGATCTATTGAAGTAAAAAGTAGGTATTTTAAGGCGGTGTTGTATGTTGTTGGCGAGTTGCGAGGTGAGATGATCCGTCCTCCCTCCAGTAATATACACCCTAAATTTCAGGGAGGATGAATATTTCCCACCGGTGACATGGGAACCCGAACCCAACAATGAAGATCACCATGACATTGCTTACGATAATCAATCTTGGAAAGCAAAGAGGGATGAATTTGCCCAAGCGATGTGGGCGAATAGGGGGGCAGCACACATTTGATGCATCATGTTGTAACTTTAGCGCTGGAACAATTTTATTATTGCTAGAACTTGTTGGAACTTGCATTTTGGTGCTGTAATATATCAATATGGTGCTGAAATGTGTAACTTTTGTGCTGGAATTTGCATTTTGCTGCTGGAATATATCAATATGGTGCTGAAATGTCTATATTAATTGCTGGAATATATCAATATGGTGTTGTTGCTGGAATTACTCATTTTGGTGCTGAAATGTCTCTATTAGTGCTGGAACTTCTTTTCTTTTGCTGGAACTTGTATTTTGTTGCTGGAATATAACAATATGGTGCTGAAATGTCTATATTTATTGCTAGAATTACTCATTTTGCTGCTGAAATGTCTCTATTAGTGTTGGAACTACTTTTCTTTTGCTGTAACTTGTATTTGGTTGCTGGAATATAACAATATGGTGCTGAATGTCTATATTTATTGTTGAAATTACTCATGTTGGTGTTGCTTTTTTTGTAGATGGCTGAAATTGAGAACGAAGTTCCGGATGTAGGTGCTACAAAAAAGAAGGCTCCAAAGGTTATGACTTGGACCCCTATGATGTCAGCATGCATGATGCGATGTCTCGCCGAGATTGCAGCAAAAGGTGTCAAGACCGACAAAGGATTCAAACAGATCCATATTGGACAAGCAGCAAAAGCTTTGACCAAACTCGTCGGTTACGATGTGACAACTACCCAAGTAACCAATCATCTCCGCAAGTGGAAGATCAGGTATCAAAGAATCGAGAAACTGAGACTTCTAAGCGGGGCACTTTGGGATGATGATCAAAATATGATTGTTTTAGAAGACCAACATTACTTGGGGCATACCCAGGTTTGTCCAAGAACCCATTGTTTCATTACTAAAATATGTTGGAAACATGTTGTTATAGTGCTGAAATATATATTTGTTCATGATATCTGTAGGATACTCCTAAGGATGCTGAATTCTTGAACACACCACTTGTGAACTATGAATACATGGAAGTAAGCTAGCAACAGGAAAGTTCGCAATGGGATCTAATGAGCCTTTGGGGAAACCCATTGAAGTTGAAAGTCTAGAAAAACCTATTGATTTGGAGGGTGGAGAAACCAATGGTGAAGGTTTTGTGCAAGGTGAAATCCCCATCAACTTTGGAGTTCAAGGCCTTGGAGCAACTACTCCTTCACCTTCTGGCTCAACAAATAATAAAAAGAGGAAGCGGGTTTTGAGTGACGAAGATGCAGTTCAAGTAAACAACATGTCTGATGCATTGCGTGATGTGGCTGGTGCTATCAATAACACTTGCCATACCAAAACACACCCTGATTTGTGCAAAACGGTTATGGACCTTACCAATTTCGACATGGATGAACGGTTGGCTGTTTTGGATTATTTGACGGAGCATAAGGGTAAAGGCCTTAATTTCGTGAAAATGGAAGCGGATGTTCGTGAAGCCTCATTCAAGCGTATCATAGCCAAAAATCCGGATCTAGTTTGAGTTGTTGTGAGTTGATGCAACTTGAAAATCTATATATTTTGTAATGCCTACTATATATTATATGATGCGGACTTCGTAATTTGGACGTATTATCTATGTTAGCTTTTGGTGCTGTAGACATGCTGAATTATGTGTTCAAGTGAGCCTTGGTAATATATCATTTTGGGGTAATTTTGTGCTATATACTTGCTTGTGTTTTGAATTTATGATGTATATACTTGCTTGTGTTTTGAATTTATGACGTAATGGATGAAATTTGAAAATGTTTGTGCGGTCATCGCACCAAGTCATGGCAATCACATCTTACTCACGTGCACTCTACCAAACAAAGTCTGAGTTCAGCATGGCTAAACAGACTCAGCCCACCAAAAAATATCTCTATTCATCATATCTCAACAGACACAGCCCACCAAACAACATATCTATTCATCATATCTCAACTGACACAAGCTGCCAAACACATATGAAAATCTCAGCTCAACTTAGCTAGGGTCAGCTTGTATGGGATGAGATGGGAAATCTGGACTCACCCAGGCTAACAAACACACCCTACATATTCAATATTACCAAACTATTCTCTCAAATTCCATAGATATCGGATCTTTAAACAATCTAGGCAAACAAAACTTTAGTCTTCCGTGTTAATATTATATTAACTCAAAACTTTGATGCCAAAACTCTTCAACTATACACTCGTGATTCTAACGAAGTAACATAAATATCTAAACATATCATTCTGATACCTTTATCCTGATATTCACGCATTATTAAACTAGCATAGAAGATTAACTACTTCCTTTCAGTCTTGAATTAATCAATCATGGAGATTATTTTCTTCTCTCTCGTCAACTACCAACACAATGACAATGGTAACTAAAGCAAGGCTTTCAAGCCTCTCGTAGCAATACAATTGCCAACATGTTCAACAACACATAAGGATAATAGAGATCAATAGTAAAATATAGCTAGCCAAACCGTAAATGCAATGCATGACCAAAACCCATCCTATTGTGAACCAATGTGTCATGTTTTAAGTTGTTAGAATTTTGGATCAATTGATTAATTGTATGGCTAAGTAAAGAATGGGTTGTTAAAGACATACTGTTCCATTTAACTTATGGATGCATATAGATGTAGTTACCTGCAATGGCATGCTGGCCATATACTCAGTTCTTTGTAAGTCCTGTTGGAGAGTGTCATCTAATTGCCAACAATACATCTTAATTGTCCAGCTATATTTTATTAACTTCAGAGAGGGAATTGATGCCTGCCTTAATAACTTCTGTTGGGTTTTGTCAACTTTGAGGTGATATTATACAATTCTCAGTATTAAATTTATTCTTATTGCTCTTTTCATAAGCACACTATGTCGTCTCGCCTCATTTATTTTCCTCCTGTGTAAAGTATTTTACCTTCCAATATCATCAACAAATACTCATTAGGCAGAGTATATTGATCAAGAGCAAGAGCCGCGTGTATTGTAGGTTCTCAGCAAATTATACCGATATTACATGACATTAGTATAGAAGTTCCTGAAAGTGGTTTGTCGTGAATTTCTTAAAGAAAATATGCATGTTCAGGAGTGAAGAATATAATGATATGCATTTCTGTTATATTTTTTCTTAGGATTACTATTCCATGTCTTTGAACAGATGCTATTTGTCTCATTTCAGGAGTGGATTACCGGTGGGGAGGTTGAACTAATACAATAGAAACCCGAATATGTTCAGTTGAGTGAATAGTCACCCAAGTTGTCCAGCTCAAGATATCTGGCCTACCCTACAACTTAAATTCAGTTCCAATGATAGAGTATGTGCTAGCTCCATTTGCCTCTGTGGAAACACATACCACGGCACCAAAAGACAGTGCCTGATCTTGGTAATACAATTGCTTCTTACAAGTGTACTGCATGGTGTGTTGCTATTGGAACCTATAACGACCATGGTGCAGTTCAAATTTTACCATCATATCTAACTGATTTGCTACAGATCTTGGCAGATAATAGTAAGTGCAAATGTCTATTGCTTGACATATTTATATATGCCGACGCTATTCTAGATGAAACACTTCATTGTCTAAATATTGCTATGGTAAGCCTTTATATACTACTTAATTTTGGATTTTCTATTAGTTTGAACAGAGCAAGAATTAATCATCTCAAATGAATTGCACGATCAGGATCATGTTCAACCAATTAACTCAAAATTTCGGCAGCTGTCGGGCGTGGATTCTCGGTACTTAAATTGCTTATAAGAGATGGCTCACTTACAGATATTGGGTGTGTAGTTTAGATGGAATGACCACGTAGCCAGTGCTCTGTTTTCCGCACTTTTCCGCTGAAGACCATTTCTTTGTTTCTGTCCTCTGTACTATGTATTGCTCCTCCATGTTTGTCATTTACTGTTCCAATTAGTTTGCTTAGTCATGATCCAACGTCCGTATGTAATTTGTTCTACATATAACTCTTTGTCCGTCAGCCTTCCAAACACAAACTTCAGTAACTGAGATTGAAACTCAAAGTTACAAACTCAACATTCCTATGACAATATTTTGTATTGCATGTTTATCTATCTTTGTTCCTTCGGTAGATAATAATTTATTTATCACAGTAGGGTTCATCTTCAAGAATTTGTCCCTTTTTTATGACATTAAATTATCCACCCCATTAGCCAAGACCAAAACAATAACCAACCACTCAATTTCCTAAAACATGTACCTAACAAAAATATATACCTTATGTTTTACCTCTTATCATCTCTTATACTCCATTCCAAAATGTAAGATGTTTTAGCTTTGTGAAGTGAATGTATCTAGACCCTTTTAGTATTTAGATTCACTCCGAACTATATACTAAAAGGGCTTAGATATATTTATATTTTACAAAGCTAAAACATCTTCTTATATTATTATGAAACGGAGGGAGTAGCTTTTTTCCCAACTTGATAGACACTACTTGCGTGAAACAACTCTAGATCCAACCTTCCACGTAAACATGCTCTCTAAACGACATAATTTAACAATGAAGTTGTATGCCTATTATATCAACCGCACGGGCGCGGCACCAAATTTCCTAGTCTTATCTCATGCCGAACGAGTTATCCCTTGTCCACATGCGACCACCGTGACCAAACACCATGGCCGGCGGTGCCTTTTCTCTTCCTCTCACCTAATTTGTTCTCTCTCTCTCCGGATCCGTGCTCCACCATGGCATGTCATGCCCCACGACTGAGCTCGCAGATCTCCCGTTTCCCGTCACATGGCTCCGGCCTTCGGGAATGGGCGGAGACCGTGGGCCAAATGACAGGGCTCCTCAAACCAGGCAAGTTCTTCTAGGACGTCTGGAGCAGTACCTCTAGGCCCTACCACGCCGCCCGGTCTGCATCGTTGCGTATGCGTGGAGCCCCCGAACACGGAGGCCAGCGCTGACGGCCTGCTGCTCAACATGTCCCGCGTCTAAACATGATATAATACATGGTTCTTGGTTCCTGAGATTTTTTTATGTATTAATCAGGGCTACAGATCCATGGTTCATTCGATTCTAATTTTCTTCTGAATTGATTTGCCAATCAAGACAGTGAGATGATTTTGTTCCATTTAGTGGGGAATCTGCTTCGTTCCAGATTTGTCAGATCAAATTTGATTGTGTGCTAATTATTGTACAACCAAACCGAATGGAACTAATTCTCTATAAAACGTATATACGTTAGTAAAAGGAGAGGGGCTTATTCACACAAAACTAATATAGTGCATGGGTTTCCTGCAACGTGAAGAAAGAGTTGCCCCGAATCTCATAGCACACACTGACATCCTAGGATAAGCCAGGGACCATATCCTATGTGTAGAGTTTGTTTTTCGTATCTCATACACACATGTTCACGTTTTACTGCTGATACTCTCATCAACCTAGCTCATCTCAGTTCAATCGGTACTACCTTGATCTTATTTGGTATATGAATCTATCACACAAAGAGAACGGAATAGAAAGCATGACACACCAATGTCCTGATGGCCTCACCTGCTGTTCGACGTTGTGAATATCGGAGACCGTCCTCATCTCGTAGTAAGTGGCTTTTCTTGGTTCGGCCAATGCCCACTTCAATATCAGATGTAACAGTTAGCCTAGGTGGTCAACATTTTACCGACACATCCCACACCCATGTGTGCACTTTACACTGATTTTACCCTCATCATCTCAGCCCAGCTCGACGCTGCTCATCTTATTGCAATTTATCTTCTCTTGGACTACAGACCAATCACTGGATAGGAGTGTTATATATAGCCACCTGCACTACACCAGTTAATGCAATCAACTGAACAGCAGCAGATGAGTTGGTAAGCCACGTTAATGCGTGCACTCAACTAATCAAGTAGGATACACTAAGAGTAAGTACAACAAGATACAATTAGCTGGCTATAAGTGATAAAATATTGTAATTTTGGTGATGTGAAGAAGAGATAAGATGAAAGAAAATGTAGGTGGGCTGTAAGACTAGCCCCAATGGGGTATCATAGGTGGTATCATGCACCACATGCATACAAAATGCTTATGTGTCATTGCAATTATTGATGAAAGAAATTGTGTTGGTATTATACGTAGATATGATATCATAGCACCTAAAACTAGAAAGAGTAATCCTTTTTTGAAGGTATTGACAGTAGAAAAAGTTCCTACTGCCTCGTTTTCATTATATCATTAGGGGTCAGAAGTCCCAGGGTTACATAATTACAAGTTACATAGGATTATCCATCATGAAAAGTAAAGTAGGCCTAGAAGCTAAGATTTACAATCTTTGGATTATGCTTTTAATGAGTGGGTGGAGGTCTTCCTTGGTCCTATGAACCAGGAGAGATAAGTCAGCAGCAAGTCTTGTCTTCCAAGATTGAACCGAAGGTTGTATATTGTTAAACAAGAGGTTATTCTTTTCTTTCCAGATGTTCCAGGATCCAAAAAAAGTGATCTCCATAAACAACTTTTTGTTCCATACTTTTTTCCTTACTCAATAATCAGAAGCCTAGAGTCCGCCATAGGCCAGGTTATATGTAGTGTGCTCCAGCAAGCTTGACTAAAGGGACATTCAAAGAGCAGGTGTTCAATTGTTTCTTCATGAGGAGGGCTGCACATTAGGCAATTGTACCCTGTCCCGAGGGTATATTTTCTTCTTTTAAGCATGTTCCTTGTGTTCAGTTGATCTGAGAGGATTAGCCACCCAAAAAACTTAATTTTTGGTGTACATTTAGATTTCCACAGCCACTTGCCTAAATAAATCTTCTACACAATTTTATATTAAGATTTTACAAAACAATAAATGCACTAAGACTATGTTATACTACTACATGATACTATACATTGTGGAGATAATATCATATATTACTAGTAGTATCATTTTTATGATACTACTATATGATACTCTCAACTGTGACTAGTCTAAGTTAAGAGTCACATACTTCTAGGCAGTTTGTGAGAATAAAATATAGGCCACATATTAATTAAGTAGTAGACTTTTATAGCTAACTATTATACCAGTGGACTATAGGGCTGACTACAGATGACATGACACTTTCTTATAGCCGACAACCGGCTATATTATTGAACTTGCTCTAATGTCGTCAAGTCTTTTACCGGTAAATGGCATTGGACAGAAACAACGTCATGCCCATAAATCACGAGTACCTTGGACAATAAACACGTCTGATTTTGTGTGATCTAGATAGTCCGCAAAAAGCCTACCAACTGCAGCAAGCTCCTAATCGGTTTAATTTAGCCTATGTCCTCTGGGTTGTCATGTGCTACAAATAGCTCATGTCGCCAGGTACCTCCCACACACATATGTACACTTTGCGCTCACCATACATCGTCAAGTCAACTCAGCTCAGTTAGGCACTACTTGTCTTACCACCTTGGTCTTATTTTTGACTATGGATCAATCACAAGCTCAAAGTGTTATATATAGCCACCTTCACTCCATCGCTTAATTTTATTTTTTGAAAAAGGAGGAACCCCGGCCTCTGTATAAACAGATACACAAAAAACTGTATCAGTTAATGCAATCCATCATAGTATGATAAGGAAGTTGTGGCAGCTATCGAGTTGAACATTAGAAAATGAGTTGGCCAGACATTGTAACGCATGCACTCTAGCAATTAAGTAGAGTGCAACTGCACCACAAAGTCTTTAACCCTCCAGGAGTTATTCATAACGTTTCGTGATTTCGTCGTGGAAAATTCGTCGTGGATTTCGTCCCCAGCCCGTAAGCCCTATCTCCTATTTCGTCTTGCGTATAATCGTCGCAGATTTTGTCAGGGTGTTCATTTTTTCAACGAACGCGCTATCCGTGGACTGATCCCACATGTCAGCGCGGTTTGCCAGGTCGATATGCTGGTTTTGGCCGGTCCTATGTGGCGGTCTGTTTGATAGAAGAAACTAAAAGAGATAAAAATTGACAGAATTTAAACCAAAAACAGAGAAACAAGTCATAACTCATAAATCATTAGTACACTCATCATTATACACATCTTATTAGTTGTGATCTGGAGAGTTTGAACAAAATGCTATTGCGTTAAATAATGCAGCTAGCTGCTAATTGGTTGCTTAAGCATCATGAAAACATGGCTTTCCACCATTGTGATCTGGAGAGTTCCCACAAAATTCTATTACGTTAAATCTCCTGTGCAATGCGGCTAGATGCTAATTGGTTGCTTAAGTGTAATGAAAAACATAGTTTTCCACTATTGTGATAGATTATTATATTGTGTTCATATGTCCTTTCCCTGAGGATGTGTTACATCGTATTACGATTAGGCGACAAACCCAATAGATTAAAATATTTAATACAATAAAGCAAAAATGTTTAATTTGTTTGAACATTATTTTTGGACAAGGAGAAATCTCTGAACTTTGCATCGGTCGATGCATATAGCCATTTTTATTTCATTATATAAGTGCAAAGAGTTTACATCTGAAGGATCATATATATAAGGTTGATACATGGATTAATCACCTCATGTGTAAATTAAAAGCTAAAAACACAAGGATGAATGGGGATAAAACATTTTGTTATCGATGTTAGATGTAAATCATTGTAGCACTGACCAATCTTCTAATTCAAATTCGTTGCTCGGGAGAATTGGAGGACGAAAGCTAACACCAGAGAACACCCGGTCTAACTAGATTAGAGTAGCACTGAATCGTTCAACATTAATTGCCTGCATAGTGCATCGTATATTTCCTTTGGGAATTTGCAGGTAGCAGGAGGAAGATGGAAGCAGTTAATTTCTTAGAGTGACTCGATTGATTCTTTGATGCACCTCGAAAAAGGATTTTTTTTTTGGAAGAAAGAAAAAAGGAATTGTTGACCAGAAAGTGTGAGTTATGATGCGGTGGGAAATTTCGTGAAAAGGGGATAGAGCTATGAGTGTTGGGAGTACTTGTTGATGGTTACCTTGCAAGAAAAACTTAGTTTACAACCTAATTAGTTTCTTGCTTAGTAATATCAGTTACTACTATAAGAATGTGACCATGTGCCATCGCCAACTTTTCCCATGGTAATATACTCGCTTGCTTCTGGCCATATGATCCACCTCCACGCCTACACTCATGGATTCAAGGTCCGACATGCCTAACTTGTAAAAAAGGAGAACAGGCAGCAGAGGACTCAAAACTCATGAGTACACATCTGAGATGCTTCTTTTTGTGTCAGTTGCAACAGTCGAGCTCTGTGGCCAACACTTTACCGGTGCCTCCAAAACCTATCGCTGTGTTTTTCACTGCTCTTGCCCTCATCAAATCAACTTGACACTGCTCATTTCCTCTTGAACTATGAATCGGACACTAGCTAGGAACGTTATATATACACACCTGCTAGGTTGTTGCACGAACTGAACATTAGCAAATGAGATGGTGAGTCACATTCATGATATGCACTCAATTAATCAAGTAAGATGCAACTGTGCTACCAACTCTTTCACCTACCAGGAGTGGTGTCTGAACTAAAATAGAGCTTGTAGTCATAACACTTAGCAGTAAGCACATCCAACACAAAGCATATCGTATTAAATCTAATGTTGAGATTTTCTACATATTGTAGCAAGCTGCTAATTAGTGGTTTACTCATGATGGAAAACCATTGGGTTGAGTCGATATATGTTTTCCTTGTTGTGATATACGAGTATTACTCTAGTATTTTTCTTCATATGGCCTCTTCTCGGGTTCCACGGTCTTAGCGTAAGAGGAAAAATCCAATAGGTTTTGGTCATTGCAATGACAACTAGCGGTGTTAACAATACCTACAAGTATAGGGGTTCGCTAATAGTCATTAATTCTTATAAGTATAAGTGTGTCTATCCAATCTAGCAAGAATGGATTAGTGTATGGAATAGTATGTAGATAACTGCAGATTGATAGAGAATATTATTTTGTATATTTGTGTTGCAAAATCCTGAATAAATTAAATAGCAGTAGAAGTAAATAATGTTCAGAGATGGCCAAGTCATCAATATTAGTTCAAGTATAAACCGATGATCACACTGGACGGGATGAGAGGGTAATTCCTAGTTAATAAATTTCATACTATTTGTTTTCCGATAAATAGCTTGTTTGTTCTAATATAATGTGTCTGGAGGAAAAAAAATTGGCATTCCACAATACCCATGGCAAATGTACTACTTATGATAATTCCTAACACCCTAACTAGTTATCTATCGGAAATAATCAAGGTGGTAAAACTATAGGATTAACAAGTAGGGATCCCCATTTAGCATCTATGACTATTTTCAATATTTGGGAAACAGTTTAGTGTCACTTAGTTTTGCCGCCTCAATTCATTACAACATAGTGACACTTCCCCAATTCATATTCACATCAAAACTTTGTCAAAATTGTACGGAAGTTGTCAAATGAGGTTCCAAAAACAGAAAACCATCCATAAACACATACATAATATTTTTTACAAAAAGTGGAGATTATAGCAATTATACAACTTTGACAAATAGCAGGTGTATTGCATAATTAAAAAGGTGTTCCTCTATAAGTAGAAGTATAGAAGGGAAAGTAAAGGTTGTTTCCTTATGAACATATATTGGAGATAAAACAGAATATCCATCAGGATTAAAAAAAGAAAAATCTTAGATAATATTTTTAAATTTGATAAATAAATGGTTAACGGCAGTGGTATTTTCTAGTAGATTTATTTTTAATTTCTATAATCAATGCACACAGTATGGCATATAATAGTTCTATGACAAACTAATTTCACTATCTTTGTTAGGAGCGACAATCAATCCAACGGATAACACTGATACACTTACTTTCAGATATAGGATAAATAATATTTGATCCTTCATTTCGATTACGACTATATTGTGATCAACAATAATCTTCGCATCTTCCTCCAAATGAATTGTATGAATACTAGAGCGACGCCAATACATTTGAAATCATCTAGATTCGAGTATAACCAGTAGTAGGGTGATGTGCCCGCAAAGCATCAAGTAATTGTTCTTCACCCATGCATTGTTTTCCACGCCATTGGATCCGAGAAGGGAAGTTGGGGTCAATCCATGGTGCATAGTTTCTTTTGGAAAATCAGATAACTTAGGACATGGCTGGAACTAAATGGATAGGAATTTTGATTAATTGTTGAATCTCTAGGAAACAAAAGCAAAGAACGGTTTGATAAGAATCCTCTATAGAGCAATAATACACAAAAATTGAAACAAGAGGTGGATTAATTAGAAGGTTTTGTTTCCTACAAAAGCGTAGGAAAATCTTCTATAAATAAGATCACCTTAGTGTAGTCATCATATGGTACATGATCCAAAGGTATCAATACAATCTTCTCTACATGATTACAATCCAAAAAAGAACAGTAAAAGATCATTGACTTTCAATAGAGAACAATATGACAATATCTTAGCCATCGTGATTTATGTACAATCTAGGAAGAACAATATTACAAATAGTGGTCTGAGATCTCCGTAAAGTTACGCTTTGTTGTTGCTATTATAGTTGCGACAAGAAGATAACGAAAAACAAAAAGAAAATCATAGCAAGGGTACATAGATTTAACGTGGAAAAACCTCTTCAACAAAGAGAGGAAAAACCACGGGCGCCAGCCAGCGAAACTTCACTATATCGGGGAGTGTTTACAAACGTCGGGGATTTCACAGATGCAACTCATCCTAACCGGCGGCTTACAAGAGATTTATATATCGGTGGAAACCTAGTTCTTTGACGATCTGTGCCGTACCACGAGGGTTGTCGCCCCCCGCACCCCCCACAGGCGTCCACTCGGCCCAATCCTTCAGCAACGGACCTCGCTCCACTCGTCAGAAGTTGGCCTGTACTTTGTAGAATTTGGATCAACATATAACAAACTCCACCTTGAAACAAATTCCTTGTAGCATCAACAGCAACCATCTCCCTGAACAAACAAAGCAAATACTTTCAGCGCCAATATCCACTTGGGCTAATCAGTTAAACCAACTAAGTTTGAGCAAAGCTCAAGCTTAGCAACAAGAACAGGTTTAGTCATCATATTAGCAGGATTATCATGAGTTCTGATCTTGCATACCTTTAATTTACCTTGAGCAACAATGTCTCTAACAAAATGGTACTTGACATCAATGTGCTTAGTTCTCTCATGGAACATCTGATCTTTTGTAAGGTATATGGCACTTTGACTGTCACAAAACAAAGTAATGCAAGAATCATCTCCACAAAGCTCAGCAAACAAATCTTTTAACCAAATAGATTCTTTGCAAGCTTCAGCTATAGCCATGTATTCGTCCTCAGTAGTAGATTGTGCAACAACAGCCTGCAACGTAGTCTTCCAGCTAACAGCACAACCACCAACATTAAACACATAACCTATGAGAGATCTTATCTTATCCAAATCGGCAGTAAAATCTGAATCCACATAGCCAATGAGTCTCTCACCGGTCCTGCCAAACTTCAAACAAGCATTGGAAGTGCCAAGAAGGTACCTGAAAACCCACTAAACAGCCTTCCAATATTCTTTACCAGTATTAGCCATCTTCTTACCAAAATCATAACATATGATAAATCAGGACGAGAATAAACCATGGCATACATCAAAGAACCAACAGCACTAGAATATGCCACCTTTGACATGTACTCAAACTCTTCATCAGTAGTAGGACATTGAGAAACTGACAATTTAAAATGAGGAGCAATATGAGTATTAGCTGACTTGGAACCATCCATATTAAAACGATGAAGATCTTTCTTAATGTAACTTTGCTGACTAAGAAACAAGAAACCAGATTTTCTATCTCGGGTAATTTCCATACCTAAGATCTTCTTAGCAGCTCCAAGATCCTTCATCTCAAACTCACTACTTAGGTGTGCCTTCAAAGTAGTGATTTCTTTCATGCTCTTGGTAGCAATTAACATATCATCAACATATAGCAGCAGGTATATAGGTGATCCATCAACAAACTTAATATAAACACAACTATCATATTTAGAACTCTCAAAACCATGTGAGACCATAAACGAATCAAACCTTTTATACCACTGTCTTGGAAATTGCTTTAAGCCATAAAGAGACTTCTTTAATTTGCACGCAAAATTTTCTTTACCAGGCACTATGAACCCTTCTAGTTGGTCCATGTATATTTCCTTATCAAGCTCTCCATGCAGAAAAGCAGTCTTGACATCTAACTGCTCAAGATCAAGATCACGCATAGCCACAATACTAAAGAAAGTGTGAATGGAACTATGCTTTACAACTAGGGAGAACACATCATTGTAATCAATACCTGGAATCTGGCTGAACCCTTTTGCTACTAAACTTGCCTTGTACCTTGAAGGCTCTTTGGGAGACAAACCTTCCTTTTTCTTGAAGATCCACTTGTAGTGGACCGCCTTTTTTGTTTGGGAAATCGTACAACATCTCATGTGCCATTTTTCTTAAGCGGTTGCATCTCTTATTGCATAGCAGAAACCCACTTCTCGTGGTCAACAGATGCAATGGCTTCATTATATGTAGCAGGTTCAGTATCATTCTCCGCCTGTTCAACACAACTCAAAGCATAATGAAAAATATCACACTCTTCAATTAAACGAGGACCACAGTTACGCCTCGGTCTATCAGCAGCAATGGACTCATGTGGCTGCTGTAAAACAGTAGGTGAGTGCTGAACAACAATATCATCAATATTTTCCTCATGTGTACCTTCAATGATAGCATCATTATCAACAGTTTTCTGCATGTTCTCCACCTGCACACTAACTCTCTCCTCTCCAACAGCAATAGGATATGTATCTGATGGCAAGCTATCATGATACATAACGGACTCATTGAAAACAAAGTTTCTACTTAGCAAAATCTTTTTAGTTTTAGGTATCCATAGTTTATATGCTTTAACTCCTGAACCATAACCAAGGAATATGCACTTTACATCCCTTTGCTCTAACTTTCCATTATCAACGTGAGCATATGCAGTGTAGCCAAAAACTCTCAACTATGAATAATCAGCAGGCGAACCTGACCATATCTCAATGGGAGTTTTCTTCTCAAGTGGAATAGAAGGTGACCTGTTGATGAGGTAACATGCTGTGTTGGCTGCTTCAGCCTAGAAAACGCCTATGCATACCTGCATTATACAATATACAACAAGCCCTCGAGATGATGGTCGTGTTCATGCCCTCAACCACGCCATTCTGCTGAGGAGTATAGGGGATGGTGTGATGCTTGATCATGCCATCATTACGGCAAAACTCCTCAAACTCATTAGAACAGAATTCCATACTATTGTCAGTACGTAGTACCTTTACCTTCTTCTCAGTTTGCTTTTCAACCATAACTTTCCACTTCTTAAAAGCATCAAAAACATCAGATTTATGCTTCAGAAAATAAGGCAACACTTTTCTTGAGTAGTCATCAATAATAGTAAGCATGTAATTAGCACCACCAATAGAAGTCTTACGGGATGGACCCCATACATCAGCATGCACATAATCTAATATGCCTTTGGTGGTACGAATGGAAGCATTGAATTTAACTCTTTTATGCTTACCAAAAATGTAGTGCTCACAGAACTCAAACTTACTCAAGTTGCAACCATCAATCAGCTCTCTCTTGACCAACTTTGTCATGCCTTGTTTGCTCATATGCCCAAGACGCATATGCCATAGATGTGTTTTACCACAATCATCAGAATCATAAGTAACAGCAGCAGCAATACCAGGCAAAGTGCTACCTCTAAGAACATATAATTTAGCAGAATTCATATCACCTATCATATGAATAAGAGAACCTTTTGATACCTTCAAAACTCTATGCCCACCATCATACTTGTATCCATCAACGTCCATGATATTTAGGGAGATCAAATTTCTGGCCATGCTTGGTATGTGCTTCACCTCACTCAACGTGCGTGTCACGCCATCATGTGTCCTGATCTTAACAGATCCAACACCAACAATATGGCAGGGGTTGTCATTCCGCACACACACAAAATCTCCAGTCTGCACAGACTCATATGAACTGAACCAATCTTTATTACAGCAAATATGAAACGAACATGCAGTATCAAGTATCTATTCATCATCACGAGAAGCACAAGAAGCAAAAATGTCTAAGCATTCACCATCAGAACTATCAGAAACAACAACAGCCTTACCAGTACCTTCATACCTATCTTTCGGTTGGTAAGTTCCGTTCCTTTTCTCCTTATTCTGCAACTTCCAACAATCATCAATAACATGATTAGATTTCTTACAATACCTGCAGAATTTGTCCTTTCCCTTGGACTTTGAACGACTTCTACCGTCCTTGCTCTTATCTATGTTGTCGTTGTTATTCCTCTACTCGGTCCTGCCATGAACCTGCAGAGCCTCAGCCTTGGATGACGTCCCATCTGACCCTACCATAGATTTCATCTTTTCCCTCTATTTGAGGGCATCATGTACTTCGGCAAGGGTTAGTTCATCACGGCTCAACAATATTATATCACGAAAATGTGTATAGGAACTAGGCAACGAGCATAAGAGTAGAAGAGCTAAATCCCCATCATCATATTTACCTCCATAGACTGCAAGTCTGAAACAATCTCTTTAAAAACAGATATGTCATTCATTACCGATCCACCTTCTTGCAGCCTATGCGAGAACATATTCATCTTCACGTTCATATTACTGGTTAGATCCTTTGACACACATATCGTTTCCAGTTTGTCCCACATGGTAGCAGCAGATTTCATCTCCAGTACTTCCTGCAAAATATTTATTGGACAGATGAAGTTGAATCAAAGACAAAGCCTGACGGTCCTTCCGCTTCTCTTCGGCGAACCAGGTCTTAGCATCCTTTTCTCCGAATCCATCCAGCGCTTCATCCAGATCAGAAGTTTGGGCGAGAATTGCCTGCATCTTCACCTGCCACAAGGAGAATCTTGTGGTGTAGTCCAGCTGTGGTAGATCAAACTTCAATGATGACATGTCGCAAACCCTATATTGGAACCTGGGGCTCTGATACCACTTGTTATAGTTGTGACAAGAAGATAACGAAGAACGAAAAGAAAATCACAGCAAGGGGACACCGATTTAACGTGGAAAAACCTCTTCAACAAAGAGAGGAAAAAACCATGGGCGCCAACCAGCAAAACTTCACTATATCGGGGAGTGTTTACAAACACCGGGGATTTCACATATGCAACTCATCCCAACCGGCGGCTTACAAGAGGTTTATATATTGGTGGAAACCTAGGTCTTCGGCCCAAGCCTCCGGCGACGGGCCTCGCTCCACTCGTTAGAAGTTGGCCTATACTTTGTAGAATTTGGATCAACATATAACAGTTGCGAGCTCACATGACGGACCATGTTGGAGAGGACGGTGATTCTGGTATTATCAGCACCTTTTTTTGAAAAAAATTACCGATCTATTAATAATCATCAATAACAGTACGAAGAGACTCAAAATTAATAAAAGTTACAAATAGATTGTTGGACCACCTAGCGACCTATGACTGGGATACCTTCATATCTTGATATGCAAGAGTTTACTCTTTACAAAGGACGTTAGTATGATCCAAAAGTTTGTTGTGCCTCTATGTGAGAGAAACACTACCATGTGCGCCAGTTTAAGAAACCGGACCAAAAGAATGTTGTGAACTTATGGAGTTAATTAAGAAGTATTGTAAAGGTAGTGTTTTCATGTGGCAGAGAACCCCTATTGTTCATTTCATCCTAACATGTCCACATGTGAGGGAACCCACGCCTTGTGTATGAGTACTTTTCAAGTTCACAATACTCATTCACCAATAATTAACGTTTAGGGATTGGTCCCTAAGCTCTAGTCGAACAATGCACAACCCTAGACAATGAACCGATTTGCTCGTGGGTAGTGGCTTCGAGGCTCGGTACAGCGTTGTGTACATCGGGGTTCTGCTCCTTTGTCTGAGAGGCTCCGACCAATTTATCCTATGTTCTCTTTCCTAGCAAGTGCAATGGTTGTCTTGTGTGGCCAGCATTTTACTAACACCTCCCAAACCCTATGCATAATAGAGAATTGCCTCGATCTTCTCTTGGATTATGAATCATCATTGGATAGGGTGCTATATATAGACATCTACATTGCAGCGGTTAATGCAATCTAACATTATACTCCTATGTTGAGAAGGTTGTTGCACTTATTGATATGAGCATAAGCAGATGAGTTGGTGAGACATGTTAACCCCTGCGCTCAAGAAATCAAGTAGGATGCAACTGTCCTGCCAACAAATCAAGTAGGAGGCAGGGATTTCCCATGGTGTGTCGTCCGCACGTGACCTCGTCCCTAACTGGTGCTCCGTCCAGGCGCGCAACTATGGTGCCCTCTCTCGGAATTGCAACATGGCTAACAATGAAGGCTGGGTCATAATTGGCGATGTCATGTTGTCAGAGGTGCTCGAGTAGCATCATGCCGACAAGCGGCTCCGAGAGTGTCGACCCAAAGCTCTGCCCAACCTCGATTACTAGGTCACACACCTTTGCATCGACGCGGAGCAGGATCCCTACAACATGGTGGAATCCATCCTTAACTCTCTTGATGAGGAGTACAGGCTCGGTCACCGTCTGACAAACCCCCATGAAATGGAGGTCTTATGGTGCTTGTTAGGCAAGTCAAGTGTGTCGCCGTCAACCCCCCCCCCCCCCCCACCACCACCACCACACACACACACACACGAAGGTAGAGCTAGGGTTATGGTTAATCTAGGTAAGGTTATCCAAAACTAGCTAAGTATCTAGTTTGATGTAGGTTTGTAGCCCCAATGTATGCATGAGTTACCTCAATATACAGGATATGTTCTCGCGTAGGTTACTTAGAGCTGGAAAAGATCCAACTTCCTTGAATCATGTTTTCTAGGTTTGGTTTATCCGGTAGCTGCTAGAGATTCACTTATGAAAGACACATCTAAGATGTTTAAACAAGTTGTTCTGATTGTTTGGTGGTGATTACGACGGTAGTTGCATAGTTAGCTGCATAGGTATTCATGACCTTGAGGTTAAGAATATGGCTCTACTAGGTAAGGATCTACAAGATTATTACCGAAGAAGGGGTATGCAAAACCCTCCTAAAGAGAAAATATGTTGGCTTGAATGCCTTGTCCAAGTCTATAGGAAGCCTGGGGATGTGCATTTTAGGGATAGTCTAATGGCAATGAAGAAACGTTTCTTATGATTTGGATTGTCTGTAACTAAGGATGGCTCAAAAAGTAGATTTTGGAAGAACAAGTGGTTAGGAGATGTTACACTCTGAGATCAGTATCTAGCTTTATACAATTGTTCATCACAAAAGTGAAACTATCGCTATGGTACTGGATTCCAACCCACTACATTTTATGTTCAAAAGAGACTTAATTGGTCTTAGGATTGCATCTTGGAACGTTTATCTATAAAGTGATGTGAAATAGCCTACGATTGTCTCCATATCCAACATTGTCTCAAGCTCTCCCACATATTCCAAGTCACCATTGGCCTCAAAGGTGAATTCTATCATATACTTGAGTCCAATTCATCCCTTTGAGAATGGTATACTACTTCATACTCCGTCACATGGATATGCTAGGTTGGTGATTGATGGCATCAGATTCATTGGGACTCCAAGCGAAAAGTGATATAGCAAGTGTGTTTTGCACACAAGGGTGACTCGAGGATCTATCTCGAACTCTTGTGGTAGAAATACACTCCTTCTTCTAGCGACCTACAAAACAAGAAAGTGTTGCCTTGTGTCCCCAGCTCCACCAAGTGGTTATTAAGCACAAGGTTTCTGTAATACTACAGCCTGAAAAGACCATAGCTCTATGAAACACGCCAATCCCTGGATTGGTTCATTTGCTTACATAGATCTTAAAGATGAATAACAAAGCAAATATTCGTGCATCATAAATAACGAAATGATCTAGAGTATTCAATTATTACAATAATTCTTAGCACGCAGGCTAGATCAAATAGTTCAATAGAAAACGGAAGTATAAGTATATAATAGGCTCCATCTTCAATTTCCCACAAGCGAACAAATATTGAGTGGAGTACCGCAACCTAGTAGATCACTCGAAATCAAAATATGCTGCAACATAAAACGTAGCAGCCCCGAAGGGTCAATACTTGGAATGTATGGCAAGTAGCGTTAAGTAGGGAGACAATACACCTAGCAACTACATGCTTATTTGGCTGGTGGAGCTTTGGTTAGCTTGCATTTTTCAAACACTTTGTCTTACTTTATTAAACCAATTTGATTCACATCAACTCATTAAGTTCACCCATCAAGTTTTAGTAATCAAGAAATAAGGATGAGTGAGAATGTCATAGCCTCGATATCAAGCAACTCATGTCCATAACGAGGGACACGGCTAAGCACTTAGTTTTACACCCTGCAGGGGTTTGTACACTTTACCCATGTGACTTAGTCAACCCAGCTCGTACCACCACACTCATCTTGTGTGATGATAGGGAGAAGCCCAAGAAGAGACCATTTGGTAAGTAGATCCCCAAACCCCAATGCGCACCGGTCCCAACCTACCATTCACTACATCTCTGGCTACGCTTGGTTCGGGTCACCACGACCTACTGAATCCAACCAGCCACATGTTCTTACTGGAACATGGTTGCACACGTAAGCTACTGTAATAAAGAAAACTAATCCTTCTTAGTGCCATGGTCGGCATTCCCCACCATTATCCACACTCCGTTGATAATACATCCACTCCGCCCAGGTAATTCGTTGACATTATGTTATTTTAGTTTGAACAAAACATATAATTCACCATAGCATGATCCCTTCCCCGTCTATATTGCATGTATAAGCACATCTACCATACGAAGGCTCAACTACAAAGGATTTTCCTACCACAATACATAGGATATAGCATAGCATAGTAATACCTACACATGTAGCTACAAAATACACTACATATGCTCAAGAGAAAATAGTAGGACAATTCATGAATAAAATAGGAACTACTTGCCTTGGCGGTATGTGTCGAGAGTACAATACTCACAGAAACAGGCGTTGCACTCATCATAATCTACACGATACAAATTTGCAACATATAAACAATCATACACAATCAGAGTAAATGCACAAATACATGCATGACGATTTAAACACGGACTCAGTAGACATTGTATGTTCTCTGGCCTTTATGACTACTGATGACATGCATGAAAAACATTTTATGCAACAAAAGCATTTATTGTGAATTATTTATTTAAATAATGGAGTTATAAGAAAAACATTGGGCCTTTGTTGTATACAGGGTTGTACAACCTGGACAAAAATACTAATGCATAGGTTACGTGTTTTGGAACTAGTGACAACAAGAATCACTTAAAAAGTACTTACAGATCTTTTTATGTAATTAAAATACTCCAGAAAGCATTATATTACTCCTAAAATTATATGTACTATAAAACTGTCATTTTAATTTAGAAACAGGTTCTACTCTTTCTTGTGATTCCATACATATTACTTGCAATTATCTGAATAGTAGTTATTTTCTTATGAATTTATTACTCTAAATAGGGCATTAAACCATTCAAATAATTACGGAAAACTCTTATTGTAGTTGCCTCAACCAATTGCATATTAGTGATCTACATGCAATTAGCTTTCCATTGGTAAATTATTTTCTATTTTTGGATCAATAGATTATTTACTATGAATATTACAAGGTTTAATGAATTTCTGCAAATTTTATTCTATTTCAATTTAAAAGGGAATATTCCATGGAATATGTTGCGCTGATGCAGCCTCCACGCGGGTGCCACGCGGCGTGCTAGGGTTGGTCGGTACTGGTTTGGCCGGCCTTTCTAATCTCGGCTGCCCAACGTGCATCGGAGGGTCCATGGGAGTCGGAGGTGCTCTCACCTGACGATGGCGTCGCTAACGATGGCAGGCGGCGGCGTGGCTCGGTGGAAAGAGGCGGTGCTTCGGTGGTCTCCAGCAAGGGCGAATGGTTCCATGCCAAGCGGGCGGGCACGATGGTCACTTTTGTGGTCACAGAACGGACTCTTGCTTCGTCTAGCGATGGCAGGGAGTGGATGGAGCTTTTTGGGTGCTGCGGGTTCTGGTGATGCTCCGACGAGCGATCTGGGGCGGTTAGATGCTCTGCAGAAGGGGTAAAAACATCAAGGGATGCGGTGAGAGATTGGGAACTCGGAGAGGTGAAAAGGAGCGAGAGGGGTTGAGGGAATCGGCGGCTGCTGTGACCTCTGAAGCTTTGGTAATGGAGCACGGCAGTGGAGATCGGATCAATCTCGATCTGGGGCTAGGGTTCCTAAAAAATTCAAAACCGGAACAAGGATACAGAGGGGGGTTTATATGGCGAGTAGGCGTGCGGGAGGGCAGATGGGCGAACGACCTCATGCGGATTTGAGGGAATTCGCTCGATGTCTGGTTCGGGAACGAGAGCAACATGAGGAAGGGGATGACGGCGTGGATCCCACTTCTCAGCGACAGAGAGAAAGGGCTGGATTGCTGGGCTGGCACGCGGTGCTGCTAGGTGGGCCGCTGGCGGGCTTGCTCGCTGTGCTTGGCGCTGCTCTGTGTTGTTGGTTGTTGCTGCTCTTGGCGCTGCGGGCGCGGTAGATAAGTAATAAGTGGGTCGGGCCGGGGTTGGTCGTCCTGGGTAGGTTAGGCTTAGATTTTATTTCTTTTCTTTTTCCTATTTCCTATTTTGTATTTCTCTTGTATCTTTTTATCAGATAATCCAAATAGTATGAAATTTTTTCCTGAATTCTTCTAAAATTCAGCAGATCATCTTAGGATCATTTTTGCAACCTTTCCACTAGTTTGCAATTAGTGGATTTATAAATCCTTTTCTTTATTTGTTTTTCTTATTTTGTTCATATCTTTTTCATACTAATTCCAATTTGACTCAAATCAATTTCCAAAATTTTGTAAAAACCACGGGAACAATTTAGGTGGATAATTAGAAATATTCTTGCCTATATGAAATATTGGATTTATTTAACTTTGTATAATTCCTTATAGGAACAAAAGGGCATTTTTAAATAGAATTTGAGAAAGTAGTTTTGGAATTCAAATTTTTGCATGATGCATATGGTGCAATGCAAGGAACCCTATTTTAATTCCCAATTTCAAAAATTTGGGATGTGACATTTTCGTATTAGAATTTTAAAAAAAATGTAAATAAGATAAATAAAGTAAATATGCAGCAAGTAGAATGAAGTAAACTATGTATGAAAGGTAAACTAAATGTAATGCAAAAGTAAAGTGTAGCAGTGGTGTTAGTGGTGTAATATGAAAGAATTAAATGCAAGCATGATATATGTTTTTGTATTTTCAGATTAAATGAGTACCGGAAATAAAAAGGCTTGTAAATGCAAGACAAAGGTGTTCCTTATGATTAAAAATGGATCGGGTTTCATAATTTCACTTGTCTACTCTCTCATAAATATGGTGGACTCAAAACAATTTCAAAGAAAGCATAAGTATCGTTGTAACTTCATAATGTGTTTGACTAGCATTCATATGGGCACCACATCCTATGGTTGAGATAATGCAACACATCACATTAATACTCGTCTAGTATGAGAAACCTCCACATACTAGATTTAAGATATATAGAGTATTGCATTTGCTTCTATGACATGATTGATAGTCGTAAACGTATATATAATTTTTGACGTTCCATGCTTGTTTAGTATAAATTTGGTATGTTTTGTCTACACTTTGAGGTATTTTTATACATTTTCTGGGACTAACCTATTAACAAGATGACGTAGTGTCAGTTGCCTTTTTTCTGTTGTTTTTGGTTTCAGAAAGGCCAGAAAAAAAATATTCTCGAAATTGGACGGGACAAAATCCAAAGTCAATATTTTATCGGAGCAGACACGAAGTCTAGAGGAGAGACGAGGAGGCGCAACGAGGCGGCCACACCTAGGGGTGGCACGGGTCCCCCTGGCTATGCCAGCCCCTGGTGTGCGCCCCTCGAGGCTCCACCGACCTTGCCCTTTCACCTACATATACGTCTCCTCGGGACATAAACCCTATCGCGGGCAAAAATCCACGAAAAGGTCCGCAGTGCCGCCGCCACCAAAGAGGAGATTCGAGGGACAGAAATCTCTGTTCCGGCACCCTGCCGGGACGGGGAATTGCCCCCGGATCCATCTCTATCGACTCCACCACCACCTCTGTCGCCGTTGTTGACTCCCATGATGAGGATGGAGTAGTTCTCCCTCGAGGCTAAGGGATCTACCGATAGCTATGTGTTCATCTATCTCTATGCGTGATCTTATTGTGGTCATGAGCTTTGTAATCAAGTAGATCTGCTCTACTACTCAAGTGTTTTAATTAATCTCCGGCTATTCCCACGTGTGTGAAGGTAACAGTGTGCACACCGTGTGGCACTTAGGCTAAAGATTACATAAATACTTATCATGAGTATAATTTGAGTTGGATGTCTATGTAATTGTGGTGTTTGTTGGAACCATCTAGCGCTCAACTTGTACTGAGTACGAGCTCTACTCATACATCCAACTACCAAGAAACCAAGTTACTCCAAAGAGTCCACTATAAATTCCTATGCATGGTGTGTTACACCATTCCAAGTATATTCTTGTTTTACCTATCTTTCAAATTAAACTTGTTATGTGAAAATTAGTGATTAAAGCTCTCATAAACTTGATGGCACACTTTATTTTTCTTGCCCCTAATAAACTTAAACCATTGTGTCATTTATGTTGTATATGCTTGCACTTATAAGTTGGGAATTAGCAGAACTGTGTTGTCACGAGGAACGCTTTCAACACCTCTAAATATCTACCCAGTTGATATCATGCTCTTTTGTTTATGAATGTCGGCGGTGTGAAATAAAAGGGGAGCTTGTAAGTCCATGGAGTTATGTATATGTGTTAGAGAAACTCCTGGGCCGCTAGCCTAAGCCATGCCTAATCCTGGTGGAAACTTGCAGCATCACCATAGTGAGCAATCCATGAAGCATCCTCAGAAAACAAAATATAGAAAAAAAGAGAAAGGGAAAAAATATGCACCATGCTCATGGTAAATAAAAGGATTGCTGAGATGCTCACTGTCCGTTGCCTTGTCATTTTGATATGGGATAGCTCATGTATCATGGGGCAAGGGGTACCCCGTTGGTGGTTCTCTATGATACACATGTACTTACAATGACAAGAACTTGCTTGTGACTAAAGTTGAGTAGAATGAGGAACGACCCTCATACTCAAGGGACATGAGATTGCCAACTTATGATTTGTCAAGCATATACTCCATACTTTGTTAACTTTAACCTTAATCACTTCAAGATGCTTATGATAGGGGCAATAAGACCTGAAATATAACAAGTACCACAATTATTGGAAGCTCTTTATGAAACTTGAAATCCCTGCTTCCCTGTGAAGGGCATTTCTTCCCACTTTTATATTGAGTCTACACCTTCTATCCTTAGGCACCAATTAAGAGAGCATAGTTGTCATGCTTAGTTCTATGTGCATTGTCCCAAAACTTATTGATTGATTCATAATGTTTATATTGCTTGTTCTTGAACTATTTTTATCTAGTCACCCTTATGAACTTTGAAGGTGTCATATGCATTTATGTTTTGCTACTCCATGAGGGACAAGATGAATACCACTATGATATGTTTTATATATGTGAAACAAACAAACGTCTTTCAATGCATTGTTATTCATGATCTTTGTTTGTATCATTTCATGTTGCAACATAGTTACTATGTCCTATTGTTAGAACTTCATCTTTCATGCTCATGTTTAGAGTACTTTGATCCAGCTTTCAATGCTTTACAAATGGTTTGATCAAGATTGTGATGGTGCATGTCACCACAAAAATTATTCTTTTTATCACTTACCTACTCAAGGACGAGCAGGAGTTAAGCTTGGGGATGCTTGATACGTCGTAAACGTATCTATAATTTTTTATGTTCCATGCTTGTTTAGTATTAACTTTGCTATGTTTTGTCTACACTTTGAGGTATTTTTATACATTTTCTCGGACTAACCTATTAACAAGATGCCGCAGTGCCGGTTGCCTTTTTTTTTGCTATTTTTGGTTTCAGAAAATCCAGAAAAGAAATATTATCGAAATTGGACGGGACAAATTACAAAATCAATATTTTACCGGAGCTGACACGGAGTCCAGAGGAGAGACGAGGTGGCGCAACGAGGCAGCCACACCTAGGGGTGGCACGGGTCCCCCTGGCCATGCCAGCCCCTGGTGTGCGCCCCTCGAGGCTCCACCGACCTTGTCCTTTCGCCTACATATATGTCTCCTCGGGACGTGAACCCTGTCGCGGGCAAAAATCCACGAAAAGGTTCGCAGTGCCACTGCCACTGAAGAGGAGATTCGGGGGACAGAAGTCTTTGTTCCGGCACCCTGCCGGGACAGGGAATTGCCCCCAGATCCATCTCCATCGACTCCACCGCCATCTCCATCGTCGTTGCTGACTCCCATGATGAGGAGGAAGTAGTTCTCCCTCGAGGCTAAGGGCTCTACTGGTAGCTATGTGTTCATCTCTCTCTATGCTGATCTTATTGTGGTCATGAACTTTGTAATCAAGTAGATCTACTCTGCTACTCAAGTGTTTTAATTAATCTCCGGCTAGCCCCACGTGTGTGAAGGTGACAGTGTGCACACTGTGTGCCACTTAGGCTAAACATTACATAAATACTTATCATGAGTATAATTTGAGTTGGATGTCTCTATGAAATTGTGGTGTTTGTTGGAACCATCTAGCGCTCAAGGTGATAGTGTGGGGTTATCTATATGGGGAATGCGAACTTTGAGGTGTGCTGTTATAGCCCTACCGTGTATTAGAGTTGTCCAACCGGAGAGTAGTTCAGAGTAGTATCATGAAGAGAAGATATTTATATGAGAGTATCCACTAGTGAAAGTATGATCCCTAGGACTTGTTTCTAAGCATTGAAACACCATTTACAACTAGACCTGTTACATGTTTGCTTGCTTTCATCTTTATTTCAGATTGCCTTTAGCCTCTTCCTCCTCGTCAAGCTCTTTACTAGCACCGTTGTGTTATAATCATCCATATTACTTGTATTTCACTATCTCTTCGCCGAACTAGTGCACCTATACACCAGACAAGTGTATTGGGTGTGTTGGGGACACAAGAGACTTCTTGTATCTTGATTGCAGGGTTGCTTGAAATGGATACCTTTGACCACTTCCTCCTCGAGTTTGATAAACCTTGGGTGATCCACTTAAGGAAAACTTGTTGTTGTTCTAGAAACCTCTGCACTTGGAGGTCTGATGGCACTGCGTCAACGTGCAGTGCTTCGTCAGGAAACCCCAAGAGCAAGGTGTGATGCAGCATAGCAGCAAGTTTTCCCTCAGTAATAAACTGAGGTTATAGAACCAGGAGGAGGAAGGAAACGTCACACAGATGTTGCAAGCAACATGGAAACCTGCACAACACAATCTCAAGACTTTGCCCCAACGAATCAGTGAGGTTTTCAGGCTCACCGGTTTGTTGTAACAAAGGATTAAACGTATGGTGTGGAAGGTGATGATGGTTTGCAGCAAGTAAACAAGTAGCAGTGGAAGATGTATCAATGGTAAAGATTGGACCAGGGTCCATAGTTCACTAGAGGTGCTCTCCTTAGATAAACAACATGGCATGAAGGGTAAACAAATTACAGCGGGGCAATTGACAGGAACTGAGCAAGGCATAACAATGCAATTACTAGTCAGAAAGATCCTATGAGGTTGATTGGGCAATACAACAAGATACATAGACCGCCATCCAACTGCATCTATGACTAGAAGTCCACCTTCAGGTTATCATCCGAACCCCCTCCAGTATTAAGTTGCAAGCAACAGACAACTACTTTAAGCAAAGTGTGTAAGGTAAACAGTCCACATGTTCCATGAACAAGAGACCGTTGTTTTCTCCCTAGTAGCAACAACACATCTACAACCGAAGAGATTATTGTCACTTCCCTTTGAAACTAGAGGCATGAACCTACTATCGAGCATAAATACCCCCTCTTGGAGTCACTAGCAACTACTTGGCAAAGATAGCTACTAACAACGGAGAGCATGCAAGATCACAAACAACATAGACATGATAGAATAAATAAGACAAAACCATTAATAAATATGACATAGTAATCTCAATATCCATCGGATCCCCGCAAACACAACATGCATGATTACAAATAGACGAGATCTTGATCATGAACAGAGCTCACAAGATCTAGACATGAAAGCACAAAGGAGGATATACAACCATCTAGCTATAACATGGACCCATAGTCCAAGGTGGAACTACTCACGCTTCATACCGGACAAGAAGGCCTCCGGGATGATTTCCCCTCCGGCAGGGTGCCGGGAAGAACTTTAGATCTCCCCCGATCTAGGGACGATGGTGGCGGCGGCTACAGAAGGTTTCGTGGAGTTTTGATCGGGTGCCTAGGGTTTCTGTATTGGGGCTTCTTATAGGCGAAGAGGCGAGGCTGGGAGGCGACCAGGGGGCCTCACCCTCCCCAGGTGCGGGTTGAGCCCACCCGCGCCTAGGGGGGTTTGGCCGCCCTGTGGCGCCTCTCCGTATCTCCTCTGGACTTTGTATCGCCCATGGTAAAATATTGACTTTGGTTTTGTCCCATCCAATTCCGAGAATATTGATTTTCTGCCTTTCTGGAACCAAAAACAGAAGAAAATAGGCAACGATCACTGTGGCAACTTATTAATAGGTTAGTTCCAGAAAAGATATAAAAACACCTCAAAGTGTAGACAAAGCAAAGCAAAGTATATACTAAACAAGCATGGAGCATCAAAAATTATAGATACGTTTCTAACGTATCAAGCATCCCCAAGCTTAACTCCTGCTCGTCCTCGAGTAGGTAAGTGATAAAAAGAATAATTTTTTAGGTGACATGCACCATCAAAACCAAGATCAAACCATTTGAAAGCATTGAAAGCTAGGATCAAAGAACTCTAAACATGTTCATGAAAGATGGAGTTCTAACAATAATACAAAGTAACTATGCATGCAACATGAAAGGCTACAAGCAAAGATCATGAATAACATGCATTGAAAAAAGTTTGTTTTTTTCACATACAGAAAACATGGCATAGTGGCAATCATCTTGTCCCTCATAGAGTAGCAAATAGATGCATAGGACACCTTCAAAGTTCCTAAGAGTGACTATATACAAGTAGCACAAGAACAAGTAAAATCACAATATGCATCAATCAATAAGTTTTGGGACACTGCACACAGAATGGCAACTATGCTCTCGTAATGGTGCCTAAAGGTAGAAGGTGGAGACTCAAATAATGGTGGAAGAAAGGCCCTTCACAAAGGGAAGCAGGGATTTCAAGTTTCAAAAAGAGCTTCCAAAAATTATGGTACTTGTTAGCTTTCAGCCCTCATTGCCCCTATCATAAGCATCTTGAAGTGATTAAAGTTAAATTGAACAAACTATGGAGTATATGCTTGACAAAGTATAAGTTGACAATCTCAAGTCCCTTGAATACGAGGACAACACCTCATGCTACTCAACTTCAGTCACCTGTAAGTTCTTGTCATAGTAAGTACATGCGTATCATAGAGAACCGCCAACGGGGTACCCCTTGCACATGGTACAGGAGCTATCACATAACCAAAATGACAAAGCAAGCAGACAATGAGCATCTCATCGATCTTTTTATTTACAATGTGCATAGCTTTTTATTGAGTATGCTTCACAGATTACTCATTATGGTGATGCTGCAAGTTTCCACCATGATTACGCATGGCTTAGGCTAGCGGTCCAGGCGTTTCTCTAACACAAAATACATAACTCCATGTACAAGCTCCCTATTTATTTCACACCGGTGACATCCATAGACAAAAGAGCATGATATCAATTGTGTACAAAGTATAAGTGCAATGTTGAAAACGTTCCCCATGACAGCATGGTTCTGCTAATTCCAACGTATAAGTGCAAGCATATACAACAGAGATGACACAATGGTTCAAGTTTATTAGGGGCAAAGAATATAAAGTGTGCCATCAAGTTCATGAGGGCTTTAATCGCTAAGTTTTTACATAACAAAATATTTTTTAATTGGAAGATAGCTGAAAACAAGAATATACTTGGAATGGTGTAACACACCATGCATAGGAATTTATAGTGGACACTTTGGAATAACTGGGTTTCTTGGGAGTTGGAAGCATGAGTAGAGCTTACTCATACAAGTGAAGGCTAGCAAAATACTGGGAGCAACCAACCAAGAGAGCAGTAATGGCCATAATCATGCAGAGCGACAAAACATTACTAATCAAAGCATAGAGTGGTACTACAAGTTAACGACTAAATGATCATAGAGGCTATGATGACTTGTTCATAGTCATAACATGGTGTAATCATGTGCCAAGTCAACCCAAAGCATCAAAGGAGAATACCACAATACTATGCTTTTGTATGCTAAAACAATGCATGATTCTTTCAAGGCACACTAAGCAATCCCAATTAGTTGGAACAAGACATGCTACAGCAATAATCACTAAGCATAAGGTCAAAACAACACCTAGCATGTCATGCTAAAGTCTAAGTCACAGTCAATGCAAGCTCCTCTTGCACTTTCAAGCAGGAACTTCCTACTCCTTTCCAACACCAATTGACTTATTTGAAACAACACAGCGAGAACGGGGGTCCAAACTACTTTATTCAAGCAAACTAAGCAACTAAGCAAACCAAACAAAAACTAAAATGCTCCAAGAACAACACAACAGCGCATGAAACAATAAAAACGAACTGTCTAGACAGACCTGAGCTTTTTATTGATGAAGAAGGGGATGCCTTGGGCATCCCCAAGCTTTAACGCTTGTACCTCTTGGATATTTCTTTGGGTGACACCGGGGTGGCATCCCCAAGCTTCAGCTTTTGTCCATTCTTCATCTCATTACATCATTCTCTCTCTACACCTGAATTTTTTTCTTCATACAAAACTTCACACAATCTTCATTAGCAACATTAGTGTATTCAAAAGATAATAGACCCTTGGGTTTAGCTTTGGAATAGCAAACTTTTCACTAAAAACACAAGCTACTGTAGCAACTCCTTCAAAAAGCTCAATTCCCCAAAAGAGAACTCAAAAGGGAATCAATATGAAGCAAATGCAAATAATGGCAGAAATCTGTCAAAACAGACCAGCAGGTAGAAACCGATTTTTTCGAAAATCTTCTATTGCTCAAATCAAAAAGTGTTGAACTAACGAAAGTTAGCTAACATACTGGGATTTATTCGTAAATTTTCAGCTCAATCCGACTTACAGAGACTCCTCAAGAATTTTTATGGTGGAGGACAGAAATCTGTTTCGCGACAGAAACTCCCCAAATCTTACTTCCCTCTCATTAGAGGTCATTCTTGGCACAAAAAGCAAACAAAAAGGATAAGGAGAGGTCATTACTGAAGAAATAACTTCCAAGACTCAAGGAAACTCTTGGGTTATCTCCCAACAAGTACTTTTCTTTAACGCCTTTAAGTTAGGCACAAGAAGCAAGAAATCAAGTATTTTCAAATGAGAAAGCATTAACATAATACTTGCAAAGTCTTCAACTGTGAAAGGTATCTCATCCAAATGAGTTTTGGAGGATCCCTTCTCATCTCTCTTTGGTTTAATACTTTCATCAAAAGGATTTTTAGGAACAATCCAATCAAAATTCTTTTTAAAGGCCTCATGCATTCCAACAAGCTTAAAGGGTATGGGTATCTTAATACCTCTCTAGCCTTAGTTTTATCAGAAGTACCCACAACATCTACGCATGAGCCTAGCATATAGAAACGCTCA
The DNA here is from genome assembly GCA_916181665.1 of Avena sativa. NCBI lineage: Eukaryota > Viridiplantae > Streptophyta > Magnoliopsida > Poales > Poaceae > Avena > Avena sativa. The sequence continues at coordinate 366,061,661 of OV702283.1, read as the reverse complement.
AAGACCTTTTTGGCTTCCTTAGCAACATCATGGAACTCTTTGAGTAAAGTTTCAAGAATAAATTCTCTCTTTTCAGCATTCTTTTCTTCTTTTAGTTTTAGGAACAAAATTTGCATCATGGGGTTAAGGCTAACAAACCTAGACTCCAACATATGAACTAAAGAAGCTGCAACAATTTCATAATTAGGAGCAAGCTCTGCTATAGATTTATCCTCAATATCCTCATGCTTGCTAACTTGATTGAAGAATTCTTCAATATTATCTTTCCCAATTATGGAGCCACTACCTATTGCAAGATCCTTCAGGGTGAACTTGGGGAGCAACATGGTGAGCTAGAGAAAGGTGACAACTAGAGTAGGAACTAATTTTTTTGTGTTTTTGATAAGAGAAAGCAAACCAAACTAAACTAATTTTTTGGAGTTTTTGATAAAAAGAGACAAAAAAATCGAGCAAAAGAAACTAAGCAAACTAAAAACAAAGTAAGGAGAAAGGTTGAGGAGGAGTCCCCTTGTGAAGACGTCCTTAGCCTCCCCGGCAACGGCGCCAGAAAGAGCTTGATGGCACTGCCTCAACGTGCAGTGCTTCGTCGGGAAACCCCAAGAGCAAGGTGTGATGTAGCACAACAGCAAGTTTTCCCTCAGTAAGAAACCGAGGTTATCGAACCAGGAGGAGGAAGGAAACGTCACTCAGGTGTTGCAAGCAACGTGGAAACCTGCACAACATAATCTCAAGACTTTGCCCCCAACGAATCAGTGAGGTTGTCAGGCTCACCGGTTTGTTGTAACAAAGGATTAAACGTATGGTGTGGAAGGTGATGATGGTTTGCAGCAAGTAAACAAGTAACAGTGGAAGATGTATCAATGGTAAAGATTGGACCAGGATCCATAGTTCACTAGAGGTGCTCTCCTTAGATAAACAACATGGCATGAAGGGTAAACAAATTACAGCAGGGCAATTGACAGGAACTGAGCAAGGCATAACAATGCAATTACTAGTCAGAAAGATCATATGAGGTTGATTGGGCAATACAACAAGATACATAGACCGCCATCCAACTGCATCTATGACTAGAAGTCCACCTTCAGGTTATCATCCAAACCCCCTCCAGTATTAATTTGCAAGCAACAGACAACTACTTTAAGCAAAGTGTGTAAGGTAAATAGTCCACATGTTCCATAAACAAGAGACCGTTGTTTTCTCCCTAGTAGCAACAACACATCTACAACCGAAGAGATTATTGTCACTTCCCTTTGAAACTTGAGGCATGAACCCACTATCGAGCATAAATACCCCCTCTTGGAGTCACTAGCAACTACTTGGCGAAGATAGCTACTAACAACGGAGAGGATGCAAGATCACAAACAACATAGACATAGTAATCTCAATATCCATCGGATCCCCGCAAACACAACATGCATGATTACAAATAGATTAGATCTTGATCATGAACGGAGCTCACAAGATCTATACATGAAAGCACAAGGAGGAGATACAACCATTTAGCTACTACATGGACCCGTAGTCCAAGGTAGAACTACTCATGCTTCATACCGGAGAAGAAGGCCTCCAGGATGATTTCCCCTCCGGCAGGGTGCCGGGAAGAACTTCAGATCCCCTCGATCTAGGGACGATGGTGGCGGCGGCTACAGAAGGTTTCGTGGAGTTTTGATCGGGTGCCTAGGGTTTCTATATCGGGGGCTTCTTATAGGCGAAGAGGCGAGGCTGGGAGGCGACCAAGGGGGCCACACCCTGCCTAGGCACGGGCTGGGCCCACCCGCGCCTAGGGGGGTTTGGCCTCCCTGTGGCGCCTCTCCGTTTCTCCTCTGGACTTCGTGTCGCCCACGGTAAAATATTGACTTTGGCTTTTGCCCTGTCCAATTCTGATAATATTGATTTTCTGCCTTTCTGGAACCAAAACAGAAGAAAGGAGGCAACTGGCACTGTGGCAACTTGTTAATAGGTTAGTTACAGAAAAGATATAAAAACACCTCAAAGTGTAGACAAAGCAAAGCAAAGTAGATACTAAACAAGCATGGATCATCAAAAATTATAGATACGTTTCCGACGTATCAAGGCCCAACACTATCTACAAGAATAGAAGCGTGTGTAGACATCAATGATGCTGAATATCAAATATACTACCTCAAAATATATGAGATTACCTTTTTTGGTCACAAGGAAATTGTGCCACATGCATTCATTTATCCCTAGTAACGTAACATTGGAAACATAAAAACCATACTAGGTCCCAAATTTGTTGTCACTATCCAGTTGCTACTACCATGTTACTCCAACTAATGCACATGTTCCCCCTCTCCCGCCCGATCATACTAGTTGGATCAAAACATGTAATCAAGAATGTGGTACATAATATATTACTTATACATCAAACACAAGCTTGCGATATCATATACTCATGTCATAAAATCAAGATCCACCAAAATGAAATTACAGATAGATGGCCATAATCATGTTAGGACATTCGCAAAAAAACAAGTTAGGCAGCTCATATGGCACTAGAACGATGAGAGAAGAGAGAGCAAGTTACTTCCACAAACCCATAGTCTAGGGGTGGACTACTCCCTATTCATCATGGAGATAATGAAGATGTTGTTGGACAGGTTGGAGATACAAGCAGGCAGCATTTCGATAGCATTTCACCCTCCAATCTTGGTTGGATCTTCTCTGTTTCGTGCTTCGTGTTTCTATCGCTATGGTGTCATGCTTTCGGATCGCGGTCGGGGAAGTATATATAGGCATTGTTGGTTCAAGACGAAGCCAGGGCACTAAGATCGACAACAACAAGCAATGTGGCGGGAGGAACTCCATGGCACGGCTAGGGTATCTAGCCGTGTCGTGGGCCCTCTTTCGGCTCTCTTGTTGGCCCACGTGAGCTCCGGGTGCTCCAAATCTTGGTATTCCATAAAAAAATCCGTGGAAATTCTGATGTCCTTTTGAGTTTGCGAAGGTCCCTAAAAGTCAAAAATATGCAAAAAGGGTTTTCCTGTCTACAGAGCTATAACCCAATGAAAGGGATCTTTTAGAACCCTCCCCCCCCACACACACACACACAAAACATTCTATAACATGATTATAACAATATATATGATGCAATTATGATGGAATATGGCACAATAGACTACAAAGAACATAGACAAAGTTTACATGCATCAGTGATGAGGGGTAGAGGAGCATGGGAGGAAGATGCAAGCGTGCGAGGACTCAAGGTCGATGTCAAGGAAGCATGTAAGATAAGGAACAAGAAGCTTCGGATCTATTGGAGTCTCTGTCCTTGCAAGCCTGAAGGCTCCGGCCAACCACTTCAACAGCGAAGTCTCCGCACATCCAAGACTGGAGTCTCCGGCCTAGCTCGCAGCGTCCAAGTGTTGCAATCTCCTAGAGCCGAACCAGAGTCTTTGGCCTGCCAGCAAAGTCTTGGCCCAGACTGGAGTCTCCGGCCCCACTACCCCGGAGTCTCCGGACAAAGTGGACTATCTGCCTGCAGCTGAGTTGGGCCAAGGCCCATGTACCCCTATTTTATGCCTAAACTACCTCTAGCTCATGGATGGCTATTATATATACCCTTGCCTCCATATGTGAACCCTAGATAAATCTAAGATAAGAAGCTAAGGCTTTTATCTCATCCCTCCTCTTGTGGAGTTGATCCTTTCATGGATACCAAGGCCTCTAGATTTAATATATGAGATGTATAAGATCTCTTTAAGCACTTGGTCTTTTTATGGATTGGAACTCTACTACTACCTAGTATTTTCCATAGTGAATTAAACTTAGGAGCAATCTCTTCCTCTCCCTAGATTCTACCAAGGTCTTATCAATCTTTCACAAGGGATTCTACCTATGGTCTTTGTCTTGTCATTCTATAGAGCATTGGTCCAGCCAGTTATACCATTCGATAAGAACAAAAGGGTTTCGAAGATGAATATACTACTAAGTTCTTGTTTGATTCAAAGGAATCTCGTAGGAAATTTGGAGAATTTTGATCCTTAGGAAATTTTCCTTTATGCATTGTTTGATTCATGGGATTAGAGCCATAGGAAAAATTCCTATAGGATTTCGTTGCACCATATTTTGGAGGAAAATTTCCATCCACCCAAACCTCATGTTACAATTCCTTTGCCTTTCCTGTGATTCAAACACCCATTCAAGAAAAATTCATGTAGGATCCAAATCCTATAGGATTTAACTAGACATGACAGTTTAATCCTACACTTCTCCTATTCATGTGTTTTTCCTTTCCTACGATCAAAATGGCCCTAAATATTTTAAAAATTTCTTGGCATCTTCGTAGAGGAGTAATCCTCACCAAATACAATCTTGTAAAGTGTAATTGGTATGGAAGTATGAAATTTTTATTTTATCATCATGAGGAGACAATTAAACATTTATTCTTCCGGTGCAAATTTGCATGTTCTATATCATCAATCATCCAAGTAGCTTCTAACTTGTATCTATCACGTAGTGTTGCTAATACTTTTAGAAATTGTCTACAAAGTATTGATCACACGTTTAAGATTCTTATTAGGGTTGGAGGGATTGGTGTCATTTGGTCGTTTTTGCTATGTAGAAATGAAAAGATCTTTACTGGTTAAAATTTCTTCTCTTATGCAGGTTATCTACCGGTGCACCGGTATGTTCAGTTCATGGTAGTCTCAACAGTGTGTGGAGTATCAAGACCTGTTTACGCAAGTGTCTACATGGCTCGAGGACCTCCATCCACTTAGGTGCATATGTTGATTACATATATCTCGCCTTCTTTTACTTCTTGTTCTGAACTGGTTGCGGTTGTGTGCATCTTAATTATACTGATTGTGGTTGTGTGCATCTTAGTTATCTAGAGATCGGATATAATCTTTAAAATTACTAAGTAATAAAGCATCTTTTATCAACAAAAAAATGTAAATGATGTATATATCCCTTAAGGTTGCAACCAACTTAGTGACGGTAGAAAGAACTTGTGGTTTCATAGAAGCCTCTATCCATAAAGTGCATCATCCATCATTTTGAATTCACCAAGTTCTTAGAAACAGCGGGTGAAGGTTTCCCTAATTAGTCGTATTGATTTAGATTGTGATGCTTGTCGAAAAGTAAAAATCATCAACAAAAAGATTTTAGATATATCAAATTACCCTCAATGCAGACTAAACAATACTACCTCTTGTACACACTCCCCGTCAGCCATCAAATCCTCTTTTGTGTTATCTTGTACCCCCAAACCTTCTATACACCAATTGAGTGTAGGCTTGGTGTTCTCCAAATCATGATCGCAGTATGTCACCTTTTCTCGTCCTCATAGTGAGACCAACTGGTCCGAGAGGTTTCGGTGAGGCGCTACACTTGTTGTTCTCTGGTGTCAGGGCAGTCGGAGAGGCATCAGCAAGGCAAGGAGTTACACGTGTTGTTCTTTGACGTATGGATGCCCATGTTGTTCCGAGTGGGAGAAGGTTGGACATGTCGGCAACACACATGGCCACACTGGCTCCTACTCGCCCTCCCTGTAGGGTGGTCAGCGTGTTTTCGCACCTCTAGCCTCTCGAGGTAGTGCGCACAGTTGAGAGCTAGCTGGAGGTGCACCAACGTCGCGGAATCTTCCTGGTAAAGGTTGTTATTTCTTATGCACGTACTTATGTTAGAGTTAGTTTTGCAAGGCTGGAATTTTTTTTTAGACAATTGTGATTTGTGAATGAAGAACGGACAACCACATGGACGACGTGACACGAGACAGCAATCATTAGTTCCACCACCTTGTTGGAAAGGTTTTCAAAAGTATTTTGGAAGTCAATGATGCAACCGAAATCTAAAGATAACCAAATCCAATTTTAAATTTGAGAGTTCAAAAATATAGAACGACGAAGCCACCCATACGTGTTGCTACCCTAATGGTAGAGCTGTTAGTAGTAGTGTTCATAATTTTGGAAGAGCTGAGATATCTTGACAGCAATATAACAAAAATAGTTGACTTGCTTAGACTTTGACCACATCCACACACTTGCCTACCTAACTGGCTAGACTAAAAAGAACATAGTCCCCCAGCTTTCTGGGGAGGCCGGTTCAAAAAATTTAGGAAACTGGGGGAGGACGGCTTCTTGGAGAAGCCCAGCTTTCTGGGGAGGCCGGTTCAAAATTTTTACGAAACTGGGGGAGGGCGGCTTCTTGGAGAAGCCCAGAACTAAGCCTATATTTTAAAACAGAGGGAGCATGGTTCCTACTTTAAGATTTGTGCCACACTGTGCCGGTCAAGTTTAAACTTATTTTAGTTAGGAAAACGGATTGAAATGCAACGAAACCTGCACGGGAGGTCCAACTATCATGAGTTACCTTTGTATGCAGGGCCTATAACAATTTTAGGTTCTACGATATCTATGCAGAGAAGAACTTTCGTCCTGCGTTCCTACACACGAACGTGGTTTTACTACATCTCCAGACAGTCAACAAACCGAGCAGACCATATGAGATAGGAACAATCACCATAGAGAAAATGCCAGATAGATAGTTCAGTAATAAACTTAACCAAAATATCTAATCCATGCAAATAAAATAGCAAATCCACGGAAAGACTAACACAACTATAGTTCAACTACTGGCAAACACGCTAAATCTCCAACAAACCAAGTCGTTTTTCAAGTCTAGATAAAGATTGATAGGGTGCAAAAATTGAGGACGTCCAGCTTAGGAAGAGATGAGGCCATCATTCAGCGACAGAGAAGCCAGCTGCTGCTCAGGGGACTGGTTCTGATGCTGAGCGCTGCGGAGAACCTCCATTGCTTCAGCAACCTTGGCCTTCAGAGCGTCTGGGGACTCTAGGAGGTGGAGCACCTCGGTCTGGTCCATCTCAAGAAGCATGCCTGTTACCTTGGCAGCCTGGTCATGCTCCAGCTGATCAACAAGAGGGTACAGGTTCTCACCAAGCATCTGCAATAATAAACACAGTCAGTGTCCACAAAACACATCATGCTGTAATAAAACAATACCATAGAAAAAATAAAGATCAATAATCCCCATACCATTCTTTGCTGTTCCGGGGGCGCATTCGCAAGTGCAGTAGCCAATGCACCAATTGGAACAGGCTGTGACGCGCCAGCATCTCTCATAGGCATCCCTCCCATCTCATATGGAGATGGCATCACACCACCAACACCATGCATACCAGGATCAGGCATGCCGCGTCCAGTTGGATAGCGGTACCCACGACCACCACCACCCCTAGCCATCATCTGCAACAGCAACATAGATTGATTTTAGAGCCCTATCAAAAGATGGTTTTAGGCTGTGGCTCTATAGATACATTTTCTATACTAACAGAAGTCTAGATACATTTTCTTCACAAAGCTAAAACATCTTATATTTTGAAACGGAGGGAGTAGACAATAAGCAGTTGGTGATCAGCTAATAAGGCAGGTTACCTGCTGCTGACCCATTTGCATGGGTTGCTGCATTCCACCAGGACCAGGGCGCCTACCAGCTGGGCGTTGTTGTTGTCCTTGCTGGACCATAGGCATCATAAAGTTTGGCATTGGGGCTCCACCTGGCCTCATCCCCGGCATGAGAGGTTGCTGGAAGCCATATCCAGGCTGAAAAGGACCAGTTTGTTAACCGAAAAAGTTTGTACAAATATACTTCATGACATGGACTTGGAGAATTTCTAGCTCTTAACTTAGTTGCAAGAAGTATTTAAGACAGTGATGCTGTATTACAAAACCAAATGGTAAAACAATACATGACACCATAAAGACAACAAAGAAGACTGTTAATTTATTCAACCATTCCTTCTGTTCCAGAATATAAGATGTTTTGAACTTTTCCTGAAACACATGTATCTAGACACCTTTTAGTGTGTAGGTTCGGAGCAAAATGAGTGAACCTACACAGTAAAAGGGTCCAGATACATGCGTTACAGGAAAAGGCTAAAACATCTAATACCGATAAATGACAAGCACTTCAAGAAACAAGTAAATCACGAGATAAAGATTCACAGGGGCAAGGTCAGGGAACCAACAGAAGAAAATATAACATACGATTAAGTTTACTCAAGTTTCGTATGCAATGATATTTTTTCTGCAGAGAGAAGGTGTCTCATAAATAACCTAAAAGTTCAGCCTTGGAAATAAAGTACAAAGCAGTGGCTTATAGTGAATCACAAGGAAAGCAGATAGTAATTGGTAACAATAGCACACGTTTCATTAGAGCATGGGACAGAAGCAAGACCAATGAGAAAAGATCAAATGGACCTTTCCATTATAGCAAATGGCACAAGCTTGAAAGAAAATTCAGAAGCCAAACACAACATGATGATGTTACAAAATGTAAAGTCAAATCTAGCTAGCTGTCAAGACCAACATCCATCAGGAAAAAAATAGCAACGCTCACCTGTGGGTTCATAAAAGCTTGAGGTGGCTGACCATAAAATAGTTGCTGACCAACTCCAGGAACACCAGGAGGAAACATGGCCATGCGAGGACCAACAGTTGGAGCCATTGGAACAGGGCGCATTTGTGAAAATTGTTGCTGTAATGAATAGAAACATTAGTTACGGAAAATCTAGCTATGCATAAATGCACCAAAGATAAATAGTGTAGAAATCATTTGACAAAGATAGTTGCTGTAAAACGCAACTCTATTGGCAGTTCAAAATATTGCATTACCATTGGACCCAATCGAACATCTCAGTAATATCTAGCTATTATACTACACATAGTTCATAAGAAAGCACTAATCCACAATATGAATAATAGGTGCCAGCAGACTGAGCAAGTGTCCATATCCTTAATAGGTTTTGCCAAAAAACTAGGTGGGAAAATACTGTACATATAACAGGAAATTATGCTTAAATAGGAACGGAACAGAACCAGGCAAAATACTGTTACACCCTCTAGTCAAAAAAATACAATTTCACTCATTCTTACCTGCAGCCTTGCTTTCCTGTCTTCCTTACGCTGTGCAAGTGCAACATAAAGTGGTTTATTGCCTACCATCTTGTTGTTCATTTCAGAGAGCTACATGGGACAACACAAGAAAATTACATACTTTAGGGGCTAGAAATCACTACAAGTCCAACCTAAATAATAATATTTAACAACTCAAGCTTACAGCTCGGGAAGCCTCTTCAGCAGATTTAAAAGCAACAAATCCAGAACCTCTGCTTGCACCATTTGAATCACGCATAACCTATGAAAAGGCTTTCAATTAGTAACATAAGCTGGAACACATATGCATCAGTAGCTGAGAAATTAAACAAACCTTGCAGGATGTAATAGTTCCATACTCAGCGAAAAGTTCTCGCAACTTTTCATCATCAACAGTATCATCCAAGTTCTTCAGATACAAGTTGGTGTTTTGATACTTATCTGCTGCCTCTTGAAGGTTCTTTTCGAACTTCTCTTTCAATTCCATCTCCCTTTCTGACTTCTTCTGTGCTCTTCCAACATACCATTCCTTATCACTAAATTTCTTGCCATTCAAGTCTTGAACAGCCAGAGCAGCTTCATCTGGGCTTTCAAAATTGACAAATCCAAAACACTTGGACCTTCCATCCCCGTCCCTCATTACAACAACACTTGTTAAGGTTCCAAACTTCCCAAAGATTTCCTTCAGGTCATCTTCAGTGGTAGTCTCAGCTAGGTTCTTTACATAAACATTATTGAACTTGACATTGCCTGGAGAATTATCCCTCTCCTGCTTACGAACAAATGGCCCAACATACACCTTCTTGTCATTCATGAGCATCCCATTGAGTTTATCAATAGCAGCATGAGCAGCCTCATCCCTCTCATACTGCACAAAGCCATAGCCCTTTGATTCTCCGGAAGCATCTGTTGCAACTTTACAAGAAAGGATGTTTCCAAACACACAGAAAGTATCATACAAAGCTTTGTTGTCTATTGACTTGTCAAGATTCTGCAGAACATGAAGGATAGGAATGTCAGGAAACTTAACAAATAGGTGAACACTTGCATTATGAATACGTATACACACCTTAATAAATATATTTGCATTGCCACTCTTGCGCAGGCTGGGGTCACGGTTAGAATACATTATCCTGATAGGCCTCCCATTGATAGGAGTGAAGTTGAGCATTTCAAGAGCTCGTGCAGCTGCAGGATATTTCAAAATCAGTATGAAAGCACAAAAAGGCCTTGCAGATGTACAACAAGATGTATGGATGTGGTAGAGTAAAGTTGAGCATTTCAAGAGCACATGCAGCTGCAGGATATTTCAAAATAAGTATGGAAGTACTAAAAGGCCTTGCATATGTACAACAAAAAGATGCATGGATGTGGTTCTATAAGGCGGAGGGTTTATTTCAAGGACAGCGACCAGTTAGTCATTCCATAAATAGTAAATCACGATATAGTGATCTAGCTTTCAGCATCATCTTCACATAAGCAGAGCTAGAATACATACCCATCAACAAAGTGTAGACAAAATTTAAATAAACATATTTGTACTCCAATTTATGCTTCACTACAAGGTAACACACCACAGGACTGCGGACACCACATTCCTGAGGTAAAATAACAGAACAATAAAGCATCCCAATCAATTACAGTCCTATTAGTTACATTGAGTTAACTGCAGTCCGAACTTCCAAAACCAGTGAAATAAACGATTTTTTGTAGCGGTGCGTCAACAGACAAATCCCTAACAGCCTTGGAGGAAGGAAAAAGGACATCAAACCATGCCACCATGATCGTCAAGACAAACTAAGCAGAAACCTGCATTGAAATTGGAATACAAATATGGCACCGAACCTATCTAGGACTGCCCACCAACCCCATATACCCAAGCCTAAGATAAAATTCCAAAAGAGTACATCAAAATCAACAGTCCTGCACAAAAAAATATGACCACCACTCCAAACTTCCAAATCAAGAAACATAATCAGTGTTAAAAGATATATCCTTTAGTCGATCACTGAATCCCTAACTGCCTCAACACAGAACTGCAACAAAACTCTGCTGTGGATAGCTGGCTACCGAGACAATTACATGCTCGCCATCCCACTCACCCTTTTTGCTCACTCTTCCTCCCCTCCACAATCTACCTTTCTCCCTTATCGTTCATCCACCACCTGAGTACACTGCAGCCATGTTCCAAGCAGACATGGCACCTAACCTACCTAGGCACTGGCCACAAAAGCCAGTCCAGCACCTTATTTACCCTCACAGTTCAGTTAAAGAACTCCAGACATGAGGATACCATATGAGCCTAAGTAATAAAATTCCAAAACAGGCAAAACAGAACATACAAATCAGCAAATTCCTGCTCTCAAAAAACAGAAAATTTCCTATTGTTCAACAAAAAAGATCACCAGCGCTCCAAACTTCCAAATCAAGACAGTTAATATGTTCAATAAGTTGTGCCCATTAGTCGACCACCTAATCCCTAACTGCCTCAGCCTTCTCATAACTTCCCAACAGAATCAACCGATGAAGCAACCGCATTCAGACCCGTAATAAATCCGACAGCTCCAAACCATTAATAATAAGAAAAAGGACTAATTAGACCGAAAACCTAGCATTGCAAAAATAAAAAACCTAATCGGCCGACGTGGGGAGATCGGGACGTGGTTCGCTCACCGTCAGCGGGGGTGTTGTAGTTGACGTAGGCGTAACCGAGCGACTTCCGCGTGGTGACATCCCTGCAGACGCGCACGGACACGACGCCGCCGATCTGTGCGAAGACGTCGAAGAGCTGCGCGTCCTGCACGCTCACGTCGAGGTCCCCCACGTACAGCGAAGTCGCCGGGAACGCCGATGCCGCCGCCGCAGCAGCAGCGGCCGCCGCGGCCGGTGAGCCGCCCTCCGACGCGGAGCTCGCTGCCTGAGCCGCCATCGCCGATCGATAAATTTTTTTTCGGGTTTTGCGGATTTTTTTGAGGTATTTTCTGGTTTAGGGTAGGGTTGGGGCTGGCTCCCAACTGCGGCGTCAGGAGAGAGAAAAGGGAGGAGGCGGCGGCGCAGGGGGGAAGAAGGCTATTTGTACCTCCCGTGGCAAAACCCTGGTGGCACCCGGCCGTCCGATCCTGAGAGCGAAGATGTGGACGGCCCGGATTGTGATGCGGTTCGCGCGTGCACGTGTCCGGGGCTGACTGTTCTTCCGGGTCGATGACGTGCTGTGTGCTGAGCTGTCTGTGGTTCGGATGAGACACGTTTCACAGGGAAATCCGTTTCAGAGGTGGCATAGGCTTTTGCAATGTTTTTCTGAATATGATTTCGAAATGAACTGTGTTGCGGCTTTCATGTAAGAGCATCTCCAGCAGCAGCGTAAAACCTTGGCGCTGTAAAACCACTTTGCGCGCGACTTGATTCGGCAAAAGACAAACGCTGTAAAAACAGGGTTTAGCGCGCGCGCAAAAAATAAGCGCAAAGACAGGCGTTGTAAAATGTAGCGCGCGCGCACAGATGGCGCTAGAAAAATGAACACAAATATGATCAAAGCACAAAGATAGATGATCAATTCACATAGTTCATCAAACAAACAAGCACAAAGTTCAAAAGCATGCAAAATAAACATGTTCATCGATGTTCACAAACACATCGCCACCAAAAGCTCACATAGCCATATGAAACATCAATCATGCTTCATCCTCCTCATCATCCATCTCCTTCTCTTCGCCATCCTCTTTGCCTTCATCAACTTGTCCTTGAGCATGTTCATCAACGTGAGCTTGAGCATCTCCCGTGACGCCCATGCCACCCATGCCACCCATGTTCATCATAGTTGCCATGAAACCCCCGGGAGCGACATTCATGCCACCCATGCCTCCGTAGTCACTTGAAGTCGGTGGTGCACCATAGCCTCCCATGCCACCATAGCCTCCCATGCCACCAAAGCCACCCATGCCACCCACAGACATCCTCTTTTGAGCCAAGATTTGGTCACGCATCATGTTGATGTACTCCACTTGCCTTGTATCGAGGTTGGAGGTGTCCATGAACATGAACTTCTTCTCTTCGTCCATGAGACGTTGTTGCTCTTCCATGGCGACCTTCTTCTCCTCCAAAGCAAGTCGCCTCTCTTCAACCGCCGCCTTGCGCGCCTCGGTCGCCAAGTCCATGGACCTCTCCTTCTTGCGCTCATCCGTCGTTTCCCTTCTTGCATCCGCAATAGACATAACCGCCTTTGTCAAATCGTCCTCTCCTCCCGCCTTTTTTTTTGCTTCCTTGGCTTGCTTTCTTCCAATGGGGCGCTTGCCTTTGGGAATGGAGCATGGAGTGGCGCTTCTCTTGCCGTCTCCACTTGTGGCGTCCTCCTCATCCACCTTTTGAGCCTCATATGTTTCCTTGATAGCTTGATTTGGCACAAAAAAGACATCACGGTTCTTCCACTTCTCCTCGTTCTCAAGCTCGCGATAGCAATGGAACAAGGTGAATGCCTTCCCTTTGATCACATTGCCTCTCTTGCCTAGCTTCCCTTCTCCTCGATACATGTTCATAATGGAGGTCAACTACACGCAAGAAAGAGAGTAGAGATGAGATCAATTTCATGTGAGGCAAATACATGTGACAAGAGTACATATGACGAGAGGATGAGCTCAATTTTACCTTTGTATGTTCGTCTCCGCCACTTTCCTCGGCCCTTTCATAGCTCGCCACGCATCCCGCCCACTTTTGACAATAGGTGCTAATTGACGACCACCTTGATCGAAGAGAACGATCGGTCCTTTCAATGTCACTCTTGTTGCGCTTGTCAAAGTACTCCTTCATGCGAGCCCAATAGGTATCTCTATTTTGGTCCGCGCCAACGGTCGCATCCATGCTCACATTGCACCATGTTTTTCAAAGCAAAACATCCTCGGCGACGGTGTAGTTCGCCGATCTTCCCTTGTATGGCTCAATCAACCCCTCTCCCTCATCATCAAATGGCTCTTCCTCCTCTTCTTCTTCCTCCACATAGTTGTTGGATGAGACATTCATTGTGTCCATGAATGTCTCATTGTCCACACTACATTGTGATTGATCACATCAAACACACCATCCAACATCAAAGACACAAAGACGAGGAAAAAGATGAGTTTTTACCTTGCGGTCGTTTCATCGAACACCTCGTGCGCGGCTTCGGGCGCGGCGAAATTGGCTTGGGGGAGCGCCGGCTGCGGCGCCGGGAAGTTGAACTGGGCCGCCGACGCTTGGTGCAGCGGAGCGCACGGGACTTTGGGTGTCGCGATGGCCTTCCTCCCCTTCTTTTGCTGCGCGGCGGCGGCGGCGGAAGAAGGCGCGAGAGGTGGCCGCATCGATCCGGCGCTGCTTCCGGCGGGCACGAAGGTGTACGGCGGCGTCGGTGGGGTGCCGGAGTAGCCGTCCAACGCCGGCGCCGGCGCGAGGCGGGAGGGACAGGGGGGCGCGGGATTCTTCAGCGCGGCGGTTGCGACTTCGCGCGCGTCGCGTCGCGTTTCCAGCGCGCGTCAACAGGAGCTGTAGATCTAGCGCTCGGGATAGCGCAAATAAGGCACGCTGAAAGTTTATTTTGGGCGCGCGATATTTTTGCGCCGCTGGAGCGCCGAAAACAAGGCGCCGCGCGCTGAAAAAGCGGTTTTTTGGGCAGGCGTCATATTTAGCGCCGCTGCTGGAGATGCTCAAGTAAGATCGATTGCTGGTAGGGTAATCATACTACCTTAGTTTCCAGCATATTGTTAGTTTTTCCTACAATTGCATAAGTGAATTCTGAATTCGGTTAAGACCGTTAACATACATAAATATTACATGGAAGTATTTATTTAAGGGATTACGCTATCATACTCTCATAATTTGTGTGAGTCGAAAGCTAGGTGCTCTTATGAAATTAATTATTTATGTTTAGCAAACGACAAAGGTGTAATGCGTCTAGTAATGATATACTTGTGCATGAAATTAGTGGGTTGGAGTTGTTAATTTATTTTCCTTTAGCAATGATTACTCTTTAGTGGATTACTCTTTGTTAATTTATTTTCCTTTAACAACTGGCCTCATCTGAACGCCACATGTGTGGGTGGGGGTGTGAGTGTGTGTGTGTGTCGGCTCATGAATAATCAGTGATGTGAAGGATGATTTCAGCGGCATGAGTGTCATCGATGTTATTTATTGAACGGGTTTTTTATGATCTTAGCTAGTTTGAGGACAATGTGTAAAACTATGTCATGGTGTATGTTTCTTCTCAAACACGTCCTTGATTCATCGTCTTTTTCTAATCATGGTGTTATCATTATTATGGGTATTTCCATTCTTGCTTTGGATAAGACCATTTAGCAATGTGTCTATTTTTGGACTTCAATTATTTCAGGAATGGCTAGCTTGAAATGTATGTAATTTATAGTTGATGAAAGTGCAATGGACGTCGTCTAGAATGGGGTGAATAGACTTTTTAAAATATTACGATTTAGGCTCAAGTAAATATGGAATAAAACTAACGTTTAATTTATTAAGCACAAAACATAACCACTAGGTTCACCTAAGTGCACCAACAACCTATGCTAAGCAATACAAGCAACAAGGTGATAGCAAGATGAAATACTTCAAGCACGATGGCTATCACAAAGTAAAGTGCATAAGTAAAGGGCTTGGTTGAGAGATAACCGATGGACGCGGAAACGAAGATTTTTATCCCGGAGTTCACTTCTACGTCTTCGTTGGAGAGGTGCGATGGTGCAATGCTCTCCGAACGCCACAAATGGCTTACCTCGGGTTGTGGTGGCTCGATGCTCACCCAATGCCACACAAGGCCTCACCCCGGATGAGAAGGCACGCAACTCATCGGCGCCACAAAAGGCTCACCCTATTCTCCCGTGAGCTCGCCACAAAGGCCTACTCACGATCCACTAAGAGACACTTGAGGGCGGTCACCAAAACCCGTACAAGGTTGGGGCCATCTCCATAACTCAATTAGAGGCTCCCAACAACAAAGTCATAAAAGGCTACAACGCCACAAAAGGCTAACAAAACTACAAAAGGCTAAAAGACCACAACAGGTCACAAGAAGTCAACAACCCAACCACACAACCGTCTAGGATTCCAAGAACCCAAGAGAAACAAGCCCACAATCTTGAACTCGCCGAATCTTCGAGGAGAACTCAAACCTATGCAACAAATGTAAGGGAAAGTCCTTCTCTCCCAAATTCCAACAAAGCTATAAAAGCTATTGGGAGAATAAGGGAGAAAGAACACGAGGAGAACATAAAACTCTCCAAGATCTATATCCCAATGATTCCTTCACAAAGAAGGGATTTGCCTTAGGGGGATTGTAGATCTAGATCTCCTCTCTCAAATCCCTCAAAAATATGCAAGAATCGTAGGAAGGGAAAGGAAAGAGAGAAAGCTATTCAAGGTCAACAATGGAGGAGGGAGAGAAAGCCAAGAACCAAGAAAAGACCTAGTCCCCACGAAGGGGAAGAGGAGCCCCTTTTAAAGGGCTCCCAGATCTGCCCGTTATGGGCATTCATGACCCTGGCGGCACACAGCCAACGGTCAGAAAACTGCGATGCAAAAAACCGAAAACACGAGCCTGGCCGAAACTTTCGCCAGTCCACCGGAACTATCGGTGGAAATTCCGACCGAAGTTCCATCAAATAGAGCACATAAAATACAGAGGTTACAGAACGTGAGCGGAAGAAGTTCCGGATTTTCCACCGGAACTTCCAGCGGCAAAACGTCCTAGCGGAACTACCGGTGGGTAGCCGGAACTTCTGGTTAGTAAAACTTTAAAAACCAAAACTACAATAACTTTCACGTCCGAACTCCAAACGAGATAAAACCAATTTTGTTGGAAATATAACGACATGTAGAATCCCATAGGGAGAAAATACCATGAATATATAAGTGATGTATCTCCCAAGGTGTGAAGCTGGAAACTCGCAAGATCAAAATCCGCAATAAGATATGCAAGGGAAATCCTTATTTGATGAACTAGAGCTTGTTATGATGATACCACGAGCTCTAGACCCTCTCATGGACAAGAACCAAAAAACAACCAAGAAATATGATGCTATGCATGCAAAGGTTTGAGCTCTCTTCAAAAGATGCGACCGAGACACCCGCTTGAGAACCCCTCTAGTACGGCTATCTATCCTAAATCCGGTCTTCCAACTAACAACACGAGACCGACAAAAGAGAAGCCCCATCAAGATCATACCTTTGCCTTGAGCATTCCACTTGAACTTGATGTAGACCGTCTTGACCTTCTCAAGATGGAACACCTTTCTTGATTGCTCTTGCTCGCTCTTGCTTGATGAAGACTTGCAAATTGCTCCCCATACTCCATGGGGAAACTTCTTCTTTGAACTTGTCTTCATCACTCCATGATCACGAGGATGAGAAGATTCAAGCATGAGATCTTCTAGAGATGGCGCATCTTGAGCTTGCCCTTCTTCATCCCTTCTTGAGGTTGATCCATCTTGACGCAACTCTTTGTACTTGTCTTGATCAACCTTCAAGCACTTTTTTTCTTCATGATTCCAATGGACACAAAGCCCTTGGACATTTCTTCAACTTTTAACCCCGAGACCAACACATGGCCCAAGCGATGCCAATGGACAAACCTACAAGTGAAACTCAATTTACATATTAGTTCATAGAGATTGTCATTAATTACCAAAACCACACATGGGGGCATACATGCCCTTTCAATTGGCCTACAATCCTCTTGTGAATTTAGACTTACATGATGTGAATTATAGTTTACTCGGTATAACACAAGAATTGTTATTTCCTAAATGTACAAATAGTTGTGGTAGATTTTGATTTGAAGTGCTTCCATTCATGTCTTTTTGCTATGTGGATAATCCTTAAATTGAATTGCATAAGGTTCATGTTGGCGATGTTATAGTTTAAGTTTTGTGTTAGCATTTTATTCCAATGGAAATATGTTATGGAATGTATTAATAAAGTCTATATTTATTGCATCCAATCTAGATCAACAAATATTGTTAAGACGCACTTATGTTTTTGCGTAAATATCACATTATATCTATTTAAGATAATTTTGAACATATTCTCCTTATACATAATCATAGCCCCTCTTACACTTTCCTATCAAAATGCAATGCTTACATTGATACAACAAAGTCCTACCCAGCTCTTTCTTTGCAAAATGTAGCCACCAAGGCTGAAGCCTAATATGTCATCGTTTTAACTAGCATTTAGTCGACGTGAGGTTTTAATTTTATGTGGCACTTCAACGATCACTTGGTGACATGCCCTAACTAAGTAGATTTCGTAGTTTTTGCTATTCGTACATACATGCATGAACACATATAGTCCTAGTATGTTGACGACATAGTTTTTCTATTCAAATGATGGCTTGGCTTGTTTAGTATGCCGTGTTTTAGTTGAGTTCTTAACTCTCATAGACAAATATGTTCGACTTCTTTGAATTCAAACTATATTACCGATGTTCTAAAGCATTTTCAAAGTTCGTGCAAAATGATAGGGGTGTGCTATGCATATAACCACCGAGATGTTGACAGAGTTATGTACTACCAAGTGAAGCCATCCTACTCAAAATGCATATGGCTCACTTAAGATGGTTACTTTGTTGGAAAATTTCATGGATGTATCATGATATAGCATGCATCTTTCATTTTTTTGGTGATTTTTTATATACACATTTATGGGAGTCCACGCTGGTGGTGATTGGATTTTGGTGCTTTATATATGCTCACAGCAGCTGCATTTTGGCTCGATAGAGGGGGGAGGAAGGGAGAGGAAGAGGGAGGGGGAGAGAGTTCACACGACTTCGCATGGGTGGTCATTCATCTTATGAGTTTTCTGTGACTATTGTCCTACAAATAGATTTAAATGCCATAAAATAGTTGGTATTTTTCTCAAGTTATTACATATAGTTGAAACAACAATAACTAATGAAACGTGACTCTTTCTTTATCCTCTACCAATGGATAACCGCATCCATCTTCACATCCTTAGAGCATCTCCAACAGATGCCCGCCTCATGGGTTATTTGAAACTTACACAAAAATGAATCATAATGTTGGAAACTATGCAAACCACAAGGTGAAATCAAACTTTGTGCCTAACTAATATCATTTGCTACATCCTTGTTGGTAATAAGATGATAACATTTCCTGAACAAGCCAACACGAAGGATCATAATACAATTAGAAATGGGATGAGCTGAATCTAGAGGTGGAAGGGCATCATCCTATCACGAACACAGATTGCACTGATCACCTTAATATGCACAAGGCTCATACAAGTCATTAAGAATAAATGTAAAGGATATGAACCTCCATACATTGTGCTACTACTACCTAATATGGAGAGACAGTTGAGCACGCTGACCTCAAATGAATTGTAATCGTTCTCATGCGGCACCTATATTACATTCCTCCGCAGCAATACACTACTTACAATACACTGTAAACAACATTATATCCATCTATGCTCCAGGGAAAAGTTGCTTCTGCGCTAGCAGCATATGAAGTTCAGCTCACCAGTCAATGTTTCAATTGATCTGAGTTACCAAATTGTTGCAGGTTTGACCGCAAGTGGTGTCCTTATAAAGAATCATCTACACTATCTATTTTAAGCACCTGCTTCAGCTTCCTTCTTTATCTTTAGAGCAGCTCTGACGACATTCCCCCTTGTGATCATCCCAACCTAGTTCAGGATAGAAAGTTCCTTTTAAGAGACCGAGCTAAGAAACAAAACTGGGTGTAAGGGAAGATACATTCATCCACTCACCAATGTTCCTGTGCTATCAACAACAGGCAATCTGTGGTATTTTGTTTCAAGCAGCAACCTGTGAGAAAATCAAACTCTCAGCAATAATAAATCAGGTAGTAGAGCTCAGGAGTCAAACGGATTAGTTGAACATACCGTGCAGCAGCATCGAGGTTAGTAGTTTCACGCACCACAAGAGGCTTGGGGGTCATAACATCACCGATAACTTTGCCACTGGTTTTGCTCAAGAGTTTCTGGATCTCGCGAAATGTCTGCAGAGAAGTTACGAAGGAGTCTGATGAGTTCCTGAACTGGGAACATTGATATGAACACTATACTAGGACACACTACTAAGAATTAACTGTATACTACTACTGTTATAAACTATATGTAAGGTCATTATGTGGGACCTAACTTAATACTGTTCCCATTCTTTGAAATGGGTAGGGAAAACCAGAGATATTTTGCTCCATGGCACATGTTTAATTACATCAACAGTCACCAATATTATATTGTTATTACCAATATTATAAATGTGAAAGTGATATGTCGCTGAAACATTCACAAGATACTGGTTTCTCCACATAGAAAAATGATAAATTCCCATCATAGAAATTTGCCTATCTTGCAAGCATATGAAAAATGTAAGCATAGTGAGGCAATATAAATAACTAAATCACCAATCCAGGTTTTACAGAATATACCTTCCAATTGCTATCTGCCTCAGGAAACATACTTGTATTTGTATCAGCCAGTCCACATCCTGAAGCATGAGAATGCATTCAAATACTGACAAAACTACTCAATAGTAATGCGATGTTGATGAGATCTCAATACATCTTATACAGTACTAAAATAATATTGAAGTATCGGAAAGACTTCAAGTTTATCTTAAACTTTAAATAAGCAAATAAACAATTTATGACCAGGATCGTTAGCAATGGGATCCTAGGTAGGATGATTGTAATGTAGGTATTATCTCAATCTATGATTTTTCCTTCAAATCCATGATTGAAAAGATCATAAGGTTGTGACCACTCTTTTACGTTTGTCCTTCAAATTAAGATCCTGACAAGTTTGTGCGACGATATGATATGACAGTGCATTTGTGATGTTACTGAACATTATTGGTTTTTGCAGTTCAGAACAGATCTTCTTATGTGATTATACAAGTTCTTTGTAAGCAAGAGATCAAACACTATACCTGCCATTGAGTCCAAAGCTAATAGATCATAGTCTGAGACAACGCCAACCTGCAGGTGAAAATAAATTTGTTTTGCAAATGAGTATTTTGATGACAAGAAAATCTGTGGTGCATCCAGAACGAACAGAAAACGAAGTCATGAAAGAAAGCATGCAAAATTCAGCACAATTAATCATTGCAATTTAATGCTTCCCAAGACATAACACGATGCAGAACAACAAAAAGGCCTATAGAATGTTTAGTCGTGTGACATGGAAACTGTTCTCTGAAGTGTTGCCGCATTCCAAGTGAACATTCAAAGCTTTCTAAACCCTTGATGTAGAATCACAAAAGTAAACAGTTTTCACATTCATAAATCCAAGAAATACTAAAAAAACGTTACCAACAGGGGAATGATCCCTCCCTTGGTAATACGTTGTTAGGTAGGTGAGACACCCGGTTTATTCGAGTATGCCTCAGCTGCGACTCGATTTTTTCGAGTATGCCACAGCCGGGACTCTAACCCGGGCGGGCTGGCTCCACACCGGGAGCATCAGCCACCAGGCCAGCGCCTGGTTCTCAATCCAAGAAATACTGATCCCATCACAGTCCCAGGTCAAGTTTATCTTTTTGAAGTAACCACTTCAGCAAGAATATTTGAAAACCTTGATCTAGTTCATCCACATGCCCTTTTTTTTCTTGAGAAGGATCTCTTTCTTTTCAGCCCTCTTTGAAATGCATGAATCTAAAACTGTAGAAATAGGATAACCACACTACTGTTAAATCTCATGGGACTTGGAAGAGTTATTTGGATGCCACACATCAGGCCTGATATGTTCCTTGATTAGCCACATTTTAAAAAAGCATGAAGTAGTAGGAAATAGAACAACAAGTGGGTCAAATTTAAACGGCACTAACCAACTTCCAGGCGTCATCGATGACTGGGAAACCAGAGATCCTGTGCTGCACCAGCAACTCGAGCGCTGCACGCGTATCAAAACCAGTTAGGCCGCTGGAAGCTCATCACCGAGCAGAGAGTACACTGCTAGTTAGTAAGGACGGCGCACCTTCATCGACGGAGGTCGACGGTTTGACGACGTAGAGATGCTCCTTTTTCGTCATGAAGTCTCCGACGGTGTACCCTCCATTGTTGTGCTGAGCAAGAAAGATGTGGCAGAATCAGTTATTTGACCGGCGCTGAACACGAGCACTCATACTGAAGGAGATGAATATGTGGGCGATGGTGAACGTGCTGGGTATTTCCAGTGGATGGAATTTGAGCTGTTAGCCAAACCCCTCTGGAAATCTCAAGCAATTGAGAATACATCATGTCCTTTTTTTTTCATTATGTAAACACTCGTCCCCGAACATTGTTGGCAGAATAGGTAAGATCGGCTTCCGTGTTTAATTTGTTAGAAAAGGCGAGCTCGGTGCGTACAGATTAAGGGAAGCGGTAGAGCAAGCCGCAAGCGAGCTACTTGAGCAACTGACTGGCGCTAACTTAGGGGTACAGTACAGTACAACGAAATGAAATACTATCTTGCTGCGGAAGAGGGGAATAGGTAAAGGTAAAGCGGTGCGGCGCTCACCCCGATGGAGCTGTTCCCCGCGGCGGGCGCTGGCGCGGCGGACGCGGCGTACGCGCGGACGGACGCCCGCCGGCTCTTGGACCCACCGGCGGCGGCCCGCCGTGGCCGGGAAGGGAGACGGCGGGCGGCGGCGGCGAGGGGCGCGTCGGCGGAGAGGAGCAGCGTGGCCGCGGCGGCCTCCATGGCGAGCGGGCGCGGAGGCAATCAGAGAGGCGAGGAGGGAGGGATTGGCGGGTGAGGGTGAGAGGCTACGGCGATATGACGACACGAGAGACTGCCGGTGGCGGAATGGATGATGGGTGGTGGATGGACTCGTTGGGATTTTTTTTTTTATAGCGGGTCGGCGGGCGGGCACTGGCTCACGCGCCCGGGAGGGGAAACCGGGAAAGAGAAGGGGAGGCGTGTTGGTTTTACTTTTGCTCCCCGCGCGCGCTGCCGGGGTGGAACCGTGGTGGTGGATGGACGGAGACGGGAGCGAGAGGGACGGTCGCGGTGGGCGGGCGGGCGGGGCTCTCTCTGCTTGGTTTGTTGTGGCGTGAGAGATTCACGATCACCGGTGCTGCACGTGCTCGTTTACCTCAGTTTTGTTCTGTCTCTGTCCGTGTGTGTAAAACATCGGCGCGCGATGTGATTTCGAGGAATTCCAGTCTGACAGGAACTGACAACGTTTTTCGTCTGAACGGCGATAGCAAATGCAGCGTCAAACAAAAAATAGACGGATAGCATCGACGAATTAGACACGACTGTTCCTTTGATTTGAAGGAATTTCGCATTCCCTCGTCCCAATGCAGGTGGCGCCTTCATTTTGCGTGCTTGCTCCAATTTTAATCATAGATTTGACGAACAATACATGTGCCACTAAACACTCCATCCGGATATAAACTCAAAGGTATAACTTTCATGACATATACAATACTTGTTTAATTGTTTTGTTAGTTGGTCAAACATAAATCATGAAAAAAGTGTGCATTTGGACAAGGTTAGGACATTGCAGGTTTGTGTGCCTTAGATTTTCTTTTTATAAGTTCGCCATTTGAGCCATAGTATTTGGTACCTTTTTTTCTAAGGATTGACTTGCTCTTTTCTTAGAGAACATTCCATCCACTCAAACCTCTTGATCCTCTGTTTTTCTTATAATTTGTAACATCCCGATTTTAGCAGCCCTGATTTGTTTTCCAAAAGGGAAAAATCAGGAGGAATAAAAACATTTTCTTATTAAGTGTTGCAATGCTTGCTTACTTGTTTGATTGTGTTCATGCAACCGATTGTGTATTGGATGATATACTTATTACCTCTCAGTTGACAAAAAAACTAATTTACAAAAGAAATGTCTTGGCTCATCTTACATATTCTTAAATGTTCTGTCATTTCAAACTCGAGCCAAGATGACTTTGACACAACAAAATATTTTACTACTTTCTATTAACAAAACTATGAAGACCTATATATAATCTCCTTATGTTTTCAAGAAAGAACCTTCAACTACCCTTAACTCTAGGTTTTTCCAAAACCTTTCCTAAAAACCTTTTCATTCCACTCTTGGTAGAAATACCAAGAGGTCCTCATCTTACTTCAAATCATAACCTCTTCAAAACACCCATGCTTACCTAAAGCTAGACTAGATGATACCCTTAGTAGTAGCTGGATAAGTATGATAAGATGAATTGCCTTGATCTGCTGTCTGATGAATTGCCTTGATCTGTTGTTTGCCTTGCTTGCTTAAGAACTAGAGTGAGCTAATCTAGTAGCTCATCCCTTAGGATCAAACCAATAAGTGAGACCACAAATCTCACACCAAGCATCCTAAGATGGATCTACCCTAAGTCACCCAAGTGACCCTCTAATCTACTTAACCAGATCAATCCACAGCTAACCCTTTGTATTAGCATCGAACTCATCAAAGACCCAACATAAACATGGATCCCCTCTACCCAACCTAGACTTCCATATCAACCCCTTGATGATGAGGTTGGACCCTTGCTTTCTCTCCAAATCTTTCCCTTCTTCATACTTGTCCAACTACACCCATCTGCCAAATTTGGCTAAGTCTGGAATCCTTATCTGGATTCAATCTTGGGAACTCCACCTATTTCAATCAGTGTGCATTTCTGGGAATGTACTTGAACCATCTTGTAGTACATCATTAGTAATACCAAAGGACACTCTTTACCTTGGCTAAACTCTTCTTGAAACCACTCATCCATGATGGTTTTATAGACATGATAACAATCTTTTCTGCAAATCTTATCATCTTGCCTAATTTGGCAGAAGCTCACATCCATATGCTACCTTCCCTTGACCAACTCACGGTTATGATCTACTAAACATGGTATATCAATCCACCCCTCCCTTGTTTCCATTGGAGCTTTGTGCTTCTTAAACCCACATGGTTTATGAGGTTTCATGATAAATCTGCCATGGCAGCTTTAATTTCAACAAAGTTTGTCATCACTCCTATATCACCTCAAATACCACCAAGACCAACTCTTGCTTCCATGTTCATATATATAACTTGTTCTATCCCTCCATCTATCCCTTGCATCAAGGTGAGATCTATGCTCACTAATCCAACAAGGTTTAGGTGGTATAAAAGTAAGGATGCCGTAGATCATCCCATCCCTGCTTTCTTCCAAAAACCAAGTTCTATTTGCAAAACCCAAGGCTGCCAATGATGGATATACTAATTTGACATCATCCACCTTGTATATAAACATTTATGAAATATTTTCCATAATTATATTGGCCCTAAAACTATTTATTTCTCCTCTTTTGCAAAAACCTTCAAAACTTCATCTATTGAAGAAACCTTATTTTCTCCCAACACAATTCTTCAACTCAAGGCACACTTGATACCTATTTATCCTATCCTACCTTCACATATGCTTTATTATTTATTTGTGCCCCTTTTCTTAAATGACAGAAACAAGAAATAATAGCTTAAAAATACTTTCCCATCTCAATAAATTTCAGGAAAATCCTCCAAAGAGTGTTTTAGTATCTAGTACCATCTCATACCAAAAACCACACTTGTCCAATTCAAAAATATTAAATGAGCTTCTATAAACCATTTATGCACTTTTTGAATAAATGATTTTAAGTGAACTAAAAATCATTTGAAAAATACCAAATAATTAGAGGAGGTATATCTGGGCTATACCCTTCTGCTGGAATCATTTCCCCATCTTGCCAAGATCAAAATTAAATATTTCCTTCATGATTATTAAAATGGCTAATCTTGCAGTCTTCCCAAATCATGAGCTAAAACACATTCAACACTCATCAAAGCTTGTCAAATAAGTCTCTCCAGCAGCCACCACTCCCCCTGGTCAAGCTACACTGTAGCTTGGCACTATTCACCCTTGTCTTGTAGCCTTTGGAGAGAAGGGGGGAGAAAGGTGTGTCCACCAAAAACTTGCCTTGCAAATATCTTCAACAACAAGTACTATAGCCACCCCTCTGCCCTTCCAGGACCACACTTCACCTCTCCACTGCCCATCACGACCAATGCCTGGCCACCTCCCTCCCTCCTTGCTCCCATGAATCGGGCGCACCAAGAACCCTTCCTCCTTCACATAAAAGACCATAGGCCAGTACAACTCCCCTCCCCTCCCTCATTTGCATCTCCTCGATCCCACCTACCACCCACGAGCTCCCCAACCTCTCCCTAGCTCTGGCATGCTCGGGAGAAGAAGAAAAAGCACCCCTCGGACATCAAAAAGATCTGAGCATGGATACCTCTTCACTGCCTATTTTCTTCTGCATGTTGCATACCTGAGGCCTCTTCTCCATCCTCTAACTAACCCTGCCCTCCTGTAGCATCCCAGTTGTCTAACACCTGTAATGCTACTTGTTCTAGTAATACAAGGGCCACTTCCTACATATAATTGTTGCATCATCATCATATCTTGCTCATGTCATCATGCCACCTTGCATTTGAGCATCATATAAAACCCCTTCTTGTTTGGTTCTTATCTCATGTGCATTATTAATTGTAGTTGCCTCTTGATATTGTATTTGGTTCTTGATAAATTGTTAAATGCCCAAGTTGATTTGGGGGCATATCTCTTAATAACTCCACCACCTTTCTTTCACTACCTTATAATTCCACCATCCAATTAATATGAGCTTGGCATTTTATTTGAGTTACCTCTAGCTCATGTTGGTTGGTTGGATTCCACCCATAATCTTATGCTTGGCCTTTGCCACCTTTTGGGAATGCAAGGAATAATGTCACATGATTTTGTGTTGTTTTCACAATATAGCTACATGGCAATTATTGTTTGCATGGGCCATGCAAGTGCCACCTTTTTCCTTGACATTTGAATGTTTTCTTTTGGCTTTGCTTGCATGGATCATCTCTCCTTTGCTTAATCTTGTTTTTGGCTTGTAGAATTCTTCACCACACCCTCTACCTCTCTATCCCCCTATAGCTAAAACCCTAATCACCATGCTCCATGCATACACATGTGATCATGTGTGAGCATAGCCTAAACCCCCATCTTTTCCCCTACCTCTTTTCTTTTTGATCTTGCTTGGTCTTTGAATGGAGCATGCATGATTCAAACCCCTAGCTTGCACCCCTTCTCTCTAATCCTCTATCTAGATCCCTCTCTCACCATGCCCATAACCATCCTAGCTAAAACATAAGCTACTCCTAGTCCAAACAAAACCCTAATCCACCCCTCTCTCCTTAACCCCACCTATTTATAAACCGAACCCCTCTAGCTAAACCCTAGCTCGCCCTCTTTTCCATGCAGGCCCCACCCCAGCAACCTCCTATCGTCTACCCCACCCCACACGACCGAGGACACCCCCAACCCTACCCTAGCCCGAGCCTCCTCTCTCTCTGCATGGTGAGCCCCACCCGAACCTGACCCCGCCTACCCCACCTGGCAGCCTCCCTCTCGCCTCCCCTGCCCTGCCGTGGCCCTGCCGTGCACGTGAGGTGCAAAAGGTGGCCGGGCTGGTCTACCCCTCCCCCACGCAAGCCCCACCTGCCCCTCTCCTTCTTATCCTCTCCCTTCGCCTCTAGTCGTCCCTAGATCCAACCTGAGGCTCTGCCTCGCTTCCCCCTCTGCCCTCTCTTCTCCACCGCAGCGCATCCCGACGCCAGCCGTCGTCGGTCTCGCTTGCGCACAGCGAACCAGGAGGCGGGCGCGTAGTTGCGGGTGTCGAGGAAGCTTTGGAGGACGTCCGCATCGCCCCGTACCCAGCAGCGAGGAGGAGACGCCCCAGCACCGCCGGTACCAACGCCGCCCGACGCAAACCCTAGCTGTTCTGGACTTCTGCCCCGTCGTCGATCGCCTGCGCCCCGAGCCCCGTCGACCCCATCAACGCCCTCGCGGTGAGCTCTTCTTCCTTCTGGACATGCTCCGCCTCGTCACCGTCGTCTAGATCCGTGGGTCGTTTGGTCGAACACTCTCGGTGCACCGCCGCTCGCTGTTTTCGGCTCGATCCCGTACCGCAACCACCTTACCTAGCCCCGTCGTTTTCCCCTGTCAGCAACCCGCAGCCACCGCAGTGGCTCAGACCTCTGCGCGCCAGCCCCGCGTCGCGCGTTCGAGTCCCAGCCTCGCCACACCGCGCGCCGCGCGCGTCAGAGGCACGCGCGAGAAGATCCACAGTGCGCGCGTGGTCGTTTTGCACCTACGCCCCTCACGTTTTGTCGCGTCAACCCGCGGACCAGCCAGGCCCACTGTCGGTGTCTTTGGCGCTTTTGCAAAAAGGCTCCCGGGGATTCTGTGAATCAACCCGCGGTCCCCCTCCCTCTCAGCCGCTGGCGCGTGGGACCGCGAGTCCCTGGCCCCACCTGTAGGCGTCTGTGAGTATATTAGGCTGGGTATAAAAAGTATTTCAGTCTATCTGTTTATACTCAAATATTTTTTCAAATTAATTTCAAATCCAATTTAAATTCTGTTTTCAAATAACTTTTCAAATATTAATCCAAATAATACAAATGTTATATGTTTCTGAACCAGAAAAATATGAGGATTTCAAATATGCTATTTAAATTACCTTTTGCACATTTTAAAATTCCAAGTTGAATTAAATTACCACAAATGCCACTAGAACTTAAATAATTAATAACTTTTGAATTATAATTCCAAATTTAACAAATGATATGTCTAAAATGATCAGCTCGACGAGACCTTTCTGTTTATGCTATCCTTGACTTTAATTGCAGCATGCATCATATAAAAATATAGTGTACAGCAACTTTTATGGCAACAAATATGATCCAAAACCCCATTAAAATGCTATTTCTTGTCTTCCACACCTCACCCATGCCATGCTACTTTAATGCCATGCAATTTGTGCATCATTCATCATGGCATGATTGTTTGCTTGACACATCTTATTCATATGCTTGTGCTCTATATTCATGTTGGCCTTGTTTGTTTGGTTTTTCTCGGATAGACACTGAGCAGGGGATATATCAAGAGAACCAGGAGCACTACCCAGATCCGTCCCTCGCTTCAACTGAGTTGCCAGGCAAGCACTACCACATGCTCGCATACATACAATACCTATTGCCTCTATCTTATTCTTGCATCATTGAGTCGCGATTGCATTAAACTGAATCCCAAGTATTGCATAGCCTTTACTTTTAAAACCCCACCAAGCCTGTACCTCCATCCCATGAGCCATTACTACAGGAGTTGTTTGAGCCATGCGAGTCGTAGAACAGCATGGGTAGGGTTTGTGAGTGTCTGATGGATAACGAGGTACCTAAACAACTTAACCTGAGTAGTAAAGGGACAACTAATGAAAGTGGCACCGGTGAGCAATATCTGCTATTTGGTTTTTCCTGCTCACTTGTGTCCCGTAAGACCCCGAGTACTTGATTCCTGTTCCAAGATTTATCGCGCTATCCACATCCGGGAGGTATATGGGACCCCCCTGAGCCAGAGCTTGATTCCGTCTTATTTCTTGGGGCCACAAACTAGTTTGAGGTTTTATTTACTATCCTGTACTTATGCCATGCTACTGTTTATTTACGATTGTGCGAGGAGCACACTGTACTGTTTAGGAATTGTGACCCGTTTTCGCGGTATCGACAAGCCCAGTCACACTTTCGGGTTCCCAGTCGTTTACAGCCGGCCCCACAAACCTTGAGTCCGTCTCGAAGTCAGCTAACTTCGTTGCGGGTCTACTTTAAGGGGTGGCCCCCTAAAATATTTCTGAATCTTGTGATTGCTTTGTCGTGAAGGCCTCGTTGGGTTTTGATTTGGTTTTTCCGAGGTTGATCGAGTGTGTGTTGCTATTTGTGCACCCCTGCAGGGTAAAACTTTCTGAAAGCCGTGTCCGCGGTTATGGACGACTTGGAGCACAGTTTCTCGATCATAGACAAGCATAACTAAAGTACCGCTTTAATCTGACTAAGTAAATGACTAGTAAATAGTGCAATACTCATGGAATGGTTAATAAAATTGCCAACGGATGGGGGGTTGTTCGTCCGCTTCCTCGTTGGTAAGCGAGGAGGAGGATGGATCTGATGGTATTACTGTTATAACTGTTGTCATTAATTCACGGACATCCGTCTATCACTGGTTAGGCGGATGGTTAGCGTTTATCTATAGAACTGCTAGGGTTTATCATTTGCTGCAATTGCGTCACCCCAGGTTGTGTCCCCTTTAGAGGCATAAAGACTTGCTGAGTACCCTTAGGGTCTCACACGATAAATTATTGGTTCAGATGAACAGGTACCCTCGCAGGACGGATACTGGGTGGAAGAGGCTGATGATGTGGGCAACGATCGTTTGGTGTAGAGATTCCGGGAACGGGGATCCATGAGATCTGTGGGCGGGATGTGCTTCTTTCTATGGCATCTTATGCCGATTTGCTTCTTATCCGTACTCGGACTTTGTTTGCCGCTTCCGCTTGATACTCTGATGTGTGTATGAGGAATTATCCTAAAATATTATATCTATCTAGGTCATTTGAATCTTGCCGTATGGCGTTGCTATATTTCCTTTCTTTCTAGATGGTATGGCTCTGATGTACTCTTGTATGGTGGCTTGCATACATACCCACTTGTGTATGTAGTTGATCCCTTCGCCTGCCGATTACGCCGCCCGTACAGGTTCCGTTGAGTTGGAAGTGGTTGGGACGGCCGAAAGGTCTACCCGTGAGTGGCTTTTGGGGCCCCACCGTACTATTTCAACCACTAACGCTCATCCAGGCTTGTATCTAGGAGCGTAATTCACCGAGGTAGTTACACCTCTCCTCTGTCAGGAATGTCCTGAGTCCCTGCCACCATCGACCTATCGAACGAGCTCCGTCGGGCACTGCCACGCGGGACCCTTTTCGGTGCTATAACCCACTATCCCGCCCATCTCCGAGGTTGTTGAAGTGCGCCGCCTCACCCTGACGCCTCCTTATCGACTCTCCTGCTCCCGGGTATGCTACCTATGTCGCTCGTGCTCCCTCTAGGGTTTCCTCCCGTGCGCGCTGGAAAGAGGAGGAAGACTGCTCCAGTGTCGTTGATTCCCCTCTAATACGACGATTAGTATAGCCTCGTACCCCTTTGCTCCACCCGGCCCACTGATACGTCATAAACGTATCTATAATTTTTGATGATCCATGCTTGTTTTGTACCAACTAACTTATGTTTTTTCTACACTTTGAGGCATTTTTATACATTTTCTGGAACTAACATATTGACAAGATGTCATAGTGCCAGTTGCCTGTTTTCTGTTGTTTTTGGTTTCAGAAAATCTAGTAAAGAAATATTCTCAGAATTGGACGGAACAAAAGCCGAAGTTCCTATTTTTCCAGACGCAACACAGATCCTGAAGGAGAGACAAAGTGGAGCCACGAGGCGGACACACCTAAGGCTGGCGTAGGTCCACCCTAGGTCGCGCCGCCCTATGGTGTGGTGTAGGGGTTCGTAGCATGGAAAACAAAAAATTTCTACCGCATGCACACAAACAAGCCAAGATATATCTACTAGATTGTAGCAACGAGTCGATAGAAGCACTCACCCTCGAAGATTCCAAAGCGGTTAAAGAGAGCAGATTCTCATGGGTGATGTAGTCGTACACTTGCCGATCTCAAGATCGCATAGACGATCCTTCCGGCGCTGCGTTCCGGCAGCGCTTCCGCAGTCGGTCACACGTTCGGTACTTGATGAAGACTTTCCTCTCCCTTGTTCCAGTAGGCAGCGGAGGTTGTAGTTCTTCCTTCGTGATTCTGGCAGCACGACGATGTGGTGTCGAAAGTAGAGGGAAGATCCCGTAGGGCTTCGCCTAAGCCGGATACGAGTTATGGTGGATTAGGGTTTCCTGGAGATCTAGGGTTTAGATGACCGGGAGGAGGAGGAGGTGTCGGCGGCGGCTAGGGCGGCGGCGACGAACCGGCGGCGCGGCGAGGTGGTGTGGCGGCGGCTTGCGCGCGGCGGCGGCGCGGTGTGTGGGGAGGGCTTGGCTCTTATGGTGTTGGGGCAACCCTCCCCCTCTATTTATGAGAGGGAGGGGCAGCCTTGGGAGGGGTGGGTTTGAATCCAAACCCAAACCCAAGTTGGATTGAGAAAAGGACTTGTTTCTTCTCCCACTAGGAAACCATTGTTCCAGTTTGACTTTTCAAACTTCCCGTTTGACTTTTAATTTAGAGCTTTATTTCTCTCTTGCAAATGTCAACACCAAGTGACCTAGGATATGATCCAATCATTCCACATATCCATGACACATTCATGGACCATTCCCCTTTCGGACCGGTGAACCTTCTAGACCCTTCTAGAACCTCTCCGATGAAAACATCGGAAACTTTCCCAAACTCCGGAATCGAACTTTCCTTATATGAATCTTATTCTCCGGACCATTTCGGATATCCTCATGATATCCCGGATCCCATCTGAGACTCCGAACAACATTCGGTATCCCTATTAACATTCCATATCTACTAAACAACATCGAATCCTTAAGTGTGTCTCCCTACGGTTCGTGAATTATGCGGACATGATCTAGACACTTCTCCGATCAATAACCAATAGAGGAATCTGGAAATTCATATGGCTCCCACATATTTCTACGATTACTTTGCGATCGAATGAACCACTTACATACGATACCAATTTCCCTTTGTCTCACGATAGTTTACTTATCTGAGGTTTTGATTGTCGGTATCTCTGCATACCTAGTTCAACCTTATTACCGATAAGTACTCTTTTCTCGTTCCCGTGATATGTGATCCCTTGTGATCCAGTCACATGCTTGCAAGCTAATTGGATGACATTCCACCGAGAGGGCCTAGAGTATATCTATCCGTCATATGGATGGACAAATCCCACTCTTGATCCATGTGCCTCAACCCATACTTTCTGAACACTCAATGCCACCTTTATAGCCACCCAGTTACGGTGTGGTGTTTGATGTCATCAAAGCATCCTTCTGGTGATGGTGATTAACATGATCTCATGGTCGAAGGAATTAGGTTACTATGTATCAGAAAGCTTATAGCAAACAAACTATTGAAATGACTTGATATTAATGCTACGCTTATCTATAGGAGTATGTCCATCATACCATTCTCCTAATGATATGATCTTGTTATTAATAACATCTCAATGTTTATGATCGAGAAACCACGATCATCTATTAATCAACAAGCTAGTATTATAAAGAGGCTTTACCAGGGACTCTAATTTAGTTTACAAATCACACAAGTATTAATGTTTCCGGTTAATACTATTATAACATGAATGTAAACATTTATCATAAACACAAAGATATAATAATAACCACTTTTATTATTGCCTCTAGGGCATATCTCCAACATGTGGCCCCCTCGGGCGTCCATCGACCTTGCCCCTTCGCCTATATAAACACCCCGAGGCAGAAACCTGTAGCATCCCATTTGTCTAACAACTGTAATGCTACTTGGTTTAGTAATATAATGGCTCCTTCCTACATATAATTGTTGCATCATCATCATATCATGCTCATGTCATCATACCACCTTGCATTTGAGCATCATACATAAACCCTTGAGCTTTGGTTCTTATCTCATATGCATTATTATTTATATTTGCCTCTTGATATTGTATTTGGTTTTTGATATACTGTTAAATGCCCAAGTTGAGTTGGGGGCATATCTTTTACTGACTCCACCACCCTTTCTTTCACCACCTTATAATTCCACCATCCAATTAATATGAGCTTTGCATTTTAGTTGAGTTTACCTCTAGCTCATGTGGGTTGGGATGGGTCCAAATTCTATTCCACATGCTCTCATCTTGACATCATCATGTTTTCACATTATTGATATATGAGAGCCACATGGCCACCTTTGCATGCCCTGTGAGTGGGACCCTTCTTCTAGCTTCCATATGGATTAGTTGGAGTCATGTTCATGTTGGGTTATTCTTGGGACTATTAAACATCTAGTGGACTAAACACACTAGCAAGCCCCAATTTTAATCCAATATGCTCATCTTTATCTAGCCCACTTGGGGGCTTCCTTTCAAATTCTTTGCTTGTGCCTTACCCTACTTTTGGAATGCATAGGAGCAATGCCATGTAAATGATCTTGTTTACACAAAATAAGCATGGCATTAATGATCTATGCATGGCCCATGCAAGCACTACCTTTTTACTTGTCATTTGAATTTTATTTGTTTATATTGCATAGATCTCCTCTCTTCCTCTTTGCTTGACCTTGTTTGTTGATCCAACATGCACCCCTCCTATCTAGATCCTAAATCACCTCATCTCTTATATACCCCTCTCCTTAACCTTCCTCTAACCCTAATCCCCCTCTAAGCAAACCCTAACCCGAGGTTTTCCCCCTCCCCTCTCTCGGCCTCTATCTCCCTCTCACCATGCCTGCCCCACCTGGCCACCCTCTCCCTGGCCCTACCCCCAGCTCTCTCTCTCTCTCCCTCTTTCCACCAAACCCTAAGACCAGCCCTTCCCAAGCCCAACCCTAGACCCGAGCCTACCCCTCTCCTTTCTCTCTCTTTTCTCTCCCTGCCTGTGGCCCCAGGCGAACCTGCCCCTGGCCCCGCCATGACCACCTGGCCTACCTGGCAGCCCCTCCCCAGACCTGCCTGGCCTCCATGCCGAGCACGTGAGGGAGGAGAGCAAAAAGGTGGCCGAAGCCACCTTCCCCTCCCCCACGCCAACCACCTTACCCCGTCCTTATCTACCCCTGCCTCTCCCATCTCTGCCTCGCCCAGATCCCCCAGAGGCCCTGCCTCGCCCCCCTTCTTCCTCTCCACCACCATCTGCTGGACACCGACGGCCACCGTCGGCTCCCTCTCGTCGTCATTGATCCAGGAGGCAGGCGAGTTGTTGAGGCTGTCGAGGAAGACCACGAGGTTCCCCTGCTTCGCCCTGGACACCCCAATGCGGAGGGGAAGGCCCAGGGGCGCTGGACACCGACGCGAGTGACGAAACCCTAGCTCTCGCCAGACGCCAGCCCCGTCGTCGATCTGCTGCGCCTCGACCTGATCCGAGCCCACCATCGAGCCCGCGGTGAGCCTCTTCCCCTCCCTAACAAGGTCCTCCTCGTCGTCGTTTCCTGGTTACACCGAACTTTGCGTCGAGCACGCTGCGTGCGTCGGCGGCGCTGTCGTCTGCTCGCCACTGCGCCTCGCAGACGGCTTAACCAGCCGCCATCCGCCCTTCTAACACCTTCCCCTAGCCTGCCGCGTTGGTTTCGCGTCCGCACGAGCGCCCCCGGTCGCGCGTTCGAATCCCGCTACGCCGCGCCGTTCTCTGTTTTCCTTCAGATGCAGAGAAGAGAAACAGTACCAGGGCCTGTGGTAGTTTGCAAATAGCCCCTTTTTATTTTCTCGCCTCAACCCGCGGTCCGCCTGGCCCACTAGTCAGCTGCCGCGGAGTTCTCCCAGAAAACCCCCTGGTTTTTGTAACCCTTAACCCGCGCTCCGGCCCAGCCCCACCTGTCAGTCCCTGGCCCGCTCGCCTCTGTCTCGTGGTCCCCTGTGGCCCTGACCCCACCTGTCGGCCTCTGGGGCTGGTTTATCTCGCGGTGACAGAAGTATCTGCGCGCGCGTGTGACCCAGTCAGCAGTGAGGCCCACCCGTCAGCGTCTAGGGCTAGCTCTGGCTGAGTATAAAAAGTCTGCCTGTTTGTCTGTTTAATAAAAATGTTTCTAGAAAATGTTTAAATTCAAAATTCAAATCCGTTTTAGAATATCTTTTAAAATACAACTCCAAATAATACAAATAATATATGTTTTCAAATCAGAAAAATGTGAGGATTTCAAATATGCCATTCAAATTATTATTTGAACACTTTGAATCTCAAGTTGAATTAAATTACAACAAAATGCCCCTGGACCTTAATTAATTAATAACTTTAGCTTTATAACTCCAAATTTGACAAATGATATGTCTAAAATGATCAGCTCGACGAGACCTTTCTGTTTATGCTATCCATGATTTAAATTGCAGCATGCATCATATAAATATATAATATACAACAACTAATATGACAATAAAATGTGACCAAAATTTAATAAAAATGTTATTTCTTGTATTCTACACCTCAACCATGCCATGCTACATTATTGCCATGCAACTTGTGCATCATTCATCATGGCATGATTGTTTGCTTGACGCATTTATTCCTATGCTTGTGCACTATATTTATGTTGGCCCTTGTTTGTTTGGTTCTTCTTCGAATAGACACTGAGCAGGGGATATATCAAGAGAACCAGGAGCACTACCCAGATCCGTCTCTCGCTTCAACTGAGTTGCCAGGCAAGCACTACCACATGCTTGCATACATACAGTACCTATTGCCTCTATCTTATTCTTGCATAATTGAGTCACGATTGCATTAAACTGAATCCCAAGTATTGCATAGCCTTTACTTTAACCCCACCAAGCTTGTTCCTCCGTCCCATGAGCCATTACTACAGGAGTTGTTTGAGCCATGCGAGTCGTAGAACAACATGTGTAGGGTATGTGAGAGTCTGATGGATAACGAGGTACCTAAACAACTTAACCTGAGTAGTAATGGGAGAACTAATGAAAGTGGCACCGGTGAGCAACATCTGCTATTTGGTTTTTCCTGCTCGCTTGTGTCCCGTAGGACCCCGAGTACTTGAAACCTGTTCCTTGAATATTCGCGCTATCCACATCCGGGAGGCTTATGGGACCCCCCTGAGACAGAGCTTGATTCATTCTTATTTCTTGGGGCCACAAACTAGTTTGAGGTTTTATTTATGATCCTGTACTTATGCCATGCTTTACTGCTTTATTTACGATTGTGCGAGGAGCACACTGTACTGTTTAGGTAAGCGGAATGTTTTCGCGGTATCGACAATCCTAGTTTTGGGTTCCCAGTCGTTTACAGCCATTGTCGCAAACCTTGAGTCCGTCTCGGAGTCAGCTAGCTTCGTTGTGGGTCTACTCAATGGGGTGGCCCCCTGAAATAATTCTGAATCCTGTGATTGCTTTGTCGTGAAGGCCTCGTTGGGTTTTGATTTGGTTTTTCCGAGGTTGATCGAGTGTGTGTTGATATTTGTGCACCCCTGCAGGGTAAAACTTTCTGAAAGCCGTGTCCGCGGTTATGGACGACTCGGAGCACAGTTTCTCGATCATAGACAAGCATAACTAAAGTACCGCTTTTAATTTGACTAAGTAATTGACTAGTAAATAGTGCAACACTCATGGAATGGTTAATAAAATTGCCAACGGATGGGGGGGTTGTTCGTCCGCTTCCTCGTTGGTAAGCGAGGAGGAGGATGGATCTGGTGATATTACTGTTATAACTGTTGCCATTAATTCACGGACCTCCGTCTATCTTTGGTTAGGCGGATGGTTAGCGAGTATCTATAGAACTGTTAGGGTTTATCTTTTGCTGCAATTGCGTCACCCCAGGTTGTGTCCCCTTTAGAGGCATAAAGACTTGCTGAGTACCCCTAGGGTCTCACACGATAAATTATTGGTTCAGATGAACATGTACACTCGCAGGACGGATACTGGGTGGAAGAGGCTGATGATGTGGGCAACGATCGTTCGGTGTAGAGATTCCGGGAACAGGGATCCGTGAGATCTGTGGGCGGGATGTGCTTATTTCTATGGCATCTTATGCCGATTTGCTTCTTATCCGTACTCGGTCTTGTTTTGCCGTTTCCGCTTGATTCTCTGATGTGTGACGTATGAGGAATTATCCTAAAATATTATATCTATCTAGGTCATTTGAATCTTGCCGTATGGCGTTGCTATATTTTCCTTTCTTTCTAGATGGAGTGGCTCTGATGTACTATTGTATGGTGGCTTGCATACATACTCACTTGTGTATGTAGTTGATCCCTTCGCCTGCCGATTACGCCGCCCGTACTTGTCCCGATGACTGGAAATGGTTGGGACGGCCGAAAGGTCTACCCGTGAGTGGATTTTGGGGCCCCACCATACTATTTCAACCATTTCCGCTCATCCAGGCTTGTATCTAGGAGCGTAATTCACCGAGGTAGTTACAATTGGTATCAGAGCCATCCCGACCTTCAGGGTCTCAGCCAAATGGTCGTTGTCAGTCTAGCAAATATTTTTGGTAGTTATGTATACTAGGGAAAAACAAAACGCGAGAGTAGGACTGCTTCCATTTTTCTTCTTACCCACCCACCCACCCTTTTCTGGTAAGGAAGTGTAAAGTTTTCAATCCTCTTCTTAAAATTTCAAACTAGGATTCACGTGTTCGGGGTTTCCGTAGTACCATAGGTTGTGTGTGTGTGTGTGTGTGTAATTCTTTGTCTATCTGTTGCATCCAAGTTGTTGTCTAATCAGCCTTTTGGTTATCAACTGTTGGTACATTCCATACCGACAGGCTTTTGCAAACCGACGCGATCTGTCTTACTCTTTGTTATCCGACGTTATCTTGTTTGGGTTGTTCGTTTCCGTAGTTACTAATCTTTAGGTTCAACGTGAGAAGAAGGGGTTAGGATATGTGTTCCACTTATTCATGTGCGGAGTAATGATTTGAGTGCGGGATGGAGTCGCGACCATACCACTACTCTTATCATTCGCTTTTGTATATTGAATTGGTAGAGTCACTAATCTTGATTCGTTAAGTAATTTTGCGCATCTATTGGTATTTTAATGCCGAAATTTGTGGAAAATTTTTCTTTGATATATTTGTGTACCACACTCCTTTTCAGTCGTGTGCGATATGCTTAATATCTTCTAGGTGCTTTGAACTTTGTTGATATTTTAATATCATCTTAGTAAATTGTATCCTTTAATCTTGGTTAATTCCATCTTGGTACTATTTTGGATTATTATTATTCTCCATTATAGTACTGACTTGTGTTTTACATCAATCTCAGGATGGCTCCACCACGCCGTTCAGATGAGGACATACCACCGGAATTGGGGGCCGCGTTGTCAAACATAGCCAATGCCTTGGCAGCAATGCAGCAGAACCAGCAGCGTTTGGAAGAAAGTGTCAGGAGAAATGAGTTTGCTCCACTCCCTCCACCTCCCAAGCGGGGCGACATCAAAAGCTTCCTGAAGTTCAACCCTCGCCAATTTGATGTTTCTGATCGACCACTTGATGCTGATGATTGGTTACGTGAGACGTCAAGGCTACTGGAGACTGCTGATGTTCCTGAGCAAGAATGGGTGAAATGTGCTACTCACCTTCTGAAGGGAGATGCAGCTCTCTGGTGGGAGAATTATCTGAAGGCAAGCTGCACTGGTTTTCAGCCCACTTGGGAACAGTTCTCTGGAGCTTTCAAAGAGCAATTCCTGTCAGGGATTGTCATGGAAAGGATGAAGGAAGCGTTTCTCAACCTCAAGCAGGGAAATGATAATGTCAACACCTACATCAGGAACTTCATGAACCTTTCTCGTTATGGTGGCGATGAGGTCTCCGATGACAAGAAGAAGCAAAAGAGGTTCAGGCAAGGGCTCAATGCATCGATCAAATATGCTATCACACATGCAAGGCCAGCGTCTTTTCTGGAACTTCAGCATACAGCTTTGCAGGAGGAAGCAAGTAGGCAAGTGTTTGAGGAGTCCAAGAAACACAACCGTGATGCACCAAGCTCTTCAGCTATGACAGCTCCTTCTAAGCGGCGTGTCTGGGTTCCTAACACCTCACCGTCGCTCCCGGCTTCACCAAGACCTGCAAGCTACGCGTCAAGGCCACCAAACTTCATCACTGCTGCTCCCAGGGGCTACACCCACAACTACCCTGGAGCGCCTGGCGGAGTCCCTGGCTACGTTGCTCCACGTCCACCTGGTGCTTGCTTCACGTGCGGAGACCCTGGACATCTAAACTGGAACTGTCCGTTGAAGAACAAAGCTCTTCCTCCACCCCCTCCAAGACCTGCGGCAAGCTCTCCTATGGTTCGTGCACCACCACCTCGGGCTCTCAACATCAACACCAAGCCCGGGTCTAC
Organism: Avena sativa; assembly: GCA_916181665.1. NCBI lineage: Eukaryota > Viridiplantae > Streptophyta > Magnoliopsida > Poales > Poaceae > Avena > Avena sativa. The sequence goes on along the minus strand of OV702283.1, from coordinate 366,021,852 downwards.
TGTTGCTCGTGCCAACTGTGTCAACGCCGCTCAAGCTGAGCATGCACCTGGAGTTGTGATGGGTATGCTTTCCGTTAACTCAGTCCCTGCTCGAGTTTTGTTTGATTTTGGGGCATCGCACTCTTTTGTTTCTATCAAGTTTGCAAGTGACAATGGGTTAGCGGCGGATCCTCTTCTTAAGAAGTTAATGGTCCTTTCTCCTGGAGCAAATATGGTAGCTTCTAAAGTCAGCCATGGCAATCAAATTGAGATTGGTGGCTCTTCGTTCTCGGCTTCCTTAATTGTTCTGGGCAATTCTGACATTGATGTCATCTTGGGCATGGATTGGTTGACGGCAAATGCAGCTGTGATTGATTGTGCTGAACGCTCGGTTTCTCTGAAGATTCCTGAAGGTCATATAGTCTTTTCTCCAAGTCTGACTCCTGCTATCCAGCTTTTCTCTTTGGCGGCTTTGAATGATGATGCTATGGAAGCTATTCAGAGAGTCCCAGTGGTCTGTGAGTTTCCGGATGTCTTTCCTGAAGAGTTGCCGGGTATGCCTCCGGATCGTGAGGTTGAGTTTGTAATTAAGCTTGAACCTGGAACGGCTCCTATCTCCAAGCGGCCTTATAAAATGGGTCCTGCTGAGTTGGCTGAACTCAAACGTCAGCTTGATGAACAAGAGAAGTTGGGTTTCATTCAACACAGTACTTCTTCTTGGGGTAGCCCAACAATCTTTGTGAAGAAGCGTGACAAGACTGATAGACTTTGTGTGGACTATCGGGCTCTCAATGCTAAAACCATCAAGAACAAATATCCCCTTCCGCGGATTAATGATCTCTTCGATCAGCTAGCTGGAGCTGTGGTATTCTCTAAGCTTGACTTGAGAAGTGGTTATCACCAAATCAAGATTCGCAAGGAAGATGTGCCTAAAACAGCTTTCACCACCCGCTATGGCCTGTATGAGTACACGGTCATGTCTTTCGGTCTCACCAACGCACCTGCTACCTTCTCGAGGCTTATTAACTCGGTCTTCATGGAGTACCTTGATAAGTTCGTTGTGGTCTATCTGGATGACATCCTAGTCTATTCTAAGTCAAAGGAAGAGCATGAAGAACACCTTCGTTGTGTCCTAAACAAGCTTCGCGAGAACCGCTTGTATGCAAAGTTCTCAAAGTGTGAGTTTTGGCTGCCTCAAGTAACCTATCTTGGTCACGTCATCTCTGCCAAGGGCATTGCAGTTAACCCGGAAACGGTAAAGACAATTGTTGAATGGATTCCTCCTGTTAATGTAAAAGAAGTGCGGAGTTTTCTTGGTTTGGCTAGTTATTGCCGTCGCTTCGTTCAGAACTTCTCGAAGATAGCGAAGCCTCTTACCGATCTCCTCAAGAAAGGCAAGAGATACCTTTGGACTCCTGCATGTCAAGCAAGCTTTGAGACACTCAAAGAGAAGCTCACTTCCACACCAGTCTTGGTTCCTCCGGATACATCTAAGCCTTTCCAGATATTCTGTGACGCCTCTTTGCAAGGATTGGGTGCAGTCCTTATGCAAGAAAGACAAGTGGTTGCTTATGCCTCTCGACAGTTGAAGACGCATGAGATCAACTATCCTACACATGACCTCGAGCTCGCAGCAGTTGTCTTTGCTTTGAAGCTATGGAGGCACTACTTGCTTGGCAACCGTTGTGAGATCTTTTCTGATCATAAGAGTTTGAAGTATATATTCACTCAGCCTGATCTCAACCTTCGGCAGAGGAGATGGATTGAAGCAATCAATGATTTTGATTTGACCATCAACTACACACCGGGCGAAGCTAATGTCATGGCCGATGCTCTCAGCCGCAAAGCTTATGTCAACAACCTCATGATGGAAGAACAGCAACCTCTTTTGTGCGAGGAATTCCGTCAGCTCAACCTGGAAATTGTGGAACAAGGGCATCTCCTGAACCTTCTGGCTACTCCTCTCTTGGAAGAAAAGATTCGCTTTCGTCAGCGTGGTGATCTGCACACCAGAAAGATCACCTCCCAACTTCAGCTTCCGAAGTATGAGTCCTTCCACGTCGATGATCAAGGCACGCTTTTCTTTGAACACCGGATGGTTGTTCCAAACTACCCAGGTTTGAGAGAGCAAGTTCTCAAGGAGGCGCACGATTCTGTTCTATCTATCCATCCTGGCAGCACAAAGATGTACATGGACTTGAAAACACAATATTGGTGGCCTGGTTTGAAACGGTATTGTGCCAAGTATGTCTCGGAGTGTGATGTCTGCCGCAGAGTGAAAGCTGTCCATCAGAAACCTTTCGGTCTTCTACAGCCATTGAAACCTCCGGAATGGAAATGGGAGAAAGTAGAGATGGACTTCATCACTGGTTTTCCAAGGTCGCGGAAGGGCAACAATGCAACCTTTGTTGTCATCGACAGGCTTTCTAAAGTGGCTCATTTCTTCCCCGTCAAGGAAACAATTTCTGGAATTCAGTTGGCTGAGCTCTATATCAACAGAATTGTCTCTCTGTATGGGGTTCCGCTTGAGATCAGTTCAGACCGTGGAAGCATCTTCACTTCCAAGTTCTGGGAAAGTTTCCAAAATGCCTTGGGAACAAAGTTGAACTTCAGCACAGCTTACCACCCTTAGTTGCAAGGACAAGTTGAAAGGATCAATCAGATTCTGGAGGATATGCTTCGTGCTTGCGTCATCTCTTTTGGCATTAAGTGGGAGGAATGTCTTCCTATGCTGAATTCTCTTACAACAACAGCTTCCAGAAAAGTCTGAAGATGGCACCATTTGAGGCTCTCTATGGTCGCAAGTGCAGAACTCCGATTGGTTGGTCAGGTGCAGGAGAAAGAATCTGGTTTGGCCCTGACATTGTAACTCAAGCGGAGGAGAAGGTGCATATCATTCTTGAAAATCTGAAGATTGCTCAAAGTCGCCAGAAGAGCAATTATGACAGGAAGCACACGGACATGGTGTATGCCCCTGGTGATCTCGTGTACCTTCGTGTCACTCCCATGAAAGGCACGCACCGCTTTGGTATCAAAGAAAGCTGGCTCCTAGATACATCGGTCCCTTCAAAATTCGTGGAAGAAGAGGAGAAGTTTCTTATGCCCTGGAGCTCCCAGAAAAACTCAAGGTTCATGATGTTTTCCACATCTCTCAACTCAAGAAGTGCTTCAAGGATCCCGGCAGGACCGTGGATCATGAGCTAATCAATCTCCAAGAAGACCTGTCTTATCAAGAACACCCCACCAAAATCCTCGAAGTCGCAGAAAGGAGGACTCGCAACAAGTCCATCAAGTTCTGCAAGGTGCAGTGGTCGCACCATTCTGTTGATGAAGCCACTTGGGAGCGTGAAGATGAACTCCATGTCAACTATCCTACCCTCTTTGAGTCTTCTTCTTCCTAGAATCTCGGGGCGAGATTCCTGTTTAGTGGGGGAGAGTTGTAGCATCCCATTTGTCTAACAACTATAATGCTACTTGGTTTAGTAATATAATGGCTCCTTCCTACATATAATTGTTGCATCATCATCATATCATGCTCATGTCATCATACCACCTTGCATTTGAGCATCATACATAAACCCTTGAGCTTTGGTTCTTATCTCATATGCATTATTATTTATATTTGCCTCTTGATATTGTATTTGGTTTTTGATATACTGTTAAATGCCCAAGTTGAGTTGGGGGCATATCTTTTACTGACTCCACCACCCTTTCTTTCACCACCTTATAATTCCACCATCCAATTAATATGAGCTTTGCATTTTAGTTGAGTTTACCTCTAGCTCATGTGGGTTGGGATGGGTCCAAATTCTATTCCACATGCTCTCATCTTGACATCATCATGTTTTCACATTATTGATATATGAGAGCCACATGGCCACCTTTGCATGCCCTGTGAGTGGGACCCTTCTTCTAGCTTCCATATGGATTACTTGGAGTCATGTTCATGTTGGGTTATTCTTGGGACTATTAAACATCTAGTGGGCTAAACACACTAGCAAGCCCCAATTTTAATCCAATATGCTCATCTTTATCTAGCCCACTTGGGGGCTTCCTTTCAAATTCTTTGCTTGTGCCTTACCCTACTTTTGGAATGCATAGGAGCAATGCCATGTAAATGATCTTGTTTACACAAAATAAGCATGGCATTAATGATCTATGCATGGCCCATGCAAGCACTACCTTTTTACTTGTCATTTGAATTTTATTTGTTTATCTTGCATAGATCTCCTCTCTTCCTCTTTGCTTGACCTTGTTTGTTGATCCAACATGCACCCCTCCTATCTAGATCCTAAATCACCTCATCTCTTATCTACCCCTCTCCTTAACCTTCCTCTAACCCTAATCCCCCTCTAAGAAAACCCTAACCCAAGGTTTTCCCCCTCCCCTCTCTCGGCCTCTATCTCCCTCTCACCATGCCTGCCCCACCTGGCCACCCTCTCCCTGGCCCTACCCCCAGCTCTCTCTCTCTCTCCCTCTTTCCACCAAACCCTAAGACCAGCCCTTGCCAAGCCCAACCCTAGACCCGAGCCTACCCCTCTCCTTTCTCTCTCTTTTCTCTCCCTGCCTGTGGCCCCAGGCGAACCTGCCCCTGGCCCCGCCATGACCACTTGGCCCACCTGGCAGCCCCTCCCCAGACCTGCCTGGCCTCCATGCCGAGCACGTGAGGGAGGAGAGCAAAAAGGTGGCCGAAGCCACCTTCCCCTCCCCCATGCCAACCACCTTACCCCGTCCTTATCTACCCCTGCCTCTCCCATATCTGCCTCGCCCAGATCCCCCAGAGGCCCTGCCTCGCCCCCCTTCTTCCTCTCCACCACCATCTGCTGGACACCGACGGCCACCGTCGGCTTCCTCTCGTCGTCATCGATCCAGGAGGCGGGCGAGTTGTTGAGGCTGTCGAGGAAGACCACGAGGTTCCCCTGCTTCGCCTTGGACACCCCAACGCGGAGGGGAAGGCCCAGGGGCGCTGGACACCGACGCGAGCGACGAAACCCTAGCTCTCGCCAGACGCCAGCCCCGTCGTCGATCTGCTGCGCCTCGACCTGATCCGAGCCCACCATCGAGCCCGCGGTGAGCCTCTTCCCCTCCCTGACAAGGTCCTCCTCGTCGTCGTTTCCTGGTTACACCGAACTTTGCGTCGAGCACGCTGCGTGCGCCGGCGGCGCTGTCGTCTGCTCGCCACTGCGCCTCGCAGACGGCTTAACCAGCCGCCATCCGCCCTTCTAACACCTTCCCCTAGCCTGCCACGTTGGTTCCGCGTCCGCACGAGCGCCCCCGGTCACGCGTTCGAATCCCGCTACGCCGCGCCGTTCTCTGTTTTCCGTCAGATGCAGAGAAGAGAAACAGTACCAGGGCCTGTGGTAGTTTGCAAATAGCCCCTTTTTATTTTCTCGCCTCAACCCGCGGTCCGCCTGGCCCACTAGTCAGCTGCCGCGGAGTTCTCCCAGAAAACCCCCTGGTTTTTGTAACCCTTAACCCGCGCTCCGGCCCAGCCCGACCTGTCAGTCCCTGGCCCGCTCGCCTCTGTCTCGTGGTCCCCTGTGGCCCTGACCCCACCTGTCGGCCTCTGGGGCTGGTTTATCTCGCGGTGACAGAAGTATCTGCGCGCGCGTGTGACCCAGTCAGCAGAGAGGCCCACCCGTCAGCGTCTAGGGCTAGCTCTGGCTGAGTATAAAAAGTCTGCCTATTTGTCTGTTTAATAAAAATGTTTCTAGAAAATGTTTAAATTCAAAATTCAAATCCGTTTTAGAATATCTTTTAAAATACAACTCCAAATAATACAAATAATATATGTTTTCAAATCAGAAAAATGTGAGGATTTCAAATATGCCATTCAAATTATTATTTGAACACTTTGAATCTCAAGTTGAATTAAATTACAACAAAATGCCCCTGGACCTTAATTAATTAATAACTTTAGCTTTATAACTCCAAATTTGACAAATGATATGTCTAAAATGATCAGCTCGACGAGACCTTTCTGTTTATGCTATCCATGATTTAAATTGCAGCATGCATCATATAAATATATAATATACAGCAACTAATATGACAATAAAATGTGACCAAAACTTAATAAAAATGTTATTTCTTGTATTCTACACCTCAACCATGCCATGCTACATTATTGCCATGCAACTTGTGCATCATTCATCATGGCATGATTGTTTGCTTGACGCATTTATTCCGATGCTTGTGCACTATATTTATGTTGGCCCTTGTTTGTTTGGTTCTTCTTCGAATAGACACTGAGCAGGGGATATATCAAGAGAACCAGGAGCACTACCCAGATCCGTCTCTCGCTTCAACTGAGTTGCCAGGCAAGCACTACCACATGCTTGCATACATACAGTACCTATTGCCTCTATATTATTCTTGCATCATTGAGTCGCGATTGCATTAAACTGAATCCCAAGTATTGCATAGCCTTTACTTTAACCCCACCAAGCTTCTTCCTCCGTCCCATGAGCCATTACTACAGGAGTTGTTTGAGCCATGCGAGTCGTAGAACAGCATGTGTAGGGTATGTGAGAGTCTGATGGATAACGAGGTACCTAAACAACTTAACCTGAGTAGTAATGGGAGAACTAATGAAAGTGGCACCGTGAGCAACATCTGCTATTTGTTTTTTCCTGCTCGCTTGTGTCCCGTAGGACCCCGAGTACTTGAAACCTGTTCCTTGAATATTCGCGCTATCCACATCCGGGAGGCTTATGGGACCCCCCCGAGCCAGCGCTTGATTCATTCTTATTTCTTGGGGCCACAAACTAGTTTGAGGTTTTATTTATGATCCTGTACTTATGCCATGCTTTACTGCTTTATTTACGATTGTGCGAGGAGCACACTGTACTGTTTAGGTAAGCGGAATGTTTTCGCGGTATCGACAATCCCAGTTTTGGGTTCCCAGTCGTTTACAGCCATTGTCGCAAACCTTGAGTCCGTCTCGGAGTCAGCTAGCTTCGTTGCGGGTCTACTCAATGGGGTGGCCCCCTGAAATAATTCTGAATCCTGTGATTGCTTTGTCGTGAAGGCCTCGTTGGGTTTTGATTTGGTTTTTCCGAGGTTGATCGAGTGTGTGTTGCTATTTGTGCACCCCTGCAGGGTAAAACTTTCTGAAAGCCGTGTCCGCGGTTATGGACGACTCGGAGCACAGTTTCTCGATCATAGACAAGCATAACTAAAGTACCGCTTTTAATTTGACTAAGTAATTGACTAGTAAATAGTGCAACACTCATGGAATGGTTAATAAAATTGCCAACGGATGGGGGGGTTGTTCGTCCGCTTCCTCGTTGGTAAGCGAGGAGGAGGATGGATCTGGTGATATTACTGTTATAACTGTTGCCATTAATTCACGGACCTCCGTCTATCTTTGGTTAGGCGGATGGTTAGCGAGTATCTATAGAACTGTTAGGGTTTATCTTTTGCTGCAATTGCGTCACCCCAGGTTGTGTCCCCTTTAGAGGCATAAAGACTTGCTGAGTACCCCTAGGGTCTCACACGATAAATTATTGGTTCAGATGAACATGTACACTCGCAGGACGGATACTGGGTGGAAGAGGCTGATGATGTGGGCAACGATCGTTCGGTGTAGAGATTCCGGGAACGGGGATCCGTGAGATCTGTGGGCGGGATGTGCTTATTTCTGTGGCATCTTATGCCGATTTGCTTCTTATCCGTACTCGGTCTTGTTTTGCCGTTTCCGCTTGATTCTCTGATGTGTGACGTATGAGGAATTATCCTAAAATATTATATCTATCTAGGTCATTTGAATCTTGCCGTATGGCGTTGCTATATTTTCCTTTCTTTCTAGATGGAGTGGCTCTGATGTACTATTGTATGGTGGCTTGCATACATACTCACTTGTGTATGTAGTTGATCCCTTCGCCTGCCGATTACGCCGCCCGTACTTGTCCCGATGACTGGAAATGGTTGGGACGGCCGAAAGGTCTACCCGTGAGTGGCTTTTGGGGCCCCACCGTACTATTTCAACCATTTCCGCTCATCCAGGCTTGTATCTAGGAGCGTAATTCACCGAGGTAGTTACAAAACCCTAAGCACTTAGATCAGAAATCCACGAAAAGTTCCACAATGCCGCCACCATCGAAGAGGAGATTAAGGGGACAGAAGTCTGTTCCGGCACCCTGCCGGGTCAGGGAATTGCCTCCGGAGCCATCTCCATCGACTCCACCACCATCTCTATCGCTGTTGCTAACTCCCATGATGAGGAGGGAGTAGTTCTCCCTCGAGGCTAAGGGCTCTACCGATAGCTATGTGTTCATCTCTCTCTCTCTCTCTCTCTCTCTATATATATATATATATATATATATATATGCGTGATCTTATTGTGATCATGAGCTTTATAATCTAGTTGAATAAGTAGATATACTCTGCTACTCAAGTGCTTTAATTATTGTAATCTCCGCTTATCCCCACGTGTGTGAAGTTGACAGTGTGCATATCGTGTGGTGCTTAGGCTAAAGATTACAGTGTAACATCCCAAAAATAATAAACTTGGATCATCAAACTCTAATCATCAAAATTAGGGTTAACAAAAAACTTTTCCAATTAAAAGTATGAAAGCATTCATATATGTGTGTATTAAAATTTGGATTCTTTTGAATTGCCATGGTTCTGTGTTTCTTTGCTTGTAAAATGATTCTTAGGTGAAATAAACATCATCTAAACAATCCCCAAACTTTTCCCAAAGACAAACAAGTCAAAACAAATAAATTAAGTGAATGGTCACTTTGGCCAAATTAACTCCCATGCCTACTTTGGCTATCCTTAACTTTTAGAACTTAACAGAAACATATATGGATCTTTGCACCCCTTGATAGTACTCATAATAAGGTACCAAGTCCCACTTTGTGATCATCCAAAAACATTCAAATGCTTAGTTTAAATGACAGTTAAAATTGAATCTATTTCATATGGGAAGATCCCACTATTTCAAAAACCACTCAAACAAGCTCAATTTTCAAAACCCAAGAACCCACATAATCCTCAACACATGCCTAGCACACCCACCAAAAATATTTTCAAAATTCAAAACTCAAGTTCATGCGGCCATTTCATCAAACAGGTTGTAGATGCAAATCAACAAAATCAAAAACACTATGTTGAGCAGTGTTTTGGGCAAACCTTGTTCCCTCTCTGGTTACAACTAGCCTTAGTAGATCATTTAGCAACCTTAACTAACCTCTAGCACCACTGTGAGCTTTCCAATGCCATCAATGGTGAGCAGGCCGAGAGCACACTTGTCACCCCAGTGTGGACAACAAGCTAGGAGAAGAACTAGCCGTGCCAACCTTGTCTAGCATGCAACCCATGCCTCACCGCCCCTCTCGACCAGCCCTAGCTCAAAGACAGCAACCAGAACCGCCAGGAACGCTGCGCCCGCGCCGCTGTCGACCATGCCAACGCGCACCGCAGAGCACGCGTCGTTCCCACGCAACCCGACCACCTCGAGCCCTCGCCGCCCGCCAGCATGCAGCCCACCGTCCCAGGAGACCACCAGACATGTTCGTTTCACCACCCGTACCCCGTAGCCACCGCTCGCCGCGGAGTTCGCCGCCTCTGCCTCGCAGAGCATCGCACGTTCCCGACCAATTGCCACCGCCCCTACACGCGCATTTAAGCTCTAGAGAATCGCCAGGAGACCGCCCATCGATTGCCAACCTCGGCCATGCCTCTAGCCGCCCGTAGCCGTGTCGCCACCGTCGCCTGCCCATCCCTCTCGGTTTCGCCGTCGAGCCTATAAAAGGAGATGACCCCCGCTCGATTTCTTCACACCATCTCACTCCCCTCACCTCACTGATCCTTCCACCCCTTAGCCGGAGCACGAGGAGCAACAGCTCGCCGGAATTGCGCCGGAGTAGGCCGCCTCTGGAGAAGAAGGGAGTCGTTGATTTCGACCACCCCCGGAGCTGCCGCGACCATCCCTGAGTTCGCCGTTGTCGACTTCGTCGTTTGCCTGCCTCACCGTTGTCACTGGAGCCCCGGTATGTCCCCTATGCACCCCCACCGAGCCACTAGGGTTCGAGCTCGCCGTTGACATGTTCATCGTCGACGACGACCCTCAGCCATTGATCTCACTTCTAATCCAACGCACCACATCGCCCCGTACCGCTTCGCGTGTTATGAGCCACTGACCGGTAGACCCCCTGTCAGTTGAGCCCCGCGCTGCGGAGTGACACTGGGCCGACCCATTAACCTTTCCCGCACAGCCCAAGCGTTTGAATTTAGATTTTTCTATTTGAATTCAAACTCAGTTCTGTACCTAGTTTCAAAAGTCAACCAAGCTTGATTCAGTGAACCAAATTGCATGAAACCAATTTTGTTAGAAAGGTACTGAAATGCTTAATCCAAGCCCGTTGGATTCAAATCATTTGGATCTGTAGATCAACCTTGGTAAAAATAACAAGTCAGAAGCTTTTCTCCATTCAAACATTTTTCAAATTTCAACCATAATAGCTTTTGATTTGATTCCAACTCTCAAAAATGATATTTGATCATAACTTTCAGAATATATAAAAACATTTGGGTTTACTTACATAAATAATATTCAAGTAATAAAAGAATGCCACATATGCATTTCTAGTCACTTCAATTATTTAAAATAAAAGGTTAAACCTTATTAAATTGTGACACCACTTTAAATCACATTCCCATGTACTGAAATACGTGGTGATGACATGTGTCAACATGATCCCATGTTTGGTTTGGAGAATATTAAATCTTAAGTAGTTTTTCAATGAGTAGAAATTACTTTTCTCAAATTAAAATAAATAAGACCAAAGCTTTAATCTTGTAATGTTAGTGATGATACTAGATCATCTATAGTGCACCTTTGTGTGATGATTGAAAATAGTTAAGTATTGTTTGGTGATTGTGTACCTCGTACTTATTTATAGACGCTAGTACCGACCAAGGATACGAGGAGGAAGGAGGATACTACGAAGAAGAAGCCGAGGAAAACTTCAACCACTGCTCTGCACAAGGCAAGCCTAATACTACTAGTTAATTGAGCAAGCTAACACTTGCAAGGTACTCTACTTTAGCAAGCCTAATACTACTAGTTGATTGAGCAAGCTAACACTTGCAATTATGAAAGTTAGATAACCTCTGCAATGCACTAAGCATGCTTGGTTAGACACATTTGATGATACCCAATCCTAGTTTTACTTGCAAGCTTTCTACTTTATTTCTTTATCAAAGCTATTACTTAGAGCTTACTTAAGTGATTTGTAGATTCTAGGAAGATAATTGAAGGTTGCATAAAGAGCATTAAATTTGGCCTAAGCTAGATAATCTTGATGTCATCCTAAGGCATGAGATTGTAATTAGTTAAACTCCACTTGTTTACCATCCCTCATTAGTACTTACCCCCACTTGTAGATGCTAGTGCTAAGCATAGAACTTGATCAACTTTAGATGGGAATACTTGGTGGAAAATGGTTATGAAAACCTTAGAATGATGAGTCATTCTACTGAGATGTTTTGACATGTGTTTCCGAACACCATATGATTTTGATGATGAAAATGTTGAGGCATGAGCCTTAGCCCCTTATAAAATTGATGGTTATCTAGATGCGATACCATTCCAATTTTACCATACAACCACAATACCCGAAGATTGGGTAGGGCTTGACTGGAAACTTATATACCTTAGTATGGGTTCCCTCACGGCCAAGGTCTGAGCTGAGGCTACCTTGTGAAGATTGTCCACCTGTGCAGTACCTAAGATGACAGTTGGTCATGGTTGGGAGGCCAAACTCACAGGAGAGGTGCCTATACTAGGGCGTGTAATTGCAAGGTTAGGATTGATTATCCGCATACTGAGTATGGTGAATTCAGGATTTGTTCCTGATGGATGTATCAAATGTTGTGGTGAAAGTGTACAATCTCTGCAGAGTGTCAAACTATTCGAATAGCCGCGTCCGCGGTTATGGATAGTTGGAGTGGCCATACTGTTCCCCTGTCAGATGTTTTCAAAAGGACTTGTGAATTGAATTGAGATTTTGACTTGACCACAGCGGAGTTGTGATATGAATACAAGTTCCCACTTAGGTGATATAAAACTTCAACTAGCATTCTTTGCTTCTGAACTTAGTAGAGGTAAATCTGGCTTTTTGCAAAACAACCCTAGAGCTTAGTGTCCTACTACAAAAAAAACCTTCACTTGTTAGTATTAGTTTGCGAGTACTTAAAGAGTACTCATGGCTTTGTCCCTGGCTATTCCCGTGGCCAGACTATGAAGAGGAGTACCAGGATGATGGACCCCAGGAAGGTTACGACAACTAGGATCATCTCCCATCGTCAGCATTGCCTGTGACCCCGAAGATGGAGCTTCGCCTACGCTACCTTTATTATTACGTATTTCCGATGTTTGAGTTGTATTAAGAACTGGATCATGAGATCCTTATTTGTGTAAGACCTTATGTATGGTTTGTAATGGATGATGTACTGTGGTATCCAAATCTGTTATGTCTCGCAAAAATGGTAATCCTGGGATTGCGATGTATGGCATAACAGACATCTGGGATTAAAAATCCGGGTGTTGACATACAGAAATACTTATCATGAGTTATATTTTGAGTTGGATGTCTTTATGAAATTGTGGTGTTTGTTGAAACCATCTAGCGCTCAAGGTGATAGTGTGGGGTTACCTAGATGGGGAATGCGAACTTTAAGGAGAGCTTTTGTAGCCCTACCGTGGATTGTAGTTATCCAACCGGAGAGTAGTTCAGAGTAGCATAATGAAGATAAGATATTTATATGAGATTTCCACTAGTGAAAGTATGATCCCTAGGCCTTGTTTCTAAGCATTGAAACACCGTGTACAATCAGTCCTGTTACATGTTTGCTTGCTGCCATTTTTATTTCAGATTGCAATTACCACTTATAATCATCCATGTTACTTGTATTTCACTATCTCTTCGCCGAACTAGTGCACCTATACACCTGACAAGTGTATTGGATGTGTTGGGTACACAAGAGATTTCTTGTATCTTGATTGCAGGGTTGCTTGAGAGGGACACCTTTGACCTTTTCCTCCCTAAGTTCGATAAACCTTGGGTGATCCACTTAAGGGAAACTTGTTGCTGTTCTACAAACCTCTACACTTGGAGACCCAACACTGTCTATAAGAACAGAAGTGTGCATAGACATCAAGCTCTTTTTTGGCACCGTTGCCGGGGAGGTAAGGTAAAAGGTACTCATATCCTCTGGCTACTAAGCTATCTTCTAGTACTGTTGCTGGTGTGTGAGTGCTCGAAGTTATTTCCTTTAGATTCTGTAATTATATCTTTTTGTTTCTTGTTTTTATTTTCACTAGTTAGGCTTATGGAAAAAAAACAATAAAATTAGAGAGCTTTTTAGTATTTTTCAGAGTTAGAACATAAATGGTTTGGAGAGAAAATTAAAAAACCTATGGAACTTTCTTTGCATGCTAATAGCAATGTTATTAGTATGAATTTTTTGAACACCATTATTGCTAATGCTATGGAAACGTCTAAGCTTGGGGAAGCTAGTTTTTATGAAAATGATCTTTTTAGTTCCCCAGCTTTAGAGGAGAAAATTTGCTCTGATGATACTTGATGTCTACGCACTTCTATTCTTGTAGACAGTTGTTGGGCCTACAAGTGCAAAGGTTTGTAGAACAACAACAAGTTTCCCTTAAGTGGATTACCCAAGGTTTATCGAACTCGGGGAGGAAGTGGTCCAAGGTATCCCTCTCAAGCAACCCTGCAATCAAGATACAAGAAGTCTCTTGTGTCCCCAACACACCCAATACACTTGTCAGGTGTATAGGTGCACTAGTTCGGCGAAGAGATAGTGAAATACAAGGTGGTAACAGTGCCAGAAAAGAGCTTCTGACTTGTTGTTGACGTGGGAGAGACTAAAGGCAAACTAAAATAAATATGGAAGCATGTTGGGGATATGCTATAAGGGTATCCTCATAGCATGTCACTTATCCGGATAACCCGGGTGGCCCATAGTCGGTAGCATGGCCTATGGCCTGTTGGGCGGCCCAGTTAGATGGATACAGAAGGGAAGCCCATGCCGGATAAAGGAAGGCTACAGTGGAGTTACCCACGTACCCGTAGCCTTGGAGTGCAAGATACACAAGACTAGTAATAGACGGTGTAGGACTCTGTAACCTGTCCGACTAGGACTTTTCCCTGTAACCCTAGGACCTGGCGACTATATAATTCGGGCCTATGGGAGCCTTTAGGGCACGATAACTTAGACTTTCTAGTCACCTCACACAGCGAACCAATCCCTGTAACTCGGCGTATTGCCCTTATAGTGATTTATAGCAGGAGTAGGATTCCGCCACCGTTGTGGGATCTGAACCTGGGTAAGCTATGTTACCTCGTACCCGTCAACCGTCCGCCTTACCCCACGTCTCTAAACACGCACTGTGAGGACCCCTCCATGGCGTACTCGTCGGCAATACCACGACAAAGCAAGCAAACATGCAACATATCTAGATGTAAACGATGTTTCAATGTTTAGAAACACGGCCTAGGGATCATACTTTCACTAGTGAAAACTCTCAATAAATATATTCTCTTCATGATACTACCCTGAACTACTCTCTGGTTGGACACTCTAATCCATGGTAGGGCTATAACAGCACACCTCAAAGTCCGCCTTCCCCATCTAGATAACCCCACACTGTCACCTTGAGATCTAGATGGTTCCAACAAACACCACAATTTTATAAAGACAACCAAATCAAAATATACTCATGATAAATATTTATGAACTCTAGCCTAAGTGCCACCATGGCGTGCACGCTGTCACTTTCACACACGTGGGGAGATCAGAGATCTATTGAAGCACTTGAGTATTTATGTAGACTCTAGCCTAAGTGCCACCACGGCGTGCACGCTGTCACTTTCACACACGTGGGGAGAGCAGAGATATATTAAAGCACTTGAGTAGCAGAGCAGATCTACTTGATTACAAAGCTCGTGACCACAATATGATCACGCATAGAGAGAGAGATGAACACATAGCTACCAGTAGATCCATTAGCCTCAAGGAAGAACTACTCCCTCCTCATCATGGGAATCAGCAACGACGATGGAGTTGGTGGTGGAGAACGATGGAGATGGCTCCGGGGGCACTTCCCTGTCATGGCAGGGTGTCGGAACATAGACTTTCTGTCCCCCGAATCTCCCCTTTGGTGGCGGCAGCGCAGCGGAACTTTTCGTGGCTTTCTCCCAGATGATTTAGGGTTTCTGAGTCAGGGGGCTTCTTATAGGCGAAGGAGGCAAGGTCGGTGGAGGCCCAGGGGGGCCACACCCCCTGGTGGCGTGCCTAGGGTGGGCCCGTGTCACCCTAGGGTGTGGCCACCCTGGTGCCCTACTTCATCTCTGCTTCGATTTTCCGTATCGTTCAGGAAAAAATAGTAACTTTGGCTTTTGTCCCGTCCAATTCCGAGAATATTCATTTTTTAGCTTTTCTGAAACCAAAAACAACAGAAAACAGGTAACTGGCACTGTGGCATCTTGTCAATAGGTAAGTTCCAGAAAGTGTATAAAAATACCTCAAAGTGTAGACAAAACAAAGCAAAGTAGATACTAAACAAGCATGGAACATAAAAAATTATAGATACGTTTACGACGGATCAATACTTTATCTCCCATATGTGGTAATTCTAATGATACTTGTGATATTTTAAATCCACATACTTAAAGCGTCCCTTTTAAAATACCTATGGAAATTGTTGAACATGTTATGAATAACTGCTATTTTGGAGATGGAACTGTCCATCCAGGTGATCATTTACTCTTTATACATGAATTATGCAAGTTGTTCAAGTGTGGAGGTATTTTAATGGACCAGGTTAAGAGGAAGCTATAATATTTATCACTTAAGGACAAAGCAAGGGAGTGGTATGAGTGATGACCCACAAGTATAGGGGATCGCAACAGTCTTCGAGGATAGTATTACCCAATTTATTGATTCGACACAAGATGAGAGAAATAATACTTGCAAGCCTTAACAACTGAGTTGTCAATTCAGCTGCACATGGAAATAGTTCTTGCTCACAGTAGTTTATGAATAGCAACAGTTTTGTAGTAGCAATAGCAAAGCAACAACAGCAGTAAAACAAGAGCAATAGTAACAGTAGTAGCAAACAGTAGGATATGAGTGCGGTAGGCATAGGGATGGATGGACGGGCGTTGCATGGACAAGTCTAAACATGTAACTTCAAGATCTAGGGAATTTCCAGATAGATAAGATAAAGCATCAAAGTACTAAACAATCATAGGCATGTGCTCCATATATAGTCATGCGTGCTTGATGATGGCTAGCACGGTTGACGTGGAGCCTGTTGGGAACCCTAAGATCAAGGTGTGAAGCAGCAAGCAACAAGTTTTCCCTCAGTAGGAAACTGAGGTTATCGAACTAGTAGGAGGAAGGAAACGTCACACAGGTGTTGCTAGCAATGCGGAGACTTGCACAACACAAACTCAAGACTTTTGCCCCAACGAATCAGTGAGGTTGTCAAGCTCACCAGTTTGCTGTAACAAAGGATTAAACGTATGGTGTGGAAGGTAATAGTTTGCAGCAAGTAAACAAGTAACAGTGGAAGATGTATCAATGGTAAAGATTGGACCGGGGTCCATAGTTCACTAGAGGTGCTCTCCTTAGATAAACAACATGGCATGAAGGGTAAACAAATTACAGCAGGGCAATTGACAGGAACTGAGCAAGGCATAACAATGCAATTACTAGTCAAAAAGATCCTATGAGATTCGATTGGGCAATACAACAAGATACATAGACCGCCATCCAACTGCATCTATGACTAGAAGTCCACCTTCAGGTTATCATCCGAACCCCCTCCAGTATTAAGTTGCAAGCAACAGACAACTGCTTTAAGCAAAGTGTCTAAGGTAAACAGTCCACATGTTCCATGAACAAGAGACCGTTGTTTTCTCCCTAGTGGCAACAACACATCTACAACCGAAGAGATTTCTGTCACTTCCCTTGGAAACTAGAGGCATGAACCCACTATCGAGCATAAATACCCCCTCTTGGAGTCACTACCAACTACTTGGACAAGAAAGCTACTAATAACGGAGAGCATGCAAGATCACAAACTGTCGTGGTGGTGGCACGACAGATGCCATGGGTAGGCTAAAGTACGGGGCCAATGGATGCTAGAGGGATCTGGGGAGGGAAGATGTAGTTATTTCTACACGCGAATGACTAACATACAGATCTTTATTTCTCCTATCTTGGACTACAAGTGCTCCTTGAGATGTATACAGGAAGAGAATATGAACTTTACTAGCCTAACGGTGTAGAATGAGCCCATCCCCCCTCAAGGGTCCAAGCTTCCCCTTATAAAGGGGTGCCTTGGCTCCTCTAGGGCTGACGTGGCAAGCATATTCGAGGAATATGCTTGTTCCAATATAGTAACTCGGCGGCCTCCTTTCTGTGTCCCCTTCTAATGATGGCAAGGTTTCAGAGAACCCCACCTGCACGCCTCGGGCTCCAGGACTGTCACCTCCGTGACCTCCTTCTGCCCTTCTGCTGCTCCGCGCCTTGTCCTTTGCGCTTGGCTCCGTTCAGATTCTTCCTAGCCTGTGACTAGGGTTTGACTTATAGGCACCTCCTTCTCCTGCAAGCTTCATGTCATTCGGCCCTGTCTCGCTTAACTCGGCTTGGCCCTCACCTGCATTTAGGTTATTCGGACTTACCCGGCCGACTTAAACCGTACGTAGGCCGGGTAACGTTCAGCCCTTCTCATAGGTGTCATGCTCGTGCTTACCTCGGCCGACCTTTACATGATTCGTCCAATTTAGACATTAACTCGGAATATGACAGGGGAAAATCCTTTCGTCTTTCCCCGTTATGACCCTATCTGGGGTGATCTCCCCAACATTAGTCCCAGAAGCTGGTGTGGTCCTGCCCATAACCTCGGCCGGGCCATATCAGTTTCCCAATATTTGTTTCTCCTTGTTTCCGAGTTAATTTTCCCCTGTCTGAGGTATCCGTGCAGCTTCTCGTGCACGCCTCGTCCTACGTGTAACACTTATCATTGTTTTTCTAGTTTTTTGTTCCCCTACAGTGCCCACTGACAAGCTACAGTAATTACTGCGCCTGTCGCGTCGGTGCTGCTACGCCTCGCGCACCGTATCGGTCAGGGGACCTGATCGTCTCCTGCGTCGTGTGGTCGTCGGTGTGGCTCCACTCAGCCGCGAGCGGTTACGCCGCATACACGATCTACACGGTTAGTGCCTGCACGCACGATCCCACTACCGCCAAGGCGACGCGGTTATAAAGAGGGGCACGGGGCTAGAGGATTTACTTTCCTCCTTCGCTCACCGTTGCTCTTCTTCCTCCTTTCGCCCTTGCGCCTGTTCGTGCTTCTGCAGCCGTGCGCTCGTCGGAATCTTTGACGGCGAAGCCCTAATTCCTCTGCTCCGTCGACCTCGTCCCCGTATGCTTGCTCCGGCGCCGTCACCGGTGAGTTTCTCTGTGGTCTCATTGCCTAGATTTTTCTCTAGACGCGTCTGCCGCTCTCTAGGTTCCCCGCGGCGGTTCCTTTTCCGCTCCTCCGCCGTTTTTGCCTAGGACCACGACGGGGCCTTGCACCTCTAGGCTTTGCTCTGCCGCTAGTTCCTCTTCCGTGGACTCCTCCGGCGACCCTATGTCAAGCTCCGTTAGCGGCGCGCTCATCGAGGATGACGATGCAGCGTCTGGTCCAGAGCGGGGCTCCTGGCAAGGTTCCACCGTTACCCGCCGAGAGGTTGAGTGGTTAATTAGAACTCGCCGGATTCCTGCCGAGGTAGCCTGTCGCTTACCCGGCAGCGAATCATCTCCCGTTCTTAACGAAGGTGAGTACGTCGTTTTTATGTCCCATTTCGCTCGCGGGTTTGGTCTTCCCCTTAGCGATTTTTCTAGGGAATTCCTTGATTACTTCGGCCTGTAGCCGCATCATCTTCCGGCTAACGCCATTGCTTCTCTATCCGCTTTTATCTCGGCCTCCGAAGGATACTTCGGCCTCTGGCCGTCTGTGCATGTATGGTCCAAGTTCTTCCAGATCTGATCCAATGTCGTTCCAGACAAATCCCTTCATCCTTCCGAAAAATTGCTTACCCAGTGTGGAGCCGCGTCCATCACACCTCGGAGGAAATCCGAGTTTCCTCGCGTTGCTGGTCTCGAGTCATGCAAGAAATGGCATAGATCGTTTTTCTATGCCAAGAATTCTGGGAAGGAAGACAAGATTCGGCTCCCTGCTTTCTCCATCGGCCCCCCTTCCAAGAAGAACTGGACTTATAATCCTAGGAAGAGCCATGCTCTGGCCGAGGCCTTTGAGATTCGGCTGAAGGAGCTGATCCGCGCCGGGTTACGTGGCGAGGATCTGATGACCACCTTCGTCAACAGCCGGATCTGCCCTTTTCAGCAACGCACGCACAAGCTCTGCTATATGAGCGGTCCCCTTGATCCCAACCGAGTCTCAACGGTTGAGCTCGATAATTATCTTATTTTCAAGCGTGTCCGAGCTATCTTTAAGACGGAGATGCCGAAGGATTGGACCTGGGGACTGAAGCCGTTCACCCGCGGGAATCCCCCTCCCGAGGTAAGTTCACGCATTTATGTTTTTCCCCCCAATTGCGTTTGTTATTCCTTTTGCTAATTCCTTTTTGTCTCTTTTCTTGCAGATATTTGCGGAGCAGAAATTGAAGATGCCGAGGTTCTGGCCCTCCCGTGGACCGCAGATCGGAACACCCCGGATAGTGGGGAGCCTGACTCGGAGGAGTTCGTTCCCAAGTCGGACCTCGCTCCGGCTCGCGCCCGTGGCAAGACCTCCGCTCACGGGGAGGAAGGTGATTCGCACGACGTCCAAATTCTTGAGGTAGTCGCCGCAATGCCTATCTCTTATGCATTTCCGGCTTCTACTTCCCCAGCTAATCAGGCCGGTCAGGTGCACGACGCCAAGCCTCTCGCCTCCCAAAATCCTGCTACCTCGCAGAAGCGTGCCTCTCCAACAGGTGCCTCCGAAGCCGCTCCCAAGAAGCGAACTAAAAAGTCATCCCAGCACCTTCCGAACCGTAAAACTATGCCCGGAGTTACTGGGTACGCTCATTTTCATTTGTATTTCTTGTTTCTCTTTTTCCGTCTTTTGATTTGAGTTTCTGTGCTTTTGCAGCGCTCCTCTTTCTGTTAAGCCCAGTGGTCCAAGCATGACGAGTCATAATACTCGGCTGCCTTCTCCTCCGCCTCCTGAAGATACCAGAGTTCCTAGTCCCGCTCGCGTGGACTTTCCTCCTGCTCCGAGTCAAACATTACCTCGGCAAGATGAACCCGTGGTTTCCGTTGCTGATGCCAACGTAACCCGGATAATAGATCCTCCTACCAAACCCGCTGCCCCCATCGTGAACCCCGGAATTTCCCCCGAGACTCCTTTGGCCTGCGCAGTTTCAACCACAACTCCAACTCCAGCCGAGGATGTCCCAATCTCGGCGCCCTCCGAAACTATAGTTCCTCCTGTTTCCAAGGACGCCACCCTAGTGCCGAGGTAACATGTAACATCCCTAAAATCATGATTTCAAATGTTGCATATCATTCATGCATGCATATAATTTTGAGATCATTTTCCAACTACTT
This sequence comes from Avena sativa, assembly GCA_916181665.1. Taxonomy (NCBI): domain Eukaryota; kingdom Viridiplantae; phylum Streptophyta; class Magnoliopsida; order Poales; family Poaceae; genus Avena; species Avena sativa. Next base: position 366,001,233 of record OV702283.1, on the reverse strand, counting down.
TCAAGAAACAGAAGCACTTAGAGTTATTATTTTATGTGAGCAAACTTAAATCAATTGACCATCCTCAATTGAGAGCATAAGTGTTTTAAACTAAGTTTTGTTGGCTTCCTTGTTGTTTGGATTGAATGTGGAGTTTGGACAAAAATTCATTGAACAAATGTGGATTCAAAACCATTTTCAAAACATTTCCAAATCAAGTGCTATGTCACTGTTATTTTATTTTATTCTAAATGACCAAGCTAATTCAAAGTGACCACTTGTTTTTATGCCCAGAAGTATGAATGTTGCACCCTACAAAATCCTAGAAAAAGTTTGAATTCAAAAAGCTTTTGAAACCATTTGAAATTCATTCCAGTAATTCAAAACATAAAAAGAAAAAGAGAAAGGAAATAGAAAAGGGCCAGCGCCAGGATTCTGGCCCAACTGAGAAAGCAGCCCACCAAGCCCACCCGGGTTCCCTCTCTCCCTCTCTCACTCGCAGACGCACCCATCAAGTGACTGACGCCAGGACCCCACCCCCTCTATGTTTCTCTCGCAGACAACTGGGCCCCGTCCACGTCACCGTCGTCTTCCCCAAATCTCGCCCGCAGACCACGTCGCCGCTGGCCGTTGCTGGCGTTGATTCCGCGGCGTAATTGCCATTGATTCTGCAGGTGTTTCCTGTTGAGCTCCTGCCTACTTAAACCCCTCCCCCTCGCGGTCATTTCCCCCCACACTGCACACTCTTCTTGCCACCAGGCTGCCTCTAATTCGTATTGCAACGCCGCAGTCAGAGCCAACTCCGGCGAGGTATTCCGGTAAGACCCCGTCGCCCCTTGCTGTCTAAGTTTGCCAGTACAATCTCTGCAACCATGCGCATCTCCTGACCCCTCTGGTGCATGCTAGGATCGTCCAGAGCCTCGGCAACATCGGCGACAGCACGAGTCAGACGACCCCATCAACTCCGGCAAGCCTTCCTGGTTAGTTCTGACCGTGCCTTGCTCTCTCTTTGACACTCGCATGACCAGCATCACTCCGCGCATCTGACGCACTGCTTATTTTGCCCTGGCATGATCTGTATCTTCGACAACGTCGACGAGCAGCCGTACCCGACGCGTTTGCGAACTCCGGCGAGGAATCCCTGACAACTCCGCGCGCCCCTTCACCAACCAGGGACACGTTGAGCTTCACCTCGTCACTGCGGTTCTGGTGAGCATCCTCCCCCCTCCCCGGGCGACCTAGTTCGCCGGCTCCGCCACTGACAGAGCGCTCCGCCGCTCGCCGCCACGCTAGCGCCGCTTATCTCTGGTCAAAGCATTCAGGAACGTTAGATGTAGATCTTGCGGCTAAGATTATAACTTAAATGAAGAGGTATGAGCGCATCTGGGCCACTAGATCTGACTTAAATCCTACGGCTCGCAGAGATCGATCCGCCCGAACCGGTACGGGCCAATTAGAAACAGACGCGTGGCTAGGTTTAGATTTAAAACTGGATTTTGAATCTGATTGTTATTCAAATTTGATTTGGCTATAACTTTTGATCCCCACGTTAGAATTTGACAAATTTTATACCGTTGGAATCAGGAGAGCAAGCTCTTTCTAAATATGCAATGTGTTTAATGTTTAGCTTCTGTTAAAAAGGTTTTATTTGCAGAAACTTGTGTAGGACTAATTAGAGTTTATGAAATGTTTAGGAATAATTTAGGGTATAAATATTGGTTGTTTGACAAGTTTTTAACTTGTTAGTGATTCAGTACTGTTTACTTGCTTGGTTGAATTTTAAAAATCATCATTTACCATCTTGCATGCATGCATATATTTTTGATTGTATATGATTTGTGTGTAATTTGTTGCTACCAATCTTTGTGTAGATTTTGTTGCTAGTGATTGTGATTGTGAGGAGTGCTACTCTCCCAACTACCAAGGCAAGTGGTACTTCATGAATATTATCATTCCTATGTTTTCAATTAAGCATTAGAAATATTTTGTTAGACTTGCATGCTATATTTTGCTTATATGCCATGTTGGGAAATCCTAGTAGTTGTAGAAATGCTAGGAAATTTCTAAGTTAAGTTACTATCTCTGCCATGCTTAGCCTAGCTAGTAGCAACGAAGGGTTGGTGAAGTATATACATGCTATGATGAAAATATTCCTAAGTCCTTTGGACTTGTGTTTTACCTAATAAAACAACTAAGTTAATGAAACACCTGGGTGGAATGGAAGGTTTGGTTTATGTTGAGTGGTTGCACAAGGCCCATTTCTATGGTTTACCTTGTGTATCTCACTTGTGGTAAGCCACCCAGGAACAAAGAGATTTTAGAGGCCAAGTGTTAAGAAGCTTCTAGTGCAGCCACTTGGCAATATGGGCTTTGCCTGGATCACATAAGTTGCTAGAACTTAGCCATTTGGACAGTTGGTGGTAGTGGGAATAATAGGTTGGAGCGCGTCCATTTGGTCTAAGGGAAGGCTTTTGAAAGATCCTGTCTTGGTGAAACCAAGTCTGGTGGGGAAAGTGCACAACCTCTGCAGATGGAAAATCTAAGTACTTAGCCAAGTCCATGGTAATGGACAACTTGAGCATCAAGACATGGAAGATATCACGTCACATCCCAAATTTTAGATTTGTTCTGTATATCATTCATATCATTGCATCATACTTTTCCATGCAAAACCGTCGATTGAAAAGAATCGGCGAAACGCTATTTTCAAAACCCTATTCTATTTTACTACGAGGCTCCTACGGGAGGCTTTAGTAGGACTTGCATTGTACACCCCTGTAGCCTAGTGGTTTCACCCAACCCTTGACCCTAGATTATTCCCCTCGATTTTACAAAACCGTAGGAGCAAGAATCGCTCGATTCGGAGCTCGTACGGAAAAGTTGTGGCCGTTTTATTAAAAGATGGAAAGACGGGCCGATTTTCCGAGTCCTTTTCTAACTGTGCGCCGTATTCGCGTAGGACCCCTCGAGGGGGCCCCACATAAGAGGCAGCCGCCGCTGCCTCGTAAACCGCACCCCGCCCCGCCTCCCTACCCGCGAGCCGCCGCCCCGCCTCGATCGCCCCGCCCGCCTCGGGTCCCGCGATCGCCGCCGCCACCTGGTCCCGCCGCCGCCCGCCAACTCGGCCTCCGAGCCCGCGCTGCCGCCCAGGTACCCCGCCGCCGTGCGCCCCTCCTCTCCTCTCTCCCTCGACGCGCCGCCCGCCGCCATCTGCCGCGCTGCGCCAGCGCCGCCTCCGAGCCGCCTCCGCCAACCACCGCCGCCTACAGCGCCGCCCGCGCGCCCGCCTCCCGCCAGCGCCCCGCACCGCTCCCGCCTCCGCGCGCTGCGCCGCCTCCGAGCCGCCCCGCGCGCGCTCGCCAGCCGCCTCGCTGCTGCAGCCGCGCGCCCGCTCGCCCGCGTGCACGCCGCCTCGCGTCGTCGCGCGCACCGTCCGCCGTCGCTTCGCGTGCCCGCCTCACGCGCCGTCGCCTCGCGCCGCCGCGAAGACCGTTTTGATCCATCGTGCTGACCGTCTCCCTCCGCGCAGGAAAAACGCCGTCGCCGGAACCGATCGCCGCCACCGTCCGGAACTCGCCGCCGTTCGTTTCGTCGTTCGTTCCCGGTGAGTCAGCAGCCATCATTAGATCTCAGATCAGCGGTTCAGATCAACCGTTGACCGGTCAGCACTCAGGCGTTGACTAGTCAGACGCCCAGTCAGCGCCCAGTTAGCGGCCGCGTTGACCAGTCAACAGACACAGTTGACTGGGTAATTACTTTAATCGTTTTAGTTGGCAGATTTCGGTAGAAACTTGTAAATTGCATAGAAATTAAACCGCTGGGCCAAAAATTGCAAATAAAATATGTGTAGATTCAGTAAGTCGTGTAGAATCTTGCTGTACCTTTGGTTCAGGCTTTTGCAACAAGATTTAGTACAGTTTAATACAATAGGTTAATGACCTTTTCGGAGTAATTAATTCGTAGAAAAAGATCCGTAGCTCCAAAAATCGCGTATGATATGTCCCTGGATTCAGTGGAACGAGGGGAATCTCATCGTGAATTAAAAAGATAGCCTTACAGTAAAAACTTCTGCAGAAACTGTCTAGTGGCGTTCTGCAGTGTTTTAATTACTCGGGGAGTTTTATAAATCCTTTTTGAGTAATTCCAATTGGTACTGTTTCTAATCAGCGATGTCTATACTGTAGAATTTTCTCAAGATTTTACAAACAATATACTACCGGTAGTGAATTATTTGAGTTCTAGCTCTAGTTTTGAGCATTATTTTTTGCGTAATAGTTTTCCTTGCGCTAAAACTATTTTTCATGCATGCAATCAGTAGTATTATTGAATAGGATTATGTGGTGCAGCTGTAGCACCAATTCACTTGCCTTGCATACCTTCATGCATCATATTTGTTGCATATGCTTGTGGATTGTTTGTTTATGATTGCAATTGTATCGTGTAGATTGTGACGATTGCAACGCTTGCTCGTGTGTGGATTGTTCTTCCGACCGCTACAACCAAGGCAAGTAGATGCTACTTTGTTCATGATATTGTCCTACTATTTTCAAAGCATTGTCGTGTATTTTGTAGATGCATGTGTAGGATGATACTATCGATATGCTATGTCCTATTATGTGGTAGGACCTTCCTTGTAGATGAAACACCATTGGTAGATGTGCTTAGCCATGCTATGTTGTACGAGGGCTGGGTTACATCATTGAAACTTGTTTCTAAAAGTATTGGTTTGTGAAAACTAAAACAACCTAATAAATAAACCTCCTGGGTGTGATGGTATTGATAAATTTTGGTGGTTTCATTGCGGAAAGGCACCCAGGTATCGAGAGAAATTGATTGGCTTCTTTATTTGGTAGCTTACGTGTACAACCATGTGCCAATAATGAAATGGGCGGTTGGTTGGACTTAGTAGGTTGTGGTAACCCGAACCCGCGTATCCAGAGATGTAGAATTTTGGTAGGTTGGACCGGTGCGCGTCGGGATTGGGATGCTACTTCCCGAACAGTCTCTTCTTGGACTTCTCCCTATCATCACCCAAAATGAGAGTGATGGTACAAGCTGGGATGGCCAAGTCACATGGGTAAAGTGTACTAACCTCTGCAGGGTGTATAATCTAATCGATTAGCCGTGTCCCCGGTTATTGACAACTGAGTTGCTTGATATTGATCCCATGACATGTTTCTCGCTCATTCTAATTTCATAATTGTTTTAATATTGTTGGGTTAACTTAATTGGGATCTTTTCAAAGAAAATCAAAAACTGTTTATGAAAGTAGGACAAATGTATTTGCAAATGCAAGCCAGACACAGCTCCACTTGCCAAATATGCATGTAGATGTTAGTAATATTGTCTCCTTTACTAGCTCTACTTGCCATACATTCCATGTATTGACCCTTCGGGGATGCTACGTTTCATGTTGCAGGTTATTCCGATTCTGAGTAATCGATATAGGCCACGGTACTCCACTCGGCACTTGTTCACTTGTGGTCAATTTGAAGAATGGAGGATTTACTTTATTTATGTTGCTACCTGAATAATTTGAGCTGGCTTTGTGCTAAGCTTTTATTGTAATAATGGTACTCTGGATCTTTGTATTCATGATGCACGGATATTTTGCTATGTTATCTATCTTATTCTATTGTGGGCCAATGAACCGATCTAGGGATTGGCATGTCACATAGAAGCCTCGGTCTTTTCAGAACCGCGGTGTTACAGGATGGTATCAGAGCCCGTGTGTCGACTGTAGGATCGTGACCTAGGATTGGATTGGGAAGCCATAGAATTATTAAAGCCTATATTGACTCTGTCTTTCATCTTATGCCTTTCACCCTCGTAAATTCTTACCATATGCTATTCTCACACTTTCCTCTTTTACTTGATAGATGGGAGAAGTCAAGACTGAGTATGCCACCATGGAGTCACCAAGGCCCTTTGCAAGGCAGTTAGCACAGCTCTCGCAGTCGTTGGGATTGCCACTGCCCATGTTCAAGGGAAGAAGGTTGTACACCTATGGATATGGAGAGGATGCATGGGAGATCACTACCTTCATATTCAGGGATGCCGCCTTGCCAAACCCCGTGCACTTGATCTACACCAAGACATACTGCAACTGGGGACTTGGAATCAACTTGGTCATACATGAAGCCCTGTCTCGCCAGTGCCATAATGTCCGACACCTACTGCCAGCAGATTCACCCTACCGTGACTATGGGAGGCGTGATGAAGATGGGCACATTGTGGTTATCCCGGGTGACAGGAACAACATGCCGCCCCGTCGGAGGCACATAGAGGACATGGAAAGGGAGAATGGAGCTCTAGCTGAGAAAGTGATGATGATAAAGGAGATTGCAGACTTTGCTAGCAATGGTATGGTGGTCCAAGGACAGGAGATTGACACCCTGCATGAAGCTGTGGGAGTTCTGGAGAATGCCCTGATAGCCAGAGATGCAACCATAGCTCATCTTCATGGTACTGTGCAGGAAAACACCCAGAACATACAACAGTTGCAAGGGACCGTCCAGGAAAGGGATCAAACTATTGAAGCTATGACAGCCCAGATTGCCGCTCTCCAAGCGCAGCTGAATCCACCCTCTGATAATGACAATGGAGATGATGGCAACAATGGGGATGATGATGACAGTGGAAACGATGATGACGAGGACGAGGATGATGATGATGGAGACAAAGATGGTGGAGGAGATGAAGCTGTTGCAGTTGCAGCTGAGAGTGAAGAAGAAGAGGAGGATCCAGAAGAGGTGGAGTTTGATATCTCAAGTGATGATTCAGGAGAGGTGTACACTCCTCCGCCATGGTTGTACCGCGAGCCGAAGCGTCAACGCATGACAGCAAGGACCTACCGCAACCTCTTCAAGAAGTAGATAGAAGTCCACCAATTAGTCCACGTTAGGCAAATTCGTTAGGATTAGTCTCGATCGTTGTGAAGCTTAGTTCGTGTTAGTTTAAGAGTGTTTAGTTGCTTATTTGTGTACTCCAATATCCCAGGAATTATTTGTGCGAATTTTATGAAAGAGTTATGGCAATTTTGGTTAACATCTGTGTTATTTTCGCTGCAGTTTTCTGCTAATACGGCAGTACTGCGCGATTTTTCATATTTTTCTGGTAACTGGGAAAAATCTGAAAAAAATTGGGCTGATGCGAAACTCTCTGTACTATATGTGAAAAAATCAGCTAAATTTTCTGACGAGTTTAAGTAAGGTGGAAAAATTCGCGAACGCTGCTGGACTGTTCTGGCAGATTGCTGTTTTGTTGTTTAGTTGATCAACTGTTTAGTTAACCAATGCCAACTCTTGTAAAACTATTTCAGTAGGTATATACTGCTAGGATAACCCCTGGGATGTTGCTGGATCACTTGTTTGTTGATGTGTTGCTTGCTTGTGATTGTCTGCTATTGTTTGTTGTTGTTTGATCATATGCATGGGTAGAATCCTATTGTCGTAGTTGATTCTTTCTAAACTTACCGGTGCTGAACCGCAGATGCCTCCCCGCCGTCAACCCACTGAGTTGGAGCAGCTCATGGCAGCTCAGGCACAGCTGACCCAAGTGATGACTCACTTCATGGCAAATCAGAACAACAACAATGGAAACAATCAGCCTCAGGGAGATGCTCTCACCAGATTTCTGAGGTTAAGGCCAACTAAGTTCTCTACTGCAACGGAACCAATGGTTGCTCTCGACTGGTTGCGTTCAGTCAACAAGGATCTAGTAACTGTCGGATGCACTGATGCCGAGAAGGTGAGGTTTGCCGCTCACCTACTGGAGGGACCAGCCGCTTCTTGGTGGGACACATTTCAGATCACCCACCCGCTGGATACCGTGACTTGGGCAATGTTTGAGGAAGGTTTCAGGACCAACCACGTGTCTTCAGGAGTTCTGAGCCTGAAGAGGAAGGAGTTCCGCAACTTGCGCCAAACCAATCGCACCGTGGCTGAGTATATTGAGGAGTTCAACAACCTGTCCCGTTATGCACCTGAGGATGTTGACACTGATGCAAAAAGGAGGGAGAGATTCCTGGATGGCCTCAGTGATGAGCTTTCAGTGCAGCTACTGGTGGTTTATTGCCCCACTTTCCAGGAGCTTATGGACAAGGCCAGGATCTTGGAAGGGAAGCATAAGCAGGTGGAGAACCGCAAGAGAAAGAGCAATAATCACCACTCTGGTTCACATCACAAGTCTCGCACTTCGTATGATGGGTACTCCAAGCATGGAGGAAGTGACCATGGGAGCCATGACCGCCATCACCATGGAGGCGATGGACATCGTCATGACAACCATAGGAGCAGCCACCACAGCCACAAGGGAGGACACTCTCACCACTCAGGAGGACACGGTGGACATGACCGCAACCGTGATCGCAGCTTTGTGAAGAAGGATCTGAGTGAGGTGACATGCTTCAAGTGTAAGCAGAAGGGACACTATGCTGACAACTGTCCGAAGAGGAAAGGACTGAAGCCAACCAACAACGAGAAGGCCACAGTGAACCACATGAATGTGGAGGAGATTCCAGATGAGCCTGACCTTGTGATTGGTAAGTTTCCAATCAACACTTACCCTGCACTTATACTTTTCGATACTGGTGCATCGCATTCATTCATATCAAGGGCATTTGTGGATAAGTATAAGTTACCTACTGAGTCTATGAAAAGGTCTATTAGAGTGAGTTCACCCGGAGGAGATATGATAGCTAGCGCGGGATGCCGCGATTTAACTGTGAGGATTGGAACACACAACTTCAGTGCACATTTGGTAGTGTTGGAATCACAGGGATTAGACGTTATTCTGGGTATGGATTGGATGTCTATGCATGGGGGACACATAGATTATGCACAGCGAGCTGTTTCACTCAAAACCCCGGATGGTAAGAGGATTAGATTCAAGTCGGCTGCACGACCGAGAAGGTGTAAGTTGAATTCTCTTAAGGGGGTTAGCGTGGATACTGTGCCAGTGATTAGGGATTACCCTGACGTGTTTCCGGAAGAGCTGCCAGGGATGCCACCTGACAGGGAAGTGGAGTTTCTTATCGACCTGATGCCGGGAACATGACCAATAGCAAAGAAACCATATAAGATGGATGTGGATGAGCTAAGGGAATTGAAGAAGCAGTTGAAAGAGCAGCTGGAAAAGGGATTCATTCAGCCTAGTTCGTCGTCATGGGGTGCACCTGTTTTGTTTGTGGAGAAGAAAGACAGCAGCAAGAGATTAGTAGTGGACTATCGCTCGCTGAACGAGGTGACCATCAAGAACAAGTACCCCCTGCCAAACATAAATGATTTGTTTGATCAACTGGAAGGAGCAAAGGTGTTCAACAAGATTGATCTGCGATCAGGCTACTTCCAATTGAAGATCCGGGAGGAGGACGTACCAAAAACCGCCTTCACCACTAGGTATGGTTTATATGAGTATACAGTTATGTCTTTTGGACTAACGAATGCCCCGGCATACTTCATGACCATGATGAACAAGGTATTTATGGAGTATTTGGACAAGTTCGTGGTGGTGTTTATTGATGACATACTGATATATTCCAAGGATGATGCTGAGCATGAGAAACATCTGCGACTGATTATGGATAAACTGAGGGAACACCAGCTGTATGCCAAATTCAGCAAGTGTGAATTCTGGCTTAACACTGTTGGATTTCTTGGACACGTAGTGTCAGGAGAAGGAGTCGCTGTTGACCCAAGCAAAGTGACTGCAGTAACTGAGTGGGAAGCACCCAAGAATGCAGGAGAGATTCGAAGCTTTTTGGGACTTGCTGGATATTACAGGAGGTTCATTGAAAACTTTTCCAAGATTGCAAAGCCGATGACCGAACTTCTGAAGAAGGAGAGGAAGTTTGAATGGTCAGACGCATGTGAAGCCAGCTTTCAGGAACTGAAGCGTCGACTAGTGACCGCGCCTGTTCTGTGCTTACCAGACCTTCAGAAGGACTTCCAGGTGTACTGGGATGCCTCTCGACAAGGACTTGGGAGTGTGCTGATGCAAGATGGGAGAGTAGTGTCATATGCCTCACGGCAACTCAAGCACCATGAGCGGAATTACCCCACACACGACTTGGAGTTAGCGTCAGTGGTTCATGCGCTCAAGGTATGGAGGCATTACTTAATGGGAAAACACTGTGATGTGTACACCGACCACAAGAGCCTGAAGTACATATTTACACAGAAGGAACTGAACATGAGGCAAAGGAGATGGTTGGAACTTATCAAGGACTACGATATGAATCTACAATACCACCCAGGAAAAGCCAATATAGTAGCAGATGCTCTAAGTCGGAAGGTTTATGCCAATGGATTGACAATTGGTGAATTGCCTGAGGATTTGTGCAAGAAATTCATGGACCTTAGACTCGAGGTAGTATCTGAAGGATACTTGGCAACAATGGAAGTCCAACCAACGCTACAGGACAGAATTAGGAAGGCTCAAGTGGGAGACAAAGAGATAGATGAAGTAAAGGAAAAGATGAAGGAGGATCGAGCAAAGGAATTCCGCGAGGATGAGCAAGGTACCTTGTGTTATGGAGATCGTTTGTGCGTCCCCAACGATCCGGAGTTGAGGAAGTTGATTCTGCAGGAAGCTCATGACTCACCGTATTCCATACATCCGGGTAATACGAAGATGTATATGGACCTAAAGGACAGATTCTCGTGGAACAACATGAAGGGAGATATCGCAGAGCATATCGCCCTATGTGATGTATGTAGCCGAGTGAAAGCGGAACACCAGAAGCCAGCAGGACTGCTACAGCCGTTGCCCGTGCCGGATTGGAAGTGGGATAGAGTGGGAATGGATTTTATCACAGGATTGCCCAGGACCAGGTCAGGATATGACTCTATTTGGGTAGTGGTCGACCATTTGACCAAGGTAGCCCACTTTATACCGGTAAAGACGACCTATACGAGTGCAAAGTTGGCCAAGATTTACATGGACAGAATTGTGTGCCTACATGGAGTTCCCAAGAGTATCGTATCTGATAGAGGCACCCAATTTACCTCACACTTCTGGCGCCAGCTGCACGAGCCACTTGGTACTAGATTGGAGTTTAGCACAACGTTTCACCCGCAGACTGATGGACAGACCGAGAGGGTGAATCAGATTTTGGAGTACATGCTGAGAGCTTGCGCCTTGGCTCATGGCTCTAGTTGGGATGAGAATTTGCCGTATGCGGAGTTTTCCTACAACAACAGCTATCAAACCAGCATCAAGACGTCACCGTTCGATGTGTTGTATGGGAAACGGTGCCGGACACCATTTCTATGGGACGGAGTAGGAGAACGTCAGTTGTTTGGGCCTGATTTGATCAAGGACGCTGAGGAGAAGGTCGCCTTGATTAGGGACAGACTGAAGGTAGCACAATCAAGGCAGAAGAGCTACTCTGACGCCAAGCGCAAGGAAGTGGTGTATGAGATAGGTGATAGAGCATACCTCAGAGTGTCGCCACTTCGTGGAATCAAGAGATTTGGAATTAAGGGTAAGCTGGCACCTCGATTTATTGGAACGTATCGAGTCTTAGCACGCAAAGGAGAAGTTGCTTATCAGTTGGAGTTGCCAGAGGCTCTGTCCGCTGTTCACAATGTGTTCCACGTGTCCCAGCTGAAGAAGTGCCATCCGGAGATGGTGGATACACCATTGAGAGACACTGTGCCACTAGAAGAGGTTCAGCTTGAGAACGACTTGACCTATGAGGAGAAACCGGTCAAGATTCTGGAGACAGCGGAGAGGATTACCCGTACCAAGACGATTAGGTTCTGCAAGGTACAGTGGAGCCACCACACCGAAGAGGAAGCCACTTGGGAGCGTGAGGATGACATCCGAGAGGACTACCCACACCTACTTGCTAGCCGCGCCGAATCTCGAGGACGAGATTCATCTTAAGGGGGTTAGTCTTGTCACATCCCAAATTTTAGATTTGGTTCTGCATATCATTCATATCATTGCATCATACTTTTCCATGCAAAACCATCGATTGAAAAGAATCGGCGAAACGCTATTTTCAAAACCCTATTCTATTTTACTACGAGGCTCCTGCGGGAGGCTTTAGTAGGACTTGCGTTGTCCACCCCTGTAGCCTAGTGGTTTCACCCAACCCTTGACCCTAGATTGTTCCCCTCGATTTTACAAAACCATAGGAGCAAGAATTGCTCGATTCGGAGCTCGTACGGAAAAGTTGTGGCCGTTTTATTAAAAGATGGAAAGACGGGCCGATTTTCGGGCCGATTTTCCGAGTCGTTTTCTAACTGCGCGCCGTATTCGCATATGACCCCACGAGGGGGCCCCACATAAGAGGCAGCCGCCGCTGCCTCGTAAACCGCACCCCGCCCCGCCTCCCTACCCGCGAGCCGCCGCCCCGCCTCGATCGCCCCGTCCGCCTCGGGTCCCGCGATCGCCGCCGCCACCTGGTCCCGCCGCCGCCGCCCGCCACCTCGGCCTCCGAGCCCGCGCCGCTGCCCAGGTACCCCGCCGCCGCGCGCCCCTCCTCTCCTCTCTCCCTCGACGCGCCGCCCGCCGCCATCTGCCGCGCTGCGCCAGCGCCGCCTCCGAGCCGCCTCCGCCAACCACCGCCGCCTGCAGCGCCGCCCGCGCGCCCGCCTCCCGCCAGCGCCCCGCGCCGCTCCTGCCTCCGCGCGATGCGCCGCCTCCGAGCCGCCCCGCGCGCGCGCGCTCGCCCGCCGCCTCGCTGCTGCAGCCGCGCGCCGCTGCTGCAGCCGCGCGCCGCTGCTGCTGCTCGCCTCCGCGCGCGCACGTACGCGCGCTGCGCTCGCTGCCGCGCGCCCGCTCGCCCGCGTGCACGCCGCCTCGCGTCGTCGCGCGCACCGTCCGCCGTCGCTTCGCGTGCCCGCCTCGCGCGCCGTCGCCTCGCGCCGCTGCGAAGACCGTTTTGATCCATCGTGCTGACCGTCTCCCTCCGCGCAGGAAAAACGCCGTCGCCGGAACCGATCGCCGCCACCGTCCGGAACTCGCCGCCGTTCGTTTCGTCGTTCGTTCCCGGTGAGTCAGCAGCCATCGTTAGATCTCAGATCAGCGGTTCAGATCAACCGTTGACCGGTCAGCACTCAGGCGTTGACTAGTCAGACGCCCAGTCAGCGCCTAGTCAGCAGCCGCGTTGACCAGTCAACAGACACAGTTGACTGGGTAATTACTTTAATCGTTTTAGTTGGCAGATTTCGGTAGAAACTTGTAAATTGCGTAGAAATTAAACCGCTAGGCCAAAATTGCAAATAAAATATGTGTAGATTCAGTAAGTCGTGTAGAATCTTGCTGTACCTTTGGTTCAGGCTTTTGCAACAAGATTTAGTACAGTTTAATCAAATAGTTTAATGACCTTTTCGGAGTAATTAATTCGTAGAAAAATATCCGTAGCTCCAAAAATCGCGTATGATATGTCCCTGGATTCAGTGGAACGAGGGGAATCTCATCGTGAATTAAAAAGATAGGCTTATAGTAAAAACTTCTGCAGAAACTGTCTAGTGGCGTTCTGCAATGTTTTAATTACTCGGGGAGTTTTATAAATACTTTTTGAGTAATTCCAATTGGTACTGTTTCTAATCAGCGATGCCTATACTGTAGAATTTTCCCAAGATTTTACAAACAGTATACTACCGGTAGTGAATTATTTGAGTTCTAGCTCTAGTTTTGAGCATTACTTTTTGCGTAATAGTTTTCCTTGCGCTAAAACTATTTTCCATGCATGCAATCAGTAGTATTATTGAATAGGATTATGTGGTGCAGCTGTAGCACCAATTCACTTGCCTTGCATACCTTCATGCATCATATTTGTTGCATATGCTTGTAGATTGTTTGTTTATGATTGCAATTGTATCGTGTAGATTGTGACGAGTGCAACGCTTGCTCGTGTGTGGATTGTTCTTCCGACCGCTACAACCAAGGCAAGTAGATGCTACTTTGTTCATGATATTGTCCTACTATTTTCAAATCATTGTCGTGTATTTTGTAGATGCATGTGTAGGATGATACTATCGCTATGCTATGTCCTATTATGTGGTAGGACCTTCCTTGTAGATGAAACACCGTTGGTAGATGTGCTTAGCCATGCTATGTTGTACGAGGGCTGGGTTACATCATTGAAACTTGTTTCTAAAAGTATTGGTTTGTGAAAACTAAAACAACCTAATCAATGAACCTCCTGGGTGTGATGGTATTGATAAATTTTGGTGGTTTCATTGCGGAAAGGCACCCAGGTATCGAGAGAAATTGATTGACTTCTTTATTTGGTAGCTTACGTGTACAACCATGTGCCAATAATGAAATGGGCGGTTGGTTGGACTTAGTAGGTTGTGGTAACCCGAACCCGCGTATCCAGAGATGTAGAATTTTGGTAGGTTGGACCGGTGCGCGTCGGGATTGGGGTGCTACTTCCCGAACAGTCTCTTCTTGGACTTCTCCCTATCATCACCCAAAAGGAGAGTGATGGTACGAGCTAGGCTGGCCAAGTCACATGGGTAAAGTGTACTAACCTCTGCAGGGTGTATAATCTAATCGATTAACCGTGTCCCCGGTTATGGACAACTGAGTTGCTTGATATTGATCCCATGACATGTTTCTCGCTCATTCTAATTTCATAATTGTTTTAATATTGTTGGGTTAACTTAATTGGGATCTTTTCAAAGAAAATCAAAAACTGTTTATGAAAGTAGGACAAATGTATTTGCAAATGCAAGCCAGACACAGCTCCACTTACCAAATATGCATGTAGATGTTAGTAATATTGTCTCCTTTACTAGCTCTACTTGCCATACATTCCATGTATTGACCCTTCGGGGCTGCTACGTTTCATGTTGCAGGTTATTCCGATTCTGAGTAATCGATATAGGCCACGGTACTCCACTCGGCACTTGTTCACTTGTGGGCAATTTTAAGAATGGAGGATTTACTTTATTTATGTTGCTACCTGAATAATTTGAGCTGGCTTTGTGCTAAGCTTTTATTGTAATAATGGTACTCTGGATCTTTGTATTCATGATGCACGGATATTTTTCTATGTTATCTATCTTATTCTATTGTGGGCCAATGAATCGATCCAGGGATTGGCATGTCACATAGAAGCCTCGTTCTTTTCAGAACCACGGTGTTACATATCAAGAATCTCCTCATTCCAATTTCTAAGTAAAAACTTGTGGGTGAACAAGGGTGAAGGACCTCAATGTCTATTGGCGGTTCCTTGGGAAAAGTTTTGACAAAAAAAACTTAGTGATTTCAACTAATAGGAAAAACCTATTTGGAGCAAAGCAAGCCAAGCTACACTTAGCCAAATTGCATATAGTATCTAGTCCACTTAAAATTTTACAAAGGTATCACTTGCCAATACTATCCCAAAGTATTGACCCACTGTGGCTGTAACTTGTGATGTTGCAGGTTACTCTGATGAGGATTAGGTGTCATGAGTCTACAATCAACATGTTTGCCTGTGGCACATGAAGATGAAGACTTTTATTTATTTACTTATTCAAACTCTTGTATTGGGCCTGTGGCCTTGGAGTTGTAAAGACTATGTTTATCTCTGGAATGGCTGCAATAAATGACCTTTGTATCTGTGTACTTCATCTTAAACTGTGGATGCTAGCAATGATCCAGGGACTAGCATTGCAATCACAGGGATCCTTTTCCTTTATAAAGGAGGGATCTTACAGATGGTATCGGAGCACAGTGTTGCCTGTAGGATTATGACCCTAGGATTGGAAACCACTAAGAAAAAAAAATTCAGCAACTTCTACACTTGTCTAATCTTCTCGTAAACTTTTCTAATCTTCTTTCTCATCTCTATTTGTAGATGAACTCCATCAACGAAGCCGTAAGGAAAGGACCACTCATGACAATGACTTTGGAGTGTGAGACAGAATTCCCCAAGGCTCTCAAGGACCTCATGGTTGCATTAGAGATACAAGGTGCAGCTGTGTACAAAGGTTTTCCTGTGATGGATGAAGGAGTGGAATACTGGTGGGTGCAACTTCACTTGTATAAAAAAAAGGAAGACAACCACCAGGAAAAGGGATTCTGCATGTTCACCAATTCAGTGGTGCACACTACATTCTTTGAATCAGCAAGGGATGCAGCTTGGAAGACTATCAAAGAACTTGGTGATAGAGTCAAGTGCAGAATGCTCAACCTCCAAAATGATCTAAAGAAAGAGAAGGAACATACCCAAGAGTTGGAAGCTACCAATCAAACCTTAAGAGGAGACATTATAGACTTAGTGATGGAGTCATGTGAGCAAGATAGGCTGATTGCTTCTACCAACATTGTGTTAGCCAACAGATCCAATGAGATAGGATTGTAAGCGTACTTCGTTAGTTGGACCACCACTTATCACCTTATTTTCCAAATGTTGCTTTAAAATAAGATTGAACCTTGGTTGTTGTAATGGTTTCATGTATGCATGACTTGTGTGTTTTGCTTTCCAAGGATATGTATGTGATGTTTTGCCTTATGTTGTAACTTAAATTGTGTTGTTCTAACTTTTCTATCTTATAATTAGATGCCTACTGTTACCATCAGCACTGTTGAGGAGTTCCAGGTTACTCGCTTTGGTCCTCGTATTGTTGAGCTTACTAATTTGCTCAATCTTACTCTTCCTACCATCATGGTGCTTCCCCTCACCAAGTTTGAGAGGAAGGACCTCTGGGGATTCAAGGTCAACTATCCCGGACGCCAGACAGAGCCTACCACGGAGGCCATTGTCTTCAAGCTCATGCATGATGACAAGGAGAGAGGCCTTGAGGTAGTCATGCAAGATCTGATAGGACGTCTGCTAGGGAGACACTCCCGACAGGTTAGAGGTACTCACTTCCACGTCTTCGGTAGACGTGATGAGGATGGAGAGTCCATCGACTTCCAGGACGATTCGAGGGACACAGCAGAGCTGATTCGCCTGTACCTCCAGGACTTAGAGTCTCTCATTAGGCACGTGGACACTGACAGGACCAACGTCATGCTCAACAATGACGAACTCCAGATGCAGCTTCGCGAGAAAGACAAGCTCTTCGCGGAGCAAGATGAGATAGTCAAGGAGATGGAGGCGAAGTTCGAGAGCCAGGACAGGAAGTTCAAGAGTCAGGAGAAGCGAGTCCAGGATAGGAACAAGAAGATCCGGGACATGACTGAAGAACTGCAGTCCAAGGACTTCGAGCTCGAGCAGCAGCAGACGGTGATTGAGAGGCTTCGTTCCCAGAAGAGGGCCCTCAAAGCCAAGATAGAGACCTTGACCACTAGTGTCGAGGAATACAAGACCGCGATGGAGAACGCATGTCTTACCTTTGTCGAGGAGGAGATTGATGCCGAGGAGTAGATTTGGCTACTCATTTATCATTTATTATCGTACTTGTTGCTTGAGAACTTGTTATTGACCATCCGACTTGTGGATGGCTTGTTATTTGTGTGTGTTTTACTTTGCGAACTTGTTATCTTGTTGTTGAATCCTTTATCTTTGTGTTGCATGCTTGTGTTTGCTTATGTGATGTAACGTGCATAAAAGCATCTATGGGTATCTCATTCTTATCTCTATTGAACAAACCACAGATGCCTCCCCGTCGTGCAAACCCCAACCCCAACAACAACAACAACATCACTCCAGAAATGCAGCAAATGATGACCGCTCAAACTCAGCTGATGCAGATGATGACGATGTTCATCCAGAACCAAAACAACAACAATAACAACAACAACAATAACAACAACAATAACAACCCACCGGGTTTTGATATGCTTACCAGGTTCTTGAGATTGAGGCCAGCAAAGTTCTCAGGGACGACTGACCCCATGGTGGCCAATGATTGGCTACGTTCTGTGAACAAGGACTTGGTAACCGTGGGCTGTACGGATGCTGAAAAGGTCAGATTTGCAGCACATTTGCTGGAAGGACCAGCCGCCACTTAGTGGGACAACTTGTAGATCACCACTCCCATCGAAGATGTGACATGGGCTATCTTCGAGGATGGCTTTCGTACTGCTCATATCTCATCTGGAGTGATGAGTCTGAAAAAGAAGGAGTTCCATAACCTGAAGCAGCGCCACCGCAGCGTGGCCGAATATATTGAGGAGTTCAACAATCTGGCGCGATATGCACCAGATGAAGTTGACACAGATGCTAAGAGGAAAGAAAAGTTCCTCGAAGGGTTGAATGATGAGCTAAATCTGCAGTTGGCTGTGGCCTATGTTCCCACTTATCAGTCTCTCTGTGACAAGGCTGCTATTTTGGAGAACAAAATGAAGCAAGTTGAAAGCAGGAAGAGAAAGCACTCAGACAAGCACAGCTCGGGATCGTCTCACAAACGTTCCCATTATGATGACAGTGGAAGCTCAGGATCCCACAAGCATGGGAAATTCAACAAGCACCACAACCACAACCGTCATGACAACAAGCATCACCGTAGTCATGACAATGACAAGTACTAGAACCACAAGGGTGGATACAAGAGCCACCACAGTGTTAATGGAAGTGGAAGTGGAAGCCAGCCTGTCAAGAAATACATAAGTCAGGTTGAATGCTTCAAGTGCAAGAAGATGGGGCATTATGCAAATGAATGCCCAGAAAAGAAAGTTGAAGGACTCAACAAGCCCAACCCTTTTCAGAAGGGATAGGTGAACCACATCAGTGTGGAGGAGGTCTATGAGGAGCCTGATGCTGTTGCTAGTAAGTTCAGACTCAATTCTATTCCAACATTTGTTCTTTTTGATACTGGAGCATCGCATTCATTCATATCAAAAGCATTTGTTGATAGAAATGGGTTTCCAACTGAAAACATTAGGTGTCCAATAAAATTTAGTTCTCCGGGAGGATATATGATAGTAAGTCTTGGATGCCGGGATCTAGTATAGAGTTTGGAAAGCATAAATTTCCAGTGAGTCTGATAATCTTAGATTCCCAAGGACTGGACGTAATCTTGGGAATGGATTGGATGGCTAAGTATGAAGGAGTACTAGATTGTGCTAATCGTACTGTTGCACTCACAACCCCGGAAAGAAAGCGGATTAAATTCAAGTCCAACTTTGAATCAAAAGGAAGTAAGCTAAATTCTCTTAAGGGGGTTAGCATGGACAGTGTGCCAATTGTGAGTGAGTATCCGGATGTGTTTCCGGAAGAATTGCCGGGAATGCCACCGGATAGAGATGTGGAGTTTATGATAGATTTGGTACCAGGATCTGGACCAATAGCAAAGAGACCTTATAAAATGTCAGTTGATGAACTGAAAGAACTCAAGAAACAACTTGGAGAACAGTTGCAGAAAGGATTTATTCAACCAAGTTCTTCATCTTGGGGAGCCCCAGTTTTGTTCGTGGAGAAGAAAGATAGAAGTCAAAGGTTATGCATAGATTATCGTTCACTCAACGAGGTAACTATCAAGAACAAATACCCTTTGCCTAGAATCAATGACTTGTTTGATCAACTAGAAGGAGCTTGTGTGTTCTCAAAGATTGATCTCCGGTCAGGCTATTTTCAACTCAAGATAAGAGAACAAGACATACCTAAGACAACGTTCACTACAAGGTATGGATTGTATGAGTATACCGTAATGCCTTTTGGTTTGACCAATGCTCCAGCGTACTTCATGAATATGATGAACAAGGTGTTCATGGAATTCCTTGACAAGTTTGTTGTCGTCTTCATCGATGACATTTTAGTCTACTCCAAGAGCAAAGAAGAGCATGAAGGACATTTGCGTTTGATACTCGAAAAGTTAAGAGAGCATAAACTTTATGCCAAATTCAGCAAGTGTGAATTCTGGTTGAATGAAGTTGGATTTCTTGGACATGTTATGACAAAGGATGGTGTAGCAGTGGATCCTGCTAAAGTTTCAGCTGTGACTGAATGGGAATCTCCCAAGTCAGTGAAGGAAGTTTGTAGTTTCCTTGGCTTAGCAGGTTACTACAGAAGGTTCATTGAAAATTTCTCCAAGGTAGCTAAGCCTATGACGGAATAACTAAAGAAAGACAAGAAGTTTGGTTGGTCTGAAGGTTGTGAACTCAGCTTTCAGGAATTGAAGAAGAGACTTGTGACAGCACCAGTCTTGTGTCTGCCAGATTTGGAAAAAGATTTCCAAGTATATTGTGATGCATCTCATCAGGGTTTGGGTGCAGTCCTTATGCAAGAAGGAAAAGTTGTGGCGTATGCCTCGAGACAACTCAAAACTCATGAAGTGAACTATCCTACTCATGATTTAGAGTTAGCCTCTGTCGTCCATGCACTCAAAACATGGAGGCACTATCTTTTGGGAAAGCATTGTGAAGTGTTCACAGATCACAAGAGTTTGAAGTATATCTTCACCTAGAAAGAAATTAATATGAGACAAAGAAGATGGCTAGAACTTATTAAGGATTACGACTTAAGTTTGCAATACCACCCCGGTAAAGCAAATGTTGTAGCAGATGCTCTAAGTCGTAAGGTTTTTGTGAATGGCCTTACCAAAGGAGAATTGCCAGATGATTTGTGTGCCCAATTTAGAAAACTCAGATTGGAGATTGTGCCTGAAGGACATCTCATGTCTTTGGATGTTCAACCCACTTTGTTGGACAAGATCAAAGAAGCCCAGAAGATTGATAAAGAAATCGAAGAGATTAAAGAAAAGATTGGCAAAGGAAAAGCCAAAGGATTCCATGAAGACGAACATGGTACTTTATGGCATGGGAAACGTATCTGTGTTCCACAAGATCCGGAGCTTCGGAAACTGATTTTGCAAGAAGCACACAACTCACCATATTCCATTCATCCGGGTAACACCAAAATGTACATGGACATGAAGGAAAGATTTTGGTGGAATAATCTCAAGAAAGACATCGCTGAACATATTGCTTTGTGTGATGTGTGTAGTAGAGTGAAGGAGGAACATCAGAAACCAGCAGGTTTGCTTCAACCACTACCTATTCCTGATTGGAAGTGGGACAAAATTGGTATGGATTTTATTACCAGATTACCAAGGACCTGGTCAGGATACGATTCTATTTGGGTAGTAGTGGATCGCCTAACTAAAGTGGCTCATTTCATACCCGTGAAGACAACATATACAAGTGCTAAGTTGGCAAAAATCTATATGAGTAGGATTGTATGTCTACATGGAGTGCCCAAGAGTATTGTGTCTGATAGGGGAACTCAATTCACTTCCCAATTTTGGAGACAGTTACATGAGTCATTGGGAACGAGGTTGGAATTCAGCACCGCTTTTCATCCTCAAACCGATGGACAAACAGAAAGGACTAATCAGATTCTTGAAGACATGTTGAGGGCATGTGCCCTAGACTATGGAGCCAGTTGGGATGAAAGTCTGCCTTACGCAGAATTTTCTTATAACAACAGCTATCAAGCCAGCATTGAGATGGCACCATTTGAATTTCTCTACGGAAGAAAGTGTACCACCCCATTGTTATGGAATGGTGTGGGAGAAAGAAGTTTATTCGGGCCAGATCTTATCAAAGAAGCCGAAGAGAAGGTCAAGTTGGTTAAGGACAGATTGAAGATAGCACAGTCCCGGCAGAAGAGCTACGCAGATCCTAAGCGCAGAGAAGTCACCTACGAAGTTGGTGATAGAGCTTATCTTAGAGTGTCACCACTTCATGGAGTGAAGAGGTTCGGAGTCAAAGGAAAGTTGTCCCCAAGATATGTTGGACCGTTCAAGATTCTGAGTCATAAAGGAGAAGTTGCCTATGAAATTGAACTGCCAGAATCTCTGTCAGCTGTCCATAATGTGTTTCATGTGAGTCAACTTAAGAAATTTCATCCAGAAATGGAAGAAACTTCTTTGAAGGAAACTATACCTTTGGAGGAGGTTCAACTGGAAAGTGATCTCACTTATGAAGAGAAACCTATCAAGATTCTTGAGACTGCAGAAAGAGTCACACGGACTAAGACTATCAAGTTCTGCAAAGTGCAGTGGAATCATCATTCCGAAGAGGAAGCAACATGGGAAAGAGAAGATGATCTTCGGAAAGACCACCCTCACCTATTTGCTAGCCAATCCGAATCTCGAGGGCGAGATTCACCTTAAGGGGGTTAGATTTGTAACATCCCTAAAATCATGATTTCAAAGGTTGCATATCATTCATGCATGCATATAATTTTGAGATCATTTTCCAACTACTTTCAAGAAAACAGAAGCACTTAGAGCTATTATTTTATGTGAGCAAACTTAAATCAATTGACCATCCTCAATTGAGAGCATAAGTGTTTTAAACTAAGTTTTGTTGGCTTCCTTATTGTTTGGATTGAATGTGGAGTTTGGACAAAAATTCATTGAACAAATGTGGATTCAAAACCATTTTCAAAACATTTCCAAATCAAGTGCTATGTCACTGTTATTTTATTTTATTCTAAATGACCAAGCTAATTCAAAGTGACCACTTGTTTTTATGCCCAGAAGTGTGAATGTTGCACCCTACAAAATCCTAAAAAAAGTTTGAATTCAAAAAGCTTTTGAAACCATTTGAAATTCATTCCAGTAATTCAAAACAGAAAAAAGAAAAAGAGAAAGGAAATAGAAAAGGGCCAGCGCCAGGATTCTGGCCCAACTGAGAAAGCAGCCCACCAAGCCCACCCGGGTTCCCTCTCTCCCTCTCTCACTCGCAGACGCACCCAGCAAGCGACTGACGCCAGGACCCCACCCCCTCTCTGTTTCTCTCGCAGACAATTGGGCCCCGTCCACGTCACCGTCGTCTTCCCCAAATCTCGCCCGCAGACCACGTCGCCGCTGACCGTTGCTGGCGTTGATTCTGTGGCGTAATTTCCATTGATTCTGCAGGCGTTTCCTGTCGAGCCCCTGCCTACTTAAACCCCTCCCCCTCGCGGTCATTTCCCCCCACACTGCACACTCTTCTCGCCACCAGGCTGCCTCTAATTCGTATTGCACCACCGTAGTCAGAGCCAACTCCGGCGAGGTATTCCGGTAAGACCCCGTCGCCCCTTGCTGTCTAAGTTTGCCAGTACAATCTCTGCAACCATGCGCATCTCCTGACCCCTCTGGTGCATGCTAGGATCGTCCAGAGCCTCGGCAACATCGGCGACAGCACGAGTCAGACGACCCCATCAACTCCGGCAAGCCTGCCTGGTTAGTTCTGACCGCGCCTTGATCTCTCTTTGACACTCGTATGACTAGCACCACTCCGCGCATCTGACGCACTGATTATTTTGCCCTGGCATGATCTGTATCTTCGCCAACGTCGACGAGCAGCCGTACCCGACGCGTTTGCGAACTCCGGCGAGGAATCCCTGACAACTCCGCGCGCCCCTTCGCCAACCAGGGACATGTTGAGCTTCACCTCGTCACTGCGGTTCTGGTGAGCATCCTCCCCCCTCCCCGGGCGACCTAGTTCGCCGGCTCCGCCACTGACAGAGCGCTCCGCCGCTCGCCGCCGCGCTAGCGCCGCTCATCTCTGGTCAAAGCATTCAGGAACGTTAGATGTAGATCTTGCGGCTAAGATTAGAACTTAAACGAAGAGGTATGAGCGCATCTGGGCCACTAGATCTGACTTAAATCCTACGGCTCACAGAGATCGATCCGCCTGAACCGGTACGGGCCAATTAGAAACAGACGCGTGGCTAGGTTTAGATTTAAAACTGAATTTTGAATCTGATTGTTATTCAAATTTGATTTGGCTATAACTTTTGATCCCCACGTTAGAATTTGACAAATTTTATACCGTTGGAATCAGGAGAGCAAGCTCTTTCTAAATATGCAATGTGTTTAATGTTTAGCTTCTGTTAAAAAGGTTTTATTTGCAGAAACTTGTGTAGGACTAATTAGAGTTTATGAAATGTTTAGGAAATAATTTAGGGTATGAATATTGGTTGTTTGACAAGTTTTTAACTTGTTAGTGATTCAGTACTGTTTACTTGCTTGGTTGAATTTTAAAAATCATCATTTACCATCTTGCATGCATATATTTTTGATTGTATATGATTTGTGTGTAATTTGTTGCTACCAATCTTTGAGTAAATTTTGGTGCTAGTGATTGTGATTGTGAGGAGTGCTACTATCCCAACTACCAAGGCAAGTGGTACTTCATGAATATTATCATTCCTATGTTTTCAATTAAGCATTAGAAATATTTTGTTAGACTTGCATGCTATATTTTGCTTATATGCCATGTTGGGAAATCCTAGTAGTTGTAGAAATGCTAGGAAATTTCTAAGTTAAGTTACTATCTATGCCATGATTAGCCTAGCTAGTAGCAACGAAGGGTTGGTGAAGTATATACATGCTATGATGAAAATATTCCTAAGTCCTTTGGACTTGTGTTTTACCTAATAAAACAACTAAGTTAATGAAACACCTGGGTGGAATGGAAGGTTTGGTTTATGTTGAGTGGTTACACAAGGCCCATTTCTATGGTTTACCTTGTGTATCTCACTTGTGGTAAGCCACCCAGGAACAAAGAGATTTTAGAGGCCAAGTGTTGAGAATCTTCTAGTGCAGCCACTTGGCAATATGGGCTCTGCCTGGATCACATAAGTTGCTAGAACTTAGCCATTTGGACAGTTGGTGGTAGTGGGAATAATAGGTTGGAGCGCGTCCATTTGGTCTAAGGGAAGGCTTCTGAAAGATCCTGTCTTGGTGAAACCAAGTCTGGTGGGGAAAGTGCACAACCTCTGCAGATGGAAAAATCTAAGTACTTAGCCAAGTCCATGGTAATGGACAACTTGAGCATCAAGACATGGAATCTATCAAGAATCTACTCATCCCAATTTCTAAGTAAAAACTTGTGGGTGAACAAGGGTGAAGGACCTCAATGTCTATTGGTGGTTCCTTGGGAAAAGTTTTGACAAAGAAAAACTTAGTGATTTCAACTAATAGGAAAAACCTATTTGGAGCAAAGCAAGCCAAGCTACACTTAGCCAAATTGCATATAGTATCTAGTCCACTTAAAATTTTACAAATGTATCACTTGCCAATACTATCCCAAAGTATTGACCCACTGTGGCTGTAACTTGTGATGTTGCAGGTTACTCTGATGAGGATTAGGTGTCATGAGTCTACACTTAACATGTTTGCCTGTGGCACATGAAGATGAAGACTTTTATTTATTTACTTATTCAAACTCTTGTATTAGGCCTATGGCCTTGGAGTTGTAAAGACTATGTTTATCTCTGGAATGGCTGTAATAAATGACCTTTGTATCTGTGTACTTCATCTTAAACTGTGGATGCTAGCAAAGATCCAGGGACTAGCATTGCAATCACAGGGATCCTTTTCCTTTATAAAGGAGGGATCTTACATAACAGCTCCTGCCGACGCCTCTTCTAAGGCTAAGAAGGTCGTCGTCACCAAACCTCCCTCATCTCAGAAAGGACTTGCCAGCTCTTCTCAACCTACGATTGCTAATGCGCTCCGCAAGGGGGTTTCCTCTGCTAAGACCATTGTCACCTAGGCCGCTGATACTCATCTCACTCTCCACAAGAGTCCCGCGGCGGCGGTGGTTACACAACGCGTCCGAGGTAAAGTCCTAACTCGTACTGAGAGTGGGAACAACCTCGGCTCCTTGGTTGAGTATGCCAATAATTGGAACGCTGCTGATCAGCTCGAGGGCAATCCAAGCAGTCAGTCATTTCAACTCTCCAACATCAGCAGTCGCTTGCATATGGCTGCCAAGATCGTGCTTGACAGTGATAAGATGAATGAGGTAATTGTTTTTATTGACATTTGACTAGATATTATATATACTCTAGTCCCCTAAGCTTGCAACCGAATAACTTGTTATTCGTCTGGAAGCTTTATTAGTTTTTTCCTGATTCGGATCCGTCTTAGTGTTCGAATATCAGGTCACCTAGATGTGAGTTAGGCTTTGCTTGATTCTGATCTGTCTTAGTGTTCGAATATCCAGCCACCTAGATCCGAGTTAAGCTTTGCTTGATTTGGATCTGTCTTAGCTTCGAATATCCAGCCACCTAGATCTGAGTTAAGCTTTGCTTGATTCGGATCTGTTTTAGCTTCGAATATCCAGCCACCTAGATCCGAGTTAAGCTTTGCTTGATTCGGATCTGTTTTAGCTTCGAATATCCAGCCACCTAGATCCGAGTTAAGCTTTGCTTGATTCGGATCTGTCTTAGCTACGAATATCCAGCCACCTAGATACGAGTTAAGCTTTTGCTTGATTCGGATCTGTCTTAGCTACGAATATCTCATTGCAATTTATTTTGTCGCTTAGGTTGCTCATGATCGGCGGACCGCCGAATTCCAAAGGCTGCTTTTCGCACACAAGAAATTGCAAGAGAAGTATGAGAAAGTTGTTCCAGTGGTGAAGAAAGCTGGTAGTTTAACAAACTTTTGTATTTTCCCTAAAGCTCTTAATATTTTCGACTTGAGGTGTTAGCTCATTTTGCTGGTAAACAGGTAATATCAACAATCTTAATATCCATCTTGAGAAGAAAGTCAAGGCCCTGGAAGGTTAGTTATCCTTTCTCTTTACTGATTCCCGTTCGAGATTTATCCCGGGTTTCTTATAACCTTCCGGCTTTGGTATAGCTGAGTTACAAACTCTTGCAGCGTCACATCAAGAATGCATACCCATGACTGATATGATGCTGCATTTTTTAGAACAAGCCGCTACTCATTCGGCGCAGCTGAAAGAGAAAGATGATGAGATAATTCGCTTGCGCGCTGAGGTGGAGTCCCTCAAGCTTTCTCAGAAATCTGAGTTAGAGAAAGTTGATCAGGAATTCTCCGAAGAGAAGAATCGGCTAAGTCTGCAATTGCAGAAGGATAAAGAACTCCTCGAGGCTGCCGAACTTAAGACACAGACGATGAGCGAGGAAATCACTCACTCTGAGAAGACCAAGGTTGATTGGGCTCAAGATCTTCAGAAAATGCTGAGCTATATTCACCATAAGTCTCTGACCGTGGCCGAGTTGTCTTCTTCTCTTTCTTACTTTTGACTGATATACTTTTATTTTGCGTAGACCATTTTCCGGAAGCTAAGCCCGTGAGCTCTAGAGCGGTGATTAATGCTCGCGTGCACCGAGGTGTCCCCGCAGATGCGAACCCGGAATACTCGATGGAAGACTTCTTGGTTGCCGTTGGCGCTGCCGTTGGTCCGATGAAGATTATGGGCAGGGATTTGGTGCAGGAAGCCATTCGGGCCTACCATGTTCTCTGGCCGAATACTTCTGGAACTCCTGATATTGATGAGATCAAGATATTGGTGGAAAGATTAATGGCATCCCAGAACCAATTAAATCTCTGGAGGGAATCCGCTGGACGGGCTAGTGCTGATATGGCGCTCACAGTCATTATGTCTTGGTACGAGGATATTTCGCTCGATACCTTGATAAACTTGCACACTAGCTCCCGTTGGGTTGAGGATCCAGAATTCGTCGGTCGCCGACAAGCTCGTGCCTTCCAGCTTGTTGAGTATGCTGATGTGCATAACTGGATTGAAGGGCCGAGTTTTCTTTCCAACCCAGCGGATGACGTCGAAGTCGAAGATGCCTCTGATAATAGTTCGGCCGATCAGGATGAGGGTGAGGGCGACTCGGACAACTCTGGTGATTCCAGCGCCATCTTGGATGGGGAGGGCGATGCGCGATCATCCTCCAAAGGGACTGGGCACTCTCAAGCTCAACCTAACATTTCTCAACAGCCCCGGGCTTCCCCCGAAGTTGCTATTGGTTCTGTGGAGGGCGAAGTAACTTCGGCCGAGGTGCCGTCTACCTTGGAGCACCTAGTGCCTGACCAAGTCGCTGCCCCTTAGGTTCAAAAAACTTTAAGTTATTTCTTATCCCCGGTATGTCGGGCGTGTGATGTGTGTGAAACAATTGTCCGACTTTCTGTGTGGTATGAACCTCTTTTGCCTTTTTCTGCTGAGGCACGTATGATGGTGATCGTTATTAGTCTGTCTAAACAGAGCTTGTTGGTTTAAATCTTTGCTTTGGTGGCCTTCAATCTCATAAGTTCGGATTGTGTGTTTTCATTTGACCCACCTTAGTTCGGCGTTTAATATTGCCTGGCCTTTATAAATTCGACGGCTCAACCATTATGTTCTTGATCTCTATCCGAGCTATAAATCTCGAAGCCCATATTTGGGGAAAGCGAAATAATATCGTTCAAGGTAGCTTTTGACCTATCGTTCGGGGTGCCGAAGTTTAATACCCATTTTTGTAACAGGTGACCATCATGGGGAAATTCCTAGTCAGTGCGCTAGAAATCGAGGTTTTAATGCCTAATTCGAGATAAGGGATAATATGTTATAGTCCCCGAGTTCCCTGCTCGAGGTCCTGAAACTTAACACATAATTCAGGAATAAAAAATAACGTTGGGCAGTCCCCGTGTCACTGCTCAAAGTGCATAACTCAAAGTGCCGAGGTTTAGTACATAACCAAAAAATGAGAAATAACATAGGGCAGTCCCTGATTCACTGCTCAAGGTGCCGAGGTTTAATACATAACCCAAAATGAGAAATAACATAAGTCACTGCTCAAGGTGCCGAGGTTTAATACATAACCCAAAATGAGAAATAACATAGGGCAGTCCCCGAGTCACTGCTCAAGGTGCCGAGGTTTAATACATAGTCGATACTTTGACCTAAAGCGTCACATTACAACGTATCATAGATGACTCCTACGAGTAAAATGGACGAAGTAAAGCTATGTTCCATGGTCTTTTCGATTCTTCGCCGGCTTTGTTTGCCTTGTTCTTTTCTGGTGACTGAGCATCAATTAGGTAATATGCATCATTATGCAATGCTTTGCTCACGATGAATGGTCCCTCCCATGGGGGCGATAGTTTGTGCATGCCGGCTGTGCGTTGCACTAGCCGAAGAACCAAATCTCCTTCTTTAAACACTCTTGGATTGACTTTCTTGCTGTGATATCGTCGTAAGTCTTGCTGATAAATAGCTGATCTTGATAGTGCCAACTCCCTGGCTTCTTCTAGCAGATCGACATCATCTTGCCGAGCTACCTCATTTACCTCAGCGGTTGTATACTGGGTAACTCTTGGCGAGTCATGTATTATGTCGGCTGGAAGCACGGCTTCTGCTCCATATACCAGAAAAAATGGGGTATACCCTGTTGACCTGTTTCGGGTAGTTCTGAGGCTCCATAGTACTGCTGGTAGTTCCTCGATCCAACATCCTGCCGACCTTTGCAGTGGTTCGACGAGTCGGGGTTTTATTCTGGACAATACTAGTCCATTAGATCTTTATACTTGCCCATTAGATGCTGGGTGAGCCACCGAGGCGACATCTAGTCTTATGTGTTTTTCTTGACAGAATCTAGCAAAGGCCCCTTCAGCAAAGTTTGTGCCATTGTCTGTAATAACACTGTGTGGGTAACCATATCTCAAGATAATATCTTTGAGGAATTTTACTGTTGTGGGTCCATCACATTTTTTTATTGGTTTCACTTCAATCCACTTCGTGAATTTGTCGACCATGACTAAAATGTGGGTCATCCCGCCCCGGGCCGGCTTGAATGGTCCCACCATATCTAAGCACCATACAGAAAACGGCCAAGTAATTTGTATCGTTTTTAACTCGGACGATGGCATATGTATCTTGCTGGCATATCTCTGGCAACCATTACATTTTTCCACCAATTCTTTGACCTCTTTCAACGCTGTTGGCCAATAAAATCCATGCCTGAATGCTTTGGCCACTAAAGCTCTGGACGAGGCGTGATGCCCGCATTCTCCTTGATGTATATCTAGGAGAATCTCCTGGCCTTCCGCCGAATCCACACATCTTTGCAGCACGCTTGTGATGCTCCTTTTATACAGCTCATTGTTTATGATTGTATAAGCTTTAGCTCTTCTCACTGTCTGTCTAGCCAGTACCTCGTTATTCGGCAAAGTCGCATCCTTAAGGAAGGAAAATATGGGTTGCGCCCATGTTGGCATGATTTTCTCTGGGATAATCTCACTGTCTATTTCCATATTTTCCGCCGACATAACCACCTCAGATTTTTCCATATCCATCCGTGCATCGGCCGGGTTCACTTTCGGAAACTCCGGGTTACATTCTTTGTCAACTTCCATCGGCATACTATCTTCTCTTGATTTCGCCGGAATAAAGATGGATTCGGACTCTGGTGATGGTGTTATTGATGGTTTTCTCAGGTGCTCTAGGGCGATACCCGGGGGAATTGATTGCCTGGTTGATCCGAGTTTTAACAGCGTGTCTGCAACGTCATTTTCTGCCCGAGGTATATGATAAAATTCACATCCATCGAAGTATCCACTGAGTTTTTGCACATGGAATCTATATAAGGCCATATTGGCATCTAGCGCATCCGAATTGCCTGATACTTGTTGTACTACTAGATCTGAATCTCCGTAGCATAAGATCCGGCGTATCCCAATCTCCTTTGCCACCTTCAATCCATGGATGAGTGCTTCGTACTCGGCTACATTGTTTGATGCGGCAAAATGTATTTGCAGCACATATTTCAGCTGATCTCTTTTTGGCGAGGTTAACACTATCCCTGCCCCCAAGCCATTCCTCAGTTTGGAACCGTTGAAGTGCATTGTCCAATAATTCGGATCTGGTAATGGTGGTTCATATTGCACCTCGGCCCAATCCACAAAGAAGTCGGCCACAACCTGAGATTTGATTGCATCTCGCCTATCGAATTGCGGAGCATAAGGTGACAATTCAATTGCCCATTTTTCTATTCGGCCGCTTGCATCTTTGTTGCTCAATATGTCGGCTATGGGCGCTTCACAGATCACTTTGATTGGGTGATCTTCGAAGTAATGTTTAAGTTTCTTTGCCTACATGTATACTCCATATTCCATCTTCTGATAATGTGGGTAATTTTGTTTTGAGGCTGATAGTACCTCGCTTAGGTAATGTACCGGCGTTTGTACTGATTTATCATCTTCAACTCGTTCCACAATGATCACCGCACTTACCACTCTATTTGTGGCGGCTATGTAAAGTAACATAGGCTCTTTTGACAATGGAGAGGCCAGGATTGGTGCTGTGACCAACATCTTCTTCAGTTCATGAAATGCATTATCTGCTTGTGGTGTCCAAATGAACTTATCAGATTTTTTCATCAGTTGATATAGTGGTAGTGCCTTCTCTCCCAGCCGACATACAAATCGGCTAAGCAAGGCTAGGCAACCCGTGAACTTCTGTACGTCATTTAGACATCTTGGCAGTTCCATCCTTTCTACCGCTCTTATCTTAGTTGGGTTGGACTCTATACCTCGGCTAGATACGATAAAACCGAGTAGTTTTCCAGCTGGTAC
Organism: Avena sativa; assembly: GCA_916181665.1. Taxonomy (NCBI): domain Eukaryota; kingdom Viridiplantae; phylum Streptophyta; class Magnoliopsida; order Poales; family Poaceae; genus Avena; species Avena sativa. Next base: position 365,970,052 of record OV702283.1, on the reverse strand, counting down.
ACCGAAGGTGCATTTTTCCGGGTTAAGCTTCATTCGGAACCTTCTTAAGTTCGCGAATGTCTGCCGAATATCATCGAGTAGCATTTTGCTCTCTTTGGTTTTGATAACCACATCATCTACATATACTTGTACATTTTTTCCTATCTGGTCATGTAGACATTTTTGTAGGGTTCGCAGCATAGAAAACAAAAAAATTCCTACGATGGGAACAACTATGTACCAAGATCTATCCACTAGATACAAACAATGGGCGGATGTATATCCGTAGAGAACATACCCTTGAAGACCGACAAAGCTTAACGAGTCCAAACTCGTGGTTGATGTAGACGATCTCTTGCCGATCTCAAGATCGAGAGGAACTCCTAGTGCCGCAAAACAGCAGCGCATCCGTGCTCGCACACACGTTCGAGGCACCGAGCAACCTCCGCCTCCTCTCTCCAGCGATGCAGCGGAAGCACAACTCTTTCTTGCCGAATAGCCACCGGGAACATGTATCTCACTAGTCCGAGACCATGGGGGATAAATTCTAGAGGGGGAGAGAGATCCTTCACGAGGAGGTGTGAGTGAGAGAGAGGGAGGGGGGCTCCTTTTATAGGGAGAGGGGGGGCACCCAAGGGGCCATGCGCCCAGCCATGGGGCTGCCCCCACCTCTTCCACATTCAAGTGGGTGGACACTCCACTCACTCAAATGCCTTTCAATTCCCTCCACTCAAAAACCCACTCAAAATTCCATTAAATTTCCACCAAATTTAATGCAAACTCTCATTAAATAAAACTCCTTTTATTTATTCAGAATTTTGTCAATTACTTTGATGACAAACATTCACATATAACCCCTTGCTAGTATTTCATTTCACATGCAGAAACACTTTCTGCAATTTCACCCGAAAACCCGTTTCGGTATCTAGTGAAATAAATTCCTGCGCTTGTTATTCTTTTCGGCATGAAACTTTTGCTCCAAATGGATGTCGGTGTCTCTTAAGTGTGTCACCCTACGGTTCGTGAATAATGCGGACATGATCGAGACCCCTCTCGGATCAATAATCAGAAGCGGGATCTGGAGACCCATACTGACTCCCACACATTCAACGATGACTTTCTTGTGATCGTCGGAACCTTTTACGCTAGTATCTTAATCCTTTTGTTTCGTGATATATTACATGTCCGAGATTCGATCATCGGTATCTCCATACCTAGTTTGATCTTGTTACTGACATGTACTCTTTTCTTGTTCCCGTGATATAACATTCTAGTGATCAAATCACTTGCTTGCAAGCTAATCAATGTGATATCACCGAGAGGGCCCATAGTATATCTATCCGTCATCGGGATGAACAAATTCCACTCTCGATCCATGGGCCTCAACATAACACTTTATTAGTTCTGAATCCATCTTTATAATCACCCAGTTACGGTGTGACGTTTGATGTTATCAAGAAACTCTTCCAGTGTTAGTGATTGACATGATCTCATGGTCTAAGGATTAGGATCACTTCGTAAGTTGATATAGCAATATAAACTCAATGACTTTGATCATAATGCTATACTTCGGATGAATGTTCATCACATCATTACACTAATGTTGTGACCTCGTTATTAACAACATCCAATGTCCATGATCAGGAAACTTTGATCATCTTGTTAATCAACGAGCTAGTTTATAAGAGAGGCATAACTAGGAAATTCCTTTTTGTTTATTAAACACACATGTATTAACGTTTCCGTATTAATACAATTATAGCATGCAAAATAAACATTTATCATAAATAAGGAATACGATAATAACCACTTTATTATTGCCTCTCGGGCATATTCCCTTCAATTTTTGCATACATATCTGGTACATTGCCCCTGCGTTACGCAGGATGAATGGCATGGTGCGATAGCAATAAGCCCCGTACGGGGTAATAAACGCAGTCTTTATTTGATCAGCCGGATTTAACAGTATCTGGTGAAACCAGAATACGCGTCTACAAATGATAACAGCTCACAACCAGCGGTCGAATCAATGACTTGGTCTATTCTAGGTAAAGGAAAAGGATCTTTGGGACACGCCTTGTTCAGGTTTGTGTAATCAATACACATTCGCCATACGACGGCTACATTTGGATCATCCGTTTTCTTTTCCACTAACACCGGGTTTGATAGCCAATCCGGATAAAGCACTTCCATGATGAACCCGGCCGCAAGGAGCCGAGCTATCTCATCCCCTATTATTTTTCTCCTGTCTTCGGCGAAGCGGCGGAGAGGTTGCTTCACCGGCCTTGCTCCTGGCCTTACATGCAGAGAGTGCTCAACCAACTCCCTCGGCACACCTTGCAGGTCTTGAGTTGACCATGCAAAGATGTCCCGATTCTCACGGAGGAAGTTGGTGAGCTCGCCTTCCTATTTGGCATCTAGGCCGGCACCAATAGTGATGGTGCGTTCTGGGAACTGCTCATCTATCTAGACTTTTTTCGTTTCTTTAGTCGGCTGGAAAGAAACGCTTCCATGTGGGTTGGCCAATGCCGGCATATTCAGTTGCGCCGACTGAGCGAGAGCCGCTACCTCTTGAATCCTTCTTTTTTTCTCTTGCGATTACCAATGACTCGGCCAGGTTTGATCCGGCCGAGGCACATTCCATCGACTTCCTGTAATCTCCTGCTACTGTTATCACCCCTTGTGGTCCGGGTAGCTTCATTTTCAAGTAAGTTATGTGGCAGCTGCTCATGAATTTGGCCAATGCTGGCCGCCCGAGTAAAGCATGATAGCAACTCTCTAGATCCACCACCTCAAACTCCAAATTTTCTGCTATGCAGTTATCCCTTGTGCCGAATAACACATCTACTCGAACCTTTCCAATGGGTTCGCACAAAAGTCCCGGCACTATTCCATGGAACGTGGTTCTCGTGGATTGCAGCATATTCTGTGATATTCCAAGTTTATGCATTGTATCCTTGTACATGATATTGATACTGCTCCCATTGTCAATGAGTACTTTTGAAAATTTCACATTAATGCTCGGTCCGACAAATGTCGGATCTAGTACGAGTGCGTACGACCCCGGATTCGGCATTATTTTGGGATGATCCTTTATGCTCCAAGTTACTTCTTGATATGACCAAGGCACATATCTTGGTACTGCTGGCATAACTGCATTCACTTCCATATGTCGGCGCTGTACACTTTGCCTGTCTTGCTGTTCTGTTGTGAACACGCATGATTGATGATGTTCCCTGTAATCATTGCATCCATTCTTTCCGGGGTTTGTCCTTCCATCCTGACCCTGATTTATCACTTGATGCACTGCATCTATCCGGTCCGAGTTATCATACCTCGGGGGAGGAGGGGGTAACATTAGCTGTTGTGCATTTGCCCAGTCAACTGCGGCTGCTGGTGCTGATGTGCCTGATGGGTAGGTGTCTGCATGCCCGCCGGGTTCCCCATTGCATTTTTCATCCAGGCGCATTGCCGAGTTGTATGATTGGCCGGCTTGGCCGGGTTTGGAGTGTGAAACTTACACGGTTGATCCAACATGGACTCAAACGTGTACTTCGGCCTTTCCTGCCATTGCTTCTTCTGTTCTGGTGTCCACTGTATCTTCCCTTCATTCCTTGGTGTCCATTGTTGAGGACCATTCTTCTGCCGCTGACTATTTCCATGATTCGGCTGATCTTGCACTACTGCTGGCACCTGATTGGAGGCATATCTGTAATCCGGTCTTTCCTCTCTTCTTCTACCTCTGAACTCAATGCGCCTCGATGATCTGGCCGCATCTCTTGCATATTGATCTTGATGCTCCCGATGGTCTGCCGACATCAGCTCTGGTTGTGTTGGATCTCCCAATGCATACGAATCCGCTATCCTGATGGTTTCTGCCAAGGTGGTTGGCATATCTCTTTGCAGTCGCTGCCACAAGACACTGGCATAACGACATCCTTGAGCGAACCAAGCTATGGCTTGTGATTCTATAACTCCCTCGCATGAATTCCTGAGGTTACACCACCGAGTCAAGAATTCTCTGTCTGTCTCATTCGGCCTTTGCTTGCACATTGCAAGCTGCTGTGGCCTATTTGGTCTCTTGTACGTGCTGGTAAAGTTGCTGACAAACATCTCTTCAAAATCTAGCCAGCAGTTGATACTGCCCGCTGGCAGATTATTCAACCACACTCTGGCCGTTCCTTCCAGCATTTGCGGGACATATCTTACTGTCCATCGCAAGTTTCCGCCAGCTATTTTTACCGCAGTGGCATAGTCAATTAACCAGTCTTGTGGTTTGGTGCTCCCATTGTATGTTTTCGTGCCCCTCGCCAGCTGAAAATTCGGCACAGGCGGCTCGCCCATGATCCGGGGTCCGAAACATGCCGGACCCGGCGGACCTTGCTCCTCTAACAACTCGGATCGGTATAACCTGTCCAGTTTTGATCTTGCGTCATTCGACGACAAGTTTCTGTAAATGATTCTTTCCTGTATTCCATAATTGTTATTCCCACCGTGCCCTGCATACTCCATATCTGAGTAACCATCATTGTACCTCTCATTTGCCTGATTATGGTGAGCCGGTCTCGCTTCTCGTTCTTGCCGAGGTTCATTCCTCGGCTGAGGATTAGGCGGTAGGTCTCTCCTCCTTTCCGACGGGTCATTGTTCTCATGATTTCCTCTTCCGGGGTCTCCATTACCTCGGCTTCCATTGCCTTTGTTGGCACGGCCGAGATTTCTTTCGCCACTGTTACCTCGGCTCCCGTTGCCTCTGTTTTCATTTGCTTTTCCGGCTACTGCCGGATCATACAGAACAATTTGCTTATTTCTTTTTCCCGAAGTTACTGCTCTGTCTTTTTGTGCATTGTTTCTGGGTGAGGATGCTGCTGCCACAGATAGAGCGGGTGCTGCACTAGCCGAATGAACCATACATGAGGTGCCAGGCCTTGCCGAGTCTTCCCTAAGCATTTCTTCATTCTACTGGTTCGCAATGCGCACCAGCTCATTCACTCTTTCTTGCTGTTTCTGCCGGGCTTCGCCGGTCAGTCCTTCTAACTCTAGTGCAGCGGCATTTGACGCCCTTAGGTTATTTGCCGGGGTGCTATACCTCGGCAAGCCTAAATCGACCGAATCTGCCTTATGAGTCTCATGCTCTTTATTGATATCATCCATGAGGTTCTTCCCTCTCAATCTTAATTCATCAACCCGCTCGGGGGCGACATCCAGCTTATTTGCCGTAGCATATTCTCGCAGGGTCCTGTTTAAGGACTCCTGCAATGCCGACACCTTTTTTGCCTCTACCAGTACTTTTTGCCTGGTTTCTTCTAATTCTGCCTGAGCATTAGCCGGATCAAGTATTGGCGCTACAGGCGTAGTCAGATTATCTATAGTTGCCTGGAGAATATTTTCTGGTCTTTCCAGAGGTGGCCATCTTACCCTTGGTGCCTTCGGGGTCGTCTCCTGCACCTCGGCTGGGTTGGCTGCCGAAGGATCTACCTCGGTGGGCGGTGGAGCTTCCTGCTTTGTGGTCACCTGTACTGCCGTCATCGGATCCTTGCTTGATCCGGCGCCTGCTGCTCCCGCCTGCACCCCGGCTGCGACCATCACCTAGACGCTGCCGACGGGGCGTTCTCCACGCAGATCGTTTGCGGCGCTAAGGGGGGGCTCTCCTGCAACAATAACTTGGTGAGGATAAACGCCGGAGGTGTCGACGCCGACGTAGATCTGGTGCATGCCCAAGTTGATGAAGACGCCATTGCGCGGAGGAGTTTTTCCCCTGAAGCTGCCTGCGTTATCGCTGACATAGTCACAGAGACCAAATCTCCGGACTAAGCCAGAGACAACGCACTCTCCAGTGTGGATGAAGTTTCCCGTCCGGATCATGACTCCAGCTAGCACCGCTGCTGGCCCCACGGTGGGCGCCAACTGTCGTGGTGGTGGCACGGCAGATGCCATGGGTAGGCTAAAGTACGGGGCCAATGGATGCTAGAGGGATCTGGGGAGGGAAGATGTAGTTATTTCTACACGCGAATGACTAACATACAGATCTTTATTTCTCCTCTCTTGGACTACAAGTGCTCCTTGAGCTGTATACAGGAAGAGAAGATGAACTTTACTAGCCTAACAGTGTAGAATGAGCCCATCCCCCCTCAAGGGTCCAAGCTTCCCCTTATAAAGGGGTGCCTTGGCTACTCTAGGGCTGACGTGGCAAGCATATTCGAGGAATATTCTTGTCCCAATATAGTAACTCGGCGGCCTCCTTTCCGTGTCCCCCTTCTAATGACGGCAAGGTTTCAGAGAACCCCACCTGCACGCCTCGGGCTCCAGGACTGTCACCTCCGTGACCTCCTTCTGCCATTCTGCTGCTCTGCGCCTTGTCCTTTGCGCTTGGCTCCGTTCAGATTCTTCCTAGCCCGTGACTAGGGTTTGACTTATAGGCACCTCCTTCTCTTGCAAGCTTCATGTCATTCGGCCCTGTCTCGCTTAACTCGGCTTGGCCCTCACCTGCATTTAGGTTATTCGGACTTACCCGGCCGACTTAAACCGTACGTAGGCCGGATAACGTTCAGCCCTTCTCATAGGTGTCATGCTCGTGCTTACCTCGGCCAACCTTTACATGATTCGGCCGATTTAGACATTAACTCGGAATATGACAGGGGAAACTCCTTTCGTCTTTCCACGTCATGACCCTATCTCGGGTCGTCTCCCCAACACAAACAACACAAACATGATAGAATCATAAAGACAAAACCGTTAATCAAACCAACATAATAATCTCAATATCCATCGGATCCCCGCAAACACAACATGCATGATTACAAATAGATTAGATCTTGATCATGAACGAAGCTCACAAGACCTATACATGAAAGCACAAAGGAGGAGATACAACCATCTAGCTACTACATGGACCCATAGTCCAAGGTGGAACTACTCACGCATCATACCGGAGAGAAGGCCTCCGGGATAATCTCCCCTACGGCAGGGTGCCGGGAAGAACTTCAGATCCTCCTGATCTAGGGACGAAGGTGGCGGCGGCTACAGAGGGTTTCGTGGAATATTGATCGGGTGCTTAGGGTTTCTGCATCAGGGGCTTCTTATAGGCAAAGGGGGAGGCCGAGGAGGCGGCCAGGGCCTCCACACCCTGCCTAGGCGTGGGGCAGGGCCCATCTGCGCCTAGGGGGGGGGGGGTCTGGGCGCCCTGGCCCGCTTCTCCGTCTCCCTTATGGACTTCTTGTTCCCCATGGAAAGTTATTGACTTTGGCTTTTGTCCCGTATAATTCCAAGAATATTTCATCACTAGCTTTTCTGGAACCAAAAACAACAGAAAACAGGCAACTAGCACTATGGCAACTTGTTAATAGGTTAGTACGAGAAAACATGTAAAAAGCACCTCAAAGTGTAGACAAAGCAAAGCAAAGTTGATACTAAACAAGCATGGAGCATAAAAAATTATAGATACGTTTCCGACGTATCAGTGCTCGCAATGAGAACTTGCATAACATCTTTTGTCCTGCCAGCCCATTGCAGCGGGGCCTCAAGAGAACTACTGGCAATTAAGGTGCTCCTTTTAATAGAGCACTGGAGCAAAGCATTAACACTCCGTGAACACTAATACGTCGGAAACGTATCTATAATTTTTTATGTTCCATACTTGTTTAGTATCTACTTTGCTTTGCTTTGTCTACACTTTGAGGTGTTTTTATATATTTTCTGGAACTAACCTATTAAAAGGTTTCCACAGTGCCAGTTGCCCGTTTTCTTCTATTTTGGGTTATCTAAGGAGAGCACCTCTAGTGAACTACGGACCCCGGTCCAATCTTTACCATTGATACATCTTCCACTGTTACTTGTTTACTTGTTGCAAACCACTATCACTTTCCATACCATACGTTTAATCCTTTTTTTACAACAAACCAGTGAGCTTGACAACCTCACTGATTCGTTGGGGCAAAGTCTTGAGTTTGTGTTGTGTAGGTTTCCACGTTGCTTGCAACACCTGTGTGACATTTCCTTCCTCCTACTGGTTCGATAACCTCGGTTTCTTATTGAGGGAAAACTTGCTGCTATGATGCTTCACACCTTGCTCTTGGGGTTCCCAATAGGCTCCACGTTAGCCATCAACTTCTCTAGCACCGTTGCCGGGGAGGCTAAAGACGTCTTCACAAGGGGAGTCCTCCACTTCCTTTCTCTTTACTTTGTTTTTAGTTTGCTTAGTTTATTTTGCTTGGTTTTGTTTGCCTCTTTTCAAAAACTCCAAAAAATTTAGTTTAGTTTGGTTTGCTTTCTTTATTCAAAACACAAAAAAATTAGTTCATGCTCTAGCTGCTGCTGTTTTTGGCTTGCCCACCTTTTCCAAAATGAACTCTGTTGAGAACACCAAGTTGTGTGACTTCACTAGAACCAACAACAATGAGTTCCTTAGCACTCCTATTGCTCCACCTGCTCCTGATGCTACCTTTTATGAAATTAAGCCTTCTTTGTTGAATCTTGTGATGAGAGAGCAATTTTCTGGTGCTAGTTCTAATGATGCTGCTGCCCATCTCAATAAATTTGTTGAACTTTGTGAGATGCAGAAGTATAAGGATGTATATGGAGATATTATTAAGATCAAGTTTTTCCCTTTCTCCTTGAGAGTAAAAGCCAAAGAATGGTTGCTATCCTTTCCTAGAAATAGTATTGATTCTTGGACTAAGTGTAAAGATGCTTTTATTGGAAAGTACTACCCTCATGCTAAGATTATATCTATGAGAAGTGACATTATGAAATTTAAAAAACTTGATAATGAACATGTTGCTCAAGCTTGGGAAAGAATGAAATCTTTGGTTAAGAATTGTCCCACTCATGGACTCACTGCTTGGATGATTATCCAGACTTTTTATGCAGGTTTGAACTTCTCCTCAAGAAACCTGTTGGATTCAGCTGCTGGAGGTACCTTTATGGGCCTCACTTTGGGTGCTGCAACAAAGCTCCTTGAAAATATGATGGTTAACTACTCTGAATGGCACACTGAGAGAGCTCCACATGGTAAGAAGGTAAATTCTGTTGAAGAAACCTCCTCTTTGAGTGATAAGATTGATGTTATTATGGCTATGCTTGTTAATGGGAAAGCTCCTATAGATCCTAATAGTGTTCCCTTAGCCTCTTTGGTTGCTCAAGAAGAGCAAGTTGATGTGAACTTCATAAGAAACAACAATTTCAACAACAATGCCTATAGGAATAATTTTGGTGGTAACAACAATTATAGGCCCTATCCTCCTAATAATGGCAAGTCCTATGGAAACTCCTACAACAATGTTAGAAGTGCCCCCTCTGAACTTGAAGTCATGCTCAAAGAATTTATTAGTAAACAAACCACTTTCAACAAGACTATAGGGGAAAAACTTTTAACTATTGAGAAAAACATATCCTCTTTGTCTGAAGCTCGATCCTCCTTGATTAATAAAATGGCTGCTAAACCTAAAACCATGGAAAGTACCTTTGCTGCCACTCATGCCATACAAGTTACTATTGATGAAAATGTTAGACTGTTTGCTCAACTTCATGCTAAGTGGGAAAGGGAAGCTGAAGTTGATAGAAACAATAGTGTGTGCACCATCACCACTAAACCACAAGAAGTCCCTATTTCTCCTCCTGCTATGCCTAAGCCTATTGAGTCTACTACTAGTGATGCTAAGTTTTATTTTGATATAGATGGTCACAATATTTCTGAAGTGATTATGTTCCTGCAAAAGCTTGCTAGAAGTCCTGATGCTAGTGATATGCATGTTGCTTTCACCAAACACATTATAGATGCTCTTGTGAAGATTAAGGAAGAGAAGCTAAAACACAAAGCTTCTGTTCCTAGGAAAATAGAATATAGTTGGGAACCCATTATTAATATGCAAGTGAATGAATTTGATCTCAAATCTTCATGTGATCTTGGTTCTAGTGTCTCTATTATGCCTAGGAAGATTTATGAAATGCTTGATTTGCCACCTTTGGAAGATTGTTATTTGGATGTCCCACTTAACGATAATGCTAAGAATAAACTCATGGGGAGTATCAATGACGTTCTCATTATGGTTAACAATGCTTATGTCCCTGTTGATTTCTATGTTTTGGATATTGAATACAATGCTTCTTGTCCTATTACTTTGGGAAGACCTTTTCTTAGAACTGTTGGTTCCATCATTGATATGAAAGAAGGCACCATTAAATATCATTTTCCATTCAATAAAGGTATTGAACACTTCCCTATAAGGAGAGATAAGTTGCTTTTTGCTCCTCCTCTAAAAGCAAGGTTTGTTGTTAATGCTTCCCCATTTGAAAATACTTGATTCTTTTTGCTTCTTGTGCCTAACTTAAAGGCGTTAAAGAAAAATACTTATTGGGAGATAACCCGAGAGTTTTCCTTGAGTCTTAGAAGTTATTACTTCAGTAATGACCTCTCATTATCTTTTTTGTTTGATTTTTGTGTCAAGATTGACCTCTAATGAGAGGGAAGTAAGATTTGGGGAGTTGCTGTCCCGAAATAGATTTCTGTCCTCCACCATAAAAAATTAGTGAGGCGTCTCTGCAAGTCGTATTGAGATGAAAATTTACGAATACATCCCCCAGTATGTTATCTAACTTTAGTTAGTTCAATACTTTTTGATTTGAGCAACAGAAGATTTTCTAAAAAAAAAAATTCTACCTGCTGGTCTGTTTTGACAGATTTCTGCCATTATTTGCATTTGCTTCTTATTGATTCCTTTTTGAGTTCTCATTTGCTTGTGTTTTTAGTGAAAAGTCTTGTTGTTCCAAATCTTTGCCTAAGGGTCTAATATCTTTTGAATATACTAATGTTTCTAATGAAGATTGTGTGAAGTTTTGTATGAAGGAAAAATTTCAGGTGTAGAGAGAGAATGATGTAATGAGATGAAGAATGGACAAAAGCTCAAGCTTGGGGATGCCACCATGTTGTCACCCCAAGAAATATCCAAGAGGTACAAGCGTCAAAGCTTGGGGATGCCCAATGCATCCCTTTCTTCATCAATAAAAAGCTCAGGTCTGTCTAGACACTTCGTTTTTATTGTTTCATGCACTATTGTGTTGTTCTTGGAGCGTCTTAGTTTTCGTTTGTTTTGCTTAGTTTGCTTATTTTCCTTGAATAAAGTAGTTTGGACCCCCGTTCTCGCTGTGTTGTTTCAAATAAGTTGCTTGGTGTTGGAAAGGAGTAGGAAGTTCCTGCTTGAAAGTGCAAGAGGAGCTTGCATTGACTGTGACTTAGACTTTAGCATGACATGCTAGGAGTTGTTTTCACCTTATGCTTAGTGATTATTGCTGTAGCATGTCTTGTTACAAACAATTGGGATTTGCTTAGTGTGCCTTGAAGAAATCATGCATTATTTTAGCATACAAAAGCATAATATTGTGGTATTCTCCTTTGATGCTTTGTTTGGGTTGACTTGGCACATGCTCACACCATGTTATGACTATGAACAAGTCACCATAGCCTCTATGATCATTTAGTCCTTGACTTGTAGTACCACTCTATGCTTTGATTAGTAATGTTTTGTCGCTCTGTATGATTATGGCCATTATTGCTCTCTTAGTTGGTTGCTCCCAGTCTTTTGCTAGCCTCCACTTGTATGAGTAAGCTCTACTCATGCTTCCAACTCCCAAGAAACCAAGTTATTCCAAATTGTCCACTATAAACTCCTATGCATGGTGTGTTACACCATTCCAAGTATATTCTTGTTTTTAGCTATCTTCCAATTAAAAACTATTTTGTTATGTGAAAACTTAGTGATTAAATCCCTCACAAACTTGATGGCACACTTTATATTCTTTTCCCCTAATAATTGTGAACCATTGTGTCATCTATGTTGTATATGCTTGCACTTATACGTTGGAATTAGCAGAACCATGCTGTCATGGGGAATGTTTTCAACATTGCACTTGTACTTTGTACACAGTTGATATCATGCTCTTTTGTCTATGGATGTCACCGATGTGAAATAAAGAGGGAACTTGTAAGTCCATGGAGTATGTATTTTGTGTTAGAGAAACGCCTAGGACGCTAGCCTAAGCCATGCCTAATCATGGTGGAAACTTGCAGCATCACCATAGTGAGCTATCTATGAAGCATCCTCAATAAAAAGCTATGCACATAGTAAATAAAAAGATCGCTGAGATGCTCATTGTCTGCTTGCCTTGTCATTTTGGTTATGGGATAGCTCCTGTACCATGTGCAAGGGGTACCCCGTTGGCGGTTCTCTATGATACGCATGTACTTACAATGACAAAAACTTACAGGTGACTGAAGTTGAGTAGCATGAGGTATGGACCTCATATTCAAGGGACTTGAGATTGTCAACTTATACTTTATCAAGCATATACTCCATAGTTTGTTCACTTTAACCTTAATCACTTCAAGATGCTTATGATAGGGGCAATGAGGGCTGAAAGCTAACAAGTACCATAATTTTTGGAAGCTCTTTTTGAAACTTGAAATCCCTGCTTCCCTTTATGAAGGGCCTTTCTTCCACTATTATTGAGTCTCCACCTTCTACCTTTAGGCACCATTAAGAGAGCATAGTTGTCATTCTTAGTTCTATGTGCAGTGTCCCAAAACTTATTGATTGATGCATATTGTTATATTACTTGTTCTTGTGCTACTTGTATCTAGTCACTCTTATGAACTTTGAAGGTGTGCTATGCATCTATTTGCTACTCTACGAGGGACAATCGGATTGCCACTATGCCATGTTTTCTGTATGTGAAACAAACAAACATTTTTCAATGCATGTTATTCATGATCTTTTTTGTATCCTTTCATGTTTCATGCATAGTTACTTTGTCTTACTGTTAGAACTCCATCTTTCATGCACATGTTTAGAGTTCTTTGATCCCAGCTTTCAATGCTTGCAAATGTATTGATCTTGGTTTTGATGGTGCATGTCACCTCAAAAATTATTCTTTTATCACTTACCTACTCGAGGACGAGCAAGAGTTAAGCTTAGGGATGCTTGATACGTCGGAAACATATCTATAATTTTTGATGTTCCATGCTTGTTTGGTATCTACTTTGCTTTGCTTTGTCTACACTTTGAGGTGTTTTTATATCTTTTCTGGAACTAACCTATTAACAAGTTGCCATAGTGCCAGTTGCCTGTTTTCTTCTGTTTTTGGTTCCAGAAAGGCAGAAAATCAATATTCTCGAAATTGGACGGGACAAAAGCCAAAGTCAATATTTTACCGTGGGCGACACGAAGTCCAGAGGAGAGACGGAGAGGCGAGCCAGGGCCGACACACCCCCCTAGGCGTGGCCAGGGTGGGCCCGCGCCTGGGCAGGGTGTGGGCCCCCTGGTCGCCTTCCAGCCTCACCTCTTTGCCTATAAGAAGCCCCCGATGCAGAAACCCTAGGCACCCGATCAAAACTCCACGAAACCGTCTGTAGCTGCCTCCACCATCATCCCTAGATCGGGAGGGATATGAAGTTCTTCCTGGCACCCTGCCGGAGGGGAGATTATCCCGGAGGCCTTCTTTTCCGGTATGATGCGTGAGTAGTTCCACCTTGGACTATGGGTCCATGTAGTAGCTAGATGGTTGTATCTCCTCCTTGTGCTTTCATGTATAGATCTTGTGAGCTCCGTTCATGATCAAGATCTAATCTATTTGTAATCATGCATGTTGTGTTTGCGGGGATCCGATGGATATTGAGATTACTATGTCACATTGATTAATGGTTTTGTATTTATGATTCTATCATGTATGTGTTGTTTGTGATCTTGCATGCTCTCCATTTTTAGTAGCTATCTTGGCCAAGTAGTTGCTAGTGACTCCAAGAGGGGGTATTTATGCTCGATAGTGGGTTCATGCCTCTAGTTTCCAAGGGAAGTGATAGAAATCTCTTCGGTTGTAGATGTACTGTTGCCACTAGGGAGAAAACAACGGTCTCTTGTTCATGGAACAAGTGGACTGTATACCTTACACACTTTGCTTAAAGCAGTTGTCTGTTGCTTGCAACTTAATACTGGAGGGGGTTCGGATGATAACCTGAAGGTGGACTTCTAGTCATAGATGCAGTTGGATGGCGGTCTATGTATCTTGTTGTATTGCCCAATCGAATCTCATAGGATCTTTTTATGTGGTATTGCATTGTTATGCAGTTGGATGGCGGTCTATGTATATTGTTGTATTGCCCAGTCGAATCTCATAGGATCTTTTTATGTGGTATTGCATTGTTATGCCTTGCTCAGTCCCTGTCAATTGCCCTGCTGTTATTTGTTTACCCTTCATGCCATGTTGTTTATCGAAGGAGAGCACCTCTAGTGAACTACGGACCCCGGTCCAATCTTTACCGTTGATACATCTTCCACTGTTACTTGTTTACTTGTTGCAAACCACCATTGCTTTGCACACCATACGTTTAATCCTTTGTTACCGCAAACCGGTGAGCTTTACAACCTCACTTATTCGTTGGGGCAAAGCCTTGAGTTTGTGTTGTGTGCAGGTTTCCATGTTGCTTGCAACACCTGTGTGACGTTTCCTTCCTCCTACTGGTTCGATAACCTCGGTTTCTTACTGAGGGAAAACTTGTTGCTGTGCTACTTCACACCTTGCTCTTGGGGTTCCCAACAGGCTCCACGTTAGCCATCAAACACATGTGATCATCACATCATAGCCATCCCCTCAGGTTGTCCCAATTTCTGTCACTTCGGGGCCTTTGGTTCCGGACAATGATATGTGTACACAACTTGCAGATAAGATCACAAACAATACTATCACAATGAATCAATAATAAGTTTAGATCTGAGATCATGGCACTCGGGCCCTAGTGACAAGCATTAAGCACAACAAGTTGCAACAAAGTCAAATAACACTAATAGAGATACTAGGCACCATGCCCTAACAATCTTATTCGATTACATGATAGAACTCATCCAATCCCTACCATCCCCATAGCCTACAACGGGGGATTACTCACTCATGGATGAGGGAAACATGGATGGTTGATGGAGAGGCATTGGTGATGACGATGGCGATGATCCTCTCCAAATTCCCTGTCCCGGCAGGGTGCCAAAACGGAGTTTCTGGTTCCGAATCGCGGTTTCTGGTGGTGGCGGCGCAACGAAACTCTTTCTGGAAAAACGTCAAACCCCCTGAGTTTTTAGGTCAGAAGGCAACTTATAGGTGAAGAGGGAGGCCGAGGGGGTTCCTAGGGTGGCCACACCCCCTCCAGGCGCGGCCAGGACTGACCCACGCGACTGGGGGGTGTTGGCCCCCCAGGGCCCCACTCCGTCTCGTATTCTGGCTTCGTGAGTCTTCTCGTGAAATAGGATTTTTAGCATATTTTCTGGGATTTTTCCTAATAGTTGATTTTCTGCACAAAAACTAGACACCAAGGTAATTCTACTGAAAACATCGTCAATCCGTGTTAGTTGTATCCAAATCACACAAGTTTAGAGGAGAAACAATAGCAAAAGTGTTCGGGAAAGTAGATACGTTTTGGACGTATCAACTCCCCCCAAGCTTAGCTTATTGCTTGTCCTCAAGCAATTCAGTTGAAAACTGAGTGCGATAAAAGAACTTTCACAAACACATTTGCTTCATATGATGTATATATTCTCAGCATAGGAGTAGATACTTAGACTATTCCTAATAAGGAGTATGCAACTAAGTCTACTCAATAGTCATTGCAAGCTATGAAGAGATTCCAACTCAATAATAATAAGTAGCATGAAACATAAAGATAAGCAACATTGCAATGATCATAAGAGGGTATGATAGAGTGGTATCTCGCTTGCCTTTGTTTGTAGAGCACAATATAAATGCCAAGGCACCTCTGAAGTTCAAGTGAATACTAGAAGTAAAGATATCAGAGATACAAGCATCAAAGTCATGACATAATTAACCAAGTTTTGAGACAAGCACATTACACTAAGAATAACAACTATGCTCTCAAGAAGGTGCTCATAGAATAAGTGGTGACTCAACAAGAAAGTGAAAAGGTTTTGAAAAGTTTGAAAGGCTTCCAAATGCTGAAAGTAAGGTACACATTAGCTTTGAGATCTCATTTCCCCTATCATAGGCATATTTAGATGATTAAGGTGAAAGTGAGGTCCCATATGAGTTATATGCTTGACAGACCATAAACTGGAAATATCATGTCCCTTGAGTACGAGGGCCGCTCCTCATGCTACTCAACTTTAGTTACCGGTAAGTTCTTGTCATAGTAAATACATGCGTATCATAGAGAACCGCCAATGGGGTACCCCTTGCACATGGTATAGGAGCTATCCAATAACCAAAATGACAAGGCAAGCAGACAATGTGCATCTCAGCAATCTTCTTATTTGCCATGGGAAAATGGCATTTTTTCTCTCTTTCCTCTTTTCAATATGTGTCTCTCTTTTTTATAAGAAGAAATCTTCATAGATTGCTCATTATGGTTATGCTACAAGTTTCCACCATGATTAGGCATGGCTTAGGCTAGTGGCCCAGGCGTTTCTCTAACACATATACGTAACTCCATGGACTTACAAGCTCCCCTTTTATTTCACACCGATGACATCCGCAAACAAAAAAGCATGATATCAACCGAGTATATATTTACAGGTGTTGAAAGCGTTCCCCGTGACAGCACGGTTTTGCTAACTCCCATCCTATAATTTGAAGCATATAACTTTCATGGACATGTCACAATGGTTCAGGTTTATTAAGTGTAAGAAATAAAGTGTGCCATCAAGTTCGTGAGAGCTTTACTAACTAACTTTCTCAAAACAGACAAACATTCTATTTGGAAGAAAACAAGGCATAATGAATATGCACGAAATAGCAAATGATGCTAGTAGGTAGGTATGGTGGATAATTTTGATAATATTGGTTTTGGGGAGTTGGAAACATGAGTAGAGCTCATACTCAGTGCAAGTGAATGCTAGCAATAGAGAGGGAGCGACAAACGAGAGAGAAATAACTGTCATAATTATGCTTGCAACAAAACAGGACTAATTATGGCATGAAAGTGATACAAGAACTCTGAGGCAAAATAAATTATCGAGGCTTACTGACTATTGTTTAGTCATATGCATGCGTGAGCATGTACCAAGTCGATTCACATGAAACATTCAGAGGAGGATACCACAATATCATACCAAATTATGAATAAAACAATGCAAGCAGACATTCATATGACATGCTACAAACTATTAGCAAGCTAGATCTAATCATAAGAGAGCAAGAACTACTAAGCATCCATAAATAACATACACCCTACATGAACAGACTAAGCATGCTCACAATGATGAGTATATGCACAAAAATGAAAACAAATAGAGTTCATTACCAGCCTCTTACCATACCTCAAGTTGTCTTAATCTTCATTATTTCCCTTCACTTGTGTGACTCGAATAATAACATGAAACCAAACTCCACTGAGGACTGCTGAACCCTGCAAAGAACTTCACAAAACCAAATAAGAACAATAAATATTTTTGGTGTTTTCGATTTTCAAAGCAAGCACACAAAGAAAAAACAAACAAAGGAAAAGAAAACAAAGAAAAATCTTTTTGGATTTTTCTTTAAGGCAAACCAAAGCTAAAAATCAAAGAAAAAAAACAAGAGAAACAACGAAAATATTTTTGGTCTTTTTGTGTTTTGAGAAAGCAGAAACAAAAACCAAAAAGAAAGTGAAACATGGATATACAAAGAACCGACGAAACATGACATATAGATAAGTGTGATGTCGGTGTACCTCCCCACAAGTTTAGGCTTTTGGCCTAAGTGGGGCTCAACTCCATGGTGACCAAGAAGGTGCACCTCCATAATACAGCGAAGAGGCCCCTTCGTCCTGGTACGAGCTCGAGGACGCCCGTGTGTAGTGCACAGAGGGGTCGTATGAGGGCGCGTCCCCCTGGTAGTGTCCATGGAAACCACGAATGCATAGCTTCTCGTCCATATCCTCCTTGGAGCGCAACCAAGGTTCCTGGGAAATACAGAACAAAGTGGTTTGGGGTAGAGGAATCTCTCTCTCTCTCTCTCTCTCTCTCTCTCTCTCTTCCCCATCAGTAAACATCATCCTATAAACCAAATTATCAAGGGTAGAGCTAGTAGTGACAAAATGATGTGCTTTTATGGCAGCAAGATCAAGCCTCCGAGGAGCCAAAATTGTATCATTTGGATCAACAAATAGGTCTAAGGCAGCAACAACACGTGCAGCAATAATTCCCCCATAAATGGGTCCCTTAGTAGCTAAGCGACGAGCAATGGGAGAACCAAGATTGTACCTGGTTTCATTGTTGAGTGCAGCAGTTAGGAAGGCCAAATGACAGTTGGAAATATTGCTAGTGTTCTCCCTACCAATAACACTAGTGACAAGATAATAAGCAAAGTACCTGATAGCTGGGGGTTGAATATTTCTTATCTTTCCACGCTGGGCTCTGTGGTCATCATTATTGGTTATCCCACGGTAGAGCTCCACAAAGCAATGCTTGCAAGCATGCAAAAGATTGTTCATTTGGAAAAGTGGTTTCTAATGGGTTATAAACATTTGAAAACACCTATTGGTCATTTTATAAAAGTGGCAAATCCATTTGCAAAAGATTTTACCTATAAACCCTTTTTAAACCAAAGCATCATTTTATGTGGTTGAAAAAGCTTTTTAGCAAAGTAATAAACTATAGGGTTCATCAAATATATTTTAATCATAAAACCTTGTGTTTAGGGTCAGAGAGTTTAAATCAAAAACATTTCCCAAAGGGTTTCCTCCAAAAGCATTTTTAACATATAAACATTATTTTTATTTGACTAGAAATGTTCTAAATCAAAGATTTATTCTTTTGCTTCACAAAATATGTTTTTGAATACAGAAGTTGGTTTATATGGTCAGTAGGTTCAAAACAATCTATTTGCCAAAGATTTTACCATAAAAATATTTCTAGAATGAATTTTATATCCAAAATATGCCTACACAAGTTTCTGTAAAAACGACCAATTTAACAGAAGCAATTTACTAAACAAATTGCATGGTTGGATAGGGTTTTTTTTGCTAATTTCATTGATATAAAA